>HG995330.1:8543704-10943704 GCA_905333045.1 Lysandra bellargus | reverse complement strand
ATTGTATGTTACATTGTTTTAATAAAACAGAAAATTACGAACATATTCCTACAATAAGAGTTCAGATTTTAAGTATTTGATAGCAGGACCTTTTTGTACAAATGTCCGGCCAAGCTGGCTGCTTTGTCCGGCTTTTCGGTTTAGCGACCTGCCAACCCTATCTGAAGCCCATATTCGTGATCGATTAGGGAGATCGCAGACGGCACACTTTTTGTGTGATCGAGTCTGCGGCGCACATGCCATGCAGAATGTAATAATTGCGCAGCATAAGGGAATGCTGCGCAATTGTGGTTAGCAGTCATGATCCTAAATGGTTTAAGTTATACATTCAAACCAATTCGCAAGAATGCAGTCAATTATATCAATACTTTCGTTATACTCTCATAACTTTCTCAGAATGTTTTGTCGACGCGAGCTGTAAGCTGTGTCATTAGTCTTTAAGCATACGTGTCAATCACAATTAAAATATAGTTGTGTGCCATATATGGCACAGTCTGTCAATCTTGTGCCAAATATGGTTCTCTCTGACAATGGCCTTTGCCTCTAACAATGAATTAAATTCCTTCGAATATAAACTTTAGAAGCAACGTTCTAATATAAAATGATTGCAGTACAACCACGCAATGACTTAGACAATCTTCACTCTTCATTTTTTCGTGTCACCCTGGCCGCCACAATTTTTTTTTTCTACGGTAAATAGGCAAAGTGACTTCTAGGCACGATTTTTCTATCATTTTGTCCCCATAATCTGTCAGTATCATAATCCTTTCGCATGTTTTGCTGCGGTCTATCTAAGTCTGCTGACAATTCTATGTAAAAACGAAAGATTGTCGAAATCTAACATGGTTTTACTGTATATATCGTTATCTCAATAACGTTGGAAAATATCCTATATACATTCCTTATCTCAAAGGCACAAGTGTGGTCTTGTTGACTCAAATTCACTTTCAATCATACTAAGATCTATCTAGCATATAACAAAATCTTCGAGTATAGTACCTTACACTATCGACTACTGTATGAAGATGATTTCACTTATATCGAGTTAACATATAACGGTGGTTTTCTTTTTTTATATAAAAATGAACAAGTCAAGTCTGATAAAGTCGTGGGAAGCTCTTAAGACTTTGAGATAGGTATAAACATGTTATAGGCCACATTATATCTGTACCAGTCTGATATAAACATAAGTACGGTCGCCAAATAGAGAAAAATTCGTCGATGATCTAGCTGCATGTCTCTTGTATCACCTATAACTACACATATATGTGTCTCACCTGTCTGCCACTGTATGTCAATGGCAATGAATTTCTCGCTATCAGGCGACCGGACTTCTGACTTGTACAGTAAGGTCTCAGCGCACTAGTAATTTAAAATTATTTATTTATCGTGGTTTTTCGCATTTTTGCCTTAATACATCGTCTGTCACTTCCATAGAAATGTCGAGTGCTATTACAATATTCTATTCTGTATGTCTGGCAGTCATAATATTTCGTATTGATTTCATAATTAAATTATTATTATAACGGAATAAATACTATGAAAAGTGTGAAACTACCAATGCACTGAGAACCTTAATAATGTGACAATTTGATATAGGGCTTACATTATTGTAATATGAAGGTCGCGTTACACTAGCGTGGAATTACATAATTCATTTTAGTCAGATCTGGTCAATAGTTAAAGATCAAATTCCTTACTAATAAAAACATTTACACAATGAGTAATTGACAAACAAGGACAAAGCTTAGTCATTGATAAATTTTTATTAGTATAGAGGAAAAGGTATATTACTAACGTAAACGTAGGTAAAAGTAACTAGTAGTCCGAATAATAATATGCAAGCTAATGCATATTTCGGTATATTTAATTGGACATAATATTCTAACTGTATACCTTTGACTATTGACCAGACAGTCTTGTTTACGTCAAAAGTCTATTTTATACATCAACTACAAGGGAACAGATCTAAAAGTAAATGGAAAATAAATAGAGTGTACTTATGTACGAGCAGCGGCGGCACCGCTCTCATGTGGATATTCGAGTCTTCCATATCGACTTCTCACCTGGAAATAATGTCAAATTATTTCATTACTGGTTGTATCAATACAACTATTACTGAAGTTCAAAGTCATAATCATTTAATCAAGTCAATTTAAAAAAAGGGGATGGCAATATTTTAAAAACACATACCTGTAAACCAAATTCAAAGACAGAAATAATATCAATTTTCTACAACAGTAAGATACCTTAGGTTATGTGACGTCACAGTTCAACACAGATGACATTAATTGCACTAGGCATAATATAGGCGTTATAGTTTCGGAAAACGCCTTTGGGGAGCGAAAGCCATAGGCCTTTCAGAATAGCCCCATGGATTCAATTGAGCTGAATGCACATAAAACCCTATTCTCTATTTCCAACTTAATAAAAAAAACTTACCCGTCGAATGAGATTCGCCGGACATATGTCTGGGGACTATATACTTGGACTCCTGGAACATTGACAGCATTAAATCCTCCGTCGTGGGATGGTATTCTACACCGTTGATGCTGGTAACTAGGGGCGAACTCTCGTAGCTTCTATCTGAAGGAGATTTACTGCCGCGCGCGGGGTAATCTACCGAGCGCGGCCGCCGACTGTCTATCGGCGTCATTTTAGGGTTAACGTGAACGTCCTTATGTATGTACGGCTCGATCGGCAAACTCGTTTCGTTCTCGTAATCGCTTAAATCCTCCGTGACGTCATTGACTTCCACTATCAACGGCCGCTGCAGCGTCGGCGATTGGATTATGGACGCGTTTTCGACGATTTTAACCTGTTTGACAGGACTGTTTTCAATGCTCTCCTTCTTTGGAGATATCGAGTTCGGCGTCTCGATTTCGACGCTCTCCGTCGATTTACAATCCTCTATAGTGTCCTCTTTAATCTCTGTAATTTCGGTCAGACTCTCCGCTTTGAGGTATTTGGGCATTCTTAGTGCCCAATGCCCGTTTTCGTCTGAAGAACACGAATGTGTGACTTGAGGTTTTTTCCGTCTGTAGAACAGCATATAGGCGTAGTTATTAACTAGCTCACTGTGTATATTTTCATCGTCGACGGGGGTTACTCTGGAGTCGTCGAATTTATACCAGTGGTTATCGTAGGGGTTTTTACAAGCTGCCGTGTAGTGTCCCGTTTCTAAATCGTCGCCGTGATGGTAGCATATCGCGTATAGATCGTAGATATTGTCTTGCGGGTTGGCGATAGTTTTTGAATGTCTTCTGCGTGGTGATCGCGAGTGACTCGGTGATTCTACGTTGGGAGGCGACCGCTGTACTAAATGTGGTGTCATGTCGAAATCGTTGATCGGAAACTCTACCATGGTCGTCAGTTTCGTACTCGTTCGACCTTTGGCTTGCCTAAAAAAGAGTATACCTTGATTAAAATATGCCACCATATTTTAAACTCTTTACAAATACAAACCAAGTACTATGTAGAAGACTATTATCATTATCATAGCCATCAACATAAACTAATTAAAACTAATTACAAATACCAACCGAGTAAAAGGCTATTATTATAGAAAGGGCCTGTTTCACCACTTCCTGATAAAGTGCCGGATAGGCTATCCATAAGAATCATTACTTACTGTCTAAATCTTTTGAGATGTATCACGAGTATATCCGGAAGCGACCACAGGCCAAGAGTTTTCACGACTGGCATGTACCTCTGACATTGGGGACATCTGCAATGATAAAAAGGAAAAAAATAAGTTCAATGTATTTTATTAACTTTCAAATTTTACTGCCTACGCTACACTTTTACATATACTGTCTGAATATTGCCTGCAGTCTTCCATCTTTCTTTAAAAGTGCATAAAGAATACATATGGTAAAATTGTAAGCTCTTTTTGTTCTTCAACTTATAAATCAAGTGTTTAATATAAACAAACTTACATCATCTGTATACACATTATACAGTGTTTTTTTAACAAATCGTTAGTGACTTTATAGACATGTCCATAAAAAGGTTTTTGTGATTCTGGTTTAAAGACTAACTCTGTGTCAATAAAAAATTGAAGCGCACATAGCAGTTGTAATTAGTAGAGATCCTAAATCATTTTGTGTCGTGTGCCATTAATGGAACGCGTGCCAAAGGTTTGCTATAGCCTCGTCTACTGTCTACAATCTAAACTGTACAGTACTAACCGCCAGGCGTCCTCCTGTGCGAGATGTTCGGCGCGCGTGTAGTGGGCGAGGCAGGCCCGCAGCGTGAGCGGCGCCGCCGCGCCCACCGCCGACACGTGCGTCTCGTACGCCTCGCCCGAAGAACGGATTATACTGGACACGAAAATAGAGCTTATGTTATTTGTAATAAGGTTGACAATCCAAAGTACATTTAAATACAATAAACCCTAAAGATTATAATATCGGAGACAAAGTAGTGCTTATGATATTCACAGTAAAATCAACAATCCTGCGTTTTATTTAACATACTCTCCGGATGACACTGTAAACGAATGTAGTGCTTTTGTTATTTGTAAAACAGTCGACATTATTTTGTATTATTTAAACACATGCATCCTTGCCGATAAAAAATTATGCAAAAAAGGCTAAGACAAAAAGTAGAATAGTTTGTTCACTGTGTGACTTTTTTACAAGTGTTATAGTTTTTATAGTAAAAAAGCAGTTTTGTCTTTTCATTTTATGCTTATACACAACAAAATCTAGTACTAATAGTTCTAGAAATGTGGATTACTGTATTTACTGTACCTATCCCTGTGGGCAGGGTCCCAGAGTAGTTCCAGCCGCAGGTGGGGGTACTTGTCGTGCGCGCACAGAGCTTGTTCTACATCCAAAGAGAACAGTGGATGTGGGAGCTGAAAAAGGATATTATAAGTGTCACAATATAATATGGTGTGACAACGTGACATTTAAGACTTGAAAAATGTTCTATGCCATTAAAAACATGGTCACACTGTATATTATACTAGGTAAGGCTTTTTTTTTTTAAACGGGCTTTGGCCCACCACACATACCCACCACTGTATCTCCTGTGTCGCCAGGATCGACAGCGGTATCCAACCACGAAAACCCTTTGATGTGATCTCAGGGAGCCCGAGGAACATGCTAAATCTATCTTGGAACCCGCAACGAAATTAATCAGAAGAAAATAGGAGGAGTAGGAAGATTCCAATTACCCTCCCCATAAAAGCGGGAGACAGCACAAAGTTGCAATGACCGAAAGTCAAAGAACTTAAGGGGGAGCACCACGGAAATAAGGTCAATAATTGTGACTCCTAAGCTAAAGCTAAGTTAATATTGGAGTTTATTGTGTTTGACTGTTGCCAATAAAAATTGTGACAAAAACGCTTGAAGGCACGAAAGTTCCTAGCGCTGTCCACGAGATCACCGAAGTATGCGACTCCAGATGTACAGAATAGGTTGTTTAGCATAGCAGTTACTTCGTCCTGCCAGAGACTGCACTCCCAGAGAACATGATGAGCGGTTTGTTCAAACATGTTGTCTTCGGTCGAGCACTCGCACATGGGTGAAGCTACTAGTTTAAATCCGTAAAGTTTGGCCTTAAAATTTCCATGACCGGTCAGGAATTGAGAAACGCAGTGATATATATATATATATATATATATATATATATCCATCCAATGTTTGCATAGCCGTTCACGAATATTAGGGAAAAAAATTATAAAGATGACGCCCTTTGGTGGAACAGTCCCAACGCGACTGTCATTCGGAGATTAGGCTTTGCACAGAGTTTTCTAAGGGTTCAAACAATCTTGCTATTTTAATTTTATCGCGAGCGCTTAAAAAGAACGGGTCGTCAATGTTTTTGTTATGATAATGCATTGTCGCACGACGCTGAATCTCAAGGTCAACGGGTAAAACTCCGGCTAACACAGGCAAGGCTTCGGTGCTTGTGGTCCTGTAAGCTTTGCATAAGAATATAAGAGCAAGACGTTAGCTTTGTAGCAGCTTGCGACGAGCCGCGCCGATTGTTGCTCTGTCGGCCCACACGGGGGCCCCGTAGCGAATGCTGCCTAGGTAAGTAGCGGTGTAAATTAATTTTAGGGTTTTGAAAGAGAGGCCCCATGTTGACGTAGATATTTTGGTAAAGGAGTAAAAATTGCGCTTCGCTTTCTCACCGGTTTGAATTATATGTTCTAAAAATGTAAATTTATTTTTCAAGTAAAAACCAAGATAACAGAGTGACTGTTTGCGTTTAACGTTAATATTGTCAAGTTTAATGCTAGGGGAAGATATAAGGGAACCTTTTAAAAGAATTTGGTAAGTTTTATGCGTGGCGAATTTCAGGCGATTACATTTACCCCAGCTCGATATTAAATTAAGACTATCATTGGCTTTAGATTCAATTTCGGAACGTGAATTTGCTTGAACGATTAGAAAACCGTCATCGGCGTAGCCAACTAGTACACACAGCGGTGGTAGGGGTAGGCTTATTAATAAATCATCAAATCCGAAATTCCATAGTTTTGGCGAGATAACAGAGCCCTGAGGGCAGCCGCAAGTTAAATCTTTAGCGTGTGTACAATGGCCAAGTCGAAGCTTGGTTTGACCATTAAAAAAGTAGGAACGTATTATGGCATAAATATTAAAGTAGCAACCTCGATTTTTTAGTTTTAATAATATTATCGGCCACCAAGCATGATCGAACGCGCCGGAGATATCTAATGAAATGGCGACCACGTATTTCGATTCCGAAAGATTTACTATTTTTCTATCTTCCATAGCCGCGTCAACAGTCGATTTCCCGGCGGTGAAACCGAACTGATGACTATGAAATTTAGGGCCACCGGGTAGCAGGCGAGGTACGATGAGACGTTCTAGTAATTTACCTAAGCAAGGCAGTAACGTTATCGGATGGTAAGATTTTGGGTCGTCTGGAGGTTTGTTTCCGACTTTAGGTATTAACTTTAAGCAACCGGTGCGCCAAATTTTTGGAAATATACCTTCTGCGATGCATCTGTTGTAAACATGTAGAATCGATGAACTGGCCACTAAGCACACTTGTTTTATCATAATATTCGATATTTTATCCTCGCCTGCAAATTTTTTATAGGTAAAAGGTTTTTTTTTTATAGGTAAAACTAGGTATGGCTTGGTATGTAAGAAAAATTAGGCGCCGTAGCTATAGTCCCGTCGCGGGATACAAATATTTTTAGGTATATATCTCATTCCCACAAAAATATTATTATCGATAAGTCTCGGAATGCGATTGCAATATATTCGTGGACTTAGTATGGATTATGTCCTATGGAAACCTTCTATGGGGAAATGCAGCGGATATTAATTCAATATTCGTGCTGCAGAAGCGAGCCATACGTTCTATTTATAAGATGTCATCGTGTGAGTCCTTAAGATAAAAGTTTAAGGAAATAAATATTCTGACCGTCGCATCTCAATACGTCTTGGATAACGTACTGTATGTAAGAAAGAACTTAAATAATTTCAAAAAGAAAAGCGACAATCATTGTTTTAACACTAGGAATAAGAACAAATTAGAAATACCAGTGATCAGACTCAGCAAAGTCAGCAAATCTTTTAAAGGCCAGTGTATACGCCTGTACAATAGAATCCCAGAAAACGTTCAAAATCTCTCTATCAATAAATTTAAAAATGTAGTAAAAGAACGTTTGTGTACTAAAGCTTATTATAAAATCAATGATTTCATCAACGACAACACACCTTGGGAATGTGGTTCTTACAGGCTACTAGAATACTTTTTATAATAATTCCTATTGTAAATAGCTCTAATTTATAATATTGTTATATAACACGGTCAAATTAATTAGACGCACGGTATTGCATTCCAGTGGTGCGTCAGGTTAATGTGACCGTGTTGTACTGTATGTTTTAAATTGTAATTTTCCATCTTTTTAGCAAAAGATGGACCCGTGCGAGTTTCTTACGCCGGTTCTTCTCGCCGGGTTAGTTCCCGAACCGGTGGTAGGCACCGTAGTATCGACGTTCGGTAATGTTTTTGTAAAAAAATTACTCCGAATAAAAATATTTTGATTTGATTTGATTTGATTAGGGTGTTTTAATAATAATAATAATAATAAATATTTTATTTGTCAGAGTGAAATGTACAATATGGTCTTCATAATAAAATATAGGATCATATCACTCAACTAAGTTAATAGTATGCAAATGTCATATTATCATTAATCTAAAAGGTGGAGAAAAGAAGTAGAAGTATTACCATTAGGTACTAAATGTCACAATATGTCAATAGTATAGAAACTCGGAAACTTTATAAGTCATGCTAGACCTATGATATAATATTATAAAAAAAAGGTAGATATCGCACTAGCGTGTACAGTCTTAGCGGCCAATTCAACCTAATTAGTGTAATTTGAATTAGTTGCATGTTGGCAGCGAGTGAGTGACGAGTTGTGAAGTTTTTGACTTGAAATGCCAAGCTGCGTTTTCAGAAAATGTAAAAATTATGATACTAAAGTAAAAAAGGATGAAACAGTTACGTAACATGAAAGTACATGAAAACATCTAGAAATTAATTTTTTGTTTGGATATTTTCCAAAATTATCGACAAAATATTCAATGCTAAAAATTAAATTAAAAAAGGATAGAGAATACGGACGACAACTGTAGCTTGATAAGGACAGATAATCGCGTGACAAAGAATAATCGATCGAAATATTCAGAAGCGCTAACTAGGCATCAACACGTAGGCATCAACTAATTGCGTAATATTGTAAACATCTTTTCGTTTCCCCGTTCCCTCTGAATCGTATCCAACGAAGGGCCGCTCGGATTGTTGACTACCATAGTGTTTCAAACAGGCTGGACCTCTTGGAATTACGCCAAGATGCATCCTCTCGGAAGCATACCTCCTGCAACTTATTGCCATCGTTTCACGCGTAAAATATACCATCCTCATCACCTTCATAAGTGGCACTCGTAGAAGACGTTCATTTTTCGCGTAACTTTTTGCCGAGCACTGTAAAACTCTAGAACTTCTGGAACAAACTGTGACCAGCGGTATTTACGGACCTATACATATCCCTAGGCCGGCAACGCACCTACCTTCATGCAATCTAATGTTGCCAGTGTCCATGGCTGACGGTAGTTGCTTTTCATTTGGTGACCCGTTTGCTCGTTTGCCCCTTTATTTTATACTAGACTAGCTGTTGCCCGCGACTTCGTCCGCGTTAACATAGTATACCTATATAGACTTTCATTTAAACTTTCAACCCCTATTTCACCCCCTTGGGGGTAGAAGTTTAAAAAACGCTTAAACACGTATCCAATCATTTTTAATCAGTAGCCCAAACATAAAATTTCATGTTTCTAAGTCAAGAAATAACGGACTTCCATTGAAACTTTCAAGCCCAATTTCACCCCCTTGGGGGTAGAATTTCCAAAAACACTTAAATACGTATCCATTCATTTTTAAATCAGTAACCCAAAAATAAAATTTCATGTTTCTAACTTAAGAAATGACGAACTTTCATTCAGACTTTCAACCCCTGTTTCACCCCCTTCAGGGTAAAATTTTCAAAATTCCTTCCTTAGTGGGTGTCTACTTAATAAACACAACCATACTCACTAAATTTCGTGGCTGTAACTTTAACAGTTTTTGCTCGGCAATGATGAATCAGTCAGTCAGGACATGTAATTTTATACGTATAGATAGATGACGCCCGGTACTCCGTTGCGCCAAAATTCGTTTATCGCGAGGGAGCCGTATATTTTTCCGGGATAAAAACTATCCTACGTTCTTTTGCCGGGACTCAAAGTATCTCCATGCCAAATTTCAGCGAAATCGGTTCAGCGGTTAGAGCGTGAAGAGGTATAACAGACAGACAGACAGACAGACAGTAGGCGCACTTTCGTATTTATAGTATATTAGTAAGTAAGTATGTAAGTATGGATTAAAAAAGTACTTTACAAGTTTAGCCCGGACATACGACCAATCCTAAAGTCATTACTCTAAAAAAATATTAATATGTAAATACAGACAAAGAAACAAAAATTTACATGTTATATACCCCAAGTACTAATATTGTAAAAAATATTCAATGTGTACTTTTGTTTTCCTACGATTTTATTATAATATGTATAGAATATAGCACATAGTTTAATAAAAAATAATCTAAGAAACAATTAGTTTTATTCAATGTCTCTTCTGTTCAACAATAACAATATTCTCTTATTCTTTGTCGCGCATGCGCGCCGATGCGCCTGTCAAAACATATAGTTATCCTTTTCTATACCATTCGTTACGTATTATCTGTCGCATTCATTGTTGTAACTATGGTAACCTATAGATATGACAGAGGTAAGTACGTATGTCGTATAGGAACAAATTCTGAGGACCAATTTGTATGAACATACGCCATCTTTATTAAAACATCATTGTGCTAGACGCTAATATTGTATCAGAGAGTCACGCGCTAGAATATGCTACGAACTCCGCGCTTTCTGAATGTGGAACTGAGACAGCATATTATTATGTAATGGACATTATGTGAAAATGGTAAACCAGCTGTCCCGGCAAACGATATTTTGCGGTATAAAGTATTTCACTCATATTATTTTATTGAAGTGACTAAATAAGTATGTCACCATGGCAACATCCATCGCTATCCCGTCGCACAAACAATGGTCGCCGTCAGTCTCGAGTTGTAATAATTTACTATTATTTATTCAACAAATGCACTTATCAATATAAAAAGTAGATGTCGTCCGATTCTCCACCCGAGCCGTTTCAGAGGTGTTCAAACACACACCCCGTGACACGAGATTTTTTTCGCATGAAGCTACTTAGGCCTCTCACCTCTGGCTGCAGGTATGCGGGGTCCCTAGGGCGGTGGGCCTCGGCGATGCGCGCGCGGAATATGTCAGAGCCCTGCGCGCTCTCCAACACGCGCTCCGCCACGATCTGACACATCTCCTTCAGCATCAACTTTTGCAGATCCTCGTACGAGATCTCACGTGGGACTTGCATGGCGTACGGCGACCCTGTACATTGAAATAATTTTAAATCAATACATTTGAACATGTTGCCAACAACTTCATTGTGTCTAAATCCTTTTTTCGTATGGTACATTTTGCTGCATTAAAACATTTTTTATTACGACTTCCTACTACGTATGACAGTTCCTATATTGCTATTCTAGGACCCAAAGCAATCTAGCTATCATCCAAATCGATTCAGCGGATTTTAGCGTAAACAAGCAACAGAGTACATAAAGTAACTCTGTACAACAAGCCACTTGCTGCATACAGAGTTTGTAGCACTATAATGTTATACATAACCATATTTCATTAAAATTTTTACTTAAAAATTAGAGGTTATAACATCCACCCATAAATTACCCCCTTTTTTTTCTTTACGCTACATACCAAACCGCTCGCCGTCCAACAGGTTGACCCACAGCAGCAGCAGGTATGGCGCGTGCGGTGTAGCGGGCTGGATGAGCGGCGGCGCCTCGAGACAGTACAGCGCGCCTGCGTCTATACCCGCCGCTTCCCAGCCGCTGCGGGCCATGCACCACCCTGAAAAGAAAGTTATTTAAATGTTTTTTTTATTAAATGTTTTTTTTAGGGTTCCGTACCCAATGGGTAAAAACGGAACCCTATTACTAAGACTTCGTTGTCTATCCGTCTGTCTGTCCGTCTGTCTGTCTGTCTGTCTGTCCGTCCGTCTGTTCGTCTGTCTGTCTCCAGGCTGTATCCGCTAGAACCGCTATAGCTAGACTTCTGAATTTTTCGCAGATTGTGTATATCTGTTGCCGCTATAACAAATACTAAAAACAAAATAAAATTAATATTTAAGGGGGGCTCCCATACAACAAACGTGATTTTTTCGGCCTTTTTCGCTCTATATCAATAATGGCACTTGAATTTTTCACAAATTCTTTTGTTAAATGTGTACTTTAATATTTAATAATAATATTAAAATAAAATAAAAATTTCAGGGGGGCTCCCATACAAAAAACACAATTTTTAGCCTGTTTTTGCTCTATATTGGTAAGGAACCTTTCGTGCGCGAGTCCGACTCGCACTTGGCCGATTTTATTATTTATTATATAATGCTCTTGTCTCTGATTTTTATTTGAGGGACTTATGTGCTTACCACAGCAGAGGTTAACGAGTCATATAAAACGATAAAGGGTAGTTTATATAATAATATTATTATGAAACTAGGTGATGTGTGAAACCTAAACACTCAATGTAATTAATGTTATAAAACAAACTTGTGACTTACAAGGCTAAGAACATTAACAATAGTGCATTTTTGTAGCTAGTGGCTGTTTGTTGGTGTTTTTAAACAGTTTGCCACTTACAATCGTTGCGCCGTCACTATATACCCCAATCGATATTTAAGGAGGTTTTTTAAATCTTAATATTATAAGGATTATACCTGTTTCATTAATTTCAGCGAGTATTATGTGTTCACGATCGATTCCCGTATCTTTGTGTAGCTCGGTTCTCAGATCGTCCATAGTTGAGTTCGGCTTCAACTCTACACCGATCCTAACCTGCCGCGGTTGCTGATTCACGTACACAACCTGAAACAAATAAGATGGAAAATAATAAGTATACTATCAAAATTAAGTCACCAATTGAATTCACTGAAGGGGCTGGTAAAATACCTATTTTTTTATTATTCGTAATAAAAAAACACAAAAATATATTGCTATTAGATGTTGCCCTGGTTGGGCACACGCAGCGACCCTACATTTTCCGTGATATAACTGTTGTATACTATTTCCTAGGACTAAAAGTATTGTTATACCAAATTGTATCAAAATCAGTTCAACATATTACATAACATAATAATTCAAGACGTGAGTGGAAGAATAAGGTAAGTAACATGAAAAACTTCCCGTTTTTTTTGCTTAAATGGAGGCTTCAGGGCCGGAAAAATTATTTGAAATAGAAAAATTATGGATTAAATGTGTAGCCAGATATATTAGCTAGGCTATGATGTAGATAAGTTACAAGTTTTGTTAAAATAATTAGGGAAAAAATGAGTTATTGTCCGTTTGACACGAAATGTTACTTGTTCGATTCTTCCACTCACGTCTTCATTATTATGAAGAGGTAACAGGCAGACAGATTAACTTTCGCATCAAATTTAATGATATTGGTATTTTTCACTTACATTGACAGGTAGAGGTGATGGCTGAGCGGTTGCCGGCCTTGTCGGAAGCTGTACACTTACACAGTGGAACGGATCGAAGGTGCAAGATGTACGCTCACATTTAGCACATGTCAGGGCTGACCTACAAACAAATTATAATACTTTATATTTAATCCTTATAATTATATTTTTATAATTCTATTGAGTAAAGTTAACTAATGCGACCACATCTTGTCCAGATAAACTCATTGTAGTTTTTGCGGCAAGATTTCTTGTATTTTGTAATATTATTGTAGACAGTATTGAACAAAATAAATAGATAAATAAATAAATCCGATAATAAAAATAAATAAAAAGAATGAGGAACAAATAGTAATATAACTAAGGCCCTCTACTCAGAGACATTAAATTATTATTAGTTTTGGCCTTTAGGTGCTGCGCAGACGACAGACTATTCGTGACGCACTTTTTAGTCTGTGGAAATAGAACCTATGCAATTATATGCAGAAACGCACGTGTCGCACAAAGAGTCCGGCGCACAATAAAATCTGTGTAATTTGGGCAGACCGCACTGCGCTGCGTCGCGCCGCGCCGCACAAAAAGTGTGCGAAAAAATTGAACGTTTGCTTCTACGCGCGCTAATGCAGACGGCGGCGCACACTTTTAGTCTGCAATCTGCATTTGTAGTGATGTAACGTACGCGATCTATTACCATGGCGCCAGAGATCGATGTAACGATGTTAATTCAAGAAATACAAAACAGACCAGCAATTTATGATACTTCTAAGGCAGAATATCATAATAGACATTTAAAAAGAAAATTGTGGAAGAAGTGTGCTGTAATGTATAATCAGCTCCCATTTGGACATCATTGACGTCTAAAGAAAAAGCAAAATACGGATTTTTTTTTTAATTAATTTAAATTACGAAATTTTATATGGAACTGTCCCTTCAGTAATCTTTCCGAAATTATAGGATGTACCGAAAGTTTTCTATTTGTTATTCTTTTCCTGTACTTGAAGTACAAAATAATACTTCGCGATAGGTGCACGATTTCCATAGCGTTTACATCCTTACAGTTCAGCGGACAGAATGATCGAAGATGTGCGTCGTGAGCGTTTAGTCTGGTCTGTGAAAAATCCGCGAACGACTTTATGTGCGCCATGCAGACTTTTTGTGCGCCGCAGACTCGATCACACAAAAAGTGTACCGTCTGCAATCTACCTTGGAGTTACATAATACTAAGTAAATGTTTAGTAAAAAGGAACTATTAGAATATCTATGGCTTTTTCTAGCAACAAAATATGTAGTTTTATTAATTTAAAGCTCTTTAAGAACATCAGTACGCAAAACACATTAATTTTATTAGTTCTAGGTATCATGTTAATTGACATGCAGATAAAACATAAACAATAACACATTGTTTCAAAGATTTAGGTCAACAAATTAATTTAATATTTTTATTTTCAATTTGAAATGCATGTGTAACATAATTTGCATAAAAATGGTCATTAGTCAACAATTAGTAATGCTTCTGAGTAAACAATGTTGTAATACCTGTACTGTGCTTGAAAAACAGCCTGGACAAAGGAACTGTTACGACGCGCGTGATTCGCAAGAGTTTCAGCCGCTACCACCTCATCTGATTTGCCAACAGTATTCTGTAATTTAAAAACAAAATATAAAACTTTTTTTGCTCTAACTACTATATTTATTAGTATTTCCATATTATGCTATAAAAAGTCAAAATTCTAAAGGCTCTGGAAAGCCTTTTAAATCACATTTTATCATACACACAAAAGTTGGTGTTTTAAATTTTTGTTATGTCTTATCCAGAAAAAGTACACTGTTCTTGTGTAATACTGTTATTAATCAGAGTTACAGATAAAATCTAGTACAATTATATATTTATTTCAATATATATCTTCTTCTTATATATAAAAATGGATTTTCAAATGTGTTAGTCGCGCTAAAACTCGAAAACGGCTGAACGGATTGGGCTGATTTTAGTCTTAAAATATTTGTAGAAGTCCAGGGAAGGTTTTAAAGTGATACGAAGTTCACCGGGACAGCTACTATACAATATTTCTTATATATAAAAATGGATTTTCAAATGTGTTAGTCGCGCTAAAACTCGAAAACGGCTGAACGGATTGGGCTGATTTTAGTCTTAAAATATTTGTAGAAGTCCAGGGAAGTTTTTAAAGTGACACGAAGTTCACCGGGACAGCTAGTATACAATATTTATTTCATTATACCTTGATAGTTTTGTATTTCTTCTTGGTTGCTGTATTTAAGTCTTCATGTACTTTATCGAGAAGCCAAAATAAGAACTCCTGAGCATCATGTTGGCTGTTACCTCTATACTGAGAACCATGTCTTTCAACTGCTGCCTAAAATTGAGAGTATTTGCACATGAGCAACAAAGATTATGCAAAATCTAAAAATGCATAGTAGAATCACCACATACAGATCAAAAATATATATACAGAAAAAAAAAACTTGTATTGATCTGAATTTTTGGAAAAAGCAACTTACAAAAACTAGTTAAATATAATCCATATCCAGGTCCATTAATACAAACCTTAAATGCTATACTCATATCTGAGATGTAGCGACATGACCATAATGCCTTTAAAATGGTTGCCAATTGTTCCGTTACTTCCCCTCGTGTTCCATACTTTTTTGAATTAATCTTATTCCTTTTTTGCAAATCCACCTAGAACAATATATATATTTTTTAATTTACATACATTTAATTACAACGAAAAAAATTGAGACTATATCACTACCCATACACCAGTATTATTACCTTGCGAAGTACATATTCGAAAAAAAAAACAATTGCCATGAAATTGATAGATTAAACCTTCATACAGTTTATCTATAGGAAGTCTGTATGACTTCCTATAGATAAACTTGAATTTGTAAATATTGTACCAGGAAAATTGTGTTTTTTTTAAATCCTATAAATAACTTAAAGCAGCTATCCCCAACTCGCGGCCCGGCGGGACTTTATCTGGGACCTGCGTGATATAAACCATTTTGAAATTCACGCCCACGGGCAAAATATTGTAAAGTGACGACTTTACAATATTTTGCTTTTCACTACGGTGAAAGACGTGAAATTTTTTCCACTTTAAAATCGTTAATTTTGGAGAATGTTATTTTATAACTCTGAAAAAATTTTGTTGCGGCCCATGACACCCAGACCAAGACATGTTTGTGGCCCGTATGAAAAAAGGTTGGGGATCACTGACTTAAAGCATTTAAATTTTAACATTTTAAATTAAATTGCAACTTCTGTTGATAGTAAGTATAATTGTTTTCATGGAATAGACGAAATAGTGGAAATGGTATAGTCAAACTCTGCAATTCGAGTTTTACTTTAAGATCTCTGTAGTAGGTATGTAAAAATAACAGATATAGTAGATTGTGATCAGCCATTAGAACATTATTAGTAGAAACTGTACATGTCATGTCAATGCCATCAATCGCACCCTCCAATTTTGCCAAGTAATATTTTAATTTAAATTGATATATTCCACAATGCCCCATTATTTACCTTATAATGGTCTAGGACAAAGTATTCAGCAATAACATCTGTGTGAGAAAGGCACTGTAAAACTGCATTCATGTAACAAGTGTTGCCGTGGTTTTTGATCCCTGTTGCGGCCGGAGTGGTGCCTGGAGGCCAGGGCGGTTCCCCGCTGCATGGTACACGATCGCTGTGCAGCACAACTGGCCCAGTCTTCACCTGTAAACATACTCTTATGTAATTCCAGCACTTGTCTCATATTATGTATGTGCACTTCAACAGAGTAATATACTTACACTAGAAACGTTTACAGTGCTCATGTGCTGAGCGATCTTATTCAGGAACAGTTTCCACGATGGCCTTCGAAACAATTTTCTCTCCAAACCACCTTCATCTTTTTGCGTTGTACCCGTGATGGAACTAGCACTTCCCGATTTTTCACCTTCATTGGTTTTAGTTTTGCTCGAACTGGGCCTACTCGAGCCGAATGGATTACGAGGTAAGGTAAATGTTCTTTTTAATCGAGTTCCCTCATTCTGTTTTGGTGCTACATTTGTATCCACCACTTCATTTATAAGTTCACTCTCAGAACATGATTTTAATACAGAAGATAAGTTATTTGTAGACATCATAAAACCATAGCGTGATCACAGTTTACACCAAAATAATTATTTCTCGCATTTACAAAAAACCAATTAGAAAACATTGATATGCTATTGACAGCTGCAGCGCCATTAAAATCCATAGAGATGAAATCTTTTTTTCATAGATATAGTACAGATAACATGAAAATTCGAGGCCTCTCTAGACTCTAACTCAGGGCTTCAAATAACGTTATTTTTTCAAGGGCATAGATAACGTTATGAAAATTTAACCGATACTAGAAATAACGTTATAAATGTATTTAATAACGGTAAATGTCATAACGTTATATAGGATTTATAACGGTAAATATATGTTCTTTGATAACGGTATAGTCCGTCAAGAAAGTCATGACAGGCGGGAAAATTGTCTAAACGTAATCACGCTTTTAAGGTGTACTTTTTCTTTGTATTTTCACAGAGAACGCTTATTACATTTTAAATATGAGTGAGATTTGGTGCACCGTGCACGATCGCATACCTGATACCAGAAAATAACGTTATATTTACCGTTATTATTATAACGTTATTTTTTTGTTATGCCATAACGAACGTTGCAAAAATCTTAATGTAAAAAAAAAAATTGTAATGGAGTATCTTACATTGCCATTTTACAAAATAATGAGCCATTATCGGACCTTCATTGTCCATTAAATACAAAGAATGTGTAATGTAAAATTTGTCCATTACATTACTGTAATTTAGACAAATTTTACATTACTCATTTAAAAGTATTGTAAGTATAGAAGATTCGTCCTTGAAGTTTTGATGTCTCAGATTTAGTCCAGATTCGGGGAGGGGATAGCCGAGGGATTGCCTTTGAGGTTTGAAGAAACCACGTTCCTCTAGGCCTATTAGGAGCGGAGTTATGGCTACTTTTGTAAGACATTTGACAGTTGCCGAGTTGTCAATGTCAAAGTTTGAATGCTTGTAACTCGGCAACTATTTGTCCTGGACATGGGGTTCTTCGGCTTGTTCTTCTTGGATTTTTCTCCTCTATTCGATCTTGGCCTCAGAATTGAGACAAAATTTGATGTCTCTGATTTAGTTCGAATTCGGGGAGGGGGTAGCCGAGGTGTTGCCTTTGATATTAGAAGAAACCCCGTTCCTCTAGGCCTATTAGGAGCGGAGTTATGGCCGCTTTTGTTCGACGTTTGACAGTTGCCGAGCTGTCAATGTCAAACTTTGAGTGCTTATAACTCGGCAACTGTTTGTCCTGGATATGGGGTTCCTCGGCTTGTTCTTCCTGGATTTTTCCCCTCTATACGATCGTGTCGTAACGGTCGTGTGTGCGCAATACACACGACCACTCTGGTTTCAATGAAACCAGGCCAGTTACGCAGGAGTAATTTTATAGTGCCCAAGTGTGTGCGCAATACACAAGAGTACTATTCTTTACTCTCGTAACCTAACGGAGCGGAAGACCGACATGAGAGATCAGGTGCACGACCGACTTTTTACACGGGCGCACACTTGGGCACTACAAAACTTTTTATTACTTATTAATTTTGCTCTATAATGGTACGGAACCCTTCGTGCGCGAGTTCAACTCACACTTGACCGATTTCTTTTTAAATGTACCTAAGTAAACAAAATATTTTTTTTGGTTTTGTGTTTTTCTTTAGGCACGGTATGAAAATAATAATTTCTAAGAGTTAGCCACTGATATTGAATATAATTGCAAAAAACATGCAAATAACGATTCTTATTCTTCGTATTAGCACTTTTCTTACTGGGCCTAAAGAGAAAAAAAGCAATAAAATAACGTCTTAGCCACTGATTTTGAATATAAATATTACATAGGGTGAACATGACTAGTGATTGGACAGTAGTCAGTACTAGTCATTGGACACAGCACAAAAACACTATAATATTTATTAAGGTTGCTTTATTAGCTACCTGTTTATCTTTAATATCAGGCGTTTTATTACTTTAAAAAGGCAGTTTTTAAAGCAAACTTTATAAATAATATTGCGTTTTTGTGTTTTGTTAAATAACTGGTACTGTCCAATCACTAGTCGTTTTACCCTATCTTGGATACCCATAACATAACGAAAAAAATTGGGTATGTCTCTTTTGTGTCGGGTCTGTGTCACAATGACCCGTGAGTCTTTGTAAAATATTAAGAACTACAGTCGGGGCATTTTAATAGGCCACATTTGACATCTGTCAGATTAATTTCCATAGTGAGGTGAGCTGCGTAAAAACATCGACCAAAACGAATAAATCGATACGGACTTGAAATAAAATATTTGAATTGATACGTTTGAAACCCCCTCGACTGTCCCATTATAACTTTTTCTTTTGCAAATTCAAGGAGCAAAATAAGACAAGTACATAATTTACAAAAAAAATAATGCATTTATTCGCTTGAATTATAAAAACTGTTAAATGTAGTATTATCATTATTCATATCACATAAATATGTGTTACTTTTCACAACGTGGTTATTAATTTATGGGGATATTTCGTTACAAGTAATCAATGCATCGATACTATTTATTCGCTTTCGATTTTTAGGGTAACTTCCCTAGAGTTTAAAAAGAAAAAACGTCAGCTGACGTAACATTGTGACGACGTGCAATTATTAAGATCAGAATTTGTTTATTACGTTCAGAGTTGTTTATCAGTAAAAGCAAATAGTTAAATAATTCGTATCGGTCATATTTACAATATGTAATCGTAATTGAAAAAAGTTAATCAATTGTGCAGTTAAAACAAAACAAAAATATTTATTTTTTATGTACGTCGCTATAAGGTTACCTGGTACAATTTTGATGAACTGTCAAATGTGGCCTATTAAAATGTCCCGGCTATAAGCCTTTTTTAATATGCAAACAGCAACCAAGTCGCATGATTCTACTTGCCTAATGAAAAAAAAAACGAGAGACCATTGTAGTTTGGATCTATATAAAAAAAACAATACTCATTAATCTGTTAGTTGGTAACTTTGTTGTGAAAATGTTTTGTTCTGAAATAATTGTTAGATTAGTACGATCTTCATAGGATCGATAAAAAGGCTATTTTGGAATACTTCTGCATTATTAACTCAATTTTGGCAATGCACACCATTGGACTCATTTTGCATAAATAGGGTCAATTATTCTACATCGACAGAACCTAGTTTTAAGTTTATTTTTGCCAATTCCCTACGAGTTATTGGTATTGATTTTGATAATTCACTTCTATATCCTCTTGGGCGTCGCGCGGGTCCATGAGATAATGAGCCAAATAAAAGTAACAGCTTTAATTTTATGGAAAACATAACTTGACTAGCCATGGTAAACAATTTAAGGATATTTTGTATAAACAATTTTCATCTATTTTACACTAGGGCTGCATCAAGTTATGGTGCGTCAAGAATGTCTAGGAGGCGAAACTTTTTTTTTAGCAATAGCAACACTCTTTTGACATTTGTCCCTTTGTTGTATCAATACTCTACATGGAATTAATATATACTACGTTTAACTGGAATGCTCACTTGCTATCTTCTTGGGTGTCAAAATGAACCTTATTATCAAAAGAATAAAGTATATTTTTAATAACTAATATTTACTCTGGTAAGTGTGCCCACGTAAGACAAACTTTTTCTTGGTGTGTCTCTTTCGCACAATTGCCATGTAAAATATTTTAAGTTTAACAGTAGTAAATTCAAGAACAGTTCTTTCGCAGCAAAGACAAATATTTTGTTTATGAATATCACGTGCTGTATGTTTGTACTTGTATACTAATAAAAATATTGAATGCAAAAGTTTGTAGGTCCAGATATATCCAAATGTTATGTTTCACGACATTTAAAAATTATGGTAGGTAGTTTTATTACATTTACTCTAGGCAACACTCGGAAAATGGTATAAAGCACCACAAACGTCAAACGACAAAAGCAATATGGCGTTTTCTTTGTTTTCGTATGGAGTTATTATTAATGCTTTCCAAGCTTAAAAATAGTGTATTGGATTTTAAAATTGTTAAAAATGTATGTGCTGTGATGGCTGTGTGAAAGAATCGTACCCTGATTGGATTATCTTTTCACAGGTAAGTTTGACATTCAGTATGAACTAGGTTGACCACGTATTTTGAACTTTACGTTTTTGTTTTGTTATTGTTATTAGGTACCTAATTAACAATTATGTATTAAATTTACACTTGTTGTGTTACTAATGACTAAATACGTTGGAAATTCACTATTTGCATGTACCTCTGCATCAAAAAGCATGTAGAAGCTTTAATGAGTATTCTTTACTACGCCAAACAAAACCAAATATTTAAATAGTATAATAGAAAATGGTATTTAATATATAAATTTTATATTTCCAGTAAAGTGGTTAGAGGTGATACCCGGGAACTTACGTCAAAGCTCTGTAGTTTGTTCACTTCATTTCTAACCTGAAAATTATCGAACAGAACATCGGAAAAGATTGAAACCTTTGACTCCTTCTATCTTTCCAAAGGTAATTTAAAAATATTTGAAATAAGCAACATTGTATCCTAATAAAAAGTTACTGAACAGCAATTTGTAACAATAACTACAGTTTATTTTTATGTAATTGCATTACAGATTTTTCCCGAAAATAAAATTAAAGTGTTAAGCATTATACGCTTCAATACTTCAGAAAACACACAACCTGGCCCTCTAAAAGTTCTCCAAGGAAGAAAATAAATAAAAAATTACGTAAATACACAAACATCTAGATACTTTGCTTGCAAGTTGCAACCCCAAGAAAAATAAAGCGTGAGTTAAAAAATCTTATACAGAAAATCAAAAGAAGAGATTTAAAAATTAAAATGTATTAAGTTTTAAAATTAAATATTATGCTAATTACTGTGTTTTATTATTTTTTACCTTTATTTATGATTTATTGCCCTTTTCCAAAGAAAATTAAAAATTAATAATTGTTTATTTCAAAGTAAATAAAACATATATCTACTTCATATTAATGTTATTTAATTTCAATAGTCGTATTTTCATTTCAAATCGGTCAAAGTTGGCGGCACAAACTATAAAGAATGGTTGGCGGTAGCGGTTGTTGACCTTATTAGTCTAGTTGCTAAGTGGAAAATGCCTTCACTGTATTTTGTTAACTTTAACCAAAAATTTTACTCTTAAAGAGACACAGGCTATTATAGATTGTAAGAAAAACCTATGGCCTATGTGGCGGTACCCACAATTCGCCTAACATTCTTGCATTGCGCTATCGAAGTTTTCTAAGCGCGTCGGTATATATACGACAGCTGAAATGTATCACGTGGGTTTCGGCCTGAACGGGCATACCACCTCGCTCGGTTGGAAGATCTTCCTTTGGCCTCCACACGCACATCATTCCCACAGCCTATAATGGGTAACTCTTACAACGATAATTTCCAACTTTTTATAAGTTTGAAGTGTAACTTCATATTCAGTTCACATCGAGTTAAGCAAAACACGATATAACCCCAACTAGAAACATATTTTGTCACATAATAGTCAATCGTGGTTTGTATAGAAAACTAGGAAATATGAAAAAAATTGACAGAGGGTTATTGACCGCTACCCTACGAATAATAAAAACTTCATTATTCGTAGCCGCTATCGCCGAGATTGACCGATAGGACAATTATAAGCACTGCAACTTGCATTATAATTGAATGTCCTACAGATTGGTCATAGGAATGGTTACACTAGTTAGAGAGAGACGGACCAAGGTTTATGACTCGGCACATGCTTACATGCACAGTGAGCTTTCCAGTTATACGTAGTATATATTAATTCCATGGCTACGACAGTATATTTATAAGTCTATGGATGAAACCATTCAGATGCGCGCAAAGTTATCGTGCGCGGATTCTACCTAATTTGAATTACAAAATCTGTCAAAGTTGCATATTATTTATATTATTTATTTCTCATAAAAACGCAGGTAAAATAATTCGAACGAACTATACTATCGATAGTAAAAGATACATCACTAGCACACGCACACATTGACAGATCAAAAATCGTCACGCTTTTTCGGGTTGTCAGGTGATCTATACGTCAGTATATTCTATATCTATGGATGAAACGCACTTTATAGTTTGTTCGTTTTATGATGATATGCGTGACACATTATAATTGACAATAGTAGGGAAGTTACCTAAAAAAATTAATCGAATAATTTAAAAATATCGAATCACCTCGTAAAGGAATTGCAATCGAAATTATCGATTTCGTACTGATGTTTCAGAGTGACGCCGGCGATTTAAGATGGCCGCCCTTTTTTATCGATTTGATTTCGATTCAACTGTGTCAATCTCTATTGACATAAGTTCCGTTTCATGCATCTGATATTTTTCAAATATTTTCGTAACAATAATTTTATACTCCTATTTCAAAGTTAATATTTATAATTTTATATCAATAAGTTAGCATTTAGCAACTTTTCATTTTTATTCATTTACAATTACAGGAAACATTTATTTTTGTAGATGGAATATAATTTATTACATTCTGTTTTTTTTTTTTTGTTTTCTTGTAAAAAAAAATCCGTAGCAAGGAATATGAGAACTGTCACCCATATCATCTTGAACGAACCTCAGAAAAACGAAGCCTATGGAAATGCAGTAATAGTTCAATTTCACACGGCAATAATAATAGGCTACCTGTCTCTTTCTTATCAAAAGAGTTTTACGTAAGAAATAAGCACCTAGACTATTTTTATCAGCGCCCCCTTCATTGGCTTTGATTACTTCTGCTGTCACGGACGCCATTAAAGTCTACCGCTTTGTTTACATGTCAAACGTCGTCGTGAGATTTTTGTGGTTTTCGTGTGATTTTCGATTTAATTATTGTGCAAAACTGTAAAATAACTCTGAATTAACTATAATAGGTGCCATGAAGTGCTCCGTTGTAAGTTGTGGCCTACGTAAAAGCAAAAACAGGCCAAATCTAACCTTTCACCGGTAAGTGGCTACCATTTCCGTATATTGTTGTCTATTGTTTAGTTTATTTGATATAAAATGTTTAAAAATCTATAACTTTGAGTTATCTCAGTTGTGAGGTACGTAAATCCGCTACATTCTCAATATTTCCTTCGTTTCGTAAACATATAAACGGTTGATAGTGTTGTCCATATTCGAACATCGAACGTTATCGATAAATTAGGTGCAAAGTTCGTTAAAGTATTTTTTGTTGTTTTAGTTTACCAAAAAACGAATTCCAGCAAAAGAAATGGTTAGCAAATATTGGCTCGGAAAATATCCGGCCTGGAACTAAAGATATTCATGTGTGTTTATTGCACTTTGAAGAGAGTGCGTTCAACAAAACTCTCAACATAATTAGACTGAGAGATGATGCTGTCCCAACAATATTCGCAAAGGTAAGCAATTTATAAAGAACATTGGTGAAATTATAGTTGTTGAAAGAACAATGGCCAAATCGTACCAGATGATAAATGGCGTCCCGATATGCCATTGGTAGCAAAAATTCTCTAATATTTTAAGGCATCGAAAAATATTAGAAGTGTGTCTGTAAATAGCCACAAAAGAAAGATCAATATATTTTAGATTCTTTATGCTCTGACAGCCGGCGATTATTCGCATTCGTTCTATTTTTTGGGTAATACTCTAGGAAAAATTGAAATAATTAGAAACGAGATCGCCGAATATACACTTGTAGGCTACACCGCAGTCGGAAAATAGGTAGTTAAGTCTAACCTCAAAATAATTGTTAACGTTATTAATTATTGTAAAAAACTGTGGCTATTTAGACATAATTCTCAAACGGAATTATGTTTAGAGCATAAGAACAACCAAATCTAACTATAGTTTATTTTGGGACATCAAAAATAAAAGTCGAGTCCAGCTCCTATACAAATTTGGCCATGACACTTTATGTCTAGAAAAGTCTTCATGATGAACGGAAACTGAAAAATTTCATCAGTTTTTTCAGCTATTTGCAAGAACTGATTAAGTCTGTAAAATATAAAATAAAATATGTTAATAGAAATACATCATATTTTTTAAACCAGAATATTAGAATATTATAGCCTTTTTTTTTTGTTGAGGGGGGAAATGCGTTACGTATCCCCCGCCGTGCACGGGGGTGGACGACGGGGGTATGTCGGACTCCCTCCGGCTCGGTGCGCCGGAGGTTTACCGACTAAGACCCCCCCATGCCCTCCTTCCAGCCGTGGGACACGGGACCTCTGTTAGCGAACACCGCGTCAGAATATTATAGCCTGGCAATAATGAAAGCGGCTAGTCGGACACAGTTAATTTGGCTAAAGCTTAGAATCATGCCCTCACGATTTTGGTAGTGAGATGGATTGAGTAGGGATGTGTTGGATGAGGAAAACTCACTCATCACCACATATCTATATTATATACCGTACCACATATCTATATATTTTATATGTGTTTATTGCCTGCAAAAAATGATGATGATTATTATTATTATATCCAATCTTATATTATTTTTTTTCTTTCAGGCAAACAATCCATCCCAATTTGCATTAATTGACAGAGCGAACACTATGGATCAACCATCATGTTTGAATTATTCACATCCACAAGATGCAAAGGATCTTGCATTGGTAAGGGCTGTTATATTATATTATATACGACGACCTTCGTGGCGCAGTGGTGAGCGCGTTGGTAGCTCAAGCCGGAGGTCGCGGGTTCGAATCCCGCCGACGGAACAAAAAGTTTATAAAGTTCCTGGGTCATGGATGTGTATTAAATATGTGTATCATATAATAAAAATAAATATGTGTATCATATAATAAAAATCTTAAATATGTGTATAGTATAAAAGTATCAAATATACCGTTGTCTGGTACCTGTAACACAAGTCCTTCAGGTAGTTACTTACCACGGGGCCAGACTGACGTGGTGTGAAGCGTCCATAGATATTATTATTATTATATAATATACCTACTTGAAAAAAAGAACCTACATAAAATGATTTTGTTTTGATAAACTACGCTAATACTATTAAGAAGAACAATTGCATTGTTGAACATTTTGTTTTGTAATGTGATATATCTGGAACAACTTGATAAAAAAGGAAACTTCATGAGTGTTTTATGTTTAACTTCATTAGTCTTCTGTTTTTCCATGTCATTTGTGTAAAATTAATAGTTATTTTACCTATAAATTATGTTTCAGGTTTCAGCACTCCAAGAATTGAAAAAATTTGAAGAAAAAGTGGAGATGCAGAAAAAGAAAACTCCAGCGAACATGACTCAAAGCATAAATTGTTATTAATTAAATCAGTAGTAAAAACTTACCTTGACATCAGATTCAGATATTTCGGTAAAAAGTGTACAGAAAAAAAATCTTTTAGGAACTATTTTAATAAAATTATTTTATTTCGCAATGAATAACATATTTTGTAATCATTAAGAATTTTGTATCTGTAAAGAACATTTATCACCCTAATTATTATAATAATATGGGTTTTATCGCGTAATTGTATTAATAATTTAATATATTTTTTTTATATTGGTTGTTTTTTTAACTTTAACTATAGTTGCCGTTACTACCTGTGCCTCATAGATAATACAATATAGGGACCGTGCAGAGCGATGACATTGCCACTAGTGGTGGAGTGGTGATTCTGATAGACCTATACTTAGCCATCTTCCTATGTGGATAGCTTTACTGTAAAATTGACTTGTAATGTTGTTGTCAGTAGGTAATTATCTATTGTACATGACAGTGGTGGATTTAAGCACCCAAGTCTCTATATTATATGTTGTTGATGATGCCCGCAACTCAGTTTCGCCATAAAGTTTATCGCGTGGAAACCGTGCATTTTCCAAGATAAAAGTATTCTATGACCTTTCCCGGGACTCAATATATCTCCATGCCAAATTTCAGCGAAATCGGTTCAGTGGTTTGGACGTGAAGAGGTAACAGACAGACAGACACACTTTCGAATTTATAATATGTATTAAGTATGGATCAATGCATAATGCACCTAACCAACTAAAAATCGACAAGGCTTTAAATTAACGTGGCGAGATTATTATTTTTAACAAAAAATTAAAAGCGACTTCCAAGGTAAAAACAATAAGTAATAATATGAACTAAAAAGTATTAAATAATTCTTACTCTTTAATAGTGCCTCTTTCAGAATTCGTCTAAATCTCAACTATTTCTGTACATACTATAGTCTTCATTACTTTGAAGTGGGTACCAGTCCCAAAAGTTTCATAAATCGAAAATCGAAGTGAACACGTGACGTGACGTGCTAAGTAGCCGGTCATCGGACTAGTTTCAACTTTCAATAGGCTGGCACTCGCTCGATTTGTCGCACACGCAGGTACCTACCTGGCCCGCGCCGCTGCGCCGCTCGTTTGACAGCCCTGGCGAGTGTTTTTGAACTATGAATGCTAAACGCAATGCAAAAGGTTGAAATTAGGTTCTTTCCAGAATATCTCGGCGAAGTGAGACAGAATGTTACATTATCGAAGCAACTTTAACTTCTCAGAAGTAATGTCAAATGTGTGCCTTATGCTCTGGAGATAAGGTTGAATTTGGTGACCCTGACGTGGTAATGATGATGATGAATGTAATTTGCATAGTAGCATATGCTTTCAGTTCTTAAAACAGCGCCTAAACTCCCAAACTTGTATCTATAAGGAATCCGGAGTTCTCTTAGTATCTTCGGAACTATAGTATACCTCGGTGCAAAATCTTGCGTTTTGGTAGCATATGCTTAGGGTGCTTCTCATAAAACCAAAATCACCATATGTTTCCATATAAATTTCGAGGAGTTACCTCGATTACTCATGGATCCCATCATCAGGTCACCACTTTTGTGAACATGGTGCCAAATTGGAGTGAAACCTAATACAACAAAACAAAAATTTCGAAAATCGGTTCACAAACGGCGGAGTAATCGTTGAACATACAAAAAAAAATATATCTACAGCCGAACATATAATATAACCTCCTCGTTTTTTGGAACTCGGTTAAAAAGGAACTAACGCTGCCATCATACAAACATTTTGATAGTTCTCTTCACCAGCTGCAGCGCCCACGTTCATTTAAAGCCTTATCGCACTTTCCCTACCTTTCACTCATCCTGCATCCATCGATATTATCGATTAGCTAGAGAAAAGTGAGCATCCCTAATCCGCCATGTTTGTCAACGGGTTTGTTTAATTAGGTATGCAGGCAAAGTACATGCTTATGCCATTTCCATAGGCTTCTTTTTTCTGAGGAACGAACAAACTATAGTTTAAGCTTGACAGCTCGGGATTGTTTGTTTCTCTCATAGATAAAGTAATAAAGTATATATGTAATCTTAGCCCGTCATCGCATGGCCATTTTGTGCTTATTTTCATATGGTAGAGCCTGGCTAGCGAAAGATGAGACTGGAAAAAGGCGGCAAATTAAAAAAATCGACGTATGGCAACCTTGTCTATAGTCGGAATTATAGTTTTGATACTTGATTATTTATGAAAATAATAATATAATATTTATTTTGTTAGGACAACTTATTTTAAGAAAATTAAGTTATTTGTTGTTGTTTACTTAAATTTTACTTTGCAATACATTTTCATGGTGAATTAAACGCATGTTTTTGACGAAAACTCTTGAATGTTTTTGTCGGAGTATTAAAACTTCTTTTTTTGTACTTACATCATGAATTAATATATTACAAAATTAAATTTATCCAAAATAAAAATATAACTCAATTTAAATGTTAACGAATTTCCTATATTTTATTAATATTATGCAATTTAAAGTGTATTAGCACAAATGCTCGCAAGCATCATAGATTGTATTGATTATACTCAAATATGTTTATTTATTACATACTACTTGTTCATGCCTGAAACTAATAGCCCCCCCCCCCCTTTGCAAGTTGATTAATCAAAATATATTAGGGATATAATTTTATTAAGTATATTATAATAAGGAAATATATTAGTTGAGAATATCAAAATATAATATTAGGTTGGGGAAAAAGTTTCTTCACATTTTAAATAAAAATTCAAAAGGTTTTTTTAAGTTGTGGCCCTTTTTACCTATGTTCCTCTAATTTTGCCCGTGTATGTATAATGCGAAAAAACTTTTTCCCCAACCTATTACAATTTAATCACTATACTCAAAATCTGATTCTAAAAATTCTATCTCAAGTGAGGAATCCGAATCTGAACTGCTAATATCGTCTCTGACCCTAATTATAAACTGTTCCATGTCTGCAGTGATCCCGTCTCGTCTTTTATACTGCTCCTCAACATGCATCACATGGTCCGTATTTTTTTTCCACTCTTCAGCTGTTACACTGTTAAATGACTCTTCAATTAATCTTGCCATATCTTCTGCAGACAAACCAATATTTTTGCTGGCAATTTTACGTTTTGCCAAACTCCATATTAACTCTATAGGGTTCAAATCGCAGTGGTATGGCGGTAGTCTAAGAACTTCATGCCCATGCTGCTTTATAAGTTCATCAGCTTGGTACACTGGGGCTTGCCGATGTTCTTTTGTCAATACTAATAGCTCTTCTCGTGTTAGATATTCCTCATAGGGAATGCCATTTGAAGAGAGCCATGCTTGTATATCGGTTTTCTTAGAATTAGTCGTTGGACACTTATTAATTTGTACACAGTGATAGCTAGCATTGTCCATCACGATAACACTTGGTTTGCTTAAATTCGGTAATAATTTTTCAGACATCCATTTCATGAAATTTTGAGAATTCATGTCGTGATGATAGTCTGCATTTTTTGATTTTGTACTAAACACAAGAAGAGCGTTTGGTACAAAACCTCTTTCTGATCCGGCATGAACTATAATGTATCTCTTGCCTGAAGAGATATTTGTAACAGCACCACTTGTGGAAGGACCCTGCCATGATTTTTTTGATTTATAGTTCTGATGAACATAAGTTTCATCAAGATATACAATTTCTTTGCCTTCTCTACGTTTAGTAGCAATGGTCCGCAAGAAACGGTGTCGCCATGCTGCTACATCATACCTTTCAATAAGGATTGTACGTTCATCTTGGTTTTTCTTGAATTCAAATCCGTTTGATAAAAGGATGCGACGCAATGTTTCACGACAGCCACTAAAGTGAATACTTTCTCTTAATTCACTTAAAAGAGACCTTAATGTTGGGATTTGTTTCTTTACTATATAAAACTTGTTGACTTTGTTTTTTATTGCATTAATATCAAAAGTATCTAACGCTGATACTGTTGGTTTATGTGGTCTTTTTTTTCCTGGTGTATTCCACACGCCTTTATTTATTTGGCCTTCTTTTTTAATCCTTTTTAGGGTACAAACGCTGACATCTTAAAACATGTTCATAAATAAAGTTAGCATTAAATAACAAGGTTGCTTTCGGGTATTTTTTAATATAACGTTAGGGTCTTACCGGTCAAAGAAGAAATCTCATCAATGAACTGATTTTGTGTCTTTAAACACTCTTGTTGAAACACATCTCTTAATTTATTTATGGTTGATGTTATAGCTTGCTTATCTGAATCCCTTGCATCATCCATGTGATTTGCAAAACAATAAATTCATAATATTTAAATACCTGTGATAAATAATAAAGATTTTTAATTAAATTTCATTGTAATAATTGAAAGTATCAAAATCTTTTACCCGTACTTACCAATGCACTGGGATATTTCATGTAAACGATCTTGTTTTTGTTTAAAAATTGCATCCCTTTCACTTCTTTTTTGTTCGTATTTACTAATCATAGCAAAAAGCAGTTTTCGCAAATCTCTTTTCAAAGTTTTCGTCATGTTTATATTAGAAAATCACGTAAATCACAGAAATATTTTTCTCTTTGACACATAAACAACACATGCTATAAGTGACAATGACGTTAGTGACAGTGTTACCATAATCATTTTTTGATTAAAATGCCAGTCTCATCTTTCGCTAGCCAGACTCTAGTGGGTGTTTATTTTCTTGAATATTTCTATTTGTCGATCATTTCTAAGCACATTATAATACAGAAAAGAAAGTCTTTTAGTTCATGATATCGATAAACTATAGTTCAAGCAATGAGAATCCGTAAACACACGTAAAAAGCTATGCCATTTTTGTAGATAAATTATTAATTGATGTGACATTTTTAGCACTAATGCCTTATATAGCACGAATAAAGGATTATTAAACTTACAAATACTCTTTTTAGCTTACAAAAATACCGATTGAAAAGCCCCCAAAAAACGTTGCTCAAAACTTACGTATTTAATGTTAAATCCACGTGTTTGAGGCATTCTTTGGCCATTCTTATGGTTTATTTTTTAGCGGAACCACAAAACTCAACAATATCTAGCATAAAATGTTCACTAAAAACCTTTATTAATACTTTTATTACATGAAATATGCAGACCGACTCCTTTGTTATGTCCTAGTAAGTAGGACATAACATTACACGCTTTTGACGCTTATACACCGATGTAAGGCTCTCTCGTCTTTCCTAGTCTATATTAACGCAATAATTTCTCTATTCCGATAGGTATATTCATAGATAAAGTAATCTAAATGAGTATATTACATTGAGTATATTACATTAAATGAGTATATTACACTGACCTCCAATATACATTGTATATTGGAGGTCAGTGGTATATTACCTTTAGCCTTAGGGTTCCTTAAGTCATTGGAAAAACAAGACAGCTGTTGTCATTACTGTCAATTTGACAATCAGCTTATTGTTTGTCAATGTCTTATGTCTAATGTCACATGGAATTTGAAAAACCTGTAATTTTTATTACCTTTTATTTTGCGAGGGAGGGAGATTATTACTCAGTATTATGCAGTATTATGCGGTCGTTTGTTATTTCGTAGCGCTGAATATTTACTAATAATATGGTATTATATTTATAAACCCCGAAAACTGTGTATTTGTTACGTTTTAAGGTACATTAATACACAAAAAATATTTTATTGTTCTGAGTGTGTGCAATGATTAGGTGAGTTATTTTTGTATTTTATATTGAGATTATTTGCAAGAGCTCCAAAATAACTGAGTTGTTAATGAATAAAATATTTTAAAATAATTTCTTGATGTTTAAACACTAACGATGTGATAGTTTCTTTAGTCGTGCTTATTTGTATGTAGGTATTCATTTCAGGCAATTTACCTACATATTATATGCAAAGAGCTATAGAAATTCTAAATATTTTTCTGCGTATATTTATAACATGCAATATTTTAGCGGCTCCAGAAAAAAATGTCTTCATTTGAGAAATTAAAACTTCTCATTTGGAAGAACTTTCTTCTACAAACAAGACACAAATGGCAGACTGCTTTTGAAATCGCATCGCCCGTAGTATTTTCGCTGTTTTTAATTCTGATAAGATGTCTCGTCGATCCACAATCCAATCCGGATGTGTCTTATCCAGCATTCCCACCGACATATTTCAATATAAGTGGAAGAGAGTTGTAAGTAAACCTTTTTTTACTGTCCTATTTTTTGAACATGTGAGTGAATTTCATAAACTATTTTCGTTTATTATTGTAGTGGAAATTTAACATCTGCAAAAAGAGAAGGAACTCTAGCATTCTCTCCTGAGAATGCTCTCACTAGGAAGGTGACCGAAGATGCAATGGCAACAGTGGCTCTGGACAACCTCAATGGATTTATAGCTTTGCTCTTTGATACCCGAATGCTTCCTCAACCAAAGGGATATAAAAATTCAAGTGAAATGGAAAAAGCCCTCACTCAACCGAATGCCATGAATCGTATTTTGGTTGGCATTGAATTTGACGACAAAATGGCAAGTGAGTATAACAAAGTCGTATTTTTAATTTATATTGTTTTATTATTAACAAGAAAAAAGGCGCCAAATAAATATCGCACCGGCGACGCATGCGAAAATCATGCCTAGTCATGACTATAAATTATTGCTTCTATGACAACAGCATTAATAATAGTCATCTTTGCTTATAGTACAAAATTTAAATTCAAGAAAAAACTGTTTCGTTATTTTATAGAAAATTTAAGAATATTCATGTGTTCATTGTTGAGAATTTTTAATGCTGGTTATTATGTGGCTTAATACCTTTGCTCTATCATTGTTTTTGTATACATTTGGGCTAAGATAGATCTGAACATAACAAAGGAATGTTTTCAGGTATTCATAAACATTACCTAAACTATATTATTTATTGTATTTTTAAAGTAATTTATATGATTATGGGCAATTTAATTAGCACTTCTTTATTCAACCTTTGTGAGTCATATAACTAATATCATGACACGACATTGTGGTTTTATGCAATAATATTACATGAACACACTTCAATTAAGGCCAATTGTGATTTAAAAGTTTAAATCTTTTTCTATGTGAAAAAATTACATAGTATGTCTATGTAGAACATATTTCAATGAAAATGGGATAAAAAGTATAACCTCATTACTCAAATATTCTCTTACTACACAACATAAAATTTTTGCCGTTCAAATTCTAATAATGTAGTAACTCTGTTTTAATTCCACTTCATTAACAAACATTATTTTTACTAAGTATTTAATAACTATAGATGACGCCCGAACCGTACATTTTTTCGAGATAAAAAGTATCCTATGTCCTTTCCTGGGACTGTATCATCATACCAAATTTCAGCAAAATCGGTTCAGCGCTTTGGGCACAAAAAGGTAACAGATTCTATATTGTATAGTGGACGGATGGACATTGAAGTAGTTAAAATATTTCTTCATTTTTATGGCTCACAAGTCACAACTCATTACTAATAACTCATAATTCGCTATTTCAGTGTGGCTGTTTAATACTTCAGTCGGAATTTCCAGGAATTGCTATTGTATTCTATTGTTGTCGCGATCACCGGTGCTCGCGCGGGGCCTGGAGGATTAATATCTTTTGCGAATTTCACCTCAAAAGTAAAGACAACCGCTAATTTGTATAATTTGTTAAGTAATTCTTTTCTATGAACTAAAAATAGTCTTTACCTAGAAACCATTTCTCGAAGCTCTGTCTTTTATGCAAATATTTGATAGTAGAAGTCAAACGAAATGGGATTAGGCGGGGCCTACTAGCCGCATGCATCCCGATTCCCGACGGCTGGGTAAAGATCGTTATAGACTGGGTACCTGATGATGGACGACGCCGCGATGGCCGATATAAAAAAGATCGCGCGACGAAATTGACACATACTGCATACAAGCCACTAGCCAGGTTGGCCTACGGTGGCGTTAGAGCGATATGAAATATATGGGCCTTTGCCCAGCAGCGGGACAGCATTGGCTCTTAAAAACGACTAGGTGCGCGTTAAAGGGAATCTAAAACCCTGCAGTATTATTTAGTTCCGCTAAAACTAACGTAAAATGGAAAAAATACCCTTTTCACGTTAGAAAAGTATCCTGTGCAAAATTTTATGGTAATCGACTCGGTACTTTCGAAACCAAGTTGATGCGATGTTTGTACAAACCTTTCCTCTTTAATATTATTGTAGATCGAAATAAATATGTTTAAAAAGTACGGTAAAAAGTAAATCTATTAATATCATTCGACTAAGTTGCAATCAGTTCTACTGGTGCACTATCTGCGATTAGCGTGATTTTCGATAAGAATTTTTAAACTGAGATGTTTATGCACTTGACCCATAGAATTAGAACGTATAGTAAACGTACGTAGAGTATTTTGATATCGTTGACTTGACCTAAATATGGAAATGACGTACATCATATTATCATTTTTATTGCGCCTAATATCTATTGCGTATTGATAGTATACCTACCTACCGATAGAAATTATCAATTGTTTAGAATTACGATCGATCGTAAACCAACTGGTTTCTTAGAAACCTCTACTAGAAACCAGTATCGTTATAATGTAGTGTTTTAAGTAGTACGTTTAAGTGATCATAGTGCCCAAAGAAAGCTATTTTCATATGAGGAGTCACATACATAAATTCCATATCAGAAATTAAATCGATAGTTGCAACGGTCGATGACACTCACAGGACAGACGTACTGACAAGGAAAATTCATAATAATTATTGTTTAACCATTGTCAAGAATCGATTATAGTGTAACTGGAAGATCTCAGCTATTAATAGTGACAAAAATTCTAAACAAACCATTTAGATTTTAGAGCAACCGACTCCTAAAAATGAATGCAAAGTGTCTGCATCTTTGTCTAGTTTATCAGAAAAGGCACACGAATCATGATAGACAAAATCAGCAAACCTTGAATAGTCTATACTCTATACGCTGCGAAAATATATTTTTCTCACTTCCGGGCGGAAAACTTCAACTTTCTTCCCGCTGCGCTTACCGATATTGCCGTTGTCCGCCTCCGTCGATGAGAAAAATAGTATACGCACCATGGGCAGTAAATAAGAAAGCCTCAGATCACATGTTTGTTGGCCGAGGCGAGTGATCTGAGACATTTCTTATTTTCCTGCTCTAGGTGCGTAATGTACTATTTACTAAGAGGATTAATGAAACCTCAAACACAAATGCCTTTTAGGGATACGCCATGAACCATCCCTGAAGTAGATTATTTTATTTTATTTATTTATTTTGACACATCAACAGCTTGTAGGAATTTACATTTACTCTTAAAAATAATTAACAAAATTAGATTCTATCCTATTTGCTAATAACAGATGTGAAACAGCATTTTTGTACCTATTATAGGGAATAATACTCATTACTCATAGCTCGGAGCAGAGGGCCCTACTAGCACTAACTAAACTACTTATACAGTAAATAATCCGACCAAAATCCGACGTCGAACCCAACTCTTTGTTTACTCTCTATGCTGGTGTTGCCTCTAGCGTGAATTGTAGTAATGTATCCTATTCGCAGACGCGACAGAATGGCCAGACGACATAAAGGTGTCGCTCCGCTTCCCCGCCGTGATGAGGACGCCAATGATGGAGCATCCGCTGCGGGCGAGCTGGCGGACCAACCTGCTGTTCCCGCTGTTCCCATTACCGGGACCCCGGGATCCCAACGACATGTATGGCGGGAAGAAACCAGGTAGGCAAGAGTCATACGATAAATAAGAAATAATAAACGAATAAAATAGTTGAGAAACTCCAAATTTTTTAGCTGATATCGATCATAATGTACTACATATTGCTAAAACAGTTTCGATCATATCAGCTTGCAAATAAAAAACTAGATCGAAATCAGTCCATGTAGATGCTAATGTGTGAAATGATGTGCATGCGTGTGTCACGCCAAGATCACACCTACCGAGTAGAGTGGCGAGACCGTGCTTCCGGCCAAAACCCCTCGGCCGAGTGGTTGATTGGCCCGAGAGGCCGAACCAAGTGTTCGGCCGAGGGTGCTGTGTCGCCACTCATACTCGGACGGTAGGTGTGATCATGGCACTTATCTCATCATCTTAATGACACACGCACTGCGCACAGGTACATCGTACTTATCAGACTGAACTGTGTTAGTCGAGGTTTAAAAACTTGAGACGAGACACATAAGAGTTCTATGTATTCTCGTGTTTTTGACTGCAGCAAACAGTATTAATATTTTTCATAGCTATGCTGCTTCTTTACTTTGCGGACGCTTCTGCCGATCTCTTTACGTCAAGTGGTAATATAGATTGATATAGATATTATAATGGATGCAGATGCGTCCGCCGACGTGAAAAGGCGGCTTTAGACCCATATTTTGTTTAAAACGTACCATTAATCTCCAAGGAATGTATCTTAAATTGTCTATACTCTATACTCTATAGAGATGATATACTTTATCAATTTTATCAAACTTGCCTGTCAATGCCGCAACCTAACTAATAAAATCGATCATTTCAATCTAATTTCTTATCACAGGTTACTCCCCGGAAATGTTTCTCGCCGTCCAGCACGCGGTTTCCCAGGAGATAATAAAACAGAAGTCAGGGAAGCCGATCAGCACTAAAATATACCTGCAAAGACTACCCCAGAATGCGTATAGAGTGGACGATTTACTGGTGGCTATGGAACGTTTCATATCAATGATCATCATGATATGCTTCGCGTATACTTTCGTCAATACCGTCCGTGTTGTCACCGCTGAAAAGGAAATGCAGTTGAAGGTAAGATTTATATTTTATGATCTGTGGTAAAATCGTTCTTTATTCATCATTGAGCATAATATAATGAATTTGCTTTGCTGTCTATGTTGGTAGGCAGGACACCAAATTTTAGGTATGTGGTTTTGTAAGAAGTTCATTGACCTCTCCTGCTGATAACAGAACAATGTTTTATAAAAAAACCGATGAAATTATTATATTATAAGTAGTAGGTATGTGAAAAAAAAACAGTAACATTTTCGATTTTTTTATCAATCAAAAATATAAATTCTTATACTTATATCTACTTATTATGTTTTTTTCCTTAATTTTATTATGTTTAAAGTTTGAATTTCATATTTCATGCATTAAACATTTTTGGCCTGCGCTACTATGTTTTGAATAAGTTTAAATAAAAAGATGTTTTAAGTTGTTCTTACCTGAAGTATGCTGAATTTTAAATAGTTGTAAAACGTATTACTTAAAGATCAAGGCAATATTTTAATGGATTCAAATCTTTGAAAATAAAATGGTATATTGAAAATAAAATAGAATTTTTTGTAACTCATTTATGAAATAATCGCTATTCGTTCACCTAAAGGCTTAAATAATAAAAGCGCTATATTAGTTGTTGCTTTCGATCTATAACTAACGATTTGTCTAAAAGCGACCTCCATATTTTTGTAATTGATATTTACGTCATGTTCTGTTCTTTTTGTTTTCATTGGTGATTGTCGACCCGCGTTAGCGCGTTGGCTATGAAGCTTCATTATTTTACCATTATGGCGCATTTTCACTGGTCGACAGGGCCCGCATGCGGGGTGCGGGAGATTTCTGAAACGCATGCCACGACCAATCAAAATGTTTGTCATAGACTCCCCGTATGCTGTATACCGCACGGACTAATGAAAATGCGCCCTTACGGTAATAAAATGTTGAAGTTCAGTAAAGCTGATTGCACACGTACGTCTCCAGCCGCAGAAAAACATGTTTTGCAATATCTCAGAGTAATGACATAGCATTAGGGCCGAGCCACACCAGAATGGCAGCGGCGCGGCGAGCACTTTCAGTGTCATATGATTTTAAACTTTATCTTCATTACCCAGATGACGCCCGCAACTCCGTTTCGCCAAAACTCGTTTATTGCGCGGGGACCGTACATTTTTCCGGGATAAAAACAATCCTATGTCCTTTCCCGGGACTCAAAGTATATTCATGCCAAATTTCAGCAAAATCGGTTCAGCGGTTTGAGCGTGAAGAGGTAACCGACAGACAGACAGACACACTTTCGCATTTATAATATTAGTATGGATTGATATGGATATCATCACTTAAAATATAGCACATTGTATGTGAAATCAATTTTTGTTGCAGTATGCATAAATAAATACTTTAAACATCGTTAAAATTAATTGCAATAGCAATTTTGGACTCTAAAGTCGAGACAACAGTAAAATAAGTACAAGGAAAAGAGGATTTCTCTCTTTCACTCTGTTTTTCCTTTCGCGGCTTAGCTTTCAAGATAGCCCCTAAACCTATAAATGCTACAATAATATTGGACAATATTTTATTGAACAACTAGCGACCCGCCCCGGCGTCGCACGGGTATAAAATGTATAGCCACTGAAAAAATGATTAATATAGCCTATGATCCTTCACGTGGTCTACTTCTTATCTGTGCCAAATAACATAAAAATTGCTCCAGTAGTTCGCGAGATAAGCCCTTTCAAAAAATTTCCCCCGTTTTTTCCGCATTCTCCTCTATTTCTTCGCTCCTATTAGTCTTAGCGTGATAAAATATAGCCTATAGCCTTCCTCGATAAATGGGCTATCTAACACTAAAAGAATCATCAAAATCCGTTGCGTAGTTTTAAAGATTAAAGGGAACAAAGGGACATGAGGGAAAAAAGCGACTTTGTTTTATAATAACTAATAAGTATAGATTTATTTGACAAAAACATTGAAAATCGTCTAAAGGCCCATTTATACTACTTCCATGTTTTATCCTTAAAGTGCTTCAAGGCTTTAAATGAACGTGGGCGGGGCGCTGCTGGTAAAGGAGAAATGTCTAAAATGACGTTTTTGTATGATGTCAGCGTTAGTTCCTTTTCTCGCCACGTTCATTTAAAGGTTATAAATGAACGTTTAAACTTTAAACTCTCCCACATACAGCATGTATGTGTGTGAGATAGGCAGATATGACAGATCTGTCAGATTTTTTTCACGGTGTATGCTCGTAGCCTTAGTCGTCCGCTTCCCCCGACCTTGACCCGTTATTTATCAGCGCTGTTGTACCACATGCCACTTATCTCCGTGTACAAATACTGAGTATTAAATAGTAAATATAGAGTACTAGATGACGCCCGCAACTAAGTTTCATCATCGCGCGGGATTTTTCCGGGAAAAAGTATCCTATGTCCTTACCCGGGATTCAAAGGCCCAACCCCCTACCCTATTCCCTTCCCTTCCCTCCCCTATTCCCTTCCCTTCTCATCCCTACCCTCCCCTATTACCCTATTCCCTCTTAAAAGGCCGGCAACGCACCTGCAGCTCTTCTGATGCTGCGAGTGTCCATGGGCGACGGAAGTTGCTTTCCATCAGGTGACCCGTTTGCTCGTTTGCATTTGCATTCCCTTATTTCATTAAAAAAAAAGTATTCCTATACCAAATTTCAAAATCGGTTCAGCGGATTGGGCGAGAAGAGGTGACAGACAGACAAAGACACATTCGCATTTATAATTATTTTTAGTATCGATGGAGACGACTGTCGGCGACTCTACCGATGCGAGTATCTTTAAGTCCTAACATTATTATAAAGAGGAAGAAATAGGAAGAGGCTCAAAAAATAGAGGACCCTTTTCTATGACAAATATATTCTGTATTCCGTAAATAAATTCAAATTCAAATTCTTTATTCACAGAATGTAGTTTTACAATCATGTAGGTGGTAAGGTAGTAGTATATATATTTAGTTCTGACATTCTACCATGATTTTGCATGGTGTGTGAAGTTCTGTAAGTAGGTATGTAGTTATAATATTATTATACATTATATTAAAAGAAACCAATATTATACAATTTTAAATTAGGAGTTCATATTTTTCTGCAGCTTAATCGATGTTAATAATAAATTAATGAAAATATGAAATGAAATGAAATGGAGTAATAACACTTTTCTGTCAACAATTTTACTAGATTTTTATTCTAATAATAATATTATTATGAAGTACAAGCACAGATGAGTCTCTTCTTTGGAGAAGATTTATTTGTATGTATTTTTTTTGTATGTAATAATTTTGCCAAGGCCTCGTATATTCCATAGACCAGGGGTTCCCAAAGTGTGCGCTGCGGCGCCTTGGTGCGACGTGGAAAAGCAAGAGGCGCCGTGAATCGATCCTCCGTCATTATCCGAAACCACAAATATTATACAATTACTTTTAATATTAATTAATAATTATGTTAAAGCAGATAGATGATTAAATATTTGTTAATTATCATTTACTTGCTCGGCGGTAATCTTGGCGTTCATTGAGAGAGGCCTATGTCCAGCAGTAGACGAATATAGGCTGATATGATGACAATGATTTACTTGCTTAATTAGAGTAGGGCGCCGTGACAAAATATTGCGACGTGTAACTGCGCCGCAGCAATGTACTATCAGAGAAGTTGATTCCTAGGCACATGGCGGACCTAAGTCACCTAAGTAATTTGGTCGCGTTAAGTCAAACCTATCCGACCGATCACAGCTAAGGGCCAACCCACACGTACCACAACCACACGACAACCACAACCACACGACAACCACACCACGTGGTCGGGCGTATATTTCGTATTGTAAATGAACTGGACCATTCACACGTACCACATTTTGCAGTCGTTGTCGACCACTTGTCAGATATCTTTCAGACGTAACCACGTCGCAACCACATCGCAACCACATCGCATCCACAACGTTTCGTCGATGCAACGACAGTGCGCACACACCGCCCGCGCTCTTCCCCCCTCAGTTTCATTGACTTTCGTATGTAACCACATCGCAACCACTGGCGACAACGCAACCACGTCGGCATTTTGTCAGTACCACAACGCAACTACAAAAAGCTGCAGCGACACCATTCACACGTAACCACTGCTCGACGACATTTTGTCGTTGCGATGTCGTGTGGCTGTGGTACGTGTGGGTTGGCCCTATAATTTGTGAGTTATAAGATGATATGGGTGACAGTTCTCATATTCCTTGCTACGGATTTTTTTTACCAGAGAACAAAAAAATCAAAAATATGTAATAAATTATATTCCATCTACAAAAACAAATGTTTCCTATAACTGTAGATGAATAAAAATGAAAAGTTGCTAAATGCTAACTTATTAATATAAAATTATAAATATTAACAGTGAAATAGGAGTATGAAATTATTGATATGAAAATATTTGAAAAATGTCAGATGCCTGAAACGGAACTTTTGCCGATAGAGATTGACACTGTTGAATCGAAATCAAATCGATAAAAAGGGCGGCCATCTTAAATCGCTAGCGCCACTCTGAAACTTCAGTACTAAATCGATAATTTCGATTGCAATTCCTTTACGAAGTGATTCGATATTTTTAAAATATCGATTAAAATTTTTAGGTAATTTCCCTACTATTGTCAATTATAATGTGTCACCCATATCATCTTAAAACGCACAAACTATAACATTGAATTGACATAAGCCGACCACATGACGTAGGTCCGTCAACTGCCTAGGAATCAATTTCCTCGATGGTACATAATATTCTGTGGCCGCAGGCTGAAAAAGATTGGAAACCCCTGCCATATACAGAACTTGTATACGTAAGACCTAAACAAATAAAGACGTCTGAACCTTGAGTCTTTATTTAAGCTTAGAGAAGCTCTTTTGTTAGTAAACACATTTTAATATGCTTTCCAAATGAAGTTGTACCAATGTAGAAATACCTACGTACAATGCTAGCATAATATTTGTGCATATGATTATTTTTTATTTGCCATTTGGCAACGTGTTTACATAATTCTACTTGATTGTAGGTTATTCCTGACTGAATAGAATCAGAATTTCAATATTACAGGACACTATTGGATGTATTAAATATGATATCGTTTATAGTTCTCGAATATAGATTTCTAATTACCGTACTTACACTATTTTACCTTAACTTAGCCATAGTTATTATGTGTGCTAGGTTATTCCTGACTGAATAGAATCAGAATTTCAATATTACAGAACACTATTCGATGTATTAATATATATGTTACGCTCAAAGACCGAAATCGCTCAGTGAGCGAAAAAATAGCTCACAACGCGTTGTGGTCACAGTGAAACAGCCACGACGTGAAATTCGCGTCGTGGCTGTAATGAAAACGGCCACGACGCGTTCTGGCAATCACAAAAAGGCCATAACGCGAAATTCGTGTCGTGGCTAATATGCTATTCATTTTTCTTGATATGTTCTTGATTGAGTAATCATCCATAGGTATCGAAGATTATATTTGAATTACGGATAGTATAAAACTATGGATATTTTATAAATAATAATGATAAACACGTTATGCAGTGATTTAGTAAAAGAAAAAATATTTTTGTAGTACGCGTGGTAATTCAATTAATTAATCGATTAAATTTTTTAACCCATTTTTATTAAATCGAAAATCGAATATTTTTATTAATCGAAACCCTTACAATCGATTAAAAAATATCGACAATCGAAAAAAAAACAATCGATTGTTCGATTAATCGATTTCGATGTTACAACACTACTCTCCAACCGTCCTACGTTTTTTCCTTGGTTTCTCGATCAGCATGAGAATCTGACGCGAGTTTCACAGTTTTTACCCATCCCACAAAAGTGCTCAACGCCGCTAAAGAAGTTTTCACTTAAAAAAATTGAGAATGTGTTGTATTATTTTTTTTTACAAAAATTAAAACCGACTTCCAAGGTTTCAGGGCTTCAAATAACGTAACGTTACTGCTTCAAGGGCATAGATAACGTTATGACATTTTACCCGATATTAAAAATAACGTTAAAAATTGATATTAATAACGGTTAATGTTATAACGTTATATAGGATTTATAACGGTAAATATATGTTCTTTGATAACGTTATAATAGTCCGTCAAGAAAGTCATAACTATTACTTTCATTATTTCTCTACATGTATTAAACTCCTAAAAATAGGTAAGCACAAATCTCGCAAAAAAAGTGGGCTGCGAGTGAGATTTAGTGCACCGTGCACGATCGCATACCTGATACCAGAAAATAACGTTATATTTACCGTTATTATTATAACGATATGTGTTCGTTTATACATAACAAAAAAATATCGTTATAATATATATAATAACGGTAAATATAACGTTATTTTACTTAATATCGTTAAAAAATAACGTTATCTGGCTACCATTATGAAAATAACGGTACGTAACGATATTTTTTCTGTTATTCGATAACGTTATGAAGCCCTGGTAAAAACAATATTAATAGCATCCTTATAATATGAACTAAAAAGTATTAAATAATTTTTCCTATCTAATATGTAATGCCTTTTCCCGAATTCGGCTAAACCTCAAATATTTCTGTACTCAATCTTCATCATTTTTAAGTCGGTACCAGATATAGCTGAATCTTTATTTCTTTGACAGGTTTCTGGCACCGACTTCAAAATTATGAAGATTGAGTACAGAAATAGTTGAGGTTTAGCCGAATTCGGGAAAAGGCACTACATATTAGATAGGAACAATTATTTAATACTTTTTAGTTCATATTATAAGGATGCTATTAATATTGTCTTTACCTTGGAAGTCGGTTTTAATTTTTTGTTAAAAATAATAATTTCACTCTTTTTAGTTACCTAGTAGGTAAACTGTTAGTGTCAATTCAAATTGTATAAAAAAATAGTTTCATATTGTCTTCACTAGATGTCACTGAGGCGCTCCTGTGTCGCGCTATCGCTTGTACGTAGAAGTTTTATATAGGTAGTTGTAACTTGTAACAGATTTCTGTCGTGTTGTTGAAAGTTTGTAAGCAACTGACAACTCAACAGTGAGCTTGCCGCTTGGTGTGAGCAGTGGCCAGTGAGCATTGAATTGACAACATAAATCATAATATTGAATGGTAATTGATCTCGTATAGTTGTTATTAAGTTGACCTCAGTCATAGTCCGCGAATTTATAAGTGGTCGTCGGTGGTACTGCGTATATTCTACGTATCTTATTACAATTTGTTAAGACTGTTAAGAGTCATACGGCATACTCCAAAGCCTAAATATCAGGTAGATAGATACATTTAAACAATACATTAAAAAAAATCTAAGTGAACACGTGCTGAAAAATGCTCGCAGCGCGGCATGCCGCATGCCCTGACATTCCGGTTAGAACTTGAATACGATGTTTACGCTCGAGCCGCGCGGCGCGCGGCGGTGCGCGGCGACGCCGTTGCCTCTGCGGCGCCGACCGCCGTGTATATTAAACATCCTATAATTATTGGTGTTGTTATGTATATAATTATTATTATTGTATCCATACCTATGCCTTGTACTATTATCTATTTTGTGCCATGAGACATTGGTGACCTTAACACGACGTGGTAATGATGACGATGATGATGATGATGATGATGAATTTGAATTGCATGGTAGCATATGCTTTCTGTTCTTAAAACAACGCCAAAACTCCCAAACGTGTATCTATAAAGAGTCAGAAGTTCTCTCAGCATCTTCGAAACCATGGTATACCTTGACAAAATATTTGACTTTTTGGTAGCATATTCTTAGTACACCTCACATATAACCAAAATCACCATATGTTTCCATATAAATTTCGAGGAGTCCCCTCGATTACTCCTGGATCCCATCATCAGGTCACCACTTTTGTGAACATGGTACCAAATTGGAGTGAAACCTAATACAACAAAACAAAAATTTCGAAAATCGGTTCACAAACGGCGGAGTAATCGTTGAACATACAAAAATAAAATAAAACAAATATCCACAGCCGAACATATAACCTCCTCGTTTTTTTCGTCGTTTAAAAATTACTTTATACGACTAATGAGGTTGTTCGTTTCAGGAAACGATGACAATAATGGGACTGCCATCATGGCTGCACTGGCTGGCCTGGTTCATCAAGCAGTTCTCCTTCCTTCTCATATCCGTCATACTAATTGTGATATTATTTAAGGTAAGATTGAGAACAAAACTAGATGACGCCCGCAACTCCGTTGCACCAAAATTAGTGAACCGACGCGGGAACCGTACATTCTTACGGGATCAAAACATGTCCTTCCCGGGACTCATAAGTATTTTTAGCCAAATCGTTTCAGCCGTTTGGGCGTGAAGAGGTAACAGACAGACAGATAGACAGACGGACTGGCAGATAGTTTCGCATTTATAATATTAGTATGGAAGCAAGAGGCTCTTCTGGGTAAGCTTGAATGAGCCAATAGCTATTTTAGCTTGAACATTAATCATCTGAATTTTCCATGTTCGCAGTCCAGACTTAAATTGATTAACCACTTAATATGAATTTTAAATAATTTGTATAAAATGTGAAAATCTTCAGAAATTCTGTACCACATTTTTATTATACCTTTAAGGGCGTTCGCTGCGTTAAGCGTGCGCCCGTCGCGGCCACTCGCGAGGCGTGCTTGTTTCGTGTCATCCCATATAGTAGTGCTAGCGTTTTCTAAGTCATTTCATACCGACCAAATTTTTGTCCAGCGGTACCTTAATATATATCAATCAATTTAATCAGCGTCAGTCGCCGCACCCGTGGTGGAATGTTAACTGAGAGTATTTTAAAGTTGTAAAAAAAAATTGTTGCGAAAAGTGATTTTATACCGAATGAAACTTTGATGGATGATTATTGAGGTCATGTTTAACCAAAAAATCACCGTCAGCCGTATTGCAGACGGGGGATTCAACGTCAGTCGCGTTACTGAACATGTAAAAAATTTTTGAATATAAAGTCATTTTATACCGTACACAATTTATACAGGTGAATGTTTCTACTTTGTTAATAATAAAGAAAACCGTCAGTCGCTAATACGACGGTGGAAAAACCGTCAGCCAGCGATATAAGTTATGACCAATATAACACTACTTCGCGATCAATGTATCTTAGGGCGTCGCGTAGATGACATTTCCACCTGCAAACATTCAGCTGACGGCGATTTTCGTTTGAATTAACCATAAAATTATCTCACATAGCAATTTTAAGTAATTAATTCGATAGTCAATATTTGTAAAGAAGAATTATATACATTTTACTTTAAAAGCATCATCTGTTGTTATACTATACTAAAACTAAAATAACACCTACCGAACCTAAACGTGTATAATCTAGATATGAACCTTTATTGGGTGCGAATTGGGACCTTTTTAATGTCAATTCAATACGATTCCCAACAACAACTTTGAGATGCTCTCAATTTTTATTTCACCCATTATGAAGTGGCTGACGATCAAAGCTGTTATGTATTAGTGGAATACTATCATTGTAACGATTTTCGCTCGGTATGAAATAACTTTTTAAACTGAGCGCGACCTCCCCTACTAATAGAGCAACGCTGCGTTGAGCGGGTCAGCCGTTGCACGATTACTATGGCGAGCGCACGGCGCGGGCGCCCGCGATGGGCAGCCGCGCCGGGCACACGCTCAACGCAGCGGACGCCCTTAATTTAAATGAGTTGGCCGAAAAATGTATGTTTAACATAAATATACATATTATATAGACTACAAACACGCCTAATGACCTATTTTGTAATTTTAATTGCATCGGTTTTGATGTTATTTTAGTAGAGTTGAAAATCGGGTAAAATCGTCGGATAATTTTATTTTAAGGAAAATTTTAAAACTATAATACGAGTATTGTATAAATCATGTTGTGGGTACTGGCACTGTTATGGGCTTGAGGAATTATCATTAATTCAAATAATATACAATAAAGAAAATCTAAAATCGATTTATGGGTGAGGCCGCCAATTTTTGCCAATATGACGCAGAAAAATTTAAAGCGAGCGAAAAAGATAAACACAATACTTTTTAAAATACAAAGGGCGGAGAAAAATAATTGCAAAATCAGCAAAAATTGGCGGCCTCGCCCTTATATATTTATCAGTTATGTTTCGGCACTATAGGTTTATTGTAAAAAAAAATATTATAACATATTGTATTTCCTTTCTTTACTTATATGACTGTTTAATGCCAAAATAAATGAAAAAAAATATATATCTATCATATTTGGCGATCACAGATAACACATATTATTCTAAGGTAAACAGAATAAAATGCACTTTAGTTGTTACAATGTAACATAGTTGCGTAAGCAAGTATGGCTACAATATAAATAATTGACTAATTACCTCAGTACACGTGCGTTCATGTCAATAAATAATAAAGAGCCAGTATAAAATGTATGCTTGATATTTTTAAAACAACAATCAGAATCATTTAATTACATGTCACGATTTTTTAAAAAAACTCAACTCAACAATTTTGCCACTGATTCAACTCAACTTGCCAGAGAAACCATGCAACTGAATTTTTTCTCAGTCACAACAGATACGATTCAACTTAATTTTGCCACAAATACTATTCAACTCAACTTTGCCACAAATACTATAAGACTCAACTTTGCCACAAATACTATAAGACTCAATTTTGCCATAAATACTTATTATTATTCAACTCAACCTAGCCACGGATACTATTCAACTCAACTTTGCCACAGATACCATTCAACTCAACGAAGACGGGCGAGGGTTACGCGGTGTTGACTTTCACGCCGTGGTCGGTGCTGTTGTTGTTCATGGTGCTTTTCGTGATCGCCTCGCTGTCTTTCTGTTTCATGGTCAGCGTGTTCTTCACTAGAGGTAAGTTATTCCAGGGACTTTTTTAACTGCGCGGATTTTTTTCGCACTTCTGTAATACGTTAAAATTCGCAGTGCGGACAGTCCCTAACCATAAAGACAATTTGCTATTAATAGCATAAAGCAGTGTAGCCTATTCTATCGCAAGATGCAGTTGTGGCAAAAAAGGCTTAAGTACAGTAAGAACTCTAACTGCCGCAAGAGACGAATGGTATGGGCCTACGTCAAAATGAAGATTTTGACATGGGCCCCAATGCTCCGTGGCCTGTACTTTATCTGTCAAACTCTTCAATAAATTGAATTTTAATCATTAAATTGTCTCTGAGTGCGGTTGTAAGGCATCCATTACACGCTCATGTGCAAGCGACAGTCAATTCCGTCAATCATGAATTATGTTTGACTGATGGTGACTGATGGACTGACGAATTGTATTAGACGGTCACTCAATTCTCTTATGTTTTATTCAGTTTTATGTCAGTCAAACCCAAAATTTTCAAAGGTATACGTTTCTAGTTTTTTTCCAATTTTGTCAGATGTGACAACACTCACTCAAAATTTGTGACTGATGGTTGCATGAAGCAAAAATCAAAATATCCAGATTTTCGTCAATCAACTTCATGCAACCGTCTGTCACGCTCTTACACGGTAAGTTATCCATCAGTCACAGTCATGAGTCATGACTGTGGTAAAACTGACAGCAAAACCTACCGTGTAATGGATGCCTAAGGGTTCTCGACCAAACCTGCTCTACTCCCTTCAGTTTTACTGTCAGTCCTCCGCATCAAAAACTCCTGCACTGTTTTGCAGAAATAAATGTGGCTCAGACCAAATACTCCAGTTGTACCATCAATAAATAAGTTCAGTAGCCTCTTGTGACTTGCATACGATATGAATTTTATGTAAAATCTCAATTATTTATTTACATAATCCATATCAAATTTTATCACACCTTAGCAATTATAATAAGCAAATAATGTAGTCATGTGACGCACGAGAATATTATGTTTTTATTAAAGACATTGTTTCTTTATGTCTAGAAAAAAATTTTATGTTAAAAATCTATCTACACAGAACAACGTATGTAAAATAGTTGTTTGTAAACCGCCTGAGCGTAGACTGTTGAAAAAAAAATGGGGCACTCGGGCCACTCGGGGACTGCCGCGTTAAAACTATCGCATAGCATTTTTAACCAGGGATCGGAAACCGGTTTATTTTTCAAACCGGTTTAGGGTCAATGACCTAAACCGATTGGATTCCGGTTTTAGGTTTAGGTTACCGGTTAAAACCGTTTCAATCGAATGAAACCGGTTTTCTTTGAAACCGGTTTGGTAGAACGAAATTAACCGGTTAATTTGAGAAACAATGCCATCTTTTGAATATTTACATCCATCAACGAAGTTGTTGCTCGTCTGTAATTGAACAAGGACAGAAGGATAATGTATTTTGTACTATTCGTAGGCGTCATGCAAATCTCGTCAATTCACTACAAATTAAGAAATGCATCTAGATGTCGCGTTGCGGTCTGAATTGACCCAAATGGGACGAAACGGCATCGACATTTAAAACATTCCCGACTTGTTCTAAATCAGTAATCAGCGGCGTAATCAAGTAGGACGCATCGGGAGCGACTCGTTTAATTATCTACCGTGATTTATTACTAGCTTTTACCTGCGGCTTCGCTCGCGTTAAGGAGTAATAATGATATTTGTTGACAATTTTTTGTAACTTTTTTAAATTAAAAATATACTATGTTACTTCTATTAAATGCAGGTTCCATGAAATAATACGTCATGTACTGTTTTATTAGCTATATTTTTATTTCAGTTAAAGAAAACTCTACGACAAAAGAAAATATGATAGTATTTTGAACAATGAACAATCTAAAGAATTATTTTTAGTGTCCGACTGAAACTGATTTTTCAGCCGAAACCGAAACCGAACTTTCGGCCTTACTCTCAGTTTAGGCCGAAACCGAAACCGAAACTTGGTTAAACATTTAAAGTTACGATTATTTACTAATTTTTTTTGATTTTTAACATAATATATTACAACTTTTTAACTAAAGAAAAAGTACCATATTGAATTTTTTCCTTTTTTCGATGTACGAAAACGAGCAATAGGGGAGTTGTCAACTTTTTAAAAATAGTTTTAAGCGTTTCAGTTGTTTACAATAATACCTGTAAATTAATATTTTATTCATTATTATGCCCTAGAATGAGTTAAAAATTATTTTAAATACTGAATTCAAAATAATGTGTCACAAAAACGCGGCATTATGGTCACGTGATTACGTGTGACGTCATCGTTCATGAAACAAAACAAGCGTAGACAGAGCAAAAGTGAGTAAGTGTTTGACTTAACAACTGTCAATTTTGTTTGACACTGAACGATGACGTCACTGCGTCAGTAAAAGCTCGGTCAAATAGCTAGTATTATTAATCTTAGACTCGAATACGTTCCCTAGAAACATTTTTGTACTATATTCCGTTTTTTATACGATTCCAGTAATGTATTACAACGAAGGATTACCCTAAGAAACAAGAGCAGAAGTTATTTCAAGTCATTTTATTTAGGTGAAATCCACCTAATAAATAGAACGCATAGTGTGCACTAAATCTGTTCTAAACGTATAAACGCGTTTAAAGCACCAACATTTCACCAACATAACGTTAACAGCAAATAGGAGTTTTATCTTCAGAGCGTCCAATGTTGTACGGTTAAACTTAACATTTAAAGCCGTTAAAGTTCTGTCAGTGTACTGTCATGGCGAATCAAAAATCATAGACCAACAAATAGTCAAGATGACAGTTTTGATTGCTTTTGGGTAGTTTATGTACATTGTATCGTTTCTTGCTTTTTTTGTTGATAAAATAACGCAATTAGAATCTAAAATGATAAAACAATGTAATATCATCGCGTGACGTCACTTCCTCCACTTAAGAACTAAGTTTTATTAAATCGAAATTGTGTGATTGGTGAAATCCTCCCTTAGACATTAACGACGTACTACTGAAAACACAATCAATTACGTTAGGTACATAGGCTGCACTAAAAATATCGGGAATGGAATACTTCCACTATTCCTGTCATATTAAAATCTTTTTAATTGAAAACTCCTTGGTTTTCAAAATCGAATACCATTTATTTATTTAAAAAAAGATTCTCGGTCTTGTCACAAGGTCTTGTCAAACTAGTTTAGTCGTTGAGAAAATGGAATTGACTCGAGAAAATTCTAGAGCGATGATTTATCATGACTTTCGAAGTGGTTTAACACAAAAACGGTGTGTTGATCGGATGATTTCTGCATTTGGTGATAAAGCCCCATCCAAAACCACAATTTATCGCTGGTTGCTGAATTTCAACGTGGACGTGTCAGGCTCAGTGATGACCCCGTCAAGGTCGTCCAAAAACTGCAGTCATCCAAGAAAACGTTGATGCTGTGCTTAAGCTGATTGAGGAAGATCGACATGTGACATAGCGCGAAATTCAGGCAACTTTAGACATTGGCATGAGCCAAATACAAATAATATTGCATGAACAATTAGGTTTAAAAAAGTTGTTTTCCCGATGGATACCGTATTTGCTCTGTGAAGAGCAAAAAGTGACTCGCGTTACTACTCTCGAAAGATTCCACGCAGGATCCTCAAATGCTGTATATAACATCGTATCAGGTGACGAATCCTGGATATACGCGTACGAACCCGAAACTAAAAACCAGTCACGAGTTTGGGTGTTCGAAAATGAGTTAAAGCCAACAAAAATTGTTCGTTCACAGAGTGTTGCAAAAAAAATGGTGGCCACGTTTGTCTCCGAAACCGGCCATATTGCAACTATTCCTCTTGAGGGACAAAGAACTGTTAATGCAGAATGGTATGCTAGCATTTGTTTGCCACAGCTCGTATCTGAACTCCGTAAAGAGAACTGCAACCGCCGCATCATTCTTTATCACGACAATGCGAGTTCTCACACCGCGCACAGAACAAAAGAGTTTTTAGAGCAAGAAAACATAGAATTATTAGACCAAGCCCCAACTTAAGCCCTAATGATTTCTATACTTTCCCTAAAATATATAATAAATTGCGTGGTCAGAGATTTTCACCACCTGAAGAAGCTGTGGGCGCCTACATAACGGCCATTTTGGAGACCCCAACTTCCGAATGGAATGGTTGCTTCAATGATTGGTTCCATCGTATGGAAAATGTGTCAAATTTCGCGGAGAACACTTCGAAAAGCAATAAACACATTTTTAAATAGTACCGTTGTATCACCTCCTTGATTCACGAAATTTTCAGTGCCGCCCTCGTATAAGTATTATTTTTATAGGAAACATGGACACGACCGCGGTCGAAGTTCAAAACGAAATTACTACGCAAACTTGCAGTTGACGTCACATTTTTTTGCTCTAGAAGGCGTTTTGCGACTAAACCTAAAAAATATTCTGAGGGCCGCAAGAGCGTAAGTTACGGGGAAGTGGGCTAGATAAGATTCTAGAGATTCTATAGATTGCGTGTCCATACTTAAAAGTTAATTTTAAATGTTTAAATAAAACGCGTGGTAAAAGGAAAAGAGTGAGGCGAGATGACTTAATCCTTCAAGCCCCATAAGAGCACCGCGCGACAATAGAATACAATAGCATTTCCAAGAATCCGCGATCGAAGGATTAATTAACTGCGAAGCAAGTACAAGCACGAGTAACTGCGAAGTTTGCGAACGACGCATGAGTTTCAGCGGGGCCGAAAGTTTCGGCTATATTTTGTCCGAAACCGAAACTAAGGCCGAAACTAGTTTTTTGGCCGAAACTGGCCGAAACCGAAACCGAAACCGAAAGTTCGGTCGGTCACTAGTTATTTTCAAAGAATTATAGCAGTAATAATTTAAACAACAACGAAGATTGTAATGAAAATGATAAATTTTCAGCAGCTAATGAAAATGAAGACGTGCAAAATTAATCAAGTTCTGCATCTGATTTACATAATATGAAAAGAATTAGATAAAAGAAATTACTATTTTGGAAATTTATTAATTGGAGAACTTCAATTTTTGCCGCCTTGTATGCGATCTAAAGCATACATTACCATATTAAAATACGTAGATTTTTTAAAACAACTACATCGTAAAAGACATAATACTTAATTAACATTACTTTTTGATTATTATTCAATAAATATACTCACAGTGAATGTTTATAAAGTAAACTTTCATTAAGAAATAAAATATGTTAAAATCTAAATAGTATTTTTTATTATTGTTCGTTTACTTCCTAAGCCTCTCTCCTCTGGTTTTTTCGCCACACATTCACATTTAAACTGTGACGGCCGACATACTATTAACTAACAAGTGAGGTAGTTATTAAGAGTATTCGGGCTAATGGTCCCAAAAAATTTGGTATTAATGGGACGAATGACTAGATTACATTGAAATAAATAGATGACTAGAAAACATTGAAATAAAATTAAAGTAGGTTTTTTTTTTCTATAAACTAATTTTTAAATTTTTTTTCTATACACTAATAAACTAATATCACACATCAATATATATTTTATTATAAAAACATCTTAGGTGTACCTTGTAATTGTGAACTTATAGTTCATAATACAATTTTCTAAGTTCAAAAATATTTGAATTGCCAGTCACTCAAATAATACGTGTCCAGGCTGCACTGGTCCACGACGACCGAGCAGATCGTGGACTACATCAGGAGCAAGACCCACTTCGTCCTGAGGGTCGAGCGTTTAGAGTCCCGCTACAAAGTCAATTTCAGCTCCTTTGTGGTGAGAGCCCCGACGCATCATTTACCGACCTTCGAGAAGGAGGAGTTCTGGCCGATTGGAGTCGCCTACAGGAGGTTCCGAGGACGACTTCCGAACACGTCCCGCCCCACGTCGCAGACAATACGTGTTTAGTGCTTAGTGTTAGTTTTAGTATAAATGTTATGTATGTTATTCTTTAGGGTATATATCAGGGGTCACCAAATGGCGGACCGCGGTCCGCATCCGGACCGCCGATCCATTGTGTGCGGACCATTAGGCATGTTCGAAGATGGTCTTCGTTCATCTTAGGACTTCAAACATTTACAGGATTTAATATCAATATCTATAGCTTGCAACAATATTTCACTCCAAACTTCAGGGAGATAATTAGCTACAAAAATGGTTATTTTTCTCATTGATATCTAAAACAATATACCTTTGTAATTTCCGTAATTACCTTTGTTTACTCAAAAAAATTTTATAAAATGTGTGGACCGCGAAGGTCATATTTTCATGTGTTAAAACGGACCCCGAGCAAAACTAATTGGTGACCCCTGGTATATACAATATGGGCCAAGATGCCTGATTTAAATAAATAAATTATATTGAAGTATGAGTAATACTCTTCATACATTATTTTTTCTTATTTTCAATAACATTACAATTTTTAACAAAAATCATCCTATGTTACATTAAGTAATTGCTGTGGTTATAATTTGTATAAATATATATTATTTTACATTTTTTATATAATAATAATAAATCAAGTATTAAAACTTAAAAATGCCTGAAATCAGTCTAAAGTGTAGTCACATTCGTTAAAACTATTTATAAAATTATAACCTTATGTAAAGTCTAACGAGACTTTAACAGTAAATAACGTTAGTTTCAATTCTTTAATTATCTCAGGTCATTCGTCCCATTGGGACCAAAATTTTTGGGGACCAATAGCCCAAGTACTTGTTATTAAATGGCGGCAATGATCCGACTGGGGCAAAAATTTAAGAAAATTATTTGGAATACAAATAATTATTTCTAACAATCATTACATCATCTATTGTGGAGTCTTGCAAACGCATTCTTAAATTGTTGAGTACAAATTTTAATAAGAAAAAAAGCCTCGACGCTGGCACTTGTTGGTGGGATAGCTAAAACAACTTTTGCCAGTTTATATAAATATGGATCGGTAATTTTTTTCGTCTCCCAATATTTAAGTATATTAGAATATGATGGAAGTATTGGTTCTTGCAAAAACTCAACCAATTTAAAAATCAATTCAGTCCCTAACGAGGCATTAGAAACTTGCGGTCTGTTATTGTCAGATGTAAATTGTTGTCGGAGATAATTATATTTATTCGGAGATAAAAAACCAACACTCGCGGCAAAGGACGAACGAAGTAATAGTAAACAAACCCCGCGCATGCGAGAATCGAGATAGAGAAGAAAGGTGCGCGTGCGACGAAATGGGAGATAGTGCGGAGCGGCAACAGCGCGGCGATGCAAAGATGCGAGCCGCACGCCGCTCAAACCGGTTTATTTCGGTTTGTGAGAGCTTAAATTTTTTTTTCTATCTATTTACCGGTTTTATGGAGGAACGAAATTATATCGGTTTATCGAACGAAATTAACAGGTTTTGCAAAACCGGTTCCGATCCCTGTTTTTAACAAGTGCAATTATAATTCGTAAACGTCGCATAGACGCACACAAACACCGTGCCGATGCACGGCAACGCCGCACCGACCGCTGTGCCGGGACCGGTCGGGGTGGGTGGATGTTAGATTTACTATCGTATCGACGATCTTAATCGCCTGTGTGTCAGCAAAGAGCCGCGAGCCGCGAGCCTGGGGGCATGGTAATCCAGTGTGAGCGATTCTCGTGTGTCACCGACGCGAGCAGAGTAAGTTCGCGAACTTACAACCCGCGTGCTTTTTAGGGTTCCGTACCCAAAGGGTAAAAACGGGACCCTATTACTAAAACTTCGATGTCTGTCCGTCTGTCCGTCTGTATGTCACCAGGCTATAACTTAAGAACCGCTATAGCTAGACTTTTGAAATTTTCACAGATTGTGTATATCTGTTGCCGCTATAACAACAAATACTAAAAACAAAATAAATTAAATACTTAAGGGGGGCTGCCATACAACAAACGTGATTTTTTGTTCGCAAGTTCGAGTCGGCTTTCCCCGCTTAAATATATTTTAAATCTAATAATTAATATATATTTTTTTAAGTCTAATAAGGCGAAAAAACCTAATAATATTTCTGTAGCGAACCTTTGCAATTTCGGCAAAATCGGCAAAATTTCTTAAGTCCCGAATAAAAGTTTTAATTATAATACAATCTGAAAGTTTAAAATGTAAACAGTAATTATGTAGTGCATAATAATTAATAAACTATTGAATACCTCATGTATCTTAACTTTCCCCCTTTATTGGTCAATTTTCACTTTTCACTTTTCACTTTTCACCTTGTGTAGGTCATATTGGATTTTTGTGGAGTGCAATAACCTTATTAAAATTATTTTATCTATACTCGTAATAGAGGTGCTTATCAACAGTCGGACTTGATTAACGATTACAAGGATTGTATAAATCTGAAGAAAATTTTCACAAAACCCGTTCGAAACTAACGTTTCAAAGTAACAACTTAATATAATAAAATATAAATAATAAAAAAATAAAAAACTATGCAACATTATAACATAGACGGGTAAGAAGCAGAGATATGGAAAAATCTAATATTTATAATTTCCAACAAAGGTAATATTTAACATACTTAAATTATAAATAGAGAGTATCGGAGTTTTCCATAACAATACGGACTCATAATTTTTTGAAACTTATTATTCGGGACTTAAGGCGCTATATTGAAAAAACTGTCCTTTTTGACTTAATACTATAGGACCCTCAGAAATGTTACAAATCTGGTAATGAGATATACATATCTTGAGAGCCTTATCTAGCTTTGAGAAGAACCAGAAACACGATTAATGTATTTTGCCTCGATACATTTCTCGATCGAAATGACCTCATAAAAATACCAAATTTGAAGATTATTTTTAAACGAAAATAGATGTATTGTAGGAAATTAGTCTAATTGATAGACACCTTTGCAACTCAGAATCGTATAGAAGCATTTCGCTTAAATGCTCCTAGTTATTTTTTAAATAATTAAAATTACGTTTCTCGCATGTTTTCCGAGCGAGGCGTTAGCTTCTGGCCGCAGTGTATTCACGACTTTATATTCATACAAATTGAGTATAAAATTGCCCTTGCGGTAAAATTACTTTCAATATAGCGCCTTAACGCGACTTATTCTATTTCTAGTAGTATTGCTACTACATACTTTTTACTCGACGTTTCGGCCGTGTTGCAACGGCCGTGGTCACGAGGGGACTGCAGGAGCGCGACGTCTTCGTTTGCACCGGGCCGTCTGATCTTCGACTACCCTCGAATTGTCCAACATTTGTGTTCCAAGTTTAGAGTCAGTAGGCTCAGTTCGACACACAACACTCACGGTATCCGGGTTTATAGTCCCCAGTACAAGGAACTAACTTTTTTCTGATACATACAAATTTACCACTTTGTGAGTGCCTTGTTTACGATGAGTCCGACAAACTTTTCTATGCGAAAAATTTCGGCGCTGCTGCGTTTTCGAATGCTTGACTCCCGGAATTGTCGATATTTCGTCACCATGGCTCTTCGTACATACAACTTTTATTTTTTGTAATTTGTTTAATAAAGTTAATTTAAAAACTGTGGTCAACTTGTCCGACAAGAATCACGCGCAGCGTTTAGAGTGTCCGACACCCCTAAAATGTAGCTGTTTCGTCACCATGGCTCTTCGTACATACAACTTTTATTTTTTGGAATTTGTTTAATAAAGTTAATTTAAAAACTGTAGTCAACTTGTCCGACAAGAATCACGCAGCGTTTAGAGTGTCCGACACCCCAAACATGTAGCTATTACGTCACTATGGCTCTTCGTACATACATGTCGGACAAAAATAGCAATGAGAGATAATGTTATTCTAAATGCTAATATCAACTTGTCCGACAAATATATTGAGTTAAATAGTCAGTCCGACAAGAAAATGAAAAAAAATCATTACTAATGGTGAACTTCTTTTTGTCAATTTCTGACTGAATAAACTTTAAATAATAGGTATTCACTTGTATTATTTAAATATTACATTATAGTTAGGGAGGCGAAGAGGGGATTTCGCGACAAGTTCGAGGGTGTCAGATTAAGCTTGTATAGGCTACCGACATGTCTCTAGTTATCATGGTATAGGAATCATAATAAAACTACTTGCCAGATCTCGTTGAAACCAATTTCCGTTGGTAGTTTTTATATTAATGTACATCATATATTTTTTTAGAATTATTTCCTGTTGACCTCCATTAATAATGCAGAAAACATTATCAACGTACCTCTTCCAAAGCTTCACTGTTCATAGTCCAGTAGCTAAAGCTAGGTCTTCGAAGTGCTCCATCCAGATATTTGCAATTATCGTTGCCAGAGGGCTACCCATTGCAACGCCATCGATCTGGAGGTAGTACTGCTCTCTGAAGAGAAGGTAATTACCGTCCAAACAGTTTTCAATGAGAACAATATATTCTTTAGGCAACTCGTGATCACACAGCTTGTTTTTAATCACCTCGATACAATCCCTTAGTGGAACGTTAGTAAAAAGTGACTCAAGGTCGAAACTCACCATGGTCTCTCCGTTTCCAACCTCATACTCTTCACTATGTCCCTGAAATGGAAAGAATCCTTCACGAAAGACGGTGTTTTCCCAACTAATGGTCGCAGCACTCCACACTAAAAAGTATGTAGTAGCACTACTACTAGAAATAGAATAAATCGCGTTAAGTCCCGAATAATAAGTTTCAATTATAATGCAACGCAAAAGTTTAAAAGTTTATCATATTTTTTTTTTGTCACAAAAACACAAAATTGCTTATAAACACTACTATGCACCCCTGCTTTTTTGAGGTCGTTACATTCGCTATAATTGGATTCATGGTGAAGCTTAATTCGCTTAGACTTATTTAATGTACGTATATCACGCACACAGGTTGACGCACAAAGTATTGACTTTCAGGATTCGTACTACCGTTATTTTGTTAAAAGGCCCATTCACAATCCTGCATTGCAGTCCGCCGTGCCGTCCGCGGCTTATGCAGGATAGTGAATGGGCCTTTGAACTCAGTAAAAAAGTAAAAATTAAAAAAATTACAAGTTTTTATTATTATGTGAATTGAATCAGCAGAAAGTTCGTCATAGAAAGTAGCTACGTTGATAAGGGTTTCATTGTGTTGCAAAACATGTTGTTAGTATGTAATCGCATATCGCAATGTAAATAATGTTATGCTAATTTAAATTACATTAAAAATAAAACAATCAACATATTTACTAACGGTGCAAGTAGAAAACTCCTGTCAATACCTCAGAAAACGGATATTCATATTATAATAGATAATAAAATATAATTAAGTTCTATTAAGAAAGAAATCGCAGGTTCCTAGGCAGATGACTGGCCAGCTTAATTTGGTCGAGTTATGTCACGACTCAAGCCCAGCCGACAGACCGCATTGACTTGACATAACCCGACCAAACATCTCTAGTTTATAGTGCTATGCACAGTCAACTGCAACCCAACTGTGCACTTGGGGACCATCGAAGAAATTGATTCATAGGCAGACGGTGGACCTATGTCATTTGGTCGGATTTTATATATTCCATGTTAGTTGTTATCTATCGTATGGATTTGACGTAACGCGACCAATTTACATAGGTCCGCCATCTGCCTATGCATCAACTTCTCTGTTAGTACCATCAGAGAAGTAAATTCATAGGCAGATTGTGTATTTTGATCGCGTAATTTGATCGCGTTATATTATTATTATTATATATGTTACGATTAGAATGCAGAATACGTTAACATGCACATTACCTAGGTAATCTGCAGATTCCCTGATACCATCAGTTAAAGTGTGAAATCTATACTTATTATAACTATGTTAGTCGCTTTTTTCCCTCATGTCCCTTTGTTCCCTTTAATCTTTAAAACTACGCAACGGATTTTGATGATTCTTTTAGTGTTAGATAGCCCATTTATCGAGGAAGGCTATAGGCTATATTTTATCACGCTAAGACTAATAGGAGCGAAGAAATATAGAAAAATGTGGATAAAACGGGGAAAATTATTTGAAAGGGCTAACTTGAACGCGCTAATCTCAGGAACTACTGGTCCGATTTGAAAAATTCTTTCAGTGTTAGATAGCCCATTTATTGAGGAAGGCTATAGGGTATATTTTACGCTAAGACTAATAGGAGAATGTGGAAGAAACGGGGGAAATTATTTGAAAGGGCTTATCTCGCGAACTACTGGATCAATTTTTATGTTATTTGGCACATATAATATGAAGTAGACCACGTGAAGGATCATAGGCTATCGATTTTAATCATTTTTTCAGTGGCTATATTATATTTTATACCCGTGCGACGCTTTACCTAGATAATTTGCATTCTCTTCCTTCGTAAAAGTCCTAAAAACTTCGACGTAAGCTTGTCAACCTAAGACTATTGTAATTGTTTTGATTGCTTTTATTCTAGTTTAATACGAACTGTTATATTTTATTAGTGGAGTAAAATTTAATTATTTTTTTTTGTTTATGTCCAAAAAATTATATTAAATAATTCTCTAAAACTAAATAACATGTTTTATTCAAACAAGAACCTGTTTTATGTAATTTAATGAGAATAGAATAAACTTTCTTTAACTTTAACTAACTTACCCAGGTAATCTGCAGAATACCTTGTTAATCTGCAGTCTAACTGGTTTACGCACATTAGCGGTAACATAATATACATTGATTTGAGATTAAACCAACAGACCAATATTGATTTGAGATAAACCAACCAAAAGACGTCCGTCAACTGCCTATGTATCAACTTCTCTGATAACTTCTTCTTCTTCTGCCAACTTTTAACAATATGTTTGTTACAGCCAACACAGCAGCATCCTTCATGGGTCTGGTGTGGTTCTCCACATACGCGGCGTACATGCTGACCCAGATGCTGTACGAGGACATCAGCCTCACCACCAAGGCTCTGATCAGCCTCATCTCCAACGCTGCCATGGGATATGCCCTCCAGATGCTCGTCATGAGTGAAGGAACTTCTAAAGGTAAGGAAATGAGGTAGTAGTAGTAAATATTATATTTTGTACGTTAGTAGGTAAGTTATAATAGTCAGGGCCCGATCTAAGACGGGGTGAGCCGGGCATTTGCCCAGAGCGGCAATAATGAGGGGCGGCAAAATTTACTTAATTGTATAAATAGCCATTAGCCATCCACGGTTCACCACCCAAGTTTCAAAATGTTACATTCCAACCTACTTCACTACCTAAGGGACCTATCAGACAGAGAGCGATCACGCGTTCAAGCGTTCTGCGTTCACATTTTGCGTTCGAGCGGTCAGTCACACAGGAATTCTTACGCGGTCAGAACGCCCCCTGTGTGAGTATCTCTATATAATGTTAGACAACACAAATAACGCAAAACTGACCGCTTCTGTCTGATAGACCTACTCGGTCAGTCCGTAAGAAATTTTGTCATCGTCAATTTCCCGATAAAAGGAAACAGACAGACTTTCGCATTTATAATATTACTATGGATTGAATAAAGCTATAAGGTCATTCAGGTCATTCACCAATTATGTTTGAGGTCAGTGATTTCTTCTTACATCATTTTTGGCTGTGAACAATTATACTTTACGTCAAATACTTACCGTTGGATGACCTGTAAAAGTACTTCTTCCATTATCAAAAACTATGTGAATGAGTAATGACTACTCAATAATAAAAGTAATTAGTAGGGACGATTATGATATGGAAAGATAAGCAACATTTTAGCTCTGATTGTATTGTCCTCTTGATAAATCGGAAATAGTATTATTATTTTTAACAAAAAATTAAAACCGACTTCCAAGATAAAAACAATAATAACATCCTTATAATATGAACTAAAAAGTATGAAATATTTTTTCTATCTATTAGTGCCTTTTTCCGAATTCGCCTAAAACTCAACTATTTATGTACTCAATCTTCATCATTTTGAAGTCGGTACCAGATATAGCTGAATCTTCAGTCTGCCAAAATATTTGAAACTTTTGTAACTGGCACCGACTTCAAAATTATGAAGATTGAGTACAGAAAAAGAGTTTTAGCCGAATTCGGAAAAAGGCACTAAAAGATAGAAAAAATTATTTAATACTTTTTAGTTCATATTATAAGGATGTTATTATTGTTTTTACCCTGGAAGTCGGTTTTAATTTTTTGTTAAAAATAATAATTTCACTCTTTTGCCAATCAATGAAATACATACGTCTAGAAAACTGCAAAATGATGTCGAATTGGCAGCTGTCTTCCCCTTAAGCACAATAATTATCCGGCGTGGTTTTCTCGACCCCTTATTTACTTGGTAAAAGAAAAGGAGAGATACCACAAACGCTATAAAAATACGGTAACCCTCGAGATTACGATACTTATTCCATGCTGCGATCAAGGGTAAAAGTCATGATGGAAGCTAGTTTTAAGACGTATATTAATGATATTGAAAACAACTTAAGTGTGAACATAAAGTCTTTTTGGAGATACACCAAAAGCAAAAGAATTACAAATGACACCCCAAATAGGATGTCTTTTAATAACACAACAAAAGAAAGTGAGCAAGAAATAGTTAATTTATTTGCTGAGTACTTCTCCTCAGTATATGGAGATCCTAACGTTACAAATAATTGTAAACCTCAATTTAGGCAATCCAATTTTTCTATAAGTAATATTAAGAGCCCGGGCTACCCTCGAAATTCTCATACATACGTAATACCAAAATCATTTTCTCATACGAAAATATTTAACATGTTTGAGTTATTTTTCAGCTTAAAATAGTAATTACCTAGGTTCCTGTACAAAAATTAACTTCAAAAGTATTTAAACACAAAATTTTTTTTTTTGTGTATAAATTTTTTTTACTAAATTTACTACTAAATATTTAAACACTAAAAAATATATAAATAAATAGTAAATTTACTACTAAATATTTCAACTCTAAAAAATATTTTTTCTTGTTTAAATATTTTGTAGTAAATGGATGGCCTAACTGAGTTTTTACTATGCTTCTAGATATTATCATTAATGTAATATTAATTAGAATAGTATTACTTTCTTTATGCTTTTTTAAATTTCGCTTTTTTATATCAAGTTGCAAATACAGTGAAATAAATACATTAATATTTATTTATTCATAGACATTCATTTATCAACATTAATGCGATGGAACCGTTTGACAACAGTTTTATAATTCCTCGCGAGGTTTGGACTCCCCGAGCGACGAAAAGTATATTTTAGTATATTTTAGATCGAGTACCCGAATACACGAATACAACAAAAAATATCGCTCTTGACCTCGAAAGCGCGTCTCATTCATGTTGTGAACAAATAACAACATTGATTACGAAACTCATTTGAGGCAGTGTCGCATGAGGGCCCATAGCACTGTTTTACTTTCGATTGCTTCAGACGTGCGCGTTTTCTGCGCGTACGCGGTGTTTGTAAAAATGTATGAAAATAAGCTTTATGTAATTAGCATAGAACCGCAAACTGCTATAACATTTGGGACAACACGCGACGCGCGTTGAATCCGCGCGCCCAGAAAACGCGCAGACGCGCACGTGTGAACGCGCGCTAACAGTAAAGTCATTTAGTTGATTCCTTTACCAGAATTGAAAATGTGGGTAAAAAGAAAAACATGACGCTTTCGATGCAGGACTCGCCGATCGCAGACCCTTGAGGTTATACCGGTATAAAAGTTAAGGCGACGCCGTGTTAAAGTAAGAAACCGTGTTGGATATGTTTTAGATTGCTTGTTTTCTATGAGAGGCCGGGCCGGCCTCTCATAGAAAACAAGCAATGGAACAGCAAAAAATGGAAAGGGCGTAAGCGACAAAATGGTTTTTGTCGCGTAATTTAAAAACCATAAATACATTTCATATAAGCTATGCACATATTAAAGTGTATGCTTCAACCAATTTATGTACAAATTTTGGAACCTTAAATCACTCTCCTCTGTTGGAAAAATAGGAATCCCTTTTTTTACAGAGGTCTTTTCGATCGATAATTCTGTGTTATAAAAGTTGTCCAATCATGTTATGCTATGGGCAATTCAAAGACAAAGACATGATGAATACTGACAATGAACTTTAGTTTCTTAGCTTTAGTCATTGCTGAACAAAATCGGCATCGCTACAGCCAAATTATCAAGGCGTCACCTTAAAGAACATGGCCCGTAGCACTTGCTACAAGTGCTATAAATAAATACAGCTTATCCGACCCTGTTTAAACGATTATCGCTCTATAGCTTCACGTGTTGCCGATATTTAATTATTTCTTTATCTATGTGTTTACAAGCAAACCTAATTTTGGGAGATAGTAGATAACGTGATACGTTATTATGTAATCGCATGCTTGACCTACGTCAAGTGTTTATCTTTAATATTTTAGTTTTTATCTTTAATATTAATTGCATAGCTAAACTATGACGCCTTTTACCATGACCCCATATTATTATGGTGAATTGATAATAATAATGTTTTTGTTCATATCTCGTGGAAGTCTTTGAATCAACATTCAACAGTTATCTACGCTTGCATTCACTTTCGCTTGCAATTATAATTGGTATAAGGATAAGGACGAAATAAAAAAAACTGTCTTGGCGTTTTTCACTGCAAATCGTACGTATTTTGTTTATGGAGTCGAGTAGAGATCAACTACGATATCATGGCGCGCCTCTCCAAAATTTTGAAGTGCGTTGTCTTGCGCGGTAGGCTAGTTATGATTAGTTGACCAACAAATCTTGGTAATAAGTGACATTAACTAAAATATTACGTGTACTGTGATTGGTTGAATACTTACTACATACAAACTCTTTCATAAGGATGTGACTACACACATTGAAACAGTCATTTGGAGGGGCGCGCCATGTTATCGTAGTTGATCTCTACACATTTTAGCAAAAATCGATGTAAGAATACATAACAATATTTTATCCAAAATCTGTTTGTACTGATGGGAGTATTCTCGAAGTGGATCACACAATCATTGAGGTCAATTTAAAACAAAATTGTTTAAACATCGTCCAGCATGCTGCATTACAATCAGCTGACGAATAAACTGGAACATACACATGGCATAACATGTCCAGCATATCTTGATTCGCCACTGTATTGGGATGCTATAATAGGCGAGATCGTAAACTGCACAGCTATGTTGCCTGGTGTACCCCGCAGAATGCTTTAATTGATCATTGTTAGTAGCAACATAATGTTGACACATTTACGTTACACAGTTACTAGCCTCCTAGCTTATTCCGACCAAATTAGTGTCAGAGTTGAGCTAGTAGTATCTATTGTTGTGGCTCTTACACGTTTTACAATATTGATTTTTAATTATTTTGCCGTCTTTCCGCGATTTGGTCGCAAAAAAGGCCACGGTTGTACAGTTTTATGTTTGTCAATAATTTATAGTATTTAAGGATAAGTTATCTATGGCGCCTAGTGCGGTCTCACCTTCAGACATTCCAAGTTAGTAGCACAACGACTAATTGATAAAATCTAAACGATAAGAGTAAACTACTGTAGAAACTGCTTCAAGCTTAACCTTGCTGCTATTTTATTTGACTGATAAGCAATTTAGTTTCTAATAAGCACGCTTTTATAATGTCGATGACGTCGATATGCACTCCTTTCCATCACAGTCATCACCATCACGCAGTATTTGAAACATATTTTTTTAAAATTTAACAATAGGACAAAATTATAGGCTTCACTACCAATTTGAATCCATACTAATATTATAAATGCGTAAGTGTTTGTCTGTCTGTTACCTCTTCACGCCCAAACCGCTGAACCGATTTTGCTGAAATTTAGCATCCCGGGAGAGAACGCGCGATAAACGAATTTTGGCGTAAAAGAGTTGCGTCATCTAGCACAGAATGAACTTATTATTCACTCTACAACTTTACGGCCTGATTCACCACTTCCTGATAAGTTAGGCTATCCACCAATTAACTTGACAGATCAAGTATGGAGAATCTGTCAAAAAAGTTGTGAATAGCCTAATCGGTACTTTATCAGAAAGTGGTGAAACAGGCCCTTAATATAATATCCTTTTCTTTGGGAAAAAGTGGGCTCGGCCCCCGTGCCGCGTGCGAGATTCTTACGCCGCGACGCGCCGGTTCTTCTCGCCGGGTGGTAGGCACCATGTAGACTTTTTGAAAACATTTGTCTCAAATTTATTCAGAAATAAAACTTTTTTTTAACATTTTCTTCTTTTCTCAGGTCTACAATGGGGCGATTTCTTCTCGCCAGTATCCTACCACGATCGGTTCACACCTGGTCACGTGGCTCTGCTCCTGATGTTCGATGCTGTCCTCTACATGCTGATAGCCATGTACGTGGAGAAGATCAGGCCTGGGCTTTACGGGGTCCCCCTACCCTGGTATTTCCCCTTCACCAAGAGCTACTGGTTTCCGAATAGGACTAAAGTGGCAGGTAAGATGCTACGAGTTATGGCAAAATGCCCCTAAATAAAGGGCCAGGGTATTTTCTCATATAAATAGATGGCCAAAGTACCCTTAACGCTGATTATTCCAAGAGGCCAAACCTCGGGCAGGGCTTTTACCCATCTATAGTTTGAATGCTTGCTTTGATGTTGAAACGATTTATTTATCAACAGATGGCTGACGTAAATGATTTGTGAGGGTTAATCAAGTTATTGTTGGTCGACAGTTGTTAGTCTTACCGGAAGCATTCGCTTGTAATGTGACGTTACAGAGTCGAACATTACATCAGTGAGGGAGGACAACCGAGCATTACAAATTACAATGCGCACCTTGAAATGATACAATGTGTAATATCTTGATACAACTTGTAACATCAATGCTACGTGACAGTGAAGTCAACTTGCTATGGAAGGCTCAAATTCGAATCTATAATGTTAGATTACACGCGAATGCTCGTCAATCAGGGAGGTAATACTGACTGTATTGTAATGTAATGCTCAAAGTAGAATCTAAAAATATGTTACATCTATATGAGTCGTGACTTGAAAGTCTGTTGCCTGGACTTCTTATACCCGACCAAATTACGTATGAATCGAATTCTTTGACGGTGGCTACTAATATTCTAGCAAAAGAATAAAATATGATTGAACGCAATTGTTGAATTACACATACATTAAAATGCACGTTTGCAATACTCAATTAAATTTGTAGCTTCTCAAAATAACAATATTAATATTATAATCATACAATCCATATATTATTATAAATATTAAGTATATAGACAGTAGCAAATAACCTTTACCCTTGAACGCAACGTCTTGTAAGGACGTGGTACATTAATAAATAAAAATTATCGACCGCATGAGGAATTTCTCGAAACCAATTATTATATAGTTGAAGGCGTATGTGGCTGAAGTGGCTAATTAACAATTATAAAATAAAGTTTTTTTTTTCATAAATATATCGGCTTTTGGACCGCGAAAATGATTTGCAATAAAAGGAGGATTTTATATATTGGCAGACATAGCCAGATTATGAAGTAGATACTTTACAAGGTTTGTTCAAATTATAAGGGGAAAAATGAGTAATTGTCCTTATGTCATAAACTTGTTAATTACCCACTTCATCCGCTTACGTCTTCACTCATCCCACAGCTGTATATCAGAGATTAAAAGTGACGTAGCCGATTTAATATCTATAAAGAATTTACTGACTATCGGGTTAAGTGTTGATTTTAATGAATTTTAAAGTACAATTAAATGTATTTTGTTGAAAATATTTTATCTTTACTTTATTATTTTATTTAAATTCAGTATTTGAAATATTTATTACTGCCGATTTTTGTAATATTATACGATGATATTTAAACTTAATTTTCATGTTTTCATCATGAATTCAATTACAATGAAAATATAGAACTAATGATAATACCTACTAATACTATTATGATACATGGACATCAAATCTTTTATTGCCGCATTCAAACAAGAATATTAATTACTTATCTGTAATTAAGTAAAAAATTTGACAAGCCTCATACATTATCTGTCAAGCTCTTACTGCCGCACTCAGACAGAGTTGGGCAAAAAGTAATTAGATTAACAATTACACAATTACAAATACTTTGTAGTTGTTAATCTGATTACAAAATAATCAGATTGCTGAAGTAACTGTGCACCTGCAATTAACCAGTAGTTGATTAGAATGTAGTTAGAATAAATTTGAATCTAATTACATTTTATTCGATTCTTCAGTAATTTAAATACACATGGAATTACTTTTTTTTTCATCTAAGTGATTAGTCCTAGACCTTAGTTTAACGTCGGTGTATATCGCTGTATATCGTCGGTTGACAGTTCACAATAGTTCTTATTTCGTAAAATAATCATAAAAATTACATATTAATTCAGTAATAATACTTTTATAAGTACTAATAACTATATTTGTGGTTCGGATATAGGCGAATGGCAGGACACGTACAGCAAACAATTTTGTTGTTGTTTTCAACAATTTTTACTATGTATCTAGGCAATAATCAAACTATGTATTTATTTTGATATACTTACCTGATAAATGTAAATACATTATATTTTTTTAACTACGGAATAATTAATAATAACATTTAAATACTGAACCATACTGAACGCAGTTATATTTTTTGGAAGTTGCCATAAGTAAAATAACAAATACTAAAGTTATATAATATTATTTCATGTAGAAACTAGAAACGTTTATCATGAATTAATACTAGACTCTTATTCATTTATAACTCATAATGAAAAAAATATATTACATAAAATCACATTAAATAACAAATAAATGATAATATTATGAATGTATTTTTTCCTATTTTTTTCCATCGATATTTTTTCTTGTCATGGCAATCAGCTATTGAGGAATGAGGCCATTTATAAAGAAGAAGAAGAAGACAAATGGAGAAACCAGACACCAGCTGTGGACACCAGTGATTGATTCAATTAACCAAACTTACGAAGTAACTAGTTCTTGATCTGTGAATCAAACACAGAGTACTTTTTAATTTAATAATTATGGAAGTTAAATAATATTATCCTTGTATGAAACCAAAAATCAACATTCAACGGTAGCAGCATGTATTATTTTGCGTGGACTTATGGCCGTTGTTCAGAGTTCTTTGCTGTTGTTTTCAAATTGAGAAGGCCCGCTTTATGCGACGAGAGTGAAGATCTTGTGATTATGTATTAATCGACTGTGGATATATCCTAGATAATATGTAAGTAGTTTACTTCAAACAATGTTTTACGTGTTAGCCTAACCATGAACTTTTTATTAAGTTTTAAGTGTGGAAATGTTTTCCCTAAACCATGAAAGTGAAACTAATCTAGCAAAGTATTAAATAGGAAAAAGTAGGTAATAATTAACAATACTTCTAATCACTATAATTATTTCCAGATTACACCTACTGATCATATTTGCCATGCATGCTGGCAACTTGCTTATCATGCATCTACTGAAAATATGCTCAGCAGACATGTGGCCATAATAATATGTATGTTGTATCATGTCGACGATCCATAGTAAGAGCAAATTGATGCAGAATTTTAATTGAAGGGGCAAATGAACAACAAAGAGTGGCTTCTATATAGTATCTTCTTGGATTCAAGCATAAGAGGTAAACAAACAAACAAACAAATCTTTATTTTCATTTAGAATTTTTACAGGATATTCTTACACAATCATTGATCTTCGCACTGGGGTTCCCTGTGTCGTGGACACCAGTCAGGTATTAAAATAATTTTGTATGTAGTACCATAACTACTGTTTCTTAATTCATTATTGCACTAGGAAATAAAGTAATAGTAATTTATTTCCTCACCGTAATACCTGATTCATTGCAAGCTTTTCTCTAATAATTATATTTTTTATTTTAGCTTCGTCTCAAGACGAAGAACCAGAATAGTCCAAGTAATTGAGCACTTTCAACCCTCAGCACCTGAATATATGAATTCAGCTTTAATGTGTACTGTATGTGCCCAGAGTCTGGACACCACAACTTCAGACTTAGAGTGGAATCCTGAAAATATTACTCGTTTGCTGGAGCAACAAGTGGTATATAGTTTAAACTCTAATCTAATAATCAAATTAACTTGTGTCAGTGTTTAATTTGTTTTTCACTATTGTTGCAAAATAACAATAGTGAAAAACAATTAAACATATTATGTATGTCCATCTCATCAAATAATTTATTTACAGATGTCATCTATGAATGAAGTTTCTGGAGTTTGTTGGAACAAGGCTCGAGACATAAGGTCACATATTCCAGAAGTTGATGAAAGATCCCAACAAAATATTGTGTTGTTCAATATAAGAAGAGCGGCTGCAACACCAGGACATTGCATTTTTCAAGAAAGCATGAATCCTGAGCAAAATGTTGTGCCTCGAGTGGCCTGTGCCTGAGTTGTGTTATTGTGCTTCAACCTAAAATAAAGTTCTGCCATTCTTCTGGAAAAACTTATTTTGTATTTATTGTAACTAAAAGAAACATGAATGGTTAGGACTCAGGACGCTATCAAAAGCTATTGCTGTAACTGCATTGTAGTAAAGAACAGTGGGCTGCTGCTCACATGCTTATGAGCATCGTTTGGTACCTAAGCCATGCTCGCCATAAGGGTATTCCTGCCCCTGCCCCTATCTTGATAGTTGTAATAAGAATAAATTAATTATCAAGTTATAAATTACAATAAAGTATGTTCCTAAAAATAAAGTATTGTTTTATTACCTGGGAGGCTGCGGGTGTAGTACTTATATCTCAATGCCTGCACCCGAACCTTTTGTAATCTATATGTAGCGTATATGTAGTGAACAAGCACAAAACAGCATAATATTATGCTTATGTATAGGTAAGGAAATGCTCTGTAGTCTACAAAAATAAAAAAAAATTTAAAGTATTACAAATGCCTTGCCGAGCTAGAGTGAGATCTAAAAACAAAGGGATTATGGTGTCCTGCAGACCAAGAGGAATTTTTGTATTCAGCTCTCTTACTTAACATACAAAACACAACAGCTGGAAGCTGTCATTCAACGCCATTTTTATGAGTGTAGTATTTCATCGGTTACCGCTGTCCATTTTGACTACAGGTCTAGCAGCGTGGCACTACCACTATTAAACTTCATCATTATTAAATTTATGCACTCTGCTTTCATACTTATAGGTACCTACCTAAAGGTATGTCCAAGTTTGTCCCATTATTTACCTTTATACGAAAACGTATATAACTTTATAAGTAATGATACACACTGTAGAGTGTAGGTCAATGATGTTTTTGTAATAATATACGGTAATAATTATTTAGTATCATAGCTAACATAGGTACATAACCTCAAAATTTCAAACAAAAAAAAACTACACTATTACATAATTTTATATCCCAAGTTTTAAAATCTATATAGGTATTTGAATATAAATGCGAAAGTGTGTCTGTCTGTCTTTCTATATGTCTGACTGTCTGTTTATTACCTCTTCACGTCTAAACCACAGAATTAAAAGGATTTTTCTTGTTTTAATATTTTTATTTTTCTTAGAGAATGTCGTACTTCGTGTTGTATAGGAACCTAATATTTGTATGTTAATATAAATTATTATTTACATTTTCCACTTCTTGTATCAATCTAAAGGGCATATTTACCTAAATGATTAATTTATACTTACAATAATTATCTAAAATTAATATCTCTAGATCTACCTACTCTGTTTTTAACTCCTGACACTGTAAAAATATTAATAATTAATTAGTCGAAACCAAAGTATTCAATTACAAATGTAATTAATTTCAAATTAATTAGATTTCTTTGGAATTGGATTACTTACGAATCGATTGCTTTGTCTAATTCTATATTTAAAATTCAAAGTAATTGAACTACAATGTATTTAGAATAAAATGTATTCTAATTAGTTTGGAATTAGATTAGTAATTAGATTAACCAGTATTTCAATTATGCCCAACTCTGCACTCAGATACATTCAACTATGATTAACCTTTAATTTAATGAAGAGTTTGACAGATAATGTATGAGGCTTATGTCAAAATTTTAAATTAATTACATTTAAGTAATTAATTTTCGACTGAGTGCGGCAGTTAGTTTAGTAATGATGATGTAAAATATTTTAAACTATTCATGTCTACTGATAAATTTGAATAAGGAATGCCTCATGTCTAAACCAATTTGAAATGATGACACTTTGATAATTGACATCAATTATATTCTAACGATTTTTATTGGAATGTGTTCTTTGTTTGTGTTGTTAGAGGTTTTGAAGGCAAGCTACTAAATGGGTTGATAAATGGTAGGTCAATAGCTCATTCTTCATTTTCATCTCTATCATTTGACATAAAGTGATTTAGCTTTTAATCTTCTCTACTATCTTCCGCTAGCACGGTAGTTCTCTATAATATGCAATTCTCAATGAGTCGGCTTGTCAATTTCCCTTTTACAATTGTCCTCATCAATGTAATATGTCTTAATATGCAGTGTAGTTATATGATGGCTATCTTGCCTTTTCTAATTTCCAAATTTTTTAGTACTTATGTGTTTTCTTTATCTATCCTGTACTATCTATAGCACAGATTAGCACTTATTCAAAATTAGAATATAGGTAGAATAACTATTCTAAGATTATTTCCTTTCTCCTAACTGAAGCACTTCTTCAAACTTATGATATTCTGTAAGTGTAACATACCCTCATAATTTTGATAGCTCACCAAATAGTTGTTGGTATTTACCAGGTATTTACACACTCAGAATGGGGACACAACCTTTGGCCGCATTTTATTCGTCATTCAGATAAACAATAACATTCTACACGCTGCCCTCATTTGTGTTTCATACACTGAGGCCTTGAACCTATGATAGCGTAGCCCATTCTAAGGTTCAGACTAGTGTAAAACTAGTTTAGGTAATCTGGTAGCGTAGTTTCAAAAACACAGCTAAAACATACTTGCCCGGATCGGTAATTTGTATAGGTATGAAGACGGATTTTTTTGAGTTCCCAGCATTCTTCTCATAGAAAAAGTTGTTCATTTTTATGGTTTTAAGGATAACGGTGTTAAACCTGACATCCTGTATAAGTGTTTATGAGCATAAAAAATAAGATTTGGGTTCACATAGACCTTGACATAGCTGTAATATGATTATTGACTAGACGTTCCGCGTGGCTTCGCTTGTGTAAATTAGATATTTCACAGACAAATTAGTCCACAAAAAATAGCCTATGATCTTTCACGTGGTCTACTTCTTATATATTTGCCAAATAACAGAAAAATTGCTCCAGTAGTTCGTGAGATAAGCCCTTTCAAATATTTTTCCCCGTTTTTCCACATTTTCCTCTATTTTTCGCTCCTATTAGTCTTAGCGTGATAAAATAGAACCTATGGCCTTCCTCGATAAATGGGCTATCTAACACTGAAATAATTTTTCAAATCGGACCAGTAGTTCCTGAGATTAGCGCGTTTAAACAAACAAACAAACAAACAAACTCTTCCCAATAATAAAATTAGTATAGATTAACATACACTAACAAATTACATAAGTAATAAAATCATTCATAAGAAATGACTGTAAAATACCCAGGCCGAGGTGTACATATTTAATTTGTAAATGACGTCAGTGACGTTATGTCGTATATCATATAGACCTGTAAGGATGTTTTGGCGTATGAATGACATTTTTATAGCCGTGTGGTAACGAAATAAATCATTTAAAGATGTAAAATTTTATGTAATTAAATAATTAATGGGTAGTTCAGATTTTGCCACGCACCACGTACCAGTCCCAAAAATTAAATGTATTTTGTCATAGAACTTACGATTCTGGTACCGCTGGTACCGTCTTCAAAATAATGATTGTTTACTGAAATAGTTGAGGTTTAGGAGAATTCTGAAAAAGACACTGTTAAAGAGAAAGAATATATAATATGTCGCAGTCATCTGGTTTAATCTGCGATTCGATTAAATGACTAGCGCATCTTTTGACTGACACCATTCAATTGAATGACTAAAGGACAACTCGTCAAGACGTTGGCTGTGACATTTATCGTTTAGACTAAAAGTCATTATACTTAGTGAAGTCGTTAAATGGGATGCTATAATTTTAAGTAGCTGTTGACGGGGTAGTAATAGGTAAATCCACGCTGTCATATTATTTTATTACGAGTAAATAACTTTAAAGCAAATTTAATCGACAAAATATCAACACAGTGCTATCAGCTGTGCGATTTTTTATTTATTATCAGTCATTGGCTCTTAATACGTATGCAAAGTTTCGAGCTAATTAGACTACTGAAAATCGTGCTCAAAGATTCCGTGACATACATACAGCCCAAGCTTATAAAAGCGTGTTGATGACACGCAAAGTAATTTTTTGTAGGATTGTAATATAATGATAAGGTCAGTCATTTGATTAATTAAACGCCAATAACACTGATGGTATTTGCGGTTGCGTGATGACCAACTTCGACCAAAAAAATGAGGAAAAATACTTACTTCACAAAAAAATATATATTGTCGTTAAAAATCAATAAATGAGAATTGAACAAAATATACATTATATAGTCTAAGGCCCACTAACGCAAATCTAGACTTAAGCACAGAATATATATTAGTAGTACCAAACTTAAGTAAACTCTGGTTTAAATCACAGAATACCAAATAGTTACTACGTAAATTAAATATCATTTTGTTTCTATCTTTCTACATCCATAATAATCATTTAAAATGTAGTATTATAAATGCGAAAGTGTGTCTGTCTATTTGTCTGTGTGTTTGTTACCTCTTCACACTTAACACATCAAGCCCCGTAAGGACACCGGTTACCGCGACAACAATAGAATACAATATCATTTCCAAGAATCCCCGATCGAAGGATTAAACCCCTAAAAATTTGCGTCTAGGGAAAGGGCATTATGATAGTTTTTGTTGTAGAAAATGTGCGTGTTCCGCGCGAAAAAAAGAATTTTGGCGCAACGGGTTGCGGGCATCATTGAGTAGTTATCTACTATTATTAGCTATTCTATACTTATTATAAAACAAAGTCACTTTTTTTCCCTCATGTCCCTTTGTTCCCTTTAATCTTTAAAACTACGCAGCGGATTTTGATGATTCTTTCAGTGTTAGATAGCCCATTTATCGAGGAAGGTTATAGGCTATATCTTAACACGCTAAGACTAATAGGAGCGAAGAAATAGAGGAAAATGGGAAAAAAACGGGGAAAATTATTTGAAAGGGCTAACTTGAACGCGCTAATCTCAGTAACTACTGGTCCGATTTGAAAAATTCTTTCAGTGTTAGTTAACCCATTTATTGAGGGAGTCTATAGGCAATATTTTATCACGCTAAGACTAATAGAAGAATGTGAAAAAACAGGGGAAATTATTTAAAAGGGCTTATCTCGCGAACTACTGGAGCAATTTTTATGTAATTTGGCACAGATAAGAAGTAGACCACGTAGACTATCGATTTTAATCATTTTTTCAGTGGCTATATATTTTATACCCGTGCGACGCCGGGGCGGGTCGCTAGTACTATAATATATTATAATATATACCCCAGTTTGCGCAAGTGGACCTAAAAGTCTTCCTTCGTTGGTTAAATTTATTATTTTTTACAGCAATAACTAAACAAGATGGCTGCGATCAGGAGTACAAGAACTCTCTGCTCAAAGTCGTCCATGATGAGGAACCCAAGGGCGTGCCAATGGGCATCAATATTGAAGTGAGTGTGTAATCTATACTAATATTATAAATTGTGTCTGTCTGTCTGTTACCTCTTCACGCCGACAACCGCCGAACCGATTTTGCTGAAATTTAGTACGGAAATACTTTGAGTCCTGGGAAAGGACATGGGATACTTTTCATCCCGGAAAATGTACGGTTACGGCGCGATAAACGAATTTTGGCGCAACGCAGTTACAGGCACCAGCTAGTTGTATACAATCACGGATTAAAAAAAAATATGGATGTAACCTTGTCTAATCCCGAGTGAAGCATATAGTCGGGACATTTTAATAGGCCACATTTGACAGTTCATCAAAATTGTACCTAGTAACCTTATAGCGACGTACATAAAAAATAAATATTTTCGTTTTGTTATAACTGCACAATTGATGAACTTTTTTCAATTACGATTACATATTTATTGTAAATATGACCGATACGAATTATTTAACGATTTGCTTTTACTGATAAACAATTCTAAACGTAATAAACAAATTCTGATCTTAATAATTGCACGTCGTTACAATGTTACGTCAGCTGACCTTTTTTCTTTTTAAACTCTAGGGAAGTTACCCTAAAAATCGAAAGCGAATAAAAGTATCGATGCATTGATTACTTGTAACGAAATATCCCCATAAATTAATAACCACGTTGTGAAAAGTAAATTTATGTGAAATGAATAATGATAATATATAAGATAATAAGTACTATATTTAACAATTTTTATAATTTAAGCGAATAAATGCATTTTTTTTGTAAATTATGTACTTGTCTTATTCTGCTCCTTGAATTTGAAAGAAAAAGCAACAATGGGACAGAAGTTTGTTTCAAACGTATGAAATTCAAATATTTTATTTCAAGTCCGTATCGATTTATTCGTTTTGGTCGATGTTTTTACGCAGCTCACCTCACTATGGAGATTAATCTGACAGATGTCAAATGTGGCCTATTAAAATGCCCCGACTGTAGTAATGGCCGCCCGTGTAGGATGTGTGCGTGTCATTGGCGCCGTCACTCTATGTATAATGACAGCGGGTTGTAGCACCTAGTTGCGTGTGTGAGTGTCGGTCACGTGTACAATAAACGAAATTGTGACGAAATTGTCGTACCTTGCATGCTTCACCTCTTTATAGTGTAATGCTCCATCCGTATTTTTTTTAAATCCGTGTATACAATGTGCTTTTTTGACGTCTACTGTTATTTGTTTCTATGAGAAATGCCCCAGCGTCTTGAATTTGCATAGGCAAACTTTTTGTAAACTTCCGGCGCTGCTACTTTCACAGTGAACTGTATACAAGAAACACACACACACCCTAAAGCAGGGGTCACCAAATGGCGGACCGCGGTCCGCATCCGGACCGCCGACTCATTGTGTGCGGACCATGCATATTCGAAGATGAACTTCGTTAAAAATTAATTTCAGTCTCGATATACTGATGAACATGTAGCAACAAAAATTGACACTTTTCTCATTGATTTGCATTTGTAATTTCCGTAATTACATTATTGTTTAATTTTTTTTTTATGTGCGGACCGCGAAGGTCATTTTATTTCTTAAAACGGATCCCGATCGAAACTAATTGGTGACCCCTGCCCTAAAGTATTATCTCTTTGTTTTGTTATACCCTGTAGTAAATGTATTTTTCATCATACCAGGACCGAAAGTTTGATTTTCTTCCCTTGTTTGCGGGAAGAAAGATGCACATTTCCTTCAGACTGCTGACAACTGACAGTTTAAAATTTTCTTCCCGCTACCTATTTGAAATAACTCATTACCATGGCAACCGTGAAGTTGTTATTTCAAACCCATAATATTAATACACGCGGCAATTTTATAATATTGATCTTATTGTTGAGTTGTTGAGTTGAGGACGCGGCTACCAACGTTACTTTATATACCTATAGACCAGCAGCCAGGAAAAGCGGGGGAGAGCTGATATAATGTACCTTATCTTTGAGTCGGGACAGCGATGAGCGTTGCCATGGTGCCATATTGTTAGTCACTTCAAATAAAGCACTATGTAAGCAACTACAATTAGTACAACTTACTACACAAAATGGTACTTTAAAAACAACATTGTTGCCCCGGACCCCGTAACGCTATGATTACGAACACATTCGTTTGTCTTTTAAACGATGTTCTTTTTTATAATAGAATATCATAGTACGATGTCAATTGTCATTAAACTTTCGGTCCCTTGTATGATGAAAAGTTCTATACGCGCCACGGGAGGATAGTAAGACCCTTCAACCGACGCTTTTAATAATATCGCGTGTGTTGAAATGTCATACTTTCCTCCCTTGGGGCGTAATGTACTATAATTCGTTTTAATAAGGAGGTGTATTGGAATAAAGTTAAAGCCTACAACTAGACACATTGCATTTCTATATGCCTCCCTCTACCCAAACTTGTTATGCTAAGGTAGAGTACGTTCACTTACTTATTATGTGTAAAAATAGAACCAGTCTATCCACTGGGAGCCTCTACATTTTATTGGCTAGCTACCAACTATTGTATTTTTTCATTCAAATCGACGCAACATAAACTTAATAACCGACGTACCCTATAAAAACTTCAGGGCCACGCTTAAACCAGTCTGGGTTAGTGGTAATCATTTCTGAATATAACTCTTATTTTACTAGTATTAAAAGAGATATAACATGATATAAAACCCACGATTAACTTTAACCCAAACTGGCCTATATGGACGTCACCAAAACAAGATTTATTTCACACAAATCGACGTTCCACAATCGTGACTTCGTTTTCCTTCACCTTGTTTTTTACATGTCATTACCGCATAATGTCGACGCTGCGAGCAAATTGCTAGCCTCTTGAACTTTAAACGTGGATTCTCGCATGCAACAGTCATACTGATCACTTTCATTATTCACATAGTTAGGGTTGCTAGGCGTCTGGATAAAGCCGGACACAGTCAGACTTTTCCTTGCGTGTCCGGCTAAAATCAAAGGGAGTCCGGCTTTTGTAGAGCCTCAAAACACAAATTTTGAAAGGTCTACTATAATATATAAATATATAAAAACTCCTAATGAGATGTAAGTAAACTATTTTAATAACTCAGAAAATTTGTACGGTGTATACGAGCTGCCGAACGTATTTCTATATTAAAAGTTTAGATTCTAAGTACTCGATAGCAACTCTTTTTTGCACTAATGTCCGGCCAAGCTGACTGCTTTGCCCGGCTTTTCGGGTTAGCGACCTGGCAACCCTACACATAGTGACACTGGGTATTATTAAAGCTATTTCACACTTCCGTGTCGGGAGTAGGTTTTGATATAAAACTGCTCAGAATATTGGATGAAACAAAAAAACCTAGTTGCTTACATAAAGTAAATGTATAGTCCGTGCAATCCCCCACTATTCCTCCTAATCGTTTATAGTATATGTGTGCAAGCTTTCGCCAATGTTTGAGTGTTATCGGTACATACTAATTACCTATGAGTGCACGCGCACACTACAATAAATAGACCAATTGAGAGAAAGCGGTCAAAGGGAAAAATGCTCTACTTAAATTTCTTATTTTTTATTATATTTAGATGTGGATATTTTATGTAACTATTAGTTAATATAATATGGTGATTTTACCATTTCTATAATAAGAGGTAATAATAGACATAAATGAAATACGTAAAAAGTTTTATTGAACTTTATTGAAAAATTCACTCGTTTCAGAAATATCTGATTCAGAGTTTGATGAATCACCGATGTTTATATTTAAACTGAAATCAAGATCACAATATCTCAGAGATTATTTTTAACAAAAAACATAAATATGAGAATTTTCTCAACATTAAATTTTTTTTAAAGTAGAGCAACTTTCGTTTCAAGTCTGGATTTTTGCAACATAGATTGTACTCGTGCACCTCGAACCGCTGACGGTTCGCGAGTCGCGACTGACGCTCGGGTGAGACTCCCCGTACCCCGCGATCCCCTCACCCAAAAATTGGTGGGGCGCGTCTTCGTGGATTGAACGGACTATATCGACGCGTGTTTTAAAGATATTCTCGTATTGTTCTATATATTTTTTGGTGTTAATTTTTTTAATCATCAATCATCATACTGTATTTGATATACATATTTTGGGTTACTCACTAAGGCGTCTTGACTTAAATTACTAAAGGAAGTTGCCCAAAAAAAACCCAAAATCGATTGAAATAAGCTATGAACAGCAAAGTAGAGAATGCTTAGTAGATCGTACACATAATATGTAACTCGTTTCATTCATAAACATTTTTTATCCATACATTTATGTGTATTCCCCTTTACAATATTTTTTATGTATTTTTGGGAACGATGTCAAAAAGGCTTGTCTGATTTAAGTTTGACAGGTTAGTTGGTCTTTCGATTGGTCTTAGTCGTGAGAATGAAGCTATATTTCCAGTCGGGTTTTTTGTTTTAAGCGCTTATAGTCAGGGAGCCCTAGAACAATTTTTTTTATTACTTTCAAGCAAATTTTTTTGTGAGTAGCTTTATTTTAATAAGACAAACAACATTTTTATTTGCGAAACATCTTGAAATTGGTAACTAACAGAGATAGAAAGGATTTCATAGTTTTATTTGATGGTCCTAAAATATGGATTGTTCAATTTGTAGGACAAGGTTACTCTTCAATTATATAACTATTAACCTACCAATATACAAAAAATCAGCTAGTTAGGGTCCGTTTTAGGGTACCGTAGTCAACCAAGTTTTGTTAATTACAGAACCTCGCAAAAATTTAGCTTGATAGCAATAAGTAAAAAAATTGTTCTAGGGCTCCCTGACTATTAGGTTTTTCTATTGACGTGATAATATAATGTCCTCAATAAAGGCTAAGTCGTAATCCTATTAACTGGCTTAGGAAATAAAGCAGCTGACATTGTCCATTATAAATATAACCTTTATTGTGGAATAGGTAAGTAATTAATTAGTTAATAATAGAGAATACTAATTACTCACCTAATAGACTGTACTGTACCGTATTGTACTGCACCGAATTTTATACACCTACGCAAATGCATAATATTACATTCGTTTGAATAAGAAACCCATATTACAATTATTATATTAGGCATCAGACATAATATTATGGTACCAAAAGTTCAGACTATAATTCTTGTGGACAAGACGATTCCTTAAGGCTTAAGCTTTGAACCTTGGGTTCACAAAATATTCAGTAGGTACTTCTGCACTATACTTTTGTACTTCTGCAAATAGAAATTCTGTGTTCATACTTCATACTAAATTTTTTTTCAGAACCTAACCAAAGTATACAAAGGACGAAAGAAGGCTGTGGATAACCTAAACCTGCGAATGTATGAGAATGAAATAACAGTGTTGCTGGGTCACAACGGAGCAGGAAAAACCACGACCATATCCATGTTAACAGGTAAATACTGTTCTAGGAATTGCGTATAATGTATATCATTGGGCAATAAGATTCCAAGAATTAAAAAAAAACTAGATTTAAAATTGACACTCAAATCATTAAAAATTCGGCCAAGTGCGAGTCGAACTCGCGCACGAAGAGTTCCGTACCGATAAAGAGCAAAAAATAAAATGTTTTTTTTTGTATGGGAGCCCCCCTCAATTTTTATTTTATTTTAATATTATTATTAATACAATCAAGGATTTCGTGAAAATTTCATGTGTCTAATCGTTACCATTATTGAAATCGAGCAATAATTATTTATTTTATTTTATTTTTAGCATTTGTTATAGCGGCAACAGAAATACTTACACAATCTGTGAAAATTTCAGAAGTCTAGCTATAGCAGTTTTTGAGATACAGCCTGGAGATCGAAGTCTCAGTAATAGGGTCCCGTTTTTACCCTTTGGGTATCGAACCCTAAAAATCTGCTTGTTTTTTATGTCATAGCCGTTCAAAATGTACAGATATATTTCTCGATTAGTAGGTGCCATGCAAGCGTCGTGATAAAATAATTATAATTATTTTACATTCTTCTAAGAACATCATAATTACTATATGTACTTTACCTAGGAAAATTATGATATAGACTTCGTTCTTTTGTATTTTACACAAATACTGTAGAAAATAGATCTTAAGGTGGTTCGTTTTCCATAGTAAAGTATTTTTCCATTTACGGGCGAATGGAGCATAACCTTAAACTGAAACTATATCATTTGGCATTGAATATGATGTTTATTTGCGGCAAATTATATTAACTAGCTAAAAATAGTATAATAAGCGCATAAATCAGTCGAAAATTTAGTACAATTTTGTTAATGTGTGAGTGTACACTGACAGTATCGTATGCTAAGTTACAAGTTTAGTTGTGTGTGCGGCTACGTTGCCAGGTCGCTGTGCCGGTCCTGTACACTCTTGCCGTTCTTCTCGAGGATCACGTCTTAACTCTTGGATCTTCAAAAAACGTGCCATTTTTTACAAAGTTGTTGCCAACTTTGCACTTTTGATGCTAATCTGATAATATTTTCATAATTATGCGCAGTCCCATTTGATTTATAATATTATGTCTAGCTTTATATCGTTATTGTAGGTAATTTTATTGGAGAAACGTTTCTATTGAGCATGCAAAATATCGCGGATGAGATGATGCCGAAATACAAAAACTTATTTATTTTGCTGTCGAAAAGGTTCAAAATTAAAGAAAAAGCAACCAAAACTTCTAAAATAGCAACTATGAAATTATTTAAAAAAACGTTGTTTTTTATTCTCATTTTCAGTCAATTAGTTACTTTTTTGTCTAGTTATGTATTTTTTTAATAAGCCCGATAATTAAAAATAAGATTATGATTATTTCACAGAGTATTTTGTGGGTGGGTGGGACACATGAAGTGAAAGTGAATTCACTTTCTGAATGGTCTCCCAGCTGCACCCTAGGCCTAGCACGAAAATTATTGTCGATCTAGAAGAAATAGATAAAGACCAGTGGCGAAGCGTCCATATAACCCGATTCCCATCGGCTTCCCTTAGGTCTTAGAAAAATCGAATATATGGGCCAACGACATATTTATCTAATAAATATTTTACATACCTACTTAAAAAACTTTGAATTCACAATGTTATATGCAATAAATTTTTCTCTCACTTGAAATACATAGTTTGAATTAATAACTATCGCCTATAAATTTTAAAAGGCAATGCAATGTGCGGGCGCAGAGAATCAAGCCGTGGATTAGCGGCTTATTTCTCCATACAACGACAGTTCATAGTAAGCATCTGTCCTTTTCATTCCTGTGAACTGGTCGTCATGTTCTGTCTCGTTCTAGCACGCGCAATATATACTTGGAAATAACTCGATGCCCGACGAGTTATTACGGAGAAAGGTTAATTAGCAACGCACAAGTGCAAGCGAGATAGATGAGTCATGAAGTAAAATTGTTATGATTCGAATTTAAGAATGAATGTAGCGACATTATACTTTTGCTGGCGCGTAATACATTTTATTTTGGTAGGATTTTTTGTAATACGACATTATTAAGAATGCCTTTAGCGGTACTAAATATGACAGGCGCGTAATACATTTTTATTTTGCTGGTTTTTAGATTGACATATTAATATGGCGGATAGTGTGTTTGTAAACAACATGTCGTTTGTTTTGTTTTGTCGAATTTAAATTTTGTTTTAGCGTTAGAACTTAGAAGAGTGTCGTGAATTAAATTAATTTATATTATGACTTGTGAATTGTGAGTCGTACGACGTAATCGCGTAGTTCGGAAAATATGGCATTAATTCAGAAAGACTGTTGTCTGACAGATTATATTTTGCTGTCGAAGGAAACTTTGTTTTCCAAACTTAGTTTTGAAAATTAAAAGCATGTCATTCAATTATAAATTACCAAAATTGGTAAGTAGATTTTTTACTCCGGCTTCCCTTCTCAAAATATTCACCCCTCGCCACTGATAAAGACAAGAAATAACTATAGTCTCTTGGAAAATAGTTCCTGTTTTAAAGTGGATATGGTCGTAGATTCATCGACAGTATAAATAATTTTTAATAATGTAATTTTTCAAGCATTTTTTACGACCTATTGTTTTGCGAGCTCAGATTTATAAACATTTATGAAATGTTACACAATTATTTGTCTAGCACTTTGGCAATGTAGATTCATTGAGGGTGGAATTGTCAATTTTCCCACGCTAAACAATGGATAGTAAAAACAGTTCACAAAATGCATTCCTTCGATCGGAGATTCTCGGAAATGCCATTGTATTCTTTAATCTATTGTTGTCGCGATCACCGGTGCTCGTACGGGGCTTGATGGATTAAAAATAAAATAACATTGACAATGAATCTACGACCTTATTTACGTACGTGCCGCAAGATAATTTCAATCCCAGTATTTGCGGGACTGAACCATCACTTGCTTTGATAGACCCCGTTTTATTCTAAACTCAAATAGAACAAACTTTCTGGCACAATTTTAAGGAGTGACCGCACTGCAAATTTTAATCGCGCGCATTTTATTTTCAAATAATAAAATATAATAATGTAATATAACAACTGCAATAGTGAAAACCTGTTTTGTTTAGAACTCGCACAAAAATACATAGGTAATATATTTCACGACTAAAATCTCTTATTATGTATTTGCATAAAATTACAAAAATATAACTAATTAAAAGTTCAAAAACGGCATGTCAGTATGAAGATTAGAACCCGATACCTTCTAAGTACAGGTCAAAACGCTTACACACTCGGCCTGTACTATAATTCTCGCTTACTCGCTAAAACGAATTCGATACACATGATACTTGGAATTTTGGGAAAGGAAGAGTGGCCATTAAAAGAATTTCTGCTCATTAAAAAAATATGAAATTATAAAGACTAAGGCCGGCCATAGGCGGACCGCATCTTGCAGTCGGTCTCGACTTGCCTCGTTGCCGCACGGCGATCTGCAGTTTTCACACTAAATTCATGTCCGCAATACACGGGCCGCTCGAGCAGTTCTTGAGCGGCCAGAGCGCACTGCGGTTGAGTTTCGCCGTGCGGTCGAACAACAAAGGTATGGTCGACTGCATGATGCGGTCGTGTTCGCACACGACTACTCGTGTGCAACTTCAACGCGACCGCTCCAGAGCAGTGATCGGTCCCGAGTTCCTTGGTCTGCAACCTGCGGTCCGTCTATGACCAGTCTAAGTGTCTAAACACACTAGGCCGAAAAAACGCGGCCGAAGATCGGCATGATTACGCCTGCAATGTATTTTAAATTACCGATGACACACCAAGAAGAAATTACGTAGCGTTATATTGAATACGTTTGACATTGCCGACGTAATCATGCCTAACTTCGGCCCATAAAGGTAATATACCTATCGGAATAGAGAAACAATCCCGAGCTGTCAAGCTTAAGCAAAATTTGATTTATATCTGTGTATACACATGTTTACGTGTGCGTGTCAATGATGTACAAACATCTTGTAATTCGACAAAATATCGATCATGGAATAATAATTGTAAGATTGTAAAAATAATAAAATGAGATAAAATAAAACTGCATAGATATACTTATGATAAAATTGTAATTTTGAATTAAAATGTGACTTTTCTTCAAAGTGCTTGCTGCACAATTAAGTAAGTAATTAAGTATGCATGAATTTTTCTTCGGAGTCCAGTTTGGACGGTTAATTATTTTAAGCCATGAATTTCTGGTATCCAGGTCAGCAGGAAATCTGAAAAATTGGCCAAGTGTGAGTCGGACTCGCGCATGAAGGATGACCGGTTTCAACCGGGCATTATCTAAAACCCGGCACGATACAACACGACATGTCATGACACGATTCGACACGACAGGTTACGTCACGTCACATCAGTTCACGAAACGACACGACTTCACTAGACCCTATTAATTTTCAATTCACTCTCAATGAGCCCTTTTATTTGATGCCCATCTTGCAGAAGTGCTTTCAACTATTCCCCTATCATGGATAAGCAGCCATATTGGATGTAGAATGACATTACATCTGTGGAAATTTCAGAAGTCTATTACTATAGCGGTTCTTGTTATACAGCCTGGAGACAGACAGACGTACGGACGGATGGACAGACGGACAGGCAACGAAGTCTTGGTAGTAGAGCGGGCTGCGGGACCCCACTACTAGGACTTTTTACCCTTTGGGTGCGGAACCTTAAAAACGATAAATTATGTATGATAGTATATTAATATACTTAAACTAATTATAAACTACGGATTAGTATGTTATCATTTCAACATTCCTAGATAATTAGTATACTTAACTAAAAAATATTTTCATATCGATACTACGTATCGATAACTTGATGCAGCCCTAGTGTAAAATAGATGAAAATTGTTTACACAAAATATCCTTAAATTGTGCACCATGGCTAGTCAAGTTATGTTTTCCATATAATTAAACTTAAATAGAAGTGAATTATCAAAATCAATACCAATAACTCGTAGGGAATTGGCTAAAATAAACTTAAAACTAGGTCCTGTCGATGTAGAATAATTCACCTGTGAAATGAATATTTGTCCGGGTTTTATCGATGTGTGGATCCAGAATCATTCCACAAACATTTATCCATGTTTCTAGAGCAGTATTTCTAAAAATTATTCATTATTTGACTTAAAATCATAATTTTTCTGAGAGCCCAAAATGACAACGATCGGCACAGGGTCAGACAGACTGTCAAACAGATGAAAAAAAAGCTATGCAACCTCAAATTACGCTTCCCTTTCTACCACGCAGTGTTACTGATAGTGACATCTCGCTTGCTCAGGCCTTTGTTTCTCTTTTCCGATAGGTATATTAACTTTATGCTTCGGCCTCGTGTTTTCGGCCTGATGTGTTTAGACACTAAGAACGGAACTAATAAACGTATAATTTCCAGGCATAATACCCCCCACATCCGGTTCAGCAACCATCAACGGGTACGACATAGTCACGGAGACGGAGCTGGCTCGCCAGTCCCTCGGCATCTGTCCTCAACACAACGTACTCTTCCCCGACCTGACTGTGGCCGAGCACATCATCTTCTACTCCCGGCTGAAAGGCGTACCCAATTCCAAGGTTAAAGATGAAGTAGACCACTTCATGAAGCTTCTAGAACTGGAGGACAAGGTTAGTGATGAAAGGGTACTTGTAAGCAGTTCTGTTCCCAGACCTGACTGTGGCCGAGCACATCATATACTCCCGGCTCAAGAGTGTCCCTAGTTCCAAGGTCAAGAATGAACTAGACAACTTCATAAAGCTTCTAGAACTGGAAGACAAGGTTAGTGACGATAGATGTCGGGTACTTTTTTAAGCAGTTCTGTTCCTCGACGGATTACGACATAGTCACGGAGACGGAGCTGGCTCGCCAGTCCCTCGGCATCTGTCCTCAACACAACGTACTCTTCCCCGACCTGACTGTGGCCAAACACATCATCTTCTACTCCCGGCTGTAAGGTGTCCCAAGTTCTAAGGTCAAGGATGAAGTAGACCACTTCATGAAACTTCTAGAACTGGAGGACAAGGTTAGTGATGAAAGAGTACTTGTAAGCAGTTCTGTTCCTCGACCTGACCGTGGCCGAGCACATCATCTTTTACTCCCGGCTGAAGGGCGTACCAAGTTCCAAGGAAGATGAAGTCGACCACTTCATGAAGCTTCTAGAACTGGAGGAGAAGGTTAGTATTAAATGAAGATATTTTAGATGAAAATCCTGGTCAACAAACGCAGTAGCAGCGATGGGGGGGAGGTCCGATCTGCAGGATTTTCTGCGTTGAGATTTATTCTGAGTTATAACAAATCAATAAAACTGCAGATCGAACTTTATTCTCTGTCACTTTTTGACCGACTTCCAAAAAGGAGGAGGTAATACGTTCGGCTGTATGTATTTTTTTTATGTATATTCACCGATCACTCAGCCGTTTCTCGTCCGATTTTCAAAATTCTTTTTGTGTTGTATAGGGTTCAACTCGAATTTGGTACCATGTTCACAAAAGTGGTGATCTGATGATGGGATCCTTGAGGAATCGAGGGGACTCCTTGGAATTTGTATGGAAATATATTATAGTGATTTTGATTTTTTCTGAAGCATTCGAGGTAAATGCTACCAAAAAGTAAGATTTCGTACCAGGTCATACCCTGGATCCGAAGGTACTGAACAGAACTTTTGAATGCTTATAGGTACAGGTTCGGGGATTTCGGCGTTGTTTAAACAACTGAAAGCATAAGCTAACACATCAATTTGATTGATCATCATCATCACAACCATAATCATACCATTGGTCATCACACTATGACCCAATTATTGGTACTTTTCGTGATATTTTGCATCGAAGCAGATGTTTTTGATGATGATTTCGCTTTTTGTGCACAGATTTTCAAATTTCTCGTGTTGTTGTATAGGATATAATCTTAATTTTGTATACTTAACAATTACGAAAGTGGTGAGCTGATGATATCCCATCATGAGCAATCGAGGGAAATCCTTGATATTTATAAAAACACTCATAGTGGTAAAAATGTTGTTTCTAGTAAATTAAACATAATATTATGTTACGAATAAGAGAAATTTCATACAAATGTGTCTCTTGGTCCAAAAGCACTGAACAGAACTCCTGAACCTTTAAAGATAAAAGTTTGGAAATTGCAGCATCGCTTAGATAACTGTAAGCATTTACCACAATTTCGCTTACAGTAACATAATGGGAATAGTTAACATTCGTATTGGTTATTTACGCATAAAGCCTTAATAAGTATCTACACTTAACTAAAAAGAGTGAAATTATTATTTTTAACAAAAAAATTAAAACCGACTTCCAAGGTAAAAACAATAGTAATATTATGAACTAAAAAGTATTAAATAACTCTTACTCTTTAATAGTGCCTTTTCAGAATTCGTCTAAATCTCAACTATTTCTGTGCATACTACAGTCTTCATTAGTTTGAAGTCGGTACCAGTTCCAAAAGTTTCAGATATTCTGACATTGACTGAACTCACGATTAAATACTTACTTTTCGCTTTCTTTAAAATATAAGCATCGCTCACTCAAGTAGGACTTAGGAGAGAGACGGATGTCGAACGCTGCCGAACGCAAAGGCCGATTGTGCTTCCTTGTCGCTCGTTCCGCGCTCTCGCTTGCACTTCAAGCCTTATATGGAACGCCTCAGAGCGAGGTAACGACTCATGAACTGTCATGTTTTTCGGGCGCGCACCCCATATCGTTATCACGTCAAAACACGTCACGTAATTCGTGGACCTTACTGAATATACTGTTAATAAAATGTTTTTAAGTGTCTAATTAATCTTATTCATAGTTTTAAAATATTATTTTAATTCGATTGCGCCAAATGGTATGTTTTAAAGTGCATGCATTCGTTTTCAATGTTAATAAATCATTCGGTTTTTTATGAATCGGTTACCTGAGTTACTACACAATTAATAATTGTTTAACTCTGCAATTATAAGAGTAGGAATTAGAAACATAGACTATAAAAAAAGCAATTTTGAGCTCAAAATTAATGCTATTTATGCTTATTAAAGTTATTTGTAAATTTTTGTGCAAGATCAAATTGTTATCTAGCAGATAACAATTTTGCATAAAAATTATAATGTTGGATCCGACCGTAAAATTCTGCATGAATCGTTTTTTTCGATCAAATATATTTTAAAATAATCTTTAGAACGTATAGAATTAATGTTGGTTTGCCTTGTCAAAAGTAGCCGCAAGTACCTCTAATTAAGTTTAATGTTCATGAGATAAAACGCATTAATTTGCATGCATATTTTTTTTCAATAAATTTTACATTATTTGAAAGAAAATGACGTAACAAAATAAGGTATAAATGGTTGCCAGCTCTAAGTCGGCCGCAACATAGGGTTGCCAGTCCGTAAACAGACTTAAAGTTCTTCATCAAAATTGAAGCATCGATTTTTTTAAATAATTTTGATACAAAATTAAAGTTTTATGCATTTTGTACATGAATACCCATGGTTGCCAGTTGCACGATAGCCGCAAACTGGGGTTGCCATCACTTTTGTATATGACAAATGTTCAGGCCTACAATTATTATGCCTGGCAGGATTTGAGGACGTCGAGAACCCGAAAGATTTTTATTTAACAGGCGTTTTAATTTTTATGCGTAGTGTCCTGTCATTCCTCAATGTGATTTCTTCTTAGTTCTTACTTTTCTATTGAATACACGCAAGTTTGTATTACGGGCTTTCATTTTGCTCAATTAGAGGTAATTGCGGCTACTTTTAACAAGGCAACCCAACATTAATCCATTCCATACGTTCTAAAGATTATTTTAAAATATATTTGATCGAAAAAAACGATTCAAGCGTCTCCCAGACAGACGCGGCCTGCGGTGGCGGTGGCGGTGACGGTCAGTTGAATGGCTTGGCCGCGTGGCCGCGTGTGTTTGTGACGTTCCTAGAACTCTCAAGTAATCCAACTGACCGCCACCGCTACCGCCACCGCAGGCCGCGTCTGTCTGGGAGACGCTTCATGCAGGATTTTACGGTAGGATCTTAGGATATTAGGTTATCGCGTAAACCATATTTTAGATACAAAATTCATTTCGCTTCAGTGGTTTAAGCATGAAGAGACTGACGAACATGAAGTTACAACTAACAGATATTAATCATTATTTCGCATTATAATACTAGTATGAATTTGTAATTACAGAATTTTTTGTTGTTGGTTCGGCACCCATACACCCATGACCCAATATAACCTAATGCAATTATTGGTTTAAAAGTGATGAATTCCATAATTGCTAGATAAACGATTAATTTCTCATGTTTATATACTATAACTATATTAATAATTGGAGTGAATATAAATACGATAAAGATTTCTAACACTTACTAACCTACGTTAAGTTGTAGCGAAGTGAAAACGAAATTCTAGACCTTGGCTTTCACTTTCATCGGACTTTCTTGGCCGGCACTGTGATTAGTTTGTAGTGTTATTTACTGAGATAAGTTATGTAATAGAACTACCTTTACTAGATTCTAGATAGGTGATGTAACCTTTGGATGTTTTGTAAATATGTTTTGATATTTTTTGGAACTTTACTATTAGTATAATATTTAAATAGTGGCACAATGTTTAAGTTATATTAGCCCTTGTTTATCAAGAGAATATTATAACGTACCAGACAAAAACAGAGTCTGAGGGAGCTAGACTATAATATTTGCTTAACCTTTTGTCTTTGGTCGCTTTCTATGTAATGTTCTATTTAATAAAACTTTTTCTATGTAATAAAACTTTTGTTACATATTTTCTAATAAACATAATTTTTACTTTGTCTATTATAGTACCTGGTACCTAACGGTTTGTACAGTATAGTTACTTACTAAACTAATCGATCAAATATTTTGATAATATTAGTTGTTGATAAGCTAGAATAGATAATTATAATACCGTCTCTAGCTACGGTATCTTTATTTAATATGGTCAATGTCTGGGACACATTTATTGTTATCTTATTTTTAAATGTGTGTGAAAAATTGCGGTACATAATATTATAATATCAACGGCAAGACATCACACACGAGACAAAAACGTGCGAATAATTTTATATCATGATTCACGTGCAAAATAGAGTTGCATCATATTAAATAATACTCATATTACAAATTAATAGAAGATTCTAATACTTCAGTCGGAATTTCCAGGAATTGCTATTGTATTCTATTGTTGTCGCGATCACCGGTGCTCGCGCGGGGCCTGAAGGATTAAGGATTGTATTATTTGTTTTACCATCACCAATATATGGTTACTTCAGGGGTAGAGACTACAGAAAGTAATATTATAGGCATTCTCTCCAATTAAGATTGTGTGTTTGTTTTGTGTTTTCTTTTTTTGTTTGGTGTTTTCTTCCCCAGCGTTTCGCGTCGCGAGTGGTTATAATTGTCTGCGAGCTTCAAATATTTATGTACTTTGTGTGGTCAGTTCCTGTAATGCGTCGTATATAAGACCGCTTCTCCAATCTAAGGGACCTATCAGACAGAGCGGTCACGCGTTCAAGCGTTCTGTGTTCGCATTTTGCGTTCGAGTGGTCAGTCACACATGAGGAATTTCGACGTCGCCCCATACGAGCACCGGTGATGGCGGCAACGATAGAATAGCATTTCCGAGAATCCCCGATCGAAGGATTAAGATTTTATATACCTATTTGTCGGCATCATTAATATCTGCATTCATGCCGAATTACAGCTTTGTAGGTCGTACAGTCTCTGACTAAAACCGCGGACAGATAGACAGACGGACAGACAGACCGAAACTATAAGGGTTCCTTGTTGACTACGGAACCCTAAAAATATGTAGCGTTTAAGCCAAGCAGCAACGCTGCTTTGCGACAACGCATCGTAAGATATTGCTGTGCAATCGTTATTTTTGCGATACAACTTCTGTGTCGGTGAAAGCTCACCCACACATAGATAATTTTACACTAGTTGCGCTGGTTCGAATGTTTGCCACTATTAAAAAGAATCCATTATGGTAGTTTTATTTTTTCAATTTTATCTTGTTTTCTTAGAAAATATTTGAATTGATTGATATTTCTGCAAATTGTTTTAGAAAATTTAATTAGCAAAACATCAAAGTTGTTTAAATTATCACGAACTAAATGCTATTTCATTCTTTGAACAAAATTAGAAATAAAATATTTGTATTTTCATAGACATCTGTACTGGCAACATAAATAGTTCGTTAGCTGTGGTTAGTTTATTTTCAAGTGAAATTCTGAGGTTATATTCTCGCATATTTTCTCATATTTTGTTCATTAGCAGCAAATTTACGCTAAGTTGACTATAATTATGTCCTCCGTGTGTGAAAAACTTTTTAAATTGAAAAATAGACTCCTGCCATGTTTATGTTGTTGCGTGTTTATGTGTTTTGTTTATATTGAAAAATTGACTTCGAAACTATTTTTATTGTGCGTTAAACAATTAAATTGAGAAATTGATTCTAATCCTAATCTGATAAAGTGTTATTGAATTTTACGCAATAATTGCGTAAAATTCAATAACTCTTTATCACATTAGGATAATAATTATTATAATTCATGTGCCTTACCGGAAGTCAATGAAAGTTTCCTTGGGAATAAATAAAAATTTTGAAATTTTTTATAAATCTGTTTTATTTCTATTTGTTTTTATGCGATAACTGAAAGAGTGGATCTGTCAGAATATATAATATATTCTGATAGTTCCATTCTTTCGAATTAATTAATAAAGAGTACCGCTACCCCACCCAGCTAAAAAATTCAAATTTCCCGCCATAGGAATATTAGAATTTTAGAATTTTAAATTTCCCGCCAGTTGACATCATCGCCACTTCAACGCCCTCTGCCCCTACTTCGCAGGTACTAAAGGATTTGAGGGGTACACTTTTTTCTATGAAGTTCCGCTTCTCCTTGTGAGTATAGTATTCGTTGACGCCGCAACGCGTGTAATGTCTTCGCCCTATGGTTTTAAGTCAGGCTCTTGACTCCATAGAACTATTGACATCGTTGCTTGAGCCTTGATCATTGTATTCTCAGAGACACGTGGTATCGGCGCACCTCTCCGGCGGTCAGAAGCGGCGGCTATCGGTGGGCGCGGCGATGTGCGGCTCGTCGCGTGTCGTGCTGCTCGACGAGCCCACCTCCGGCCTCGACCCCGCCGCGCGACGCTCGCTCTGGGACCTGCTGCAGAGAGAAAAGAAAGGTTGCTCTCTCACTCATGTACTTAAGGCGATACCGCACTTAGGGCTCCCACACAAAACTGCGATTTCGCATTGCATCGCGAATATCTGCGACAAAACTCATAATAAAAATGACATTGCAATGCGAATTCGTTATGTGTCAGAGCCCTAAGGTGCCGCTGCAGCGGAGTGTCGCGACATTTCCTATTACCGATGTTTTTTGTGGCTACCACAAAAATAATAATTTTGACCATGACGTGTGGTGTCGCTTCGCACGCCGCACAACACAGTAACGGAACTACGCAACACTATTACACTACACGTCAGTAGTATGAAATCGTGACGTGTCGCTCCGCCACAGCGTAGTGTCGCTTAGTGCAGTCTCATTAACTTTATCATCTCTTTATTCACAGGGCGAACCCTCATCCTCACAACTCACTTCATGGACGAGGCGGACGTCCTAGGTGACCGTATAGCGATCATGTCAGGAGGCAAACTACAATGCGTCGGCCGCCCCTACTTCCTCAAGAAACACTACGGCATCGGCTACAAGATGACCATAGTGAAGGCGGATGATTGTAGCGTGGAGGAGGTCACGGCTTTCTTCCGGAAATACGTCCCGGAGGTGAAGGAGAATACTAATATTGGTAAGTAATTCTTAAGACCGCATTAGACGACACTACGCTGCAGCGCGTGACGCGACACGAAGGGCTGGTTTACACGTATTAAGTAGATAAAACTAAATGGTCGCCGCGCGCAAAACCACGATAAGAGCTATGCAATAATAGTTCAAAACAGTGGTTCTTAACTTTTTAGTCATGAGGGACCATTTTACCAATTGTTTGTCTAGCCGGGGACCACCCGGTTGGTTTACCTAAACTAAAGGTTTTTTGATAAAGAACACGACAACTTTATAATTAGCACCAATGATATTATATAAAAAACTCAAAGCAGATAATATGTTACTACCGCGCCCATTGTGAAGACTCAAATACGACCCAATTGGGTCGTCTTTTATTTAGTCTGTCTCTTTTATGTAAATGGCATTTCGTATCTTTTGTTTCACTTAGCTGTCAAAGTCCAATTTTGAATTTGAAAATTATTCGGAAGAGATTTAAGCCGGAAAATAGTATGAACGTAACATATCTGTATAAGTAGAATATCATTGATTAGCACTCATTTTTTTAATTTGGCAAAAATCTAAAAGTTACAGATTTTAATTAAATATGATTTTTGTGACTGCATATTCCATACTCTTTACTAACTTCTGAATTCTCACATATTATTAGGATATGGCTTCGCGGACCACTTGGTATGCCTCCAGGGACCACCAGTGGTCCGCAGACCACTGGTTAAGAACCAATGGTTTAAAATATTTGACCGTATAGTGTCGCGTTGTGTCGGTTAGTACTGCCTTACCTTTAAGAGCCCGTCCTCTCTTTTCTACTGCTCTCTTCACACTCACGCCCGTCTTTCATATGCCAGGTGAAAAAGGACGATCGCCAAGTTAGCTGGCAGATAGAGATTTTCTGTTTTTAAAGGGTTTTTTTTTTTATATTGAAGTAAAAACTAATTCCAACACTTTATAGACGACTTTCTCAACAGTACATTGTAATTTTTTCATACCGTTAAGACGTCAATACAATCCATGAAAAGGTGATATGCTAAACCTTTTACAGCAAAAATCACAAAACTGTCGCGGGTTTGAGTTGGATTATTTAAAGATTCTAAAAAAAAAAAATCTAGCTCCAACACTATATTATAATTGAAATGATCTTACATGTTGTGCATTAAAACTTATAGAAATACTGTATTTTAACTGTTAAATCACGTCTGTTAAATGAGTGAAATCGGCAAAGTTTCGTATACGGGCTCTTAAGCTACCATATGAGCTTGTTTAGTTCAATTGCGACAATAACAAAATTTAGAGATCAGATGTCAAGTGAATTTCTGCGTGTTGTAGCCATAAAGTTAATATACCTAGGTCCACAAGTTACGTGAGGTGTTTTTTTAATTTTTTGACCCCCCCTCCCCCCTGGTGAGATTTCGTGACATTTTATTCAACCCCCCCAACAAATCTCACGTGAGATTTTTCAAAATGCGGGTTTCTTACGTAAACGTTTGGTTTGACAGTAGATTTTCTTTGGAACAAATTTGTGAATGATCTTAATCGTATAACGATTACGCTTACGATAAAATTTTAAGCATACGTACAATCTGGATGAAATGGACCAAAATATGTAGTATTATTTTGTTGAGAAAAAAATTACGTGAGATTTTCCGAGACCCCCCCTTTCCCCAACGTGAGATTATATGAGATTTGACTCGACCCCCTCCCCCCTAAACACCTCACGTAATTTGTGGACGCCCCCAAGCGGAATAGAGAAACAAAGGCCTGAGCAAGGGAGATGTCATCATGTCACTATCAGTAACACTGCGTGGTAAAAAGAGACGTGTTATACATGACAGCGGGACTCTTTTTTTGGCGTCGCCAGTCGGCACTTATCGGCAGGTTGACAATTTAATCTCGAAAGATGCTTGTGTATATGTATACGTACACATATTTTTACACACAGATGTAAATCAATTTCGGTTTTGTTTGACAGCTTTAAATTGTTGCTTTAATCCGCTAGGTAATATTATAACTTTATGGTTGTAGCTATTGTCATTAATTAAAATCTTCTTTATACTAGTAGGGGACGGGAAGGTGCTAATTTTGTAGTCACTCGAGCGTTATGGAGACCTAGTAGGTTTTTTACATTAGGTATAACTGATAAAAAAAAATAATAGCGTTTTTTATTTTAGCGGTGGGTTCAGAAACTACGGCCATTAAAGAAAATATATCCAGAAAATTGCTTATTTCGGTCAGTTATGATTATATTTTAGACAACAAGGACTTAATCATTTAGTTTAGTGCAAAATAAAATAACTGCGAAGCTTATTTAGGAAAATATGAAGCTTTATAATATAGATTTTAAAATGTCCCTACAGGTTTACCTAACCTTTGAATCGTCAGTGCTTTTTATGGAAGCTTCTTTGGGGTATACTTAACATCCCCTATCTTAATCTGACACATCGTATGACATTTCAATACTAAAAAAAAGATTTTTTTTAACCCACCACGTGACAAATCTGATTTCTATACCATGATAACTAGAGACATGTCGGAAGCCTTTACAAGATTAATCTGACACGCTCGAGCTACTTCCGAAATCCCCTCTTCCCCTCCTCTACTATACAGTCTATTCACGACAGAAAAGTAATGGACGTCATCTAAAAATGTGAAAATTAGCCAACGTTTTCATTGGTAAAATGTCTTTTTAACATGAATATATTACAACAATAAATTACTAGTTTTAATTATACCTTAGTATGCACTTCAAATCTATACATATTATAAAACAAAGTCGCTTTTTTCCCTCATGTCCCTTTGTTCCCTCATGTCCCTTTGTTCCCTTTAATCTTTAAAACTACACAACGGATTTTGATACTTCATTCAGTGATAGATAGCCCATTTATCGAGGAAGGTTATAGGCTATATTTTATCACGTTAAAACTAATAGGAGCGAAGAAATAGAGGAAAATGTGGAAAAAACGGGGAAAATTATTTGAAAGGGCTAACTTGAACGCGCTGATCTCAGGAACTACTGGTCCGATTTCAAAAATTATTTCAGTGTTAGCCCATTTATTGAGGAAGGCTATAAGCTATATTTCATTACGCTAAGGGCCTGTTTCACCGCTTCCTGATAAGGTTCCCGATAGGCTTATTTGACAGATTCTCCATACTCTATGTGTCAAGTTAAGTGGTGGATAGCCTTATCAGGAAGCGGTGAAACAGACCCTAAGACTAATAGCAGAATGTGGAAAAAACGGGGAAATTATTTGAAAGGGCTTATCTCGCGAACTACTACAGCAATTTTTATGTTATTTGGCACAGATAAGTAGTAGACCACGTTAAGGATACCGATTGTACTAATTTTTTCAGTAGCTATATTATATACCCGTGCGACGCCGGGGCGGGTCGCTAGTATTTTGTAATTTATAACGATTACAATTTATTTTAAGCGCGTTAATAACAATTACCGAGTCATGGAATTCTTAGAATTTGTCATGCTAGATAAAATTATTTGTCACTTATATACCTAGTCCATTGAAATGTTACATTTGCTTTGAATTTATTAGAGGACGCAATTTTATTTTTGGAATACGTTTGGTCAATAGAAGCTTAACCTCAAGTTAGTGGGGTCGCCACTCTTGTCCCCCGGTCGCTATCTTGAAAAAAGGGCTGACAACACTATTTTCGTGATAGCTCGGAAACTACACGTCTTACAAAAAATACGTGAATACCCAAAAAAAACTCATAGTCGATTAAAATAATTTATATACAGCAAAGTAGACCATTAATAGTAGATTGTAAATATGTAACTCATTTTATTTTGAAAAAACAAATCTGAGATTTTGAGACAGCGCTTTGAATCAACTATGTAGTTTCTTCCTTTGTTTTTTCCTCGTAAAAACGGTGGTGACACGTATAAGAATATACAATTTAGAGAAAATAAAGTCAAAACCGGCCAAGTGCGTGTCGGGCCACGCGCAATATAAGTTTCCGTAGTACCGCTAGTTTTTGATATTTTTAGAATGGTCAATGAATGTACATATTTTATAATGTGTTTAAATACATTACTAATAATATCATCTCAGTTAGGTTTTTAAAGGAATTTATATTATAAGTTTTTTTAACACTTCTCCGAATAATTATATTTTTTCAGTTGATCGATTATTACTCAATAACTTATGAAGTCTTCTTAGCCGTGGTAGTTTTTCTTTTAAATTCAGCATATTTTCTACTCCCGTCAATATTTTTCCAGAAGCAACCGTTTAGCTGGTAGAAGGCCCCCCTTCTACCAGTCCTGAGTCCTTCTAACAGAGTCCTGCAGTGTCCCCACACTGCAGGACTAAAGATTTTTCCACTTTAAAACTTCATATTTCACATCTTTAAATCGGAAAATGATATGTTATAATCATAATATTTTTAAAAAAACCTATCCAACGACACCTCACACGGTGAGGTGGACGCGAAAAAAAATCATCTCCGCTAAAATATGTGTAGGGGACAGGGGTACCTTAAACATAAAAGATCTTATATACCATTTTGTCGGCATCATTAATATGTGCATTCATGCCGAATTACAGCTTAGTAGTTTCTAATAGTCTCTGAGCAAAACCGCGGACAGACAGACGGACAGACAGACGGGCGGACGGACAGACGGACGGACAGACGGACGGACAGACCGAAACTAAAAGAGTTCCTCGCTGACTACGGAACCCTAAAAAGAGATGTCACCGTACGGTTTTTTATTCCCTCTTAAACGCAGCTGTAGCTCTACTAATGTTGCTAGTGTCCATGAGTGACGGTAATTGCATCAGGTGACCCGTTTGCTTGTTTGCCCTTTTATTTTCGAAAAAACGTAGATAGTTAACTGATATCATGTAATAATCGTTAAAAATACATTGTACAGATTATACCATTTCTACACCAAACTGACATTCTATACTTTCAGATATAAAAGTGATAAATATTTTAATATTAAATATATAAATATAAGAATCAGTAGACAAATATAAATGTGTTTTTACTACATACTAATCATCTACATTCTACAATATCGTTTGTAGCATCATGTCATCATGTCGACCTAAATATCATAGATTCCTATAAGAAAAGTCAGATCGTTTTTAAAGTACTTGGTGATTGTTTAATCCAAAAAGGACATTGTATTTGGGACACCGTAGATGTAGTCTACTCTGCCCCATATAAATGGTTTGAATCGATTACGGGTTTTTGGTACATACATTTTTGGGCATTAACCTTTGTAAGAACATAATTTGTTTGCAAATTATTTTGCCTGCAAATATGTTTATATTTTTTTTATTTATTTAAATAAGGGGGCAAACGAGCAGACGGGTCACCTGATGGAAAGCAACTTCCGTCGCCCATGGACACTCGCAGCATCAGAACAGCTGCAAGTGCGTTGCCGACCTTTTAAGTGCGAATAGGGTAATAGAGGTGGGCAAGGAAGGGAAGGGAATAGGAGAGGGTAGGGAAGGGAATAGGGTAGGGGATTGGGCCTCCGGTAAACTCACTCACTCGGCGAAACACAGCGCAAGCGCTGTTTCACGCCGGTTTCCTGTGAGAACGTGGTATTTCTCCGGTCGAGCCGGCCCATTCGTGCCGAAGCATGGCTCTCCCACGTATATAACTTTTTACCCTGAATTAAAAAAATTAAAAGTTATTAAAAAAAAGGGATACATTTTTTGAAAGGGTTTATTATCCATTTTTTCAGTTTGTTTAATACATTTTACAAAAAAACTACCTTAGACCAACCCTGTAGAATGTAGATGATAGAAAAAGATACCGCGATCCCATGAAATTAATTTTCTGCAGATACAAAGGAAACTGTGGAACCGTGTATGGCTGCAGAAAAGCAGGCCTAAAATACTTTATAGTATATTAGGCATGTGCAGACTAGTATAGTAGGCATACTGTAGACTGTGGCTGCAGAAAAGCAGGCCTGAAATGCTTTACAGAATAGTAGGCATACTGTAGAGCATTTTGGGCCTGATTTTCTGCAGCCACACATGCTTTCACAGTTTCCTTTGCAAATTAATTTCATGAGACCGGGGGCGATTGGGGCATCTTTTTCTCAAAAAATCATCTACAAGGTTGGTCTAAGGTAATTTTATTGTAAAAATATGTATTAAACACAGTTAAAGAGCGATAATAAACCTTTAGAAAAAAAATATCACTTTTTGCTTATAACTTTTAAAATTATTGATTTAGGGTAAAAATTTATATGAACATATTTGTAGGCTTTAAAATAATTTACAACAAATTATGTTCTTAATTTTTTTTGTAAGACTTATAGTTTCCGAGATATCACAAAAATAGTGCTGTCACCCCTTTTTTCAAGATGGCGGCCTCACAAACTTGAGGTTAAGCTTCTATTGACCCCCCCAACATATTCCAAAAATAAAATTGCGTCCTCTAATAAATGCAATATTCGGTCCTAAAATTGTAACATTGCAATGGACTAATATTATTATCTGTTTTACATGCGTACTAGCTCATCCGACGTTACGCTAGAGTGGTTTTGCCGCCAAACGTAATAATACTCCTTTTTCATATTGACATTTTGCAAGGTTAAGATAATTAATTCTACTTTGCTTGAAGACTCATTCATTTTACTGTATCAAATAAGAATTCTATTCTCGAAGTAATATAACAAATATGACGTCATCTAAAGTCTAATATCAATGTAAGTGCAGTTTTCTCTATTTGACGACAGGAATTTACAAAATTACCCTACGCCATTTCAGGTGGGCAATAAAGGTAATTGACCTTACACGGCTGTTATTATTTAGACAGTCTTCATTTGCCCTTAAATCATGATTTCGTGAAGTCAATTACTTAAGCACATTAGAAAGCACTAGTTAATTTAATTAGCAAAATATTTTTTAATTATACACCTATAACCACTTATAATACTTTTTTTTTGCATCCTAGGATCGGAGCTAACGTACATTTTGCCGAACGAGCACGTGACGAAGTTCCCTGATATGCTCAAAGTGTTTGAGGAGCAGAAGGATGTACTTAAAGTGTCCAGCTACGGCCTGTCTGTCACCAGCCTTGAAGAGGTGTTCATGAAGTGAGTTTAGAGTCACAGCACGCATATCAACTCGGTAAGGGATCGTCACCGTATCGCCTTTCGCCTCGCCGTCAACTAGGCGTCAACCTAATGTATGCACGCAACCAAAGCGTATCAGCAGCTCCTGTAGTTCAACTCGGCTACGGCTCGTCGTCGTTTCCGTGCTTACGGCTCGCCGACTGCTGGCCCCAGATCAGTTTGAAGCAAGCTAAGCAAGGGTGGACGGAGAGACATAAGCTCGGGGACGACGAGCCGTAAGCGCGGGGACTGCTAGTTGACCACGCATCGCATCCCGGTTCGGAGCCTGTTCCGAGGCGAGGCGATTACGTTACGATTTCGCTTAGTGTGCGTTGCATTAGGGAGTTGCGTACAAATAATATTGAACGGCTCGAGGCGATACGGTGCCAAACCCTTTCCGAGTTGATATGTGTGCTGTGACCCTTATAGTAATGAGTGAGAGTGATTTTGTCTTATTCATCTCTAATGTTTTTATAACCTACTTATATAGTTCCTACGTAATTTAGAGAATATATTACAAAACGTGATAGTATGTATTGCACTCACTTATTGTTATTTTTAGAGTGGGCGCTGAAGATCAAGATGTGATTTCAGAAACAAAGGACAATCACAAGGCCAAACAAAACGATATCGCCATGTATCCTATTGACGGCCAAAATGGTGTATGTAAGTACTTACAACTCTTTAATTAAAAAAATCTTAAATCTACTTACACTGCCTTTCACACAAAAAAATCTGACGCTTAGCTTAACTGCCATATATTTGCCTAGCCCTTAAAAACTGTCACGTTAAACGTTGCTATTTTTAAAATTTCAGTAAGCGAGGAACCGATAGAAAAAGTGAAAGGATTCAAATTACTCAAGAATCACATAAAGGCGATGTTTCTGAAACTCGCATACAACACGACGAGGAACAAGCTATCCGCGCTTATACAGTTTATTACACCAATAATAAATATATCTATATCCGTACTTATAGCTCGGTCATGGAAGTTTATTTCCCAACTACCTCCCTTAGAGTTGAGTTTAGAGAGTGGGTTTAGGAAAACCGAAACTCTCGTAGCAGAAGGATTCAATTTGACAGAGAACAGTCTAGAACGAAGAATGATGGTGGCGTTGAAAAGCTACTTCAAGAATGTCAGTGATCCCACGATGATGCTAAACGATATTGGGCATATGGATCTCGCGAAGTATTATTTAAAACTGGTAAGTGTGTACTTTGCCCTTCTACTATCATCAGTTCAATCATGCTAGCAAACTATTCCAAATCTATTAAAAATAGCAACTGCAGCAATGGCTTCGTATTAGATGCACCAAGTGCGAAATTAAAAGATATGGCTATAGCTGGCAAGAATGACATTATTTTGGGTTTAGAGTTTCGCTTTTGAGTTCTGACACATGCATTACATACATTATTGGATAAATTGATTGATATACAAATGGTGAAACTACATAATTTAGTCGAGTTATGTTTTGCTCCGCCGATGGATTGCGTTCTAACATTGACATGACGAAACACGACCAAATATAATTTGCCATCGGCCTATGAATAATGTGCTCGTCATTCTATTCCTCTTTAGAGCGCAGCGGACTTACCGCGCGTGCGGTACGAGACGCTGGTCGGCGCGACATTCGCGCCAGGCCGCGTCACGGCATGGTTCAGCAACTACGGCTACCACGACGCCGGCGTAGCGCTCGCGATGGCGGACGGCGCGCTGCTTGCCGCGCTTAGCCCCGGCGCGCGTCTGCGAGTGGTCAACCACCCCCTGCCGTACTCCATAGAGAACCTGGTGAGTGCACGACGCGGGCGCTGTAACAGCACAGTCACGTGACCGCATGGTTCAGCAACTACAACACAGGCGTCTATCGCACACAATAGAGAATCTAGTAAGAACCTATATAAACGCAAACTTATAACAATATAGTTACCCGGCGTATGTCGTAGTCCATGGAGAATCTAGTGAGAAGTGACAACCTATACAAACGCAAACTTATACCAACAAAGTTGCGTTTTGGTTCAGGAACTGCAGTTGCCATGAACACTCCGTGGCGAAGACATTAATATAATCTGGCTTCTATTATGAACAAAACTAAAAAATATATATAATAGATCCAAACGATTCTGCTCCCTTTGTCCAACAGCTTTCTTGATCACTATACTAGAATATCAGAAAAAATATCTTGCGAAGTTATAATTTTTTTCTTAATTTGTAGGTCAAAGTGATGGCTAACGGCAGCAGTATGGGTTTCCAGTTCGCGTTCAACATTGGATTCTGTATGGCTTTCGTTACGGCGTTTTTGGTTCTCTTCGCAATTAAGGTAAATAACGTTCATAAAATCATTTCGTTTTTGACATAATATCTGCAGATCCCACAAATTTTGAAATATGAAATATGTTTTGGGAGCGTGGCACGCGTTGTCGAACCCTGCCCAATTGTTATTAAAAGTGTCAGCATCACCAAAAATTACTACACGGCAAAACAGTGATTATAAGCAATCGTAGGCTCACAAGAATCATGCGAGCTTGTATTTAGTTATATATTTTTGTGTAAGTAGCTCGCTACATCTGTCAACGTACGAACAGCGCGGCTTTATAACATTTCTCTTTATTTTTTGTTCTGTAGCAGATATAAATACTCATCCATTAATATCAAGTGTATCGTGTTAAGCTCATCGCGCAGCGAGCATTTGTAAGCACCGTACGCGCCGAACGCGCTGCATAGTACACGAATCATTTCATATAACGAATTCTTTATATGAAATGATGTGAAACCTCGCGCATTCGTTCGCACCGTACGTGCTGCTTAGGGCTGTGGCCCACCACACATTCCCACCACTGTATATCCTGTGTCGCCAGGATCGACAACAGTATCGGTGCTTGCTGTTTTTTTTTTTTAATAAATAAATCTTTATTGAAAACTAAATTCTTTCTTATTACTAATAGCCTGCCAAACTGCGCAGCAGTTTATCGGCGGGCAACGCGCTCATATATATATACTTTACTGAAGTATATAAATGTGCGATCACCTTTACCAGGAGCGTACTAGTGGCGCGAAGCTGCTGCAACGCGTGGCGGGCGTGCGGCCGGCGGTGCTGTGGACGACGGCGCTGCTGTGGGACGCGTTCTGGCTGCTGCTTGTGTACGCCGGCATAGTCGCCACACTCGCTTTCTATGGCGAGGACACGCTCAGCTCGCCCGCCGAGCTCGGTGAGTGAGGATATCACACTAGCGGCGCGACCGCGCGAAGCTGCTGTAGCGCGTGGTAGTCGTGCGGCCGGCGGTGCTGCTGTGGGACGCGTTCTGGCTGCTGCTCGTGTACGCAGGCATCGTCGCCACGAGACTGCAATCTGCAGCAGAGTAGACGCGATGATCCTATGTGTGTCGCGTTGTACCGCTGCAGCGTGGGCCATTCAAATTTAGAACCGGGAGCACAACACTGCACTGGCATTTATATTTAAATTTTGAAGGGCTCATTAAAAAAAATCTTATGACTGTTCACGTTGCAATTTGAATGTCCAACATTTTTTAGCTTCAGCCAAAACCAGTTACGGATTGAATTTATAACCATTTATTAAAAACATGATCTACATCATAGTTTTTCAATTACGCACTAAAAAGTAAAATGTAATGTTGTTATATTGGCTGTTTAGGTTTTAATTAAAAAAAAATATTACAGGTAGAATAATGTTGGTGTTGGTGCTGTTCTCATTCGCGATGATTCCACTGCATTATCTGGCCTCATTCTTCTTCGAAGCCTCCGCAACTGGTTTCTCGAAGATGTGTTTCATAAACATATTTACTGGTAAGCAAAGACAATTAATTTGTTCGTTATATTAAAACAATGCATAAGAATCTGGGTTAGTGTTGAAATATCATGTCTTCTCTTTCATACATACGAAAAGACAGAGATATCACGATATTCTCCTGTATTATACCCAGACTGTCGCAAGTGAGCATAAGTAACTGTTTTAAATTAATATTTTGTTTCAGGTTGTATGCCGTTTTTGATAACGGAAGTGTTAAGATTTCCGGTTGTCGGGAATCCCTATTACGCAAATATATTCGACTGGGTTTTCTCTCCACTGCCTATTTACTGCCTTTGTAGAAGTTTTAAGTGAGTATGCTATTTATATGTTATATTACTCGAATAGTTATTTAAAACATTTAATGGTATACTAAAATGAGGGGTCTTAAGTTTATGCCATCAGAGAATTATAATTATTACTAGCGACCCGCCCCGGCGTCGCACAGGTTATAAATTATATAGGCACTGAAAAAATGATTAAAATCGATGGCCTATGATCTTTCACGTGATCTACTTCTTATCTGTGCCAAATAACATAAAAATTGCTCCAGTAGTTCGCGAGATAAGCCCTTTCAAATAATTTCTTCCGTCTTTTCCACATTCTTCTATTAGTCTTACGTAAAAAAAATATATATATATATATATTTTTACGTAAATATATATATATATATATATATATATATAGCCTTCCTCAATAAATTTGCCATCTAACACTGAAAGAATTTTTCAAATCGGACCAATAGTTCCTGAGATTAACCATTTTTATGTTATTTGGCACAGATAAGAAGTAGACCACGTGAAGGATCTAGACTATCGATTTTAATCATTTTTTCAGTGGCTATATAATTTATAACCTGTGCGACGCCGGGGCGGGTTGCTAGTTATACTATATAACACGGCCAAATTAACTTGACGCGTCCCTGAAATGCAATAACATGCCCGCTCCATAATGACGTCATCAAGTTAATGTGACCGTGTAATAATTCGATGGAAATATGCAAAATGTATTAAATTCTAGGGACATGAGCACATCAGCGTTCAAGGTGCTGGCGTGCGACACGCTGTGCACGCAATTCAACACGGACAACTGCACGCGCCGCACCATCTGTACCACGTTCAACATCTCCGAGTGTTGTAGTACGTGAGTCCTTATGTTGTCTATATGATTTATATGCTTTATTTGAGATCTATGTCGCCGGTTACACGGTCAAATTTTCATCAATCTGATCCATCAATCCAGAACGGATTGACGAAAATTTGGTCGTGTACGCCACGGATTGATGGATTGATCGTATTATAGTCACAGGTCACACGGTCAAATTTTCATCAGTCTGATTGACGGAATATTGATACCGGATTTTTACCGTGTAACCTGCGACTATAGATTATTATTTACTAAATAAACGATGTGATAGGATTGAGAGAGATAGATATACAGGTGTAACAAAACTGAGTGATAATACTTTAGGGTGTGTATGGATCCCCTATATAGTGTATGTGTGTGTGTAGTAGATAAAGTGCTAATTTTAAAATAAAAGTGAACATTAAAAAAATTGTGTAAAATATATTAAATATGGTGTAAATAGTAAAAATAGTGTAAATATTAAATAATTATGGTATAAAATAGTATGTAAAATAGTAAAATAGTGTAAATATGGTCAATGGCTTTAGAAATTAAAACTCATTATTCAGAAAATATTCAGTTTCTTCATAATTTAGGGTCTTAAGCCAGGCTGTAACTTTGATTTTGCAGTCGCGTTTATTTAAAGAGTAGATTTTTAATATTTTATTACATTTATTGTATAAATATTAAATACGAGGAAATATAATGGAACTGACATTGGGCGAATTTTGTCCGTAACTGTGCGACATTTGCTACTTTGTAGTCCCTTCTCTTTTTAAAAATTTTTGGGTCATATTCTAATTTTATATGTTTTTTTATGATGACATGTAGTATGAATAGTCTTCTAATAGATAGAGTGTCGGTAATATTGTGTAAGGACTGAGTGGAAACTCTTCTCTTTTTAAAATAAGCGACTTTAAGTAGTGCCGTTTGTGCTCTCTCAACATCTATAAGCCTTGTTTTGTCAGCGCCACCCCAAACTGTAATGCCGTAAATCGCTATTGATTGAGCCAGAGCAGTATAGATTCGGTCTATTATTTTTCTGGTTGTAATGTGACGAAGAAGTTTAAAGAGCCAAATAAGCTTACGTAACCTGGAGGTAACAAGATCTATTGAGGATGCCGATGAGAGTCTTTGGTCCAGCATAATACCTAAGTACTTCACAGCGTTTACTTTAGTTTGTACAGGGCAGTTGCAATTCATGGCGCCTAGTATGTTACTACACTGATGTACTCTGATGTTAGGGTCAGCTTCAGCCTGAGTCTTATTAGTAAGTGCGAAGGTCACGTTTTTGGGTGTTTAGCGTGAGTAAATTTATCCTTAGCCACTTCGCTATTGTATGTAACCCATACTCAGTGTCCGATTTAACCGCCTCCCAAGTTGTGTTTGTGAATATAACTGCAGTGTCATCAGCATATGAGAAAATATGAGCGTTAGGTATTTTCAGATTGCAGAGATCATTCAGGTAGACCAGAAACAGGGTGGGGCCGAGTACACTACCCTGAGGAACTCCATAATCAATTTTTTCGCTGTTACTAACCTGTTCGCCGACCCTGACCCTCTGAGTCCTGTTACTGAGATAGTCTATAAGCAGCTTTAGTGAAACATCTCTAATTCCAATATATTCCAATTTACATACACATCTTATAAGGTATTATCACTTACTTTTGGTACACCTTGTATAGATCACCATTTACCACTCGCAAAGCACGTTAACTTTACCATGTATACCTTAATAAGTCTTAATTTTTAACCCCCGACCAAAAAAGGGGAGTGTTATAAGTTTGACGTGTCTGTCTGTCGGTCTGTCTGTCTATCTGTCTGTCTTTCTGTCTGTCTGTCTGTCTGTGGCATCGTAGCATCCAAACGGTGGACCGATTTTGAACTTATTTTTTTTTTTTTTTGAAAGCTGACATGATCGAGAGTGTTCTTAGTTAAAGTTCATCATCATCAGCCTGCTCATTGCTGAAGTATCATGGTTTATCTGGTTTGTGATAGGTCGATTAGCAACTTGCAGTCGTTTGATGGGTTTTATATTTTGCATTCTGGTTCGTGACACTTATGAATATAAACATGCACATTATTGGAAAGTTGACCTGGTGCTACAGCATCACCTGGTACTCAATATGATACCCAACTCCTCACCAACTTAGAGTAGAGATTTCGTTTTTGGGCTCATTTTAATTGCGACAACCAGTAAGACGTAGATAAACAGCTGCAGGATCACCTGGATTCTATAGTAGCCGAGTGGAGCTCCTTATGAACCCAAAGTGGAGGTTTCATGTTTGGGCTCATATTGACGGCCTCATCCAAGAGGACATATATGTGTTATAGATGGTATTCATTGGGATATGATCCTGTTGATAGGATTATTCTGCACAAGTTTTAAAAGCATAAAATTAAATTAAATTAAGAAATAAAAAAAAACTGACTTTAAGTAATTCCTAAGAGTAAAGTAAGATTTTATCCATAATTGTTGTCACGGTGTTTCGGGGGACCGCTAATGTAGATGTTTGATTTCACATAACATTTTCACGGCGACCCGAATCGAGAAAATCAGCGACTATTTTTTTTTATAAGCCTATACTATCCCACTGCTGGGCAACGGCCTCCCCCAAGGTCTTCCATCTGTCTCGCTCCAACGCCACCGCAGACCAGCCTGGCTTGTATCCATCCAGTTCATCTCGCCATCTTTTTGGAGGTCGTCCACGGCGGCGTCGTCCGTCCACTGGTACCCACTCTGTGGTGACCTTTGCCCAACGGTCAGGATGCATGCGGCTGGTATGACCCGCCCAGTCCCACTTTAATTTTGCAGCTTTTATGCCGACGTCTTTAACACCTGTTTTGGCTATTACCTATGGCGATACAAAATGCAAAAGTCGCTGTTGTCGTAGTTCACTTGGCGGTCCCCCGACACACCGTGACAACAATTATGGATTAAAAATATTACTTTACTCTTAGGAATTATTTAAACTTACAGTCAGTAAATATTATTTCATTATTTTTTTAAAGTTTTTTGGCGGTTTTTTTTTTAATTTTTACTTTTTAATATAATTAGAATGAGTAACTTCATAGATTGTCCTATTACTCTTTCTTTTTGCATCGTCCTAATCTAGGACCTTAGTACTAAAGGAATTTTTTGGATGTTGAAGCCATGATAAAACGCACACTAAACGTACCTATAACAAAATGGCAAAAGAGCGCGCGGGGCGGTCAAAATAATACGTGTAGTACTAAAGATATCTAACTCGGCAGTAGAATGCGACGACGCGGCTAGAGTGATTTGTGCGGGGGAAGGGAGGTCGTTCGGATTATAGAGGTATTCGGATTAGCTGGGGTTCGGATTATCGAGGCCCTACTGTATTGTAGAATTGTAAATTATTAATAGCGTCTATCGCTTTAACGACTTTATTTTATTTCAGTTGACGATGATACGTTTTTGGACTGGAGTGAACCCGGTATTGGCAGATATCTGTTCATGATGACGTTTGTCGGTTTTGTTGGATTCACGATACTCCTGCTTATGGAATACGAAGTTTTCAACAAGGTTTGTGATTCAGTTATTATATAATACAAGGTTAATGAATTTTCTGCATTTAAAATTTTCCGATATTATGTTTAATAAACAGATATATTTGAATTCTACTAAAGACAAATTTTAGCAATAAACACAAAGGTCTTACTCAGACCCACACAACACTGAACACACACACAAGTGTTAATGTTAAGTGAGTATTGCACACACGATGTATTGTATTTATGTATTATGCTCGTTCTATCTGCTTTCTTATATCCCTTCTCTCTGTGTAGGGTTGCTCTAAAAAATTTATTTGGAAAAGGGCAGTCCTTAGTTTCGTTTTTCCATGTCAATTGTAATGTTATAATAAATGTATATTGTGTGCGTGTGTGAAATTGTTAAATAAATTTAAAAAAAATCCTATACAACAGTTTACCCAACGGCGCATACGCATGCCGGATGCTCGCGAGGATGAGGATGCCGACGTGCAGGCGGAACGGCGCGCGGTGCGCTCGTTACCGCGGGCGGAGCTGCCCCGGTATAGCCTCGTTGCTACAGACCTGTCTAAATACTATGGAGACTTCCTAGCTGTGGATAGACTCACATTCGGTAAGTTGAAAAAAAAAAGAACAGTTGACTTAACGGCGCGTATTCATGCCGGACGCTCGCGAGGTCGAAGACGCGGACGTGAAGGCGGAGCGACGCGCGATGCGGGCGTTGCCGCGGGCGGAGCTGCCCCGCTACATTCTCGTAGATACAGACCTGTCTAAATACTATGGCGACTTCCTAGCTGTGGATAAACTTACATTCCGTAACTAATTTGGATTTGGAAAAATTTGGATTTGCAATTACAGTGCTTCAATGATATTTTAGCACTTAAGTAACGTTAATTTTGATTACGGATACATGCAAAAGATGGCGAAATCCTAGTCACACTATGCATTACAACTTTTTCCATTCCACGACCCTGAAAAAATATGAAAGAAAATATATTAATTATTGATATACAGCGGTGCGAGCGGGCGAATGCTTCGGATTACTGGGCATAAACGGTGCGGGCAAGACGAGCACGTTCCGCATGCTGACGGGCGACGCGCGCGCCACAGCGGGTTCAGCGCGCGTGCACGGATACTGCGTAAGCACGCAGCTGCGGCAGGTGCATCGGCTTATTGGTGAGTTGTGACACAACTATGACGTATTACTGGGCATAAACGGTGCGGGCAAGACGAGCATGTTCCGCATGCTGACGGGCGACGCGCACGCCACAGGGGGATCCGCGCGCGTGCACGGGTACTGCGTGAGCACGCAGCTGCGGCAGCTGGTGCATCGGCTTATTGGTGAGTTTTGACACAACTATTACGTATTACTGGGCATAAACGGTGCGGGCAAGACGAGCATGTTCCGCATGCTGACGGGCGACGCGCGCGCCACAGCGGGATCCGCGCGCGTGCACGGGTACTGCGTGAGCACGCAACTGCGGCAGATGCATCGGCTTATTGGTGAGTTGTGACACAACTATTACGTATTACTGGGCATGAACGGTGCGGGCAAGACGAGCATGTTCCGCATGCTGACGGGTGACGTGCGCACCACAGCGGGCTCCGCGCGCGTGCACGGGTACTGCGTGAGCACGCAGCTGCGGCAAGTGCATCGGCTTATTGGTGAGTTTTGTAAGCTTGTCTACATATTGGCCCACGGTGCCACTATATGTAGACATGTACTTACATTGTACAGTAAATCTTTAACTCACTTTATGCTAATACACATAAGATACGGGCTGCAACCAAAAAGGTGTGGTGGACAGACGCTACGTAGGTATATACTTTTTGTGCACGCCCGCGATTGCTCTTTTCTTTAAAGTTGTTACATAAACTAGCAATAAAGATTATAATATAAGAGATGTTATTTTGTAATAACATATGAAATCCACAGGGTGATTTATTATTTTGCAACAGCAATGCAAAGGCGAAAATAGTACAATATTGCTATCAAAATCCTGTAGTATTGCTGTCGTCATCACCTCGCAGCTTAACAAATTACATATAATATTAAAAACGTAAATTTTTCCGGGATAAAAGGTATCATATATCCAGTATGTCCTTTCCCGGGACTCGAAAGTATCTCCATACCAAATTTCAACAAAATTGGTTCAGCGGTTTGAGCGTGAAGAGGTAACAGACAGACAGACACACTTTCGCATTTATTATTATTAAGTATGGACAGTACAAAATAAGCATATCATAGATAATTTGCTTATTTTGTACTTTAAACCAATTATAACATTAAACAGGCTACTGCCCGCAATTCGACGCGTTGCTGGAGAATCTGACGGCGCGCGAGACGCTCAAGATATTCTGCCTAATGCGCGGCATCCCCGTCAGCGTGGGCTCCGCGCGCGGCATACAGCTCGCCGAGATGCTGGGCTTCATGAGGCATTATGATAAAAAGGTAAGCATACTGCTATAGTCTATTATTACAAAAAGGTAAGTATACTATAGTAGCATAGACAAAATACAGCATGACTGGTGAGACATGTTCAATACTCGAGGACGTGATATTTGGCTATTATATTAGTTGAAAAAAAAATAATATAAAAAATAGTATCAATTGATCACTGAGTAAATGTAGCTTAAAGTTAAATAATTATTTACTCAACGCATGGACACCGGGCGCGGGAGGGATAGTGCGCGGCGCAGGGCGCACGCCGCCGCGCCGGCCGCATATAATTTACTAAGTGTTCATGATTCATTTACTTAAAGGGAAATTTTGTCAAAAATTAAATACCTAATTGAGAATCGAGTACCGAGTACTCTCCTTAAGTATCGAAAGTGACTCATCAGTCATGCTGTATACACAGTCTCTGCTAGTAGTCACATAGTCTATTTGCGTTTGGAGGGTAGTCCGGTATCTATCAATGATGACGTGCTTACTTTATTTGACGCAGATAGAATATAGTGATTTCTTTTTCGCTTATTGTACCGGATTTTTATATCATACACTATTGCATGAATTTTTATTATAAATTCTTATCATTTGCATAATGTGATAGTTTGTATGAATTATTGCACAGGTTCATGAATGTAGCGGAGGTACGAAAAGGAAAATCAGTACAGCTCTCGCCCTGTTGGGTGATTCACCGCTGGTGTTCTTGGATGAACCTACCACAGGTAATTTTAAGACAAACGTTCTTATTGTAAATTTAAATAATTCTAATGGCTCCAAGGATGGCATTTAAAGTAAGGCCGCACTACGCTATAGCGGATTGGCGTGACGCGTCACGTATAAATATTTTTTGTATAAAATCGTATGACGTAAACTGTACCACGCGGCAGCGGCGCTACGTTACACAAAACGTCAGTAGTGTCGTTTAAAGCTGATATTGACATAATTGTCAGCACCATATGCGCCGCACGCGTCGCACTGCATAGTACACGAAAAGTGACGCGTACGGTACGGACGCATCATGTGCGAGGTTTCACATGATTTCGTAGACTCAGGTTAGACGGTCAAATTTTCATCAATCTAATCCATCAATCCGGTAAAGATTAACGAAAATTTGATCGTCTAACTCACGGATTGATGGATTGATCGTATTTTTAATATTATGAACTTTTTAAATCATCATCAATATTCCGTCAATCAGATTGATGGATCAGATTTGACCGTGTAACCTGTGACATACAACGAATTCTAAAATGCGACGCAGGCGTACCGATAACTGTGCAGTAACCTTTAATACGGTCTCGACTTAAATGTAAAATTTTTACAGAAACGCTGAAAGCATTGCAGTAGAGACTAGTATAGAGTAGAAGTATGAAATCGGTCTATTAATTCGAGTGAAACCCCTCCCTTGTAGGTATGGACCCAGCGTCAAAGCGGCGCGTGTGGTCGAGCGTGATGTGCGCAGTGCGCGGCGGACGCAGCGTGGTGCTGACGTCACACAGCATGGAGGAGTGCGAGGCGCTGTGCTCGCGACTCACCATCATGGTCAACGGACGATTCAGCTGCCTCGGCCCCCTGCAGCATCTCAAGAATAAGTTCTCGCAAGGTACAGTTTTTGCTATGTTCTGGGCTACCAACGGCGCCACTTTTGTATAGGTGGCAGTGCCACCAACGCCAAGACTTTTGATGTGCCACCGTGGCACACCAAAAGTCTTGACGTTGGTGTGCGTCGCACACACAAAAAGGGGTGGGGCTCTGACGATTATCAAAGTTTTATATCATTATTTTTTTAACTGAATATGTGTAATTCGGCTGTATATAATAATTATTATGATGAACGCGACGTCCTCATTTTTTGGAAGTCGGTTTATCATATGTGCCAACATAGTGCAGAACTTAATGCAGTATGTGTGATTTCAGGATATACGTTGATCGTGAAGTGCAAAGGAGGCGTGGATAAAGATGGCAGCGTTAACCAGTACATAATGGATAGATTTAACGACGTCAAACTAATGTAAGTACGAGAGGCGGCACTGAAAATTTCAGGAATCAAGGAGGTGACACAACAGTACTATTTAAAAATGTGTTTATTGCTTTTCGAAGTATTCTCCGCGAAATTTGACACATTTTTCCATACGATAGAACCAATTGTAGTGACCTTTCAAAATTTTATTTCATAGTTATTTACATGTAATTTTATATATAGTTATAGTATTTACAAACTAAATTTAATAATATTATGATTAGGCTAAAATTATTTACTTACGAAATTTTGATATGTAGTAATTATTAATATTTAATTATTTACATACAGTGGACAAACATACTGTTCTTATTAGTAGTTAGAAATATATCGATGCACGAGCGCATTGATATCGAGTCCCTACTCCCGTACCTATCGATAACCGGTCGGGACTTGCTACGTCACATTACGTCACGCGCTGGCCGTGCGAGTGAACGAGACAGCGATATAGTGTGCTCGCGGTCGCTCCTACGCGCCGCGTGTCGCGCGCTCGAGTTCAGTACGCAGTACGCTCGCGCTGTTATAGCCGCCATACGCTAATGCTTTCGCTTGCGCCGCATTTTAGTAATCTATGCTTTCGCTATTACCTTTCTTTATACATCGGACACTCATTCCTTCTATTTGTAGGACTATCATGTGTGAATTGTGATTAAGAACTTGTACGTATTGTGTGATCGTGCTAATAAACTGTTTGTCATTTCGTGCGTTGGACTATCATTAATTTCACTTTAATCTGCATACCATACCTACACAATCATTGAAGCAACCATTCCATTCGGAAGTTGGGGTCTCCAAAATGGCCGTTTTGTAGGCGTCCACAGCTTCTTCAGGTGATGAAAATCTCTGACCACGCAATTTATTCTTTATTTTAGGGAAAGTATAGAAATCATTAGGGCTTAAGTCGGGGCTGTACGGCGGATGGTCTAATAATTCTATGTTTTCTTGCTCTAAAAACTCTTTTGTTCTGTGCGCGGTGTGAGAACTCGCATTGTCGTGATGGAGGATGATGCGCGGTTGCAGTTCTCTTTACGGAGTTCAGAAACGACCTGTGGCAAACAAATGCTAGCATACCATTCTGCATTAACCGTTCTTTGTCCCTCAAGAGGAATAGTCGCAATATGGCCCGTTTTGGAGACAAACGTGGCCACCATTTTTTTTGCAACACTCCGTGAACGAACAATTTTTGTTGGCTTTAACTCATTTTCGAACACCCAAACTCGTGACTGGTTTTTAGTTTCGGGTTCGTACGCGTATATCCAGGATTCGTCACCTGATACGATGTTGTATACAGCATTTGAGGATCCTGCGTGGAATCTTTCGAGAGTTCTGACGCACCAAGTAACGCGAGCCGCTTTTTGCTCTTCACAGAGCAAATGCGGTATCCATCGGGAAAACAACTTTTTTAAACCTAATTGTTCATGCAATATTATTTGTATTTGACTCATGCCAATGTCTAAAGTTGCCTGAATTTCGCGGTATGTCACATGTCGATCTTCCTCAACCAGCTTACGCACAGCATCAACGTTTTCTTGGGTGAGTGCAGTTTTTAGACGACCTTGACGGGGATCATCACTGAGCCTGACACGTCCACGTTGAAATTCAGCAAACCAGCGATAAATTGTGGTTTTGGATGGGGCTTCATCATCAAATGCAGAAATCATCCGATCAACACACTGTTTTTGTGTTAAACCACTTCGAAAGTCATAATAAATCATCGCTCTAGAATTTTCTCGAGTCAATTCAAAAAAAAAAAAGACAAGACCGAGAATCTTTTTTTTAATAAATAAATGGTATTCGATTTTTAAAACCAAGGAGTTTTCAATTAAAAAGATTCTAATATTACAGAAATAGTGGAAGTATTCCATTCCCGATATTTTTAGTGCAGCCTATGTACACATAAAATATAAATTACAGTTAATAATTAAATTAAATTGTACCGGATTTTTATGTTATACACTATATGTATCACATGAATTTCTGTTATAAATTCTTATCCATTGTATAATGTGATAGTTCGTATGAATTATTGTACAGGTTCATGAATGTAGCGGAGGTACGAAAAGGAAAATCAGTACAGCACAGTATTAACCGAGACTTGAATATAATATTATTATACCATAGGCAACAATATAATAATAATATTTCGCAACAGTTAATACCTACTGCCTACTAAAATAGTAGTCTGAATTAGTACCTCGATCGTGGGAATCGCAGACACGATAGATTTTCAATTGTAATGCGGCAGCTGGCTGCCGCTTGGGGATTGATGGGTTAATTAAGTTATTTGTAAAAAATAACTTTTGTAACTTCAACTAACTAATAACATTATAGGAATAAGCCATTTTTATTGGCCAAATTCAGCAACAAGTTACTAGACAGAAACAACACATGCATTATTTTCCTCCGGTTTCCTTTTAAATTGTGCTTTTCCCTGCCTTTTAAATTTTGCCTAAACAAGATCCAATTTCCACAAGTATCAGAAACCTTATTGTTCCTTTTTTTTGTTCGCAGTGAAACATACCTCGGTATAAGTACTTACTACATAAACGACACCAACCTACCCTGGTGGCAGCTATTCGACGTGATGGAACAGGCTCGCAAACTGTACTCCATAGAAGACTATTCCGTGTCACAAACTACCCTAGAACAAGTGTTCCTTAGATTCACCAGGCTGCAAGGTAACGCTAACGAGTAAGGTGCATTTTAGTTATACAGGATTCAAAGGATCTTAATTTGTACGGTAAAACGACCGTATAATTCTGTTGGTAGTTTTTAATTTATACGGCACAATGTATGACACCGTTAGCATACAAACGTCTGGGAACTGCGAAAAAGCGGCTAAAAGATGTCCTGTCCCATACGCCAAGCGGAAATGGGGTATTTTAAGGTTGATTTTAGCATCACGCGGGCCGTTCGCTGACCGTCGGCGCTGGTAACCTAGATGTATGAAATTCTGGGAAGTGTTTTTTTAAATAACGCGTAACGATCTGCGCTGATATTTCATACATTTCGATGTCGACGTTGACTGTCAGCGCGACACTAAAATCAGTCTTAGGGCCTGTTACACCACTTGCTGATAAGTGCCGGATAGGCTATCCACCACTTAACTTGACAGATAGAGTATGCAGTATCTGTCAAATAAGTTGTGGATAGCCTATCCGGCACTATATTAGGAAGTGGTGAAACAGGCCCTTAAGCTTTTCTCTGGCCATGATATACATGATTTCCACCAAGATTGCCAAGCTGTCTATAGATTGTCCGTCCATCATGGGCCAAAATGCAGATGTCGCATTTTATACTTATAGATTTGTCGCTTTTTCCGGTTGTCGTTAATTTGCCGTTAGCAACTTCACTTGCGCTTGCTACTTTGGTTGCGCTAACGACAATTTATGTCAATCTATTTTAGGACCTCTTCGCATTGCCGTTTTTTGCCCTTTTATAATACTATGTAGTATTGTGTAATTACTAGGTAATTACTCTCTTTAAAAGGATATTATTATGGTACGACTTATGTGGCAGAACTTATAAAGTGTAAGTACTTACGTTGGTAGAACTTATAAAGTGTACTTACGTTGTGTAGAACTTATTTTATCTTAAAAGATCTAATGTCTTAAACATTTTTTTTATTCTAAACATGCTCATCTAGTTCTGCCAAAAATGTACGGGGCATTATATCTTACAAGTGAAAGAGGTACTTTTATTCCGTGATATAATTGTTCTAAAAGTTCAATGTATAATTTTATTTTGTTGTTAAGATAATTAATGTACTCCTTCTCCTATACAATGTGACTCAGTGTTAGCGTTACAAGTAGAGCTATTTGATAAGTATATACAGGAACGTAATTTTCTATGTGTTACATGGTCCGATAACCATTTACTTAAATCTCATTTAAAACGGGTTATTATGAAATTTATTAGGAGTTAAGCTATTGGTGTGATGTTCTACGTATAGGGGCTTACATGGGTCGGTTTCGACGATGAAACGAGTCGCTTCTCCGTCTCACCAGTTAAATCTATTCGCGTTTAGTAAATAAGGAAAAGTCTGAGAAACTCATTGCTGTGTGCCAGAAACTCAATTATCTATTAAGAAACCAGTTTTGACATAAAATGTACGCGAGAACTATTGGCATTCGCTGTCTTTTAAAAACAAAAAGAATATCTAATGTGAGACCGCACACACTACGCGGCAAAGATGCGACGCGAGTCGCGACTTTTCAAAAGTGTCGCGTCGTGTCGTGTCGCTTTAGTGCGTCTCTCCATATTATGAGGTTTAAATAAATTTAAACGGTCACTTATTTTCGATGATATTATCTTCACTGTGCGGCAAGGCGCTAGGGGCCTGGGCAAAAATCGACCCATGTAGTTCCCGAATTAGTACTACTCCTTTGTAGTAATATTTTGTAGTGTTCGAAATATTTGGATGTGTATATTTAACTGTCTTTTGTTCAGGTAATATTTTGTGGTTCATAGTTCATAATATTTACATAATTATATTATTATGATCTGAATAATGTGTCATGACTCATGAGCCTCGTCCTACAGATATAAAGAACGTTTAGAAATGTGTCAATGTTGTGATTAGCTCTTGAGCTAGCTAAATAATGTTCAATGTTTCTTACTTTTTACAAAATATCGCTTCTTAACAGCGATAGAATGGATATACCTATTACCTATGTAGTCTTAAAATGTAAGGTTAAAAAATATATTGAAACGAATATTAATTTTCTGTCGGTTGCTATCTGCTTTTAGTGTACTTTGGTGCTTACTGTTAATTTGATTGTAAGGAACTAGGAAGTATGAAAATAACTCACTCCTACTTGTGTTGGGATTTGGGAAAAGATAATGATTTTTCGCAATATATGTTAGGTTAAATTAAAAACTACTTTTATGGTTTGATGAATAATTTCATAAAAGTAGTAAATTATGTTTTATTTTCTTAAACGTTGTAGGAAAATTGAGTATTATGTATTTTCTGAAAAGCCTTATTATGGTACCCATGGGACATACTATTATTATAGTTTAATATGTATTTTTTTAATAAATAATATATTGCTGAATGTTACGTATTGTAGGGTGTAGAAGTTTTATGTGATATTGTTCACTTTCAGTATTTTGCTAAGGCAAACAATGTAATATATTATTATGCCAAAGTATTTTGTGTCGATGTGAGGAAATGCTGGAGGCAATGCTTCGTTGCGAATTTCATTTTGCCATTGTTTGTACAATATTATTATTTGTGATACAGTTTGTGATATGAGCATTGTAGTGGAGGTTTAAACGGTTTTATATTTATTGAATTTCCTATGCTTTGAATGCGGCATAAGAAACCTTTTTATTAATAATATTTTTATCTTTATCAATATCTTTTCCGAGAGGCAACACCTCGCGGTATCGTTGTGGTTATCCAATATTTAATAATAACAACTTGAGCTCGGTACGCAAGCGCAGCAAAGAATTTATAATTTTTGTGCTGCTAGTAATTATGATATCTATACTAATTTTATTTTTCGTTACTTTTCGTTACTTTCTAAAGATTAAATTTTTAGTTAAAACCAGGCTACGTCATATTGACGGTAAAAGTAGACTCTGGTTTATATACCGAGTCAGTGAAATAACAAAAATGTATGTATTACCCGTCAAAGAGAAAAATTTTTAAATCTCAGTTTTATTTTAGATCTTACTATACCTAAGTACTTACTTATTTCATTATTTGTAGTTTTTTAGTTTCAATGGTGCAGAAATGATTAATTAATTATCTATAAATGCCTATAATTATGCGTGTAAATCTATTTTAAGTTAGTACAAATACAAAAAATAATAAACATTTTAAAAAGAATAGTCCAGTGTATCTAAGTTATTTGGATAAAATATTCGGTTTTTACAAATAAGGCTTTCAAATGTTATATTTAGTAGTATATTTATAAAGAAATGTATATTATTTACACTGCGTTTGTGCTCATATTCCGTCGAGTGTCGATGGTGATATGATGTAAAATGTATTTTGAATTAAATTTTTAATCATCAATTATTATTTTTCATTTCTACACTCACTTATACTTTTCATATTTTACCTATTTTAAACTAGACAAATGTGTGATATTTAAATTATCACTCCATACTAATATTTACTTGATAATATGTTATTATCGTACATTGTAACATGATATTATAATATCAAATAATAGGAATAATTTAAAAAAAGATTTTAGTTAAAAACGTAATAAATATATTATCTATTAATTAAACATAAAACTACATTACATACACAGCTTCTGTTTAAGTTACACTTCATGTATCATAAATTACTTACAAATTAAAAAATAAATATTATATATTTACACAATTACAACAGGTACATACAATAAAAATCAAGATAGTATAAAAAATAACTTTGTCCTAAAACTAAAATATTTGAACTCATCTCCTATGCTATACAATACAACCATAATAGCTCCATGTATACAACAGCCTATACAAAAAATTGGTTCATCTAAAAAGCCTGACTTTGAATTAAAATTATCAAAACCTAGTTATTCTAATCAAAATAAAAAATGTACTGTAAGACTTATCGTATCTACTAGTACAGCGGTTTTCAAACTTTTTGGGGGCGGGACCACTGGCCTCCATTATACAAGTACGCTGGACATAAGATACCCAGCTGTTTTTTGTGCCTATTTGAAGCGGAATCAGCGCCCCCAATGCGGGAGAAGAGAACTAAATCTGACGTAAATTGCAAATGGCCGCTCAATCGCTATTGGTTGTAGAAACCAAAGAGAATATAATCACTACGGTGGTAGAAACTAGTATTAGTTCCAAGTACTCCCACTACTGCTATCAGCGCCAACATGGCGACTTTTAAACGTCATGTTTACTTCGGATTTAGTTTTCTTCCCCCGCATTGGGGCACTGATTCCGCTTCAAATAGGCACATAAAACAGCTGTCATTTCAAAGGGTATCATAGGTCCAGCGTACTTGTATAATGGAGTTCAGTGGGGCGGAACCCTTTTAAAAAGTGTCATTTTTACGCCTCAAAAAAGAATGTTTGTCTTTGAATGAATTGTCTGATGTCTCCATACTGGACACTGGTGTCGGATGACATTTCTAAGAACAATTATTACACAAGCCTGCAAAATGAGGGTCATAACTTCCTCTCGGGAATTTGGTAGCTGATTCTAGGGTATTTTGATACGCTGATTACGAATATGTAGGTACTTAGTTTTTCTCCATCAGATCCAGATTTTTCAAAAAAGGTACAGATAGTATAGGAAAAATAACACAAGTTGTCACATTAAAAAGTACATATTTAAAAAAGTACATTATTATGAACTAAAAAAACTACTAAAATATAATAACAACTTATTATTGGTCTAAATTACAGTCTGTGGCAATAGTACAGTAAGTGGCAACATCGTAGTGTCATTCCTTTCAAATCAATCTAAGAAAAAAGGATTCTACGATGTTGCCACTTTTTAATTTCATGACTTTTTTGACAGACTGTACATGTAAAATTTATTTGTGGAACCGGGTCCTATTTTCTGGAAGCTTCGGTTGTGCGATTTTCGTTTTAACTTCTGGTTTGGATCAAATACTCATATTACAGCCCAATACCTCAAAATTTGTAATCAATTTGGCCACTATTTCTTTATAGTTGGTAGGCGAAACGATTATGAAGCTATTTTTCTGTCCTTTCGACCACTTGCGAAGTTCTAATAAACAAGTCATACAAATTTTATGACGTGTCCAAGTTTTGTCTTGGTTACTTAAATCGTATACAAAATAACTTTTGTTAATATTTTTCACAAAGTCTGTAATGCTATTTCGTTTTTATATTATCATATATTTTCCGCAAATATTACAAAAACAAGAGAGGGGATTTTAAAAAACTTCGCGATGACATTCTAAAGTTTATGTTGCAAGATGCGCACTTCAACCGTTAATTTTCTAAATCAGTGCGGGTACTTATGCAAAAACCCTTTGCTTTATCTTTATTAAACCCTTTTCTTAATATTTACAACAATTAAGTAATATTACCTAATCATTATGTAACATAATGAACTCACTTTTACAGAATTCAGTCAAATGAACCGTTTTCGGCATGGTTACTGCGAATTACATATACTTATTTTGTAGTTATCAACAAATTTGTGATTTGGATTAATTTCTAAGTCCTCTTACTTTAATTAAATGCAATAAAAAATAAGCTGAAGTATTTTAATGACGTTTTATAAATTTTAAAATGTAGGTGCTCAGACATTTTTCAGCAAAATCTTAAATTTTCAATATCAAAAAATCCTGACGTGATGAATTTTTTTTATTTTTTTTCTCGTAATCAACACATCAAAAACTATAGAAAACGTTACTCAGATTTCAAAGAGGAAAACCATTGCAGACCTGTGTTATTTATGTATCGTTTTCGAAGCTCCTCCAAGGCCTTTGCGGAGCCTTAACAATCGTAATTAGAGTAGATAACGTCATGTCATACAAGTTTTTACCTTTTGATTGAAGATCACATTAATTAGATATGTCTAATTTTTCACTTATTTCTGCAATAAGTGAAGTAGACAAACAATTTTAGATATTAATAATCAACTTTTTGAAATGTTGAAGTAACTTTTCAAAATGAAAATAAAGTTCTTAAGGGTCCGTATACGAAATTTGCCGATTTCGCAGATTTAACAGTCAAAATACAGTATTTCTATAAGTTTAAATGCACAACATGTAAGATCATTTCAATTATAATATAATGTTGGAGCTAGATTTTATATTTTTTAAAAGTATTTTTAAATAATCCAACTCAAACCCGCGATAGTTTTGTGATTTTTGCTGTAAAAGGTTTAGAATATCACCTGTTTATGGATTGTATTGACGTCTTAACGGTATGAAAAAAAAATACAATGTACTGTTGAGGAAGTCGTCTATAAAATGTTGGAATTACTTTTTACCACTTTAATATGAAATGGTTGAGTAAAAAAATATGTAACTCGGCAAAATTTTAGAGAAAATGGGCAAAGAATTGCTGTTAATTTCGGTAACTTGGAGCTGTAATTCATAAAAAGAAAACGACAGAAATAATCTATAGATAAAATTCTTTCCAATTCGAGAAAAAAGAAAAAAAAAAACAAATTGTGCCAAAAACATTATTCAAAACAACCTAAATCTCACATTATATTACTCGCCGCAAGGTTCGAGTCGGCTTTCCGAGCTTAAATATATTTTAAATCAAATAATTAATATATATTTTTTAAGTCTAATAAGTTGAAAAAACCTAATAATATTTCTTTAGCGAACCTTTGCAATTTCGTATTCATCGGCAAAATTTCGTATACGAACTCTTAAAGTTAAATACTGAAATTAAAATGTAACTACATCATAACACTTTATATAAGACTAGAATGTTGGCTGAACCTAACAAACTCCAATTTGGTAGGAAATAATACAGCTTATAAGGCTTTTGCTTTCGCGAAATTACTGGCAGAAATCTAAGAAATAAAGAACACGTAGTCGCACATAGCGCCTTACTTAGAACAAGAGGCTCAATTTTCATACCTCGAACCACATGTAGAGATAAACTACGATAACATGGCGCGCCCCTCCAAATTACTGTTTCAATGTGTGTAGTCACATCCTTATGAAAGAGTTTGTATGTAGTAAGTATTCAACCAACAACCAGTACTCGTAAATTTCACTTAATGTCACTTAGTACGATTAGTCAACTAATCATAACTAGGCGACCTCGCAAGACAACTCACTTCAAACATTTTGAATGTTGGAGGGGCGCGTCATGTTATTGTAGTTTATCATAAGCACATTTGAGATATACAAAATTTTAACATGAGACCCTCTTTATTGCTTCTTATAGTCCAACCCACTACATAAGTTAAATATCTATACAAATATTGTCATTTTCTACAAAGTTTTGCAACTCGTATCTTGTTTGTACCATCGAAGAAATTGATTCATAATAGGCATAATATACCACCTACGTCATTTGGTTGGATTATGTCAACTTGATGTAAGTCGTCATCTGTGGCTGGGTTTGACAAAAAGTGACCAAAATATCCGCCATCTGCCTATGAATCAACTTCTCTGATAGTACCATCGTATGCTTAGCAATCACTTAAACCTTTGGTATGTCCCCACCCCTTCTCTTACACTATGACGTCATAAATGCCCTTATTTGGACGCTGTCTTGCTCTGTTAAGCATTCATGTACTAAGTACTAACCCACAAGAAAATAACGTATTCAGTGATAATTATTATGTTCCTTAGATTATTTAGAACCAGACCGCATTAAAAAAAAATTGGACAGGACACAAATGCTTAACAGCGACCATTTTACATTTACGTATACACCTTAGCAGTTTTCTGATACTTGGTGAACTGCAGGAAGACCTGTTCGAGCGTGGTCTGCAGGATGCTGTAGTCCTCGATGTCCAGCTCGCGCTTGGCCCGCTCCATGACGCCGAACATTCTCGACCAGGGCATACTCCGGTCTGGTAAGTAGAAGGTCAGGAGGCCGTCGTATTCTTCCCTGTAAGGCGATTGGTGGTATTTAAACGCTGATTTAGCGATGCTTAAAGAAGTAACACTTATATTGTTATAGTAACTGTATCATTTTGTCTAGTAGTAGTAAAATGGTTCGATGCATTTAGCACCTATAATAATATGCTCAAGTAGCCAATCAGCTATCTACTGTGTCAATCGATGTAAATGATAATAATTGGTAGGTAATGATATATTTGATCAAAGGCCATGGAAAATGATCAAAATATAGTTGCCAATAAACTTACATTAATTTCGGATCAGTGAAGTTTTCAGCGACGAAATTCTTGACGGCTTCTATTCTGCTGTGGTCCAGCGAATGTCTCCGTGTGTTCTCAAGCAATTTCAATTTAACCGTCAATGTAAATCCTGTGAAAATAGTTCAGGATTATAATTACCATTTCGATGACAACACAAGATGAGCGTAGGTACTTTTAAAGCTTATTTCCATAGCTGAAAAATTGACAACGGAACAACACTTTTAGAAAAAAGTTCACAAACAATGAACTTGAGAAAGAACAAGAACCCTATAATATTATTTTCGAAAGAATTTGTTGTAGTGGTAACTTAAGTTGGTAACTGTACACAAAATAACCCAGCACAGAAGGTAAAAGAAATGATTATAATAAAACTTTGATAATTTTTGCACACCAAGACTTTTGGTGCGCCACCTATACGAAAGGGGTGCCGCAGATGCTGAGATCATATTATTATGTTAAATATACCTTGCGAGAACTTATTCTTCAAATGCTGTGAGGAGCCAAGGCAGCTGAATCGTCCGTTGACCATGATGGTGAGTCGCGAGCACAGCGCCTCGCACTCCTCCATGCTGTGTGACGTCAGCACCACGCTGCGTCCGCCGCGCCGCGCCGCCCGCACCGCGCGCCACACGTGCCGCTTCGCCGCCGGGTCCACGCCCGTAGTGGGCTCGTCCACGAATACCAGCCGAGTGCTGCCCAGTAGAGACACCGCTGTGGATAACTTGCGACGGTTGCCGCCCGAGTATTGGTCCACCTGTATGAGAAATAATAAGGTAAGTAAATTTTGGTAACACCCTCTTTAAGGCTGTGTTTCCACCAGAGATGTGTTGCGAGGAATGTGTTCTCGCTATATGCTGAGATCGCTGATGCTAAGATCCAATAGCATCGCCGCGCTGAGCGATGTCATGGCGAGGTTATGTCAATGAAGCGAATCTGTTGGTTCTTAAAAAACCCATTCCTCGCAACACATCTCTAATGGAAACGCAGCCTTAAGCCCGTTAACCTGTATTTGCAATGGTTTTAGGCTATGGTTAAAAACAATAAAAACATAGAGTTGTTCATCGGCTGGACTTGCACGGACAGATAAAAATATATAGACTGAAGGATCTTCCGATCTTCAGTCAAGTCGTATTCCGTCTATTGATCAGTCATATTAAGGTGTGGTACATGTCGCGTCGATTTCATACAAAGAATACTTTGCCGTAAAATGTCGCGTTGTTCGCGACAGAGTTATTGGCAAAAAATTAAGTAAATTATACATAAAATATAATATAGTCTTCATTTTTTACAAAGCGCAGCGCGTACGATGCGGACGAATATGCGAGGCTTACATCATTTCATACAACAAATCGCGTGCATTCTGAGAAATGTGTGATCCCCTTTATCAAAACTTACCCTCTTATCCAAGTGCTTGGCGAATCCCAGCGCGTTAGCCAACGTCTCGGCTCTGGCCGCAGAGCTGGCGTCGCGCAGGCCGCGGAACCGCGAGAACAGGTGGAGCGTCTCCCGGCCTGTCAGCTCGCCGAACACCGCGTCGAACTGCGGGCAGTAGCCTGCGGGGAGTCGATGATGAAAAATGTGGGGAGAAATTTTCCTATGGGTCATCACTCAATAGCCAAGCTAACCTTTCGCGTAGGTACGGTAATATAGTACTCATTCTGATAAGTGCCGGATAGGCTATCCACAATTTATCTGACAGATACTCTAGATAAGTTGTGGATAGCCCTTCCTAAGTTCCGGAACTCATCAAGAAGTGATGAGACAGGTCCTTAGAGACGTGTGAATTGATCCTGTTCTTTGAAAACAAAGAACAACCGAGAAAAACACCAGCCAACGAATACGTAGATACGTAGCGTGAACATAATAAGTAGCTATCACCTCAAAGGTAATGGAGCTTGAAAGATAATATTGCATTAGATTCATTCGAGTCCGAGTCACTTGAGTACACCGTGGGTAAAAGCAATCGGATGTTTGGCGTATACAAACAAAAACGTGTGAATTAAATAAAATAAAAATAGTTTCATTTCTGAGTGAACAAAATATTTTCAGAAAGTCTACGTGATGGCCTACCACCGGTTCGAGAACTTATCCGGCGAGAAGAACCAGCGTAAGAAACTCGTACGAATGAAACTCTTACCAATGTTTTCGTGGACTTTAGTGATGTCCTTCCGTATGGAGTATCCGCTGACGAAGGCGTTGCCGCTGGACACGGTCTCGTCGCCCATCAACATTTTGAACGTCGTGGTCTTGCCCGCGCCGTTCACACCTAACAGACCGAAGATCTCCGCTTCACCAACACCTGAGAATAATATTCAATATCAAACAGGTATTGTTATCTGGTTTGTTGTACTATCGAAGAAATTGATTCATAGGCATATGACAGACCTGCGACATTTGGTCGGATTATGTCGACTTATGTAAGTCATCAGTCGGCTGGGTTTGACGTAACCCGACCAAACTACGTAGGTCCCTCATCTGCCTAGGAATCAACTTCTCTGATGGTATCATCGAGGAAATTGATCCCTAGGCAGATGACAGACCAACGTCATTTGGTTGGATCATGTGAATTCAATGTTAATTGTGATCTGTCGGCTGGGCTTGACGTAACGCGACCAAACTACGTAGGTCCCCCATCTGCCTAGGAATCAACTTCTTTGCTAGTAAGTACATTTGTTTGCTTTTTTTTTCAGGAACTCAACTAACAGCTAATATTATAAATTTACTTAACTGTATTGTGGCAACAAGCAGTTTAAAATTTTCAACACCAGGAACTTAACTAAAATATACATGGGAAAACTTGATGGGTTAAGGATAGTTTAGAATTCGAACATATCATATAACAGGTTTGCTGCCATCCCCACACGGGTGCGGGCCGCGGGGTGAAGTATACACGCTCAAAGACGTCCACAGGGTCCACGCACAGGTGCGGTCTCGCGTCTTATATCCTAAGATCCCACCGTAAAATCCTGCATGAATCGTTTTTTTCGATCAAATATATTTTAAAATAATCTTTAGAAAGTATAGAATGGATTAATGTTGGGTTGCCTTGTCAAAAGTAGCCGCAAGTACCTCTAATTAAGTTTAATGTTCATGAGATAAATGCATAAATTTGCATGTATATTTTTTTTCAATAAATTTTACACTATTTGAAAGAAAATGATGAGAAAAAATAAGGTATAAATGGTTGCCAGCTCTAAGTCGGCCGCAACCTAGGGTTGCCAGCCCGTAAACAGACATAGTTCTTCATCAAAATTGAAGCATCGATTTTTTAAATAATTTTGATACAGAATTAAAGTTTTATGTATTTTGTACATGAATATCCATGGTTGCCAGTTGCACGATAGCCGCAAACATCGCGTGAGGTTAGGAAGCGCAAGAGAAAAGAAGCACGTGTGAGGTACGACCCGCTTTACTCAAAATATAGATGAATATAAATGACTATTATTTCAATAATAATCATAAAAATAAAATGATGTATAATAGTAACAGTGGTTTTGTCTTATTGTTTTGTTATTTAACTTGAAATTCTTATGAGAAGTACATATTTCAATAATTCATGTGAGTTGAACTAATTATTATTAATAATTAATTCATGATATTTGGATAGTAAATATAATATTATAACATTATTTTTGAACACGTCAATTAATCTTTAAACAGACAATAATTATTGTTGTTTCCGGTTATGATACTTTTGTTACAAAAGATAGTACAGTTAATAAATTAATATAAAAGTGTTATAATTAAGTACTTAATTTATAATGATTTTCAGGATGATTGTAACTATGAATCATTGTATTTATGATATTAGATGCAAATCCTGGTAGTCAGACGTGGGGTAGAGTGTTAATGGCGGTGGGGTTGTTTTTGATATAGCAGTATTTAAGGCGGGTTGTCTGATGGAAGGGACTCACTCTCTCTCTCTCTTGTCGTAAGCCGTCACTCTGCCTCCTGTCAATGTGAATTGGCTCTGAGTATTTCGAACAAAGATCGTTATAAGATAAGTATTTATTTGGTTAAAACGCTTCTTGGCTTTTTGTGTAATATCAGTTCTTTCAGCTTAATAATTGGAAATGAAGAAAAGCTAAGTGAATAATTGTATTACGTAGTTACAATACGTATAAACTACGTTTTATTTATTGGTGTTTATGATTTATACAATACTTTTATTTAGCAAGCCTAAGGCTACTTCTGACATCAGAAGTGGGATGGCCCTTACGCCGTTGAATTTTAATGCATTTTTTTTCCTTCTAGCGAAAACAAAATGGATGCCAACTGGTTAAAAATATTCTGAACCCAACAATAAGCGAATACAAAATGGATCAAATGATGGGAACATGTATTTTCGAACCCAACATTGAGGCAGTTATATCAAATCTAAATAACGATGCCAAGTACCAACGAAAGAAACAAGACGGCTGAGCTAAAGTATAGTGCAAAGTATTGAGGTGTGGATTTTGAATTTATCTGATGCAATTTCTAATTACTTGAAAAGGCAGGTAAGGCCCTGAAGGGCTCTTGATTAATGTGGTTTGAAAATAGGAAACGGTGACTAGATAACTTTTAAATTGTGTCTGAAAATCTTTGTTCTGCTTAAAAATATATAATTTCGTTTTAAAAAATTGAGAGAGAACTAAGCTGTAATGTACCACTCTGACTCCGTTGAATCGTAATCTGAATATGTTCGTGAAACGATTGTTTTTTAACGGACAAGGATGTCACTAACGGAAGCTTAAGTTTATTTTGACTTGTGTACTGTGTAGCGTGGAATATGCGATTTAAATCATGGTTTGGCACTTTTAATAGATCTGTCATTGGTGTTAATAAGCTGCTTACATTTTCGTCAATTGAGAATATTCTTCCCGAAAAATTATTTTTACAACTTACGAGATTTCTAAGAATATATAGTTATAGACCATTTAAAAAGTGTTTGTTTAATGTAAATGTACTTACTTTTTTTTCCTTCCACAAATGAGACACAATGATTCAATAACATGAGAGAACTCGGCAATTACTGTACACTTATTCGCTAACTGTAAGCGTATTGTGTGTACGAGATTATGGATAATATTTAAGTTGGCACAAAATATCATAAAGGTGCAAAATATCACTTCACAAATAATATAATATGTAATTTACTTTGTAATTACAAATACAAATAACTTATTTTCCAACAAGAAAAAAAAATTTACAAGTACTGAGGGTAGTTTGTAAAAATTTGCGTAAAAGTAGAATGCCATAGATGTCGTATTACTATATATGGCAATCTTGTTGTACGATCTAATATTATTACGTTGTTGTATGTAACACTTTAGTAGTATTCGTTTTGTTTAATTTGTTTAGTTTATCAAAAGGCGTAAACAATTTTTAGAAAGCTATGGAAAATGAATATTTAAACAGGAAAGAGTAATTCATGGATTAAGTCAAAATAATTGTCGCGATGATATGAGTAATTGAATCTGATAAAAACTCGTGAATAAAAAGTTTTTCTTTACTATTGTTTTGCTTGTGACATATACTGAATAAGCCAATATTTTAATAATTGTCACTGAAATTATTCATTTCAGCAGTTCTGATAAAGAATTACTTTTACAATAATTGAGTAAACAGGCTGATATATTTATTTTATCTGCATTTGTTGGTGAAAAACATTAGTATTATAGACAAGGATAAAAAGAATTTATTACAATTCTGTGCTATTTTATTCAGGTACACATAATTTATTATGTAACGTATAGATTGAAGGGACATAGATAAATTTGAACAGACACAGTTAAAGGCATGTTACGTATATTGTGGTGTTTCACAATAATTGTTCACCTTAGAGGTTTTTGTTTAGTGTTAAAACTTGAAAGATATTTTTGAATAAATGAGATTATAACTATAATGTGTTGTATGGGTGCCACACAATGGAAGTATATTATACAGTATACTGGAATAAGTGCTAAAATATTACACGAGGGGGCAATGTCAGAATATTAGTACTATAATGTGTTGTGAATGAGCTATATCTTAGGACGAATCCTAACATTTTATGCGCCTTATAGTGTTAACAATTTTATAGTTATTTAGTGCCATGATCGCGGATTGTTTTAGACAACGTTCAGACAATAGCGGATTGTATTTGGAAACCCATCTTCTAAAGTATTTTTGAATCAGTTTACCCACAAAAGTAAATGTAAAGAGAAAAAGAGACTGATAATTCCTTCAATAACTGTAATAATACAATTTTATTGCTAATAATGAACATTCTTTCTGGTTAGATCAGGTGTAGCAAGGAAACTTGAAAACCAGTATTGTCAAAAATGGAGAAAATAATTTTGAACAATAGAATATCCAACATGATATTATTTTTGCTTCTCTAAGGTTATGGGGGAACATCTAGAACTACGCTATGGTACTTGTTTTATATAGTGTGGGCTGGAGGTTGGGAAGGCCGTGAGAGCAACTATAGTCCATAATATAATGTTCTTCCAATGGGTTGTTGGTGTTTAGGCGTCTCTGTGTGATCCGTGGAAGGTGTAAATGGGTAGTCCGCCCGGTGGGGCGGCGCAGCAGCCATCTGCATCCCAATACTGGGTTGGTCTTCTCTTCATTATGGTTATAGGGTTAAGTTAGGTTTAGGTTAAATCTAACTTAAGGTTTGGGTTAGGTTAGGTTTAGGTTAGGTTTGGGTTAGGTTTAGGTTAGGTAAGGTTTGGGTCAGGTTAACCTAACCTGATTTTCAGATTTTCTTCATAATGTTTATGAAATTGAGGATTGTTGAACCCAAATTTTCATCGAATGTAGGTTCCCAAAAAAAAAAGTTTCGAGTGGTTTCCAACTTCTAGGTTTTTAGGAAATAAGACCATGGGTTTGTACTTGTATATCCATTGTAAAGAAAATATACTTTGGTGAGAAAACTGTTGTGAAGGTAGTACTTACTACCTCAGTGTTGTGAAGTAATTAATATGGATGGGTACATTTAAAATTGATGTTGTTTTGCAAAGCGATATTATTATTCATCGTATTACAAATTTGCAAGTTAGATAAGGAGCCATAATTAACGATCAAACGAACTTACCTGTACGTGAAGTTCGATCGTAATTATACGAGTGTTTCGTCCTCGAGATTAGTATAATTAGAATATGAACACATAGTAGTAGTTACGCCAGTGACTCCGCTCCAGGCACTATGTTTAGAGATTATAACTCTAAAAAATATAAATAAAAAACTTACAGTTGCTCTCTGGTATATACTTTATGGTCCGGTCCGCGGCTTCCTGTTCCGGTGTCTTACCTCGGCCAACCGCCATGATTCGACTTCATTCCTTGAGAGATATTTGTGATATTTCATCTATGGGTATACCTGTTAGGGAGGGTGGGTTATACTAATCTCTTCGGACGAAACACTCGTATAATTACGATCGAACTTCACGTACAGGTAAGTTCGTTTGATCGTTAATTATACTCGTGTTTCGTCCTCGAGATTAGTATAATTAGAATATGAACACATAGTAGATGTTTAGAGTAAGAAATATCACAAATGTTGTCCCTTATTGGACAAAATGTAATATAGTCCATACCTTATAACATTATTTTGAACAATACTTTGTTATACCTATTTAAATAAATACATTAATTATTGAACAATAAGCAAATAATTTATTTATTTGTCATTATTTTTATATAACCTCCATGTAAATATATAAAAGACAGGTTACGTTGTTAACAATAGGTCTATCATAGACTTAGCAAAGGTAGACGACTCGCCGCTTCACCCAGCAGATTGTCTGATACTATTAATGTTAGTGTCTTTTTCTCGATTATAAAAGTTGCTGTATGTCTTGTACTTTTAGACATAAACATGAAAACGTCATTTTCACTATCCATTAATGTAATTTTAATCCCAAGAAAGAGGTTCTGAATGTCTAATTATGGTTTTCTAAACCTAAGAGAGAGTTAATTATTATCAGGTCTTGTAATATGTTTAGACCTATTTGTGCTCCTAATGCGGTAGCATGAAAGATCTGAGAATGTTCCAATGAAATAAAAATAAAGTAAGTACCTATGTATAATATTAATGGTTTCGTAACCTGATCTTGAAGTTTTAATTAAAGTACTGATTTTTATCATTATAGTAGCCTTTAATTTAATTTTAGATAATTTTTGCACTTATTATATGTGCAGTGACTAAAAACTAAGACACACTTCCCAACTTTAACTGTTCAAGTGTCAACTTTTCCTCTGGAAAAATGTAGCTAAATAGTTAATTGTAACACCTGCGTCCCAAGTAAAGTTATAACATGATAATGATGGTCTTAATCAAAACACACCCTTACAAAACCTGGAAATCCTAACATTATCAGGTATAATTATGTTTATTAATAGATGAAAGAGCAGATCTTTTTGAATTGATAGTCCCATATTATTGGTCACCATCTTTAAAAAGAAAAGTTTTGGTATTAAGTATAAGCACATAACTGAAGGTCCATACAGTCATATTAAAAATATTAAAAACATACCATTTTCTGTAGCACACATCATATTGTTTTAAGGTACTTTTCAATATTGAAGCTAAAATTACATCTGTTGAAGCACATGGGTTTTCTCATTGTAATAATGCAGTCCCGTGTGCAGTCCTGATAAAATCCCTGCAACCATGGTACTGTTTTTGTGGATGTTCCGATTACAAGGTTGTGTAGACCACATCGGTACAACCGCAAAACCCTGTGCCTTGAATAAAATAATTATTTTATTGAATACTGGAGAACAATTATTACTGAAGGGAATGTAAAAAAAAATAATTTTGGACCAATCTGATATAAAAGCATCTATTGCAAAAGAATCTGGATCACTGAGCCATGAACACATAAGTCAATGACAGTCATTGCTGATAAGTACCAAAAAATGGTAATATGTTATAGCCTTTTAAGGACTATTTGACCTCTAGGTGGGTCCTTTCATCCATCGTAGACTCGAGAAAAATTGGGCGAAGAGCTGTAACTGAAGCTAGACAATCTTGTTGCCCATAATGGCGATCCCGCTTTATATTTTGTTTTTCCAACTTACGTAACTTTCTGATTATTTAAACCAATTTATCTTGATTTCACCTTTTTGGCATTTTTTAAAAATAGTTTTGTGTACGAACGCGGAATTACTGGAGCGGACGGGCACTAAACGCTCAATGAAGTCGAATCATGGCGGTTGGCCGAGGTAAGACACCGGAACAGGAAGCCGCGGACCGGACCATAAAGTATATACCAGAGAGCAACTGTAAGTTTTTTATTTATATTTTTTAGAGTTATAATCTCTAAACATAGTGCCTGGAGCGGAGTCACTGGCGTAACTACTACTATGTGTTCATATTCTAATTATACTAATCTCGAGGACGAAACACGAGTATAATTAAAAAGAACATACATTTTAAATATATATATATATATATATATATATATATATATATATATATATATATATATATATATATATAATTTGAATATCAGTTTTAATAAGGGCTTCAATGATTGAAAATAAGTTTTCCTGACATTATAATATGGTCGGCAAGAAGCCTTCAACAAAAATTTCATTTCAGGATTGTAATTTTCAATAGGTACAATTAATGGAGCTATAATAAATAATTGGCAATATTAAATTTTACTGTTCGAATTTAAAAATAATTAAAGTTCTGAAAAGGAGTATGATATAGCTTGCTGGCTATTATAATAATCATTGAGTTAAAAACCTTTTACAGGTCGATGAGTACAATCGACTGGTTTTACATGGGTTTTACTTTGTTTAATTATAGATTAATTAGTAAAGGGATATTATCCATAGATTTGTTATGGCACAATTTTGAGAATTTTCAGAAGTTATAAAACCTATTTAATTAAAAGTGAATTTTCAATTCTGAAAGACTGTTGAAACTCGAGAGGCACTAAACTGATTTGGCTAATTTACGCCTTGAAGTATTTGTGGAAGTCTAGGAGTAAGTTGACAAAATATCTTTGAAAGGAAGTGATACGAAGGTTACTAGGTTTAACTACTTTTATATTAGTATTAAAGTCTAGACAGAGATGGTGTTGATAGATAAAACAAATTGATTATAATCACACAGTAATAAATACAGTATCAATAAGTTGTGGTAATGAGGCAGAATGACCGAGCTGTTTTTGTAAAGTCAAGAGAAGTTGTATTTTGATGAGTTATTTTAAAATTTGCATTTAGTTGTGTGATAAACTTAAAATTATTTGTTTAGAATTTGATAAATGAGTTGCTAATTATGGTATTCCTCGGTATTTTGACTATAGTCTGTTTTGGGTGACCAATCTTTTAGGTCTGAGCTCTGACTACATAAATTAATATTTTCTTAGAGGAATAATTTAATTTCCTTGTGAGGTGTCAACCTGGTGTAAGATTCTAACGATGGATCTATCATGACAGGTGTGACTGGCCGTGTGAGGTATGTTAATGCCGTGAAGCTGGTGTGATGTCTGGACACTATGTAGTGGGACAAAACACGACAGTTTGTGAGAGATGTAAATACTGTGCTGGTTAGCCTACTGTGATGATGATGAAACATGAGTTTGACAAAAATGGTACTGCCTAATCGGACTGATGAATCAATTTGGACATTACATGGCAGTAGGTAATGGGATTGATCATGACAGCCCGATGACTAATTGGACTTTGACTTTTACTTTCCAGAACTTAGATTTTTCCTTTTCAGAAAAGTTATTAAAACACTTCGAGAACGAAGTGTCTGTCAGAATGGCCGTGTGAGGTACGACCCGCTTTACTCAAAATATAGATGAATATAAATGACTATTATTTCAATAATAGTCATAAATAAAATGATGTATAATGGTAACAATGGTTTTGTCTTATTGTTTTGTTATTTAACTTGAAATTCTTATGAGAAGTACATATTTCAATAATTCATGTGAGTTGAACTAATTATTATTAATAATTAATTCATGATATTTGGATAGTAAATATAATATTATAACATTATTTTTGAACACGTCAATTAATCTTTAAACAGACAATAATTATTGTTGTTTCCGGTTATGATACTTTTGTTACAAAAGATAGTACAGTTAATAAATTAATATAAAAGTGTTATAATTAAGTACTTAATTTATAATGATTTTCAGGATGATTGTAACTATGAATCATTGTATTTATGATATTAGATGCAAATCCTGGTAGTCAGACGTGGGGTAGAGTGTTAATGGCGGTGGGGTTGTTTTTAATATAGCAGTATTTAAGGCGGGTTGTCTGATGGAAGGGACTCACTCTCTCTCTCTTGTCGTAAGCCGTCACTCTGCCTCCTGTCAATGTGAATTGGCTCTGAGTACTTCGAACAAAGATCGTTATAAGATAAGTATTTATTTGGTTAAAACGCTTCTTGGCTTTTTGTGTAATATCAGTTCTTTCAGCTTAATAATTGGAAATGAAGAAAAGCTAAGTGAATAATTGTATTACGTAGTTACAATACGTATAAACTACGTTTTATTTATTGGTGTTTATGATTTATACAATACTTTTATTTAGCAAGCCTAAGGCTACTTCTGACACACGCGTTGTTACGTGCGATAAATGAGGATATTGCATAGCAGCTGCGACACTGATAGCCTAGCCAACAAATATTTGTGGATGGAAAAGTCTAAAACAGAATTTGACTTACAATTTGAGAGAAAAGTTCCTTTATACTTCCTATTTTTTTGTGTTAAACGAGTATCCATACTATACACTTATACTATAATATTATAAAAGCGAAAGTGTGTCTGACCATCTGTTGCTTCTTCAAGCCCAAACCATTGAACTGATTTTGCTGAATATTGGTATATCTATAGATGCTTTGAGTCCCGGAAAAGGACAAAATACTTTTTATCCCCGAACAATATACGGTTCATTCGCGATAAACTAATTTTGGCGCAAGGGAGTTGCGTATGTCATCTAGTTATTCAATAAATTATGAATTATTCTTAGCCGTGATAGGTTTTCTTTTACCATATTAGGTATATTTTTTTAAAGATTTACAATTTTGTCGGCATCAATAATATGCGCATAATACGCCAAACTACGACTTTAAACATTAAATATCCTGTAGTCTCTGAGCATAACCGCGGACAGACAGACGGACAGACCGAAGCTATAAATTCCCTGTTGACTACGAAAACCGCACTCGTATACGCCGCATTGTTTCGTGTAGGATTCAGAGTTAGTTCTTTGTTTTCAATTTATAAGAGATTGTACATTCGTTTAACGGTCACGCCATTTTCAAGATTTTACAATTTTCGAAAATGGCATTTAATTATCAATTTCTATCAGAATTTTGGCGCAACGGAGTTGCGGGCGTCTTGCGTCAACTCCGATGCGCCAAAATTCGTTTATCGCGAATCAACCGTGTATTGTTCGGGGAAAAAAAGCATTTTGTCCTTTCCCGGGACTCAAAGCATCTATAGATGTACCAATATTCAGAAAAATCAGTTCAATGGTTTGGGCTTAAAGAAGCAACAGATAGTCAGACACACTTTCGCTTTTATAATAATTATTATAGTATAAGTGCATAGTATGGATACTCGTTTAACAGAAAAAAATAGGAAGTATAAAGGAACTTTTCGCTCAAATTCTAAGTCAAATTCTGTTTTGGACTTTTCCATCCACAAATATTTGTTGACTAGGCTCAGTGTCGCAGCTGCTATGCAATATCCTCATTTATCGCACGTAACAATGCGTGCTTCTTTTCTCTTGCGCTGCCTAACCTCACGCGATATCGTATACAAAAGTGATGGCAACCCCAGTTTGCGGCTATCGTGCAACTGGCAACCATGGATATTTATGTACAAAATGCATAAAACTTTAATTCTGTATCAAAATTATTTAAAAAATCGATGCTTCAATTTTGATGACGTACTATGTCTGTTTCCGGGCTGGCAATCCTAGGTTGCGGCCGACTTAGACCATTTATACCTTATTTTGTCTCGTCATTTTCTTTCAAATGATGTAAAATTTATTGAAAAAAAAGATACATGCAAATTTATGCATTTATCTCATGAATATTAAACTTAATTAGAGGTACTTGCGGCCACTTTTGACAAGGCAACCCAACATTAATCCATTCTATACGTTCTAAAGATTATTTTAAAATATATTTGATCGAAAAAAACGATTCATGCAGGATTTTACGGTGGGATCCAAGATTATTAGTAGATTCATAGACTTAATTTGGCGCCGGCATTGGGATTTGGGACACTGCACGCAAACAAACAAACATATTTGTTTGTTTGTTTGTTAGCGTGCGTGCATGTGTGAGATATTATCCGACATTGTACAACAAACAAACAAACACCCACAAACACTCATAACCACCCACAAATACCCACGAACATCCACAAACACCCACGAACGCCCACGAACACTCACAAACAGCCACGAATAACACAAACAGCAACGAACACCCACGATCATCCAAAAACACCCACAAACACACACATACACACACAAACACACGCACGCACGCACAAACACACAAACACATCACACTGGCACGGCTCTGGCACTGGTACGGTGGCTGACATTGATGTGGTCAAAGCTTACGTCACATTAAAAGCTAAAACAAGTACACGCGGTTAATCTAATCATAGATTAGATTTTTTTATCAGAGAGAAACTATTTACTGCCATAATTAAACCTTCAAAACCATATAAACACTGCTAAAAACTAAATTCTCTGCAGTGACGTAAGAAGGACTAATTTTTAACTGTTTTTAAGTTTTTTTTAAATAAAAAAGGCTTTTTATGATTTTACCTCTTCACAGTGCCAGTGAACGTACGCCTAGCGCGCTACGTAATTTCATCTTGCAGTGCCGAGAGCACACTTAGCATAGTTTGCGTTTTTTATAGGGCGGCATCGTTGGGAACTACTAGAAAATCGTGGTGGCATTGAATATGTTAAAAGCCTCTGGCAAGATACAAGATCTTTTGTTAACAATAGATATAAGAACTATATGTCTTTTGGATCATCATGGGGCAACTGGAAGAGGCTTTGGGCCGTAGAGGCTGTGCGATGCGATGTTGCGATTAACTTACTGAAAGAAATCTGATCAACGGCAAGGTTTTTCCCGTAGTACTTGGTGAGCCCCTGCGCGAGTAGCACGTGTTCTGGCGTGGCGGTATTCACTCGCTGCACGTGTTCCATCTCCTGAGCCACGTCGGGGTCCAGGGTGTTTGGGTCTATAGGTGGAGCCTTCTTCTCTTTTGAGAGGAGCTAGAGGATAAATAACGATATTACTGAATGGGCAATGGTTACATAAATAGTTCTGCAGGGCGATTCACGATTCCCGTTCGAAACGGATTCGGAAACTTTACCGTGCGGTCATTGGTCTTGATGCCAAGTGCAGTGAGCGTTTATTGGATGTCGCGCGATGAAGTTTCCGAGGCCCTGATTCACAGTGCGTAATTCGACTCTACCATCGAGGAAATTGATTCCTAGGCGTAGGCAGCTGATAGACCGACGTAATTTGGTCGGATCATGTCAATTCGATGTGATCTGTCGGATGGGTTTGACGTAAGACCTTTTTTAACCGACTTCCAAAAAACGAGGAGGTTGTATGTTCGGCTGTGGATATATTTTTTTTTTGTATGTTCAACGATTACTCCGCCGTTTGTGAACCGATTTTCGAAATTTTTGTTGTGTTGTATTAGGTTTCACTCCAATTTGGTACCATGTTCACAAAAGTGGTGACCTGATGATGGGATCCATGAGTAATCGAGGGAACTCCTCGAAATTTATATGGAAACATATGGTGATTTTGATTTTATGAGAAGCATCCTAAGCATATGCTACCAAAACACAAGATTTTGCACCGAGGTATACTATGGTTCCGAAGCTACTAAGAGAACTCCGGATTCCTTATAGATACAAGTTTGGGAGTTTAGGCGCTGTTTTAAGAACTGAAAGCATATGCTACTATGCAAATTACATTCATCATCATCATCATCATCATTACCACGTCAGGGTCACCAATGTCACCAAATTCAACCTTATCTCCAGAGCATAAGGCACACATTTGACATTACTCCTGAGAAGTTAAAGTTGCTTCGATAATGTAACATTCTGTTCCACTTCGCCGAGATATTCTGGAAAACAACCTAATTTCAACCTTTTGAATTGCGTTTAGCGTTCATAGTATAATAACGCATCGCATATCTGCCAGGGTTGTCAAGCAAGCGCGCGGTGGCGCGGGCGCGGGCCGGGTACTATGCACAGAATACAAATTACTTACGGAGGTACTATGTGCGCTGCGTGTGCTTGTCGCACATGTCGAACGAGTGCCAGCCTATTGAAACTAGTCCGGTGACCGGCTACTTAGCACGTGACACGTGTTCACTTCGATTTTTTTTAATGATTGTTTAAAATTATCTGCAGGCTGCAGCTGATATTATAATATTTTGTAAGTGTGACTGTAATAAGATACGTAGAATAATATACACGTGTATTATTCTACGTATAGTACGCGTTTGCTTACCAGGTAACTAAAAAGAGTGAAATTATTATTTTTAACAAAAAATTAAAACCGACTTCCAAGGTAAAACAATAATAACATCCTTATAATATGAACTAAAAAGTATTAAATAATTATTCCTATCTAATAGTGCCTTTTTACGAATTCGGCTAAAACTCAACTATTTCTGTACTCAATCTTCATAATTTTGAAGTCGGTGCCAGTTCCAAAAGTTTCAAATATTCTGTCAGAGAACAGAAGATTCATCTGGTACCGACTTCAAAATGATGAAGATTGAGTACAGAAATAGTTGAGTTTTAGCCGAATTCGTAAAAAGGCACTATTAGATAGGAATAATTATTTAATACTTTTTAGTTCATATTATAAGGATGTTATTATTGTTTTACCTTGGAAGTCGGTTTTAATTTTTTGTTAAAAATAATAATCATATTAATTATCCGATCTGATATTAGTGTCGGACGCCGATCAGATATCGGGGTAAGTAAAATCTATGAACTGATATCCGTTATCGGGCCGGACAATATAAAAGGCAGGTACATATTTCATACAATTTACTTACCCCAACATAGGATCGGCGTCCGACACCGATATCGGATCGGATAATATAAAAACGCTCTAACGTGACCAAACTACGTAGGTCCCCCATCTGCCTAGCAATCAACTTCTCTGATAGTATAATCAATTACCCTCTGTATCCAGTTGTACTCGAAGGTGAGCAGCAGTATCCAGAAGACGGCGCAGGACACCAGCATGCAGGTGAAGTACCGCAGGCTGCCCGGCTCCTCCCATTTGAAATACGGATTAGAGTCCACTGGAGACAAGGTATAATAGTATATTAGTTACTAGCGACCCGCCCTGGCGTCGCACGGGTATAAAATACATAGCCACTGAAAAAAATGATTAAAATCGATAGCCTATGATCCTTCACGTGGTCTACTTCTTATATCTATGCCAAATAACATAAAAATTGCTCCAGTAGTTCGCGAGATAAGCACTTTAAAATAATTTCCCCCGTTTTTTCCACATTCTCCTATAATTAGTCTTAGCGTGATAAAATATAGCCTTCCTAAATAAATGGGCGATCTAACAATGAAAGAATCATCAAAATCCGTTACGTATGTACGTGAGTTGTGCCCTATATGATTGCTTGCGTGATTGATTGCTTATCACAAAAGAATGATTGATGTTATGTCATAATCTAAGTCCTTGTTTCATAAAGTTTTCATTATATTTTTTTGGGTTCCATGGTAAATAGCACAAAGCTTGCAACGCGCTTTACCATTTTAAGACTCGTTTGACTAAGTGATAAATTTAGAATCAGCAACTTTTCGCTATAGTCAAAACCGTGATTTGGTCTTAATGTTCTTAATGGGGAATAAAATTTGCTTAAAAAAGATCACGTGATTAACGACGATGATCACGTGATTACGGACGACTCCTCAGGACTATCTGTTTCACTTACAACAGCACACTTCAGAGATGGTGTCACACAGCAGCTCCATAGTGCACTCCCCCGCGTTGGGCAACAACACCTCCACGTAGTCGCAGTACTGCATACACATGTACTCTGATAGACCCACTGTGTTCAACGACCTAGACATTGAAAAGACGTGTTTTAAATAATAGAACAACAAAACAAAATAGTCTGATAGCTTCATGGAATGTTTCTGGCTACAAAGAGTCTGAGCAATAACACATAATATATAGCTTTTAAAGACCAAACTTCAGAACTAAAAATTGTAATCGGACTAGATAGAAATAGTAAGATCTTTAGTCTTTATATCATGCGTTTTTGTTTGGTCATTTTGTTTTATATCCAAAATGTTCAACTAGTCTACTACACAGGTACCATACTTACATTATTAAAATAGGATATTAAAGGAACAAAGTTTGCAGTTACTAATTTTAACACGTTTAATGCAACGCAGTCAATGCTGACCGGCGCGGCGTTGGCATTTGCCAGCCACCTTGCGGCTTGCCGTTCAGACCAAAAAAAAATTACTGTTCCAGTCAAGTTTAAAATAAGTAGTATTTTTATGCCGTTTCCGGCATCTAGAACTGCCCCAGGGCAGGGTAGGCCGAATGGATACGAAAATAGCCGAAGTTTAAATTACTACACATCGAAATAGCCGAAGAAAACTGGATCACCGGTTTTGTTCGACTATTTCCGTATCCATTCGGTCTGCCCTGCCTCTCCTGCCCCGGGGCAGTTCTAGATGCCGGAAACGCTATTAGAATATACTTTAATGTTTTTAGTTAAATGTTGCTGATGTGTGTTTGATTTACCTGGTAGTGGTGACAAGACTGTACAAGGGGAAGAACTGCAGTATGTAGTCCATGATCGTGGCCACGTTCTTCGTGCTATCGTTGAGACTCGCCAACACCTCCACTATCTGAGCACCCATCAAACCTGCGACACACAATCCATACTAATATTATAAATGCAAAAGTGTGTCTGTCTTTTACCTCTTCCGCCCAAACACCTGAACCGATTTTGCTGAAAATCCCATTGATTAAATTGGTTTCCCCTTGTTCCAACTCTGCCTTGACCTCGTAAACAAAAAAGTCAAGTCTATCGCCAATCACACTTAGCATAATTTTGTAAGTTTTATTTTGTTACTCAAGAACTACAAAATGAATTTGAATCAAATTAACTACTATAATAATTATAGTTGTTTAGATCACTCTTAACCACAGATATCAGAAACAATCTTAACTAACACACAGGCTACTTCTTATACTGAAAAATGACAGTGATCCTGTATGATTAATGTGATTAATGGCATAAAGGACTTAGTAAATAATATATTATTTGAGTTATAACTCACCGAGCAAGGAGTTGACGAAGAACATAACGACGAACCCTATAGCCGGGCCGTTGAACAGCAGAGATATCAGGTAGTTGAGCGGCAGCATCGCCGCGCCGTACACCATCAGCGCCAGGAACAGACGACCTGAGAGGTATATAGGTGAGAACTTGAAGCAGAGAGTTTCAGCAGAGAGAGAGAGGTTGTTCAATGTCATCAGGGCGAGCGAAGCGAACCCTGCTATATTTCACAACCAGAACACTTGTGGTACACTACGCTACGGAAAAACTATCACGCCTATTGATTTGTGATTTAACATAGTATTTTTTATTTAAATATGTAGATGTGTTTTCATCGATCAGTCAAGGTTTGGTTACTATTAAAATATAAAAAAAAACTGCCTCAGAGATTATCACCACGCAGAAAAACGACGCGAGCCCTCACAAAGCTCGGCTTTTAGCTAGGAATATTGTGTCCGATATCGCGCCGACAAATACGTACATAAATCGAATCGTGTAATGCGACAACGCTCAAACTGTAAGTATGTATGTATCATACATTACCGAGGAGCTAGGAGCGTCGTAACTCGCAACATGTCCAATAAGGACTAACACACATTTTTTGATGCTGCGGGCTTATGCAAGACACGGTTATCATGGTTATTAATTTTTATAGCTATCTCATTACCATTCTTCTTGTCACAAGCAAGGATTACTACTACTATAATGAATACTAACAAGGCCTTTGATATACACCAAGAATAAGACAAGACAGGATGTTATTATCACTGTCTGTTACCTTATTCTTCCACTCACGTCTTGAATTAATAAGGATTTTTTACTAAAACAAAGTTATACACAAAGAATAAGACAGGACAGAATGTTAATACCATTATCCTTCTATCTATCTATATCTATATCTATACTTATTATAAAACAATGTCGCTTTTTTTCCCCCATGTCCCTTTGTTCCCTTTAATCTTTAAAACTACGCAACGGATTTTGATGATTCTTTCAGTGTTAGATAGCCCATTTATCGAGGAAGGCTATATCAAGGGTCACCAAATGGCGGATCGCGGTCCGCATCCGGACCGCCGACCCATTGTGTGCGGACCAAGCATGCTCGAAGAGACGAAGATGAACTTTGCTAGAAAATTAATTTCGGTCTCGATAGTGTACTGATGAATATATAGCAACAAAAGTTGTCACTTTTATCATTAATACAAACAAATACATTTGTAATTTTCATAATTTACACATTTTGTTTTTTTTTTTTTTTAAATGTGCGGACCGCGAAGGTAATTATATTTCTTAAAACGGACCCCGAGCGAAACTAATTGGTGACCCCTGGGCTATATATTATCACGCTAAGACTAATAGAAGCAAAGAAATAGAGGAAAATGTGGAAAAAATGGGGAAAATTATTTGAAAGGGCTAACTTGAACGCGCTAATCTCAGGAATTACTGGTCCGATTCGAAAAATTCTTTCAGTGTTAGATAGCCCATTTATTGAGGAAGGCTATAGGCTATATTTTATCACGCTAAGACTAATAGGAGAATTTGGAAAAGACGGGCGAAATTATTTGAAAGGGCTTATCTCGCGAACTACTGGAGCAATTTTTATGTTATTTGGCACAGATAAGAAGTAGACCACGTGAAGGATCATAGCCTATCGATTTTGATCATTTTTACAGTGGCTATATATTTTATTCCCGTGCGACGACGCCGGGGCGGATCGCTAGTTTTTTAATAATATAATATTTTAACGTTGTTAGTGGCGACCGAGAAGGAAGATCTTCCGACCGAGAGAGATAGCATGCTCGGTCAGGCCGAAGCCCACTGACGTTATTTCAGACGTTGTATATATCTTGCCGTTCGCCGAAACTTCGATAGCGCGATGTAGGATTGTTAGGCGAATTGTGGGTACCGCCACACCACTCCCCCCCGAAGACCGTTGGTATTCTTCGATGCGCTTGTGTTGTCAGGTGTGGGCCGAAGCTACGCGTGCAATGACCAAGAGAGGGACCCCGTGCTCTGCTTGCTGACCGGTCGTTCTAGCCTATGGCTGCCCCGTTCAAGCCAGACACGGGTTTGACCGGCGCGGACCTCCAACGCGGCTTATGGTCGAGGCGACCCGGTTATGCTTGATGTCTGCTGACGTGGTGCGGAGGGACGGGGAGTGTTGATGATGATTGATGTCCAGAAGGATGCGTGTTCTTGTCGGTGGTCACCAATTTAACGTTGTTAGTGGCGGCCGAAAAGAAAGATCTTCCGACCGAGAGAGATAGCGTGCTCGGTCAGGCCGAAGCCCACTGACGTCATTTCAGACGTTGTATATATCTTACCGTTCGCCGAAACTTCGATAGCGCGATGTAGGATTGTTAGGCGATTTGTGGGTACCGCCACAATATCATAGACCATTGTCTGCCTATGGCTTTTCCAACGAGCAAAGCAAAGACACCAAATATTATTAGCAACTAACATGAAGATTAAGTCATTTAAAAAGGTCTATAGCATTGTTAAATTGCCCCTTCGTCTTCTGTTTGCCGCGGTGCGCGGGAACGGTGACGGCTTCCCCTTGCTGTCACCCTGAGCTTTCCATCTACGGCGGTAGATTGTCGCCGTCATGGGCGCGACGTCACCACCTGGGCAGTCTTCTACAGTCGAGCGCCTCCCTTTCTCTCGTGCACTCAAGTAACCCTTACCTAACTCTGGTCCAGTACTCATGCCGATCACCTGAAAGGCGAGACAGGAGAGGAGGATGGGCAGGCAGAGCACCATGAACCACGCCCAGTCGAAGAGCGCCGCGGCTCCCCACATCACAACCGGCTGGATGCCCGCCGCCTTCTGCAGTAATTTCGCGCGGGTCACTCGCTCCTGGACACGGAATGTAACTTGCGGCATTCGTTTAGACAAAAAATAAATTAAGCTTTAAGGGTAAAAAGTGAATATTTGTCATAAGGAAAAGTTAGGATTCAGTATAGTCTGTTCAAAGTCTAGAACATTATGTATCCATTCTACTTACTACTTTTATTATAAATGTAATTTTTTTGAGAACGGCAAAGGCTGAATGCATAAATAAATAAAAACGAATCGGTCAACGATATCGATGGATCACCAGACGAAACTTAAGGGCTAAAATTAGTAATTAGTATTTACTTACACAGTAAAACCATCTCGAATAATTGTTTTAAAAGGAAAATAATGATAGACGATATTGTATGAAAATCGACATTCTTCCAAAGGCCCCTGAGTGACCCTGACGTTACCTTGATGTAGAACATGATGAAGACGGCGCTGACGATGGCGAGCGCGTTGCCGATGCTGGTCGCCACCTGCGTCGACATCAGTGTCACCATCACTTGCAGGTTGTTCTGCAACGAGGGACCCACATTAGCAATTGAATAATATAAGCAATACTAGCTGTCCCGGCAAACGTTGCTTTGCCATAATATAAATTATTTCGCCCATATTATTTTATTGAAGTGACTAAATAATGTATGTCGCCATGGCAACGTCGATCGCTATCCCGTCGCATAAACAATGGTCGCCGTCAGTCTCAGGTTGTAATAATTTACTATTATTTATTCAACAAATGCACTTATCAATATAAAAAGTAGATGTTGTCCGATTCTCAACCCTAGCCGATATGCTCGCTAAGATTCACGAAAATCGGTCGAGCCGTTTCAGAGGAGTTCAATTACGCACACCGTGACACGAAAATTTTATATATTAGATAGAGTGTATACTGTGTACAGAAAAAAATAGGTTAAGCGTTACAACATCGATTAAACGGCATAAAGTGTGCTGTTTTGACGTCGGTGTTGTGTACGTAAGGCCGGCCATAGACGGACCGCATCTTGCAGTCCGACACCGACTGCAAAATGTGGTCGCCGCACAGCGACCTGCAGTTTTCATACTAAATCCATATCCGCTATACACGGACCGCGCTATATACGAGCAGTTCTTGAGCGGTCGGTATAAAATTCCAACGCGACCGCTCTAGAGCAGTCGGTCCCAAATGTAACTTGCGGTACGTCTATGGCCGTATAAGCCGATTCGGGGTAATGTAAAGATGCTGCAGTAGAATATTTTTGCTAGAATAGAATAGTGCAATTTAATTTTAAGATATGTAAGGACTTAAAAAAGCCAAGACATCAGTTTTAAGGAGGTGAATCAAATCAATATATATTTTTTTTTATAAAATAAGGGGGCAAACGAGCAAACGGGTCACCTGATGGTAAGCAACTACCGTCGCCCATGGACACTCGCAACATCAGAAGAGCTGCAGGCGCGTTGCCGGCCTTTAAAGAAGGAATACGCTCTCTTCTTGAAGGTTTGCAGGTCGTATAGGTCCGGAAATACTGCTGGTGACAGTTCGTTCCAGAGTTTTACAGTACGCGTTTTTATTCAAAGATACAGATTTGAACGTCGAAACTATGATGCCTACGTGCAGAGAATAAAACTCATTTATTTTAAATCAATACTTACATCCTCCCTATAATTACCGTCCAGCGGATGATTGAAGACCCTCAGGTTGTATTCTGGGTTGAAGCCCTTGAGTATGGCGGCATGGAGCGTGGCGAGGGACGTGGCGACGTCGTGGTATGCGAAGTTGCTGAACCACGCCACCGCACTGCTGTCGGATAACGTGGCGCCGACTAACAGGCGAGTACGGACGGTCGATATCACGCTGAGGTCCGATGTCTGGAAGTAACATACAAACATAGGGTAAATGACTAGTGATCGGACAGTACCAGTCATTGGACAAATCACAAAAACACAATATTCATTAAGGTCGCTTTAAAAACTGCCCGTTTTTAAAGTAATAGAACGCCTAATTTTAAAGAAAAGCTGGTAGTTTTGTGTTCTGTTCAATGACTATTGACTAGTACTGTCCGATCATAAGTCATTTCACCCTAAATATTATTGAAATTGTCAAAACTATGTTGAAAAAGAAGCATGGCGGACAAATATAATATAAACTTTGTTAAGATCCTTAAACAAGGTTTAAATATTTTTAAATTAATAACATTTGAGGAATTGGGTATTCCAACAATTTTTTTTTTGATAAATGGAAAGATCATAATATATATAAGTTATGTAACAAAACATTTTTGTTTAATTTTTTTTCGCAATAATTCAAAAGTTATTTCAACATAAAAATTGGAAGACACGCCGACAGTTCCGGCACTAGTCCGAGCACGTGTGACGTCATAATGTTAATTTTCACCACAGAACAATAAAAACAGTACTTAGTACTAACATACAACGAATTGTTTATCAAACGAATGTTTTAATGGATGAGTACTTCTAAGCCCAAAGCCTTAAATTTATTAAAATTCAAAACCAAAACACACATTCAGTACTTAAAATAGAGTTTATTTTACAATAAACAAAACGGGCACTTAATGTATACTATGACTCGAAATAAGAAATGTCGTAGCTAAACGTTTTTAGTAAATATTGTGTATTTACTAAAAAGTTTAGCTACGTACATGGAAAATTATAGTTAGCGCAGACAATTTTGACCTTAAGAGGGGGACCTATGACAAAAAAAAAACAGTTTTCACCCGCGCACTTCATAACACCCGCATTCGCCCAACGCATTCAAAATGTCACCGCGGCTATAGCCTATAAATTTGTGTAATTACTCTCGTAACCACTTCTTGTACGAACGTAGTATAACCAAATATATCAGATAAAATTTTGAGGAGTTCGAGTCACATTTTCCATTTGTACTTTGAGAATAAAATTAATACTTTTTGCCTTATACACTAGCTGTAACACTTTATGATATGTTTATTTATCGAAATCGAATAGGCTCTGACACTACTGGATCGATTCTGGTTAGGTTTACTTACTAAGTTGTAGTTATTACAAAAATATTATAACTTTATTTAATACTAGGCGTACCGCGCGGCTTCGCCCGCGTAAATTAGATATTTCATAGAAAAATTAGTCCACAAAAAAGCCTATGATCCTTCACGTGGTCTACTTCTTATCAGATCCAAAGAACAGAAAAAATGCTCTAGTAGTTCGTCAGATAATCCCTTTCAAATAATTTCCCCCGTTTTTTCACATTTTCTTCTATTTCTTCGCTCCTATTAGTTTTAGCATAACAAAATATAGCCTATAGCCTTTCTTGATAACTGGGCTATCTAACACTGAAAGAATTTTTTAATCGGACTAGTAGTTCCTGAAATTAGCGCGTTAAAATAAGCCCTTTCAAATAATTTTCCCCGTTTTTTCCACATTTTCCTCTATTTCTTAGCTCCTATTAGTTTTAGCGTGATAAAATATATCCTATAGCCTACCTCGATGACTGGACTATCTAACACTGAAAGAATTTTCCAAATCGGACTAGTAGTTCCTGAGATTAGCGCGTTCAAATAAGCCCTTTCAAATATTTCCCCTCAGTTTTTTCCACACTTTCCTCTATTTCTTCGCTCCTATTAGTCATAGCGTCAAAATATATAGCCTACAGCCTTCCTCGATAAATGGACTATCTAACACTGAAAGAATTTTTTCAAATCGGATCAGTAGTTCCTGAGATTAGCGCGTTCAAACAAACAAACAAACTAACTAACTAACAAACTCTTCCGCTTTATAATATTAGTATAGATAATCTACTAGCCTACATCTTCGTCGACGTCCAAATTTGTTTAGTTTTTTAGTGTATTTGCGTAAAATATATTAACATATTTTGTCAGATTAAAATATACAAAATTCTCATGTCACAATGTTTGTGCGCGAACTGCTCAACCGATTCAATGAAATTTTGCATACATACATTCGTTAGGCTTGAGAATAATTTCTTATCTGCTTTTTGATATAATATATTGATGCTAGAAATAATTTATATGGCAAACCGACGTTTGCCGGGTCATCTAGTCAAATAATATATACATAAAATTCTCGTGTCACAGTGTTTGTGCGCGAACTCATCCAAAACGGTTCAACCGATTATATTGCTACTAGCTGTCCCGCACGGCTTCGCCCGCGTAATTTAAGATTTTACACAACCATACATTTTTCCGCAAAAAAATAGCTTATGTCCCTTCACGTGGTCTTTTCTTCATGTTTGCCAAATAACAAAAATTGCTCCAGTAGTTCTTAAGATAATAAGCAATTTCATATAATTTCCCCCGTTTTTTCCCACATTTTCATCTATTTCTTCACTCTTATTAGTCTTAGCGTAATAAAATATAACCTATAGAAAGAATTTTTCAAATCGGATTAGTGGTTTCTGAGTTTAGCGCGTTCAAATAAGCCCTTTCATATAATTTCCCCCGTTTTTTCCACAGTTTCCTCTATTTCTTCACTCCTATTAGTTGTAGCGTGATAACATATAGAATTAGCCTTCCTCCATCAATGGGTTATCTATCATTGAAAGAATTTTTCAAATCGGACCGAATCGGTTCCTGAGATTAGCGCGTTCAAATAAGCCTTTTCAAATAATTTTCCCCCGTTTTTTCCACATTTTCCTCTATTTCTTCGCTCCTATTATGCTAAGCGTGATAAAATATAATAACGAAATATTAAAAAATATGAGATATAAAGCACAATATTTAAAAGACTTTAAACCATAAACATTTTTATAAAACGTAATACTTTGGCTGTAATTAATTTACAAACTCACCTCCGACAAAAATCTAATTCATCGAAATATAAGTATTAACTAGAATAATTAGGTATGCATATTATTTGAATAAATTGTTAGTGAATCTATATTAAAATATCCTTAACCGAACAATTTTGTTTCTTATTATTTATTTCCAAAGATATTTAAAAAAAACATGAAAAATAGAGAAGATCCTCCCCTAGTAACTACAGTTTTATGCTAAGCTAAAATGAATCTTATTTGCGATGCATACGCATTTAGTTTCGTAGTAGCGTATACACGCTTGGTCTTTGGTTGTGTGCAAGGTTATCGTTTTGGATTGAGATTGATCACTGCCTTAAAGAACAACGAAATAAGGTTAATATTGTCATATGCTATTGAAATATATTTAACATTGTGACGTCACATATCAATCATGGCGCGTTTATAAGTCACGTGACTTTATTTAAATTTCATGAATTGTCAATTGTTGATAATTAATTAAAAAAGCATTTTTAAAGGTTATTGTATTAAATATCAATATTATTAATAATAAGGTTTTAAAATACCTTTAAAAAATCAATATAAATTTTAATAATACTCAATTGTGGTAAGAAAGTTATATAAAATAACGAGAATAATCTCGTCAATATTTGTTTTCCTATTAAGCGATTATTATTGATAAAAGTATTTAGATCGCGGTCGTACTGCCCTAATAACAATAAGCAGCTCTCGTTAATAACAATATTACTGTTGTATGAGAATTTTAAAACGTAATGCACCGAAGGAGAAAATTTAACATTAAGTTTCGTAGCATCGCGTAGCACAGCTTTAAAGCTAAGGCTACGCGCTACGCCGTAACTACGGTTGAAATTTTTATGTACAAAATTTCATCAAATTCGTCGAAGACGTTCCCGAATACTCACAGGCTCTCGGAAAAGCCTTCAACTTCAATAGTAGTGCCTATACTATCATGATTCATGAGTATAGAATGCATAGATAATAGAAATGTTTATAGAGATAAACTACCATAACATCAATGATATTATATAAAAAAACACAAAGCAGATATGTTACTACCGCGGGCGTTGTGAAGCCATAAATAAGGGCCAATTGGCCCGTCTTTTATTTAGTCTGTCTCTTTTATGTAAATGACATTTCGTATCTTTTGTTTCACTTATCTGTCAAATTTGACGATTGAATTTGAAAATTGTTCGGAAGCAATTTAAGACGGAAAATAGTATGAACGTAACAGGTTTGTATTTAGTAGAATATCTCCAAATTACTGTTTCAATGTATGTAGTCACATCCTTATGAAAGAGTTTGTATGTAGTAAGTATTCAACCAATCAACCAGTACTCGTAATATTTCACTTAAAGTCACTTATTACCAAGATTTGTCGGTCAACTAATCATAACTAGCCGACCGCGCAAGACAACGCACTTGAAACGTTTTGACAACGCACTTTAAACGTTTTGAATTTTGGAGGGGCGCGCCATGTTATCGTAGTTTATCTCTATCTCCAATTTAAGATATATGCGTATTTAGTAAAAAATACAACTTAGAGCATGCTGATGCAAAGATATTTATTTACAGAATAACATCTGTCAATTTTATGTCAATAGGCCAGAAACAATACTTATTAAAAAGGTAAACTATTAAAAGTTCTATACAAATACCACACAATTGCAGTCGGGGCATTTTAATAAGCCACATTTGACATTTGTCAGATTAATCTCCATAGTGAGGTGAGCTGCGTAAAAACATCGACCAAAACGAATAAATCGATACGGACTTGAAATAAAATATTTGAATTTTATACGTTATTTGTAAAACCAAAACAAATTCCTGTCCCATTATTACTTTTTCTTTTGCAAATTCAAGGAGCAAAATAAGACAAGTACATAATTTACAAAAAAAATGCATTTATTCGCTTGAATTATAAAAACTGTTAAATGTAGTATTATCATTATTCATTTCACATAAATATGTGTTACTTTTCACAACGTGGTTATTAATTTATGGGGATATTTCGTTACAAGTAATCAATGCATCGATACTATTTATTTGCTTCCGATTTTTAGGGTAACTTCACTAGAGTTTAAAAATAAAAAAGGTCAGCTGACGTAACATTGTAACGACGTACAATTATTAAGATCAGAATTTGTTTATTACGGTTAGAGTTGTTTATCAGTAAAAGCAAATCGTTGAATAATTCGTATCGGTCATATTTTCAATAAATATGTAATCGTAATTGAAAAAAGTTAATCAATTGTGCAGTTATAACAAAACGAAAATATTTATTTTTTATGTACGTCGCTAAAAGGTTACCTAGTACAATTTTGATGAACTGTCAAACGTGGCCTATTAAAATGTCCCGACTATAACAAAGTTTCGTAGTATCGCGTAGCGCAGCTTCAAAGTAACGACTACGCGCTACGCCGTAGCTACGTCGTAGTGCGTAGCTCTACGCATGTTGTAGCTCGTAGCTACGGCAAGTTTAACTTTTTAAATTACCGTACTTTCTTTTATTTTACTTTATTAAAAAGTTGAAAACTGAGTTTTTTGAAAACTGAAATTTGAAAAAAATAATTTTAAACTTCCAATATCCATACCAATATTATTATAAAGACGAAAGTGTGTGCGTCTGTCTGTCTTTTTGTTGAAGTAACACGCTTAGCGCTTAAAACGCTCAACTGATTTTGCTGAAAGGATAAGGTCCAAATTAGGCTAATTTTGAAAGTGCCGGCCAACGCAAATAAATCCATTATTTTAATAGAACATAATCTAAGGAATAATTTTTATTATTACACCAAAGTCCTAAGTCAAGTCTCCGAGTTGTTATTCAAGGTCAAACTTTTTTTTTTATAACATGTAATAAAACTTACTTTATTAACTAAAAGCATTAAGTAATCGATCCCAACGTCTCTATCCGAGTCATAGAACAGATTAGAGGCCAAATACCTACAAATAATTTAGAAAAAATCAGAGGAAGAGGGAACCTTTACGTACCATTGCTTACTTGGAATACTAGGCAAATGCCGTGCGTACCCCAAGCACGTAGAGTATCCCCCTTCTTTTGAGTTTTTTCAAACCATTTGTAGGTATTTGGCCTCCAATCTGTTCTATGACTCGTATAGAGACGTTGGGGTCGATTACTTATTGCTTTTAATTAATAAAATAAATTTTATTACATGTTATAAAAAAGTTTGACCTTGAATAACAACTCGGAGACTTGACTTAAAACTTTGGTGTAATAATAAAAAATATTCCTTAGATTATGTTCTATTTAAATAATGGGTTTATTTGCGTTGGCCGGCACTTTTAAAATTAGCCCAAAATTGTACGGACGTTGGATCTTGTCCTTTGGCGTGAAGACTCTTTGGGTCCCGAGAAAGGACATAGAATACTTAATTACTTATATTCCGGTAAAATAATAAGGATTAAGGATCCCGCTTGTTGAACGAATTTAAGCGCTACGGACTCCGTAGTACGAAGTGGGAGCCGTCATCTAGTTGTTTAAACAATTATTAGTTTTGTTTAAAATTGCAGATTAATTTAAAAGTAATATGTGTTCCACTCACCCTACTCAAGTAGTACTGGTCCATCATCTGACTGCCCACGTCAGTCAGCACCATGGAATCTACACCCACGTTATACACGGCTTCATATCCCGACTTCGCCCGCGCGCCGGTCGAGGTGGAGTTGGTTCCGTTGAAGCCCAGCAGCGTCTCCGTTGTTACGTACCTGTATTTTGTATATTATTATCAATACTATATTTATTAACACAACATGTTAAACTATTTAAGGCTTGGATTGTAAGGCTAATTCTTACAGACAAACGGCACGTGTTGACGGCTTGTCGTCAACGCGTGCCGCTCGTCTGTAAATGCTCTTATATTATTTTTTGCAGGGTCCTATTATTGATATTACATATTATCATATTATTCTTGAAGAGGAGTTCAAAAACGCGGTATTTGTGTGTAAACCGTGCGCCCTTGTTAATTAAATTATTTGTATATTATCTTAGGAAGGCCACAAGATTTATATATTGTAGGTGAGGAAATTATTCAAAATTTTAAGTAAGTGCTCCCAAATATTCAGATGGAAAAATATATAAACTACAATTTGTATACAAAAAAAAGACGGGTTGCACTCCGGGAGTGCCGGCAGAAGTGAAAACGTTGTGCATTTGTTTTAACCCATTTTCGATCGATTGAAAATCGATTATTAAAAAATTTTTTAACCCATTTTTTATGAAAATCGATTTTTAAAAAAACGATTTTTTTAATTAATCGATACCTTTACAATCAATTCGAGTTCGAGTTCGAGTTCGTCACAAAACACTACTGTCCAACCATCTTACGGTTTTTTCCAAGGTTTTTCGATCAGCACGAGAATCTGACGCGAGTTTCACAGTTTTTACCCATCCCACAAACGTGCTCAACGCCGCTAAAGAAATTTTCACTTCAAAAACACATTTGACAACTTGACGCAACTCGACGCTCCGTCACTGACGCGTAGGTTTGTGCTAAGCATAACCGCTGACGTTTTTACGGCGTCAGTACTCACCCTTCAGCCAGTGTGAGCGGTCTGCTCACAACAGTGGGCTGGGAGGAGATGATGAACTGCGAGATGGCGAGGTTAGAGTTCATGAGCAGGATGGGCACGAGCACCTGCAGCGCCAGCGTGCCCCACGAGCGCACCCACACCAGCCCCAGCTTCAGCCACACCGCGCTGGCTCGGAGCCACAACAACCGCCAGCCGTGCTCGTTCTCGCTCACTTTGTTCACTGTGACGTGAAATTTAAAAATAAATATAAAAATTGTTTTTTCTCACCTCCGGGCGGAAAACGTCAACTTTCTTCCCGCTGCGCTTACCGGTGTTGCCGTTTTCCGCCTCCGTCGATGAGAAAAATAGTATACGCACCATGGGCAGTAAAAAAGAAGGCCTCAGATCACATATTTGTTGCAATTACATGTGATCTGAGACATTTCTTATTTTCCTGCCCGAGGTGCGTAATATTTCTGAATAAATTTGTAACAAATACTTTCAGAACGTCGTTACTACTGGTGCCTACCACCGGTTCGGGAACTAACCCGGTCAAAAGAACCGGCGTAAGAAACTCGCACGGGGCCACTTTTTGGTAAAAAACGGCAAGGAAAAATTCACCTTTTTAAAATAAAATTTAAGTTAGTATTTAGGTCCAGATGCACCAAAGTCACTTAAAAAAGCCGCGTTTTCACCGCTCATAATGTTACTTCTAAAACTATGTTTTATGACTACAATACTCTTACATTTACCTCCACGACCAATAATTCCTAAGGAAGAGTAACAAGATCTATATGTAATGTATGCAGTATTATGTTAGTTCCACCAAAGCGGCTAATCTGATCTCATCCATACTTCCATACTAATATTATAAATGCGAAAGTGTGTCTGTCTGTCCGTCTGTCTGTCTGTCTGTCCGCCTGTCTGTCTGTCTGTTACCTCTTCACGACCAAACCGCTGAACTGATTTTGCTGAAATTTGGTATGGAGACACTTTGAGTCCCGTAAAAGGACATAGGATACTTTTTATCCCGGAAAATGTACAGTTCCCGCGCGATAAGCGATTTTTGGCGCAACGGAGTTGCGGGTATCATCTAGTTTAAATTAATTTTATGTGTCAACGGACTAGCTACCAAATGTTTCATCTATAACAAGGTTCTGTCTGAAATTTATTCAGACGGAACTTTCGGACGGAATTCATAATATAAGTTGAATACCGATCACCACGAAATAAAAAAAAATACGGACGTAACCTTGTCTAGTCCCGAGTGAAGCATAGTTATGGCCGCCCGTGTAGGATGTGTGCGTGTCATTGGCGCCGTCACTCTATGTACATACAATGACAGCGGGTTGTAGTACCTATTTGCGTGTGTGCGTGTCGGTCACGTGTACAATAAACGAAATTGTCGTACCTTGCATGCTTCACCTTTTTATAGTGTAATGCTCCATCCGTATTTTTTTTACATCCGTGCCGATCATTTACTTATAAATATTTACATAATGTAAAGACACTTACATTCCTCCATGGATGCCGCCTCTGAGAAGTCCATTTCACTGTCCGGTATCGTCATGGTTTCATCAGATTCCGAAGGTGTTTCTACGTCGGAGCCGACTCTACAATCAATCATTTTCAATTTGAAATGCAAAATTGAAATACTATAAATTCATACTTATTAATGAAAAAAACTCACGTTTCACACACACAGCCTGAAAAGATATAATATTATTATACAACGTTTCAATTTTTGACCTTATCTATCAAGCAACTTCTCCAACGTGTCAGGGGGGGATAAAACATTATAAGTTAAACCACAATAAACCTTTAAAAATAGTAAGTCAGCAAAAACTGTTCCATTCTTCATATTGATAGTTTTTTTCACAACCTTCTGAAATGAAAACCTGAATCTATATCAAAAGTGTCTTATTGATTACTTACGACATAAAAACGTCCTCAAGTGTAGTGGCTACCAGCCCGTAGTTTTTGAACTGTATGGAGTGCATGTTGTTCTCGAGCTCAGTAAGCATGGCTTCGAAGACATGGGAGTATTCGTTGGGCAGCTTGTATGTAGTCTCTCGACCTATATTTTAATACTTTAAAGCTTTGTCTAGCAAGTAAATATTTTTCTAGTATCATTCACTAAGTAGATCTAGACATAAGGATATTCTACAAGGACATTTATTTGTCTGTGTTTGTTGCTTAGATGAGCAAAACTAAAACCAATTTCGATGGAACAATCAATCAATCAATCAATCAAAATATTTATTTCTAAATAGGTTAACAAAGTTAACACTTTTAGAACGTCTACATGAGGCCTAACAGATATAAAGCATACCAAGGGGAAACCTTTATTTTATTGCTAAAAATGTACGGCTCCAGCGGGTGGTATTTTGCTTATTCGGCGTCGCACAAAACATCTAGTCTATATTAGGCATTTTTTATAAATACAATACTTCAATACTGGCTGGGCGCCATTACTTTTTACCTACTCACGAGCTATTGTATAATTTATCTTGTTTGTGACTATTTATTATACGAAAATGCTCATCATCCTTTCTACTGTATATAAAACCCTTACCTTTATCCTCAAACACATTCGTCGTCGGTATATATTTCCTGATCAGCTCCGTGCAGGCTAACTCGTCGAATTCCTCAGTCTTGACTATGACGAGCGTGTAGCCGATGCCGTAGTGTCTCTTGAGGAAGTAGGGGGAGCCCACACACTGCAGCCGGCCCAGGGACATGATCGCCACCCGGTCACCGAGGAAATCCGCCTCGTCCATGAAGTGAGTGGTGAGGATCATCGAACGACCTGGGTGAGTGGCCAAGAATAAAGAAAATAGAACCCATCGAGCATCCTCTATCATTGCAACTAAGCCATTCAAGGAACTAGCGAAGAAGACTATAAAAATTAAGCAAAACAAAAACTGCAGTATTTACGCCAGTCAATTTATAGTGCAGCCGTCTAATCAGAGCCGTCAATTTATCTGCGCCGTTTAATTAGACTCAATTAGTGCATGTTATCATGTTCTCATGTTATCAGAGTTTTCGATGCAACTGACTACTACAACTAATACAGTGGGCTTCGGTCCAAGCATACCATCTCGCTTGATCGGAATCCACCCGTTGGGGCTCTTACGTGTTTACCTACATACGAGAAAAATCATACAAATTACAATGTATAATTTGTCCATCTTACTTTGTAATTTGAAAACGTCTAGTAGTTTCCTTTCCTTGCTTGCCAGATAGATCTGGCACCTGGTAGTTCGGTCTACTCACCGTCCTTGATCTTCTGCAGCAGTTCCCAGAGCGCGCGGCGCGAGGAGGGGTCCATGCCGGAGGTGGGCTCGTCCAGCAGCACCACGCGCGCGCCTCCGCTCAGCGCGATGCCCACGCACAGCCGCCGCTTCTGACCGCCAGACAAGCCATTAGCTTGATAGTTTTTCTGTAAAGAAATATTTTTTTTATAAACTGTACGTCCTATAGGTGTCAAAGCTGGCAAGTTAAAGTGGGTTGACCGTATACATTTCAATCGTTGGGCAAGGATCTCATCAAAGTTAGCACCCGAAGACGGACGCCACTGCCGAGGCCGGCGATAAAAAAGGTGGCGTGATAAAAATAACGTCCCTCACGTCTCGTAGATTGCTCTTCAAGGATGTCGTGAGTGATCGTGGAACTGTAATGTTTCAAGTTTCAAACAATACGACTTGCGAGCGAGAGATTTTTACAGCGTCTTTACCCCGTCAGGGTTCCTGCAAGGTACTATAAAAATAAACTGTATGGCTTGCCTGGTTTCATAAAACCATTGTCAACGCTACTATGGCCTTTTGGTGACGATGGACCGCCAATGCGTTTGGCATTTTATTACAAGGACTACCTTTTCCTGCAGCTCCAAACTCTCAATGAGATTGTCGATCTCCTCGCTCAGCAGCTTCCCCTTGTAACCTTTGAGTCTGGCGAAGAACTCGAGGTGTTCTCTCACTGTGAGCTCGTTGAAGAGCACGTTGTGTTGGGGACATAGACCGAGGTTGGCGCGCGCGGCGCTCGTGTGAGTCGTGATATCGTGACCGGCGACTGTTACTGTGCCCCGGGTTACTTCCACGTTACCTGAGGAATTGTGAGATCAAATAAATAGAATCTCAGTATTTAATAGCTGGAATATGGTAAACTGAAAGAAAGCGTTGGGCAAACTAAAAAAGACTTTCTAATTAATTCTAAACACATGAGTAGCAATAAACCAAACTGCCATTGCCAACTGCCAACTGCGACTCATCACCTTGATGAGTGGCAGTCTTCCACAGTGCATTTTTCGCGTAACTTTCTGCCGCGCACTGTAAAACTCTGGAACGAACTGTCAGCAGCAGTATTTCCGGACCTATACGACCTGCAAACCTTCAAGAAAAGAGCGTATTCCCTCTTAAAAGGCCGGCAACGTATCTGCAGCTCTTCTGATGTTGCGAGTGTCCATGGGCGACCAAAACCCAACTAAATGAATGTCAACTGCCTATGAATCAATTTCTTCAAAGGTACATAAAGGCTATTACTTCACAAATCACAACTCACCCGTCAACATAGAGATAGTGGTGGACTTCCCTGCACCATTATGGCCCAGCAGCACTGTGATCTGATTGTCGTAGATGTTTAAATTCAAATTATCTACCACAGTATTAGCGCCATACACTTTAGTTAGATTCTGGAATATAATACACCCATTAAATATATAGTTTTACTTAAAGTATACATAAGAGTCAATTCATAACAAGATGGTGAATAGCTATACTATCTCTTCCAATAATAATATAGTAGTTCCAGTGTGACCGTCTATAAGTATATTAATAACAGGTAATTTTTAAACTAAAATATAGTTGCTAACTTTATTCTCCAGTCTTTTAATTTTTTTAAGCTTTAATAGTCTTCTTACTGTGGATTGTGATACATAAAATTTTATTTATTTACTTACAGTCATCTTAACACCTATCGGGAGATTCGTAGGATCATTCTCTTTGATGACGCTACCGTGCCTCGTCATATCTTCTGGCACATCTAAAAAAAGTAATTATCACTTTGGTTCCATATTCAAATTTTTAAAAATATTTGAAAAGGTAACCAAAAAACGGGAATACCGCTTTGGTTCCATATTTAAACCGATTTAAGTACAAACCAGGAGCAACCGCAAACGATGGAAACCAGTAACTTTTCTGGAAGGGAAAGTACCACGGCTTGGGCGCGCCGTACGGCCCAGGCAGCACCTTCTCCAGGTACAGAGCAATGAGCATGTAGAGAATGCTGTCCGCTATGAGGATGATGATGACATGGCCGAATAGTAAACGACCTCCGTCGATTGAGTTGGTGAAGAAGAAATCGCCCCATTGCATGCCTGTGGAATGCAAATAGATGCTTTATTTATTCTTTTAATATTGCAATAGGTATGGCTGGTATGGGTGTAAAGCTACAATGTGCCGTCATCAAGACGTGTACATAAGTATACATATCGTCCACTAATTTTAAATTTCAGCTCAATTTTGAAACAAGTCCCTAAAACGTTATGAATTGCAAAACAATATTATCTATACTATCTATACTAATATTATAAACGCGAAAGTGTCTCTGTCTGTCTGTCTGTCTGTCTGTCTGTCTGTCTGTCTGTCTGTCTCGCTTTCACGCCAAAACTACTGAACCGATTGTAATGAAATTTTGTACACAGATAGTCTAAAGCCTGAGAAAGGACATAGGCTACTTTTTAACCGGAAAACAGGGTTTTAAGGGGGTGAAAATGCGTAAATTTGTTCAAATTGAGTTAGTTCCAAAAAATCATAATAGATGGCGCCGTGCGTCTCCTACATCGCGATATCGCTTGCTCATGCATCTTTCTATAAGAGGTGGTACCAAGCTCAGTAACGTTTTCCGATTCTTGCGATTATTATGCACATCGATAATGAATAGCTCACTACTCAGTAGTCAGTACTCAGTACTTTATCTACGCAGTGATGAGTGACGAATCACGAAACCTTAAACCTACCAATGCTAAATAGTTTATGGGTTAAGCTAAAGTTGTGTAATGGGGGGCTAAATAAGCTTTAGGTTCAATATAAAAAAATGAAATATTATGTGTGCACTGCACAGCTGTTTTTGGGTATTTTGATTTAAGGGGTACCAGGGTTTTAAAAAGCTTTTAAAGTTGACTCCAATTTTGTTGACACCGCGCGCTATAAACTGAAGTCCACGCGGACGAAGTTGCGGGCAACAGCTAGTATTTTCATATGAATGAAAAATACAACAACAATATACAAGAAAGTTATTTTAACACTAAATCATTGCAATATTTGTATTTTGACGTAATCGTTAGGCATTCGGAAAACAATAAACAGCTAGTAGACTAAAAATATACTTCAAATAGGAATCTTCAGAATAATAAACCTTAGTACTATCAGCAATCGACCTCGTTTTCACGTCGCGTCGTAAGTGACTTTATAGGTGTTTAGTTCTTGTGTGCTAAATTATCTATAATCTGTAATAGTTCGTTTAGTGCTCCTGTACTAAATTATCTATAATCTATTCAATTCTAGGCCCTACTGAGAATAGTGTACTTGACGCATCACTGTGTTTATTTCCACTTGGCGATAAGAATTAGGTATTAAAAGACGCCGTTTTTTTGGATTTCTAATGCATGTCGATTATACCTTAATTATTATCCAGAAAAAAGAACAATAATATGCTAGGCCGACTCTGTGCTGTGTCGCAAGTAACCAATAGGCTACCTAACTAAAGTTTATTAAGTTAACCAAAGAGTCTGCTATAATAGGTGACAGCAATAACATGCGGAAAAGATGCTGTAAATGCGTGCATCGTGCACCTGTTCTAGAATTAAGATGTCGTAGAAAACCTTATTTACATTTAAATGTTGTAAAACTCAAAATAATGTAAATTATGTTGCCGGCCAATCTCATTTACGTATATAGCAGGTATAACTAACCTCCCGAGCTCTCCTGCGAAAACAAGAGCGAGAATCCCAGCGCCATGGCGGTGTTGATGCTCAGACAGCACAGCACCTGCACGAACATCGACATCTCCACCTCCATCCACATCAGCATCGCCGGGATGAACGACACAAACCAGATGATCCCGCCGCACAGCGCTGCCGTGCTGGCTGGAAATGTTTTTGAATTTCGAATTTGAATGGTCAGGTTTAAAAGAAAAACCATTGCTGGTTGAATATAAGCATGTCGCACAGAGTTGCCGTGCTGGCTGGTAATATAAATTGAATTTAAAATTTGATTATAGAAAATTGCTGGCTGAATATAAAATTAAGGGGATGTTTTACCACTTCTCGATATGTGCATAGGCTATCCAAAACTTATCTGACAGATGGAGTATAGACTAGAGTATCTGTCAGTTAAGTTATTGTGCAATAGGATGTAACTTCCTCAATTCAATTCAGTGTCTAAAAATGGGCAAGTTGAAGACTAAATTGATAAGGGAATATAGACAAATAGCTTCAGGCTTCAGCTTCAAAAATTTTAAGTATGTGTTTAAAGCCAAATTAAGCTTTGCGCTTTATTTCCTTCATTTATTAATTAATAAAAACTGTTTTATTTCTGAATAGATTTGAAATAAGTAAGTAAATACTTTCAGAACGTTAACTTGCTACTGGTGCCTACCACCGGTTCGGAAATTAACCTGGCGAGAAGATCCGGCGTAAGAAACACGCATGGGACCCACTTTTTACAAATTTAAAAGGTCTCAAATTATAGTTCTTACCTTTCGAGAAGAATCCACTGATCATGAAACAGAAGAAGATCATGCAGGACATGTACAGCAGCAGGTAAAACAGCAAAACGGTGGCAGGAGTGTTGGTGAACACCGAGTACTCGCTAAACCCGTCTTCTGTAGTGAACCAATTTACCTGGAATTGAAAATTTACTAAGCAAAATGCAAACCGGCGCGGTGGTATAATCCGCGCGCGATCAGTAAGGGAAGGGCCTGTTTCACCACTTCCTGATAAAGTGGCGGATCCACAACTTATCTGACAGATACTCCATCTGTCAAAAAAAGTTGTGGGTAGCCTATCCGGCACTTATCAGGAAGTGGTGAAACAATTGCATTAATATTATGGCTTTAGCGTCCGACGAAAACTGTGGAGTGTTGCAAGTTGTCTCTGCATGGGGGTGTGCCAAAATGTTTTCGTTTTCGTTTCGTTATAGAATCGCCAACGTTGACGTTCGACTCGTCTTATGTCAATTCCATACATTTTGATCGGCGATTCTATAACGAAGCGAAAACAAAAAAGTTTCGGCTAAATGGCCTGGTCTTAGGGCCTGTTTCACCGCTTTCTGATAAAGTGTCCGATAGGCTTATTTGACAGATTCTCCATACTTTATGTGTCAAGTTAAGTGGTGGATAGCCTTATCAGGAAGCAGTGAAACAGGCCCTTAGTCTATGGTACCGTAGCTTCCAAAATCCGAACTGATGAAACAATAATTCTCATGTTTATTTCGGTTGAAAGTTTAATTTTTGTTGATTTGAAAATGTGTAATTCACAAACTCTACTTATGTCTACCTTTAATATAAGTAGAAGCAGCAGGGACGCAATGAAAAGATAGATGAATTGTTTACAGAACCACGCCATCCAGTGCAGCCATGACGGGAGACCCATTATCTTCATAGTTTCCTGAAAACAATCATAATGATTAATCATCAACAACTTACATATTAAAAGCCCCCATAAGTGGTTAATCACGTTAGAACGGCGATAAGAAAAGTGTTCGATCGATTAAGATACCGAGTGCATTTTAACTAGTGCAGGAGCACTTAAAATAAATAATTACAGCACATTGTCATTCTTGAGTGCTGAAAACTATAACGTATAACGTAACAATTTCATTGCGTATTAAATCGGTATTCTCATACAAACAGTATAATTGTCCAGGAAAAAAATAACCCAGGTTCTTTCTACCTAATAGTGTCTCCAGACCCAATTTAATTTCTAAACCTGAAGAACTAACAAACAGGTCGACAGATAGGGCCAGATTTATATTTTTTATGAGTATAGGCTATTTTAATTTTGCCGCCCCTATGCACGAATTTCGCCGACATCCTAGGATGCCATAGGACGCTGCCGCCCACTAACCATGACCTGTACTGACTACTGCCTAATGCCTATACATAAATCCAGTGCTGCCGACAGACAGACATTTTGGCATTTATACTATTAGTTGGTAATTACCTTTAATTGCAGTTCTTTCTCGACCGTAACAGCTCGTATAATATTAACAGCTGTGTAAGTGAAGCTAAGCATCATGAACATGGGGAATAAAGCTATGAGGGCCTCCACAGCATTGTCCTGTATGTACGGTGGGTGTGGGTATCTTTGGATGTTCACTGAAAACTGTCTTAGGTTCTCGCCAGTTAGCTGCGAGATTAACTCCATCGATATTGCATGCTGTAGAGCTATGAACATCTCGTTCACGTAACCTGCAAAGAAAGAAATATTATAATATCTTGTATGTCTTTATAATATTATAATATCTTGTATGTTGTACCATCGAAGAAATTGGTTCATGTGTAGTTAAGACGGACCCACGTCATTTGGTAGACTTATGTCAATTCCTCGGTCGTGATCTGTCGGCTGGGTTTGACGTAATACAACCAATATACGTAGAATAGGTTCGCCATCTGCCTATGAATCAACTTCTTATATAGTACAATCTACGCGCGGGCTAATAAAAACAGTATACTCTGTATACCACGAAAAACCGTACAATTTCCTGCGCTAAAAAGTATCCCATGTGCATTTCATATAGAGTCGACCTACGCTATATCTGTGCGAAAATTCATCAAAAATTGCCTAGTAGTTTCGGAGCCTAATTGATGCAACAAACAAACGAAGAAACTTTTCTTCTATATGATGAGTATACTATAGATAAAGATAATAATAATAGAACGATAAAATGACGGGTAAGAACACACTGTTAGGTAACCGCAAGAAAATGTTTTCATGAAAATACCTCATTTGACACTTCATCAGCTATTGTGGTTAAAAGCCAATAAAGTGTTATTGTGAAGACAATTGGTAACTCACTTATGAAGAGCTACCAAACAGTAAATAATAGCATAAATAATAGCGTGTCTTGTTGCTATAAGTTTCAGAATGAGGCTATCTAGATATCTTCCATCTGTCGTCGCCCGTCGGTCATTTTTCAAGTGAAAAGAAAGATGGTCCAGAACTGATAGAAACGTGAATAACGAAACTTTTATCGCGGACTTTGAGCGCAGCGACCGAATCAAGAAATTCCATAACGAAAAACAACTCTGGAACAAACTGTCAGCAGCAGTATTTCCGGACCTATACGACCTGCAAACCTTCAAGAAAAGAGCGTATTCCCTCTTCAAACGCCGGCAAGGCACCTTCAGCTCTTCTGATGTTGCGAGTGTCCATGGGCGACGGTAGTTGCTTACCATCAGGTGATACGTTTGCTCGTTTGCCCCCTCATTTCATAAAAAAACTAACATTCGTCTAACGTTGTTTCAGTTCGGCTCGGTGTGGTTAGGGGTGCGACGTTGCCAGACTTCGGTGGTTGTTTGCGTGCCACTAGACGTATGCGATATTTCATAAGTTAATAAAAAATACTGTACAATAGCATTAATGCGGCAGTCCTCGAGTGCCACACGTATTATTATTTATTTTTTTTAATTGGTGGTTTACCAGGGTCATTTCCTCCCTCATACGAGTACGGGAACCTAGGTCCAGGTAGCGCGAATATGGGGAACACCAGGTCGGTGTTCCAAGATCTTCCGCCGGTGCCGAAGAAGGTGTTGAGTCGGGGTCGCTCCGGGAAACGCAGTTTGTACCACATGTCACCAGGCAGCTCTTCCGAATCTGTAAAGAGAAGTTGGTAGAGAAGGGAAAAATGTATAGAATAAAGATTAGGTTCATACTCTTGCTAAGGTTTGATAAATCTAAAAAAATCATATCTTTTTTATTTGCTAAAATTTAAACATTTGAATTTGAAAAGTGAGGAAATGAACTTTCGGTAAACCTTCGTCTTTAGATTTCGGGCTGAAGTCACAACTTAGATCGGATTTAAGGATGATAGACAAACGGGAAATATTGTATACGTTAATACTCTTGTTCTACTAGCGGCTAGCCGAACAAAATATAATAACACATCGGTATTAGGAATCCTACTACGAGGTTAATTTGTGGATGTCCCAGCGTCTAGGTCAAGTTTATTGACGTCATTCTCCTGTTTTATGTCGAGTGTCAAGTGTACAAGATCATGACTGGTGTGGCTTACTAGAAATTACCCAGCAACCTTCATACCTATCAAAAGACCCGTAAGTCGCGCACGATCGAATGAAATATCTTAATCATCCACCATTTGCTTTGTAGACATTTCATATTGCTTTATTATTGTGTCATACAAGTGTATTGGGTTGATCGTGCTCGGTTCGCCTAAGCGGAGAGTAGAGCAACATGGTGATTGGGTAGATCCACATGCCCCGGCTAATGTCCCCAATTCGACGGAGTTGTGCAAAGCATTTCCCCGTGTAAAAATGTGTATTTCACACTGACCTCCAATATACAAGTACGCTGGACATAAGATACCCAGCTGTTTTTGTGCCTATTTGAAGCGGAATCAGCGCCCCCGATGCGGGGGAAGAAAACTAAATCTGACGTAACTTGCAAATGGCCGCTCAATCGCTATTGGTTGTAGAAATCAAGGAGAATATAATCACTACGATGGTAGAAACTAGTATTAGTTCCAAGTACTGCCACTACTGCTATAAGCGCCAATATAGCGACTTTTAAACGTCATATTTGCGTCAGATTTAGTTCTCTTCCCCGCATTGGGGCGCTGATTCCGCTTCAAATAGGCACAAAAAACAGCTGTCATTTCAAAGGGTATCATAGGTCCAGCGTACTTGTATAATGGAGTCAGTGTTATTTCATATTTGTAATAATTATTGTGTTTAATATGTATAGCTCGTGCAAATACTCACGTAACAAACTATCATCGAACTCCACAGCGGCAAGCACTTCTCGAATTACAGCCTCGTCATAATAAATCGATTTCAGATCTTCGCTGCTATTATACGCAGTGATACTGACGAGGCCCTTCACTATGTTTATAATTTCAGTAGTATTCCAGTTGTCTATGACGTCTGGAGGTATCTCTAGGTCGGGCGGCAGTTCAAAGTCTGGTGGTACCTCGATTTGGTCTATTAGGTTTCGTACAGCCAAGTTCACTACGGCGTTCCGTATCACGTCCTCGAGTACGGGGCTTTCTGGAGAGTACGCTATTGAAAGCTTGGTGAAATTCATGACGATCCTGAAAAAGTACGTAACATTAATACTGGTATGAATGATTAGAGGTTATGTTATGATTTCAAAATGGCAATAAATGACCTAAAGGACCACGCCTTATTTTTCTGTTCTGAGGACCACGCCATTTGACCACGCTTTTTGCCTTGACCATGTCATATCTATGACGTACCTACCTTCGTCCATGGAGTTAAACTATTTGCAACAATGCATCATTGTGGAAAGCGCATCAGAAAATTTCTTATAATAATATTACATACTAGATAACTAGATTTCAATGATTTGAGATTTTATAATTTTAATGAATTTGCTTACTGATAACTTATTGGGAATGCAATCATATCTAGGTATAGATAAGGATTGGCTGTTTAATGAAATCTACTGATAGGAAAATATTTGTATTTTGTTTATAATAAGGAGTGTATGTATGTATATATTTAAAATATATATAGTTACAGTTAAAATGACTGTCATAAGATTTAAAATATTTTATGTACTAAATTTTCTTAAAAAAATCACCTAAGATTATTAATAACTGCGTATAAGCTTTTAACGCTTAGGTAGATATAAAATGTTTACAAAGTGTAACAACACAAAGTATAACTTATTGTAAACATTTTTTTACATTATAACTATGTACAAAGTGTAACTTTAAATTATAATTATAATATTATGTAGTAACTACATAATAGGTTGGGGAAAAAGTCTTTTCGCATTACACTATGTATAAACTTGTCATAAGATCTCTTGGGCTATACCACCAATTGTATCTGGCTAATTTTGGTATCATTAAAAAGTTTTAATTTTACAGAAGATAATCCCAAATTCAAATGAATGTAAATGTGAGATTTTCATTTGTTTTTCTTGTTGTTAAAATGAATGATTCTAACTAAGAAATTCGATACATTTTAAAATTTTATTACAAAAAAGGTAAAAATGCAATACAAGCCGCGAAAAAAATTTGTGATGTTTATAGACCTAAAGCAGTATCTGCGAGAGTAGCGCAAATTTGGTTTAAGCGTTTTCAATCCGGAAATTTTGATATCAAAAGTGCACGTCGCTCTGGTCGCCCTGTTACGGACAAAACCGATACCATTTTTGAAAAAGTGGAGCAAGATCGGCTTATTAGTAGTTACGATGGAGCTGAAGAACTGGGGATTGACCACAAAACGGTTTTGGCGCATTAGAAAAAAGGCTGGGTACACAAATATTTGGGTGCCTCATGACTCATGATCTCACTGAAAGAAACTTAATGAACCGTGTACTCATTTGTGATTCTTTATTACGACGTAATGAAAGCGAAACATTTTCAAAGAAGCTGATAACTGGTGATGAAACGTGGATCACGTACGACAAGTCAGGCTTCACAGATTGTGGCGAAACCCGCGGGTTAACTCGCAACAAGGTGATGCTGTGTGTGTGGTGGGATTGGAAGGGCATTATTCGTGAGCTGTTACCGCCAGGCAGGACCATCGATGCTGAACTGTACTGCGAACAACTGATGAGATTAAAGCAAGAAGTTGAGAGAAAGCGGCCGGAATGAATCAACAGAAGGGGTGTGGTTTTTCACCATAGTAACGCTAGACCTCACACATCTTTAGCCACTCAGCAAAAATTATTGGGAGGTGTCAATGTAGCCGCCGTATAGTCCTAGCCTTGCACCTTCAGATTTCCACCTGTTTCACTCGTTGCAGAATTCTTTAGGCAGTGTCAGGTTGACATCACAAGAGGACTGCCAAAACCACTTGTCGCAGTATTTTCATCAGAAGCTCCAAAATTTTTATAGCAATGGGATTATGTCCCTACCAACAAGATGGCAAAAAGTTATCGAACAAAATGGCACCTATATACTTTAGTCAATTTTAAATAAACTTTTGAATTTTTCTATAAAATGCGAAGAAACTTTTTCCCCAACCTAGTATAATTTTGAAGCAACCTAGTTTACAATAAGCAGATGTTAATGCTTATCACATATCAGCCCCGCCTCCCACAAGGTCAAGAGCGCGGATTAATTAAAATACAGTGGAGTACCTTCCACCTGTAGCGCAATTAATGGTTCCTGCTGAGTGTGATATTTAAAACTAGCTGTTGCCCGCGACTGCGTCCGCGTGGACTTCAGTTTATGGCGTGCGGTGGTTCTCGTTTCCACTGGTTCCACAAAGGTTCCACGACAGAGTTACTTCCGCGGTACGCACATTTCATTGTTTTAAATAAACAGATTTGGTGTCTTTCAATGCTTCGTAAAACCTTTGGGAAACCCTTAAAATCAAAATACCTAAAAACCGCTGTGTACAATATTTTAAAGTACAATATTTGACTACCCCATTACCCCCTTAAGCACTATATTCACTCACGTCTCACTGGAGGTTATGTCCTTACAATTTCTTATTGAAACGAAATCGTGTTACCGCTAGCGCGATCAGCAAACATTCAGCTAAATTTATGAATTATTATTGGAACTAACTTAACTTAAACAAACTTACGCCTAAACACCCCCTTACAACCCTTTTTTCCAGTTAAAAAGTTGCCTTTGTCCTTTCTCAGGCTGTAGAGTCTAGACTATCTGTGTACAAAATTTCATTACAATCGGTTCAGTTGTTTTGGCGTGAAAGCGAGACAGATAGACAGACAGACGGACAGGGATACTTTAGAATTTATAATATTAGTATGGATTGAAATATCACTTTAAGAATACAAGGTGTAACAAAACTAAATGATAATACTTTAGGGTGTGTATATGTCCCTTATATATAAGGTGAACTCTAGTTCACTGTTAAAGCAGCAGCGCTGAAAGAGCAAAATTTTTTTGTGATTTGTATGAGCAAGCGCCCCCGGGCCGCGTTATGAATTTTTCCATACAAAGGTGAAAAAAAAGTAGTTCAGCGCTGCTACTTTCACAGCGAACTCTATATAGGGGACCTATACATACACACCCTAAAGTATTATCACTTAGTTTTGTAACACTCTGTATATTATGTGGGACTGGGACATTGGGATAAGATGGGATGGAAGGTACCATGATTGCTACAATAATTATTGTGCAGCTAAGCCTACAGTAAGCAATCATAAACAAATTTAGCCCTGTGTATCGTGAAGCCGCTCGTATTATTTTCTGGGTGGGTTAACCCCTAATCAAATTAAGCAATTGCCTAGGGCATCTAGTCTGAGGGGGCACCAGAAGAAGCACAAAAAAAACCGTCGTTAGGGCAACACGTCTCACGTCTTTTAAATACGTAACCACGGACTTAAAAAAAATACGGATGTAACCTTGTCAAATCCCGAGTGAAGCATAGTAATGGCCGCCCGTGTAGGCGTGTGCGTGTCATTGGCGCCGTCACTCTATGTACAATGACAGCGGGTTGTAGTACCTAGTTGCGTGTGTGAGTGTCGGTCACGTGTACAATAAACGAAATTGTGACGAAATTGTCGTACCTTGCTTGCTTCACCTCTTTATAGTGTAATGCTCCATCCGTATTTTTTTTAATCCGTGTACGTAACATCACATCATCGTATTTTACAAAAGAAACTAACTTTTATTTTTAACTCAAACTTTTAAGGCGGTAACGGTCTAAAGACCGATTCTAGTTGACATACGGACAGGGGGGGCATTGCCTATTAGGGCATCAAGTAGTCTTAATCCGTTTCTGTTAACAGAAATACACCTCATCTTCTCCTACAAACTTACATAACGTTTGACGAGTATTCCAACGAGTATGCCGGTATGGGCGGATACTCCTTCATGCCGTGCTCGTTTGGCTCTATCTGTGACCGCAGCAGCAGCACCAGCGCCATGGTGGCCACCGGCAGCAGCAGTTCCACCACCGTCTGTATCGGGTGCCGCCATTGCTGGAGGAAGTTCTTCCACATCAGCAGTCTGAACTTCGTCCACGCGCTCGCCTCCACCGCTTCATGTCTGGCTCTCATTTCTAAAGAAAACTTATTTTTTAATTTGTGACTTGTTGCTGCGTAGATTTTGTATTTAATAAAAGGCTTTAGTATTTTTTTAAAACAACCACAATATAATGATTCGCGTTTCCCAAACCAACCGTTAGGTTTTAAATATTTGTAAGTAAAATAGGACTATTTTCCCAATAGTCGTATGTATCCCAATAGTAGATCGTCAATCCATGCCATAAGCCTTTGTAACCAAAGGCTTAGGTATTGCATTTTTTATTATTCTGCCTAACGGCAGAAAAAAAGTGATTTACCTAACCTTGCTGACAAAATTGATTTACCTAAGACGTGCCTAATGGCTGTGTATTGTGTATGCAGCCTGTGCGTAGTGTATTTGATTAATTGATCACGAACACTGAAAGTCCATCTAATTAACGTGGTGCTTTTCTATTATATAGTGTAACTAAGTTACCAACTACAATACCGAAGTTACTATACCTACTTTTTATTGACTCTAATGATAAGGACAGTGAGGGACAATGTGTTCACGAATTAACTATACTAATCATTTACATGGTATACGATTAAAGTTACGCAATATTTTACTGATTCCGAATATGTAAGTATGTATATATATTAAAATGTAACTTAATTTTGAAAAAAAAATATTAGAAACGTCTATTTCCTTGTGATTGTGGTACTCTCTAGAGAACGGTGGACAATATTTCTATCATTTATTTTTTGCGATACCTATATCTAATTATGATTTAACAGTTAAAATACAGTATTTCTATAAGTTTTAATGCACAACATGTAAGATCATTTCAATTATAATCTAGTGTTGGAGCTAGATTTTTTTATTTTTTTTAGTATTTTTAAATAATCCAACTCAAACCCGCGACAGTTTTGTGATTTTTGCTGTAAAAGGTTTAGAATATCACCTGTTTATGGATTGTATTGACATCTTAACGGTATGAAAAAAATATAATGTACTCTTGAAAAAGTCGTCTATAAAATGTTGGAATTACTTTTTACCACTTTAATCAAAGAGGATGTAAACTGTATACTAATTACTACGTAACAAGAGGTCGGACTTAGAAGAAAAAAAATAAACATCCGTTATTTTTTTAATTTGAAACTGAAGTTAAAATTTTTAAGTGCAAAACCTTTCACTCTAAACATACCAAAAATTAAAAAAAAAATAAAATAAAAAATAAATAAGCTCAAATAAATGTTTTATTTCAATAAAAATTATTGTACACAGCTAAATAAATAGGCTAATAAGGTAAATTAAACAATAAAACAGATTTAATCCACAAGCTTTTGTTGATTTCTATTACTCAATATTATAATATTACAGTACAGTTTTATGTATTTGATTTATAAATATAATAGAATAGCTGTCTATGCTACTCTACTAACTACTTGATTGGCTTACACAGTAAACTCTATGTAGGGGGGGGGATTAAAGCTGCGCGTCCACCAGGTCAGAATCGGGGCGTACGGTGCGGACTGCGCGTCGTGTCGTCATATATATTTTGTTAGGCGCAGAATGACGTTCCAGTACTTCTAGTGCAGTTCACAGTAGTCAGTACCATACATACAAAGCAACAAATCCGTCCGCTGCATACCTACGCAGTATGCTCCGATCCCGATCCAGTAGACGCGCACCTTTATACATGTAACACACTTAAGTATCATTACTTTGTTTTGTTACACCCTGTATACGACAGCTAAAATCTATCGCGTGGGCTCAGGCCAGCTGCATACCACCTCACGTCTTGATCAGAGGATTTTTCCTTGGTGGCCGTACCACTCATAATCCATACCTTCCTTCTCCAGCTATGTCTTGCAGACTAAAATGTTGCAAACTAGTATAGGGATCTAAAAATCTGAAATTAATGAAACATTTTTCATTTACTACATTTCCATACAGTTTACATAAATTATTAAGTATACTTATCAACCTTATGTATTATTACAATAAAACAATATACACATTTTAACATTTTCCAAATTAACTGCATACTGATATACATTATAATATTTTCTATGAAATAATAATCTATCTTTTTTATATTAATATAGTTTATGTTGTAAATTATTGTACAAATATGCAAATAATACTGCGACATACTTTGTATTAGAACATGGTATGACATAGTTATGTTTTGCTTCAATTTATCAATTTACGGTTACATTTACATTTTACAATGGTTTACCTTTCGTTTTTCATTAATTAATCCACTTAATTTACAATTTTTGTATGTGTTGCTACAAAATAATTTTCACAAAATGAAAATCGAACTTTGAATTTTAAACTCCTTCTTCGTCTTTTTTCTCATGTAGTTTATATTCTCTATGGTCTTTTTTATCAGCCAATCACAGTCGACCTTGCACAGATTATCTGATTGGGTACAGTTGCTACGTTTAAATTTGGAACCCAAATTTTTTTTGTTTGGGAATTTCGTCCACCTGACTTTAATATGAAATAGTTGAGTAAAAAAATATGTAACTCGGCAAAATTTTAGAGAAAATGGGGAAAGACTTGCTGTTAATTTCGGCAACTTGGAGCTGTAATTCATAAAAAGAAAACGACAGAAATAATCTATAGATAAAATTCTATCCATTTCGAGAAAAAAAAAACCAATTGTGCCAAAAAAAACACGATTCAAAACAACCTAAATCTCACATTATATTTCTCGCCACAAGTTTGAGTCGGCTTTCCGCGCTTAAATATATTTTAAATCTAATAATTTATATATATATATATTTTTAGTCTAATAAGGGGAAAAAACCTAATAATATTTCTGTAGCAAACCTTTGCAATTTCTGACTCTTAAAATTTTAGTCTACAACTTCTCACGACAATAGAAGAAAACAATTCAAAACAAAGGCTGTTCAAATCTGTAACTCAATTGTTTGGTACAACTTTAAAGTTTCTGCGATGTTTGGGATCTAATTTTCAAAATCGTCTCAACTATCTATTTATTTTTACCATAATATTTCGTGGCGTTTTTTTTATATTTACGATAATTACGAATTTCTCAAATTCAATAATCAATATATTCTTATTTTTTAAAACGTAAGTACTATTTTAGCCATGTTATTCAAAGAAGTTTTTTAATTTTATTTTATTATTTTTTTAATTTTATGGTTCCTAATTTATGGCTTATATAGTCCGAATCACCGTAGCACATTAAATACATGTGATTATATTTCGCGTAGGAGTAGACAGACTAGAGTTAGCTCTCAATTCACAGACAGACAGACGGAAGTACAATTGTCTATTAACATAGACCTCAGTGCAATTGACCTGCTTATTAAAGGAATGCTAATCATAAAATAGTTAGGTTACAACAATTCTGATCTCAAATGGATTTCGTAGCAATTTTCGTAGAAGTAGGTACTAACGAAATTGCTAAATTGATATTTTTAGCGAAAAAGATTGGTCAATATTATATCATTATTGCTTACGAGAGAATTTTATCATTACAGTTATTATTTTCGTAACAGTTGCTACGAAAATAATAACTGTAATGATAAAAATCTATGAATAAAAAGCTACGAAACCTGTTTGTAGCATTATGCAAAAAAATCTGTTATTTCATTATAGATAATATAATTATCTACTTAATCTTATTTTAACACCTGGTAGACGTAAATCAAAGGATATTATCGATCAATACTAATATTTTCCGTTATCAGGCATGTGAGGATCGTGTGACTAATTCTATTGATATGCTAATATATTTTATTGCAGAATATTATTATTCAATTATTATTCAAATTTTGTTTTGTTTTCTTATATAGACAAAAGTCTTTTTGTTTATGAAAGAGTGCTACCGCACTCACAAAATGTACATATCTTCCTACCAGGAAGATATGTAAATTTTACAAAAAGGACATGATTTTATTATAGGTGTTTCGTTTCTGTACTTTCATTATAAAATATTATACTACAGGATAGGTAGTACGTACTCTTTAAAGTGTAGCATTTTCAGTCAAGTCACTAGTGTATATTTATTTTTTGTAATGGATAGCGGTAATGAATGAGAATTACTTATTGCACCTAGTTTAGACTCAAGATTAAAGATGAAACTAATGATTGAAAAGCATAATAATTACTATGAAATTCTCTTCAATCTTTCAGGTGTAGTCGGGTAACATTTTATTATCTCTTAATTAGCTGAAGCATGATTACATGCAAAATAAAACCAAAACTTTATCTACTTACTGGTTTAGGCACTGAATTTTTTCCAAGCTCTAGCACAATTAGTCCAAACATGAGTCACTTTGTAGAGCCTTTAACTTTTTTACGTTAAGGATAGATAATGTACAATACTGAACAATGTAGTCGGTTCGCCAGCTGCCGCGTATATGAGTGAACGTAACACTGCGTTATCATTTTTATAGATATAGAGTAGGATATAGATAATGGTTACTATTGTTTCCCGATCCTAATGATAATTTTCGGTGTCGCATAATCGATAGGCATGATTTCTGGATGCCTCTGTGTAGCTATAGAATTATTATTGAGGTTTACACCCAGGGCCGTGAGACTAAGGGGAAGGAACTAATATTACTTCGGGCTATAACGTTGTATCCGTCAGTTCGAAGCACCAAAACCTAAAAATAGGCTTTAATTAATAATTGAGCTTGAATGAAAACGTGACTTAATTATAATTATTAAGAAATTTGTGAAAATTTCAAGTGCCTACCTGTTGCCATTATTGATTGATGTCGGGCAAAAAAGGCCCAAAAAATCACGTTTTGTGCATGTATATTGGGAGCCCCCTTAAATATTGTTGTTACTTGTAGCGGCAACATAAATATAATAATAATTAATCTGTGACAGAAGTTCAGCTATATGCTATAGCGGTTCTTGACATATGGCCTGGACACAGACGGACAGACAGACGAACATACAACGAAGTCCTAATAAGAGGGTCCCGTTTTTAGACTTTGGATACGGAAGACTTAAAAACGAATACGCAAATCATTCACAGTCATAAAACTATTGTGTTCAAACAAACTCGAACTTTATACAAACTACAAAGTAGGTACCTACAAACTTTTAAATCGTAAAATTATTGAGTAGACAAAGTAAAAGTTTCTGGGAATAGATGGACGTGTGTAAGTTATTCGTACTAAACATTCTAATATTTGTTTTATAAGAATATTTTAATTCATAGTGTTACAAGTGAAGCTAATATTATAATGGCTGGTTTACACGTATTAGGTAAGTTGATAAATAGTCAACTAAATTTTAACTTTAAGACCGTCCCCCGAGCAAACGACCTTGGCCATACATTTGCCGCCTTGCCGAGATCGCACCAATACCCTATTTTTTTACTTATCTTACTTCAAAATTGACCTAAAAAAAAATTAAAACGGGGAATATGTAGTTTATGATATTGTAGATCTATTGGCGTGTGTTTCAAATAAAATTAATTTGTAAATACTAAGGAGATGCTGAATGTATGCTTGAATTTTAATAAATTGGCTTTACTTTGAAAGCTGATATCATGAGTATAATAAACGAAAATAGATAATTTAACACGTGGTAAGGATTGTTTAGATACTGAAGATTATTGCTGTATTTTTATTATAACTCTGTAGCTTTCAAGTTATGAGTTTATAAGGCTCTAAATACGGTAAATTACGGAATCTCCGTAGGGAAGGCCCTTCGGGGATTCTTGGAAATGCTATTGTATCCTATTGTTGTCGCGATCACCGGTGCTCGTACGGGGCTTGATGGGATAATTTTTAAGTGTATGTCCATACGTATAGCAGTAAGCTTTTATAGTTAACTGAAGATGGACAATCAACAACATACTTCTTACATTCCACAAGCATTCTTTCTTTAAATATTCTTCAACAAAGTTCAGGGTAGTATGGGCTGGTTTACACGTATTAAGTAGATAAGTAGTTAACTAAATTTTAAGTTGTTAATTGCATGTAAACACAAAATTTAGTAGCAAGTAGCAAGTTAAAATTTAGTTAAGTACTAAGCAATACATGGAAATTAGAATTTTGACTATTTTTTACTAAGTTGGCAGGCGGGGCTTGTCACTTGACACATTTCGGGCAGGCACTTCAAATTAAGTTAAAATTTAGTTACTACTTATCTACTTAATTACGTGTAAACCAGCCATATTTTCCGTCCACTTTGACATTTTACAAAAAGCAACTCACGACGAAAGAAAGGAATAGGTATTTGTACCTGCTAAAAGGAATACGACAAAAACTGAACCCAAGTGCGCCTGCACTTATGAAATTAACTACATAAATTGTGCTTTGATTGTACCTGTCTAAACGTATCAAGTAACAAAAGCGACGCCCGCCAACTTTACAGAAAAATAGACGAAATTCTAATTATCTTGTTCAGTACTAAACTAAATGCTTTTGTGTTTACATGCAATTAATAACTTAAAATTAAGTTAAAATTTAGTTAACTACGTCTTATCAGCTTAATACGACGGGTAAACCAGCTATAAGCGCGTTAAAAACGGTTTCGTAGCACGTTGCTAGTTGCTGTAAGGTACGGTTATTATACTTTAACTATACATAGTATAATATAATATCATTTTAGTACTTAGTAAGAACTTTTAAAATGACGAACTTTTTAAATCATGTTGAAAACTCGGTTTTGTAGCACGTTGCTACGGTAGCCACGTTGCTACCGTAGCAACGTGGCTACGAAACCGTTTTTAACACGCATATGGCTGGTTTGTAACTTAAGTTGATAAGTTCTTACCGTAGTTAACTTAACTTAATTTTAAGTTATTAATTTGTAGCAAGTAAAAATTAGTTAAGTACTAAACAAGATAATTAGAATTTCGTCTATTTTTCTGTTAAGTTGTCGGGCGGCTATTGATAGCTGTGTCCCTTACTTTATAAAACTTACAAACTCTTAATATTTCTCTGCTTATACATGTCGTAGGATTATTTGATAAATCGAATTATCGCAAAAATTCTAGGAATTTCGCGAAAACACAGATAATTAGATAATGCTGTTTAAATTTTTCAATTTTTCTAAAAAAAAGTTAGGTTTTTTGGAAAAACGCGAGTTGCCTTAGTAACATTGCACATTCTTAACGCTGATTGACTTCATTTTTGCTTACTGGTCAATTCTCATTCTGATTGGTTACTATCTTTTCCTATGTATTTTTGAGGTATTACCATCTATACTTATTATAAAACAAAGTCGCTTTTTTTCCCTCATGTCCCTTTGTTCCCGTAATCTTTAAAACTACGCAACGGAGTTTGATGATTCTTTCAGTGTTAGATAGCCCATTTATCGAGGAAGGCTACAAGCTATGTTTTATCACGTTAAGACTAATAGGAGCGAAGAAATAGAGGAAAATGTGGAAAAAACGGAAAAGTTTATTTGAAAGGGCTAACTTGAACGCTAGCGCGAATCTCAGGTCCGTCCGATTGAGTCGTACGATTTGAAAAATTCTTTCAGTGTTAGATAGCGCATTTATTGAGAAAGGCTATAAGCCAGGGGTTCCCAAACTGTGCGCCGCGGCGCTCTGGTGCGCCGTGGAAAGGCAAGAGGGGCGCCGTGAGTCGATCCTCCTTCATTATCCATAACCACAAATATTAGAAAATAAAATTATAATATGAATTAATATACAAAGCAGTCAGATGATTAAATATTTGTTTATTATTATTTACTTGCTTAACCTAACTATAATTATTAAAGGTGTTTACTATATTTTTACTATATTTTTGTAATAGCTAGGTAAGTAGGTAGAGTAGGGCGCCGTGACAAAATATTGACTTGTAAGTGCGCCGCAGGCTGAAAAAGTTTGGGAACCCCTGCTATAGGCTATATTTTATCACGCTAAGACTAATAGGAGAATGTGGAAAAAAACGGGGGAAATTATTTGAAAGGGCTTATACATAGGCTGCACTAAAAATATCGGGAATGGAATACTTCCACTATTCCTGTCATATTAAAATATTTTTAATTGAAAACTCCTTGGTTTTAAAAATCGAATACCATTTATTTATTTAAAAAAAGATTCTCGGTCTTGTCACAAGGTCTTGTCAAACTTGTTTAGACGTTGAGAAAATGGAATTGACTCGAGAAAATTCTAGAGCGATGATTTATTATGACTTTCGAAGTGGTTTAACACAAAACCAGTGTGTTGATCGGATGATTTCTGCATTTGGTGATGAAGCCCCATCCAAAACCACAATTTATCGCTAGTTTGCTGAATTTCAACGTGGACGTGTCAAGCTCAATGATGATCCCCGTCAAGGTCGTCCAAAAACTGCAGTCACCCAAGAAAACGTTGATGCTGTGCGTAAGCTGGTTGAGGAAGATCGACATGTGACATACCGTGAAATTCAAGCAACTTTAGACATTGGCATAAGTCAAATACAAATAATATTGCAACATACAACATCGTATCAGGTGACGAATCCTGGATATACGCGTACGAACCCAAAACTAAAAACCAGTCACGAGTTTGGGTGTTCGAAAATGAGTTAAATCCAACAAAAATTGTTCGTTCACGGAGTGTTGCAAAAAAAATGGTGGCCACATTTGTCTCCAAAACCGGCCATATTGCGACTATTCCTCTTGAGGGACAAAGAACGGTTAATGCAGAATGGTATGCTAGTATTTGTTTGCCACAGGTCGTATTTGAACTCCGTAAAGAGAACTGCAACCGCCGCATCATCCTCCATCACGACAATGCGAGCTCTCACACCGCGCACAGAACAAAAGAGTTTTTAGAGCAAGAAAACATAGAATTATTAGACAATCCGCCGTACAGCCCCGACTTAAGCCCTAATGATTTCTATACTTTCCCTAAAATAAAGAATAAATTGCGTGGTCAGAGATTTTCATCACCTGAAGAAGCTGTGGACGCCTACAAAACGGCCATTTTGGAGACCCCAACTTCCGAATGGAATGGTTGCTTCATTGATTGATTCCATCGTATGGAAAAATGTGTCAAATTTCGCGGACAATACTTCGAAAAGCAATAAACACATTTTTAAATAGTACTGTTGTGTCACCTCCTTGATTCCCGAAATTATCAGCTCGTATTCTCGCGAACTACTGGAGCAATTTTTATGTTATTTGGCACAGATAAAAATTAGAGTGTAGACTACGTGAAGGACCATAGCTTATCAATTTTAAACATTTTTTCAGTAGCTATATTATATTTTATACCCGTGCGACGCCGGGGCGGGTCGCTAGTATTAGATAATTAGTATTTGTTTCGTTCTTGTTTTCCATTTATTCCATTCCATTTCCATTCATTAGTCAGTTATAGATGATAAACTCTAGTCGAAAAAATTAAAGTGACCACATTTTATTTTTTTATCCCTAATAAGTAAGTTTCCATAGGAAGTTGAATTGATGCGAGTCGTGAAGAAAAACTTATCCTACAAAAATCATTATCATTTCTCCAGAGTATCAAAACATTTTGTCTTTGTCACAAAACTCGTCACAAGCAATATAGAGTTTCCATCTTTCTATGCTTATTATAAAACAAAGTCGCTTTATTTTCCCTCATGTCCCTTTGTTCCCTTTAATCTTTAAAACTACGCAACGGATTTTGAAGATTCTTTCAGTGTTAGATAGCCCATTTATCTAGGAAGGTTATAGGCTATATTCAATCACCCTAAGACTAATAGGAGCGAAGAAATAGAGGAAAATGTGAAAAAAACGGGGAAATTTATTTGAAAGGGCTAACTTGAATGCGCTAATCTCAGGAACTACTGGTCCGATTTGAAAAATTCTTTCAGTGTTAGATAGCCCATTTATCGAGGAAGGCTATATTTTATCACGCTAAGACTAATAGGAGAATGCGGAAAAAACGGGGAAATTATTTGAAAGGGCTTATCTCGCGAACTACTGGAGCAATTTTTATGTTATAATTTGGCACAGGAAGTAGACCATGTGAAGGATCACAGGATATCGATTTTGATCATTTTTTCAGTGGCTATATATTTTATACCCGTGCGACGCCGGGGCGGGTCGCTAGTATTATTATGAAACAAAGTCGCTTTTTTCCCTCATGTCCTTTGTTCTCTTTAATCTTTAAAACTACGCAACGAATTTTGATTTTTCTTTCAGTGTTAGATAGCCCATTTATCGAGGAAGGTTATAGGCTATATTTTATCACGCTAAGACTAATAGGAGCGAGGAAATAGAGGAAAATGTGGAAAAAACGGGGAAAATTATTTGAAAGGGCTAACTTGGATGCGGTAATCTCAGGAACTACTGCTCCGATTTGAGAAATTCTTTCAGTGTTAGATGGCCCATTTATTGAGGAAGGCTATAGGCATAATTTTTTCAGTGGCTATATATTTTATACCCGCGCGACACCGGGGCGTGTCGCTAGTACATAATATAGGTCCTTACACACGATTTTTTTTTTGTATAAACTTAATATATATTTTAGGGTGGGTTGCACCAGAGGAGTGGTTAATGTTAAAGTTATGGTCAAAGTTATGGTTATAGTTAAACCTAACTTAACTTTAACCATAACTTTGACCACGGAAATTCACAGATGTCTGTTGCGTTTATTTTTTTATTAAAGCTAGGTATGCCAGCCAGCCAGGTAATGGGATTGAGAGTATGAAAATTGAATTATCCGTAAAAATATTTGTTATAAATTATAATCGTCACTGAGAAAAATAGTAAAATTTTCACGAAAAATTTTCGATATAAGGCGATTTGATAATTTTTGGTTAAATATGGCGTAAGGACGCCATATTTAACCAAAAATTTGACATTTTGCACTGTAGTTATAGTACTAAGTTTGTGTAAGGGTGGGTTGCACCAACTTTTTTAATTATAACTGTAACTTTAACTATAGTGCAGAATGTCAAAATGTCAAATCTTTGGTTAAAGTTAAATATGGCGCCCACGGACGCCATATTTAACCATAACCGCTCATACGTTCTAAATTTTTCGTGAAAATTTACTATGTTTTACAGTGTTATATTTTCCTGTCTATTTTTACGGATAATATTTTTTTATACTGTCGATCCCGTTACCTTATAGCTTGAATAAGAAAATAAACGCAACAGACATCTGTGAATTTCTCCAGTCAAAGTTAAAGTTAAAGTTAAAACTAAAGGACGCCGTATTTAACTATAACCATAACTTTAACTTTAACTTTGACTTTAACCACGCCTCTGGTGCAACCCACCCTTAATTAATCAAAGTATGTACCTACCATTGTTATCGATGCATTGTTCTGAGATGCATTGCCATCTTAAGGGTAGTTCGTTGAGCCGTTTACTAAAAAAAACGGAGGGACGAGAGTCAATCTTGGAAGGCGGTTTGGACTGCCACATTAGAGTTGAATTCCGAATTATTATTTTTAACAAAAAATTAAAACCGACTTCCAAGGTAGGCTAAAACACAACTATTTCTGTGCTCAATCCATTTTACTCAATTCATTTTGAAGTCTGTACCAGATATAGCTGAATCTTCAGTCTGCCAAAATATTTGAAATATTTGTAACTGGCACCGACTTCAAAATTATGAGGATTGAGTACAGAAATAGTTGAGTTTTAGCCGAATTCGGAAAAAGGCACTATTGGATAGGAAAAATTATTTAATACTTTTTAGTTCATATTATAAGGATGTTATTGTTTTTACCTTGGAAGTCGGTTTTAATTTTTTGTTCAAAATAATAATTTCACTCTTTTTAGTTTTTAGTTACCTAGTAAGTAGTAAACTATCGCGTACTATGTACGTAGAATAATACACCTGTATTATATTATTCTACGTCTTATTACAAGCTCACCGGTGAGCGAGGCACAATAGAAAAACAATAGATTTCCAACAATCTACGATCGAAGGATACAAACTATTAGCAACAAATTATAAGTATCGTACAGGAAACCGGTCTCAAACGCTTCAACTCCCAAGCACATTCCACCACTCCACAATGTGGTGTTATTTACGAATTCGGACATTATATTAATAACCGGTCCCACTCGTTCGACTCAAGCGCTCTTTACACAAAATATTTTGAATGTGAAGTTTTGAGAATACACAAACTGTGTTACGCTCGTAAAAATATCATAATTCGGTATTTTATTCGAAGATGAACTTTTCTCACATTCTGAGAATTGGGTCCCAGGTGCGCGTGGTCTATGGCGGTTGTATACTAAGGTATAATAATCTATCTCGATGGCCGTCGCCGCTGCGGCTCGGCCGCTAGTGCGCGCCCGGTCTGGTACCCGGCCCGGTACCCGGCCCCGCGCCGCGCCACCGCGCCGCTCGCTTGACAGCCCTAGCAGATTGTAGCAAGCGAGACGGCAGACATTTATTGTACTATGAACGCTAAACGCAATGCAAAAGGTTGAAATTAGGTTGTTTTCATGTGTTGTTGTGAGACAGGCATGTTACTTAAGTATATTATCGAAGCAGCTTACTTCTCAGAAGTAATGTCAAATGTGTGCCTTATGCTCTGGACTTAAGGATGAATTTGTTATGTTCAATTTTGGTGACATTGGTGACCCTGATGTGGTAATGATGATGATGATGATGATGATGAATGTAATTTGCATAGTAGCATATGCTTTCAGTTCTTAAAACAGCGCCTAAACCCCCAAACTTATATCTATAAGGAATCCGGAGTTCTCTTAGTATCTTCGGAACCATAGTATACCTCGGTACAAAATCTTGCGTTTTGGTAGCATATGCTTACGATGCTTCTCATAAAACCAAAATCACCATATGTTTTCATATAAATTTCGAGGAGTTCCCTCGATTACTCATGGATCCCATCATCAGGTCACCACTTTTGTGAACATGGTACCAAATTGGAGTGAAACCTAATACAATGAAACAAAAATTTCGCAAATCGGTTCATAAACGGCGGAGTAATCGTTGAAAATACAAAAAAAAATATATTTAAAAAAACCACAGCCGAACATAATATAACCTCCTCGTTTTTTGGAAGTCGGCTAAAAATGGTAATCTGTTGGAGCAAGGTCCGAAGAGTACGGTGGATGTCGCAGACATTCCAAATACAGCTCCTAAAGTTTTGCGGCCGTCTGTTGTGCAGTGTGTGGTCTAGCGTTGTCCTGAAGCATCAAGCAGCAGTGGCTTAGAGCGATTGACCAGCTTTGGTTGTTTAGCAGCTAGTTCTTCCATCATGGTTTGCAGTTGCTGACAAAAGATATCTGCCGTTTGGCCAGATTTTAGAAAGCTGTAGTGAGCGACATCGGCACTAGTCCACCAAACACTCACAAGTAACTTTTTCTGAGTCAATTTTCGCTTAGGGAAGGATTTGGCTGATTCTCCAGGGGACAGCCATTACGACGAACGCTTCCGATTATCGTAAAGGATCCATTTTTTATCACAAGTACTTATGACAAGTACTTATGATCCGATTTAAAATCCCTTCATTATTGTGTCGGTCGAGCAATGTAACGCAGCAGTCGACGCGTATTTTCTGGTTTGCTTCACTCAATTAATGAGATACCCGACTTTCAATTTTTTTTATCTTCCCAATTTGCTTCAAGTGGATTAAAGCAGTTTTATCACTTACAACGAAGCCTGCTTCTAACTCTGAAGTGGTTTGCGATGGATCCGCTTCCACAATAACCCTTAATCTTATATCTTTAAACGATCAATTCTTGTATATATATAAATATATAATTGGAATGTCGCAATCGGCTCCAGCGATTTTCATGAAATTTAGTATATAGGGGGTTTCGGGGGCGCTAAGTCGATCTAGCTAGGAATCATTTTTAAAAAATATTATTTTATTCGTTTTTTATCGAATACCGAGCAAAGCTCGGTCAAATAGCTAGTTCTTCATTATGTGTATTGTGTGTGTGTTGATTTGATCGCGGTAGCGAACAGTCGCGTACCGCTCAACAACATACGTAGCAAATATTAATAAAATTAATTAATATTTCGCGAGTCGCACGGCCGCTGCACCGACACCATTGTGCTCGTATCCAACGAGCTGCAGTTCGTACAACACGTCGTCAACACCATGGACGAAGATAGCATCGTGCAGCTGTGCAGGTCAACCTACACCAACAAGGAGATCTGCCGGGGCAGGCTGATGCTGTACGAAGCGCTCGGCAAGACAGCAGCCACCGCCGTCAGCTCGCCGTCATCGGTTTTTCCGGGGTAGGCTCCCGAACGAAGCGTGCATCACGTCGCCGAAAGAGACATTACGTGATAGTGTATTGTGATTGTGTGTGTGAATGATTTAATATAATATATAAGTATTAGGATAAAATTGTTCGGCGTGCATCCGTTGTCTGATTGCCATAACACAAGTTTTCACTTAGCATTGGATTAGACGGCGTGATGTACGCTACCTGCCGTATGATGTATGCCGACAAAATGGTATTATAAAATCTTAAATAATTATAGAGCAAAATTAGGCCAAAAATTGTGTTTTTGTATGGGAGCCCCCTTAATTATTTATTTTATTTTTAGTATTTGTTGTTATAGCGGCAACAGATATACATACCTAATCTGTGAAAGTTTCAACTCTCTAGCTATTACCGAATACCGTTCTTGAGTTACAGCCTGGAGACAGACAGACGGACGACATCGAAGTCTCAGTAATAGGGTCCCGTTTTTACCCTTTGGGTACGGAACCCTAAAAATGTATTCGTAGAAGTAACTATAACAGGAACTTTTCGTTCAAATTCCTTTGAACGTAAATGAGATGATGTTGTTAGTAGTGTAAAACACGTTACTTATAATGTTTTATTTTCCTTATGGTTGGCTCTTAGTTAAAGATGGCTCAAATTCTGTAGATAATATGAGCCATCGATGTATGGGGTATTAATCAGCCTGTTAATGGCGCATTTTCACTGGTCGATAGGGCCCGCATGCGGGGTGCGGGAGATTTCTGAAACGCATGCCTCGACCAATCAATGCGCCATTTAAGTTGTCATAGACTCCCCGTATGCTGTATACTGCACGAGTTAACGACTAATGAAAATGCGCCCTTAGGTATGTCCGTATTGATATGATTACAGAATCTATCGACTTTTCAGAATCCAGATAAGATGCAAGTATATAGGTAGATGCCTACTTAAAACTAGTAGTAACTGGTACCTATACCGCGTGTATTAATTTTTATAGGTACTTAAGACGCTGATTTTTTTCATTATCTCCCGACTCCCGCAGCCGTATCACGTATCTTGCGAGGGCAATCAGCAATGCGATAGCAATAATTATTGCGCGATAATTGCATCAAAATCGCAATTTCGTATCACGGCCAAAACAATACGATTGCAACGACATACGAATTACGATTGACAACCAGCAATCGATCGCGCGATTATTGCTAGTAGATTGTTGATCGCTATTTTTACGTGATAGCCCTGGCTGATTAGCCAATAGCCTGATACGATAAAAAGTAAATCCATTAGCATCCGTGAACAATTAATGCAGGTGGACATTGGACACATAAAGAGAAAATATTATAATCAGTAGGTACCTTCATACGTTTAAGTGGGAACTTTAATGGCAATTGGCAACAGACTGCAAAGTGGCAACATGATATCAAATGTTTCATTGATGGGTGAGGCCGCCAATTTTTGCTGATTTCATAAAAAAAAACTCTCCGCCTTCGATATTTTCAAAAGTGTTGCAGTTATCAAATTTTTGACTATACTTAATGTCGGATTCAGCAACAAAATGACTCGGAAGGACATAAGTACACAATGATTCAGTTTAAATTATAAACCCAAAAGTTTTTTCGGAAAAACCTTGACGAAAGATGCTGAAATGGCCTATGATATTCTATTATAAAAAAAGGGAAATGGCCCAAAAACAGAAATCCACCAAGGTATAGGTTAGGTGCACTTTGACTGTTGCTGTCAATGATATCATAGGTTGCTGTAGCAAAAACTATGAGGATTGAGGACTATTAAAACATGGCGTACGTGGCGTACATATAATGAATTGTTATATGTTTGGTTATTAGTGCAGCTAAGTGCATGCCAAGTCGGTTTTTTTAATGAATTAATTGAATTTTATGAAATATAAGTAATTGGATTATGGCCATTTAATATATCATATTATATTATGGTAGACAGCATCAGAGACACTCCGCACTGCGTAATAATTAGTTCACACATTATTTTTTTTTCCTGCCTGATGATGCTTATCCACTGACCTCCACCTCCTCCATTTTGGAGATCAGTGTGCTTATCTAAGTTATCTTGCCAAAATTATTTTTTTCAGCCTTTAAAAGAAGGACCTACATCGAGTTTTATATGCGCAGATAGAGTAGGTAGATAACGGGAAAGCACTAAGGGCCGGAACACAAAAACACGACACGACGCGCGTCGTAAAAAACCACGACACGGCATCGTACGACGTCGCGTCGTAGAAACTCACGTAGAAATTCAAAGATGAGTTTCTACGACGCGACGTCGTACGACGTGTCCCGGCCCTTATAGATTAGGAGGTCACGACATTTTTGGTAATGATATCCAAAATGACTTATTTTAGATTGACAAGATAAAGAGCAACTCTCTGATGCCAAATATGTCGGTCTGCCTGCGTAAAGTAGTTGCGTTATCTGTATAGGGCGCCTGAAAACCCAGTATTATCATGACCAAAAAAAATGATAAGGTAAATGGCTGAGTAAGTTATATTAGGTAAGTAAGTACTAGTTAATCTCATATCAGTAGCGTAAAAACTGGCCAAATATTCGGTTGCGTTATGAAGCAACGAGCGTTCAAACGTGACTTAATATTGTGGCCAAAAAAATGATCAGGTAAATGGCTGAAAATTACAAATCGTAAACTATCAGTACGTAAAACAGACCAAATATTTGGTTGCAATTCATAGTTATCGGTGACCTATGTCTGAACGTATATTCTTTTATAAAAGTATTTTACTAGTAGTGTAGTAGTAAGTGCTTGGTTCAAAAACGAAAAACACATGCTTTTATGACCGGTGAGGAAAATTTTTATCGATGACTAAAATATCTAATCGCTAAAAAATCTGAAATCTCACCCTGCTCCGTCATCAGACTCACCACCAACCAAGTGTAGCGAATTAGGTCTTCAGTAGAAAATAAATGAGCCCAAGCTCAAGGGGTTTCGCAACAGCCATGGAAGAGTTGTATTGCCCACCATGACAACATCATATCAGAATATACGTTCAGACATAGGTCGCCGATAACTATGAATTGCAACCAAATATTTGGTCAGTTTTGGTGCCAATAAGCTAGTACATACTGACAGTTTACGATTTGTAATTTTCAGTCATTTACCTGATCTTTTTTTTGGTCACAATATTAAGTCACGTTTGAACGCTCGTTGCTTCATAACGCAACCGAATATTTGGTCAGTTTTTATGCTACTGATATGAGAACAACTAGTACTTACCTAATATAACTTACTCAGCCATTTACCTTATAATTTTTTTTTTTTGGTCATGATAACTGGGTTTTCAGGCGCCCTATACAGAGAACGCAACTACTTTACGTAGGCAGACCGACATAATATTTGGCATCAGAGAGTTGCTCTTTATCTTGTCAATGCAATGTAAGTCATTTTGGATATTGTTACCAAAAATGTCATAACCTCCAGTAATATTTATATATCGTATATATATATCGTATATATCGCCAACAAACTGAAATACAGTTTGGCGGTTTTTAGGATAAGGACATAATATATTGTAAAATACTGGAATCAATTTATATAAAAAAAAATATTATATATTAGGCTGCCTCGTACGTGACTATCTAACCACAGACTACAAAATTTCTTATTATAAGCAATGTTACCATTATTTTTGTAGCAGGTATAAAAAATACAAAATATACTTTATATATTTATTTCTAAAACTATAAACAAAATGAATACATTGTTTTCTAATAAAGTTATTGCCATCTGTAATGCGCATATGCTCTGTTTGCTTCGCACTGTCTGTGTAAATCTTGTTTCCTCTTGATGACTTTGCCCGTGTTGTTAGCAGCATCAATCAATTCCCAAGCAAACTGTTCTGGGAAATGCACTGTTCTCTCCCTGTCCTTCGCAGCCTCTAAAAGCCATTTGATAGATAGAAACAATGACCGATGGTCGGTAATGGGACAGGGTACCTGAAAATAATAATAACATTATATTATAGACAAATAACTACAAGTTTATATTGTCATTTTCGATTTTTTATTTCATTAAATAATACATTGTGTGATTTTGTTTTATTTTTACCTGATAAGTAATACCTCCTCTCTTTATTGGCAAAAGATGAAGCAAAGGCTTACAGTTTTCCACAGCTTTATGCAATATCTCTTTCGGGCATAATTCTATCTTTGACTTGTTTTCAGGTGAGGCTAAATGATACCTCTCTATTTGAACTCTTTTGATATTCTCAAATGCTTTTTCTACAAGTTCCCGAGCCAATTTTTTGTTTCCCTTCTTCATAACATGATTTATTACTTTACTGAAAAAATAATTGTATCATTTAACTCTATCATGGTATGATAACATGATTTTATTTTATATTTCATGGTTTGAGTCTGATGTGCTTAGAAATTGTCTTGGCAAGAAAGGATGCATCATGCAACATTGTTTAAAATAAGTTGTTACAGCAGCTTACATCTTCAGACAGTGGCATAACTATAACATCCGGGGCCCGTGGCAAATTGATGGGTTCCTATCACTAAAAATCGTCATGTTAATATACATTCTGATCTCACGGCCTTTTTGGGCCCATGGCATTTTGCCAGCCCTGCCTGCTATAGTTACGCCACTGCCTTCAGATCTCCTTATTAGTAAAAGGGTCTACAAAGTTAAGATGATTTAAAAATTAGTTTTAGTGAACTTTTATAATATCAGAAACTTACTCTACTAATGGGTCGTGGTAAACAGAAGATGTCTGATACACAGCAGGAGGTTTTACTGGAATAGCTGCTATTTTACTCAATTCATTCATTTCAATAATTTTAGCTTGGTCTTCTTTTCTGTATATGGGATTTTGAAAAAAATCTGCAAAACTCGTTCCTTTAGCATGTTTATTTCGTATCGATACAGGCAAGCTGAAAATATGTAATCAGTTAAATGGTAAAAACTAAAATAGTCTTAGAGTAGATTTTACTCTTACCTATTACTATTGTTCTATTCATTACCTTTGAAAAGATGGTGTTATATATTTTAGGGGACACTTGAAAAGTAGTGCAATTCCTCTTAATTTACTCATTTTGCGGCAAGTTCACAATATTATTCAATCGAAATAGTATTATTTTATTAAAAACATTGGGTTTTAGGTTAAATAGTTTTTTCATATCAAATTTGTTTTTTCATAACAGTTGACAGTTGACATCTAGTTTTTTTATAAGCAATAGCTTTACCACGGCAGTCAGTCACCGCCGGCTTATGCAGGATAGTGAATGCTGTTGCAGGCCTGCAACACCGAGCAGGACGCGACCACCTGGGTCCTGCACAAAGCCAGGCTTTGTGCAGGACCCAGGTCGCAACTCGCAAGCCTGCAAGCTCCGCCCACCACTTGCAAATTGCAATCCGCCGCGCAGGACCGTGAATGTGGTTGCAGGACTGCATTTTTTTTTTTTTTTTACACTCGACAGCAAAGAGATAATAAATTTATCTTTATAACAGGGAATTGACTACCGGGCCGCCCGCTACGGGCCGCCCGTCACGGGCAGGTCTGTCGCATGTTTGCTCGTCAATTCCTAGGTACGGGCACAGACATGCCCGCCGGCCCGTGCCCGCAGCCTGCCCGCGAGATCGCATTTTTCCCGCGCGGGCATGGGCAAGTCTGTACATGAATGGTCGCAACGGGCGGCCCGTCGTCATTTGCGCCTTGGAGAGCGACAGGAGTCCACTTAAAATATTATTTTAAAACATATTATTGTAAACAATACAAACACTAAATATAAGAAAAACCAACAACAACAATTTTGACATTCGTTTATTTCCATTTACCGGTCGCATCCTTGTTTGTGGATAGTTAAAAGCAAGGATAACATTCAAAACACCGATTAACGTAAAGCCGCTTACACCGAACTTATTGAAAAATCCAAAAAAATCAACGCCGATACTGATCTATCATTTGTTAAAAAGAATATCGAGTCCATGAGTCCACGACCGAGCTGCAGCCCTATTCTATCTATTCGACTGACTAGTCTGTTCTGTGTGTGTTCAATAGGTTGCCCCTATTGAACACACACAGAACCTTGCAACAGACTTGTGCCAGACCGGGCGGCCAGCGGGCAGCCCGGTAGTGAATTCCCCGCTTTATACCTAATATTATATTATTTTCTTCTTAAGAGCCCGGGTTACCCTCGAAATTCTCATACATACGTAATACCAAAATCATTTTCTCATACGAAAATATTTAACATGTTTGAGTTATTTTTCAGCTTAAAATAGTAATTACCTAGGTTCCTGTACAAAAATCAACTTCAAAATATTTAAACACTTTAAAAAATTTGTTTGTGTATAATTTTTTTTACTAAATTTACTACTAAATATTTAAACACTAAAAATAGAGTAAAACACTAAAAAATATATAAATAAATATTAAATTTACTACAAAATATTTCAACTCAAAAAAATATTTTTTAGTATTAAAATATTTTGTAGTAAATTTACTATTTATTTATATATTATTTTTAGTGTTTTACTCTATTTTTTAGTGTTTAAATATTTAGTAGTAAATTTAGTAAAAAAAATTATACACAAAAAATTTTTTTTTTTAGTCTTTAAATATTTTGAAGTTAATATTTGTTCAGGAACCTAGGTAATTACTATTTTAAGCTGAAAAATAACTCTGTTTGAGTTATTTTAAATTTGTTAAATATTTTCGTACGATAAAATGATATTGGTATTACGATTAGGTTCGGAGGATTAAGATTAAGTTCTTCAAGAGCCATGCACTAAACCACTAGACCAAACTAGGCTAGAGGCGTATGTAACACGTGTGATGCTGATGGTGACGTTTACACGAGCGCGCAATCCTACACGAGCGATATGATCAAACCCTTTACTTACGGCTTACGGCTCAGCTTAAAAAATCAATATGCCCGCGTTTCTAAAAAAAAAGTGAAATCCCACCAAAAACATGAACTGTAAAAAAGTAGCCAAGTCTCGAATCTCGATGGATCTGCTTGTTTATCTCTAATTAGGGTTCCTTGTTGACTACGGAACCCTAAAAAGTAATTAAATCTAGACAAAGTCGTACCAAGTCTAAGGTTCCTATATTTTTATAAAGAAATAGCAGAAATATAATTAAATAATTTTAATTAAATAATAATAAAATATATTTAAATAAATATTTTAATGAAATAAAAAATAAAATACGAATAAAAAATAATGATACAACTACGAAATTAATAGTATTTTTGTATCTTCTTTTAACTTTATTACTAAAAATGTACCGACTAATATTTATGAATACTTCTATGGTAACTAAGAGAAATTATATGTTTTTGGTACACGTCTTGTTACTAAAGGATAATTATATTTAAAAAATAAGAACTTCAATGTTAATAAAAATGTATATATTTTATTTTTATGTGATATCACTAAACTTTTAATAACCGACAATAAGGTCCCTTTTGAAAAGTGTTAAGTGTTTGTACCAGCTTTTTACTAAACTTTACCTCGAATTTTAAGACAGAAAAAAGTTACTTTTTAAATAGAAGTTTATATAATATTTGATCTCATTTGTAGTAAATATATATTTTTGTTGACTTTGACTGATTAATAAGATTAATAGAAGCACAATGTTTATTTGTTTAAAAATTTTTTAATAAGTACAATAAACAATGTTGTTTAGTATCGGAAACGTCTCTAGTTAGTAAAAAATGATCCGTTTTATATTATTCTTTTATAAAATCCAATAGAAAACATACTATAAATGAAATATTTAGTAAAAACCATCTTGGGCATTTTCATTACATCATGCACTTTGGCGTGGTAAACAACAGGAATAGGGTTATAAAATTATATAATTGAAGTTAAATTCTAAAAGGCCATATAACCTACTTTTCAAAAAACATGATATCTATGTAACTTCCTACAATAACATACTTTTTTTGGGTGTCGAAGTTTAAATGCGATTTTCTCAATATCACCTTTTACAACTTTCGAGTTTAAACATTTTTTTTTAATATTTTCCAGACCTACACGCATGTTATTTAGATGGTTCGATAGCCTATTAAATTTAGATTATGGGGATACTAATAACTCAATACCGACAATAAGGTCCCTTCACGCTGATAACGTCACATATTTTCATTCATTATGAGATCACGTACTCATCATTTTGAATGAAATTCGTAAATTGTTATACGAATTACGTCGTCCTCACTCGACCGCGGTCAGGCACCGACTGTCGCATCGCCAACGTGTAGAGGCGTACCGCCATCGCTGGGCCATCATCCTTTGATGTGCGCCCGAAAAACCGACACCGCCGCCATTCCATCGCTGGCGCCATCGGCCATCCTACGCCACTAATTACGTCCTCCCCACGCTGGCCCATCATGATGGGCCACCGGCCACTACACAGTATGCTGGCCCATCGTGGGGAGCCGCAATAAGACGTTATCACGTCAAAAATCCAGCTGTCTACTGTTGACACTTGTTTGACATTGGCATATTTTCTAAATCTGTGAAATGTGAATACCTTCCCAAAATAAACTTTTTATTATTATAAGAAAAATAAAATATTATATTAAAATGACTACATTAATTAAATTTGACCTCAAGGAATTGAAAAAATTAGCCAACGATAAGAATTCTTGTGTGGTGGAAAAGAAAGTGGTACAAAACTTAGCACTGCAACCGTGGTGTTTGCGAAACGTGAAAGAGTCCATTAAAAATCTTTTGGATTATAAAATAGGCAAATTCGACAAAGAGTAAGAAACTACTTTTAATATTGCTTGTCCATATTATACTTTTGGGTTTTGGCATCCCCGGGTAACAGGAGCTATTCTGTAAGCAAGCCACTGGAGCTGTGGCCTGTAGTAAGGAATTCTGAAAACTCAAGTTCTATGTAATAATGACTGTAGATTACAGTATTGTGCACTAAAGTAGATTTCGATGCTCAGTTTTACTGTTACTGTGGTTCCATAGCACCTAAGAAAATATATTTTATGATATCAATTATCAACATTGATATTTTCATTTTATTTTCAGATACAATGGTATTCTTTTAAGTTATAAAAACTTGCAAGTGTTGCAAAATGTTGGTGCAATTCGCAATGATAATGCTGACATCCATTTCCAAGTCCAGGCAGATTATTTTATATTCCAACCATACATTGGGGCCACGTTAAAAGGTGTTGTGAATAAAAAAAGCAATACTCATCTGGGTATTCTTGTACACAGGTAAACTATAAATACTTCATTCAAAAAACTTTATGAATTTTTAATTTCAATTAGAAATCTTTTGCAATGTAATACATTCTCAACAAAATTGCTAATCCTTAAAATCGTAACAACTATCTACCCTCTAGGTGTGAGTTTATATCTATTGGAATACCATAGTGTTTATTAATATTAATATCTCATACATTTTTAACTAAGAAAAAGTTGAGTAATTTTTTAATAAGCTTCCTCTATTTTTTTAGGGTGTTCAATGTGGTAATTCCCAGGCCAACAGAGGAGCCAGGAAATGATTGGATAGGGGCCAGTGTAGAAGAGGGTCAGGAAGTTGTTTTCGAAATTGTTGTTTTGGACCTTTTTGGAGCCCTACCCTATATAAGAGGGAAACTTGATGAGAGGTTAAAATTATAATTATTGTCTCTTGTATTTAAAACTCATCCTAAAAGTTTTACATTATTGATATATTGCCCACAGTAAATATAGTAGGTAAGTCACCTGTAAAACTTTTAGGGCCAAAAGTATATTATTTCAATAACCAATATTTGTATGAAGCCGCTATTCCTCTGCAGCGCACACTGTGCACGGCCACGCGGCGCACGAATTTATTACTTTGAATACGTCAATTCGTGCGTAAGGTGTCCGTGTTTTGCAGTGGACACAGTCACATATATTTTCTTGCAAAGCAAAGCTTAACGCACATGCATAGTCTCTCCGTGCGCTGCGGTGGACTGGCGGCTTAATTTTGGTATTATGCATATTTTACAGGTGGTTAGAATTAGAAGTCAATGATGATGACACTGAAGAGTCAAAAGCCAATAAAGTTATAAATGTCTCGTACATAAATTTTGATAAAACAAAGCCAGAAGCTAATAACTCAAAAGCCAGCGAGGATCCACAGTCAAATAAAAAAAGGTTAAGCACTTGTAGTGTTAAGGAAGATGCAAGTGATACAAATGTTACCTCCACTAGTGACATTGAAAATATAGCGAGTACACCACCAAAAAAGAAAACAAAATGGGAAAACACAGCTGAAAAGGAACATAAATCAAAGTCAAAAAAAAGAAGAAAAGAAACAGATTAACTATATTTAAAATATACTATACTTATATAGAGAGATTTTACTATAATATTTAACTTTTAAATAAATAAAATTGACAATATTATCAAAACTTTTTAATTTTTCACTACTTGATCAAATCATCAGACTTAAGAAATGGATTTCAGTCAAGAAAATATTTTTATGTAAATAAAGCTACTAGCTGTACTAAATCGTATCTGTTTAATTATTAATAATTATTATTTAAAATGAGTTAAAGATAATGATAGTTTTATTTTTAGACAAAATATATTTTAATCAACTAAGAGCTGACGACCATATTATACCTTCAGCTTTATTAAAAGTCCGTTAGCTACTTCTCTGAACAACACTTTCTGATAATTATTAATCTGTGTGCTGGCAGGGAGGTGGGAGTAGTGGGGTGGGGAAAAAAATGTAGGTTCAGATCAGCTGTATTAAAACTCCATTAGAGCTTCCCTGAACAACCCTTTCTGATAATCTGCGTGTTGGCAGGCCGTGGGCGGTGGGTGTGGGACAGGGTTGTCAGACATCCCGATTTTGGCGGGACGTCCCGATTTTTTCATCAAAATTAAATGCCCCCCCGCGGGACAGGCTCAGTCCCGCTTTTCGGGCAAAGCCAACGTACGTGCAGCGTGCTAAGAAAGAAAGGTGCTTAATGAAGATAAGAGTGTGGGAGGTAGTTTGGTGGATTTTCTTTGGCTACTTTTGCTATCTATTGTCACGTAAACGTTATATTTTTAACGCATATAAAGATAAAAATTTAAAAAATCAAGTACTTATATACCTTTTTTTACTTTGTCCCGCTTTTGACTGAAGAATCCCGCTTTTTCACTCAAAAAGTTCCAAAATCCCGACTTGGCACAAAAAAAATCTGGCAACGCTGGTGTGGGACTCATGGGAGAAAAAAAAATGTAGGTTCAGCTGTATTAAAACTCCATTAGCTACTTCCCTGAACAATCCTTTCTGATAATCTGCGTGCTGGCAGCCTGGCAGGCCGTGGGCGGTGGGTGTGGACTGTGGGTGTAGTGGGGTGGGGAAAATAATGTAAAAAAATCTAGGTTCAGCTGTAATAAAACTCCGTTAGCTACTTGCCTGGACAACCCTTTCTGATAATTTGCATGGTGGCAGGCCGTGGACGGTGGGTGTGGGAGTGGCACAGGGAGTGGTGGCTGGTGGAGTGGGGAAAAAAAAGAAAAAAAAAGGTATAGTCTACCAAAAACTTTATTTTTTTCCAAAGCTAGGTTGACCCCAAGTTGGCTAAGCTAGTGGTGAGTTGTGAACAGAAAACTGAGAAACTGAGAACCATCAACCATCAGCTGAGAAGTGAGAACCAAGTAAAACGCAGCTCTCGCCTCGCAGTCGTGTTTATTGCCAGCACGTGACGCTATATATTTTTTTCGAAAGAAGGAAAAGAAGTTCCATGTTGTCAAAATTGACATTTGTGTATTGTGATATTTTGTGATTTGTGTTTATGAATGTGGAAAATTGGAAATCTAGCTTACAATGATAAATACTTAGTTCTAGATCTATTTTAAATGATATATTGCTACAAATTTTATAAAAATATAGAACCAACTACACATCAATGGGTAGAGCATATTTGGATGCTTAAGTAAATTCAGTTTTTTGAGTTACCTATTCCGTCTATTGAGTGTTGAAAATGTCGAAGAATGGCGAAGTTTCTTCAAATCAAGGTAAGTTACGGCGAAATAACTAAAAAGTGAAACTGAATAATACGGATATAATATCGACTGCTCTAATAGATAGCACACTACCTTCTCGATTCGAAAATCGAATACTGTGTTTGAAATACTGGGAACATGGGAAACCCTTATTGCCCTTCAATATTACCGCAAAGTTTTTACGGATTGCAATTAAGATAAAGTAGTAACTTAGTGGTACATAATACATGTTATGTGTTGGTACAAACTTATTATCATTTCAGGTCCTAGCAGGCCAACCATGCCAAAGCCAGACCTAAATTTGTTTACAACTGAGAAGCGCAAAATATTGAATCTACAGTTAGCTGGCCCATCAGATGACAATGCTGCTTTTATGCCATTCACACCAAATCCTCCTATTCAAAAACCAAGGGTTCCTTCAAGAACTATAAGGGATGTTCTCCCTGATAACACAAGGTAAATTTAATTATTTCTAACATAATAACAACAGAAAAATTTATATTACACCTGTCAGTAATGTTCTGGATTTATATTAATTCTTATAAGTTATGCTAGCAATATTTTTGATGAATGCTTATGCATATATTTTCTTATCTGTGAAATAAACATTGAGCTAAAATGATACATTTAATAAGACAATGCTATTTTGAAATGTTACACATACATAATATTGTTAAGGGCTCAGACAGGTTGTTCTAAGCCATTCGTTCAAAATTGTACTATGCAGTTCACCAGAACTGCATAGTTTTGAATGAACAACTACATACCATGTAGTTGTTATTAACATGAGTAATGTACACATTATATGGCTCGATTATTATTAAATACATTGTTCACAGAGACAGATGTAGGATCTACCCATCAATGCAGTCATCAGGCAAGCTGCAGCTATCTGCAACGGAGGTGTATGACTTCACAGCCGATGATTTGCAGGATCATGGTGAAATAGGCAGGGGTGCATTTGGAGCTGTGAATAAAATGGTTCACAGGAAGTAAGTTACCTTTAAAAAGTTGTTAAGAATATAGATCAACTAAATAATGTCTGCAACTTTTCTTTGAAATTAGTTTCTTGTGCTACAATAACATTATCTGAAAATAATTAATCTTATGCTCTTTCCTAAAACTTAAAAGAGCATCTTACAACATTTCATCCAAATTGTTGTAGTGGTTAAGCTGAAAGTGGTAACAGTAACACAATATGAACTATAATGGACTGCATAAAGGTATTTTTTTTTTTTTTTAGAAGTAACAGAGTAATGGCTGTGAAGCGTATTCGCTCCACTGTAGATGAAAAGGAGCAGAAGCAATTGTTGATGGATCTGGAAGTTGTGATGAAGAGCAATGAATGTCCATACATTGTACAGTTTTATGGGGCACTATTTAAAGAGGTATTTTTAATTGCCCTATATTTTAGAGAGAAGGTTATAAAGGTTACAAAAGGTTATGTAATAATGAATGAGTGTTTTGAAAACAGCTCAAGGAATTTCACAAAATTAAGTATTTAAAAAGGTTTTGGGTAGTACAAAAATGGTTTGACTAGTCATCTCAGAGATACTTAACAATTTATGTCATTCATTTAATTTTTGTGTCGTAAGATACAACATTTTGTTTGTCATTGTTAGGGACACATCACAATGAAAAACCTTTTTTACATTTTAGGGCGACTGTTGGATTTGCATGGAGCTAATGGATACATCCTTAGACAAATTCTACAAATTCATCTGTGAAAGGATGCAAACAAGAATACCAGAGAATATTATTGCTAAAATAACTCTAGCAACCGTCAAAGCTTTAAATTATTTAAAAGAGAAATTAAAAATTATTCACAGGTAAAAAATAAACATTCTTTTTGTAAAGATAATCTATTTTATTCTAACATTAATTTATTAACATTAACTAGGTGGGATGACAATCTCAGTTTAGTTGCGGCATAGTAAAAGGAGGGGAAGTAGGGTAACTCCGGCCCAATCCGCGATTTAATTACCTACTGTCTTAGGGTTGTCAATTTTAGGCGGCGGCGGCACGGCGTTGTGATGTGGGAGCGGCAAGCGGCAGTCCGCGCTTCGTTCGCAACCGCATGAACAGCGGCAACGTCGCGGTCTTCCGACTTTTAATAATAATAAGTGTCTCTTGATTGTCCATATTTCGGCCAATTTTCGTGCATATTTGCATACATATTTCGGCACTTGGATCGTGCATATACCTAATCCGATGTCTAAATAAAATTATAAATATACCCTTTAAAATAGGGGTTCCGAAACTGTGCGCCGCGGCGCCCTGGTGCGCCGCGTAAAGGCAAGAGGGGCGCCGCCGTGAGTCGATCCTCCATCACTATCCACAACTGAATTATAAAATAAAATTATAATATTATTATGAATTATACAAAGCATGCAGAAGAATAATATTCGTTTATTATTATTTACTTGCTTAACCTACCTATAATCATTTAATGTGTTTATTTATGTATCTTTTTGTAATACCTAGGTAAAGTAGGGCGCCGTGACAAAATGTTGACTTGTAAGTGCGCCGCAGGCTGAAAAAGATTGGGAACCCCTGCTTTAAAACAACATTAAAAACTAACGCCTGTCTCTTATAAGTACCTACTATAAACAAATCTGTTGTTATGATTCGAACTTTGCTTTATGTGTATACTTAATATCTGATTTACAATTAACACACAGAAATATTTATTACTCCTGCGATTATGATCAGACATTTTTGATTCGTTTGGCGCGGCGCGGCGTGGCGCGACGCGGGCGTGCAGCGTAAAGTGTTAGCCCCGACTGGTATGGTCCGAAAACGGTCCGAGATTTTAATAAGTGTGCGTGCGGCGACGCATTGATACTATGGCGCACACATACAAGCCGCGCGCGGTGCCTTTGTCTGAAGATAACTTACTTCCCCTCCTTATACTATGGTTGCGGGCCCATGTTGGATGCAAATAGCAGGAGATTGGCCATCTTGGTGTTCATTGAGATATGACCAGCAGTGGATATAGGCTGATTTGATACTTGGTTGATAATCTATCAATCAAGTCTTAATCAATAGATGAAACAGCCCTTATATTTTTTTGTATTCTGTAAAAACGGCCTGTTCATCATTATTTAAAAAACATTATTGTGTTCATTTATTTGAAATGTCGTCATTTTACTTTACAGGGATGTGAAACCATCTAATATATTATTAGATAGGGGAGGTAATATAAAATTGTGTGACTTTGGCATATCTGGTAAGCTAGTGGACTCCATTGCTCGTACTCGAGATGCTGGCTGCAGACCCTACATGGCAGTAAGTAGAATTTCAAAGTTAAGATTGAGTTTTTTAGTAAATAAGTTGCAGGCAGATCAAACATTACCATTTTTAACCACATTGCTTGACTGTTTTGTTGTAAGATGTTGTTGATGTATATTTAACTGCCAGCACAACTATACAAACTAGCCTATGTCCATACCTAGTAAAAAAGTTCTACATGAAATTTCATATTAGCAGTTTAGGTGTGTTCATGTAAAAGGGAGACAGACACATAATAATATTAGGTTCAAAGTGCGATATGGCAACAATGGTTACAATATACACAACAATAATAATATGACTTTGTTAAACACTTTTAAAACTCCATAACTACTTTCAGCCTGAGCGAATAGACCCAGGCCGCGCGCGCGGCTACGACGTGCGTTCAGACGTGTGGTCTCTGGGGATAACGTTAATGGAGGTGGCCACAGGAGCATTCCCGTACCCGAGGTGGGGTTCGGTGTTTGAGCAGTTACAACAAGTCGTGCAAGGGGATCCCCCGCGACTGACTAACAATAATAACATCTTCTCAAACAACTTTGTCAACTTTGTTAATACATGGTAAGTAGTGTACCTTTACAAGCTTCAGTTGAAATTTATTTTACAAGACATTGTCTGCAGCTGTTTTGTGAGAACTCAGAAACCAATTATTGCATGTAACCATACATTTTTGAGATGAGACCTCTCTATTATATTGTGTTCCTTTCCACAAAATCGAATAGATGAAACGAACAATGCTACATAACCCATTACATAACTTAATCTATATATTTCAGCTTAATAAAAGAAGAGACCCAAAGACCAAAATATAACAGACTGTTGGAGCATCCGTTCATAAAAGGCATTGAACACAGTCGGGCCGACGTCGCGTCGTACGTTTGTGAAATACTCGACGCCATGGAACGTAACGGAGTCAGTCCCTTCACCACAGATCAGCCGGCGCAAGCTTGGATAGATTGAATCAAGTAAAACTTTTGTTACTTGAATCTTTATGCACCTTTCAACTTCATCCTTATATTTATTGTAATATGTATTAAATATATATTTGTTCATAGAAGCAAAGTCTTAGATTCTATAGCTTGCCAGACGACTGTACATAAACTTGTGTGAGTGAGAGAATGCAAAAAATGTAGTTTAGAATGACTTGAATAAAAATTAGCTTCACTGTAGTATATTCACCATTCTACTGTTCAATATGCCTGTTAAGTTTAATTTAAATTATTGTAAAAAATAGCGCCCCCATCCATTTGTGTGAGTTTGGGCATTGTTGATTTGTCAAACTGCATTTATTTTTTGCCACAAGATTCTTGTAGGCAAGAGAATGAAAAATATATTGTAAACAGATTTTTGAGAAATTTAAAATTATGTACTGTACTGGTAACTGGATGAGTGTCATCCATAGTATTCACAACAATTTGGTTACTTAAAGACTTTTATTATAGACCAGGAAAGGGCTAAATAAATATCTTCTGGCTATGGAAAAATTGAATATTTTCTCTCAGTGCAAAACAATTATTAGTATATAATCAATATATCTACCTAAATTGATTATTTGGTTACATTAAATAGTCACAAGGCTGTATAGTCACGTTACAGACAATAAGTGATTTTATGCATTAAAGATTAATGTTATTTGATAAGTGAAACCTGCTAAATCAATAGCAATTATTATTGTAATTTTGTGCACTTCCTTTATAATGAATTATATTAGGAGCATTGTGATTAATATAATTAGGTTATTGAAGGCTGGTCCTTTTGTTGAAGTGTGAAATAATGTTAATATTCTTTAGAACTAGTAGCCCATTCTTAGAAAGTTACTTCGGAACTCAAGTTTTCTGAAAATTATGTTTCATGCATTTTTTTACAAACTAGATTTCCCCGCAAGTTCATTATGCCGAAATTAATTTGTAGCGCGGGAATACTAAATTTTGCTGCAATAAAATATAAAAACTGTACTGTGTAGTTTATAGCCCAGGGACTTAAATTTTTATGCTACACAAACAAAGAGGTAATGATAGATAATATTAGTATGAATTTCATAAAATTAACTACATTCACTATAAAAACAACCTACAGTGAATTTATTTCGCTCTTGTTAAAATGTAACAATAAACTAGGGAAAGGACAAAGGCATAGGATACAGTAATGTTGGACAATACATATTTACAGATTTTGTTTATTTCAATTATTAATAATACCGATCTAATCAATTGAATCCTTTTCATTGAATTTTGAAATGATGATAACTACTGTATGCACTACTATGAATTATAAGAATTTATTTATATTTCATTTACAAATATAATATTATTATTGCAACTTTAGTTAAATGCCCATAAAAACTAAAACAATACTACAGTCAAAATCTGTTATAACGACATCGAAGGGACTACTCATATTTAGTCATAAAAACCGATAGTTGTAATAGCCAGTGACAGATGGTCATATAACATTCAGCCAGGACCTTTGATTTTGGTCAATTTAACCGGTATGTTGTTCTAAACGTTGTCGCAATAAACGGTTTTGACTGTATTATAAATCAAAATTAAATATTTGTGTACTCTTCTGAATAATAAAATTGCTGAATCTATTGAAACTTTAATAAATTATTGGGTAACTAACATATTATAAATAGGTAACAGTATATTAATGAAGTTGGAATGGTATTCTACCTCTTATTGTTATTAAAGCAATGCTGAGGACTATCCACTAAGTTTTTACTACAGTGGGACCTAGTACTGATGATAAATTATGACTTCTAATTATTGTAAATTATTTGTATGTGTTTGTGAGTTTGCTTACAAATCATTAAGTAACATATAATTAGTGAAAATTTTGTATATACAGAATTAGTCAATAGTAAATAATAAAGATGTCAATCTTTTATATTAGCAGCAATAACTACACCATTATAACACAATGCTTAAGTTCAATGACCATAGCAGGTTCATGTCATTTGGTTTTTAATGTTTAAGGAATAGAAAGACTACAAAAAATGTATCCTATTTTATTTCTACCACAACATAAATTAAATCTATATTATTCTAATATTTCACCAATTTTTGCACGATTTCGAACAATGCCAAATTTAAAAAACCATTTATATCTTTTTCCATTGCTTAGTGTAGGTGATAGGTAAATTGGATCTAATTTCCTTGGTTCTAGATCCATAATAGGAATCCAGTCATCTGTAGGAATTATTTCATCTACTCTTTTCCCAAAAAAATCTACTGATGATATTTTTATCCACTTATTATCTTCGCTTATATAGATGTGACCTATAATATTTCGAAATGGGGCGCTAAAGAGCGATAGAACTACTCCACCTGTAACACCTAAAAAAAGAAATATCAATTAATAGTTCCAACATTAAAATGTTATTATACGCAATATTTTGGCACAGGACAACATTAACATATTACTGTGAATTTGTTCCGTTTAAAATTAAGGAATCCCATATGAGATAAAACCATAGGTGCACATAAAGATATTACCTATATAGGAAGCACTTAAGAATGTATTTGCTGGAAAAACACTTGCTATTTCCATTAAGCCACAAGTTGGTATAGCGGCACATGACCCGTAAAAATGAAGAACTTTAAGCTTATTAAATAATGCAAAGTATCTCACAAAAGGAAAGGAAAATACGTTTTCAAAATTAACCTCATTTGGAGTGCTTTTGGGTGCATTTGAATAGTATCGTAAATTTGCTATTCTTTTGAAAAGCGACATTTTTGTGAAATAAAATAACTTCTATGACATAAACTTTCCATAAAATAAATATTTTTATAATACTACTTCAACAAATAATTTTAAAAATTATAGTTCAAGTTCGTAAAATATTTGGGATTTAGATTTTTGACAATGGAGTTTTCTTTTTTTTTCTTCTTTTTTGGCAACTTGACACAAAGGATGTGTATGTTGTGCCACAGACAAGGTAAAAAGGTAAGGAATATGGCAGGAAAACCATATTCCTCCTATTATAATTTTCATCATCGTTTTCATGTATCGTCAGGTCTAAAGTCTAGTCAAAGTCTAAGTAAAAGTCAATACAGTCAAGGAGTCAAGTCGGTCGATTCAGTAAAGTGGTAGACGCTTTACTGAAACTTTCGATGGAGTTTTGGAGGGAACACAAAATAGCACGTTTCTGGATATTACATCACTTTCCTACACTTGTGCATGAACACGAATATATAATGGTTAATATTCTACCAATATTACACATTAAAAACCCAGCTAACACAATTTTAGGAAAATAATACAAAAACACAACAGCACTCTTTCACATGCCCGCCAAAACTCCAATGGAGTTTTGTCATTAGTGAATTGTGGTGACTGCCGACCAGTGCTGCCAGATCAGATTTTCAAAAATACCGTGCTGCCTGCATTAAAATACAGTATTTACGAGAAAAATACAGTGTTTGACGGAACAAAATACAGTGTATTTTACAGTGCAATTAAATGCCATATAAAAAAGGAAATAATTATTTTATTCAGTAAAATATAGATTTATTTAAAAAAAAATATCCTCACAAACTAACCTAACATCTTAATTTTATCCACAAAATAATTTTTAATCACTGTCACTGTCATACAGTTCCATTGCTATCCCTTTGTTATACATTTCTGAATTAAAAGATTTTAGCATTTTGTCAGTTGGCAAAAAACTAACACAGTTGCCGCCATGGCGAGAAATGGCATGCTTTGCCAACATATTCCCCTTAATGAGAGGTTTTCTTATTTTTAATCTCCAGACGGCGCGACGATAGACACTTCTAGATTTTCTATTGGTTCCCCACCGATTTGAAATTATCTGCAGGTTGGCATCACGGATACGTCATATTGGTTATGTTTCTAAAAAATATCAGTGTACTGTCAAGTGTGGCATAAATAAAAATATCTTAAACCTAAGCGATCATTGGCCTAAGCGATTAGGCCAGTATACTGGTAACAGTTTAGGAACACGCAAATTGTCAAACTGAAAACTGACAACTGAAAGAGTTTGGGCGGGCATGTCATGGGCATGTCACTTTCAAACTTCTTCTACTTTTTATTGTTGGTGTGGTTTTTATTATTTTTTCCCAAATTGTGTTATTTGGGTCTTTGAGGTACGGAACTCCTGACCCATTATTACTTTTTCTTTTGCAAATTCAAGGAGCAAAATAATAAAAGTACATAATTTACAAAAAAAAAATGCATTTATTCGCTTGAATTATAAAAACTGTTAAATGTAGTATTATCATTATTCATTTCACATAAATATGTGTTACTTTTCACAGCGTGGTTATTAATTTATGGGGATATTTCGTTACAAGTAATCAATGCATCGATACTATTTATTCGCTTTCGATTTTTAGGGTAACTTCCCTAGAGTTTAAAAAGAAAAAAGGTCGGCTGACGTAACATTGTAACGACGTGCAATTATTAAGATCAGAATTTGTTTATTACGTTTAGAATTGTTTATCAGTAAAAGCAAATCGTTAAATAATTCGTGTCGGTCATATTTACAATAAATATATAATCGTAATTGAAAAAAGTTAATCAATTGTGCAGTTATAACAAAACGAAAATATTTATTTTTTATGTACGTCGCTATAAGGTTACCAGGTACAATTTTGATGAACTGTCAAATGTGGCCTATTAAAATGTCCCGACTATAGGATCACGCTGAAGCCAAGTTTTAAAGTTCATGTCACTCAGCCATTCATCTCTAAATTTTTGTTTATAATGTTGTTTTTTCGTTTTTTTTTTTTGGGAGATGATGGTCCACTCTCACTTTCAGCAGAACTATATTTTGCTTGAGACATATTTTTCACAAGAAATATAATTATTTACACTCAAAATTTAATTAAAATTTAAGTTACATAACATAAATCTAAAACGTAATATTTAACACGGAATACTTTGACCATAATACTAAACAATTTAAACTACACATCAATAACATTAAACTACACTATTGCGTATCCAATAACATTTAGATGATAAATACTTAACTCTATACCATAGAGGCCGATGGCCGATACGGGGAATATCCTACTCCTTGCTGTGTGTGTGTGTGGCGGGCGCATTAGGCGCATTAAAAACTTACCATATTTTTCATAGGAAGCGTTCATTATAATATAAAATTTTGTTTTTTGTTGCCATAAAAATACTGTGTCTCCATACACTGTATTTATAAAAATACTGTGTCCAGTAGACGGCGTGAAAATACGGCAGATCTACTGTAATTACAGTGTATCTGGCAACACTGGCCGACTGGTGTTGTTGTTTTGAGTTTTGACAGTGGTTGACAGGGAGTTTTGGCGGGCATGTGAAAAAGTGCTGTTGTGTTTTTGTATTATTTTCCTAAAATTGTGTTAGCTGGGTTTTTAATGTGTAATATTGGTAGAATATTAACCATTAGATATTCGTGTTCATGCACAAGTGTAGGAAAGTGATGTAATATCCAGAAACGTGCTATTTTGTGTTCCCTCCAAAACTCCATCGAAAGTTTCAGTAAAGCGTCTACCACTTTACTGAATCGACCGACTTGAGTCTTGACTCCTTGACTGTATTGACTTTTACTTAGACTTTGACTAGACTTTAGACCTGACGATACATGAAAACGATGATGAAAATTATAATAGGAGGAATATGGTTTTCCCGCCATATTCCTTACCTTTTTACCTTGTCTGTGGCACAACATACACATCCTTTGTGTCAAGTTGCCAAAAAAAGAAGAAAAACTCGACACTGGCAATAGTTTTATGCTAGTCGCCATATCAAAAAAAAAAAAAAAGAAGAAAAAGAAAGAAAGTGGTTGACAGAAGACAGATGATAAACTGACAGTGACAGCACTTTTTTACCGTTTTCGGCATCTAGGAGAACTAGAACTGCCCCGGGGCAAGGCGCGGGCGGGGCGCCGGGCGCGACTGCGGGCTGAATGCGGAATGGATACGAAAGTATTGAATAGCTGAACTGAACGGCTATTTCCGTATCCATTCGGCCTGCCGCGCCCTGCCTGCCCTGCCTTGGGGGTCCTAGATACCGAAAACGCTATATTATGTCGCTACAGAAACTATGATAAATATTTGTTCATCGCAAACGCTTATGACTATTTGTTGTATTTGGCAACATTATTGACGAATACGCAAACAAGCAAAATCTAAAGGCAAATACGGCCTTCCACACATGGTCCATGGACGGGAAATACCAAACTTTTACTTGATTTTATTTACTAAAGTAATTGCCTATTTGACTCCTTTGATGTGCGTCAAAAACCGACAAAGGTACGGATACGTGTATTTGGTATTGGTCATATTTGTCAAATAGGCAAATAAGGCCAATATTTGTCAAAAATACCGTCTACACCATAGACTTATAATATGTCTACACTTGGTGATTGTTTGGCGAATACATCAATTATAAGCAGATACAAATAGCCATGTGAAGTGCTTGCATTAGGTGGGTAGTTAGTACTAAAGCGCTTATTCCACTTATCCTAGCCAGGATAAGTGGAATAAGCGCTTTAGTATATAATAATACTAGCGACCCGCCCCGGCGTCGCACGGGTATAAAATATATAGCCACTGAAAAAATGATTAAAATGGTTAACCTATGATCCTTCACGTGGTCTACTTTTTATCTGTGCCAAATAACATAAAAATTGCTCCAGTAGTTCGCGAGATAAGCCCTTTCAAATAATTTCCCCCGTTTTTTTCACATTCTCCTATTAGTCTTAGCGTAATAAAATATTGCCTATAGACTTCCTCAATAACTGGGCTATCTAACACTGAAAGAATTTTTCAAATTGGACCAGTAGTTCCTGAGATTAGCGCGTTCAAGTTAGCCCTTTCAAATAATTTTCCCGTTTTTTCCCCATTTTCCTCTATTTCTTCGCTCCTATTAGACTTAGCGTGACAAAATATAGCCTATAACCTTCCTCCATAAATGGGCTATCTAACACTGAAATATTCATCAAAATCCGTTGCGTAGTTTTAATGATTAAAGGGAACAAAGGGACATGAGGGAAGAAAAAGCGACTTTGTTTTATAATAAGTACTAGATGATGCCCGCAACTCCGTTGCGCCAAAACTCGTTTATCGTGCGGGAACCGTACATTTTGCCGGGACAAAAAGTATCCTATGTCCTTTCCCGGGACTCAAAGTATCTCCATGCCAAATTTCAGCAAAATCGGTTCAGCGGTTTGAGCGTGAAGAGGTAACAGACAGACAGACAGACAGACAGACAGACAGACAGACAGACAGACAGACAGACAGACAGACAGACAGACAGACAGACAGACAGACAGACAGACAGACAGACAGACAGACAGACAGACAGACAGACAGACAGACAGACAGACAGACAGACAGACAGACAGACAGACAGACAGACAGACAGACAGACAGACAGACAGACAGACAGACAGACAGACAGACAGACAGACAGACAGACAGACAGACAGACAGACAGACAGACAGACAGACAGACAGACAGACAGACAGACAGACAGACAGACAGACAGACAGACAGACAGACAGACAGACAGACAGACAGACAGACAGACAGACAGACAGACAGACAGACAGACAGACAGACAGACAGACAGACAGACAGACAGACAGACAGACAGACAGACAGACAGACAGACAGACACACTTTCGCATTTATAATATTAGTATGGAAGTATGGAAGTATGGATAGATAGTTACTTAAAAAACTGTTTCTGAATTCTGGCACGCCACCCTCACCAGTCGCCAGTCGCCACTCGCCAGCCGCCAGGCCTTAATTGACGAGGCTAAAACCAGAGTGATCTAAGTGACATTTTTACCAATATGGAGTTTGTTACACTATCGCATAGAAATATCTATATTCTTTCATGCCACACTGATCTATGTGCTTGCCAGTATTTTTTTCCTCGAGAGATCACAACATCTCATTATAGAATTGGTGCAGTTTGCGAATTGTAAAGATGCCAGACTGATCTAAGTAATGAGACGCACGTAGATTACAGGTCGCAAGTTTACTAGTAGAGTTGTTAGCGTTTATGAAAAACCAAAGTAATGTAAGTGCAATAAAGAATAATAGATTAATCGTGAATGTCACGTGGTGCGAAAATTTCTAAGATGCGGATGATAATATTTACCAAAGGTTCAATCTTAATCAGATACAATGATGATTACACGGACATATTTGAAACTGTTGATTTGAAACCTAATAATATGGATGCCGAATATTTTTTTGTAACTCTCAAGAATTATATACCGGAAAAAGCCCCCGAAACTCGGCTAATATCATTTAATAAATAATAACTCCTACACCGGTTTCTGTGACGGTGGCCAATTTCATTGAAACCAAGGCCAGTTACGCAGGAGTAATTTTATAGTGCCCAAGTGTGTGCGCAGTACACAAGAGCACTCTCTATTCCTTTTACTCTCATAACTGATAACCCAGTGGGACGGAAGACCGACACGACTGGCGAGAGATTGGGCGCCGGACCGACTTTTTACATGCCCATCCAACGCATGGATCATCTTACTTGTCAGACAATCAGGTGATCAGCCTGCATTGTCCTAACCAAACTTGGAAATAACATGTTTCCAACGCGGGAATCAAACCCACGACCTCCGAGTCAAGAGCTGAGCTCTAAACCACTGGACCACGGAGGCGTTTATATATCTATTATGAATTATCGCTAATGTCATATAAAATTAAAAATGCAAGACATAAAGAATATTCTAAAATTCGTTCCTCCCATCCTTCGTCAGTTCCACTTGACATTACCACATGTTACAAGAAAAAGAGGCAATCAGGAAGCACAAGACGATGATGATGTACCTTCTTTGTTTGAATATGATTTAGACATGGTTTTCCTTATGATATGAAAGATAACAATTACCTTTTGACGTGATAACGTCTTATAATTCGATATAGAGTGCGCGCACGAAAAACATGACAGTTCATGCGGCGTTACCTCGCTCTGAGGCGTTCCATTTACACTCTCAAGTCTTTCAACAACCGTAAGGCCCACCTGGGCCGCGCTCTTTGTTTCGATTATATTACGTATTTCGATGGCTTAGAGAATACTTTTGTATGAAGAAGTTTGGTTAGTTATGACCTTTGATACATTGACCACACTCTGAATGAAAAATAAATAAATAATCTGTGAGCTATTAGTATTATTTCGGCTATTCAAAATTGTGCTCTATTTCTTACGTGTCAAGGTATGACTTGTGCTTTGTTCGAAGATTTTACTGGATTTCACGAATGTATGTAGCGTTTTGTACTGCGAATAGTTTATTTTACTCATTATAAATATTTTTAGACAATCATTTGAAAGAAATACATCGAAATAACTTTAGGTTACACTCGAAAAAGTTTGTTTCTATTTATAGAGATTCGGAAGCGAGGGTTAAGGGGTTAAGGATAGTTGAACGTGACAACGTCATACGTTGTCACGTTCAACTATCGTCAGTAAACCGACTTTACAGACAACCGATTTTTTAACACATTATTAAAATTTGTGAAATGCCATACTGATCTAAGTGACTTTTTTTTATAAAACTAAAAATATCCGCTTTATTAAATAAAAAAATTTAAGAAAACTTGTTCCACTTATATTTAAAACTCATTAGAAGTAAATTAAACGAAAAAAAAATATAACATAAAGCTCATATATTTCCTATGACAACACCTAACGCGTTTCCTTAATTTTCTCAGAAACATACTTTTGTGCCCTAGATCACTCTGGTTTTAGCCTCGTCAATTATTGCTTTTTACGAAATATGTTTTTAAAGGTGCAGATATGGCAGTGTGTTGGGTTCTTCCAAAAGGAAAGAAGAAGATAATATGACAGCAAAAAATTCAGAAATGACATTTGTCATTTGTCAAGCAATGTTTACAAATGTTTATTTTGAGTTGCTCCATGTGGCCTGCGATTTTAAGTTCTTGCAAAACCATAATTAATTTATTAATATTAATTTAGCTATAAAAATAAATGCACATCAAACTTGTTTACAATAAAAATAAATAAAAGTTTTTTTATGAAACGGAAAAGATGTCGAATGTACTAAAAGAAATGTAAGTTTTTAGTTGTAACTTGTAAGGTTACAAGCGAAATAAATAAGTTTAATCCTACATACTTTGTGCTTTATCGTTGTTCTATGTTCTTGTGTTCTATGTCATGTTTGACGTGTCCCAAAACCCACAACATACTTACTGGTATTACAGTTATTTCTTCTATATCTATACCTACTTACAATTATTTCTTCTTTCAGCTATGAAAAGTATGCAGAATTTGAAGCCTTCTACACCGGCGGTGAAATTCAGTGGAGTTCCGATGGCGGGCAATTTCTTTGTCAGTGTGATGATGTTATTAAAGTAATTGATGTAAATACCTTTTCAAATATTCTTACAATTGGTGAAGCAAGCGAAGAAAAAGATGAATCCGATCAAATATATACCTTCCAACTGTCACACAACAATGATGTTGTTGCAACGGCACATAAGAGTGGCCTTTTAAAGCTATGGGATAAGGCAACAGGACAACAACTCAAAGTGTGGAGATCAGGACATAGAGGTGCAGTAGCAAGACTTGCATTCAGCAGCGATGATTCTAACCTTGCTTCAGGAGGTTCCGATGGAAACATACGACTGTGGGACATCGCCCACAACACCTGTACAAGCAGTCTCAAAGGTGCCCTAGGTGTATTTACAGTTTTAAATTACCATCCTGATGTTTCCAAGCAATTAATCTTTGGTGCAGCTGACGATACAAAAATTCGGTCATGGAATTCAAGTAGTGGAAAAGAACAAACAATATATTCAGGGCACTTCAGTAAAGTCACATCTCTACTATTTACTGAAGATTATATGGTAAGTTCAGGCCGAGACAGGGTTTTAATACTATGGAAATTAAATGAAAGCAAAGCCTTAAAAGTTCTGCCAGTTTATGAGAGCATAGAAAGCACTGTTTTGTTGCCTTCGACATTTAAAATACCAAACTTCACTAAAAAACTAGGTACGGAAGGAATATATGTTGCATGTGCTGGTGAAAAAGGGGTTGTTAAAGTGTGGAATATGTTAGCGAGCCGACTTATGTATGAACAGAGTAATAGCCTTGTATCACCAGCAGCAGAAGAGGGTGGTTTGGCTGTGACTAACATTCTACTCAATAAAGCTAGAAACATGATTTCTGTTGTGACAGCAGATCATAATATAATTATTCATGACTTAGAAACATTTTCATGCATAAAGCAAATGATAGGTTTTACAGACGAGGTTTTAGATATTATATTCGTAGGAAAGGATGAGTCCCATATTGTGGTTGCCACCAATAGTGCAGATTTAAAGTATTATGAATTAAACAGTATGGATTGTAAGTTGATCAAAGGCCACACAGACATCGTTCTGGCTCTGGCGATGTTCCCTACTAGACCTGACATGTTTGTGTCCTCCAGCAAAGACAATAGTGTAAGAATTTGGTTACAAGATGAAAATAAGGTGATCAGATGCTTTGGTATTGGTACCCGCCACACGGCTTCTGTAGGCTCTGTTTTTGCATCTCAAACAAATCATGAGTTTTTCACATCTGTTAGTCAGGACAATTGCTTGAAACTGTGGAACGTCCCACAAAATGAAAATGATGGTACAGAAACAAAAATTGTATCGAGTTATACTGAGCTGGCACATAATATGGATATTAATTGTGTATCTGTGTCACCAAATGATAAAATAATCGCGACTGGATCACAGGACAAAAGTACGAAACTATGGACAAGAGAATTATCATTACTAGGAGTGCTTAAAGGGCACAGGAGAGGAGTTTGGTGCGTGCGTTTCTCACCAGTTGACCAAGTGGTGTTGACCTCTTCTGCAGACTCTTCCATCAAGCTGTGGTCGATAGCAGACCTCAGCTGTTTAAAAACTTTCGAGGGCCACGAGAGTTCTGTGCTCAAAATTGAATTCGTAAGCAGGGGCCAGCAAATTGTATCTTGTGGTGCAGATGGTCTCCTAAAATTGTGGACTATTATAACTTCGGAGAGCAAAATGTCTCTCGACAACCATGACGGTAAGGTTTGGTCGATGGCACTGAACAAAGACGAATCTGTTATTGTCACTGGTGGTTCCGACTCGAAGTTAGTAATGCTAAAGGACGTATCAGTCGAAAGACGGGTACAACTGGCAAAGGAAAGGGAGGAGCTAGTGTTACAAGAACAAGAACTAATGAACTTACTCAACGATAAAAAATTAGTGAAGGCTCTCAAGTTGGCGTTGCGAATGGAGAGACCTTTACACGTTCTTAAAATTGTCAACGAAGTTTTAAAGTTTGGTTCCGAGAAACTATCTATCACATTGAAAGAACTGAATAATACGCAAAAGGAGTCATTGCTGCGTTTCGCTACTGAATGGAACACCAACAATAAGAACTGCCATGCTGCTCAACTGGTATTCCATTTGCTGACCCCAGAAATCTTATCAGGAAATCTGAAGCTTCCGTCGTTGGCCAAATTTGTCGAAGGCGCCTTGCCGTACACCGAAAGACACTTCGAAAGATTGACGAACTTACTGCAAGACCTTAATTTCATTACATACACTGTAAACTGTATGCAACCACACGCTATGAAAAATGTCTGAATAAAAAAATATACTTAAGTTCGAAAAATTTTATTTCGTAAGAAGCCTTTAGATTTGTTAAGTCTTAAATACACAGATTAGCAAGTCGAGGTTCATTGTAGCTTACAATCCATGTTAAATAAAATGTTTGTGAAACGATCTGGATAACTTTAGATAATAATATAAGGAGAATGAATACTGCAAAACGTAGACACTAGAAAAGCTGCTTTTCTAGTGTCTACGTTTCGTGTGCTTTTCAAAAGCATAAACAAAGCTTGCATCGTATTTACACAAACGCATTACTAGATATGGGTAACGCCGAACGCGCCGCGAATAGTTTTCTATTAAATCACGTGTTTAAGCCAAACCATTATTTGGAATCAAATCTTAGGTGATTCGGTTATCATAATTCATAAGCAAACGTTTTCGGCAAAGTTTGCGGTCGAATGTCGTCAAAACTTAAACTGGGAAGATAACGCTAGTCGGATGGCCCAATATGCTCGGCCTATATGCGAAAGCTCGTACCTACGTAGCGGCGCCCGCGCAGCCTTTGGATTTCAGCACGAATTGCCTCGATATCGTTCAGTGGTGGTTAATCGATTACGCGAGGCAAACGCGTCAAATTGAGTGCGACTTCCGCGGGATTATGTTATGTTCAAAATGTACAGAAGCATACTGATATTGTGGTTTATATCGTTGAATTTCAAAAACATTAAGTGCCAAAAACCGTAAGTTATTTACGTTTATAACTAAGTAGTGTAATAACTTTTTTTTAATTTAATGAAATTCTAATATTGCTGTACACGAAAGAGTTATAAAGTAGGAATTAATTTCTTCAAGATACATAAACGAAGTAAATACAGAAATTACAGTCAAATAAGTTGGGGGATACCGGATACCTAAATCCAGTCAAATATTAAAGATTTAAGTTTACCTTAGGTAAATGTTTAATATGTATTTGATTCAGAGATTAAGTTTTAACTAGTTAATTACTTATTTAGTTACAAAAATATTAGGAGGCGGACTGTATGGGACTAGAATCTAGATATTATTTTTAATTATTTTTCGGAATTTTGAAAATTTCCCAGATGCTTTGTAGGTACCTATTGAATTTTCGTTAGATTTAGTTTCTTTACTGTTCTTAAAGACCGTAATATAATATTGTTACTTGACTACTTATATTGAATTTCGCAAAAACTTACGGCTCGTCTAAAAATTAAATTCCTCTGTACAATTTGGTTAGTATACTGGATGTAACAAAACTAATTAGTGATAATTTTTATTAAACTTTAGTATGCGTACGTGTTCCATAAAGAGAGTTTACTGTGAAAATAGCAGTGCTGAAAGACCAAATTTTTTTTTCACTTTTGCATTGGCAAGTGCCCCAGCGTCAAGCGTTTTTCCATACAAAAGTTTAAAAAAAATTAGTCTTGCAGCCTGGCTACTTTCACAGTGAACTCTATAAGGAACACGTACACACCCTAAAGTATTATCACTTAGTTTTGTTACACCTGTATATTATCATCCAGTGTTTTGGTGTTTTAATATTATTTGCTGTATGTTACTGTATAATTTTATTCTGTTTTAATATTTATTGCTGTAAAATAAATATAGTAACACTTGCTTGTTGTAGAGTCGGGTTCAACTTGAAGGTCTATAATAGTGTAGAGTTGGTAGGATTTTGAATACCCAAGTTATGGCTGGTTCTTTAAATATTTGCAAATACTGACTGAATGAAATTCGTGGTGTAGGTATGGAACTTAATTGTTGACAACAGCTTGCCTAATAACTCATCTTAATGCATTAATTTGATGTTATATTTTTGCATGTCGTGTCTTTATATTATTGTAATAATTGTAACAGTCATTAAATTGTACCGTTATAACAAGAATTGAATGCATTAGAATTTGTAGTTTGGACTACCAGATGATATCGTTACTGTTAATTTAATCATATTAATGGGCATGATATCAGAGACATTGAAAAGTATTGGAAATAAGTAAAAGATATCGCGAGCCAAAATATTTTGCAAATATAAGGAAGTAGGAATTTAGTAACGATTCATTTGCGCGAGGAACAATAGGTTGTAGAGGGGCGATGGATCGCTTGCGTACGCACTGATCATACATATAACTTCTAATTATTGTCAAATCAATTTTAAAATACGAGCACCTATCTACGTATGAGCTAGTGGTTTAATATTATGCCGGCTGATCATGTGATTGTCCCTTTCCGTAATTCCTAGAGAAGTATATAATACTAGCTGTCCCTTTAACTTCGTGTCACTTTAAAACCTTCCCTGGACTTCTACGAATATTTTAAGACTAAAATCAGCCCAATCCGTTCAGCCGTTTTCGAGTTTTAGCGCGACTAACACATTTGAAAATCCATTTTTATATAAAAGACTAGCTGTCCCGGTGAACTTCGTGTCACTTTAAAACCTTCCCTGGACTTCTACGAATATTTTAAGACTAAAATCAGCCCAATCTGTTCAGCCGTTTTTCAGTTTTAGCGCGACTAACACATTTGAAAATCTATTTTTTTTATATATAAGATTATCTATCTGCTACGGTTTTAATTTTGTAAAGGTTTCATCGAAGCATCTCAATTTCTAAAGTGTATATTGCTATTTTCATAATATTGCGTAGCTATGTCATAGACAAAATATTCATGTGTTAAAACAATCGCATTATTTTTTGAAAAAAAGATTGAAAAATCATGTGATTGCGCTCCGAAGTTTCACATCGCATAATTTAACATTTTTGAGACATTTTAAATGATGAGATTTATACTCCTCTCTTTGTTTCACATTAATTTAGAAATATATTTGTTCTGTCCCACGGTGGGAGAGCCGCGTGAATTTACATATTACACATTATTTGCAAAGTATCCTCGCATGAAGAATTTAATTTGCTACATTAATGAAATTAATAAATTAAAATTTTCTTAATTTTTAATTGCAAAATGTGTAAAAGAGCTCCGATTTAACAGAAAACTTTTCCAAAAATTCTGACCCGTTCATTTGTCTATGATATGCAACGGATTTTTTAAAATTTTTAAACAAATTTTTATGCGCGAATATCTTTACGATGGAAATTTTGGTATAACGCGACATAGAGCGATCAGTTATCTTAATATTAAGTTGTACTCTCAAACTTAAGTAATACATGATACTACTTAGGCCGGCTGGACAGGGCTTGAACGGGTTTTATGACGTTTTATGACGTTGAACTTCGGACTTTGGGCGTTCAGAAGATAAAACTCGGATTTGCTGTGCGTTCCGTTTACGCTGGTGAAATGCATTTCGATGTTATAATCGCGTTTATACGTTTTGAGCCGGTTCAGAGTGCTTTGAACGCGTTCCATTTCTTTCGTGAAATCGCCCCTAAGTCCCACTTGCCCAGAACTGGGTTATGAGTAGATATCTTGATATCTCTCTCGTTCTTGGCCTGAAAGGAAACCTTCTTTTTAATCGTTGGGAGAATACATTTACGCATCCCCGGGGCCTGGGGAGGACCACCGAGGTATGTGGGACTCCCCGGGGCAGACGTAGTATCCGCACCCTGGACTATACCCACTAAAACCCCAACGGTGTTCCTGCTCCTGAAGGTGGGACTACAGGAAACGCGTGATACACGACCGCAGCCCCACCACCTCTGCCTCATTGGGCTCCACTCGTGGAAACACCACATTCCACACCACTCCGCGACGATGCGCTGGAACACCTAGCGCATCGTGGCCTACCATGGGAACCTAACTCCCTAACTACAGTAATTAGTTTCCTTGGTAAGCTCCTTATGCTTACCCTTAAGCATGAGGGGATTACCAGAGCTTTAGAGAAACGTACGAAACAAATTGATTGGGTTATCTATATTCACAGAACCATAAAGCCACGCTTAAAAATGATTAACGTAAGAAAAGTCAACGATCACGCATATGCCTGGCCATTATTCATTATGGCTCTCGTTGTCAATGGCGTAACTAAACTCCGTATTTATCATAATTATGAGCGATAATTATGCAATCCAATATAAGTTATACACAATTGTTCATGTTTCTACTATTGTACTTTTGCACTATTTCCATATTAGTTGCTGCATTAAAACCCATTATTTCGCACTAAATGTTCGTTTTATGTCACATTTTCAGAAATTTATGAAATAATAAATCAAGAGAAAGTTGTTATTTAAACATGATGAGCTTTATATTAAGAGAACAATAGATTTCCAAGAATCCGAGATCGGAGGATTCAAACTAATGCCTGTTTTTACCTATCGCCTATTACAGGGGTCACCAAATGGCGGACCGCGGTCCGCATCCGGACCGCCGACCCATTGTATGCGGACCAAGCATGTTCGAAGATGAACTTCGTTAAAAATTAATTTCGGTCTCGCATGTAGCAACAAAAATTGTTACTTTTCTCATTGATACAAATAAATAACTTTGTACTTTCAAAAATTTTATGTATGGACCGCGAAGGTCATTTTATTTCTTAAAACGGACCCCGAGCGAAACTAATTGGTGACCCCTGGCCTATTATCTAAGGGCCATTAATCCTTTAGGATTTTACTAATTTTTGTGTATCACCTATGTTCTTAGGCGTAAAGACGTTATTCTTTGTTTATTCATATGGTCGAAAAGGTGTACTGAGAAAAGCTAATTCCGAAGAAATGCTCTACCTACACTTTTAATTGGCAAGCAAAGATTGTTCCGAAGTCGTGATATAATATTGATTAAATTAATTATAATCAGTCACGAGCACTAATTAACAGGTTCATTTAGTATTCGCTGAAGCCTGAATCAATATTAGACCACAAACACGGGTAATAAGATGTAGGACAAGTACGTTGGTAAATGTTTAATCAGGTATTGCAGAAGATAGAAAGCAAAGAAGTGACCAAGCAAAATAATTACTCAGACACGTCTAAGAAATTATAGGCCTTATTAATTTGCTGATGTCAGACTAAGTAATCATATAAGGTAAGTAATATCCTTTCGATTTATCGATTTATAATAATTCTAAACTTAGGAAGCAAGTATAAGAAACCTTCATTGCAGGTAGGTACTAGGTATACTTTATTACCACCTGAATGCAGGTCCAAACATTGCAAATTCAATAGTTTGAGCAACAACGCGGTAATGAAAAAAACTTGTAAAAATCAAGATACCTAATTGGAGGAAAAAGTCAAAAGAACAAAATTTTGAATTCCTACCGGTCAAACCATAACAATACGTATGTTATTTTGCTTTAACATAACTACATATCCATACTTCCATACTAATATTATAAATGCGAAAGTGTGTCTGTCTGTCTGTCTGTTACCTTTTCACGCCCAAACCGCTGAACCAATTTATCTGAAATTTGGTATGGAGATACTTTGAATCCCGGGAAAGGACATACTTTTTATCCCGGAAAATGTACGGTTCCCGCACGATAAACGAATTTTTGCACAACAGAGTTGCGGGCGTCATCTACAACTTATATAATAAAATCGCAGGAAAGTCAATTCTGTACATTGAATATTTTTGTATAATAATACTTCAGACGTGATCTACTATACTAACGCGGACGAAGTCGCGGGCAACAGCTAGTCTTAAGTATAAAACACAACTAGACAGGTATATGTCCGTCGTCCGTTTCAGACTTTAATATCCATGGATTAATTGCATACCAAAAAGATTAAATGTCGTGAAATTAAGCCGTTTACTGCGTCAGTCATTGTAGAGCGATTGTAGAGTTGACAGGAAAATCTTTAAATTTTCTCAAAAGCCGGACCCAATCTAGACAGGTAATATAATACATACTTACTCCCCACACCAGTTTCGGTGACGGTGGCCGGTTTCATTGAAACCAGGCCAGGTACGCAGGAGTAATTTTGTAGTACCCAGGTGTGTGCGCAGTACACAAGAGCACTCTATATTCCTTTACTCTCATAACCCAGTGGGACGGAAGTCCGATATGACTGGCGAAAGACCGACTTTTTACATGCCCATCGGCCATCCGACGCATGGATCATCTTTAACTTGTCAGACAATCAGGTGACCAGCCTGCACTGTCCTAACCAAACTTGGAAATAACATGTTTCCAACGCGGCATGGGCGCCGGCAGGGGGGTGCCAGGTGGTGCACTTGCACCCCTTGGGAATCTCGTGATCAACAGGAACATAGAACATTTTGTAACCCTATTACCATGCCGTACATAAATAGTTAGTGATGTTTCGGCACGTATTCTGTTGACGTAAATAGACAATCAGTGTTGTTCGTAAAAAAAAAGAAACTAAAATCTGCATCCCTTGGAAATTATTTCTGCCGGCGCCCATGCAACGCAGGAATCGAACTTACGACCTCCGAGTCAAGAGCGACGCTCTAGACCACTGGACCACGGAGGCGTTAACAGGTATTATAAATATCAACAATATTACCACCCTATTTCCGCAGAAGAAACCTTCGGTTAAAGTTGCTTTTATGTTTTTTTGCGTACCTACGGTGCATAAAAGTACTTAGGATTTAGGCACGCGTCATTTCCATGTTTGTCTTGTGCAGGGTTAATTTAAAACAAGAGGCTTTTGGCTGTGGGCTGTGGCTTTTATGGCGCATTTTCACTGGTCGATAGGGCCCGCATGCGGGGTGCGGGAGATCATGCCTCGACCAACCAAAATGCGGGCGCATTTTCATTAGTCGTTAACTCGTGCGGTATACAGCATACGGGGAGCCTAAGACAAATAATGGCGCATTTTGATTGGTCGTGGCATGCATTTTAGAAATCTCCCGCACCCCGCATGCGGGCCCTAACGACCAGTGAAAATGTGCCATGCGCCATTAGTTGTCATAGATTCCCCGTATGCTGTATACCGCACGAGTTAACGACTAATAAAAATGCGCCCTTATACCACACAATATCCCTATTTTCCTAAACTTGTAAGAGTAGTCACTAACTCTTCTCTATTTTAATTTTAATAGTATGCCTGTGTTCATTTAATATTACACGTCTTTTAAAGGCAAAGTAAGACAGTGATTGCATTTTGACATCGCACTACAGTTTTTGAGTGTTTATAAATGACTGTAATTATGATACTCGGCGTCTTCATCATAAAGGCAATATACCTATCGGAATAGAGAAACAATCCCGAGCTGTCAAGCTTAACCAAAATTTGATTTACATATGTGTATACAACTATGTTTACGTGTGCGTGTCAGTGATGTACAAACATCTTGTAATTCGACAAAATATCGATCATGGAATCATGAACGTAGTTTATACGTCCATGCATGGAATAATAATTGTAAGATTGTAAAAATAATAAAGTGGGATAAAATAAAAATGCATAGATATTATAGGTATACCTAATAAAATAGAAATTTTGAAGTAAAATATGACTTTTCTTCAAAATGCTTGCTGCATAATTAAGTATGCATGAATTTTTCTTCGCAGTCCAGTTTGGACGGTTAATTATTTTAAGCCATGAATTTCTGGTATCCAGGTCAGCAGGAAATCTGAAAAATTGGCCAAGTGTGAGTCGGACTCGCGCATGAAAGGTGACCGGTTTCAACCGGGCATTTTCTAAAACCCGACACGATACGACATGACAGGTTACGTCACGTCACATCAGTACACGACACGACACGACTTCACTAGACCCTATTAATTTTCAATTCACACTCAATGAGCCCTTTTATTTGATGCCCATCTTGCGGAAGTGCTTTTAACTATTTTCCTATCTTGGATGAGCATTACAATATCTGTGGAAATTTCAGAAGTCTATTACAATAGCGGTTCTTGTTATACAGCCTGGAGACAGACAGACGGACGGACGGATGGACAGACGGACAGGAAACGAAGTCTTAGTAGTAGAGCGGGACCCCACTACTAGGACTTTTTACCCTTTGGGTGCGGAACCTTAAAAACAATAAATTATGTATGATAGTATATTAATATACTTAAACTAAATATAAACTACGAATGGGTATGTTATTATTTCAACATTCCTAGATAATTAGTATACTTAACTAAAAAATATTTTCATATCGATAGGTACTACTGATCGATAACTTGATGCAGCCCTAGTGTAAAATAGATGAAAATTGTTTACACAAAATATCCTTAAATTGTGCACCATGGCTAGTCAAGTTATGTTTTCCATATAATTAAACATATATAGAAGTGAATTATCAAAATCAATACCAATAACTCATAGGGAATTGGCGAAAACAAACTTAAAACTAGGTCCTGTCGATGTAGAATAATTCACCTGTGAAATTAATATTTGTCCGGGTTTTTTCGATGTGTGGTGTCACAGTCAATCTTCCAACTTATATCCATGTTTCTAGAGCAGTATTTCTAAAAACTATTCATTATTTAACTTAAAATCACAATTTTTCTGAGAGCCCAAATTGACAACGATCGGCACAGGGTCAGACAGAATGTCAAACAGATGAAAAAAAAAAGCTATGCAACCTCAAATCACGCTTCTCTTTCTACCACGCACTACGCAGTGCTACTGATAGTGACATCTCGCTTGCTCAGGCCTTTGTTTCTCTATTCCGATAGGTATATTAACTTTAATATTAACTTTATGGTCTTCATAGACCTTAGTTATTTTAATGACTGAAATAATTGTATGAAGCGTTGTAGACAAGATACGTTTAGGCGGCTCGGCCGACGCGTTTTTGACTAGAAATATTTCTATAGAGTTAATTCCAGATTTTGGAAATTGGCGATTGTAAAAAGTTATAACTATAGTAATTAACTTTACCTAATTTATATAACTAATGTTTTTATTTTATTTTTGTGGTCGCATTGACATTTAACTGTTCTTTACCTTTTACTTTCCATGTAACGAACATAAAAACATTAATTAGTTGATATAGATACCTAAAAGTAGAGATAATTAGGGCACGGTGACTAAGTAATGCACTGGCAAAAACTTAATACCCGGTCACTCGTTAGACACGGATCACTGACTTGCTTTTGTCACTGATAAACAACCTACGATTTCTTTGATCAAAATTCTTTGCGATTCTGCGCTACATCGCTTAATAAAACAATCAGAGGACAAATCCATACTTGAAATCCGTACTAATATTATTATAAATGCGAAACTATGTCTGTCTGTCTGTCACCTCTTTACACCCAAACCGCTGAACCAATTTTTGACCGACTTCCAAAAAGGAGGAGGTAATACGTTCGGCTGTACGACTCTTTGAAATTTGTATCGAAACATATAGTGATTTTGATTTTTTCAGAAGCATACGAGGTAAATGCTACCAAAAAGTAAGATTTCGCACCAGGTTAAACCCTGGATAGGTACCGAACAGAACTTTTGAATGCTTATAGGTACAGGTTCGGGGATTTCAGCATCATCACAACTATAATTATACCATTGGTCATCACACTATGACCCAATTATTGGTACTTTTCGTGATATTTTGCATCGAAGCAGATGTTTTTGATGATGATTTCGCTGTTTGAGGACAGATTTTCAAAATTCTCGTGTTGTTGTATAGGATATAATCTTAATTTTGTATACTTAACAATTACGAAAGTGGTGAGCTGATGATGGGATCTATGAGCAATCGAGGGAAATCCTTGAAATTTATCAAAACACTCATAGTGGTTAAAATGTTGTTTCTAGTAAATTAAACATAACGTTACGAATAAGAGAAATTTCATACAAAGGTGTCTCTTGGTCCAAAAGCACTGAACAGAACTTCTGAACCTTTAAAGATAAAAGTTTGGAAATAGCAGCATCGCTTAGATAACTACAAACATTTACCACAATTTCACTTACAGTAACATAATGTGAATAGTTAACATTCGTATTGGTTATTTACACATAAAGCCTTATTTTGTAGATACTTAACTAAAAAGAGTGAAATTATTATTTTTAACAAAAAAAATTAAAACCGACTTCCAAGGTAAAAACAATAGTAATATGAACTAAAAAGTATTGAATAACTCTTACCCTTTAATAGTGCCTTTTTCAGAATTCGTCTAAATCTCAATTATTTCTGTACATAATATACAGTCTTCATTAGTTTGAAGTCGGTACCAGTTCCGAAAGTTTCAGATATTCTGACATTGACTGAACTCACGATTAAATTAGCTGGTACCGACTTCAAAGTAATGTACAGAAATAGTTGAGATTTAGACGAATTCTGAAAAAGGCACTTTTATAGAGTAAGAGTTATTTAATACTTTTTAGTTCATATTACTATTGTTTTTACCTTGGAAGTCGGTTTTAATTTTTTTGTTATGTTGATATTTGGTATGGAGATCCTTTGAGTCCCGGGAAACGACAAAGGATACTTTTTACCCCGGAAAAATAGACTCTTCGCGATAAACTAATTTTGGCGCAATGGAGTCCGGGCGTCATGTAGTATTTTAAATAAAATTTTAATCTTATAAGCTAGACTGCACGCCTTTTGGCTCTACTTTTAACCCTTGAAGGATCTCTATTCTCTACTTATGCAGCCAAACTAGGTTACGATTTAGGTAGTACCTCGAGGTGCTCAATAATTTTTTTATTTAAAGGTTAATGACGTTATTGTAGTGGTAGAGAACAAATTATTCTAAGATCATTCGTGCTCCTTTGTGTTCAGACTTCAGTTAGACTTTTCGGAAACACTTTGAATACCTTGCTGCCACCAATAAAGAAACGAGATAAGATTCGATTAAAGTAATTAGAATGGCCATAGAGGAAGCGTTTGGTGACCTTACGTTTTTCATCACCGCAGTCAAGGCGCACTGATAATAGTGGAGTTATGCCTAAATGTCATATGCTTGATCGATGATTCGTCACAATATTTAACCTACTGACGTATTATCTAATGTACAACGTCCTTGGAACAGTTTTCTTAACCTTACACTTTTTACCATAAAATTTGTTGCCGCGTCGACAAACTTACCACCCAATATTTAAAATCCGAAGAATATTATTGTTTATTCGATGTGTTCTATATTATTATTGAGTCCTAGGAAGTTGTATTTACTTCCTCACTGAAGACGCGACATTGCGCTGAGAATGTATTTCCATATTTATATCCGCGTAATTGCATGTGTGAGGCAAACATATTATACTTAAAAATCACGTGTAATTTTTACACTCTTAGAGAATATATGAAACTGAGAGAAAAACAGCCCCATATGCATAGGGGGAAAGTTTCTATCCCGTATTACGACTTGCTTATAGCGTCGCTCACGTAAAACTAAAATCAAGAATAAATGACGGTTTAATCGGTGAACATACAAAAAAATCCAAGTTCTTTCATTGGATTTCTATAATATTGCTTTAAAATCACACAAAAAGGAGGAGTGGTAACTGATGGCTTAGGTGCGGATGGAAGCCACGGAAGGCGTGTCATAGACTCTCGCGTCTCCGTCCAGCGCGGAAGCAGGAACACGGTCGGGTTTTAGTGGGTAGAGCTGCGGCCGCTACCACCTCATCGGCTGTAGCGAGTCCCACATACCTCCGGTAGTCTCTCCCCAACGCCGCCGGGGATGCATAATGACATTTCTCGACCCAAAAAAAGGCATGGCTTAGGTACACTGAAATAATGAGATCAGGTATTCTTATTTCTTAGTTTGAATTACCTCCATCGGTACTTATTTATTTTTACGCTACACATAACATAAAAGTCACATCCGTATTTCAATGTAGGTGACGGTGAACGAGTAACGTTAAAGGAGTTAATTAATGCAAGTGGAGCCTAACATATTTTTACAATAGAAATAGTCCAACATTTTGTCTCCTTAGATATTTTTATCTCGGGATAGATAATAGACTAGATGACACTCCGTTGCGCCAAAACTCGTTTCTCGCGGTGAACCGTACATTTTTCCGGGATAAAAAGTATCCTGTGTCCTTTTCCGGAACTCAAAGTATTCCATGACAAATTTCATCAAAATAGGTTCAGCGGTTTGGGCGTGATGAGGTAACAGACAGACAGACACACTTTCGCATTTATAATATTAGCACGGATTGAATAAGAAGCATAGCTGGTAAATGCTTAAAACCGCGTTGTGGTCCTGTGATAACATCAAACAACAATAAAACAAAGACACCTTAATCCCAATTAATAGATAATGAAGAACATTTAAAAACATAAAAGGCTATTACGGTTATTGTCTTACTTTATTGATTTATACGAACATTTAAAAGATCTTATCGAAATTAGGCTTAGTAAAGAGGAATAAGCGTGACCTTAAGAGTACGACTATTATAATTATTATTTTAACAAAAAAAATGAAAACCGACTTCCAAGGTAAAAACAATAGTAATATGAACTAAAAAGTATTAAATAACTCTTACTCTTTAATAGTGCCTTTTTCAGAATTTGTCTAAATCTCAACTATTTCTGTACATACTACAGTCTTCATTATTTTGAAGTCGGTACCAGCTAGTTTAATCGTGAGTTCAGTAATGCCAGAATATCTGAAACTTTTGGGACTGGTACCGACTTCAAAGTAATAAAGACTGTAGTATGTACAGAAATAGTTGAGATTTAGACAAATTCTGAAAAAGGCACTATTAAAGAGTAAGAGTTATTTAATACTTTTTAGTTCATATTACGATTGTTTTTACCTTGGAAGTCGGTTTTCATTTTTTTTGTTAAAAATAATAATTTCACTCTTTTTAGTGTTGTCTACAAAATAAGGCTTTATGCGTAAATAACCAATACGAATGTTAACTATTCAGTACATTATGTTACTGTAAGCAAAATTGTGGCAAATGCTTGCAGTTATCTAAGCGATGCTGCAATTTCCAAACTTTTATCTTTAAAGGCTTAGGAGTTCTGTTCAGTGCCTTTGGACCAAGATACACCTTTGTATGAAATTTCTCTTATTCGTAATATATGTTTAACTTACTAGAAACAACATTTTAACCACTATGAGCGTTTTGATAAATTTCAAGGATTTCCGTCGAATGCTCATAGATCCCATCACCAGCTCACCACTTTCGTAATTGTTATACAAAATTAAGATTATATCCTATACAACAACACGAAAATTTCGAAAATCGGTCCACAAACAGTGAAATTATCGTCAAAAACATCTGTTTCGATGCAAAATATCACGAAAAGCACCAATTTGGGTCATAGTGTGATGACCATGGTATAATTATGGTTGTGATGATGATGATTAATCAAATTGATGTGTTGGCTTATGCTTTCAGTTGTTTAAACAACGCCGAAATCCCCGAACCTGTACCTATAAGCATTCAAAAGTTCTGTTCGGTACCTTCGGATCCAGGGTATAGCCTGGTGCAAAATCTTACTTTATTGGTAGCATTTACCTCGAATGCTTCAGAAAAAATTGAAATCACTATATATTTCCATACAAATTTCAAGAAGTCCCCTCGATTCCTCAAGGATCCCATCATCAGGTCACCACTTTTGTGAACATGGTACCAAATTCGAGTTAAACCCTATACAACACAAAAAGAATTTTGAAAATCGAACCACAAACGGCTGAGTAGTCGAGGAACATACAAAAAAAAAAAGATACATACAGCCGAACGTATTACCTCCTCCTTTTTGGAAGTCGGTCAAAAATGAAAACAACGTAGGAATATAATACATAGCTACTTGCATAATTTGTATCAAAATTTGGGAAACCCTATTGATACCCTCCCAAATTTTGATAAATTTTATTTCTGTTTGTGTAACCTTAATAGCTAGGCTTGGTAGAGGCAAAATGTACACGTGTATAAGTACGAGTGCGATTATTGAAAAGATCAATGTAAGGTTACTAAGTTACTTTATTGATTTGGTTCCGAATTTGGAAGGCCTTTAATCAAAACTAGGCTTGGTAGAGATAAATTAGTGTGTGACCTTACAAGTTCGATCATTAAAATTGCTTCTATCACATGACCGGGCGAGCGGTGTCGGCCAAGGCGCCCGTAGTAATTTGCAACATTCATTGTTTTTATTACCTGGTTTTCCAATCATCATTAATCAACGCGTCCGTGGTCCAGTGGCTTAGAGCGTGGCTCTTGACTCGGAGGTCGTGGGTTCGATTCCCGCGTTGGAAACATGTTATTTCCAAGTTTGGTTAGGATTGTCCTAAGACTGATCACCTGATTGTCTGACAAGTAAGATGCTCCATGCGTCGGATGGGCATGTAAAAAATCGGTCCTGTGCCTAATCTCTCGCCAGTCGTGGCGGTCGTCCGTCCCACTGGGTTATGAGAGTAAAAGGAATAGCGAGTGCTCTTGTGTACTGCGCTCACACTTGGGCACTATAAAATAACTCCTGCGTAAGTAACTGACGTTTTAATGAAGCCGGCCACCGTCATCGAAACCGGTGTGGGAGCTATTATTATTCTTTATAATTATATTGCCGTTACGAGTATCAAGATCAGAAATCACGTGATTTAGGTACTTTGTAACTAATTCAACTATGAAACAAACTTAAAAAAGTAATTAGACTCTACTGATAGTAGTAATAATAATAATTAGTGATAAATTATGAATTTTTAAGTCTTGTTACCTGGGAGTTAAACACAGGGATAGACTGAATAAAAATTTCAGCACATGGTGATTGGAGCATCGGCAATGAAAGAAAAAAATGATATTATAATGTCTACACCTTTTACTGGAAAATCCCATACATAGAGACTAGACATTCAGAGGTTTATTAAAGAAGAAAATTGGTAAGAAGTTTAAAATTGTTAAGCATATAAAGTTCTGAGGCGTTGCTCCTCAGCAAATGATATAAGCTTTCTCTCTGCTTGCATGAAAGTTAAAAGAAGCTTGCTTTTCAGTTATTTACATTAAATACAAAAATATGCAATAATAATATAATTAGACTAGCTGTCCCGGCAAACGTTGCTTTGCCATATAATAATATAAAGTATTTCGCTCATATTATTTTATTGAAGTGTCTAAATAAGTATGTCGCCATGGCAACGTCGATCGCTATCCCGTCGCACAAACAATGGTCGCCGTCATACGTCAGTCTCAGGTTGTAATAATTTACTATTATTTATTCAACAAATGCACTTATCATTATATAAAGTACCCAGTAGCCGATTCTCAGACCTACTGAATATGCATACAAAATTTGGTAAAAATCAGTAAAGCCGTTTTGGAGGAGTTTGTGGACTAATATTGTGACAAAAGAATTTTATATATAAGAAGATATAGTTAATTAAGATGACACTCGAAGGTAGGTTGTAATCGGTACGGTGGCGAGTTTTAAGCGTGTTGCGGTGACATTCGATATAAATGATGGCCACAGACATGGATATGTCCTTGCGATTTATTTACATTTTATAAACGCAGATTGCGAGATCTTATACTATTAATCATTATGCCATAATTTATAACATTTAGTAATAGGTATCCTGCGCCTATCTCTCTCAAAGTATCGACCGTTTGTATCGTTATTTTCTGACACATCACGACAAATAATAATAAAATACGACCAAATTATGTAAGTCAAATATGAACCATCTGCCTACAAATCAATGAGGATTTCGGTATTTCATTTGCCACCAGAGCGATGGTTATAGGGTCATCAAATGTGACACGATAATAATAGGGATGATGGACAAGGTCAAAGATTAGTGAATTTTATTAATAAAATAAAAAAAACACGGTAAAAAATAAGTGTTCCCAAAATTTCAGCTTGATAGCATTTGTATTTTTTTTTTTAGTTATGCGCCTTCAAAGTTGGATAATCAAGTCGATTTCGTCGATGTCGAAGGGCTTATTCGAACGCGCTAATCTCGGGAACTACTGGTCCGATTTGAAAAATTATTTCAGTTTTAGATAGCCCATTTATCGAGAAAGGTTATAGGCTATATTTTATAACGCTAAAACTAATTGGAGTGAAGAAATAGAGAAAAATGTGGAAAAACGGGGGAAATTATATGAAATTGCTTATGATCTTAAGATCTACTGGAGCAATTTTTATGTTATTTGGCAAACATAAAGAATAGACCACTTGAAGGGACATAGCCTATTTTTGCGGAAAAATGTACGGTTGCGTGAAATTCCTAAATTACGCAAGCGAAGCCGCGCGGAGTATCTATATACAGGGTGCAATTAAACCTTCCTGCCAAATTTCGATATAATGGTCCTTGTTTAAAATTAAAATACACGTATTTTTTCTTTTATTATCATTCAGTACTAAAATGTTGAGAAAAAGCTTCCGAAAGTTATCCTAAAAAGCACTACAATTAATGGACACGACGCGTCGCCCGCGCGTGACGAGCCCCCGCGTCAGCCCCTCTTATTACCCCGCGCCGCCTCGCGCCGCTAGTGACCATTCTGCAACGATTTTAAATGGGATAAAATATTATGTCATAAAAAAATAACCCCCAATTTTTGATGCTTTAATGGATTCTCCTAATAATACCTAAGCCCTGGAAAAAATTTGGCAGGAAGGTTTAATTGCACCCTGTATAATAAAATCGTAGGAAAGTCAATTCTGTACATTGAATATTTTTGTACAATAAATAATACTTGGGATGTGATTTACTATGCTAATGTGAACGAAGTCGCGGGCAACAGCTAGTATTTAATATACCTACCAAACAATGTTCTCTCCCGTTGCGTACAAACTACGAAAGATTGACGTCATTCTTTCGTAGCACTTTGTATGGAGCGTTTCGGGCAGGTCTATTTTATGAGATGTTTGATTTGTCATATCTTGGTGAATTTTTGAGCTATCAGAGTCATTCTTTCAGCGATGTTTCTATTTTTTGAGCGTCTTTCAATTAATAATAAGAAAAAAATAAGTCATCATGCCTATTGGCACAGTAAACCCTACGGCTATCTAGCTCCATCTGTTAGCAAATGAAATATCGAAAACCCTCATTTCTATTTCGTTCTGTGGTTTTACAGTTGAGTATGGTAGAATAGCTTAGAAATTAATTATTTGTTTCGAATAAGTTATACATATTGAAATTGCTTTTAATAACTTCGAGCCCTACCTACCTGTTGCAACGGTTTTCCCTATGTGCAATGCTTGAAAGGAAAAACTTATTCTTTTTGCTTAGGGAAAACTTCATCGGTATGCGTAGAAATATGTCAATCTGGGTTATAATCTAGTTTACGATACTTATTATACACAACACGAATTAAATACATGTTTCCTTGCAAAATAAGTAAATATGCTAATATAATTTATAAATAACTTTATCATTTATTGCAAGTGTTGTATGAAAATCCGCATTCATTGTACACGCGTGATTCATGCAGAAAATGCATTATTTCTCAATTATTTTCGTGATTTACTAGCTACGACCCGAGTCCCGAACAAGGCGGACCGCCATCTATATCTATATCTATACTTATTAAAAAACAAAGTCGCTTTTTTCCCTCATGTCCCTTTGTTCCCTTTAATCTTTAAAACTACGCAACGGATTTTGATGATTCTTTAAGTGTTAGATAGCACATTTATCGAGAAAGGTTATAGGCTATATTTTATTACGCTAAGACTAATAGGAGCGAAGAAATAGAGGAAAATGTGGAAAAAACGGGAAATTTATTTGAAAGGGCTAACTTCAACGCGCTAATCTCTGGAACTACTGGTCCGATTTGAAGAATTCTTTCAGTGTTAGATAGCCCATTTATTGAGGAAGACTATAGGCTATATTTTATCACGCTAACGGCTAAGGCCTAAGACTAATAGGAGAATGTGGGAAAAAACGGGGGAAATTATTTGAAAGGGCTTATCTCGCGAACTACTGGAGCTATTTTTATGTTATTTGGCACAGATAAGAAGAAGAGCACGTGAAGGGTCATAGGCTATCGATTTTAATAATTTTTTCAGTGGCTATATATTTTATACCCGTGTGACGCCGGGGCGGGTCGCTAGTTTGTTCTAAATTTGTCTGACCTAAGACGTTATAATCAAATGGGATGAGGCATGCCGCATGGGTGCCTAATTTAAAAAATGTACGTTTTTTTTATTACAATAATTATTAGGGTCGTTATGGGCCAGTCGCCCATATCCTTTGTTTGTCATTTACATAATTTTGTCGCGTACCAAGATTGCATTTTCTCTTAATGTTCTCTTAATGTTCTAAAAAATGTATGTTATAACTTATAATGTTTCCCATATGTGCATAACATTAAGAGCGTAATGTTAAAAATTATAGAAAAAAAATTGCCAACCGGTCGAAACTCTACGAAGGTAGAGCCAGCCCCAAAATGTGTTCCAAATTCTCATATCTTGTCAAAGAATATTTAACCTATTATATTCATAGTAAAAGGTAATAATGAAGACGTGAGTGGAAGAATCGAACAAGTAATCGCCCTTGTGTACATGTCTCATTTATAAATTATTTGTGTTATTGTAAATTTTACTGTTATGTTTGTGCACAATAAAGTATATTTGATTTGATTGATTTGATTTGAAGTAACATTTCGTAACATAAGGACAATAACTCATTTTTTCCCTAATTATTTTAACAAAACTTGTAACTTATCTACTTCATAACCTAGCTTATATATCTGGCTACACATATAATCCATAGTTTTTCTATTTCAAATATTTTTTCCGGCCCTAAGGCCTCCATTTAGGCAATAAACCGGGAAGTTTTTTCATGTTACTTACCTTATTCTCCCACTCACGTCTTGAATTATTCTAATTTTAGATGCATCATAATATCTTTGGTTATCTCTAAAGGTACTATGTAGCTACTAGTAGCATGAGTACTTAGTAAAGATAACATCATTCTTCAATCTTCATGTTCGGCGGCGGAAATGTTTATGGTACTTCAGAATAACTGGAACTTGTACAATTCTTGAACTAATTCGAATTAAATTAGTCATCAAAATTGTGTGGAAATTCCAAACAAAATAATTTCTGTCCTCTTGTAAGTGGTGATGACTGATGATCCAGTTTACCTTCTACAAGTTTGTTAGTTGATTTTAAATTAGTAAAAAAACCCTCTGTGTTTTCCACGCTCGCGATTTTCGCAGGTCTGTAAGTATATAGAAAAACACGATGACACCGGCAAGTCCGTCACAGTATTACAATATTTATCCTAACTCCGTTGCGCAAAAGTTCCTTTATCGCGCGAGAACCGTAATTTTTTTCGGGATAAAAAGTATCCTTTCCCGGGACTCAAAATGTCTCCATACCAAATTTCAGCAAAATCGGTTCAGCGGTTTGGGCGTGAACCGGTAACGGACAGACAGACACACTTTCGTATAAATTATGGTATTATATCGCATTTATGATATTACTTAATTTTGCCCGCGGCTTCACTCGGGTTAGAAGTATTATTATATTATGCAATCTTTCTTTTAATCTCTTGGGGGTAGAATTGATCAAAATCCTTTCTTAGCAGATGCCTACGTCATAACATCTACCCAGCCCGATCGGTCCAGTGGTTTGGGCTGTGCGTTGATAGATCACCATGTCAGTCAGTCACCTTTGAGTTTTATATATATAGAAGTATGGACATTATAAGTTTGCTTTTAGAGCAGAGTACGGTATACTAACCGTTAATATCTCAGATGTTAATGTGAACTGCCGAAAGGATAATTATTATAAATCTCTTGCTCGATTCTCTCGAAAGAGCATGATCCTATCAAGTTTTCCCGTCCCATGAACGGTACCATGAGTTCTATGTATAATATTTACCTAGAGGAAGAATAAAAGATAGGGAAGAGTATTCAAGACGTCAAGTTGCTAAATTGAAACGGAGAGTACATAACGTTAAGGGTACTTTGTACCAGGTAATTGTTGGCAACACTGTCACCTTTACACCTGGCGAGGGCAAACAACTGGATCATTTTTTATCTCAGCATAATAAATTTATTGTACTTATAGTGCGTTAACCAAACGAGACAACATTGTAAATTATTCGTACCAATTTTGTTCCTACGTCCTTAGATATAAATTATAGTAATCCATATTAGATTAGATGGTAGATGTTACCGGAAAGTAAGTTCTTGCCGAAATAATATTATGACGCGGAAACCATACTTACTTACATTATTCCGGAATAAATATCACTAGCTATTTGACCGAGCTTCGCTCGGTATTCGATAAAACACGAATAAAAAGACATTTTCTAAAAATAATTCCATAATTTTGAAGTCGGTGCCAGTTACAAATGTTTCAAATATTCTGGCATCTGGATTCAGCTATATCTGGTACCGACTTCAAAATTATGAAGATTGAGTACAGAAATAGTTGAGTTTTAGCCGAATTCGGAAAAAGGCACCATGAGATAGGAAAAATTATTTAATACTTTTTAGTTCATATTATAAGGATGTTATTATTGTTTTTACCTTGGAAGTCGGTTTTAATTTTTTGTTAATTCTCCTAACTTTCCCAAAATCGAATGATATATAAACATCTTTTATTTATTTGAACATCTTGCCTACATTCCCTATTCATATTAAAAACTTTAGAATTAAATTCTCCAATAGTATCAAAATTAAACTCAAATTGATTACAGTAATCGCTAGAAACTAGATCCAGCCTGTTCTTATCAGTATCCTCATGTCTATGACTACTACTACTTAAACTAAGGGCATCTATTCAAACAAGAGTGTACAGATATTTTCACATATCAACGTTATAAGAGAGAGCGTCATAAAAATAATTATCAACAAAATATCAGGCCATATTAATCTTAATACAATCACCATAAAGTTTTGTTTACTAGATTATGTTAAGTTTTACCACACTATGCTAAGGTGATCTATCATACGCAGGGTAAACATAATATTGATATGACGCAGATGAAGGTAGTTGAAAAATAAAACATATTACCATCTTTTTCACTCCTGGCCCCTGGGGAAAGAAAGAAATAGAGGCAGTTGAGAAGGTAACTGTACCACTTCATTGTTCTATGCGTCGACTCCAATTTGTAGACACACGTGTAAGTCTAATACTAAATCACTAATATAGTAAATAGAAACGTTCTGCTTGTTTATCTACTTGGATCGAATCGGCTTCTGCAAAGTTAGGAAAAACTACTAGGCAGGGTAGATTTTAATAAAAATAGACCACAAAATTTGCATATGATAAGTTTTATTGCGGTGAAAGGTGTGGTCCTTGGGGGATCCTTTTCGTCTCGGGCAACTTAAGAGTCCGTATACGAAATTTTGTCGATTTCGCTCATTTAACAGACGTGATTTAACAGTTAAAATACAGTATTTCTGTAAGTTTTAATGCACAACATGTAAGATCATTTCAATTATAATCTAATGTTGGAGCTAGATTTTTTATATTTCTTAAGTATCTTTAAATAATCCAACTCAAACCCGCGACAGTTTTGTGATTTTTGCTATAAAAGGTTTAGAATATCACCTTTTTATGGATTGTATTGACGTCTTAACGGTATGAAAAAAATACAATGTACTGTTGAGAAAGTCGTCTATACAATGTTGGAATTACTTTTTACCACTTTAATATTAAAAAAACCTTTTAAAAAACAGAAAACCTCTATCTGCCCGCTAACTTGGCGATCGTCCTTTTTCACCTGGCACATGAAAGACGGGCGTGAGTGTGAAGAGAGCAGTAGAAAACAGAGTACGGGCTCTTAATGCGATTCATAAATGTTCATTTTCTGATGATTTTTTACAGGGTGTAGTGATTTTAATTGGCTAACCTTAAAATACTGAGCAATTAAAAATAGTTCAGCACATTCCTGTCATAAAACCGCAGAAACGGGCCGAAATCTTTCCAATTTCGACACTTACAAACTCTGAATAGTTCGTACTTCGTAGCACCAGTTGAGACTGTTAGCTCCTATTCTGTTCGACATAGCAATCGATCGGCTGGTAGATGAACCTTGAGCACAACCTTGCCTGATAACAGTCAGACCTGCCGCTACTGGATGCGTAAGACGAAACAATGACCAAGATATCTTTATTGTCGCCAATGCCATAATCTGTGTGCAGCTTAATTGACCGTGCAGCGAGCACAAGCGAAAATAATTACTGTCTGTTTACTGTCTGTCTGTCAATATTAAGATATTAATATTGATTTATGTAGCTGGATGAAATTACTATAAACACACTTTGAGAAATTAAATGATGAACATTTTAAGAAGAGAAATAATATATGATGGATCTTATATAGGGTGTTCGTTCTCAACAGTCAACAGCTTATATTCTATAAAGGGTGTTGAGCTCTACATTTTTACACATTGTGACGAACTTATATCAAATTGCGTACTTTTTGATCAAATTAAGGCAATTTTTTCTGCTAGAATGCGGGTTGTCGATATCTAGAAACCTTCAATTTTTACCATAAGTACGATTCGTTTTCTATTTTCAAATTTCAAGGTTAGTTTTGCTGCATAAAATGAACCATGTTACATAAAATTACCGTTATAACTGATTCGAATGTTACACCGGACTTATGCATTACGATCTAAACAACAAACGGAAAAACAGAATTTAAAAAATTTTATTCGTATAAAAAGGTATAAAATATATTATTTCAGGACCTTAGAGAAACAAAATCATTTATGGTTGGTTTAGACGTATTAAGCAACGATGTCAATACATGCATGTCAATATATGGTATTAAGTAGATAAGTAGTAACTAAATTCTAATTGTCATCTAGCTTAGGACTTACTAAATTTTAACTTGCTACTTGCTACTAAATTTAGTGTTTACATGCAATTAACAACTTAAAATTAAGTTAAAATTTAGTTAATTACTTATCTACTTTACGTGTAAACCAGCCCTTAGTTCCAAGAAGTCAACTCGAATCACATTGTTTTTTTCTCCCACCGTTAAATAAATTTAATTTAGAATAAAGTTTGGTGACGTCACCTCCTCGTGCGAACAATCGGAAAATGTTGACGTTCAGAAACGTATTGTCGCTCATTCCTGAACAAAACTATTGTTCTCGATGGTCGTGTTTCACACACACGTCGGTCTAACAAGAGAGCTATTCATATGAAAATAATCTCGATATTATATTTAATCGATATTGTGGGGGGATGATGGCGAGGTATTAGCACACATTACCACAAAGTGCCTCCAGTTGTATTCCGACGACGGACAATACGTATGTCTGCATTGTTCTGTTTTGTGCCCAAATATTATGTATATAGATAAATATTGTTAAATACTACATATTGTAGTCTCTATTATCTATGAACAATCTTTTATTTGTGAAAAATAAAGACCCAAAATATGGTACTGTTGTAGTCAACGAGCAGACGTCAATTATTATTTATAATGGATTAAATAATAAACAATAAATTTCATCTTGAGAACCGTTCTCGTTGATTATTCTCGAGGGAAAATATGTAAAGTTATGAAATCAGAAATACTCTCAATTCACATGAGGAACAATAATCTTCTAAGATTATATTATATTTAATCAGATGACGCCCCCAACTCCGTTGCGCCAAAATTCGTTTATAGCGTAAAACCGCACATTTTTCCGGGATAAAAAGTTTCCTATTGTCTTTTCCCGTGACTCAAAATATTTCCATTCTCCATACCAAATTTCAGCACAATCGGTTCAGCAGTTTGGGCGTTAAGAGGTAACATGAGACGGACAGACACACTTTCGCATTTATAATATTAGTAAGGAAGTATGGATATTATTAGATGTGCACAAGCCTTACTAGATAGGCTAAGTCTTCTGCTCCGTGCACTTTACCTACTATTCACGAGCAAAGAAAGTGTAAAATGCTGCCGTATTTTCTGAAATAAATTAAAAAGTTTAATATCAATAATAATAAAAAATCACTCAATTCTTGTTGACATAGGCTTAATTTTTTAAATGAAGATGTATAAAATACTAGATGACGCCCGCAACTCCGTTGAGCCAAAATTTGTTTATCGCACAAGAACAGTACATTTTCCGGGAAAATAATCCTATGTTCTTTCCCGGGACTCAAAGTTTGGACGTGAAGAGTCAACAGACAGACAGACAGACACACTTTCATCACATTTATAATATTAAGTACCTATGGATTAGTTGATACAACTCCGTTGCGCAGAATTCGGCTATCCTATGTCCTTTCCCAAGTCTTAAAGTACCTTCATACCAAACCTGGGCGCGCCGGCAGAAATAATTTCCAAGAAGTGCAGATTTTATTTTTCTTTATTTTCTTTTTACTTTTTACAAATAACAGTGACATCTCTATTTACGTCAACAGAATAAGTAGGTACATTTAGTGCCGAAACATTACGAACTATCTTTGTACGGCATGGTAATAGGGTTACAAAATGTTTTTTATTTCAATAATTCCTGTTAATCTCGAGATTCCCAAGGGGTGCAAGTGCACCACCTGGCACCCCCCTGCCGGCGCCCAGATACCAAATTTCAACAAAATCGCTTCAGTGGCTTTAGCCTGAAGAGGTAAAAGGCAGACAGCCATACTTTCGCATTTATAATATTAGTACCTACTATGGATATGCTTTTATTTTTAGACATGTTTTCCTTAAGACATGCGGTTACTATAATATTAAGTAACTCTGATTCATAGTGTACGCAAAGCGAAGAGAGTCCTAGATTATGAGCTCACAACTCACAAAAACAACAATATTTCTTTGTAAAGATTAATTGTTGTGTACCCAAGATTTAAATAAGATGTAAAGATAGGAGCAACAATAAGATATACGGATAGATACTGTTTGCAGAGAAGGTTGAAGTAGTTATATTGTATGCAGCTTACTGATAAAAATAAATTAAATGAATCATAATTCTAAATAATCGACTCTAAGGTTACTTACTGTCTTTCTGAAAAACTGGTTTTAACTTTTAATGATAATATAATTATTGTACTTTCATTAAGAAAGAAAGTCTTCTAAATTTTATTGGACCATATAAATAGTGGTTTCAGCAGTCAGGACTCAGGACCATGTAGATTTGTAGAGTTCGTATAATATTATAGCGCTAGGGCCTAGGGCCTAGGCGCATTGCGTGCTCGGGAAAACTACATTTTCCTTTCAGACACAAGAAACGAGTAGGTCCTAAGAGATGATATAATTAGCTCTCTTTGTTTTGTGTTCATACTAGCGACCCGCCCCGGCATCACACGGGTACAAAATATAATATAGCCACTGAAAAAAATGATTAACATCGATAGCCTATGATACTTCACGTGGTCTAGTTCTTATCTGTGCCAATTAACATAAAAATTGCTCCAGTAGTTCGCGAGATAAGCCCTTTCAAATAAATTCCCCCGTTTTTTCCACATTCTCCTATTAGTCTTAGCGTGATAAAATATAGCCTATAGCCTTCCTCAATAAATGGGCTATCTAACACTGAAATAATTTTTTAAATGGGACCAATAGTTCCTGAGATTAGCGCGTTCAAGTTAGCCCTTTGAAATAATTTTCCCCGTTTTTTCCACATTTTCCTCTATTTCTTCGCTTCCATTAATCTTAGCGTGATAAAATATAGCTTATAGCCTTCCTCGATAAGTGGGCTATCTAACACTGAAAGAATAAAGTAGTTTTAAAGATTAAAGGGAGCAAAGGGACATGAGGGAAAAAAGCTACTTTTTTTATAATAAGTATAGATAGATATAGGTTAAGTACTTATTAATACGTGATATGTGGCCATAAAGCAATGTATACGCGATTTTTCCCTTCATTTGTGAAAAAAATATTGAAAAATAACAAGACTGTACGGTGTAGATTATTTTTTTGTGTGGTCAAATGCTACTAAACTCTACTGCTCTACTACTGCTACTCATTAAAACAATAATTCCTCAGTTTCAATTTTTATTTATTTATATTGTATATATATATATATATATATATATATATATATATATATATATATATATATATATATATATATATATATATATACAGATGTTGGCCGATTCTCAGACCTACTCAATATGCTCACAAAATTTCATGAGAATCGGTCAAGCCGTTTCGGAGGAGTTCGATTACGCACCCCGTGACAGAAGAATTTTATATATTAGATACAAATCACAAGTACGGCTATAGTAAAGTTCTGAGTACATATAAGTGGCAGGTATTTAGAAAGAATAGGAGGGCACTGGGCACATCGTACCGACCAATACATAATATATATATAACACTTTGAGACATAATATCTCTCACTAACCTAACGTTACTTTTTTCTTCCATGGCTTAGAGATTTTTCGTCATACAATAAAATGTTCAACTCTTCAAGCTCTTTCATTTGACATAGGTATGTGTAGATGTGCCAACGAGATGTGCATTAGCTTGGGTACGGGTTCCATACAAGAATGCACCTTGTCCTTTTAATTTAAGAATAATAACTTAATAAGGTATGTGGCTTAATCATGTCTTCAATAAAATTTAATGTTTTCCACCCAGGGATTGCATACAGTGACTGACTGCCCCACTCAGAGATGAATATTATCTTACTTAACTGTAATGAAATAAAGATTTTGGGATTAATGCCCGGGACACACGAGGCTAGTTTTTCAAGCTAGGATAGCAATCTAGTTTTTTACCAAACTGTCCTGGCTTGCTGACCTAGCTTGGAGCATGCTAGTTCTGTTTTATAAATGAAGATAGTTTTGTCTACACGAAGCCAGAAGTACTAGCTTGCTAGCTTACACTAGCTTGCTATCCTAGCTTGAAAAACTAGCCTCGTGTATCCCGGGCATTAAAGACTTATGCATTGTCTGTCAAAATCTTCATTTTATTTGTCTCTGAAAGCGGCAGTGAGACGAGTTTTCAGGGTTCCGTAGTTAACAAAGAACCCTTATTGATGTAGATACACGAAGCGCTCAAAGTAAATCCTTTGCCACTTATGTTTTAATCCCTGCCACTTAGCAATTATAATGGCTAATTAAAATAAAGTTGCACTTTCTAATTATTTTCCAACATACAAGAGTTAATTTTATGAGTAGCCTTAAATAAAATTTGTATCGCCAATCCAAAACTAGCTTCGTGATCGCCATTGGTGGCGTTTAAAATAATTAATTAAAACGCATTTAACTTGGCATCTGTTTCCGTAGCCTTTGATTGGACGAATTGCCTATTTAAACTTCTGCGCGTTATAGTGGTGACTGGTAAAATTTTACATGCATCCATAATAATTTCCCATGCGTTCATCTCAAGGATTATAATATTGATTGACAGTCATACCCTCTATTTTTTAAGTTATTTTATAATTTTTGGTTTGCTTTATTAACTAAACACTGTTTACTCGATCTTAATAGATAGTTAAGAGCTCGTCCTCTCTTTTCTACAGCTCTCTTCACACTCACGCCCGTCTTTCATATGCCAGGTGAAAAAGGACGATCGCCAAGTTAGCGAGCAGATAGAGGTTTTCTGTTTTTAAAGGGTTTTTTTTTTTATATTGAAGTGGTAAAAAGTAATTCCAACACTTTATAGACGACTTTCTCAACAGTACATTGTATTTTTTTCATACCGTTAAGACGTCAATACAATCCATAAAAAGGTGATATTCTAAACCTTTTACAGCAAAAATCACAAAACTGTCGCGGGTTTGAGTTGGATTATTTAAACATACTTAAAAAAAAAAAAAAATCTAGCTCCGACACTATATTATAATTGAAATGATCTTACATGTTGTGCATTAAAACTTATAGAAATACTGTATTTTAACTGTTAAATCACGTCTGTTAAATGAGCGAAATCGGCAAAATTTCGTATACGGACTCTTAACACTAGATAAAAGAAATAGTTTAGCGGAAACAGTAGTTTTTTTTACAAGTTTTAGAATTTAGTAGAACGCTGACTAAGCATTTTAAAACGTTAATCGTATCTTTCACAAAGGAAAACATTAAGCTAAAGAATTGTCTCTTTGTAATTCTACAACAAGTTCTGTTTTGTTAAGAAAACGCTAATACCCGGTAACGATTAACTATTTTATGGGTAAAATCTACGAATAATAAAAACTAAGGAAGAGTAACTCCGTCAAAAAACATGCTCCAAAATACTTGTCAAAAAAGTGTACCTTAGGTTCACTTTTCATACATTTGCAATATTTAGGTGACCTTGAGCGGTATAAAGGCTGACGTTACATGATAGTTCGAATGGAACCAAATTTAAAACTGTATTAGTATGGGAGTTACGTTTCCTTAGGTTTTATTATTCGTAGGGTAAAATGAACTTTGCATACCCAGTTTCTGTTTCAAAGCTCAGTGCTAGTCGCTGTTACAGTAAGCTGAAGAGTGGAAATGTGGGACAAGCATAAATATCATCAGTCTAAGCCATCTTTCAATGTTATACACAAAAAAAATAAAAACTAAGCGTTTAAACACACCATGCCGAATTTCCGCCGCGGAACTTCGGCATGGTGTGTTTAGACACGCGATGATGACGAGGATAGTGTATTAAGAATTAATCCTTCAAGCCCCATATGAGCACCGGTGATCACGACAACAATAGAATACAATAGTATTTCCAAGAATCCCTGATCGAAAGATTATTAACTATCGTTAAAATACAAGCACTAAGTCGTCTTCTGTTGGAAAAGTACCTAATCATTAAGGATAGATCAAATTTCACAATCAAACAACAAACTGGTGTGATCTCAAACAAAAAGAGACAATATTTGTTTTGTCTAACTTTTAAACTGTTGCAAAATGCAAATCGATTTATCTTTTGTTTAGGTGGATATGGTGTGTACGTAGTCGGCGGCTTAGCGATTAATCTCACGGTAAATCTTGTTGATATCTCGAATTGGTTCATAATGCTATCACTGAGCTAATATTGGCTGAGACCGCTCGCTGCCACGCCGACCTTGCGTGTAGCCATAGCCTGAAATATTGCCTTAATTTACCTATATTTTACCGACAAAAGCGATTGAATACCGAAGTTGTTTCATAAGCAGATGACAAACCACATTATTTATTCGGCTTATGTCATATTAATATTAGTCGTAATGATGGCTGTCCGTCGTCCGCATCAACTTCTCTGATAGTACTTTCAGAGAAATTGATTCTTAGGCAGATGGCGGACCGTAATTTGGTCGCGCTACGTCAAAACTATGGTCAAATCCATCCGACCTCACCGATCACAGACACAGTTAACATTGAATTGACATAAGCCGACCAAATGACACGTGGATCTGTCTACTGCCTAGGAATCAATTTCCTCGATGGTACATTGTACAGTGTACACGCTAGAGCTTGGAGTACCAACTAAAGAGTTAAGACGCTGACAACTGCCAATGACCTTGATCTCGCATCACTCTCGCACCTGTGTCGATTTTCATGCCAGAGAGACAGAGATGTGAAGTGTTCACTCGGTAGCGTGGATACATTTTTTGTTTGTTAGAGGAAAAAATAAATATTATGGGAAATCTAGATATCAGAACCGAAAATTAAATCCGGCAATCTTTGGATTTTTGTAAAAGGTATCAAATAAACAAATTTTTAAAGCATAAATTGTATTATTACTTTAGAACTGTTTAAAGTTCCTGAAAGATGTGACTTTGGTACTTTTTTTCATCCAGTAGGAGTACATTATTTTATTATTTAAATTCGACAAGCTTTTCCGAATATAATCAAAAATCACATATATATTTTTTTGTGCCCATCAATGAAATACATACGTCTAGAAAACTGCACAAAGATGTCGAATTGGCAGCTGTCTTGCCCTTAAGGACTAATTTTATTGTTACTCAACACGTACGAGTAATTAAAATAAGTTTTAGAATTTTACGCTTTATTATGTTTTAAGTTCACAAACATCGTAAACTTGTTTCTTATTAGTTATTACATTTTCAAAACAAACCTGCTAGATATTATCCTTACACAGTAATTCTTTGGCAGGCCCTATGGTATAAAAATATGTTCTTTTATCCTATGACAAAAGAACATATTATTTTTGTACTAGATGCCACCCGCAACTCCGTTGCGCCAAAATTCGTTTATCGCGTGGAAACCTTACATTTTTCCGGAATAAAAAGTATTCCTTGTTCTTTCCCGGGACTCAAAGTATCCTCAGTTCAGTAGTTCGGGCGTGAAGAGGTAACAGACAGACAGACTGACAGACACAACTTTCGCAATATATGATATTAGCAAGAATGGCACTTGGCTTTTCACTTTTACGTATACTGTATATGTACCTTATTTGAATACCTAAGCTCGCTACCTCACAAAAACGAGTACCTAATACACTACATAACACCTCCACTAATTTTCAAATCCCATTTACTTTACAGAAAGGGCCCCGACTTGGACTGTCCGCCACTGGACAAGGGAGACAGCTACACCCAGTCGGAGTTTCTGTCTCGTCTGGCGCACGAGTGCCGGTACGACAAGCTGCTGCTGCCCTCCTACCAGACCGGCGACGCGGTCGACGTCCACGCCAGCGCATACATCTACTTCATACAGCCCGCTGAGGCTCATGACTTGGTGAGTGGAACTAGACTCTACAGACAGTTCGTGTTGAAGATGTAGTGACGTCACCAATAACGAAGTTGAACAGCGACAGTCGACAAGTTGTGACTTGTGACCACACGCGCGGATTAAACTCTAAACGTCATTGGTCATTGCGTAGATGCACTTTATTACTATCATATCAATCAGCTATTTAAGTGAAATATTAATCTCTCAGTATTTGACTGATTACTATTTAAAACCTAAATCTAAACTTAAAGCCTATCTGAATGATAAACTACTAAGTACATAATAAAACTTTAAACGCTAACATAATATAAACCTGCGTTTTCCAGAACTTCAAATTCCACTTCCTCCTGCAACTGCGATGGACGGACCCGCGGCTCGCGTACCAGCTCTACTCGCCGGAGCGCGTCAAGATCATAGGCGGCAACGACCTGCGGAACCAAGTGTGGATCCCGCACCTGTACATGTCCAACGAGCAGTCTTCTGGGCTGATGGGCACGGATAGTAAAGATGTGCTGCTGTCGATCGCGCCGGACGGTGAAGTGCTGTTCAGCCGGCGGCTCCAGGCGGTGTTCTACTGCTGGATGAACCTCCAGAAGTTTCCCTTCGACGAGCAGAAGTGCTCCATGAATTTGGAAAGTTGTAAGTACTGAATCTACTCTCTCATGCTCGTTTTCGAAATATGAAAATATGTGAAATGTAAACTTTAGGCAATATGCAGTTCAACTTATTAGCAACAGCTGTAATCTTTTATACCCAAGGTATTTCACATTATGAAAAAGCGAAGACGATAAGAATTACATCCTTTTACAATCTTGATGTTTTGTGTAACAAGTAGCTGCCCACAATTTAACTTTGTCACTCTTTCATCTGAATTCTTGACTCTTAACTAACGCGCGCTTATAGGAAATAATACATTAAGTCAAAATAATCTACAGACTACAACCAACAACTGATACATTTTTGAATACTTTCAGGGAAATACAACTCGTCGTCTCTGCGACTTATGTGGGAGGAGGAGACGCCCGTCCGTCTGTCGCCCGACCTCCACCTCACGGAGTACGCGCTTCTCGACTACTGGACCAACGAATCGTTTGTTAAAAGTGACATACTCAATATGAGGCTCGGCGGAGGTAAAACCAGTTCAGTATTACTCCCGTATCTATTTATGTATATTATATATTATGTTATTTATGTAAGTAATACCTAAACGTTTCGTGTTGGGCCATGATGGGCAATCTTAGAGGAATGTACTGCATGTTTGTAATCAGCCGCATGGGCCAATGAGAGGCCGCTTAAAAAATTTTGTAATGCTATTTAGAAGTTAGTGAGTAGTAAATAATATGGAATAGATTATAGAATCCCCTAATAACCATGTGATAACACGGTTTGTCACCTTAATCTCCTTAGTTACTGGAATGGTTTGTCACAATTCATATTTTTGTAGCTGTACATTATAAAGCTTAAACTATCCATAACAATACATAGTAAGCTAATATACAAGCATTACTTGCATGATTATTGACTATTAAACAAATTTTTATGCTAACTTTCATTATATAGTTTATTCGCGTTAAGAAAGCAGTGAAATCGTTAAGATATGAAAGCAAAAAAACAGAAAAAAAAATCTTAGGATGCCAAGTTGCCTAAAACATGTTTGCATCATAAAATAAATCTATTTGACATAGTATACGCATTGATTTACTGCTATCTACGCAAATAGACTATTTGTGGCTAAATAGAGTATTTTTCAATGGAGGACGTTGTTTTTTTCAGCTGGCAACTTCAGTGCTCTGAAGTTCACATTTAAGTTGGGTCGTGAAGTTGGCTACTACCTGATGGACTACTTCATCCCCTCGATGATGATTGTCGCTACATCTTGGGTCACATTCTGGCTGCAGGCGGACGCTGCTGCCCCTAGGGTTACTTTAGGTAAAAAAAAAACATAAAGGCACACTGCATTTAGGAAGGAAGTAGGGTACATAGCAATAATCGAATTCTTTGCAAGAAAACTTGCCTTCCTAACTACCGTTCCCTGAAAAAGTGTCGTGCAATATCACCTTTTATACGATTTTTTTTTCATGTATTTTAAATGTTGTTGTTATGTTTTTGAAAATAGGAACGTGAAATTTCTTACAAAGATCACCTGCGGTAGCATCATGTTTCATAACGGAAATTAAGATATTAAAACAGATACTATGATATTAAACTGTACAGTAACATTATATCGTTAGAATGCGACCACACTGCTTTGTAAACTTTATACGTTAGGTATCTAATTGTAAATATATTTTATCAACTTGTATTGCTACAAATGCAAAAATGATTTTCACTATAATTTCTGTTATTGTACTATAAGGGAAATATATATTATATAGGCCCTTATATGCCTACCTACGTGATTGGTCGGGCTATGTTGACCACGAATAAAATTTAAATTATTTGACTTAATGCAACCAAATAACATAGGTCTTCTGCCTATTTTAATTTTTCTGATGGTCCACGTAATCCACTTTATCTTAAATTGACCTTATTATTAGGTCTACCAGGATCATCTGATGGCAAAAAGGAAAAAAAAGAAATTGACGCTACCAATACTGGGAAAATTGGAATAAAACGTTTTGATACTTTTTTTTCCTTATAGCGGCTAATTCTTTTTGTGATACATGCAAATATAAAAAAATATCCAATGTGCAATGATCAAGGATATTTTTTGAAAATCACCCATCCAAATTTGCCATCAGATCCTGGTAGACCTATGTAGTTCCTATATTTCACTTTTATTTGTTATTTTCCAGGGACGAGTACCATGTTGTCGTTCATAACCCTGGCGTCGTCGCAGTCCAAGACGCTGCCGAAGGTGTCGTACATCAAGGCCAGCGAGATCTGGTTCCTCGGCTGCACGGGCTTCATTTTCTCGGCGCTAGTGGAGTTCGCGTTTGTCAACACTATTTGGCGACGAAAGTGAGTTTATACTGTGCTCATTCTCTTTAGGGTATATTCAGATGTCAAGAGCTTAAAGGCGTCCCGAGACGATCAAGCAGTTTGACAACAATTGGATTTGTATAGCTTGCTCAAGAAGCTTGATGCGCCCGTCAAGCATATTGATCCAGCACAGCAAGAGGTATACTTGATCAACCGACCGCGAACACCGACAATGTCGCGTCAAGCCGCCTCGTCAAGTAAAATTATAAAGTTACATCAAGGTCGGAGCGAGTTTGCTTGACTCCAAGCATCAAGCAAACATTGTAAACGTCAATATGTTTGAAGCAAGCAAAAATCTACGTTCTTGCCGCCAAGCTGCTTGGTTGTCTCGGAATCCCATAACCTTAACGTTAACTTACCGTTTTTGGTAACGCGTAACGTGCGCGGCATGTCGGTAAGTGGAAAAGAGGCTATGACTTGGTAATAAGCTAAAAGATGATATAATAGGTCGTGTAATTATATTGATAATAATGAAAATACATCGAAGAATTGTCGAGCAGACATTAAACACAAAACCTCACTTTCCAGGAAAGCGGTTAACCTGAAAGAAGTAAGCAGCAAGTACATACTGAAGAACGCGCTAACGCCGAAGTTAGCGCGGAAGGAGCTTCAGAAGGAGATGCAGTCTGACTCCTCGCCGCAGCTCAGCAAGTCACAGTCGTGTTCGTCACTACGCGCGGGCGGCGGAGGAGGGGGAGGGGGCGGCTTCAACAACTTCCTCACCGTGCATGTGAGTATCACCCACATAATATAGGCATCTCTCTCTGTTCTGGAGCAATAGAGCTAGGCCCCAGTCGAATCGCCTGTCCAAGTCGAATCGCCACCCCATTTACACATTCTACAAAAATCGTCTGTGACTAGTGCCGACAAACTATCAATTTGCAGCAAGCGATCGCTTGCGACTGAGCGTTTGCACGGTCGATTTTAGTCACCAGCCGCATGCGGCCATTGGCCGCACGACTTTGGGGCTTGCGGCTTTAGCCGCATGCGGCGTATAGCCTAGTAAACGAATGATTCTGTTTGGAAAAGTCGAAAGCAGAAATTTTGACTTTGATACTTTGTTAAGACTAATTAGGAGATAAACATACTAAAAGTCCTGATCCCTCCAAGGTACACTCGAGGGGGGAGGGGCAAAGAAGGTCCCGTTTTTTGGTTTTTTTGCTTACTCATCAAAAACGATGCTTCGTACGAAATTCTCTTGTACTACATAATAAAAGCTAATAAAATTCTCTACAACTTTGTTCTTTACACTTTGTATCTATCTCCAATCATTGCCTCGCTATGAGCTTCTAAAATTGGCCGAGTGTGTTTTTTAGGGTTTCGTACCCAAAGGGTAAAAACGGGACCCTATACTGAGACTCTAATGTCTGTCCGTCTTCCTGACCATCTGTCTGTCCATCTGTCTGTCCTTCTGTCTGTCCGTCTGTCTGTCTCCGGCTATAACTCAAGAACGATAATAGCTTGAGAGTTGAAATTTACAGAGATTATGTATTTCTGTTGCCGCTATAACAATAAATACTAAAAACAAAAGAAATTAAATACGGGTAAAAAGGTAATAAGGGTAAAAACGGGACCCTGATACTGAGACTTTGATGTCGGTCCGTTTTCCTGACCGTCTGTCTGTCCATCTGTCAGTTCGTCTGTGTGTCCGTCTGTCTGTCCGTTTATCTGTCATTGTGTATGTCCGTCTGTCTGTCTCCAGGCTGTAACTCAAGAACGATAATAGCTAGAGAGTTGAAATTTTCAGAGATTATGTATCTCTGTTGCCACTATAACAATAAATACTAAAAACAAAATAAATTAAATATTTTAGGGGGGGGGTCTCATACAACAAACTTGATTTTTTTTGCAATTTTTGCTCGATATCTATCATGGCATAAGGTAGGCTGAAATGTTAACAAAATACTTAGTTATATTTATACTTTAATAATTAAAAATAAATTTTAAATAAAATAAATAATTAACAATTAATTTTTAAAGAAGGAGGGGCATAATATCGTCCAAACTAATGTAGCACTTTGAGACATACGCCAAATGAAAGGCCAAATTTTATTGTACGGCGAAAAATCTCTAAACCATGGGAGAAAAAAGGAAATGAGGGTAGGAGGTATGAAAAAATCACATAAAAACACCCTATATTATTGCATCAATTTATAGTGTTGTTGGTAAGGAATGACTTCTGGAAAGTAATCGTATATGGCAAACTTGAGGAAAGTGTTGTATTTTAGTATATTGTTTCATATTTTTAAGAAATGTATGGGAAAACAATAAAACCTTAAAAATCTAACCTTTCCTGGATTTAACCGTATATCGTTACCTTGGAGAATTTGTTTATAATAAGCAATACTAGCGAATGGTGCAATAATACAGTGTGTTTTATTTTTCCTAAAAATAAAAAAAAACACCCTTTATTATGCCTACACCATGCGCTAGTTTTACTAATTATAAACAATTTCTCCAAAGTGATATTAAACGAAAAAATCAGGTAAAGGTTCGATATTCAACATTTTACTATTTTTTGTATGAGAAAAATCAAGTTTGCTGTATGAGACCCCCCCTAAAATACTTAATTTATTTTGTTTTTAGTATTTATTGTTATAGCGGCAACAGAGATACATAATCTCTGAAAATTTCAACTCTCTAGCTATATATCGTTCTTGAGTTACAGCCTGGAGACAGACAGACGGACATACACAAGGGCAGATAAACGGACAGACAGACGGACACACAGACGAACTGACAGATGGACAGACAGACGGTCAGGAAAACGGACCGACATCAAAGTCTTAGTATCAGGGTTCCGTTTTTACCCCTTGGGTACGAAACCCTAAAAAACACACTTTTGAAAATCGGCCAATTTTAGAAGCTCATAGCGAGGCAATTATTGGAGATAGATACAAAGTGTAGAGGGCGAAGTTGTAGAGAATTTAATTAAGCTTTTATTATGTAGTAGAAGAGAATTTCGTACGAAGCACAGTTTATGATTAATAAGCAAAAAACGGGACCTTCTTCGCCCCCCCAAAGGGCGCACCTTGGAGGGGTCAGGACTTTTAGTATGTTTATCCCTAACTACTCTTAACAACTTAACAAAGTACCAAAGTTTAAATTTCTGCTTTCGACTTTTCCAAGCAGACCCCCATTTTGGGCATTCGTTTACTAGGCTGGTAGTCGAATTGCCATTTAGACGGGTCGGTTTTCGCCGTGCGGCGTAAATCGTGCGGCTTTATTCACCCGTGTAAATTGACCATTAACGTGCATGTGAGTATGTGTCGACTGTCTCATACATACTGGAGCAACAGAGAGATAGTTTTCGTAGTTCAACAACTTCCTCATCGTGCATGTGAGTGTCGTATAAAATAATCTCTCTCAGTCGCTCTAGAATAGAGAAAGACGCATGATACCACTACTCCGTTCCGTACGTACTAGTTCCAATTTTGAAATGACATATCGACGCACGCTGCGAACACAATGCGAACAGCGAAAAGCGTCTGGCAGATCCCCTGTCTCACTCGTCAAAGTGCAATGGCGATAATATCTTGCATCTTGCTCTATCCCTGTTTCTCAAATGAATAAAATGAAAAGCATGAAGAGGGAGAATAATTTGGGGGTAGTTCCCCCTTTTTTTTCATAGTATATAAAATATTGAAGTTGTTCGTAAATTCTTAGTAAGTAAGTATACTCAAAGACCGACAAGTCTCGTCGTAACTTACTTTCATTAAAATTGCTATAGCTTGGCTATAAGTAGCTACAATTGCAAATGCTAGTGCAAAGGCGTTTATTGCTACTAGATCATTACAATTGATACGAATGTTGTGTCGAGCTTTTACGGTCATACTTACGGAGATTAAACAATTATTATATCTACTTAATTTTATGAAGATTTCCACATTAAATTCGATTTTCTGTTAAATTCTTCATTAAGTTTAATATAAGGTTCCAAATAACGTTAAGTAATCGGTAACTTACCTATTTTTATTTTTGTATTATCTTAACGCGTTATAATTAAAGTTAGTGATATTATGGACATTGCCACGTGAGTGATAGGTAATAATTACAGCTGGGAATACGGAAAACTTATTGTGTCGAGCATACTTGAACATACCATTTGCATACAAATTACTGTATTGTAGTGTATATTGTCTGCCGTACATGTAGGTATCAGCAATGTCTTTTAGGTGCATAAGAAAGGCACGTGCTCTAGAAAAACAAAGAAATCGTTCTATTTAACATATTATATGATTTAGCAGTAAAAAAATAAATTATTACATATGTCCAAACCTCATAATACATCTGTAACAATAGATGGATGTAAATGACACAAAGATATTAGATATTCTTAAAATATCTGCTTGTTCCGCAGTAGAGACTCGGTTGAAACTATACTTAATATACATATATAAAACCATGTGATCATCACTTATGCTTAAAAACGCCCATTAATTGAGAGTGGCTATGGACCACTGGTATGGACTATGGAGATACTTTTCATCTCAAGAAAGGAGGATTTTCTGTTCGATAAACTAATTATAGCTCAACGAAGTTGCCAGCAACATCCAATAAAAACATAAATTTTTCGCAGAGTATGCCCGCAGTGAGCGTGCCAACGATAACCGCAGACGAGGGTGACTCTAACGACCAAGGAGGAGACAAGGGTAAAGGTGCCCAGGGTTGGACCACCATGACGCCCCAGGACATAGCCATATGGATCGACAAGCGAGCTCGCCTCATGTTCCCCCTCCTATTCATATTCTTCAACATCATCTACTGGACGTTCGTCTACTGTCTATGATCTATAACCACGTCGACCGGACATCCGGAGGTCTCTGAAATCTCATTGTACAGTGTACATACTAGAGTAATCGAGTGCTCTTTGAGAATGTACAAAAATATTTTAAAAATAAAAACTCTTCCTTGTGAGTGTACAAAGTACACTATGTACAAGTGTGCGAAAAGTATAAAAAACTGTTATCATTTTGAATCGTTAGGTATAGCTGTGTATAATGCATTTTATATCTTTTGTATATTTTTAGTCAATTGTTATACGCGTTCGAATATAACTTTTTAAGGACTTATTTGCCATTAAATGGCATGGGGAAACTCTTTTTGATTCGTCCAGTACTATGTACACGTTATTATCTGCATAATTTAATGTGTTATGTGCCAAAATAATTTATTATATTATTGGCGCTTTCTAGGCCAAAGTGGTAGTAAGTTGTTATGTGCAATTATATTTTGCTTTGTTAGGTTCGGCAACTATGTTTTTAATGACAATATTATAATTTTTTGTTATAGCGTCATTTTTGGGGTTCCATAGTCAATAAGGAACCCTTATAGTTTCGGTCTGTCCATCCATCTGTCTGTCTGTCTGTCTGTCCGTCTGTCTGTCCGCGGTTTTGCTCAGATACTGTAGGACCTGCAAAGCTGTAATTTGGCATGAATACACATATTAATGATGGCGACAAAATGGTACATAAAATATTAAAAAAATATTTTTTTATGGTACCTGCCCTACACATCAAGCGGGGATGTTTTTATTTTCGCGCCCACTCCATCGTGTGGGGTGTCGTTGGATAGGTTTTTTTTAAAATATTATGAGTATTCATAGATCATTTTCCAATTAAGGGATCCATTTGTGAAATATCAAGTTTTAAAGTGGAAAAAATCGTTAGAGTCCAGTGTCCCCGAAGCTAAACGGTTGCTTCTGGAAATGTGAAAAAAAACACGGAAGTAGGAAATATGCAGAATTTAAAAGGAAAACTATCACGGCTAAGAAGACTTCATAAGTTATTGAGTAAATAGTCGACCAACTAAAAAAATGTATTCGGCGAAGTATGAAGGAACTTTTCGTTCAAATTCCTTTGAAAGTAACTGAGATGATGTTGTTAGTAGTGTAAAACACGTTATAAGTGTACGTTCATTGACCATACAAAAAATTTCAAAAACTAGTGGAACCCTAATTTGCGCGTGGCCCGACACGCATTTGGCCGGTTTTTTTATTGAAAACAAAGGCAATTGTTTCTTGAAGTAAATAATTATCATTTAGTTAGGTCAAATTATTCTGTAATTAAATGAGAAGGCAATGTGAGTTATTAAAAATGTGTTTTCAATTCTTAGGTACTTGCGATAAGTTTTAAGTTCCAAATATCATATGATTGTACTTAAGTTAGCCCTTAAATTATATACTTACCTTGTGATGTATTCACATCCTTTATTTATTTTACTTTTTGTGTTAGTTAATATAAAAAAACATTCCAAAATGTTGAGTGCCTTAGTAGTGTGATAGCTGTGGTTCTTGTAATACATAGTTCCTTTATGTTTTAAATGTGGAACAGTGGGGTAAGATGGGGTGCCCAAGTTTTTTCGTATAATGTCCTCTATTGTTTTATATCGTGGGGTCTACAAAACCCCACTTTACCCCACTGTCTCATACTCTGTATGAGAAGTGTTTGAACCACAAAATACGAAGTATTTAATATTTATACATAATATGCCTTATTACGTATTACTAGTTTAAATTAATGCGATTGCAAAGTGGCGAAAAGTTAGTTCTTGAGATTGTAAATTACGTAGGTTTAAAAAAAGTTAGTCAAATAAATTTATTTAATATCGAGTGTCGTTTTCAATTTCTATCACTATGTCTTGGAAATATATGTAAATGTATAGTAGGTATTAAAATTTAAAACATTGTAGACGAGTATTTCTTTTTAGTTGTTTGTAGGAAAATCATAACTTCGTTACTGTAATTTATGGTTCACTTGCTACAAAAAAAGAACACAAAGATTTAAAGAAAAAAGAGAACATCTTACCAAGTTTAAAAACAAACCAAGTTGGTGCTTTAAAAAGTGTTCCTATATTTCAAACCGTACAAAAGGAAAAATACTACAATAAAATATTTCATTAATATAAACTTATTCACTTCACAGAATTCCAATATATAATCTAACAATAAAAATATTTACTTTTTTAATAATTATTATTCAGGTCAGCGTAAGTAAACTTTTAACAGAACAATAACGATCACATTATTATAATTATAACATTTTATGCAATAAATAATAATAATCCTTTAGCTATAGATCTCATTCCAGGAATAAAACCTACATTTGGCAAAGGTTAATGGCAAACAAATAGAATTATTATGCGTATACAAATCAGCGAACAAATTATTATATCTAGATACTATGATTACTACCACACAATAGTGTCACTAAGTATGTAACTTTTATGTTCTCTTACAACTCTTCAATTAATACGTTGGTTATCAAATAGTTATTTTAACAGATTTAAATGCTATTAGAATACGTCGTTTGCGAATAAAGCGACAAAATATGGCACGTTAGGGTCAATTGAGACAGGTAACACGTCTCACGCAATTGAAATCTGTCAAATCTATAGAAATTTTGAAATGCATCTACGCGTCGCGTTGCGGTCTGAATTAACCAGGCGTTAACAACCAATGGCAACGCTGTTGGACTAGCGCGTGACATGTAATTCACGAATAAAACTCCATGAGGCCGTATTGTAACAGCATTTGAATCTGTTAATATAGATGTGTATTCTAAATACAACCCAGTATACTGTCAGGACATGACGTCATAAATCGAAGTTGCCGATTCGTTCCAAAATATATAACTGACCAGTACATTGAAATGGCTTTATTGGGATACCATTATTGCAAATATGTATTACAATTTATATCACTGATACTTCATACTTGCACGTCGAGATGTGTCCGACAAAACATGAGCGCTAGCTTACATTGCACCATCTTATTGTTAATATCATGTTTTTGCAAATAAACGTTCTTATTCTTATTCTTGTCTTACTAGTACGATAAAATGACGTCACGAGCACTGATACTGGGTTATATTTTGAAACACACATTATTTTCAAGATTACCAGGGTCTTAAAATACCCTTGTCGGCGTACGGCCGTCTGCCTGTACTCACAAGCACAACTCCTTTACAAGAAGGCTTCGAAGGACCTTCAACAGACATGGACTGAGGCACAACACATAATACGACGATATTCAAGACGCGAGTCTCTCGCTGGAACGTGGTGCTGTAATCACCAAACTATCGTCACTGGAATACCGCTTTAGTGTCGTGGCACTTGCATGGCTGAAAAAAAAGATGAAATTAGGCACAGGTAGAGATTTTTAAGACTAATACTAATACTAATAAAATATACGAATAATGGTAGCAATCATGGCCCCACGTGAAGAAGGGCCTTAATATATGAACCATATTATGGTCTTCAATCCTGATTTATTTAAGTTTTCCCGGTCATTATATTGCATCTGCATTAGTATTTATAGTCAAGTTACTTAGCTAGCACTTGATGAATTTTGCGGTATTGCTAATCATTATAATTTTTAATTAAATTAAATTGGCATAAAAAATATTTCATTCCAATCTTTCCGACATAGTGTAGAACACTGGTAATTATAAAGATGTTATGGTCAATGTCGGCGCTTCATAAATTCTTATTTATACATATAAAGACCAATGAGCGCATATCGTTTTGACCTGTTATAAGTAAAGCTCTGGTTCTCTCCAAGAGCGGTGCCGTCGTGCAGCAGCCACAGTACAGCGGTGTGGCCACTGCACGACGGCGCCGCTTTTAGAGGAAAGCAGAGCTTAGGCCCTAACCAATTCTATCACACATGCGCACCTATATCGCGTGCGCGGCCGCGGCGTGGGCGCTAGGCGGGGGAGGTGGTCGAGCCCCCCTCCCCCGCCGCCGCCGGAGCCCGAGCTAGACCCGCGCCCCGACCCGCTGGAGCTCTCCGACCACGTCAACTCCGACATGCTGAAAAACAAAAACCATATTAGGCCGCTCCCACCTTTTTTTTGGGTCGGGAAATGCTGTTACGCATCCCCGGCAGCGTTGGAGAAGGACCACCGGGGTATGTTAGACTTGCTACGGCCGAAGAGATGGTAAGTGGCCGCAGATGTACCCACTAAAACCCGACCGTGTTCCTACTTCCGCGCAGGACGGAGACACGAGGGTCTATTAAGGCCGCTCCCACCTGAAACTGCGAATTCGCATCGCATCGTAATGTCATTTTTATTATGGATTTTGTCGCAGATATTTGCGATGCCGTGCGGGCCGTGGGAGCCCTTAAACCGAATTTACATTTGGAAACTAGTTGTCCTGCATGTTGGAATGAGTTTCATGAAAGTAGTTGCAGCACGTTTGAAACTACTTTCATTAAAATAATATTATCAAGAAATCAACAGTATAACCAACGACATGGCTCTGTCAACATTAAGGATTTATTTCGCGATGTAAAACGTTGTAACACAGAATATTATGTTGATTCATAAAATTAAAAAAAAAAATGTTTTCGAAAACTAAGACGTTAATCCATTTTGGCCTGCCAGTTGCCAGATGCCAGAGCACCATACTTTTAAAAAATAATATAATTTAGAAGAAGAAGGAAGAAGTTAGATTCCTTCTTATCTGGCAAGCCCATCTGATTTAGGTTATAGAGACTTATTAAGTACTCAATATTGGTCATCAACCGTTTTTGTTTATTTTTTATTTCATTTTATTCAGATAACTCACAGCTTTTCAAAAATTTCACTAAGAGTACAATTATAGAAACATAAAGCCATTTATAAAGTTTTCACATAGCAAAAAATAAATAAGCATTAATATTACGTAACATGCAATAGTTGTAACTCGAACATGAGAATAAGCAAATTAAGCAAAAACACTCAACAGTCATAACAACAAACAAAACTTTGTTATTTATGTGACAACATGAAAAACGTTTTTAACTTGATGATTGATTTAAATACTATGGACCTATTGGTCGTAATAGCTTACATTATTGGGTCACATAATAACAGTCATTTGTTTGTTGATTCACACTCGTTTGGATTACTAAGTAGTTTTTTAACCCCTGAGACGGAATAAATAATATAGACTACGAAAAACTAGATTCTACTGGAATCTAATGGACCAACCACGTAAAAAAACAGAGTAGCGTAGTTTGATGTCGAAGACATATTATCCGTTCGAATCCGTATTCCGATCTGAATAAGTATCAGACTTTTGGACCTATTTACTGTTTGGACTAAAAACCAAAGTTTAGTTGAAATACGCGTTGTAAAAATTACATGAACAACGCAAGTAATATTAACAAAGGCGCTTGCTTTTACTTGTGCGGTGTTGTTCTTTTTTAAGCGACTTAAAAAAAATCGCATATCTTCAGAACCACAAGTCCGATTTAAGTCCAACTGGAAAACTGCAAGTTTCTTCAAAATCGGTTCAGTAGTTTTTGAGATAGAGAATTTAAATTCTCAATCACATACAACTTTGAAGTCGGGTTTATCTTTTTAAAATACTATTATTATTTTCTATATTCAAGTTTTTATTAATGAAGCCTCAAATGAAGCTCACCTAGAGGATATGGGCGGCAGGCGGTATTGCAGGAAGTCGTTGTTTTCGGTGTAAGTGGAGGCGTGTATCTCCTGCTGGTACAGCTCGTACAGCTGCGCCAACTCCGGCTGCACGTTTATACCCACTTCTGTTAACAACACAAGGAATTATTCCACGAGATGCCCGCAATTTAGTAGTATCAATATATATATATATATATATATATATTTTAGGCGGGGCCGCATGAACATATCAATCAAAAGTAGGTACAGTATGTGTACACAATATTGTAATGTATGTAATGTGTATGGTAGTAAATAAAAAAACATTGGTCACGTTCGTCACACGCTACCCAAAAAAGGGCCACCCATTAGCCAAAACCTTTTCGTGACTTCCACTATTGAATCCTCTTGGCGAATTACCTTCTAACGCCCTTCGCTGTCGCGTAATAATCTCATCAGTCAGTCGTCGTTGCGCGTCACGTCGCTGCAGCGCGAGGTCGCGACGCCGCAGTTCGTGCGCGCGCGCCGCCCGCTCTCCCTGCAGCGCCAGCTTGTCCGCCTCCAGCTCGTGCACGCGACACACCAGTGACAGCACCTCGCGCTCCGCACCGTTTATGTGCACTGGCAACTCCTGAGATAATTTTTTATGTACTATCAGAGAAGTTGATTCCTATGCAGATGGCGGACCTAAGTAATTTGGTCGCGTTACGTCAAACCCAGCCGACCGATCACAGCTAACACTGAATTGACATAAGCCGACCACATGACTTAGGTCCGCCATCTGCATAGGAATCAATTTCCCTGATAGTACTTAAGTATGATATACTTTTTTGCATGAATAAAATAGCCAACCTCATCGGTGAGTTTACTTTTATGGCAGAACAGAAAAGATGACTGATTGAATGAAAGTCAGTTAGTGCTTCAAATCTGTTTCTATTCTCTTGTATTTCCACTTTGGCTATATTAAGTCTGCTGGGCCCATAACCTGGTGTTATTAAAATAACTAATTAAATAGTGTACTATATAATTTCATCATAATCTATTTTATTAATGTAAACATAGTAATTTTAGTTAAATCAAAACTAGACTAGAGTGTAAGTAAATTCACATTATTCGTCAGAGAAACTTAACCCTAATAGAATATAGGGATTATCTAGGTTCATGCCACTGACCTGCTCGAGCTGCGCGCCCCTCAGCCGCACCTGCTCCAGCTGCCGCTCAACAGCCGCCCGCTGCGCGCGCGCCGCCTCCTGCTCGCGCTCCACCGCCGCGAGCTCCGCCCACGCCTGCTCCACCGCCACCTCCGCCTCCGCCCGCTCGCGCCCCGCCCCGCTCGCCCCGCCCCCGCTCGCCCCACTGGCGACGCTGCCCGTGCCACCCCTGAATTAAAATCTGCTTCTAGAGTCACAAATTATTATAACTGTTCAAGGACCTACTACTCTTCGCTTACACCTTTTAAGTTTTAGCTTACTCGGACGTTTTGACAATCTCGCCCATGCAAAGTCTAGACCTGTTAGTGACATTAATTCAATGAAAAGCTAGGCCATTTTACTTGATTGCGTTTCAAGTTTCATCATCCCCATACATTTTGCTTACCACCTACATTGCGTTGTAAAACAGTGATAACTCGTAACATTTCATCAACATAATACATAAACACGGCATATCATAAACATTTGCAAACTCATCACCGCTGCGTTACTTTCCTTTATCGTCTAGGCTAGCTCACTTCTACTTACTAACTCAAAACTGTACTCCAAAAACGATATTATACAACTAGGAAACATACAAACCTATAACTTTGCTGTGTGCTCATCCTGGACCCGGTGAGGCTGATGGGCTTGTACAGTCTGTTGAAGCGCGCCTCCCAGTGCGATATCGCCGCATGCTGTCGCTCCGCGTCTAACGCCAAACCCAGTAAGTGACTGTCTAACTCCATTAAACGTCTTCTCAGGCGCATCTGTTGCTTAAAAGTCGCCACTATCGCCTCTCGCAGAGCTTTTAAATTTTCAGGATTCTCGTTGGAATCAGTTGTAACTTCTGTTCTATTCTCTTCTGTTTTCTTTTCTTCTTCCTTTGGTCTGGAAATGAAATTTAAACTGGCGTTTTCAAAGCCTTTTATCTATACACAAGTATAAGATGTATTTGCATCTTTCTTTACTTACCTCGTCCAATCGTCTCTCATTTTGCTCTTTAATCGAGATATTTCTTCTCGCAACTCATTAATTACTGTCCGATATTGCGATAAATGCATCGGGGTTTCAACCAACTCGCGCTCAACCTGAAATGAAACGATTGAAATAAGTATGTAGTTATTATAGACAACTTTTTTAGCTAAGTCGCTCAGCAACAGAAGAAAAAAGGGCGCCGAAGGCAAACAAAAAGGGGCACCGCAGGCTCCTCCTTTTTAGCATTACCTGCAACCCCAGCACCCTGGGCATCGAAAAAATCTCGCCCAGGGCGCTGGTAGTGCTACAACCGGCACTGGGTTTCGCAAAACTCAACGTAAACGTAAACGCACGCAACTACTATGATCCAAACGGATTATCAGAAAGCATCCGTCCAGGACAGACGTATATCGTGCCAGATACGCGTCAAAATGGCGAACCGATCTTTGCAGAACATCAAAATGGTGTGAGAGTCACCTTGTTGGTGATGGTGGCGGCGCGCTGCGCGTAGTGTAGCGTGGAGCGCGTGGTGTCGCGGTGCGCGGCGGCCGGCGACACGTGCGCCACCATCGCGGTGCGGCACCGCCCACCCAGCACCTCCCGCAGTAGCCGGGTTAGCTTCGAGTCGCGGTAGTTCACGTACCTGTATAGCAACCGATATTTCAACGTTGGACTCACAGACATAGATCATTATCTTGATCTATGTCCGCATGTCCGCATGTCGCTCCATTCGTATGAAAACGAGCGTGTTACTTTTTTACTACCTACTGTGACGTACCGATGATAATAAATGTGTCCATTACCTAGGCCAACGTTTCTATTTGAATTTCTACAGCTCAATGCGGCACTTTTAGACATTTAGGCATTTTTAGGGTTCCGTACCCAAAGGGTAAGAACGTGACCCTATTCATGAGACTTCGATGTCCGTCCGTCTGTCTGTCCGTCTGTCTGTCCGTCTGTCTGTCTGTCTCCAGGCTGTATCTCAAGAACCGCTATAGCTAGAGTTCTGAAATTTTCACAGATTGTGTATTTCCGGTGCCGCTATAACAACAAATACTAAAATAAAAATACAATTAATATTTAAGGGGGCTCCCATACAACAAACGTGATTTTTAGGGTGCCGTACCCAAAGGGTAAAAACGGGACCCTATTCATGAGACTTCCATGTCTGTCCGTCTGTCTGTCCGTCTGTCTGTCTGTCTCCAGGCTGTATCTCAAGATCCGCTATAGCTAGAGTTCTGAAATTTTCACAGATTGTGTATTTCCGGTGCCGCTATAACAACAAATACTAAAATAAAAATAAAATTGAAATTTAAGGGGGCTCCCATACAACAAACGTGATTTTTAGGGTGCCGTACCCAAAGGGTAAAAACGGGACCCTATTCATGAGACTTCGATGTCTGTCCGTCTGTCTGTCCGTCTGTCTGTCCGTCTGTCTGTCTCCAGGCTGTCTCAAGAACCGCTATAGCTAGAGTTCTGAAATTTTCACAGATTGTGTATTTCCGGTGCCGCTATAACAACAAATACTAAAATAAAAATACAATTAATATTTAAGGGGGCTCCCATACAACAAACGTGATTTTTAGGGTGCCATACCCAAAGGGTAAAAACGAGACCCTATTCATGAGACTTCGATATCTGTCCGTCTGTCTGTCTCCAGGCTGTATCTCAAGAACCACTATAGCTAGAGTTCTGAAATTTTCACAGATTGTGTATTTCTGGTGCCGCTATAACAACAAATACTAAAATAAAAATAAAATTTATATTTATGGGGGGTCCCATACAACAAACGTGATTTTTTTGGCCTTTTTTGCTCGTAATCAATAATGATAAGAGGTAGGCACTTGAAACTTTCACGAAGGCCTTACATATATGTGTTATTTAATAATTCATAATAATATTTAAATATAATAAAAAATGCAAATGCAAAAAACACAATTTTTAGTCTATGTCTGCTCTATAACGGTACGGAACCCTTCGTGCGCGAGTCCGACTCACACTTGGCCGATTATTAAAATTCCGATTGACGTCCGATACCGATAGCAGACTAAGGAACAGACTTTCGAAAGACGAGCATTGCTCGTCGTCTGTGAACGTAAAATGGCACGCGAAGTACATACACATGCGGTATCTATCTTGATCTATGTCTGTGGTTGGACTTGTTTTAAAGTTTTAAACATTGAGGATAATTCATGAAATATGTTGAAAAACGATCAGCAATTAACCAGTAGCAACTAGCAACTAGACCTAACGTAATGTAACTACCTAGCACATATTTAAATAGTAAATGGGATGTCAGAAATCCATCACGAAGCACCAACGACGCTACTTTCCTGAAGAACATAATATCTTCTTATTATTACACATTTTATACTATCAGAGATGTCAGAGATCCGGCTCGAGGGACCAATGACACAACTATTTCACAATACCTGGCGCCCCCCGACAGCGCCATGATGCAGTTGCCGAGCGCGAGTAGCGAGCGGTTGATGTGCGCGCCTTCGAGGCGGCGCGCGCGCAGGCCGGCGCGCTCTGACCCCGCCAAGTCGATGAGGAACAGCCGCCCGCGCTGCAGGCCCGCTGACACCTGCCGGCTCACTGACACACTGAAACAGAAAAACTATATTGTTTAGCCCTTACTTGCGGATCCTACCCACAGGTACCTACATAAATCCAAAGGAACACAGTAAAATTTCTGAGGGAAAGGTAGCCTATAATCCAGAGCATACATTTTGAAGAGCTTTAGTTTCTGCCTCTATTGGTGTCATATTAATTATAATAGTTGGTAAGAAGATTTATTAAAGGACTAGATAAATACGAGTAGAACTTGATAGCGCGCTTATTACAGCCTACAAGAGTATGCTCCAGAATGTAATAATTCAAGCAAAATTACAGGATAGAGAAACCTGTAATTTCCCGAAATTTATTACATTCGAGAGCCGTTCCTGTGCACGATCCTTTATGTCAGGTAAATAGCACCTCGCGTGGAATATAAATTGCAATCCTGTCATATTCGAAGTTAATCCTCCTTCCGTAATAAAATGAGCTTTTGTAACTTGAAAATTCGAGAAGTAAGTACCATAGTAGCGATTTGTAAGTTCTTACCCAAGAAACCTATGATTGCAGCCTCCTATGGAGGAATTTATGCCCCCCCCCCTCGTTTGTCAGCTCTAGCGTATACAATACCTCTAGAAGAGTGCCGGTTAGCATACGTGACCTTGGCTGTCCTGGCGCGGTCTCCCCTCGACAGCAGCTCAGCTACATACGCCGCGTCCGTGGCCTCGATTTCGGTAAGGCCGGCGACTGTGGGCGTAACACTCCCCCTTCTGTTTCGCAGCTTAGGTTGAGTATACAATACCTTAGTAGCGCATGTCCGCTAGAAAAGTGTCCTGTGTCAGTGTCAGTGATCTCACTAAGGCCGGCGACTGTAAGCGCGCCATTCCCTCCGCGTCCTTCTAGCGTATACAATACCTTAGTAGTGCATGTCCTCTAGAAGAGTGCTGGTTAGCATGTGTGGCCTCAGCGCTCCTAGCGCGGTCTCCCCTTGCCAGTAGTTCTGCAACATGCGCCGCGTCCGTGGCCTTGATGTCGCTAAGGCCGGCGACTGTAAGCGCGCCCCCCTCGTCTCTCAGCTCTAGCGTATACAATACCTTAGTAGCGCATGTCCTCTAGAAGAATGCTGGTTCGCATGTGTGGCCTCAGCTGTCCTCGCACGGTCCCCTCTCGCCAGCAGCTCAGCTACATGCGCTGCGTCCGTGGCCTTGATCTCGCTGAGGCCGGCGACTGTGGGCGCGCCGCTTCCCCCCTCGTCTCGTAGTTCTAGCGGCCCAGCGCTCGGGTTGAGCAGATCTCGAATGTTCTCGTTGTAGATCTCGATGTATGACATCTTCACCTGATAAAGATTGATTAATTAGGGTGAAGCCAAACGAGCGTAATTTGTGAGTCGTGAGTCGCAGAATTTTGGTCGCATCGGTCGGTGTTTTCATACAAATCATGACTCACAAAATTACGCTCGTGTGAATCAAACAGGACTTTTGTATTAAACTGAATGCAGCAAAATTTCTACCAGCCGAAATTCTGCGACTCACAACTCAGAAATTACGCTCGTTTGGCTTCACCCTAAAGTAGTAATAATTTCAAAAGGTTTTATGACGTTTCGCAACAGTTGTTTATATCACAAAACATTTTAAAATCTTATAATGATCTTCTTTAAGATTAAAGTCGATGAAAAAGATGATGTTCTACATCTTGAATAAAATATTATTAATTACTCTTAGACACCCAAAATGCTAGTGTCCTAGTGCTACGAACGTGCTACGAGGTGCTACGAAGTCCCTTTGAGCTACGCCGTCGTAGCAATGTCACAACTCACAGTGTCCGTACAATGTAGAGTGTAGACTAAATTTTACATGTCTTCTATCGAATACCAAATCGGTTACTATTATAAAACATTTTGTTTTTTTTTCTAACGGACTACGACTACAATCTACCTCGTAGCTTGTCATATTTATCAATTCAAATTTTTAACAGCTTTCAAAGATTCCTACTTTCTAGCCATATACTATTTTCTATTCTGTATTTAAATTTAAATTTGTAACTATTCAAAACTGTTTTAAACATTAAAAAAACGTATTGTATGGTGCTCCGCCCTTTTACTACGTATTGGGAGTTATCTACGAAACTGTAGATATAATATTGCCATTTCATTATTGTGACGTCAGAGTACCAGCTGCCTATTGTAATAGTGTACTGTGTTACGACTTACGACGCTGTGATTCACAACATTTTTGCAACTCATTTTACTAGAAGAGTCTGTAAAGCTTAGTCAGTTTTACGCCTACTGACGTAGTAAATCAGCTATTGTCAAAGTCGTGCAACATAATGTTTTTATTATTCGTAGAAAATTACTCTCACTTCGTATAGTGAACAAAAATTTAATGTTAAGAATTTCTGCTACAAAATCTAACTTTCGGAGTCTGCGGCGCACAAAAGGTCTGCATGGCGCGCAAAATGTCGTTCGCGGATTTTTCACATACTTAACGCACACGATGCACATCTTCGACCATTCTGTCCGCTGAACTGTAGGGATGTAGACGCTATGGAAATCGTGCAAAGATCGCGAAGTATTATTTTGTACTTGAAGTACAGGAAAAGAAGAAAAAACTTATCGGAACGTTGACAATTTAATCTCTTAGAAAGATGCTTGTGTGAGTGTATACATACACATATTTTTACACACAGATGTAAATCAATTTCGGTTTCGTTTGACAGCTCGAGATTGTTGCTCTATTCCGTTAGGTATATTAACTTTATGATAAAAACTTAAACTTATCGTATTTTGTTTTTTCTTTAGATGTCATTAACGATGTCCAAACAGGAGCTGAATATACATTACAGCACACTTTTTCCCACAATTTTCTTTTTAAATGTCTATTGTGATATTCTGCCTAAGAAGTATCATAAATTACTGGTCTGTTTTGTATTTCATGAATTAACATCGTTACATCGATATCTGGCGCCATGGTAATTAAATACTTAGATTGCGTACGTTACGTCACTATAAATGCAGATTGCAGACTAAAAGTATGCGCCGTCTGCGTAAGCGCGTGTTGAAGCAAATGTTTTATTTTTTTCGCACACTTTTTGTGCGGCGCGGCACGAAGCGGCGTGATGCGGTCTGCCAGAATTATACAGATTTTTTGTGCGCCGGACTTTTTGCGCGTCGTGTGCGTTACTGCATAATTATAATTGCATAGGTTCTATTTCCACAGACTAAAAAGTGCGTCACGGATAGTCTGTCGTCTGCGATCTCCCATATTTTTATGACGATACTCTTAGGCTGTTTACACACGGCGCCGCAACGGCACCGCCGCGGCGGTACCGCTCCATTACTTGTCCTTGTGTTTCTATGGGCCCTTACACACGGCGCCATCGCGGCAGCGGCGATACCGTGCTGCTGCCGCTGCGGTGCCGTGTGTAAGGGCCCATAGAAATACAAGGATGAGTAATTTCCGCTGCGGCGCGTGTGTAAACACCCTTATAAAGTCTGAATAAAATATGAAAGCTACGCCGTAGCACTTGCTACGACAAAAGCTTAAAGCTACGAAACCGTAGAGCATACGAGTATTGTTTTTGACAAGTACATTGAAAAATTATGCGTGTGGTACATCCACACTTAATATTATAAATGCAAAAATATGTTTGTCTGTCTATTACCTCATCGTGCCCAAATCCCAATGCCTCTAACCGATTTTGCTGAACTTTGGGTATAAAGATACTATGAGAAAAGAGAAATGACATAGGATACTTTTTATCCCCGAAAAATGTACCGTACATTTTTTCCGCACGATAAACGAATTTGGCGCAATGGAGTTGCGAGCGTCATCTAGTAAAAAACTATTATGAAAATCTAAATCATTACCCTTCACTCAGGCTTTAAAATAGCTGGGCAAGAACAACAACAAACCAGCAGTTCTGGAATTTTCTTATAATACTAGCTGACCCGGCAAACGTTGTTTTGTCATAGAAATTATTTCTAGTATCAATATAAAAAGTAGATAAAAACCTATTCTCAGGCCTAACGAATGTAAATATACAAAATTTAATTAATTTATTGTAACAATTAAAAATATTACTTATATTAAGATTTATTAATAACCATATAGCCAGCCAGCTATTATATCGTAATTAATTTCGATTAATTAGCGTCCTTTACCAATAAAAGCTGCCCTAATACAATATTGATGGCACAATTAGCGAACTTTTATTAGTATTAAGGCTTAATTAAAGACTGTTATTTTATAATAATACCCTCTTATTATGTTATTGATTAATTCTAAGCCTATAAATTTAATAGGTGTATTTTTATTGTTCTGTGGGTGTAAGAGATGTACCTAAACGTTAATTTTTACAATAATCAAATTTCCGAATGAACGAAGTTGGGGGCAACATATTCGTTCAAACAGAAAAATCACGAAATGACAAAAACCTAATAGCTTAGTCCACACTTTGCCTTTTTTGTTCATCAAGGGCATGCGTTATAACTTATGTGAGGCACGCGCGTGTCAGAAATGGCTTAGGCTTGCTAAATAAAGGTATTGTATAAATCATAAACACCAATAAATAAAACGTAGTTTATACGTATTGTAAATACGTAATACAATTATTCACTTAGCTTTTCTTCATTTCCAATTATTAAGCCTGAAGAACTGATATTACACAAAAGGCCAAGAGGCGTTTTAACCAAATAAATACTTATCTTATAACGATCTTTGTTCGAAGTACTCAGAGCCAATTCACATTGACAGGAGGCAGAGTGACGGCTTACGACAAGAGAGAGAGAGTTAGTCCCTTCCATCAGACAGCTCGCCTTAAATAGTGCCATATCAAAAACAACCCCACCGCCATCATCACTCCGCCCCACGTCTGACTACCAAGATTTGTATCTAATATCATAAATGAAACGATTCATAGTTATAATCATCCTGAAATCATTATAAATCAAGTATTTCATTATAACACTTTTATATTAATTTATTAACTGTACTATCTTTTGTAACAAAAGTATCATAACCGGAAACAACAATAATTATTGTCTGTTTAAAGATTAATTGACGTGTCCAAAAATAATGTTATAATATTATATTTGTTGTCCAAATATCATGAATTAATTATTAACAATAATTAGTTCAACTCACATGAATTATTGAAATATGGACTTCTCCTAAGAATTTCAAGTTAAATAACAAAACAATAAGACAAAACCATTGTTACCATTATACATCATTTTATTTATGACTATTATTGAAATAATAGTCATTTATATTCATCTATATTTTGAGTAAAGCGGATCGTACCTCACACGCGCTAAAATCGTAGCGCTCGCTATGACACTTTTCTTTCAACGCGGATGGATTTTGACGCATTCAATTATTGAATATGCCAAACGATAGTTGAATAAAAAGAAAGATGACGAGAATGGAAGATGAAATTGCATAATGTGGACATAGCTAATAGCTATGTCCACACTATGCGCTTTCGTCTTACATTTTCGTCATCTTCTTTCATTCAACTTTCGTTTCGGCGCATTCAATAATTGAATGCGTCAACGAACGCAACACCAACATTGTCATTGTTAATAACAAAGCGAAACTTACTGCTTAAAGAAAGAAATAAGAAATGTCAAAAGAAAATATGTTAAAAAGCGTTTGTATTGTGTATACTTATCACTCCTATTAACATCCAAAAAACATATATATTTAAACAGGAAATAGGGAAAAGTGGCTTTCAACTAACAGCTATGTTAGCGTCACCGGAAGCTACAACATTCTCAATTATGTAAGACATTTCATGAACGTGTGAATGTTGGAAACAATTTTAGCTAATAAATGGAAAATTTATCGTTCGTTCGTAGTTATAATTCTACCCCTGAGCTTCAACGAAAGTGTTCCTTATGATATAGACATAAGGGTGTTATCAGAGGTGGAAATAGCCCTGAACACAATGCCGAAGGCAGTAATTTCAATGTACACACAGAATGTCAATAGCCTAATACTCGCCGCTACCTTGAACTGAGCCATTACGGTGGTGATAATAAATTTATGGCATATATCATATGAACTTTGACAGGTTATTTTCTAGAGCTCATAGTATAACTGCCAACTCATAAAAAGGTTAATGAAGAAAGAATTTGTAGGCTTTTGTTTTGTTTGTGGTATATTTTTATATAATAATAGTGTAGCCCATTGGCTGCATATACTAATAGAAGAATCTTTGCGTACAAAAGTTAACATCGAACTCATATAATATTTTTATTGAAATCCAAAATCACTCAAATTAAACTTGATTAGTAGTGAGCCCTACAACTTTTTTTTTATTACTAACAAGCTAATTTTTTGTGAGTAGCTTCATTTTGATAAAACAAACAACATTTTTATTTGCGAAAAATCTTGAAAGTGGTAGCTAACTGAGATAGAAAGGATTTCATGCTTTGATTTGATGGTCCTAAACTATGGATTGTTGTATTTGTAGGACAATGTTACTCTTAAATTATATAACTATTAACCTACCAATATACAAAAAATCTGCTGGTTAGGGTTCCGTTTTAGGGTACCGTAGTCAAGCAAGTTTTGTTGATTACAGAACCCTAAAACGGAACCCTAACCAGCAGATCTTTTGTATATTGGTAGGTAATAGGTTAATACCACTACGCACTAGTGTGTACCTACTACGTAGTTTAGTGTAGATGTAGAGCAAATTCTACTACTAAAATTTTCATTATATTCAGTCGGGATGTAAACGCGATACAAACGCAATTCAAGTGCGATACAAACGCGATTCAGTAAAGGCACACCGCACAACACCAGCTCCCTCCGCTGTATACCCCGCTGCCATCCAACATGGTCGCGCGTTTGCATCACTACAGACATAATTGTTGTTTGTTTCGTTATAGGGCGAAATCAATATAATATGAGCACGTGGCACATATATGTGGTATGTACACACTACATCGTCATTGCCGATAATGACTACGACTAATGATCTTTTGAAACAGTAAATATGTTGGCACTCCTTTTGTTTTCCTCGAGTGGTAAATTTCCTATTATTTTCATTAAATTACGCTCCTGCATATTTTATTAGAGTTAGTTAGTTTTACATTATTGTGGTGGTATAATTTTATTATTTCAAGTATGACTGAAATAATGATTTTATTCGGTAATATTTAGTTTAATTTTTTTCTAAATTATGTAAACAAAGCTGAAGATGGGCAGCTATAATGGTAACATTCAGACTATTAGCAGCGAATTAAAAATCGGCCAAGTGCGAGTCAGACTCGCGCACGAAAGGTTCCGTACCGTTATAGAGGAAAAATAGGCCAAAACTTGTGTTTTATATGGGAGCCCCCTTAAATTTTTATTTTATTTAAATACTATTATTAATTAATAAAGTAGACGTATAACTAAGACCTTTATAAAAATTCCAAGTGCCCAGCTGTTACCATTGTTCGTTACGAGCAAAAAAGGTCAAAAAAAATTGATTACCAGCCAAAGCCTTGTTGAAAAACATATCGATTATGAAATATTCTACTTATATTAGCATTTAGCAATATAGGCCCTATATTGTCTGTATAAAATCATAAAAACTTATTATACAAATGATGATGCTGATGATTACTACAAAAAGGATTATATTCCGTGACGTAACGGCACAGTGCACTGCGGCGGCTTATCAGATCCGCATACCCCGGCACGGCTGTACATCTACTGTGTCACTGCTGCATTGCATTAATGCAGTCGAATAAACCTATATACGGCGAAGTTCGCACGAGAGTTTGTTAGGGTCAATACAAACCGCGACGCGACGCGTAGAATATGCATTTCTAAATATGTATGGATTTGACAGACTTCAATTGCGTGAGACGTCATGCAAGTCTGTCAAATCTATACAAATTCAGAAATGCATCTACACGTCGCGTTGCGGTCTGAATTGACCCTTTACGTAAAAAATGTTTAAGTCGAGTTTACACTGAGGATCAGTTTACATGAGACATTCAGAACTCAACATCATTTACTACAAGAAGATTACACATTAAGATACAAGAGATACCTGTTCCAATTTTGAATTACTCATTTAAAAATGTATCGCATCTCATCAATTACGTGGTTGGAAAGCGATTCTGACGGACCTGCGCAATTTGGTTGGATTATTTCAAGCACAGCCGACAAGTCGCGACTTACAAGGACTTGATATACCCCAAACAAAAAACGTAGGTCCACCGTATCTGTTAAACTCTGTTTAGACAGATATTAGAAAATCTAGATGAGAAATTCTCTGATAACACTTAATTAACTAAAAGAGGACTACTATCAACGCTAAATAACATTAAAAATATCTGATATAAACAAAACCTTAGTCCAACGTTTCCACCTGTAAGTAAACTCGCGGAAATCTTGCATGAGCTCTTTGCGATATGGTTTACATTTCCTACTAATTCCTGCAATTTATTTCTGCAATAAATGACTTGCGAGAAGCTCGCGGATAAGACCATCGCAACTTATCGCGAAGGTATTTACACACGAGAGCTTACGAATGTCGCGATCGGGTTCATTCTATACTGTGAAATCATGCCATCAAGACACGCATGTGTTGCGCTGCATTAATAATTTTGTTTGTTGTATGGGAGCCCTCCTTAAATATTATTTTTATTTTCTTTTTAGTATTTGTTATTATAGCGGCAACTAAAATACACAATCTGTAAAAATTTCGGAAGCGGTTTTTGAGATACAGCCTGGAGACAGACAGACGGACGGACGGATGGACAGACAGACGGACTGACATCGAAGTCTCAGTAATAGGGTCCCGTTTATACCCTTTGGGTACGGAACCTAAGAAAGGGAGGTTCACAATTCAACCTGTAAGTATGTATGTATGTTTGTATGTACAAAAACACAAGCCGTGCGTGCGGTACTTGCTGCGAGATATACGAAACTGGGGTAAACTTGCTACGGGGTTTACACTTGCAAGCTGCTGTCAGACAGACTGTCAGACACTTCTCGCAACAGTTGTCTTGCAGGTGGAAACACGGCCCACTTGCAAGCTGCTGTCAGACAGACTGTCAAACACTTCTCGCGACAGTTGTCTTGCAGGTGGAAACACGGCCCACTTGCAAGCTGCTGTCAGACAGACTGTCAAACACTTCTCGCGGAAGTTGTCTTGCAGGTGGAAACGGCCTTAGAGTATAAGCATGGGTCATAAAATTTATTCGTATAAAATTATTTGCATTTAAAACGAACAAATTTTACGACCCATGATTCATATGGGAAATTTTTTAAGTTATACACTTAGCTGTTCCATTAAATTATGAAAGTCACAACATACAAACCAATTTAACCTTTACAAACCATAAAACTACAACAATAATTCACATACCGTTGAAAATCGTAACCTTGAATGTCTAACTTGCTTCAGCCATTAGCAAAAGCCCTAATAAAGGAGTTTTTATTTTGTAAAATAAAGGATAATTACATAAAAGTATAAACTATAAAGAAAAGTGTAATAAAAAGCTGTGAATTCGAATAGGAACTTAATTTAACGACCGCACTTAGAGGCATTTAATGATAATAATTATTTTGACATAATAATTAATATATAATTAATATACATTTTGACATAAATATATCCATACATTTTCTATCAAAATCTCAATTTAATTAAAGTTAAACAATCATTAAGGGTATCTGATTGCGGCCATTATTATTATTATTTTTTATGAAATAAGGGGGCAAACGAGCAAACGGGTCACCTGATGGAAAGCAACTTCCGTCGCCCATGGACACTCGCAGCATCAGAAGAGCTGCAGGTGCGTTGCCGGCCTTTTAAGAGGGAATAGGTTAATAGGGGAGGGTAGGGATGGGAAGGGAAGGGAATGAAGTAGGGGATTGGGCCTCCGGTAAACTCACTCACTCGGCGAAACACAGCGCAAGCTCTGTTTCACGCCGGTTTTCTGTGAGAACGTGGTATTTCTCCGGTCGAGCCGGTCCATTCGTGCCGAAGCATGGCTCTCCCACGTATAGCATGGCTCTCCCACGTATAGCATGGCTCTCCCACGTATTTTTAGGAGAAAAGACTATTTTTAAGCGGGAAATGTGTTTTCGACAAGGAACTTAGGGAACGTACCCATACTACGTGACCCATTTAGGGGGGAGGGGGGTCTTCAAAATACTACGCTCGGTCAAAAGAGGGGGGGAGGGGGTATAGAGTTTTGTTACGTAGTCAATTTTGCCGAGAGAAACGTCATACGTTTTTTTTTTCTCGCCATTTAATACTTGACACTGGCATTTATTATGGTTATTTTATTATTTATAGCCAACAGCCATTAAAAAAACAGGCATTCTTGTCACTTGTCAGGCATTTTGAAGTTTGGTGAAGCTGTCAAGCTTGGTGATCATTTACTATAGTAGGTGTTCGATTACAATTTGAACTACAGTCGTGACTAAAATAGTATGTACCATCGAGGAAATTGATTACTAGATAGTTGACAGACCTACGTCATGTGGTCGGGTCATGTCAATTCAATATTAATTGTGATCTGTCGGTTGGGTTTAACTTTAAACCTTAAGCTTTAAACGCGACCAAATTACTTAGGTCCATCATCTGCCTAGAAATTAATTTCTCTGATTGTTCTATTATAATTTTAGACTATTAATTATTATTAGCTGTCCCGGCAAACGTTGCTTTGCCATAAATCATAATATAAAGTATTTCGCCCATATTATTTTATTGAAGTGACTAAATAAGTATGTCGCCATGGCAACGTCGATCGCTATCCCGTCGCACAAACAATGGTCGCCGTCAGTCTCAGGTTGTAATAATTTACTATTATTTTTTCAACAAATGCACTTATCAATATATAAAGCACCGAGTAGCCGATTCTCAGACCTACTGAATATGCATATAAAATTTGGTAAAATCAGTAAAGCCGTTTTGGAGGAGTTCGTAGACTAACATTGTGACACGAGAATTTTATATAAGTATAAGACTAGCTGTCCCGGCAAACGTTGCTTTGCCATAATATATTTGCCATATTATTTTATTGAAGTGACTAAATAAGTATGTCGCCATGGCAACGTCGATCGCTATCCCGTCGCACAAACAATGGTCGCCGTCAGTCTCAGATTGTAATAATTTACTATTATTTATTCAACAAATGCACTTATCAATATATAAAGTACCGAGTAGCCGATTCTCAAACCTACTGAATATGCATATAAAATTTGGTAAAAATCAGTAAAGCCGTTTCGGAGGAGTTCGTGGACTAACATTGTGACATGAGAATTTTATATATAAGATTATAATATATTATATTATAGATAAAACTATGTGATAATACTTTAGGGTGTATATATTGTGTTCCTTACATAGAGTTCACTCTGAAAGTAGCAGCGCTGAAAGACCAAATTTTTTTTCACTTTTGTATGAAGAAACTCGTTACACTGGGGCGCTTGCCGATACAAAAGTGAAAAAAAAAAATTTGCTCATTCAGCGCTGCTACTTTCACAGTAAACTCACTATAAGGAACACGCACACTTCCTAAAGTTTTATCACTTAGTTTTGTTACACCTTGTATAGTATATCTTAAATATTGGTGTCAAGTATTTCTTTTTGGCAAACTATTGGCTATCAAAGTATTTTTTGTGATCGTTAATTTATTCCCATATTTAATTAAGTGGTAATAATTATTATAAACATACAAAGAGTCTTTTGTATGATAAATAACTTAATAAACACAAAATATATGAGTCAAATTATTTTCATTTGCTATCTGCTCTTTCTACATACAAAATGATTAAAAATTATTCTTGTGAATACCACGTGAACAATTGAAGGGGGTGTCTTGGCATATACTACGCGTAGTCACCAGGGGGAGGGAGGGGGTCAAAAAATCTTAAAAAGTAGGTCACGCACGTATGCTCCCTTAATATTAGCGTAGCCGCGTAGCGCTGCGTAGGACTTTGCTACGAAGCGTTTACTGAAGATAATATAGACAATTTAAATATTTGCTCTTTTTATTTCTATTTCTATCTATGCTACTAGAAATCTATATTAAAAATATAATATTTTTTGCATTTCAAAAGATATTGTGGCTATCAGAAACCTTTTCATGCCTCTGCTTAATAATCTGGTAAACAAGTGCCATTTTCGTCAAAACCTGATCTCATGCACCGAAAATTATGATTTTGATCTCATTCGATTCGGAATACCATCTAGAACATTCTATCAAAATTCCAAGACGGGCTGAAAAAAAATGCAAAAGTTATAAACAATTAAGTAAACATAAAAATAAGGGTTTGGTTTTTTTTAAATATTTCAAAAACTATTTGATTTAATCGAAATTTGAAAATAGATCCTTAAAGAGCAGGAAATTTCCTAAAAAAATCCTAGATCCTAGAACCTTACCAATAATCCTTATAGCTTTAATTGAGCGGCGAAAGTAACGGTAAAACAGCGTGGTTCGGGTTTCGCGTGATTTGCCGCAATCTGCTACGTGAACTAAAAAAATATTTTAAGTGATTAAATGTTAATATTAAGGAATAAAAAAATTTGGGTACTAAGAAGACATATCAATAAACAATAATCCGTTAACAAAAGTAAATTATCACAATTTGTTTAATTATTATGCTTTTCTTAATTTGTTAATAGTCACCAATTTAATGTTAACATAAAAACGCTGATTATTTCTAAAAAAGAAATCTAGAAATTTTTATTATTCTTTTGAGCTAATCTTAAAAGGGCTTAGAAGAGATTCCCGTTGACAAAATTCATTTTTTTTTTTATTTTTCACTTTTTTATTAACATTCAAAAGCATTCCAAAATTATTCATGTAAACAAAGCAATTACGGTATTTTTATATCCAATTATTGTAATTATTTTGTTTTGTTGTTGTTAGAAGCCAGATGACAATATATATTTTTATATTTATAACTAATAAAATTTAAATAATCATTTTTATTGATGAAAAAACCCTAATTGTTTTATTTACATGAAAATTTCATGAATGCCTTTGATTGTTCATAAAAAAGTGAAAAACCAAAATTATTAAAATTTTCCACCGGATATCTCTTCTAAGCCCTTTTAAGATTAGCTCAAAAGAATAATAAAAATTTCTAGATTTCTTGTTTAGAAATAATCAGCGTTTTTATGTTAACCTTAAAATGGTGACTATTAACAAATGAACAAAATCATAACATTTAAACAAATTGTGATAATTTATTTTTGTTGACGGATTATTGTTTGTTGATATGTCTACTTAGTACCCAAATTTTTTTATTTCTTTATATTAATATTTAATCAGTTAAAATATATTTTTTAATTCGCGTGGCAGATTGCGGCAATTCACGCGAAACCCGAACTTCGCGTTTTTACCGTTACTTTCACCGCTCATTTAAAGCTATAAGGATTATTGGTAAGGTTCCAGGATCTAAGATTTTTTTTTAGGAAATTTCCTGCTCTTTAAGGATCTATTTTCAAATTTTAATTATCTCAAATAGTTTTTGAAATATTAAAAAAAATCCAAACCCTTCTTTTTATGTTTACTTAATTGTTTATAACTATTGCATTTTTTTTTCAGCCCCTCTTGGAATTTTGATAGAATGTTCTAGATGGTATTCCGAATCGAATGAACCCAAAATCATAATTTTCGGTGCATGAGATCAGGTTTTGACGAAAATGGCACTTGCTAATCAGACTATAACTGATTAAGATGAAACTTCGTATAAGGATACCTTGAGTCCTGAGAATAGAATAGGATAGTTTTATTCCAAAAAACTAGTGAAAATCAATGACTTCCGCACGATAAACGAATCTGTAAGCAATGAGGTTTTGAGTAATATAATATTTATATACCTCCTAAATCTATAACATATTATTAATCTTACGTTACCAACTTACCTGCGTAATAATAAAAACTAAAGTGTTAAAATATTACCACCCGTAATAAAATTGTGTGAAACTAAAATCTAGACTTGTCACCTAAACGATAAATATTTTAAAATATAATAATTTCATTAAAATCGACCCAGCCGTTCTAAAATTATAATTAATGGTAGTACTAACACGACATCGTGTTACTTACGTCACAGCTTACTTTAGTTGCGTGTGTACGGTAAATTATACGGCGATTGCTGAACCAAAGATTTTCTTTGGTAGGATTGGTCCTTATGGCCCAAGGATGGATTTAAGATGTGGAGCCACCGCGATTTTTGATGTATTTTTTATTTTATTTTAGCAGCTTCTGCTCTGAAGGAAAATAGAGTCTCAATCTGTATAGAGGCATTAATTATGGTAATATTCCAAGTTCGGTGACTTAAGAATGCTTAATTCATTTTAGGACTCATATTTGCACGATAAAGATGTTAAGCAACGTAAAAAGAAGAAGAAGAAGAAACATTATTTAAACGCGTTAATCTTAATATGAGTCAGTAATTACTCGTCCGATTTGAAAAATTCTTTCAGCGTTAGATAGCCTATTTAGCAAGGAAGGCTATAGGCTAAATTTTATTACGCTAAGACTAATATAAGCGAAGAAATAGAGAAAAATGTGGAAAAAACGGGGGAAATTATTTGAAAAGGCTTATTTCACGAACTACTGGAGTCATTTTTCTGTTATTTGGCACAGATAAAAAGTAGAAACGTGAAGGATCATAGCCTATTTATTGTGGACTAATTTGTCTGTGAAATATCTAATTTACGCGGGCGAAGCAGCGCGGAACGTCTAGTAATATTATAAAGCTGAAGAGTTTGTTTGTTTGAACGCGCTAATCTCAGGAGCTACTCATCCGATTTGAAAGAATCTTTCAGTGTTTGATAGCCTAATTATCGAGGAAGGCTATAGCCTATATTTTATCACGCTAAAACCAATAGGAGCAAAGATACAGAGGAAAATATGAAAATAAAGCTGTAGAGTTGGTTGGTTTGTTTGTTTGAACGCACTAATCTTAAGAACTACTGGCCCGATTTGAAAAAATCTTTCAGTGTTTGATAGTCTATTTATCGAGGAAGGCTATAAGTTATATTTTATCACGCTAAGACCAATAAGAGCAAAGATACAGAGGAAAATGTAAAATAACGGGGAAAATTATTTGAAAGGGCTTATATCTCACAGGCTACTGGAGCAATTTTTATGTTATTTGACACGAATATATGTAAGTACGTGAAATATGGGTTATTAATTTGTGAAAAATATACGATTTCCGTGAAATTTCAGATTTACGCGGACGAAGCCGCGCGGAACGTCTAGTATTATTAATATGTTTATTGCTCCATTCATCACCATGTCTTTGGCATGCAGAATAATGCGGCTATCAGCCTCCTTATATTAATTAAGCCCTGTCAACAGCCATTTCGTTGGTTGAAATCATATATTCTGAATTTTTTAATTTATTTTATTTTTACTAACTTTTACCTAAATATTATTCCTAAATTGGCATTTAAACATTCGATTCTATCGAAAATGATACCAAACTCGACTATACACCTAAATGCCACGAAGCTATTGACCTCATACCTTGTTAAAGCTAAGCCCATCTTAGGGATATAAAGATCAATCCTGCCAAAGGAAATCTTTGGTTCAGCAAAAGCCGTATTCCTCGTTTTTTTGTCTTGTACACACACGACTACCTGTACCATTCCGTTTTAAAACGCAATAAAAATTCAATTAAGAAATAAAAAAAAATTACGTAACGATATAATTATAAACAATTTTGTTTTGAGGTAATGCTTCTGTAACACCTATTAAGCGTTTAGTAATTTACAAATCGTTTAAAGTGCTTTTACCTCTTATAGGACCTTTATTCCTACGGCATAAGTTACTACATGACAGAACCTGCGACGTAAAATAACTGAACGTAGTAACACAGTATAAGAAATATAGAGTAGTACCATATTACATTATATATTACTTCTTCATCTGGCTATAAATAAAATCCACAATTTTCAAATCATTTTCCCGATCCTAAAGCCACCGTTTATGCAAAAAATATAACATTTTCAAATTGTAACGTACCCAATTAATGCATCCACTCACGTGTTCAATTCATTTAAGCTACTGTATATAAAAGTATTGTGGCTACACATCGCACGCGAGCGGTAGGCAATGACCTTGTGTGGGGGTGGCGCAAGGTGACGCTATCTACCACCAAAGCTATCAGATAAGCCGTCGATACGTCAATTATGGAACGCTCTGGAAACCGGTTTATTCGGTTTAAGTGCTTTTGGTCATAGGTGCAACATCAGCATTAGTATTCAATCCATGCCAGTATTCTACATGCGAAAATGTGCATGTCTGTCTGTTGCTTCTTCATCGTGTAACCGCTGAACCGATTTATTTAAATTAGGTACTTTGAGGATCCGAAAAACACCTAGGATAGATTTGAATCCATAATGAGTCTGGATCCCGCGCGATCATTGAATTTTGACGCAAAGCAATTGCAGGCAACAAACGTACAAACAAAACTCTTTTTTCATCTATATAAGATTACTAGCTGTCCCGGTGAACTTCGTGCCACTTTAAAACCTTCCCTGGACTTCTACGAATATTTTAAGACTAAAATCAGCCCTATCCGTCCAGCCATTTTCAAGTTTTAGCGCGACTAACACATTTGAAAATCCATTTTTATATATAAGATAAATATTTAAATAGGTCGTTTTGTTCCATAGGTTGTGACCTGGGTAGATTACAGTATAAGTAGACGAGAAAAGATTAGCAGCAGTTTCGCGCTCCAATAAATATAATAAACGCAATGCTAGTTAAAGATTAGATAAAATCGCTATGAAGTTTCAGACTAGTTCCACAAAGTTAGCATAAAATAAACTCATTTAACAGTGGCAATCAGAGACTTTAAGTTCTTAAGAAGCTACTTAATACTATATATTTCGACTATCGAAATTCAACATGGAGAAAACTGAGCTTAGCTCGAAGTTCTAAGTGAGAAAAAAGGTAGGGATAAGACTGAGCTGGATTATTTTTCTTCACCGTAGTCTTACCTACCGGACTTCTTGAAAATTCTTGAAGCTGTTGCCAGACCCCGATTATCATATTGTCTCAGTTTAAAATTCTTACATAATATCTACGAATAACAATAGCAAAATATGAATATTCTTTACAACAACTACAGAAATAAATTGTCTTACCACAAAAGATTAATTATCTGTTTAACAGTTGTATTGAGATCATTTTGTACTGAATTTTTCTCTAATCAACTGTTCAACGGGTAAATCTTTTGTACTAAGAGTTAAGACCGAAAATGTTCAATATCAATGCCTTACCGCTTACGTCGTAGTTACTCAAACGCTAGGTAAAGGGATGGAAATGAAATGAAAAGGTTACTGTAGTAACAGCCAATAAGTACCTAATTTAAGTATTCCACGATAAGCTGTCAAGAAAACGGTAGCGTTGTTTGTAAAATAATTTCAAAAGTTATATAACAAGGTTATCTAGATCTTAAACATTTAATCCTTTGCTACTAAAAACTGGCCATACAGACGGTGTAGTTATACGTTTTGTCCGTCTGTCAAGCCACTTTTCTTGCCTATCCAGACAAGGACAAAACATTCCGTAACTACAACAGCGTCTACGGTTACACGGTCAGTCTGGCATCAGTTCAATCCTACAGTTTTGTCAGGAATGATGGGAGAATGATGGGAAATTTTGTACCACAAACGTTATCATAAAACCTTGTAACAAATTTCTTGGAAAAAAACCGGTTGATTGACCGACTGATCATTTTTTTAGTAAGTATGTACTTTTCAGCCATCATTCTGACGTTAGTCTCAGACTGATGGACTGATGCCAGACTGACCGTGTAACCTTAGTCATAGTTAAAGCCCTTAAAAATATGTAATACAAAAAAACTACTTTACTTAGGGTCTGTTTCACTACTTTCTGATAAAGTGCCGACTAGGCTATTCACAGCTTTTTTTGACAAACTCCATACTTCATCTGTCAAGTTAAGTGGTGGATAGCCTACTAGCACTTATCAGGAAGTGGTGAAATAGGACATTCATAAATAATACCGCTAACTATATAGGGCAATATATCAGCAAAATAAAAACATCTCTATGAAGTCGGCCGTGTACAAGCATATTAATACCACTTCCGCCCGGTCAAGGCGCCCATACTGCTTGAATACTTAATACAACTTTATGAATAACCGTTTACTGCATAGTACGTGTAATTTATACTACATTATCGGCGGAACCTTACACCTTATTTAGCATTATGACATGGCATTTTAATAGATTTGTTACAAAAAGTAATTCGTATACTGGAGGTGGGAACAAACTGTGGTAGGCGTGGTGTTTTTCACACAATTCCTAAATTAAGTCGTAGAAACTTAAGTTAAGCATTTTTCTTAGAAGCACAGATCTAGTTAATTTTACCACTAGCATAATAATAGAATGTCACGTTGACCGTTGTCTCTTTTGCTTTTATTAAATAACTGGAATAATATTATAATATTTAACCGAGGGATAACTTTAATCTACGCAATTTGGTAATATTCAAAGACACACAATATTGGCTTCATTGTTTATTATGAAACAACTTGTGATCATAAAAATATATATTCAGTGAACACGTTTCTCTGATTTTAAAAGCAAGGTAATAGTAGTTAAAAAACCTATTATAATAGCATACATTACATATTAGTTACCAACTATAATCCAGCAATAATCCATGATGGAGCTAAAGTAAATCACGGTGGAAATTACAGTGCATGTCACGGGTTAACTGACTTTTCAATTATTCAAGTAATGCTTCACGTAAAATGGTGTAAGCAACAATTCTTCACTGCTCATTTAGCAAGCCGCCAAAGTCATGAATTTTTAGAAAATTGTATTACTCATACTCGTACTGTACCTGTATTTAATTATATTGTACTAGCTGTCCCGGCAAACGTTTCTTTGCCATATTATATTAAGTATATCGCCCGTTTTATTTTATTGAATTAGTGACTAAAATATAAGTATGTCACCATGGCAACGTCCATCGCTATCCCGTGACCCGCGTCGCATAAACAATGGTCGCTCTTTATAGACAAATAATTTGCAATAAATTAAAATTGCGACTATAATTTGAGATTTAAACTATCCTATCTCTCAAGTTGGATCAAACTGCACATGGTGTGCGAATTTTATTATAATCGGTTAAGTGGTTTAGGAGTCCATTGAGGACAAACATTGTGACACGAGATTTATATATATTAAGAAGATAATCACGAAAACAAAGATGTATACGCTACGTTACAAAGAAACGTAAATTGATCAAGGTAAATAAACATTAATCGTGGATTCTTGGAAATCTATTGTTATTCTATTGTTGTCGCGATCACCGGTGATCTTATGGGGCTTGATAGGTTAAACACATCAAAATTGTACAGTTTGAACTTTGTCGGTTAAACCCTGTTAAACCCTAAAGTAGGTTTAGAGTGCCGTAATATGCAACAAACAAAGCGATTTTTTATGGACGCTTCACACCACGTCTATCTGGCCCCGTGCTAAGTACCTGAAGGACTTGTGTCACGGGTGCCAGACAACGGAAACATAGATAATACTTTTAAACTATACATATATTTAAGATGTTTATTATATCATACACATATTTAATACACATCCATGACCCAGGAACATTGAAAAACTTTTTGTTCCGTCGGCGGGATTCAAACCCGCGACCCCCGGCTTGAGCTGCCACACACTCTACCCATTGAGCCACAAGAGGTCGTCAAAATTCTTTAGCTACGATATTTATCCTTTGTCAGTGTCTTTGTCTGTCATCTCTTATTCATGACGACCTCTGCGGCTCAATTGGTTGAGTGTGTGGCAGCTCAAGCCGGGGGTCACGGGTTCGAATCCCGCCGACGGAACAAAAAAGTATTAAATGTTCCCGGGTCCAGCTGGATGTGTATTAAATATGTGTATGATACTATATTAAAAATCTTAAATATATGTATAGTATAAAAGTATTAAATATATTTCCGTTGTCTGGTACCCGCAACACAAGTCCTTCAGGTACTTAGCACGGGGCCAGACTGACGCCCCAGTATTACAATATTATTCCCTATTGTAATACCACGTAATACTGTGCTGACTGCTGACGTGGTATGAAGCGTCCATACTCCATAGTCCATACTATGTTTTCCCGTTCCTATAGTACGGAACTCATTGTGCGCCAGTCTAACTCGCACCTGGCAGATTTTTTGACAACTCTATTTAAGTGTACGCGAGTGTACCTAAAAATCTTCACAAACATAACGCCATAAATTACAATCCTCTTGAAGTTTACACTGAAATATTGTACCGTTACAACCGAAATCCCTCGCAACTATAAAGATTAGCCGGCAACAAATAGGGGCCCTTGACCTACTCATTGTTCCTTAATGCTGTAGTAAGTAGGACGGTGACCTTGGCTAATTCGCAATATCGAGACACGATTAACACTCCGTCTTTCATACACTATCGTTCAATTATAGGATGAGGCACGGCTGGGACGGCCTCGCCCCCTTTCTAATGATGCTGACTGAAATCAATTTTGGCGGTTTTTTCGAATGACAAGTGTTTTTTTTTTTGCTACTTTTTTATGGTTTAAGTTGAGGTCGATGAGCAATTTATCGCCTATAATAGATGCTTACTCATTGCAGAGAATTGCCTAGGCCCTAGGGAGTAGGGCCTATGCATGAAAAGGCTCTATCTAGTGTGATGAATGTTTTTGTGGATCCACATATTATGTTACTGAATCCAACGGGTACTTTACTTTTTCACGACAAAAACTAAAGACTAAACGGGGAATCCAGGCACAAAACTTTATATAAGATAACAAAATTTGTATGAAATTCCCTGCAACGTTATTTTGATTACAGCATATCATATTATATTCGTTTATTCCATCAAATCGGTTTGGTAAGGGTGAATATGCTCATCAATAGCTTTTGGAAATAGTCAGATTTCATATTGTTCATTATTTTTATCGTTTCCATAAAAACGAACAGCCGAAAATTTTCCACAAATTAGTTTAACCCATCAATCCTCAAGCGGCAGCCAGCTGCCGCATAACAGTTGAAAATCTACTGTGTCTGCGATACCCACGATAGAGGTGTTAAATCAACACTTACCTCATACAAATCAGGGCTGTCACTCTCAGCGATGGACGAGAACAGATGGTTGAGCGCTCGCGACATGAGGCCGGTCATGGTGTGCGTCTTGCCAGCGCCCGTCGCCCCGTACGCGAACACCGCCCCGGCTATGCCGTTCAGAGTGTCTCCAACTAGGGGCGCGCACACAACTTCGTACACTTCATCCTGAAAAAAATATATTAAAGAAGACAACTTGGCCTAGATGTTCGTTTTTTAATACATCTACTAAATTTCTGTTTAATGTTAGGCAATCAAAAAAGGAGTGGAACAGAATATTATAAACTTTCCTTAAGCCGGACAGGTACTGCTCAAGGAGATGACTTGGTTATGAAAGTGTCTCTTTCACAACCGCCTTACCTATAGTATAACCTCCTGGCGCAGCCAGCTGAAGAACATGCATTTTACATCTGCTGGATATATATATAATTTAATCTGAAAGTGTTTGATGAAAACTGCACCCTGGTAGTTATTTCAGGCTTTTAGCGTCTTAAAATACCTATTTAATAGCGTTTTCGGCATGGGGAACTGCCTCGGGGCAGGGCAGGCAGGGCAGGCCGAATGGATACGGAAATAGCCGAACAAAACCGATGATCCACAAAGCACGTAGACTTAGTACTAGTGCAATACGTAGTTTATGTTCGTATTTTAAACTTCGGCTGTTTCCGTATCCTGTCGGCCCACCCTGCCCCGGGGCAGTTCAGATGCCGAAAACGATATTAGTTTACCTGTGTGCTCTCCTCATTGAAGACTCTATCGTAGACGTAGTGTTTGTCGATAAGTCGCCGCTGCCGTAGCACGTCTCTACGAGTGTCCGATTCTTCCTCCAGTACCAGCATCTAATATTATTTAACATGTTTCATTACATAATATTTTAGGTACTAGATGTCGCCCGCGGTTTTTTATGCCGTTAGGTTAGGTTAGGTACCTACCTATAATAATTATAACTATTAACTTTGGCAACGCGAACGCAAACACTTGTTTACGAGAATTGCTCTTTTGAAAGATAAGTTTAAGTGCATTAGCAACCTCAGCGAATTCCTTGCAATTAAGTAGATTATTGCAATTTTTTTCATGTGGATTATTGTAATTTTTTCAAAGGATATAGTATCCCTACTATATCCTAAGGATGTACTCTAAGTTTCGGGCTTTGGCTATCAGACTGCGAACAGCCAGCTGATCAATACTATTGGGATAATTATCTACTTTAAGAGTCAACACTTTACAAAAATCCTATCTCGGACTTCCCTTGTTAATACTCCTCGACTTTTCAAGGTTAGGTCGCCACTACATCAGCGTTATAAAACTTGTGACGTCATGCTGTATATAAAAGACACCCGCCGTTCACAGGTGTTTTACCTCTGCATTTCTATTAGAATGAACCTTATGTAGTCGGCATAAGGATCAGAGATTACAGTTGGCGGTAAATAAACAAGAGATAAGCATCACCTTATCGCTGACGACGTGAACCACGCGGGCGCCCTCATCGGCTCGCAGCGGGCGCACGCGCACGGCGACCTACCGTAACAAACATCAAGGTTACGCTAATAGCCATTGAAATATAAATTAATGATATAAATTGAAGTATAAAGTTGATCACACATTTGTCAGGATGTCAGCACTGCGTTGAACGCACCGCATATAAGCACACGAAATGCGGCGCGTACGGTACGGACGAATGTGCGAGGTTTCACATCATTTCATACAACAAATTCTAAAATGCGGCGCGTTCGGCGCGTATAAAATATGTGGGATTATCTTAAAGGTCCCTCTAAATTGAACAATAATGTATAAAAGATGTGGAATCTGTCTACAGTGTGCACAATGGACGTGGAACCTGGACAATCAAAGATCCTCTACATGTCCGTTGTCTCTTATATTTGTCCATCATGATTCATGGACCAATGTAGAGGCCGCAAAATGTCGTAGGTAGTAGTTTGACCAGCCAGCCAACTCGATGAATAGGCAGTCAATACAATAAAAGTGTTTTAACCTTTTTTAAGAGCAGCTACGTTTGTTGAACATAGTTACTTACTAGACGAGTGTACAATGTACATTTTTCCGGGATAAAATGTATCCGATGTCCTTTCCCGGGACTCAAAGTATATCTCCTTACCACAGCAAAATCGATACAGCGGGGCGTGAAGAGGTAATAAACAGACAGGCACACTTTCACATTTATAATATTAGTATGGATTTGACATCTATGAAACTCATGATCATTGTAACTTGTAGCCGTCGAGGCTGGTCAATTCAGCTAGATGCCTGCGACTTACCCATTTCAGATGTTTAAAGGCTATGATTGACGATATGATGTACGTACGTATATTTAAGAATAATATTAAAATTGGTCAATAAAATTTAGAAAAAAAGACGTAAAAAATAATTACTTAGTCTAATACAAAAATGTAGAGATTATTGTAGAGTACCTAAATACTTGAGTTTCAGCCACTTGAATGTTTCCAAAAGCCTGCATTGTGGTCATAGTCATATGACTATGACCACAATGCAGGTTATTGGCTGATTTTTCATTTGGCTTGTATATATATTTGCTGATTTGGCTTGTATATACAAGGTGTAACAAAACTAAGTGATAATACTTTAGGGTGTGTATGAGTTCTCTGTATTGTTCCTTGTAGTGTTCAGTCACAAGTAACAGCGCTGAAAGACCAATATTTTTTTTTTCACTTTTGTATGGGGAAACTCGTGAGTCGTGACGCCGCGCTGGGCGCTTGTCCATACAAAAGTGAAAAAAATTGGTCTTTCAACGTTGCTACTTTCACAGTGAACTCTTTACAAGGAACACGTACACACCCTAAAGTATTGTCACTTAGTTTTGTTATACCTTGTAGTATAGTAAACTTTTATCGTACTTAAATATACAATTTCAAATGTAACGATTTCTTTGAATTGTCGAAAATTGTGTATCTAACCATTAGTCAGCTCACCCTGATGTCTTCATATCCATAATAACGTAATAATACCACAGCAATTTTTATCGGCTTTTTCTGGTTTACTGATAAATACACCATACAGATATAAAAGTACTTAACTGATGTAATATTTCGAGCAGATTGTATGTTTTGCACAAAGTACTAGAGGAAAATAATTGATACAGTACAAACAATGAAAATGTGTTTACTGTTTTGTATCATGTGTATAGTCAGTAGTTATGTTGTTTCTTATTAGTGTTTGTTGCGGTTCGTGATGATTTGAACTCCTTTAAGTTTAAAAGTGTAAATAAAAAAAAATTAAGGTAATTTTTAAACTTAATACTTTTTCAGTAACTTATTTATGTAGGTACTTATGCAACCTCTTCAGAAAACTAAAAAAATAGAGATTTTTTATTATCATGATAAAATTTGAAATGTCGGGGACAGCCCGTAAAGTAGGTAAAAGAAAAGGCTCCGAAAGTGCGTTTTGGACCGTTCATTTTGGATTCTGCGAAATATATTTAAAGTTTTGTCATAAATCATCGTGCGCTTAAAGTTTAAATACTCCCTTATTTTACCTAATTACTTAGGAACTTAAAATAAAAGTAGTACTCTATTACTTACCATTAACTTTTCCTCGCTAACAGATTTTCCATAAATACTTTGCGTCATTTTGCCACCAAACTTTTACGAACACCGCTAAATACTAATTCAAACTTTCAAACACTTTTGTGCACGCTAAACACCACCCTCTACTTCATACTCTCTTTAATCGGTTCACATTGTATTATTTACTTTTAGTTATTTTAGTTTCTGTGGTATGTGCAACGTCGTCATTTTATGAAACGTCTGAACCTCAATGACTACGCCACACCACGTCTTGCCATGAACTGAACCGTGGTCAAAATATAGCCTTCGCTTTGGGCGTCGCTGGGGTAACCATTAATGACCACAAATGAATATTTCATGCGCCGTCACCTCAAGTTTCAGCCACCGGTCTCATATATTCATTTATAAACACTGGAACATTCGTTAACGTAAACGCCTTGACATTATAACAAATTGACCAACTGCTGCATACTGCAAATTCATCATTCAAACTCGAGTCGAGGATATGAAATATTACGAGGACGGAGGAATACTGTTTTTTTTCAATGGAGCCATTAAACACGAATTATAGCGATAGAGCTTCGTGGTAAAAGCGACTTTTATTTGAACTGTCGTAGGTTACGTTCTCGAAAATATTTAGAACCGACTTCCAAGGTAAAAACAATAGTAATATAAACTAAAAAGTATTAAATAACTCTTACTCTTTAAGAGTGCCTTTTTCAGAATTCGTCTAAATCTCAATTCTCAATTATTTCTGTACATACTACAGTCTTCATTATTTTGAAGTCGGTACCAGCTAATTTAATCGTGAGTTCAGTAATGTCAGAATATCTGAAACTTTTGGGACTGGTACCGACTTCAAAGTAATGAAGACTTGTAATATGTACAGAAATAGTTGAGATTTAGATGAATTCTGAAAAAGGCACTCTTAAAGAGTAAGACTTATTTAATACTTTTTAGTTCATATTACTATTGTTTTGACCTTGGAAAATCGGTTTTAATTTTTTGTTCAAAATAATAATTTCACTCTTTTTAGTTATAAGGCTTTGTGCCACTGACCTCTATACAAGTACGCTGGACTAATGATACCCTTTGAAATGACAGCTATTTTTTGTGCCTATTTGAAGCGAAATCAGCTCCCTCAATATTCGGGAAGAGAACTAAATTTGACGTAAAAATTGGCGCTGATAGCAGTTGTGGGAGTACTTGGAACTAATACTAGTTTCTACCATGGAGGTATACTATTATCTGTGGTTTCTACAACCAATAACGATTGAGCGGCCATATGCAAGTTACGTCAGATTTAGTTCTCTTAAGGTTCTCTTCCCGAATATTGGGGGAGCTGATTCCGTTTCAAATAGGCACAAAATATAACTGGGTATCATCAGTCCAGCGTACTTGTATAATGGAGGTCTGTGCTATTCGCATTATGTTACTTTAAGCAAAATTGTGGTAAATGCTTGCAGTTATCTAAGCGATGCTGCAATTTCCAAACTTTTATCTTTAAAGGTTCAGGAGTTCTGTTCAGTGCCTTTGGACCAAGAGACACCTTCGTATGAAATTTTTCTTATTCGTAACATATGTTTAACTTACTAGAAACAACATTGTAACCACTATGAGTGTTTTGATAAAATTCAAGGATTTCCCTCGTTTGCTCATAGATCCCATCATCAGCTCACCACTTTCATAATTGTTATACAATATTGAGATTATATACACGGATTTTAAAATTTAAATCCGTGATTATATCCTGTACAACAATACGAGAATTTTAAAAATCGGTCCACAAACAGCGAAATCATCATCAAAAACATCTGCTTCGATGCAAAATATCACGAAAGGTACCAATAATTGGGTCATAGTGTGATGGCCCATGGTATAATTATGGTTGTGATGATGATGACCGGCTTATGCTTTCAGTTGTTTAAACAGCACACAGTGTGATAAAAAACTCGATTTTGTTTAATAATAATAATATCTATAGACGCGTTTTTCTTTCAAAATACTATAGTTGATAGCTATATAAACATTAGAGTAAAACTCCGAGATCGATATTCTTTGTAGTTATTTTTTAGGGTTCCGTAGCCAAAATGGCAAAAAACGGAACCCTTATAGATTCGTCATGTCTGTCTGTCTGTCCGTCCGTATGTCACAGCCACTTTTCTCCGAAATTATAAGAGCTATTTGACTATTGAAACTTGATAAGTAGATGTAGTCTGTGAACCGCATTAAGATTTTGATACGAAAATGGAAAAATTATTAAAAATTTTAGGGGTCCCCATAGGTACAACTGAAACAAAAAAAAAAATTTTTTCATCTGGCGTATGCGTGTTGGGTATCTATGGATAGGTCTTCAAAAATCATATTGAGGTTTCTAATATCATTTTTTTCTAACCTGAATAAACTATTCATATATAACTTCGAGAGAGACTCTTCCAAAGTGGCAAAATGTGTGCCGCCCCCCCTCTAACTTCTAAAGTAGGGGCATGATAATTCTAAAAAAAATATATGATGTTCATTACTATAAAAACTACCAACGAAAATTGGTTTGAACGAAATCTAGCCAGTAGTTTTTTTTTATACGTCACTAGCTGTCCCAGCAAACGTTGCTTTGCCATAATATAAAATATTTCGCCCATATAATTTTATTGAAATGACTAAATAAGTATGTCGCCATGGCAACGTCGATCGCTATCCCGTCGCACAAACAATGGTCGCCCTCAGTCTCGAGTTGTAATAATTTACTATTATTTATTCAAAAAATGCACTTATCAATATAAAAAGTAGATGTTGTCCGATTCTCAACCCTAGCCGATATGCTCGCTAAGATTCACGAAAATCGGTCGAGCCGTTTCAGAGGAGTTCAATTACGCACACCGTGACATGAGAATTTTATATATTAGATAAATGATAAACCTTAATTTAACTTTCATTATATCAAAAATGAAATATTAAAAGAAATAAAAAACCTTATAATTTCATAGAAATAATTCTTATTGCTGGTGCGGAACCCTTCATGGGCGAGTTCAACTCGCACTTGGCCGGTTTTTAAAGAGTGTTAAAGTTGGCGTTTTTCCTGGTCAAAATTTAAAAAAAACTACGTAATCAAGCAACATTAATTTTGTTTATACCAATTGAACAAGCACTTAATACTTTACTTTTTCTCCTTTGGGGTTTGGGTAATATTGGCGTCATTTTCAAATGCCGCGGCCACTCACCAAACCGGCATATTATGAAAGAACATATTGATGGGAGTAAACTTTATTATGGGGGACATATAGCTAAACTATATCGGAGCCGAGATGTTAGGCATTTTAAGTTCGTATTTTCAACTAAACCTAAATTCAATCTTATCATGAATATGGCATTATTTATTAGCTTTTAGCCTTCCTCGATAAATAGGCTATCCAACACAAAAATAATTTTTCAAATCGAACAAGCAGTTCCTGAGATTAGCACTTTCAAACACACAAACACTTCAGCTTCATAATATTAGTATACAGGGTATAGCAATACTAAGTGATAATACTTTAGCGTGTGTACTGTGTATGAGTCCCGTGTACAGAGTTTACTGTAAAGGTAGTAGCGCTGAAAGAGAACTTTTTTTTTTCACTTTCGTATGGCGAAACTCTTTACGCCAGTGCGTTTGCCCATTCAAATCACAAAAAAAATATGTTGGTCTTTCAGGTCAGTTCCTTTCACAGTGAACTCTATACAAGGGAATACGAAATACGAAAGTGCCCCCGCCAAGATGAAATGCAATGCATGTCCGTCTGTCTGTCCGTCTGCAAACCCATTTTTTTTCGATTTCTTAAAGATGGTCGTTTTGATTTTTTTTTATATTTTTTGTCTAAGTAAATAGTTAATATTCTATAAAATATTCCTGCAGCTGTACCTACTTCTATAATAAGCCGGTAAGTAGATTAAAAGCAATAAGTACTGAAAATTCTGCCGAAAGATGGCGTCCGGCGTCGTACTGCACTATGGCCAAAATTCGCTAAATAGTGGAAATAATCGACATAATATTATGCGAACAACACCCTAGTCATTTTGCCCACAACACATTAATACACAAGAACAATAATTTTAATTGCCTAATATTACATTCCACCCTTTGAAAACATCTAATGATTAATGAAATATTATAGTCTCAAGTCTGGCTATATTTTAGTCGGACGAGAGTTAAACCCAGTGTGAAAATATGTATGAAAAATTATTCATTTATTTGACGCGGACGTAGTCGTGGGCAATAGCTAGTGAGAAATATAATATATCCAGCAGATTAATATACCCTTCCTACATCTGTTTGCTAAGGATAGCTCTATAATGTTAATTACTATTGATTTTGTGAACATAAGGTGCAAAAATAAATATACTAAAATAGTCGTAGCTCAGCTCCGATATTACTTAGAAATTTTTTTATTACTAATATAGGTTTCTCTAATGTAGTGCTACAAAATAGTAATGGTTTTATCCCTGGCCGCTGGAAAAAAAAATGACGCCACAGGTCCATACAAAGTTACCCAATGCCCTTTGGTTAACGTACTGTGATTAAGTAGGGAGATATTTATTTATTCAATAATTTTAGTTTTTAATTTTTAATTTAGCGATTAGAACGAATTAGAAAAAGTTTTAAGGCGCTTTATTGAAAAAACTGTCCTTTTTGACGTAATACTATAGGACCCTCAAATTCATCATCATCATCATCGTCATCATCATCATCATTACCACGTCGTGTTAAGGTCATCAATGTCTCATGGCACAAAATAGATAATAGTACAAGGCATAGGTATGGATACAATAATAATAATTATATACATAACAACACCAATTATAGGCTGTTTAATATACACGGCGGTCGGCGCCGCAGAGGCAACGGCGTCGCCGCGCGCCGCCGCGCGCCGCGAGGCGCGAGCGTAAACATCGTATTCAAGTTCTAACCGGAATGTCAGGGCATGCGGCATGCCGCGCTGCGAGCATTTTTCAGCACGTGTTCACTTAGATTTTTTTAAATGTATTGTTTAAATGTATCTATCTACCTGATATTTGGGCCTTGGGGTATGCCGTATGACTCTTAACAGTCTTAACAAATTGTAATAAGATACGTAGAATATACGCAGTACCACCATAAATTCGCGGACTATGACGGAGGTCAACTTAATATCAATTATACGAGATCAATTACCACTCAATATTATGATTTGTGTTGTCAATTCAATGCTCACTGCTCACACCAAGCGGCAAGCTCACTGTTGAGTTGTCAGTTGCTTACAAACTTTCAACAACACGACAGAAATCTGTTACAAGTTATAAAACTTCTACGTACAAGCGATAGCGCGACACAGGAGCGCCTCAGTGACATCTAGTGAAGACAATATGAAACTATTTTTTTATACAATTTGAATAGGCACTAACAGTTTACCTACTAGGTAACTAAAAAGAGTGAAATTATTATTTTTAACAAAAAATTAAAACCGACTTCCAAGGTAAAAACAATATTAATAGCATCCTTATAATATGAACTAAAAAGTGTTAAATAATTTTTCCTATCTAATATGTAGTGCCTTTTCCCGAATTCGGCTAAACCTCAACTATTTCTGTACTCAATCTTCATAATTTTGAAGTCAGTGCCAGAAACCTGTCAAAGAAATAAAGATTCAGCTATATCTGGTACCGACTTCAAAATGATGAAGATTGAGTACAGAAATAGTTGAGGTTTAGCCGAATTAGGGAAAAGGCACTACATATTAGATAGGAAAAATTATTAAATACTTTTTAGTTCATATTATAAGGATGCTATTAATATTGTTTTTACCTTGTTAAGTATAAGTATGTACTTTTTCTACTTTTGATATTTTATAGAGTAGACATTATCTTTGAAATAATCGGCCAAGTTTATAAGTGGGAGAGCCATGCTTCGGCACGAATGGGCCGGCTCGACCGGAGAAATACCACGTTCTCACAGAAAACCGGCGTGAAACAGCGCTTGCGCTGTGTTTCGCCGAGTGAGTGAGTTTACCGGAGGCCCAATCCCCTACCCTATTCCCTTCCCTACCCTCCCCTATTCCCTTCCCATCCCTACCCTCCCCTATTACCCTATTCCCTCTTAAGGTGACGTCGCGTTAAAGTAAGAAACCGTGTTGGACATGTTTTAGATTGATTGTTTTCTATGAGAGGCCGGGCCGGCCTCTCATAGAAAACAAGCAATGGAACAGCAAAAAATGGAAAGGGCGTAAGCGACAAAATGGTTTTTGTCGCGTAATTTAAAAATCATAAATACATTTCATATAAGCTATGCACATATTAAAGTGTATGCTTCAACCAATTTATGTACAAATTTTGGAACATTAAATCACTCTCCTCTGTTGGAAAAATAGGAATCCCTTTTCTTACAGAGGTCTTTTCGATTGATAATTCTGTGTTATAAAAGTTGTCCAATCGTGTTATGCTATGGGCAATTCAAAGACAAAGACATGATGAATACTGACAATGAACTTTAGTTTCTTAGCTTTAGTCATTGCTGAGAAAAATCGGCATCGCTACAGCCAAATTATCAAGGCGTCGCCTTAAAAGGCCGGTAACGCACCTGCAGCTCTTCTGATGTTGCGAGTGTCCATGGGCGACGGAAGTTGCTTTCCATCAGGTGACTAGTTGACTAGGTGACCCGTTTGCTCGTTTGTCCCCTTATTTCATTAAAAAAAAGTGCGAGTTGGAATCGCGCACGAAGGGTTCCGTACCACAGAACAAAAATAGGAAAAAAAATGTGTATTTTGTATGGCAGCCCCCTTAAATATTTATTTTATTTAAATGTTATTATTAATTATTAAAATATAAATACAATTGAGTATTTTGTGAATATTTCAGGTGCCTATCATCATTTATATCGAGCAAAAAATGGCAATAAAATCACGTTTGTTTTTTGGGACCCCCCTTAAATATTTAATTTATTTTGTTTTTAGTATTAAATACTAACAACCGCTGTAACAACAAACAGCCGCTGTAACAGCCGCTGTAACAGCCGCTGTAACAACAAATTTTGTTGTTACAGCGGCAACAGAAATACATAATTTATGAAAATTTCATCTCTATAGCTATTACCGTTCTTGAGTTGTAACTCAACTGTCTATCTCTAGGCTACATCCAGGTTGTAGCCAGAGACAGACAGACATCGAAGTCTTTAGTAATAGGGTCCCGTTTTTACCCTTTGGGTATGGAGCCCTAAAGACAAAGAAAAAGAAATAGGGTACCTTAGCTAGCAAATATTGCATTATGTAGAGACATATTAATGTGGTCTTGTACTGTATATCTTCTTCTTTCTTATATATAAAAATGGATTTTTAAATGTGTTAGTCGCGCTAAAACTCGAAAACGGCTAAACGGATTGGGCTGATTTTAGTCTTAAAACATTCGTAGAAGTCCAGGGAAGGTTTTAAAGTGATACAAAGTTTACCGGGACAGCTAGTATGTAATATAAATACATATTATAAAACAAAGTCGCTTTTTTTCCCTCATGTCCCTTTGTTCTATTGAGATGTCTTTGTTCCCTTTAATCTTTAAAACTACGCATATATTGACGATTCTTTCAGTGTTAGATAGCCCATTTATCGAGGAAGGTTATAGGCTATATTAATTTATCACGCTAAGACTAAAAGGAGCGAAGAAATAGAGGAAAATGAGGAAAAAACGGGGAAAATTATTTGAAAGGGCTAAAACTTGAACACCCTATAGGCTATAATCTTGACAGGAACTATGGTACTGGTCTGATTTGAAAAATTCTTTCAGTGTTATGAACCCCTTTAATTGAGGAAGGCTATATCTTATCACGCTAAGACTAATAGGAGAATGTGGAAAAAACGGGGGAAATTATTTGAAAGGGCTTATTTCGCGAACTACTGAAGCAATTTTTATGTTATTTGGCACAGATAAGAAGTAGACCACGTGAAGGATCATAGGCTATCTATTTTAATCATTTTTTCAGTGGCTATATATTTTTAACCCGTGCGACGCCGGGGCGGGTCGCTAGTAATATAAATAAAAGAGAAAACACAGTATTTTAAAATATATTTAAATAAAATTATACATACAAAGTAATAAAATATTTGCATCTGGAAGGTGTGTCTTAAAGTTGACACAAAATATCAAACCGTGCCAGGAGCGAGTAATTTGACACCTCTATCAAATAACTTGAACAAATATTGTGACGGCTTATGTTGCATAACATACATGTCATCACTCTGAAATCGAAGCCCAGGTCTTTTAATAGTTAAGTTTCCTGAGACGTCGGCACTCAAACCAGAGGTAAGGTTCTCCAATTCAACCACCATCTGAGATTTATGAGATAATAGATTCGCCATTGTCTCTGTAACATCATGACTGGCGGCAACATTGCAATGGATTATTAAAAAAGAACTGTGAGGTTGAACTAGTTTGATAATTTCTTCAGATATTCTATTAACTTCTTTTAACTTCATTTGTGCATCAAATAAATGTGACAATCCATCAACGATTATGTTGGCCAAACCATATTTTTCTCTTAAACTTTCAAACCTTTTTTTAATGTTGTTTATTATATTTTCTTTAGAACTATTCTCATTTGTCAACACATTTTCAGCTATTTCTTGACCCACATCATAGAAATCAATTAGGCCCAAATCCACCGCTTTTTGTAAATTGTAGTTCATTTTTAATCCAACATTGTGAAAATGTTTTAAGGTGTTGTGAGTTGTAATAATTAGGAGAGCACTCTTGTTTTTAATACAATTGCCAATGACACAACTCGTAATAAACGCACTGTCACAGCCTTTTAATTCCTTTACTAATATGATCTTGCCCGTTTCACCATGTTTATCCAGTTCCAGATTTGTAATTATATCAGAAGACATACTGACGACACTTAAAAAAATATGTTTTTATAGATTATTGGTAGAGCATATAATATTATAACAGTAGTCTAATGTCTTTTTAAGTTAAAAAAATATTATATCTTACATCTTTAAACAAGCAATTCTTGTATATTATATAATTGGAATCTCGGAATCGGCTATAACAATTTTCATGAAATTTAGTATGTAGGGGGTTTCGGGGGCGATAAATCGATCTAGCTAGGAATTATTTTTAGAAAATGTCATTTTATTCGTGTTTTATCGAATACCGAAGCTCGGCCAAATAGCTAGTATATATTATGTGCTAAATTATAGGTAACTTATAATATATAAAGTATAACTTATAATCTTGAGAATTAAAATAAAGTCCGACATATCGACCGACCGAAATATTGACAAAGTCATAAAAATAATTAAAATTAATATTACTTACATGCACGAAATAATAAAGTATTCAATGTCCAATAAAAAATAAAAAAATTTGGTCCATATAATAACTTTCAAGAAAGTTTAATTGCTAAAGAAATTATACATTTCTATGACTTATATCACACAATATGTATGACGATTGTTCAACTTCTTTAACAAAAGTATTTTTAATGGATATTAAAGTATTTCTTTTAAAAAAAAAATTAATATCGTAGTCCCTCAGAAGATCCCAAAGTCCCAAACCACAGATCAAGAACTAGTTACTTCTCCCAAACTAAACACCACAGATTACATAAATATTTGCTAATAAACACCACAGCCACAGATTAATATATGTAGCAAGACCCATAATATATGTAAAGTGTAAACTGTAAAGTGTAAGCACGTTTATTTGACAGAAAACAGCTGTGCTGTAGCTGATGCTGTCAAAGTCAATGTCAGTTTTGCCACATATGTCAGTTTATTTTTTTAGTGTCAGTTTGGAAAATGACCATTGTACTGATAAGAAAAAAAAAGTATGATAAGAAATGACATTTAGCAATCAAGGTTAGATTATGAACGTCTATGTACCTATGGGATGCAAAGAGGATGTAAGCTGTATACTACGTAACAAGAGGTCGGACTTAGAAGAAAAAAAATAAACATCCGTTATTTTTTTAATTTGAAACTGAAGTTAAAATTTTTAAGTGCAAAACCTTTCACTCTAAACATACCAAAAATTAAAAAAAATAAAATAAAAAATAAATATGCTGAAATAAATGTTTTATTTCAATAAAAATAATTGTACACAGCTAAATAAATAGGCTAATAAGGTAAATTAAACAATAAAACAGATTGAATCCACAAGCTTTTGTTGATTTCTATTACTCAATATTATAATATTACAGTACAGTTTTATCTATTTTATTTATAAATATAATAGAATAGCTGTCTATGCTACTCTACTAACTACTTGATTGGCTTACACAGTAAACTCTATATAGGGAGGGGATTAAAGCTGCGCGTCCACCAGGTCAGAATCGGGGCGTACGGTGCGGACTGCGCGTCGTGTCGTCATATATATTTTGTTAGGCGCAGAATGACGTTCCAGTACTTCTAGTGCAGTTCACAGTAGTCAGTACCATACATACAAAGCAACAAATCCGTCCGCTGCATACCTACGCAGTATGCTCCGATCCCGATCCAGTAGACGCGCACCTTTATACATGTAACACACTTAAGTATCATTACTTTGTTTTGTTACACCCTGTATACGACAGCTGAAATCTATCGCGTGGGATCAGGCCAGCTGCATACCACCTCACGTCTTGACCTTCCTTCTCCAGCTATTGCTTGCAGACTAAAATGTTGCAAACTAGTATAGGGACCTAAAAATCTGAAATTAATGAAACATTTTTCATTTACTACATTTCCATACAGTTTACATAAATTATATATATTATTATTAGTATACTTATCAACCTTATGTATTATTACAATAAAACAATATACACATTTTAACATTTTCCAAATTAACTGCATACTGATATACATTATAATATTTTCTATGAAATAATAATCTATCTTTTTCATATTAATATAGTTTATGTTGTAAATTATTGTACAAATATGCAAATAATACTGCGACATACTTTGTATTAGAACATGGTATGACATAGTTATGTTTTGCTTCAATTTATCAATTTACGGTTACATTTACATTTTACAATGGCTTACCTTTCGTTTTTCATTAATTAATCCACTTAATTTACAATTTTTGTATGAGTTGCTACAAAATAATTTTCACAAAATGAAAATCGAACTTTGAATTTTGAACTCCTTCTTCGTCTTTTTTCTCATGTAGTTTATATTCTCTATGGTCTTTTTTATCAGCCAATCACAGTCGACCTTGCACAGATTATCTGATTGGGTACAGTTGCTACGTTTAAATTTGGAACCCAAATTTTTTTTGTTCGGGAATTTCGTCCACCTGATGGGATGTGGGAACTAGTTTTTTGAAGTCAAGGTTTAAAAATGCTTTAGTTTTAAAATTAATTCAGCAATATTGTACCACAATTCCCGAGTGCTTATCGTGGTGGTGTTGAATTACATAATTAATGTCACACATCCTTACCATTTTAGCATATACTTAGTTTTTGAAACTTGAAAGAAGATAGAAGAAGATTTCAGAATGGACCCCGGGAAAGAAGTAAGAGTTTCTCAGTGGTATTTTGGAGGCCTAGCTTCAGCTGGTGCAGCATGTATTACCCATCCTCTAGATCTACTCAAAGTTCAAATGCAGACCCAAAAAGGAAAGAACATATCCATGTTTCAACTAACAGGAATAGTGTTGAGAAATCAAGGTTAGAGAGATTCAGATTGTAACCTTTGTTTGCTTGTAAACTTTTAGTAATGGCAAAAGTATAGAATATTAAAGATTTAATTAATTTTGAACCTTCAAAGTAATAAAAATATCAATGACTGTACCAATCAAAATATTTTTTAAAATACTGTAGACCAGCATTTTTCTACAATAAATTTCCAGTTGTATGTACTTAATGCGAATGACTTAAATTAATTGTGATTTTGTTTTAGGAATAATGGGTCTGTATAATGGAATATCCGCATCTCTTTTGAGACAACTTACATACTCCACTGCTAGATTTGGAATTTATGAAGCTGCTAAACAGAGACTGTCTCCTAAAGATGTATGTACTGTACTTCTTACTCTTAAAGTATTGCTAAGAACTCTGCAAATTTTATTAAATAATAAGTTTAGGCAGTAGTATCAAATTTAATCACAAAATTACACAAGATAAAAGTTATCTTGATATAATTATGTAAACATACTAAAAAGACATTATATAAATTGGTAACATGATAACCAAACAAATGATGGATTGTTCATTATATTCTAATACGAGATTATTTTTAGGGAAAAGCTATACCATTCTACATGTCAGCGTTTCTAGCTGGATTGGGTGGGGCCGCTGGTGGATTTGTAGGAAACCCGGCAGACTTGGTCAATGTGCGAATGCAAAATGATGTTAAATTGCCACCAGAGCAAAGAAGAAAGTATGCCTATTAATAATTATTATTATGTTGATTTTTTAAATAAGTGTTTACAGTCTACCACATGTATTTACTGGAATTCTAAACATTATGTAACCTGAGTAGTTAATAGGGTGGAGAGAAAACATTTTTTTTTTTAATATTCGTTTCGGCATACCTATAAAAAGTTGCTTTTACTGTTCACAAATATACGTACAAAATTTTATTTAAATCATAATAAATTTAGAGGTGCCCCAAACGTCATGAACTTCGAATGAAATTCGAAAAACTTTGTCAAAAACCACCAACTTCTAATATTGCCAAATTAACACTGAATTATATTATGTGTATTCCGTTATATTCGTAACTGTTTAAGCTTGAATATTGCGTAGATAAATGGGGAGATTGAGGCATTGCATGATGACCTAACAACCGAAAGAACGAGTTCAAGCAATTGTAGCTTCTTGTAGCTTTTACAAGCTAATCAATCACCATAATAAGTACCTGCTCAGCTACCCAAGAAAAAGAGATTCAATTTTCCATCATTAGCCCTCGTATGCGATTGTACCTAAGTCTCTGACAGAGCAGCTGCTATTATAGCTTTATCTGCTTCTTTATCTGTGTTAAAATATGTTGAGTGTTAGTATTATTACATCAAAGGATTCTAGTGCTGTCATTGATCGTTAAAAATTCGATGAGAAATAATGAAAAACAGATCAGCATATACGATGTAGATCGCAATTATAAAAGTATACGCAGAAATTATTTTGATGGTAGAAAAGGTGGCTGTGATGGTACAGTTGTGAATATAGTTTTCAAAGGAAATGTTATTCGTTTTATGGAAGAAGTAATTAACAAACTATTAAAGTAGCTTTTTGTTTCGAATGCCTAATAGTGAAATAAAAAAACAATTTAAGTAATACCAAACAACCTACTTTTTTCTGATGATCATTCCTTGATAATATATCATAAATATTTAATTTTTCTTGATAAAAGCATTGATACTACTAACCAGAGCCTGTAGCCAAGACTTTTTATTCATCGTTTCTTTGTAAAATCGTTGATCAAAATGTATAGAATTGACATTAGACGAGTCGAACGTCAACGTCATATTCGCGATTTTTTAAATCAGTTCCATACGTTTTGATAGGCGATTCTATAGAAAAGCGATAAAGAAAAGGTCTTGGCTAAGGGCTCAGTCTTTTATTTAACATATAACAATTTAGTTTTTTTACAAGGAACAGCAAATATAGAAAAATACTAATTATCAAAACTAGACCAATGTTTTCAAAAAATTGGTATTTTTCGAATTTTCAATTGCGTTGGGGCACCTCATAACATCAAGACAAGTAAACCATATTTTGTATGCAGAATTTACTCATCATAAGGCAACTTTCTATTGCTATGCCATTAAAAAAAATGAAAAAAAATCTTCATACAAAATCGCTCCACCCTAGTAGTTAATCTAACTGTTATTTCTAAGTCACCTTCTTTAGTATAAAACTAAAAGGGATATAAAACTAAGAGAAAGGGGATATTAATACAGACATTGCATATTATTTGTAGCTTAATATAATATTCTGGGTAACAGAATATACTAACATAATTTATTAGCCTTTTTAAAAAACCCAAGACAAGCATTTTCTATCAGTATTAACATAATTTATCATATATTGTTACTCATAGCTTCTATGATAGTATTTATTCATACAATTATCCTTAATTATGTTTTCCTTTTCAGCTACAAGAATGCGGTGCACGGTCTATATCGCGTGCTAGCGGAAGAAGGGGTGATGAGATTATGGGCTGGAGCGTCCATGACGTGTAGCCGAGCTGTACTAATGACCATAGGCCAGCTCTCGTTCTACGACCAAATAAAAGCACTACTCCTGGCCTCCCCACATTTCGGTGACAACGTCATCACACATGTGACGTCTAGTTTGCTGGCCGTAAGTTTTATGGATTTTTTTTTACGATTTGGCTGAGAGATGTTGACCTTCATATTCATGCCAATTTCTAGCTGCATGTGAATTATTGTAACCTTGAGTAATTATATTTTTGTTATGTTTACTGCAATTTTAAAACAGTTATGAAAAGGAAGATAGCTATTGCCTTTTATTAATTTTGTTAATTTTATTAGGGGCAAAAATAAATTAAAGGCATAACTTCTCTTTATTGAAAACAAGAAAGAGCATTCACTTAATATTATTTATTTAAAATAAAATATATTAAATTAAAATAAAAATTTAACTACGTTTAAGTAAGTTTTTACTCTATTTTTTTTTTATTTCAGGGCGCTATAGCTACGACTCTCACTCAACCGGTCGACGTGTTGAAGACGAGAGCCATGAATGCGAAGCCAGGCGAAGTGAAAAGTATTCTCTCGTTGGTCGCCAACACCGCCAAGGAGGGACCCCTCGCCTTCTTCAAAGGTTACATTCCAGCGTTCGTTAGGCTCGCTCCGCATACCATCCTTACATTTGTATTCTTAGAACAACTGAGAATGAATTTTGGCATAATCAAAGTACAAAATCTATAAGATAGGTACATTGCACAAATTATAGGTCAAATTTTAGTTCCTGGGGTGGTATGTAGAGTCAAATGATTAGTCTTGTAACTTCAAATTTCCGTAACTTCTAACCTAGATTAGGTTTTTGTGACTTTATTTTGCTATAAATATTTACATATTTTTTAATCTTTACAAGAACAAAGTATTTATATGAATGACATTATCTGATATTGCTGTAGAAATGGGCTTTTAGTTTTGCGTCTTAAACATTCTTTCTGTTTGCAATTATTATTATTAACAATCGACAATTGTGATATAAATTAACACTAAGGGCCGGGACCCAAAAACACGACGCGCGTCGAAAAAAACCACGACACGACATCGTACGACGTCGCGTCGTAGAAACTCATATATGAATTTCTACGTGAGTTTCTACGGCGCGACGTCGTACGATGTCGTGTCGTAGATTTTTACGACGCGCGTCGTAGATTCCCACTTCGTCGTCCACTTCGACACCACGACATCGTATCGTGTTTTTGTGTCCCGGCCCTTACTCGATTAATTCCATTATTGAAATACCTATGTGTAGTGTGTATTATGTGTATACAGGATGTAACAAAACTAAGTGATAATACTTTAGGGAGTGTATGCGTTCCTTGTAGAGAGTTCACTGTGAAAGTAGCAGCGCTGAAAGATCAATTTTTTTTGTGATTTGTAGGGCAAGCGCCCCAGCGTCGAGTTTTCCCATACAACAGTAAAAAAGAATTTTGCTCTTTCAGCGCTGCTACTTTTACAGTAAACTTTATACAAGGGACTCATACATACCCATTACCCTAAAGTATTATTACTTAGTTTTGTCAACCCTGTATAACATGTACCATTTAGGTAATTGTATTTATAAAAAAGAAATTAAATTTCTTTTAGGTTTTGTGCAAACGTGTGACTACTGGCTGTAGCGCGACACGAAATTCATAATTTTAAAGGGTGGTAACTAAATAGCAGGTGTGGTCAGTTGCTTCAGTTGCAGCTTAACATTTTAAACAAAAAGCAGCAGCATCGCGACTTCTATCGGTCGCTCGTTTGCACAGAGCTTTAATATTTTATCGTTTTAATTTCAAAGTGATTAAAATCTTTAAGATAAAGTATATAGCAGAAAAGTGTCAAACACTATTACAATCCGGTCCGTGTAACATATAAAAGTAATCTCGTTGCCAAATCCGAAAATATCTTTTTCACTGAATAAACAACTTTAGTCTACTAACTTGTTGCAATTCCAAAGTACACATTTTATAGGACAATATTTTTATACTAGACATTTTTTGTAGTATGGATAAAGATGATAACTTTATAACATAGATGACGCTGTTAAAAAGGACGAAGTGTTGTATAATAGTCAATATTTTATTCCATACTTTTTTCTTTTCTCATATGCAAAATTTTTTTAGACGACATTCCTAAGGAAGATCTGACATTCATTTTTTTTTATATTTGAACAAATGTTTTTATAAAGAATAAGAAATGAAGAGTTGTTGGTTACTAAAACAAATAATAAATTAGAAAATTGAGGAACAAAACTATTGTTCACAAATATAGTGTAATGTAAAAAAAGGCATTGAAAACTTAAGGAAAAGGTTCTAAGTTTTAATATGGGATTATAGATCGTAAGTTCTTTGCCTAAATATTGGTGCATTCCAAATAACTCTTCGTAAACACTTTTATTAACACGCACATGTTTAGTTGATTTTAAATGAAAACATATTTTGTATTTTTATAGCAATTATTTATTGTTGTAGTTAATAATATTATATTCTGTTGGGTATTTATCTGAATGGGTGAAAAGGTTTGAAACTTTTTGTACTCAATACTTACAGGTTAACATGTTTACTATTAGTGCATAGCAACGCGCATACGGGAGACAAACTTGAAACTTGTCTTCGTACTCTTCCGTTCCATAATAAACAATCTCTATCTGTTAATCAGCAACCGATATTGTATAGTTTCCGCCTGTCGCATTGCTGTCGCAAGATACAAAATGCCGGAATGCAAATGTGGAAGACACAGACAAATCTGTCGCCCGTACGCGCAATGCTCATCTCCAAATGCATTAAATGCCAAGTTGTTGCTACATAGATTATTATAAATGTTATGGACATGATAATGTACAGTGAATATTTATTTACTTGTGTGTTATATTGGTGTTATTAAAGTGTTATAGACGTGGTTACATGATGTTTTCATTGATTATTTCTTCTTTAAATAATAACGACAGTGAGCCCTTGGGCATATTAAAACTTGAGAATATTAAGATTTTGAGAGTATAGCAGGGCCGGACCGTGAGCTTAGGGGGACCCTGGGCTGAAACTACTTAGGGCTACAACATCTTAACTGTCAGTTCGCAGTACCAACACCGGCCAACACGGTCTAAATTGCATAATAAACTTTGATCGTAGGATTTGCAAGGATACAAAGCACAAACCACACTATTTGTTTAATTTTTAAAATTATGATCTATCGCATTATCGTCTATTTTTGACTTTGACTTGACATAGCTGGGGGCCCTTGAACTCATAGGGCCCTGGGCTTAAGCCCAAATAGCCATATGGTAGATCCGGCCCTGGAGTATAGCGTCGACCAAAGCTGATCGCATCTTCGTCAGCGTCGAACGCACCGCATGGTACACGAAATGCGGCTCGTACGGCGCAGACGAATATCAAATGTACGAGTTTTCACATCATTTCATACAACGAATTCTAAAAAGTTGAATTCGGCGCGTGCGTGCTGATAAATGTGCGATCACCTTAGAAAGGAATGAATTTGAATTTAATTATATTTAAACGCATAAATTGCATGAGTAAGTCCAAGTTCAAGGTCGCAAACTATTTTAAAACGACTTTCTCGTACCAAAAACATACACAAGTATCAAGATTAATTATTATTATGTCACAAAATATCAAGTATCAAGGCCGGCCGTCAATTACGAGCGTGGAACTGAGTAATTATGAGTTTTACTAATTTTTTACAACGGACGTAGTACCATTTTAGCTGCGTGGCTTATATAATTAATGAGAGCTACAAATAAATGGTTTATTTTGCTGAGTTAGACGACTGAAATATTTTCTACCCCTACATAGGTACCTACTCGATACTTAAATAAAAATAAAATAAAAAAATTCGTTTATTTATCTCACCACAGGTACAATAACAAGATGTTTTAGACAGTCTACAAATTAGTTAGCACAGTATATGTGTGAGACTGGTGCCTAAACTAGGCGTGGCCTATATTTCAGGACACTAGAATCTCTCTCGTTTTTTCCAGCTAATCACACAGAGTAAATTCTTATTAATGTGTTGCATAAATAGGGTGTGGGGTGGTGCTTGTATGTGTGTGTGTGTGTGATGGTATAATGTTGGTATAGAACACGTACAACTCTAAGGCCGGTATAAATAGTCAGTAGAAATCAACTACTGAAACTTGGCGCGCCCCTCCAAAATTCAAAACGTTTGTAGTGCGTTGTCAAAACATTTGAAGTGTGTTGTCTTGCGCCGTAGGTTAGTTATGATTAATTGATCAACAAATCTTGGTAATAAGTGACATTAACAGAAATATTACGTGTACTGTGATTGGTTGAATACTTACTACATACAAACTCTTTATGAGGATGTGACTATACACATTGAAACAGTCATTTGCAGGGGCGCGCCAAGTTATCGTAATTGATCTCTACTCAAGATGCTTCTCGATCTCAAGACACAGTTCAGGCTCTGTGATTGGTTGGCTGTCAAAATTTGGACCAATCACAGAGCCGAACCGCGTCTTGAGACCTGGTCGAATCTTAAGTACTGACTATTTATACCGGCCTAAGATCACTCGTCAAACCTAGGCTGTATATTTTAGATCTCTTGTGTGGGATGAAGAGGTACTACCTATGCAGGGTGGCTGCACGATGAAGGTTGTTATTGGTAGATTAGCCATAAGACAAGACGACGCGTTAGCGTAGATAGAACGGAGCGCAGCGCAGAGGATTTTATTAACGCACTTAAAAATAAACCTTAAAACTATAAACTATTACACTAAAGTGCGATAAGAAATTCCCGCGTATCTGCGAGGACGTGCAATTATTTTTTGTAAGGTTCAAGCATTTATACACTTTAGTTTAACAATTTTAAAGTTTATCTTCAAGTGCGCTAATAAAATCCTCTCCGCAGCGGAGCGCTCCGTTCTGTCTGCGCTGAACCTAAGACGTCTATCTATACCAGTGGTCCCAACCTTTTTTTCATGCGGGCCACAAACATTTTGGTCTTGGTGTCGCGGGCCGCAACAAAAATTTCAAATTTTTCAAAATTAACGATTTAAAAGTGGAAAAAAATTCACGACTATTACGACGACTTTACATCATTTTGTCGTGGGCGTGAATTTCAAAATGGTTTTACATCACGCGGGCCACAAATAAAGCCTCGGCGGGCCGCGGGTTGGGGATAGCGGATCTATACTAATATTATGAACGAACGCGCTAATCTCAGGAACTACTGGTCCAATTTGAAAATTTATTTTACTGTTGGATAGTCCATTTATCGAGGAAGGCTATAGGCTATATTTTATCACGCTAAGACTAATAGGAGCTAAGAAATAGAGGAAAATGTGGAAAAATCGGGGGCAAATTATTTGAAAGGGCTAATTTGAACGCGCTAATCTCAGGATCTACTGGTCCGATTTGAAAACTTCTTTAAGTGTTAAATAGCCCATTTATTGAGGAAGGCTAAAGGCTATATTTTATTACGCTAAGTCTAATAGGAGCGAAGAAATAGAGGAAAATGTGGAAAAAACGGGGGAAATTATATGAAAGGGCTTATTCGAACGCGCTAATCTCAGGAACTACTGGTGCGATTTGAAAAATTCTTTCAGTGTTAGATAGCTTATTTATCGAGGAAGGCTATAGGCTATATTTTATTACGCTAAACCTAATCACAGCGAAGAAATAAAGAGAAATGTGGAAAAAACGGGGGAAACTATATGAAATTGCTTATTATCTTAAGAACTACTGGAGAAATTTTTATGTTATTTGGTAAACATGAAGAATAGACCATGTGACGGGACATAGGCTATTTTTGCGGAAAAATGTACGGTTGCGTGAAATTCCTAAATTACGCAAGCAAAGCCGCGCGGAACATCTATATGTAATAAAATCGTAGGAAAGTCAATTCTGTACATTGAATATTTATTATTTTTGTACAATAATTAATAATACTTGGGATGTGATCTACTATGCTAACGCGGACGAAGTCGCGGGCAACAGCTAGTCAATGATAATACCCATGCGCCGAGTCGCCTCTTCAGTTTTACTTAGCGATCCTTAATTTGTGCGCGGCCTATTAACAATAAGATGTGTGTTTGGCGAGTGTAATCTACCTAATAACTTTGCTTATAATTTAATCTCATTTAAGGTTTCATTAAAAACAAAGACAAGATAACATTTTAAATAATTCTATTTTATTCATCATAACAACATCAATATTATTCGAGAAATGTCATTCTTGCAAATTAGAATTAAAAATTATATCATAACTATTCCTATGGCACGGAGTTTTGGCGTCTTTGCCTGCCTCTCAAGACATTCTACTCATTTGTCTATCGTGCTATATATCTTTAGTTGTAATATACAGCTTCAATAGGGAATATTACCGTAATAATATTACGCAAAGGTCGGAGCAGAGGGCGCTACTAGCACATGCAGTAAATAATCTGACCAAAATCCGACAAATCGCAAACGTCATATCACAATATTGAAACGTTGTCGAGCATCGAACAAAACTTTTTGTTTACTGTCTATGCTGGTGCTGCCTCTAGCGTCAATTGCGGTAATATAACCTATTTGTGTGGTATCCTTACTAAACATACATAGCGCAGCGCCCACATTCAATCAAACCCATAAAGTTAATATACCTAGCGGAGTAGAGATAAGAGAAACAAACATGGGCGTACTGGAAGGCAATTGCCACCCCTCTGGAAGGTAAAATAAACGTCAATTTTCATGGAAAGTGAAAATTCAAAACGTGTTATCTACTCTGCGTAAAATGAAGTGTTGGAAACAAAATATCTTTGAAGGCCCGGCCAGTTCGAAAAGACTGATTTTTAAGCTTCCAGTCACGGATCTTGTCCGATCCCGAGTGGAGCATAGTAATGGCCGCCCGTGTAGGATGTGTGCGTGTCATTGGCGCCGTCACTTTATGTACAATGACAGCGGGTTGTAGTTAGGGTTGCAAAATTAAGTAATTTTACCGAAAACGCTGGTAAAATACGCGTATTTTACGGTAATTTATATAAATTACGGTAAAATTACCGTATGCAGATTTGCAGAATGGTGATATGACGGCGGGCGGGGCGGGCGTGTTGCAAGTTGCAACTTGTGTATTGCGTGCGCTTCGCACGGTGCGACGTTGCCGATTAGTGCTGTTTGCCATAGTATTTTGAGCTATTGCGACTTTTTGTCAGTTGACGACACTCGACAAAGCAATACAGCAAGCCAGCGGGCTGGCAGTTTGTAATTTTGACTGACTGCACTAGATGTGCATTATGTAACCTATTTATATCCCCATTATTAATGAAAATTATGCCACGAAATCAAATCGTTTTTACCCAATTATACCGTAATTTACCGTAAAATATAATATTTTACGTAAAATATCTTAATTTACCGAATTTTACGAAAGTAATTTTACCGCTTGACAACCCTAGTTGTAGTACCTAGTTGCGTGTGTGAGTGTCGGTCACGTGTACAATAAACGAAATTGTGATGAAATTGTCGTACCTTGCATGCTTCACCTCTTTATAGTGTAATGCTCTATCCGTATTTTTTTTAATCCGTGCTTCCAGTATGAAGGAAATTATGTGGAATTCTCTTACACCAAAATTAGCGTAGACTCAAAAGAAACAAAATAAAAAAGTAACCGAACATAATATTAAAAAAACCGGCCAAGTGCGAGTTGGACTCGCCCATGAAGGGTTCCGCAGCAGCAATAAGGTTTATTTCTATAAAATTAAAAGGTTTCTGATTTATTTTTATATTTTAGTTGATTCTGAATCCTGAGTACGCCCATGGAAACAAAGGCCTGAGCAAGCGAGATGTCACTATCAGTAACACTGCGTGGTAAAAAGCAGACAAAAAGACAGCAGAACCAATTTTTTTCATCTGTTTGACGTTCAGTCGGCACTTATCGGCACATTGACAATTTAATTGTCCCTGCTCCATCTGCGTGTTTACGCGTTAATTTGGATGGTACGCAAATGTAGCCAACGTTTTAACGTGTTAACGTACTAGCGGCATTACTAATGACGTTAGACGTTAAGCGATAGCTCGGGTGTCGGTTTTTTGGACACATCAAAGGGAATTCACGCACAGTGTAACGCGCTAGAGGATATTGGCTACATTAACGCCGGCACATTCCGCACGACGATTGCGTAGAGGAACTACGTTTTTGCTTTCTTTTGGCGCAAAATTATACGACAATGGAGTGATCCACCGAAAAAAACGTTGAAATTTTTAGAATTGCTTCAATTAGAACCATGCGTTTGGGAGGTTAATGTCTAAATTTTTGTAGAGTTAATGCCTGAGTTAATGCCTGTAGCCAACGCGCAATGTTAATGCATTAAGCGACGCGCAGTTTGGCATTAACGCTAACGTTAACGCTAAAGGCTCCATTCCACCGCTGCGCACGCTGTGCACGGCCACGTGCACGCATGGACGTGCATGAATTTATTTCTTTGATTTGACACAATTCGTGCGTAGCGTGTGCGTGGGTTGCAGTGGACACAGTCACATATATTTTCTTACAAAGCGAAGCTTGACGCACACGCGTGCGTAGCCTCTCCGTGCACCGCGGTGGAATGGAGCCCTAACGCAGGTGGAGCAGGAGCATTAGAAAGATGCTCGTGTAAGTGTATGTAACGTAAACAAATTTTTACACACAGACGTAAATCAATTTCGGTTTCGTTTGACAGCTCGAGATTGTTGCTCTATTCTGCTAGGTATATTGATTTTATGATCAAACTATGTATTTTGGCCGATATCATGGAATTTATGAATACTCCACCGATTTATAATATTATATTTTAGTTTCTAAAACAAATAAAACAAAAAGAAACTTAAAATTTAAAAAATAATAACATATCACATACATTAACTTTGGCCTATCTAACTACAAATACCATAATAATTTTACAAGAATATAGTCATTAATTTTTTTTAACCTATACCTACTAGGCAGACATTCTGGAATTAAAACATAATATAGATTAGGGTTGCTGAGGATTCCTCTTCCGCTTCCTCATAATGAGGAAGTTCCGCAATATTTTGGGTTCCTCAACCGTTACCGCATCCTCATAAATAAAAATAAAAAAATCCTCTTCCGCTATCGCTTCCTCAAAATTTAAGAGGAATTTATGAGGAATTTCACTGCGCATGCGCGTCGCGTATCCAATCATGGCAACGCATGAACGGCGTCATTCATTCATCTTTTTTTGAGTGCGTGTGTTGTGTATGTTACTGTGTGCCGAGTGTGAGAGTTTTTCTTTTTTTGTTTCACATTCGATCTTGAACGCATTTGGCGTTTACTAAGATTTAAGATTTTGTATGGGATTACTTACTGGGCTGGGCTCACTCCCGTGAGCAGGTGGCGCTGTACAAATCCCATACAAAATATCGAATCGAGTGTGAAACAAAAAATTCACACTCATTAGGCACACAAACTCCTCCTTAACTGCTAGACCGATTTTGATGATTCTTTATCGTGTGTGTTTAGAGAATGGATTAGAATTTAGATTCATAGTCTGGTCTACTGGAAAATGCCCTTTTAATTATTTTTTGTGTATTGTTATGTACAGACAGGACAAAGGCTTTTGGGTTGGGTCCGCTAGTATTTATATTTTCCTATTATTCATCCGCTTCCTTATCCGCATCCTCTAAATTTGCGCGTGACAATTCCTCTTCCTCCTCTTCCTCATAATCACTTCCTCAACAACCCTAATATAGATGAAATGACATTTAACATACATTATGTTGTGTAATTGTAAGTAAGTTTAACAAAATTATAATCCTATTACTTTTAAGCAAGTAAGTATAATATATGATAATAATAAATGTAAAATGTTTATTCTTTTTTTTCTTAATATATGGAGCGAAGGAACTTTAATCAATTCCTTTTACAAATGTTTGGGATAACAACTTATAATCTAGTACCGCACTATTGCTATTTCTACCCACCAACTGTTTCTAAACCTCACAGTACTAAGTAAATACAATATGAAACTGTTTTTGGTAATAAATGTAAACAGTTCCTAAATTAGGCATAAAATGTCATAAGTTTGTCTTAGAAAATATTGACTTATGCTGACTGCGATATTAGTATATATTTTCTAAAATATACTTGTAAGGTACATTGTAATATTCTAAAATCATATCTATATGACTAGTAAATAATAACAATACACTGTTCTAAAATGTTAGCACTAAAAATGCTGACAATGTAAGTGGTAAAAAATATTTTTACTTTCATACAATAATTGGCATTCGGAGACATGTAGGATATGTTCAGGACGTTACAACTTTCCAATATTTTTCATGTTTACCATTGTGTAGAAGGAGAAGAAAACCTTTAGTAGAAGCTAATCGATCTGAGGTAAAATAATATTACAAATACAAATATCAATAACCAAAATTTATCAGATTAAGTCGTACACTTTTAATATATCCCTTTACTAATAAAAAAATATTTAAACATAAAGTAAGCTTTGTTTGTGTGGCATATTACAGTAAGCATTAGTTTATTGGAATTTAAAAAGTCAATAAAGTGGAATGTCGCAAATAAAAACAAAATCTATGAAGATATAGAAGATCTGATTTAGCTTTGTTTTGGTTTTAATACAGAAATTAATTTTAATTTATAAACACGCAGAAGTTTATGGCATTGGAATGTGTCACACTTATATTTCATCAATCATCAGATATAAGTTTGGTTGTAAATTCATTCATCGACAATGCTAATCTAAATGGTTTGTCACAACTCACAACTTGTGTCAAGCACGAAACAAAGGTTTGTCACAACGAATTCAGGCGAAAATCAAAAGATTTGTCACGTCCGCGTCCGCGTCAGTATATTATGTCAAAAACAAAAAGATCACATCGATTCTGTTTCGAAAACATAATAATATTATGGTTCGTCACACGGTTCATTTAAGTTTATAAAAACTTTTTAATGAATCTACATTAATTATATTTATTACACCTGTTTTGTTTCAAAATAAAGTTTTGTCACGCATCGGTCTATTTCAAAAACAGAAAAATATTACATTGATTCTATTTGAATGGAATAAGGTTTATCACCTCTGTTCTGTATCGAAAGCAAAAGGTTTGCCATAGCGATTCTATTTCAAAAACAAAAAGTTTGTCACACCTGTCTAAGTATCTGTCTCGGGTGTGTCAGGGGCGCGCAACATGCGGCTCTGGCCGGCGGGCTCCACCGTGATGGTTGCGGGGCCCTGCATCCACGGCTCGCCGTCCACCTGCATAGCGCAGCGCCCTTCCAACTCGATCTGCAAAGTTATTTTCTTATATAATTATGAGTAAATGAGGTAAAACCTCAATTATTGGCACTTTAAGGGCGTCAACTTTGCCCAGCGCCAGCCGCAATGTAGCCGTAGGAAGGATAGTTTGAATACAGTTTATATAGGATGACTGCCAACGATGGGGCAGCAACGCGACACGAGACGTGACGGCCAAATATTATTTGTATGAAATCGTATGAGCCGCACAAAGCGGCAGCAACGCTACGCGACACAAAACGTCAGTTATATGAAATGTAAAGATTAATGAAGTCTCACCATTAGTGTTACCTCAAGTTATTTAAACGCACCTTAACATAGTTAGTTTGCGTGAACCGGAACGGCTCGGCCAGCCCACATTGCAGCCTCGCGATGTGGAACGACGACGATATACCGACAACCTACAAAATACAAGATACAGGATACAATTCAATTAAAAAATTACAACAATTGAATATGTGTGGATCACAACTTCACGCAGAAATATGTTTATTGCATGGAAAGATAATAGTACGGGAGCCCTAGAACTTTTTTTTTTGTGATTACTAACAAGCTAATTGTTTGTGAGTAGCTACATTTTGATAAGAGGAACAATATTTTTATTTTTGAAAAATCTCGAAAGGGTCTGTAATCAACAAAACTTGGTTGACTACTGTACCCTAAAACGGAACCCTAACCAGCTGATTTTTTGTATATTGGTAGGTTTAGACCTAATTTCACCAACCTCTGTTTGTGAAATCCTAACAGGGCATTACTTAACGGACCTTAGAAAATTAAACAGACTGTTAAAATACTTATGTCCCACGGTAAAAATTTAACAGAGGATTAGTAAATGCAATATTAAGTGAACAACGAGTGAACAACTATCGATTCGTTCATTCTTGTTATAAGGCGGCGAAATTGCAATGTACAAGTTTTTTTTTTTTTGATATTTTTTATTTGACAGAGGCTTTTAACACTCAGTGCTAATGTCAGCCTCATAGGTGAACACTGTACAAGTTGAACACAGTAGAATGTACAAGTTTAATATGACATGTTTGCTGCAATGTATCACTTTCTTCCTATTCGTATAATAGTAGATAATGCGACCAAATTAAAATATCACTGATCGCATACATTTGTTACGCTATAATAGTTCTTCTTAATTTACCAGGATAATAATTATTATCTGTCAAAGCTGAAAACATGAATCATATTACAAACTTTTATTTACATATTTCGGTTTGGTAATTTTGATACAAGTTAGTATATTTGCAATGTCAAGGAAAATCTGAGGGCTGAATTTTTGACAAAGTGAATATAAGTAATTATTCATAACTATGAAAAATAATTAATAATAAGGACGTAGCGGAAACATGGCGGAAACACTCAAAAGTCAAAAGAGATTCTTTTATTTATATTGCATATTATTGTCTTTGAAAGTTGTTGTATTGACTTATAAAACAGCCTGTTCAATATTGGACCTCCAAAGCAGGAATTAAATTTAACACTACAACAAACTTACACAACATTTAATATATATATATATATATATATATATATATATATATATATATATATATATATATATATATATTATATATACATATTTAGTTGGAATCTCGGAATCGGCTCCAACGATTTTCATGAAATTTAGTAGGGTGCATTGGGGTAACTTGTCAACAGTCCGAAAATGGCAAATAATTACCAAACAGAAAGTAATTTTGTGCTCTGGACACATTTACCGAAACGCCAATTTAATCACCTCCCCCGCTTCCTTTGCCTCGAGCCCTCAGCCGGAAGTGCGTGTGCGCTAAGTTCATTGTTTTGCGCCAAGTGCAATTTTATGATTTTTTGGGACTATCGAAATTACCCCGTTTTGTTTTACACAGAAATTAGGTAAGTTACGTAATATTTTGTTTGTTTTAAAGAAGCTTTGACGTATTTTGCTTTCTTAAGTATAGGTAATGTTGCTCTAGCTATGATTTTTAACAAACGTTCTAAATAACCCCAGTGGGGTAAAGGAGAATGATCATAACTCTATGGTACTCTGTACCATTTTCCGTCATTACGAAACTTGGTTTTTTAAAGTCTATGATTATCATTTTAGCTCCTATAAAAATTTCTTTGTAAACAAAACCGGGGTTTTAGAGTAATTTGATAAAATCGAAAATAACCTCAAAATCTTCAAAGCACCTATTTTATTGACAAGTCATACACGAGCGAACGTTATTGCTCTAAAAACAGAGTAAGGCGCTTATTGTATTAGTAATAAATCATCACCGAAATCTCCCGCATACTGTGTTGTGACAAAAACCGCCGCTATAATATCTACTATTCTAGGTGTATTTATTATTATTATTATTGAATACATTCTCATAAGCAATTTAAACAAAAATGTAAGTAACATTTTAGTCACAACACTTTTCACAATGGACACATTAACCCAATAGCCGCGTACTGACCAAGCGAGCCGCCTTGCGAGGCAGCCTCGGACATTTGCCGCGGTACGCATGCCGCGCGAGGCGGCTTCGGTCTGTATTTTTCTAATCCGAAGCTGCCTCGTGCGGTAAGGCCGAGCCAGCAACGACGCTCAGTTTAACTTGAAGTTTAATACTGAATAGTTTGCCCGAGACATGCACACGTGACGCACCCGCACGCGCACACGCACATCATACGCACACCCACAGGCCACATCACACGCACGCGCACATCATACGCACACGCACATCACACGCATACTATCCATATATAAAAAAGTACTCTGTGATACTATCTAGATGGCCGTCGCGACCTGGCCGCTAGTGCGCTATTGGGCTATGCTCATGCTGTTGACTGGAGTAAAAAATAAAACAAACAATGTAAAATATTTTTATTTTATCCAAACAGTGTCATAACAATAACAAATATTATATACATCAAACTTCCAACGGCCCGGTTTCATTTAAAACATGAACATTAACTTGATTCAATAAACTATTTCATTGCATTAACAAAGAATAGAGTTGTATTATAATTTCTAAACTAAAGAAAAAAAGGGCAAACACAAAGGGCTTAATTCTATTCTACTCTTACTTACTCTAATATTACATGTAAATTAAGCGTGTAGTGTATGAATTAATACACATAATTCAGTATGTAATTCAGATATTGCAGTACATATTATGGAACATAATTATTATGTAAGTACTGCAAAATGTGAACATGATCACACAAACATTTAAATAAGGTTCATTTTTATTTTCATAAAAGAAAAATACCTATTTAAATCATTCATCATACTCCTGCAAAAACTCATCAAAATCATACAACATGGTGGAACATAGAATTTATAATTGAGTATATAACTGTTCCTTTAGGTTCCCTTGAGCGGAGCGATCCGTACCAATGGTCCGGTGACACTAAAACCAGTATCATACATAAAGGTACCAGTAAACATCCATTTCAAAACAATTAACAAATATACAGTGATTAGATCTACTTGTAGCTTGTTAGTACACAGAAGAGATAATTTTTGGGTGAGGTATATCACTTGATCCAGCATATTCTGTCAAATGCCTCTTGATAGACCGGGGCGATTGGAGTCCGAATATTTTTTAGTATTTAAATATTTTGTAGTAATTTTACTATTTATTTATATATTTTTTAGTCTTTTACTCTATTTTTTAGTGTTTAAATATTTAGTAGAAAATTTAGTGAAAAAAATTTATACACAATTTTTTTTTGTGTTTAAATATTTTGAAGTTACTTTTGTATAGGAACCTAGGTAATTACTATTTTAAGCTGAAAAATAACTCAAACATGTTAAATATTTTCGTATGAGAAAATGATTTTGGTATTACGTATGTATGAGAATTTCGAGGGTAACCCGGCCCCGTAAGTCCTTTATGCCTTTAATGTTTTTGCTGTTGTTATATTTTCAGGTGATAGTATGAAATATTTTATTTCTCGGGAAATACATAGAAGCCTTACCTTCTTTGACTTTTATATAAGTTTATTCAGAAAATAAAATACTTAGATCTGCTTACCTGAGATATGAATAGGAGTTATCCATAAACATTGGAGTAGACAAAACGACTCGAACCACAGACTACTTAGAAGTGACTCGAACTTCTTGTTATTGCAAAAGAACAGTTGAGTATAAGTTCAATAAATATAAACAAGCTTATTTACAAATAGAAACGAGTTCTGCTTATTAATAATATCTGAAAAATAAGTTCCTTAAAAAATACAGACATTACGTTTAAAAAATGCGTTGGCAGTTAGTGATGCCAGACGATAAATCTAAGTCTATGAAAAAAAACGATTTTATATTTAATAGCAGCACAGAATCGATTAAGTGTAATGGATTAGCTTCATTTACTATTATTTAACATACATAATATAGAGAAGCTAATACATGATATCAATAAATAATATTATCATTCGGAAATTGTTATTAAAGCAAGTAATATTTATAGAAATTGGAATAACGATTGCAATTACTGCTTGAGTCGAATGAATCGATATTGTTACAATATATTGTTTGATGTATTTCTAATAATGCACTACATCACTAACCGAATGTGGAGGGAGTTATTTAGTAACTTTTATTCTTTAATTTAAATCCCGGGTTTAAAAATTGGATTCCGGGCGTGTATTTTACGTAAAAAATTCTAAAAATAATTACTGTATTATTTTCATCAAAGCGCATGAGAATTAATGGTACCGACCTTGGGCATTCTCCAAAGTTAACGAAATATCCCCAATAATTTTTTCATAGTCTTTTGCAGGGGTGCGCAACATATAAAATATGTACCTGCCTTTACCAACAAACATAAACGAATGAAAATACAGAGTCCAAACTTGACTCGACTCGTACAAATCATGTCGATTTTCGACATTGAGAGGTTTAAAACGTATTTTTGAATAGTGTAGAATCAATTTTTATTGTTGTTAATATAAAAAAAACAGTTTTAAAGATTACTATTACTATTAAGATTACTATTATATAGTCCGGGTTCTTAAAAACAATTTTTTTATTACTATCCAGCAAATGTTTCGTGAGTAGCTTCATTTAGATAAGACGAACAACGAACAACAAAGACGAACGACCTTTGCGTAAATTCTCGAAAGTAGTAGCTAACAGAGATAGAAAGGATTTAATATTTCTATTTGATGGTCATAAAATATGGTTTGTTCTATTTGTAGGACAAGGTTACTCTTGAATTTGATAACTATTAACCTATCAATATACAAAAAAATCAGCTCGATAGGGTTCCGTTTTAGTCGTTTTAGTTCATTAATCAACAAAACTATGTTGACTACGGAACCCTAAAACACAACCCTAACCAGCTGATTTTTGTATATTGATAGGTTAATAGTTCTATGTCTGTTAGCTACCACTTTCAAGAATTTACGCAGAGGAAATTGTTGTTCGTCTTATCAAAATGAAGCTACTCACGAAAAATTAGCTTGATTGTAATAAAAAAATTGTTCTAGGGAACCTGTACGACTATATAAAAATGGTTTAAGTGAAGAAGTCATTTTTATTATTTGCAGGTGTCAACTGCTCGGGTGCTGATTGCTGACGTGGTTTTTAAATGCAGAGCTAAACTGATCATGATAATCTAGTCAATACCGAGGTAGAAAGCCGACTCATGGCCCCACCATCAGAGCCCCTCAGGCCGGTGGATACGGAGGAAATCAAAGATATTATTAAAGATTTCAATTCCAGAAAGGCCCCAGGCCTGGACGGTATCTCAAATAAAACCCTTAAATTACTACCTGCTACTATAATTGAATTGCTCGTGAACATCTTTAACGCCCTTTTACTAGGATGTTCATTCCCAGATATTTGGAAAGTAGCTATAATAATAGGTATCCACAAACCGGGTAAACTCCGGACGGAACCAAGTAGTTATAGACCAATTAGCTTAATTAGTTGCCTCGGTAAAATTTACGAAAGAGTTATACTAAGACGCCTAAAAGACGTCATAGTTGATAAAAAAACTCTTACCTGACGAACAATTCGCATTCCGCGAATTCCACAGCTGTCCCGCTCAGGTACACCGCCTAACGGAGTACATATTAGAACAAAAGAACAATAGGAGACCGACTTGCGCTGTTTTCTTTGATGTCGCAAAAGCATTCGACAAAATTTGGCACAATGGGCTAATTTATAAACTTTTTAAACTCGGCATTCCCGATAGTCTTGTTATAATTATAAGTAACTACCTCAAAAACCGTAAAATTCGTTTTAGAGTCGAAGGCATTCTGTCTTCACTTAGAGATCTAGAGGCTGGAGTACCGCAGGGCTCGGTTCTCTCCCCGACCCTCTACAATCTCTACACGTCCGATTTACCCACTCACCCTCGAGTACAAAACGCGCTATTTGCAGACGACACGGCCCTTTTCTTTGCTCATCGCCAAATAGCTTTCGCGTCCAAAAAACTCCAAGAAGCAGTTACCGAACTCGGTAAATGGTTCGCAAAATGGAGAATCGAACTAAACCCCGACAAAAGTCACGCTATATTATTTAACGGACTAAAACGTAAGAAAATGCAACCTATTAGTCTGCACGGAAAATTAATTCCCGAAGTCACGGCTGTCAAATACTTAGGAGTAGTACTAAACAAGTCGATGTCATTCACGAACCATATATCGAATACCGTACGTAAAGCGAAATTTGTATTATACAAATTATATCCTTTACTCAACGCGAGTAGCAAGATGTCCTTAAGACATAAGCTCACCTTATACAAAACATGTATAAGAACGATACTCACTTATGCGTGCATCTCTTTCGCACACATAAGTGACAATCAGATGAACCAATTGCAACGAGTTCAAAACCGTTTTTTGCGCATGGCAACAGGTGCCCCCCGTTACATGCGAAACATCGACTTGCATAGAGACTGCGAGCTTATCACTATCAAAGCCTATATCAAAGAACTCTCAGAGAGATTCTTTGCGAAAGGCAAAGTACATCCCAATCCGCTCATTCGTAAGGCTGTGGACTATGAACATGACGCACGGACATTCCGATACCCCTTCAGGCGGCCTAAGCATATCTTAGCCGACCCTGTAGACCCCATCACAGAATACGTAACGTACTGTGTACAGTTACGTAAACACAAATCACACTCACCCGCGTGGTTAGTACTGCACCGGGGACGACGCCGGCGCCTTCCCCGAGGACTTAACACGACCCGAACGACAAACAGACAGACCGACCGAAATCCGGTGCCGAGCTCGATCCCGGGTTCGAGTTCGCATGCGGATAGCATAGGAACACACCTAAATCATGACCGCGACCGCGACATTGTCGTAGAGAGCTCTACCAATTACTTTGACATTAGAACATACACGCGTATGTCACCCCAACCGGACTCGGAAGGGGAGAGGGACGGCCCTCTTTTATGCAATAACATTAATAACCTGAGCTCATCTACCGCGATAACTCGTACGCAGCTAGTTTGTGCTATCGCGCGCGAGCAGCCTCACTCGTCAGAGAGTGAGTAAGGGGTCGGACCCCTTAAGAGCAGGGGGGATCCGTGTCCCCACGTCAGATGAAAATAGCTTATTTTCGTAGCTCTCCCCAATATTGCCCGATTAGAATGTCACACGTGTGACTTTAGGGGAGGGGGCCAGGCCTCCTCGTTGTTTATCTCCAAACCAACTAGCAACAGACTAGTTATAGCCACGATTAAACTACCATGGTCTTAACCAGACCAGTAGCTTAGACCCTTTCGAAAAAAAAAAAAAAAAAATCAGAGCTAAAGCGCGCCTTTCCTCTGCAATTGAAAACTACTTCTTTTTTTAATTTAGTTTTAATTTTGATTTAGCTATTCACGAGACCGAGTACAAATTATTTTTATTTTTAACAAAAAATGTGTTCCTATTTTATTTCGTTAGTTAAAGTTTTGCTGGGTATTAAATAAATACAATAAAATCTAGTGTTGGCTTTTTTATTGTTCTTATCTATTTACTTTTTTGCTCCAAATGTCGAGAACATCTGCGTCCCCGATGGGGTAATTTCGAAAATTTTTCAGTCTAAAACTTAGTTTGGTGTATTCTATGGCTTGTATGCACAATGTTTTTGTATGGGGTAAAATAGAATAAAAATAAATGTATGCCTTAAATGTATTTTTACATTAGGTCGTGTTTCGCTGTTATTCGAAATTACCCATGAAAAGTAAAAAATAGGGTTATATTTTAAAGGGGTAGTTATACCAGAATCCGTAAATACTTTTGAACTAAAAAAGATACAATTTACATGGAAATATGTTTATTATAACTAAAATGTTAGAGTTATAGGTAAAAATATATACAAATTCGTCTTCTAAAGTTGAAACAATGACACAATAGCTCACTCTTCCAAAAACTTTACGAGATTACCCCAATGCACTATATAGGGGGTTTCGGGGGCGATAAATCGATCTAGCTAGGAATCATTTTCAGAAAATGTCGTTTTATGTGTTTTTGCATTTTTTGAATACCGAGCGAAGCTCGGTCATATAGCTAGTAGTCATATAATTTAAGAGTAACCTTGTCCTACAAATAAAACAATCCATATTTTAGGACCATCAAGTCAAAGTATGAAATCCTTTCTATCTGTGTTAGCTACCACTTTCGAGATTTTTCGAAAATAAAAATGTTGTTCGTCTTATCAAAACGGTACTCGTAGCTACTTTCAAAATATTAGCTTGTTTGTAATCACAAAAAAAATGTTCTAGGGCTTCCTCGCTATAACACTTCCTAAACAAATAATTCTCAACTTTAGAGCGCCTTCACATTACGTCGCAAGCAGCGCGACTTCATACAAAAGAGAGTCGCGCGGCTGCCGCGCGGCTCGTTTTAGTTTGGAAGTCACGCGGCTGCTGCACCACTGGCGACGTAATGTGAAGGCAGCCTTAGAGACAAAATTACTCCGTACATTATCTGTCAAACTCTTCATCAAATTAAAGTTAAATCATTAATATAATCATTTGAATAATTTTTGTGCTTACCTCCAATTTACCATCGTCCATAAACTGTTCACCGACATCGTCATCGCTTCCCAACTCTGAAAAAAGTGTCATTTTCGATTACACAAACTGTTTACAAAAAGAATAACAAAAAACTAAACCTGATAACTGATTTCGTCCAATCAAAGTGGTTCTTCGTAGATCCTGAGTCTTGACCCACATTATAAATTAAATTGTATCTTAAGATGCTAAGAGCGTATCAACCAAGATCGGTATTGAGTAGGAACATGAAAGCTATTTATTAATACTTCAGTCGGAATTTCCAGGAATTGCTATTGTATTCTATTGTTGTCGCGATCACCGGTGCTCGCGCGGGGCCTGAAGGATTAATATATAAGTATTTATTAATGCATAAGTATGCTCACCCCATAGCCGGACGCCAGCGCCCCAGCACGTGATATTTAGCAAAACAAGCGCCTGCAGCGGCGGCAGATCTAGCTGCACGCCTCCTGCGCCGCTCGCCCCGCTCCCCACACCGCTCCCCCCGCCCCCCGCACCGCGCGCCCCACCTCCCGCGCCCGTCCACACGCGCAGCCGCCGTTCGAGCGCGTCGCACCAGCCCGCGTCCAGAACTCGCCCCGCCCCCAGCACCGCGTACGCCATCTTGGATTCCAAATTTAAATTATTGGCGTATAAACTTATATGACAATTGACATATCGTGTGATATCAATAAATTTTGATGTTTGCCCTGTTTTGATATCACATGATAATAATATGTCATATCGCAGCGATAAAAATCATAGGTCTCAAAAATCATTCCCATGAAAAAGCAGAGACTGTGTCTTTCGCCGCGACATCGAACATTCTAATATATTCTTGCTTCACTATTCGGAAACTTTCTTTATTTTGAATCCGGGAGGTGACAGTATGTTTAAAATTTAAAAATAATTATTAAATTTTATAGATTTATTGATAAAAACTCTAAAGCAATACAAATAACGAAAAAATTATTATTGATTTATTTTATTTTACATTGAAAAAAATTGGATTTATTAATTGTAAGTCACGTGATTGGAAACGCCAATCTGAAGCAGTGACGTCATCGTTCAGTGTCAAACAAAATTGACAGTTGTTAGGTTAAAGTTTAAACAGTAGGTACTCACTTTTGCCTGCTTTTGCTCTGCCTACGCTTGTTTTGTTTCATGAACGATGACGTCACACGTGATCACGTGACCAAAATGCCGCGTTTTTGTGACATATTTTGAATTCAGTATTTAAAATAATTTTTAACTCATTCTAGGGCATAATAATGAATAAAATATTAATTTATGCTTAAAACTATTTTTAAAAAGTTGTCAACTCCCGGATTCAAATCGTTAACATATTATTATGTAGTTCAGTGGTCAAAATTACAATTTCAAAGTAGTTACTCATATGTCATTGAACTGGTTTACATTTTAGTGTAATTATTTTAAAACGCCTAACTGATGACGACCGTTTTCTGATATTTAGTTATATAAAAAAACCGACCAAGTCCGTGTCGGGCCACGCCCAATATGGTGTTCAGTAGTACCGCAAGTTTCTTAAAATTTTTGTATGGTCAATGAATATACATTTATAAAGTGTTTTGCACTTATACTAACAACATCATCTCAAAAGAACTCAAAAGTTACTTTCAAAGGAATTTGAATGAAAAGTTCCTTTATACTTCGCCGAATACATTTTTTTAGTTGATCGACTATTATTTAATAACTTATGTAATCTTCTTAGCCGTGATAGTTTTCCTTTTAAATTCAGCATATTTCCTACTCCCGTGAATTTTTTCACATTTCCAGAAGCCACTGTTTGGCTGGTAGAAGGTGGAAGTGGAAAAAATCGTTAAGAGTCCAATATGGGGGACACTGGAAGTCCAACGCGACTTGGGCATCCACACCGACGCTCGTGTAGGTGCAGTTGTATTTTTTTTTTCATCTTTGTATGGATAAATTCATGAAGCGCGGACGCTTGTCCATACAAATCAGACAAAGACGGGTTGCACTCCGGAGTGCCGGCAGAAGTGAAAACTTGATTATTTACGTTGTGCATTATTTTTTAACCCATTTTTTATGAAAATCGATTTAAAAAAAAGTTTAAAAAAATAATAAAAAAATTAAAATACATAATAATAAAAAAATAAAATAAAAAATAAACGATCGCTTTAATTAGTTAATCAAAACCCTTACAATCGATTAAGAAATATCGACAATCGAAAAAAACAATCGATTGTTCGATTAATCGATTTCGATGTTACAACACTACTCTCCAACCGTCCTACGTTTTTTCCTTGGTTTTTCGATCAGCATGAGAATCTGACGCGAGTTTCAGTTTTTACCCATCCCACAAAAGTGCTCAACGCCGCTAAAGAAGTTTTCACTTCAAAAAATTTTGTTCTTTTAGCGCTGCACAGTGGACACTTACACTCCCTAAAGTATTATCACTTAGTTTTGTTACAGTATACTCACATAGTTGAGCGTTCTATTAGCGTATCTGTAAAGGAACTGCGATCGGGCGCGGTGGAAGTCCAGCGCGACTTGGGCGTCGACGCCGACGCTGGTGTAGTTGTATGAGTACAGCACGCGCTCGCGACACCGCCCCAGACGTGTACGTTTGGGCCTGATGATGACTTTCCATCTGTAAAATGTAGATGACAATTATAATATTGGTTTCGGCCCCACGCATTCCTTCCAAAGGTCCGGGATTTAATTGCCCGTGAGCACGGAGTGACGGACTGCTTAACACACACATATTATTAATAATAATATCTATAGACGCTTCACATCACATCAGTCTGGCCCCGTGCTAAGTACCCGAAGGACTTGTGTTACGGGTACCAGACAACAGAAATATATATTTAATATTAATTATATACTATAGTACATATATTTAAGATTTTTATCACATTATACACATATTTAATACACATTCATGACCCATGAACTTTAGAAAACTTTTTGTTCCCTCGGCGGTATTCGAACCCGCGACCCCCGACTTGAGCTACCAACGCGACGCGCGACTTGAGGACGTGCTTATCCACTGAGCCACAGAGGTCGTCATTTATAGGGTAATCCATCGTTGACGAACATCCTATTATTGGCACTTTAGCCCAGCCATAGACGGACCGCAAGTTGCAGTCAGGACCGACTGCTCGCGACTGGGTCTAGAGCAGGGATGGGGAAACTACGGCCCGCAGGCCATCTCCGGCCCGCAAAGGCTTGAAATCCGGCCCACGACCATCAAACAAAAATCAAGAGAATATTAATTCGTATTGTTAGTTGTTGGTAAATAAAAGTTTAATTTACTTACAATTTCTTATTTCATTTATATTCCAGCAATTATTTTGTAATATTTGCACAATAAATTAGTGTTTCTGAAAATACATATATCAATATTTTTATTTTAGTAATTAACATAGTCAAAAAATAGGTAACAACTTGGCCCACCATATAATTTGTTAGGATTATATTGGCACGCGAAGGAAAAGTTTCCCCATCCCTGGTCTAGAGCGATCGCGTTGAAATTTGTACCGACCGCTCAAGAACTGCTCGTATATAGCGCGGTCCGTGTATGGCGGATATGAATTTAGTATGAAAACTGCAGATCGCCATGCGGCGACCGCATTTTTCAGTCGGTTCTCGACTGCAAGATGAGATCTCGACACAAGATTTACATTCGAAAACACTATATGTATTATAGGTTTGAAACTTCATATATTTTTTGTGTCCAAATGAAGTGTAGTGCCTCCGGCCTCACTTAAAAATAAGTTTAGAGCCTTATCATTTTAGCAAATTATGAGTTACGTGACCTCGACCTAGTAAAGTCGGTAACAAAAACCAGTGTGATAAGGGCATTATTCCCTTGTATGTAACGATGAACGAAATACGATGTTATAGACCAGCGGTCGGCAACACGCGGCCCGTTTTACTTGCGGCCCGTGAATGTTTAGAGAATAAATTATTAATCTATATGTCGGAGAATAATATTGGAACGTCAAAACCTAACGGCTTTGGGTGTATTCAGTTACTCAATTGGCTTATGGACTATGATTGACATCTGTCAAATTGAACTTGACAAACGGGAGATGTCATCTGTCAGGCTGGTATCGGTCAGTGAGCAAACTCTTTAACTCTGGAATGAACTATCACCAGCAGTTTTTCCGGACCTATACGACCTGCAAACCTTGAAGAAAAGAGCGTATTCCCTCTTAAAAGGCCGGCAACGCACCTGCAGCTCTTCTGATGTTGCGAGAGTCCATGGGCGACGGTAGTTGCTTACCATCAGGTGACCCGTTTGCTCGTTTGCCCCCTCATTTAATAAAAAAAAAAGCACTCTTGACGTGAGCGCAGCAGAGGACGGACGATGGCCAATTGGAGTCTGACTTCGCCGCGTCCCTAATATTTAATCCGTTTGCATCCGTGCCCAGTGTGAACGTTTATAAGTGATTAGTTTAATAATCATTGGTAAAGGGGTATGAAGATTTTTGTATGGAGCCTGGCCGACCAACTGTCCGCCATTTTGATTTTTTTTTAAATCGCGTTCACGGATAATTCTTTTAAAAATGGATAGCTAACATCAATACAAACAAAAAATAATCTTGGACAAAACCGCGTAAAATGTCACATTTCGAAGATATGAGCTGCCAAAGTTTTACCATTGGAAATAAATATTTAAGATATTGCAACTCTAAGGCACGGTTTTTCCAAGTGGTTTCTCGTCTATGAAACAGTAGCCACTCTGTAACACGCCGTCGCAGTTTCTCATTAGGCATGTAGTTGATAAAATTATTGTTTGAGCTAGATTGCACTTTGTCATCATATATATAGGTATAACTCAAAGGTGACTGACTGACATGGTGATCTATCAACGCACAGCCCAAACTACTGGACAGATCGGGCTGAATTTTGCATGCAGGTAGATGTTATGACGTAGGAATTCGCTGTGAAAGGATTTTGATAAATTCCAACCCCAAGAGGTTAAAATAGGGGATGAAAGTTTGTATATAATAATACTTCTTAACGCGAGCGAAGCCGCAGGCAAAAGCTCGTTATTATATAAGTATCAAAATGTAAAAATAATGTTTTCTAATATTGCCATCGTTATCGCAACTTAAGGGGCCAGGCTACCCTCGAAATTCTCATACATACGTAATACCAAAATCATTTTGTCATACGAAAATATTTAACATGTTTGAGTTATTTGTCAGATTAAAATAGTAATTACCTAGGTTCCTGAACAAAAATTAACTTCAAAATATTTAAACACTAAAAAAAAAATTTTGTGTATAAATTTTTTTTACTAAATTTACTACTAAATATTTGAACACTAAAAAATAGAGTAAAACACTAAAAAATATATAAATAAATAGTAAATTTACTTCAAAATATTTAAATACTAAAAAATATTTTTTAGAGTTAAAATACTATGCGTGCGGCCCGCCTTTAGTTTGTTTTGCCACCTTGTGGCCCTTGCCTGCCAAAAGGTTGCCGACCGCTGTTATAGACGAAAAGTATTATTATCAGTCATCGTGCGAGCGAGACAGCTGTATTCATAATGCCAAAGCTTCTATAGCAATGCTAGAAGGTCGATATTACCACGATATTAGCGCGATTGTGATTTGTGCGTAAGAAAACTGGCAAAATATAGTATTTGATAGAATTTATACGTGGGAGAGCCATGCTTCGGCACGAATGGGCCGGCTCGACCGGAGAAATACCACGTTCTCACAGAAAACCGGCGTGAAACAGCGCTTGCACTGTGTTTCGCTGAGTGGGTGAGTTTACCGGAGGCCCAATTCCCTACCCTATTCCCTTGCCTATCCCTCCCTATTCCCTTCCCTACCCTTCCCTATTCCTTTCCCTTCGCATCCCTACCCTCCCCTCTTAAAAGGCCGGCAACGCACCTGCAGCTCTTTTGATGCTGCGAGTGTCCATGGGCGACGGAAGTTGCTTTCCATCAGGTGACCCGTTTGCTCGTTTGCCCCCTTATTTCATTAAAAAAAAATGGTACCTGTCTAGTAAAATCTCATCTGCTTTCAGCAAGTTGCTTATAATGGCATGGGCATCCAAGTCTGTATTGCCCGGGCCCCAGCCCAGAGACCTTGACAAGTCGTTTCCTGTGCCCATCGGTAAAATTCCTACACATGCCTAAAATTACGAAAAACATTTGCATATTAGTTTTGAGGCAAAGTTCACTTGGCCAAACAGAATGTATCACTACACGCTAATTTTATTACTAAAAACTATAACTTAAAATATAAGTAATGAGGACATTGTATCTGAGGCTAAAAGATCCATACAGACTTTATAGAATATTATACAACTAGCTGTTGCCCGCGACTTCGTCCGCGTGGACTTCAGTTTATAGCTATTGTTCCCGTACATTTTGATTGAATAGTTTATGCGCAAATCATAAAGGGACATTACAACATTTTTTGTGACAAAAAATTTCCCTAGTCCTTCCCGAGAGTCAAAGTATCTCCATACCAAAATTCATCAAAATCGATTGAATAGTTTACGCGCAAATCATAAAAATATATTGTGCGATAACCGTACAATTTTCCGGGACAAATTGTATCCTATGACCTTTTCCGGAACTCAAAGTATATCTATACCAAATTTCAGCAAAATCGGTCCAGCTGTTTACGCGTGATGTCATAACCAATGGAAATATGGATGCATTTTTAATATTTATAGACGTTCTGCGCGGCTTCGCCCGCGTAAATTAGATATTTTGCAGACAAATAAGTCCACAAAATATACCATATGATCCTTCACGTGCTCTACTTTCTATCTGATCTGTCCCAAATAACAGAAAAATTGTTCTAGTAGTTCGTGAGATAAGTCCTTTCAAATAATTTCCCCGTTTTTTCCACAGTTTCCTCTATTTCTCTGCTCCTATTAGTCTTAGCGTGATAAAATATAACCTATATCCTTTCTGATAAATGGGCTATCTAACACTGAAAGAATTTTTGAAATCGGACCAGTAGTTCCTGAGATTAGCGCGTTCAAATAAGCCCTTTCAAATAATTTTCCCCGTTTTTTCAATATTTTCCTCTATTTCTTCGCTTCTATTAGTCTTATCATGATAAAATACAGCCTATATCGTTTCTCGATAAATGGGCTATCTAACACAGAAAGAATTTTTCAAATCGGACCAGTAGTTCCTGAGGTTAGCGCGTTCAAATAAGCCCTTTCAAATAATTTCCCCCCGTTTTTTCCACATTTTCCTCTATTTCTTCGCTCCTATCAGTCAGTCACATAAAATATAGCCTATAGCTTTCCTCGATAAATGGACTAACACTGAAAGAATTTTTCAAATCGGACCAGTAGTTTCTGAGATTAGCGCGTTCAAACAAACAAACAAACAAACTCTTCCGCTTTATAATATTAGTATAGATTATACAATGCTAGATGACGCCCGCAACTCCGTTGCGTCAAAATTAGTTTATCGCGCGGGAACCGTACATTTTTCCGGGATAAAAAGTATCCTATGTCCATTCCCGGGACTCAAAGTATCTCTATACCAAATTTCAGCAAAATCAGTTCAGCGGTTTGGGCGTGAAGAGGTAACAGACAAACAGACAGACAGACACACTTTCGCATTTATAATATTAGTATGGATTTTGCTCTTGTTGCTTGATAGACACGGACAAAACATTTTATGACTTTCCTCTTTCTCTTCTGATCTTTTTATTTGTATGAGAGTGACAGTTATACATATGTATATAGTGTATAACATACCTTCACGCGAGTAGATCCATGTAGGGCATTTAACACCCAGGCTATGGTACCATCTCCTCCTGCTACTAGAATTTTACATTTTGTTGGCAGCCACTTTAAAGCTTTCTCTGGAGGAATCGATGCTATATCTATCACCTGTAATTTTACCAATAATTTATACAATAATGTCATTATGTGTATATGTATAATTTAGCAAAATAAAAGTCTGTTGATTGAATAAGATTGCGCAATTTTTCTCTCAATGCCCAACAACCAATAAACGCACACCCAGCAATAACCAATACCCAAAGGGTACATTTTTAAATCTTAATAAAATGGGAATTTTAAATCAATGTTTTAGTTTTAGATTTAGTTGACTAATTTATATATTAATACAATATGTTATTGAACCATTCTTGACTAACTAATGAAAAAAGGCTAAATTATAATTAGTGTTTAGTATAAGTAGATAAATTGTAATTAAAAAACTGTATAAAATTTGCACGCCACCTAAAGGCAAAATAAGAGAGCTTGTTCACATAACTTAACATCATATTGTACCTTATTTCAGCAAATAAACGATTTCTATTCTATTCTATTCTAATCATCACCTGAATTGGATTTAAAACACCTCTAAAAATGGATAAAACTTCATCTCCCTTGTAACTGCCAGATTTGCGGTTTGCTGAAATTAAATTAAAATAATCGTAAAAAAAAACTGAAAAAAAAAACACATTTTTTAATTTTAACAAATAAATGCATTGTCATAATATTTATTTGAAATTTTATGACATTTTAAATTTATTATTTTGAATTTTGTAAACTCTAAAAAATATATAAATAAATATCAAATTTACTACAAAATATTTCAACTCTAAAAAAAAAATTTTTAGTATTAAAATATTTTGTAGTAAATTTACTATTTATTTATATATTTTTTAGTGTTTTACTCTATTTTTTAGTGTTTAAATATTTAGTTGTAAATTTAGTAAAAAAAAATATACACAATTTTTTTTTTTTTGTGTTTAAATATTTTGAAGTTAATTTTTGTTCAGGAACCTAGGTAATTACTATTTTAAGCTGAAAAATAACTCAAACATGTTAAATATTTTCTTATGACAAAATGATTTTGGTATTACTTATGTATGAGAATTTCGAGGGTAGCCCAGCCCCTTAATAGTAGCTTTATCACATGGTATAAAATTAGTATACATAATAAACTTACCAAAAATTATAAGTGGCTCCCAGTTTTCTATTGAAAAGTCTCTTATGTTCACAATTCTTCCTTTTTCTATTTCCACACATGTTGGTGGGATGATAATATTTTTGTATTTTTGAAAATCACATACCTACAAAAATAGAAGAGATTATTGCAGTGTTAAAATATAATAAAATTATTTTATACCTACCCTTAGTTCTTACCTCAGTGCATTTGGAAAGATCTGTTGAAGACACTTTAATTCTTTGGCACCATGTACAAAAATATTTGTTTACAGGATTTAAGTCATCACTTATATCTGTAGTTCTTCTATCAGTTACAACACCCACTGAAAATGTTTGAACAAATTACTCATACTTTTAAAACTGATAAAGACTGATATAGTGTACTTGGAATTGACTATACCATTAATCCAATGATGATGGAAAGGTTTGTTGCTGGGCCATGTTATCTGCTTACACTTGTAGTTCTGGTCTATTACACTTTGACATTTCTCGCATGCACTTGCTCCGCAGCATTCACAAAATAAACCGACAAGAGGCAGCATCAGAGTCGAACAAACATTACACTGAAATATATTTTTTTTCATTTTTGATTTTAACTAAAGACAATCTTAACATTTCTTTGCTTTGATAATAAAAATAAAATACTTACGTAAATATTGTAGGGTATTGATTTATTACATTGTATATTTCGCCAGGAGTGCCCCTTTAACTTATATTTGTTGTGTATAATATCAACATTGAAGAATAAGGTATGAAATATTCTATATATTAGGTATGCCAGAAACACTCCTCCCAACAAAAAATAATAGTTCACGAAGTGATTTGAAATTGATTCCAATTCCATCTTAGGAAACGTAAACGATCCTAAAAGGACGAAATTAACAATTGCTAATTACGATTTTAGCAATAAAAAACATGCACAAAGACTTAAACGTATTATTAGACACTAAAATCGAGTAAAAGTAATTTAAAATTGCAATAAATTAAAATTTCATGTACACACCTTGTTTAATAATTATTATTAAATTGCTCTAATAGCTAAAGTGTCCATAAACTTTTAATATACTGAAGTGTCGAATTAGTACATTCGTGATTTAAATAATACTATTTGCTAATTGCTGTAAAGTTTTTATTAAATGATTAATGAAGACAAAAACCTAATTTTTAAAACAGTCCGCATATCGCACAATTCTTCAAATAAAAATAAAGATTAAACCTGTCAAAGAAAACTGACAAAACTGTCAAATGGCTGTCAACATGTCGATAAGGGCGAAGTCAAACGAGCGTAATTTGTGAGTTGTGACTTGTGAGTCGCAGAATTTCCGCCGGGCAGAATTCTGCTGCATTCAGTTTCATACTAAAGTAATGTTTGATTCACACGGCAACTTAAAATGAGCTGTTGTCATTTGTATGACAAAAATTCTGCCCGGCAGAAATTCAACGGCTCACGAGTCACGACTCACAAAATTACGCTCGTTTGGATTCGCCCTTAAATGTCGTTTAAATACCTACTGTATCAATGAGGTACACACTATGGAGGTAACCTCTAAGTTCCTTGGAGGTAACCTTATATTTTGACAGGTGATAATGTTACTCTTTCTAACGATTCAGTAAGTTGAGTCAAAGAGAATGCTCATATCGGTGTGAAACGTCAAAAGTTTGTAATGTTATGTCCTACCTAATAGGACATAACAAAGGAGTCGGTCTGCAATATTTCATGTTAAAAAGTGCTAATAAAAGTGTTTAGTGAACGTTAAATACAATTTCTTGTTGGATTTTGTGGTTCCGCTGCTCAGACCAATAAAAAAAGATAGACAGAGCCATCCATGCTACGCGGTTAGGCAGGCAATAGGAAGCCGATACGGCCATGGGAAGCCGGCCGCCCACCATTCCGGTTTCAACGAGTGACGGCGCATGTCGTTTTCATCTGTGTCAAGAAATATCAAAATATGCCGTCCTGCATCGTTAAATGGTGCAAAAACAATTCTTGTGCTCAAAAGAAACCTTGTGGGATTACGTTTCACAAGTAATTAGTTGAATATTTATGTATTACCACCGAAATAACGAATTTAATTTATTAGTTTTAAAAATTGTCTCGGGAGTCTCGGAACACAGAACCTCAACCAGTGCTGCATGCTGGTCGCAAGATATTTTTCCCCATAATAGGGGAAAAATATTATTACGTGCTATATTATCCTGACAAATGTTTATTTTTAACCTAAAATTCGTTATTCATTTAAAATCTATTAATCCTTCAGGCCCCGCGCGAGCACCGGTGATCGCGACAACAATAGAATACAATAGCAATTCCGACTGAAGTATTAATATAAATAAAATTGGAGTGTCTGTTTGTAGTATTGAAAGATTTTTTTACTATTTGCATATTAATCTGTATACGATACATACTGCATACACCAAACAACATTCTTCACAATTTTTGTCTGTATGTATGTCTGTCTGTCTGTCTGTCTGTTCTTAGTTGAAACACATAATTTATTAGATATAGATATTTAAGTATTTACTTTTTTTAGCAATTACTAATGAAATGAATGATTGCAACTTTTGTAGTCATTACTTAGTAGTTTAATAAGACTGCAACAGGATGGGAGTTTGACAATCTGAAACCCTGAGTTGGCAACATTATTTTTTTGCACACAAGCGCACGCCTAGCGTATTTATGCTAGGCGTGACGCACACATTGATCGACAGCGACTTCACACCATTACCTGTAAATACCTGAGGTATATACTCCGTCTTTCTTTTTTTATTGGTCTGAGTTCCGCTGTATAATAAACAATAATAACGGCCAAGGACCTTAAGATATTAAAGAGAATAAAAGGAACTTATTTCTGCTTACGACAATAGTTTATTTTGGAGTCTGATGACAATCACAATAACAACACAGTTGCTAGGATACAGAAAGAATAATAGACAATACTTAATTCAAAACCACATGTGACCTTCTTAACATTCCCTCTCCTCTGAAGCAACTGTTCGTTATTTGTTTATTCCAGCTAGCATACACAGCTCGGAAAGCCTTGGCTTGAATAGCGGCTTAGTCAAAAAGTCTCCTAGTTGATCTTTTGTATCAACCTTCTCAACTCTTATATCCTTTTCTAGGACACACTGCCTTATGAAAAAATGTCTCAGCTTTATGTGCTTTGTACGCTGGTGCGTTTCATAAGGTGGATCGTAAGCCAATCTTATGGCGGATTCGTTATCTATGTACAGTGGCGTGCTCTCTACCAGAGTGTTAGCCTGCATAAATTTGACGATCCGTCTAAGCCAAATAATCAGCATCATAGCCGATAAGTATTCCCTTCCTTCCTTCCTGCCTTCTTATCTAACTTCTTTCATCTTTGTTTTGTAACATGTGGATATGGATATTCTGGGCTTCTTCTGGTGCCATAGCTCATACGGTGATTTACTATCTACAGTGGTAGGACCTGTCCTGTTTAAGATATACACTGCTGCAGATACCATTTCAGCCCATAATGCAGGAGGAATTTCAGCATGTGCATACATTAGACTTCGTGCCATTTCCACAACGGTCCTGTTGTCCCTTTCAGTTGGGTTCTGTTGTGGCGTATAGGGCATAGTCAATCGTTGTACTATTCCTTCCTTCTTGAGAGTAGCTTGTACTTTCGCGTTGACAAACTCTCCGCCATTGTCGCTCAGCAGTTCTTTAATAACAACTCCAGATGCTTTGACTTCAGCGAGCATGAGTAGCAACTTTGCATGTACTTCAGCTTTCTGTCTCATAAAATATACAAATCTGTACTTCGTATATGCATCTTTGAAGAGGAAAAAGTATCTTAAGTTTGTGATAGAATATGGGAAGGGACCGCATACGTCTGCATATGCCAGTTCTCCGGGTTTTGTAGTGTAAGGTACTTGTTCAGTACTTACGTTATAGGTCCAAAATGAAATGCAGGATACGGAAACACTTCGTTTATTCACCTATTTACACTTTAAGTCTTTGTACGTTCAATCACACTAATTGTCTAAAACTTTGAAGTTATTCACAATAGTTAGTTACTATACAATTCACTACCGCAAGTACAAGAATATTAACTCCACAATAACAATTAATATCGGTAGGTAACTAGTACTTCACGCGCGACTGTAACAAGCTATTAATTCACTCACTTATTATTACGACTGACTAACAATATTTTACGGCCTCACCTTATATAGGCGACGACCACAGATTACGAGTGTTACTGCGGACGGCCGATGTCGGCTGTCGCCAATAATGAAAAATTATTCCCCTCAAAATCTGCACGAAAAAGTCGTGCAAAATAGAATAATTGGCGACGTAGTCTAAATCTGATGTAATATTATTTATTAGGTACCTATTTATTTTATATATGATGAAATATTATGAAATATTTATTATTTGATTTACATGTTTATAAGTACTATACTATACTAATACATTGTTCTAAGTTGCAGTAGCTGCCACAGTAGCTTTATCTCTGGTCCCAAACCTTAGACGGTGAGACTTTCCATAGATGCACCCTTCACAGAGTTCTTTGGTTGCTGGTACTTTTATGGCCAATTCCTTCTCTATAACTTTCTTAACGTGACTCTTATTTTGATGTCCAAATCTTTCGTGATATAGCTGTAACAGATTAGAGGTTGTGGACACATGATTAACTCGAGTTGGTTGTAGACATCTTAAATTAAGTTTATACAGTCCTCCAAACTTGCTGCAAGTACCAATCAGTTTCGTCTGTCCATCAATCTTTATTGTACATTTTTGTGTGGTAGACTCAAAAACGCTTTTGTCCGAAATATCATGGGTGGCGAGGACTGAGAATAAATTCTTGCTAATGCCGGGTACGTACCATACATTTTTCAGCAATATTGATACTGGTTTACCGTTTACATCAGCCTCTGCGAGAATACTTCCGATGCCCAGGGCTTCAATACATTGGCCATTCGCGCCAGTTACTGCTTGACGGCTCTCGAAATATTTAAAGGTCTGGAAGAAGTCACTCCGATTGGTCACGTGGCTGGTCGCCTCATTGTCAACGTCCCAATTTAGATCCTTCCTGTCACCAAAATCTGGATGTGTTGTCATTGCCTTTACGGTCTTGGATTCCTTGGGAGGTTTCGGAGGTTTTCCATCCTGGATCCACCGCTTGCAGGTTTTTACCCTGTCACCCTTATCCTTGCAGTAGTTGCATTTGAGCTCTTTGAAATTATTCTTTTTCTTATTACCCCTGTTGGTTTTCGCATACAATGCTTCTGCCGTTGTGTCATCAGTAACTTGTGTGTCTGTCTGACGCAACACTCTCTCATGTGCGCATAACTGACTTGTCAGGTTCTCGACTGACCTTTCCTTCTTTGAAATCAAAAGCCAACTGGCCCTAAATCCAAGATATTCAGGAGGTAATGTATCTAATATTTTACATACAAGGAGAATTTCTGGTAATTTCGCCTCGCTCTGTAGTTCTAAACACAGTTCGCTCCAGATATTCTTTAAAATTGACACATGTGTAATTATGTAATGATCTGGGTTCTTTTTGTAGCTGAAGAATTTCAGGCATAAGTTGTATGTCTTGTCTACACACGTACCTCCAGGCTCCATAGATGCGCTCGAGTTCATCCCACATGTCTTTAGCAGCATCAAATCGCAGAAACTTTTGCAAAATATCATCGGACATGTTCGTCGTTAGCAGAATTAAAATGGCGCTATTCAAATTTTCAAAACTTTGAAGTTCATTTTCATATCTAGCCATTTCATCGCTAGTTGCCATAAGCGCCAAGGATGGTCTTATCTTCTTACCTTCGAGGATATCTAAGCCTCCCGGCATTGCTTTGAGGAAAATGAAAATTTTGAACCTCCATGTTTTGTAATTCTTGGAATCTAATTTTCCAATATGAATCTTGCTCGCATTTAATGCTTGCTCCATTATTATTTTCGCTCTGCTACCACTTTAAGATATTAAAGAGAATAAAAAGAACTTATTTCTGCTTACGACAATAGTTTATTTTCGAGTCTGATGACAATCACAATCAGGTGGACGAAATTCCCGAACAAAAAAAAATTTGGGTTCCAAATTTAAACGGAAAATGTTAAAATGTGTATATTGTTTTATTGTAATAATACATAAGGTTGATAAGTATACTTAATAATTTATGTAAACTGTATGGAAATGTAGTAAATGAAAAATGTTTCATTAATTTCAGATTTTTAGGTCCCTATACTAGTTTGCAACATTTTAGTCTGCAAGCAATAGCTGGAGAAGGAAGGTATGGGATTATGAGTGGTACGGCCACCAAGGAAAAATCCTCTGATCAAGACGTGAGGTGGTATGCAGCTGGCCTGAGCCCACGCGATAGATTTCAGCTGTCGTATACAGGGTGTAACAAAACAAAGTACTGATACTTAAGTGTGTTACATGTATAAAGGTGCGCGTCTACTGGATCGGGATCGGAGCATACTGCGTAGGTATGCAGCGGACGGATTTGTTGCTTTGTATGTATGGTACTGACTACTGTGAACTGCACTAGAAGTACTGGAACGTCATTCTGCGCCTAACAAAATATATATGACGACACGACGCGCAGTCCGCACCGTACGCCCCGATTCTGACCTGGTGGACACGCAGCTTTAATCCCCTCCCTATATAGAGTTTACTGTGTAAGCCAATCAAGTAGTTAGTAGAGTAGCATAGACAGCTATTCTATTATATTTATAAATAAAATACATAAAACTGTACTGTAATATTATAATATTGAGTAATAGAAATCAACAAAAGCTTGTGGATTAAATCTGTTTTATTGTTTAATTTACCTTATTAGCCTATTTATTTAGCTGTGTACAATAATTTTTATTGAAATAAAACATTTATTTGAGCTTATTTATTTTTAATTTTATTTTTTTTAATTTTTGGTATGTTTAGAGTGAAAGGTTTTGCACTTAAAAATTTTAACTTCAGTTTCAAATTAAAAAAATAACGGATGTTTATTTTTTTTTCTTCTAAGTCCGACCTCTTGTTACGTAGTATACAGTTTACATTTCCAAATAATATATAATATACTAGTCTATGGTTTACATCCTCTTTGATCACAATAACAACACAGTTGCTAGGATACAGAAAGAATAATAGCAAAGATATTTGAATAATAGACAATACTTAATTCAAAACCCTAACCTTCTTAACAAAGGAATGCCTTTTCCGTATATAAAAAGGTACTCTGTGACCTTACTTGAAGTATAGTTTATCGATAAAAATATTGTCATGGACTAAATTATTTTTTTCAGGATTTGAAAATGCTTCATAAAAGACGACGAACAAAAATATTTAGACGCAAGTTTCATGCAAGTTTTTAATCCTTACTCCCTCATGAAGGCATCACAATATTGGGATTATCATTTCAAACATAAGTTTGAAACAATGATTTTGTTGAAATAAAAAAGTTCAAACGGAGAGCAAAATAATTGCATGATCAACAGCTCTCACACCTCCCCCTGTAAGTACTCAATTTATTACTTAGATCTACTTTTTGAAATTTTATCCTGGCATATTTACTCTTTTTTGATAAGTAAAATGTAAAATTTTAATAAGGCTAAAGTCATAATCATAAAATAAATTAAAATAAATTTAATTCTTAATAATATAAAATAAATTTAATTCCTTGAACATCGAATTCCAGACAATAGATATTCAGTTGTTATGCGGCACCTGGGTTCGGCTTGGGGCTTGATGGGTTAAGCATGGAAAAGTTATATAAAGCATATTGCCCCGTATATAATATAATATGTACATATATATTTTATAGTATTAATCCTTCAGGCCCCGCACGAGCACCGGTGATCGCGACAACAATAGAATACAATAGCAATTCCTGGAAATTCCGACTGAAGTATTAAGTAAGTACATCTAATGACACTAAACCAACTATATTTTTTAGGTTATTGGAATGCTCCTAAAGAAATGTTCAATATGGTGGTGACGGAGAGATATATAATGAAGATAATATTATTTTTAAGTTTAGATTATAACCGAGAATTCTGGTGGTGAGATGGAGTGGGGACGGATGGTATAAGTGAGGAAAATCCCCCTTTATCACTCCCACCTTCAGGAGACCCCCCCGTTAAGGAGACTGTTGTCAACTGTTTTCAGTGTATTCGAGGCATACTAAGGTTAGCTAAACTTCATATTTTTATAATATGAATTTAAGTATTCAATATTCGTATACTCGCAGTTAACTCTCAGTTAAGCATTGATTGTGGATCAACCCACATTTTTTAAAGTTATGGATGCTGTTTTAAATAATCTAAAGAACATGACTGCATTCATATCTCAATATGTAATTTTTTTGTAGCATGATACGCAAATGCAGTCATCAGACAGAGTCCAATTATTATAAATCAGACAACTTACCCCGTGAACCATATTTAACAATTGCTAATTTCATATTAAATTTTACATATCTGTTTTTTACATCTTTAATATGTTTCATATGAATATAAGGGTTATTATATGTACTTTTATTCCTTTTATTTTAAAATCTGGCTATGCCCGTGGTTGAGTTTGAGTATTGATAACTAAACAAAATATTTTTTTAGGATAAAGAAATGCTCCTAAAGAAGAGGTCAATGTGATGATGATGACGAGATTGAGCACCTTTATGGAGGTTAATATTATATTTACTTCAAAAGCTGCAACCAAGAACACAATATTCGATAAAACCTTAAATGTTTAAATATTTTTCATTTCATTTCTATATAACTTTTAATACACTTAATATGTATTTTAATAGGTAAAATAAAATAATGCACCTAGGCGTTTTTGAAATGACTTAAATGAGTAGGACTGATATTAATTCTATAAATATTTCTTTATTAATAATAATTGTTATTAAATAAAAATTGTTGTAATATATTTTTATTGTTAATAGTTAAGTATAATAAAGTAAGTATATATTTTGTTCTTCTGTTGTGTTTTCATATAAAAAACCGGCCAAGTGCGAGTTGGGCTCGCCCATGAAGGGTTCCGCAGCAGTAATAATGTTTATTTCTATAAAATTAAAAGATTTTTGATTTATTTTTATATTTTAGTTGATTTAATGAAAGTTAAATTAAGGTTTACCATTTATGATGTATAAAAAAAAATAGTTGTTAGATCTCGTTCAAACCAATTTTCGTTGGTAGTTTTTATAATAATGTACATCACGTATTTTTTTAGTCGTAAAAATTTTTCCACTTATAAATCGTTAATTTTTAAGAATGTTATTTTTGAACCCTAAAATTTTTTTGTTGCGGCCCGCGACACCAAGACCAAAACATTTTTGTGGCCCGCATGAAAAAAAAGGTTGGGGACCACTAATATATACATAATATAATAAAATCGTAGGAAAGTCAATTCTGTACATTGAATATTTTTGAAAAATAATACTTGGGACGTGATCTACAATCGATATGGAAGCCAAAAATATAGTTTTTAGAATTTTTGTGTTTATCTGTTTGTCTGTTTGTCTGTATGTATGTCCGGGATAAACTCAGAAAGTACTGGATGGATTTACTTCAAATTTTGCACGAATATTACTTAGAGGTCGGGTCAACACATAGGCTATAAATTTTTTTAGCTCAATTTTCCATATTTTTAGTTTTTTGCTCATATCGCTAAAACGGCGCGTCGTGGAGAAAAAAAGTTCTGTACATAATGAAAGCTCATAAAATTTCCTACAAATTTGTCCTTTACACTTTGTATCTATCTCCACTTCTTGCCTTGCTACGAGCTTTTATCTATCTTATCTTTACCGATTTCGAGTGTCGTTTGATTAATATGCTACGAGCTTCGGCATCGGTCATTTCGTCGTGGCGTTTGTATTGCGTCTTATTTCTCCTTTTTACGAACAAACTAACACATCTTCTATCTATACATCTTATACATATAATAAAATCGTAGTCTATCTATATACATATGTATAATAAAATCGTAGGAAAGTCAATTCTGTACATTGAATATTTTTGAAAAATAATATGTGGCACGTGATCTACAATCGATATGGAAACCAAAAATATAGTTTTAAGAATTTTTGTCTGTTTGTCTGTTTATCTGTTTGTCTGTATGTATGTCCGGGATGAAGTCAGAAAGTACTGGATGGATTTACTTCAAATTTTGCACGAATATTACTCAAAGGTCGGGTCAACACATAGGTTATAAATTTTAACGATATCACCAAGGGTGGGGAGAGGGGCTCAATTTTCCATATTTTTAGTTTTTTGCTCATATCGCTAAAACGGCGCGTCGTAGAGAAAAAAGTCCGGTACATACTTAATGAAAGTTCATAAAATTTCCTACAAATTTGTCCTTTACACTTTGTATCTATCTCCACTTCTTGCCTTGCTACGAGCTTTTATCTATCTTATCTTTACCGATTTCAAGTGTCGTTTGATTTATATGCGACGAGCTTCGGCATCGGTCGTTTCGTCGTGGCGTTTGTATTGCGTCTTATTTCTCATTTTTACGAACAAACTAACACATCTTCCATCTATACATATAATAAAATCGTAGGAAAGTCAATTCTGTACATTGAATATTTTTGAAAAATAATACTTGGGGCGTAGTCTACTATGCTAACGCGGACGAAGTCGCGGGCACCAGCTAGTTACTAATATAATACATAAATATGGATTAAAATTAATGGTAATTTTAATTATTTAATAATTAAAATTAAGTAATAATTAACATTAAATAATAATTAAAAATAAATATGGATAAAAATTTATGGAAATTAATTTTAATTATCATTACTTAAATTTAATTATAACTAAATTTTAATCATTACTTAAATTTAATTATAAGTAAATTTTAATTATTTCTTAATTTAAGAAGGCTGATGAAATAAAAGCATTTATTTTAGTGAACTTGTTTTATTTTATTAATCGACAAGCATTTTCAGTAATTGTTATAATTTATAAGTATTTTTGCATCTTCATTATTTTATTGCAATATTTACCTACCTATCAAGTTTTTACTTTCTATGCTGATGGATGCTACTAATCACTTTTTCAGATATTTTCTTAGATAACTAGATAAGTTTTATACATTTTTATTTACGCTTTCGTTCTTTGTTTACTGTTAGAAACTCATCCATACTCAATATTATAAATGCGAAAGTGTGTCTGTCTGTTAGCACTTCACGCCCAAACCGCTGAACCAATTTTGCTGAAATTTTGTATGGATTTACTTTAAGCCCCGGGAATGGACATAGGATACTTTTTATCCCGGGAAAATGTACGGTGCGCGAAAATGATTTTTGGCGCAACGGAGTTGCGGGCGTCATCTCGTTTTTTACTTTAATCCTTCGATCGCGGATTCTTGGAAATCTGTTGTTGTTCTCGCGGCTGCATGTGGCCACTTGGCAGTGTAAGTATTAAATCATTTTTTAGTCTAAAACATAAAAAAATCACTTATAAGGGAGCATACCCATACTACGTGACCCATTTAGGGGGGGGAGGGGGGTCTACAAAATACTACGCTCGGTCACAAGAGGGGGGGAGGGGGTCTAGAGTTTTGTCACGTAGTCAATTTTGCCGAGAGAAACGTCATACGATTTTTTTTCTCGCCATTTAATACTTGACGCTGACATTTAGGTTATTTATAAATAATTATAACCAACAGCCATTAAAAAAAACAGGCACTGTTGTCACCATGTTGTCACTTGTCAGGCACTTTGAAGTTTGGTGAAGCTGTCAAGCTTGATGATCATCCTACTTAAAATAATATAAAGGCCAAGGCGAAAGTTTATTTGGATGTATGGATGTTTGTTACTCTTTCACGCAAAAACTACTGAATGGATTTTAATAAAACTTTACAATAATATAGCTTAAACATCAGAATAACATATAGGCTACAACTTTTCCCCACTTTCAAAATTGGGGAGGTGTTATGTTCATTTTATGCTCAACGATTATTGCACCGTTTGAGAACCGATTTTCAAAAATTTCTTGCTGTATAGGGTATCATCCCAATTTGGTACTATACACACAAAAGTGGTGATCTGATGAAGGGACCCAAAGTAATCGAGGGAACTCCTCAAAATTTATATGGAAACATGTGGTGACTTCTGTTTCGTGAGAAGTGTTCTAAGCATATTATGCATATTATGCTACCAACAAGTAATTTTTTGCACCGAGGCATACCATGGTTCGGAAGGTGCTGTCGAGAGAACTCCTGATTCTTAATAGATACAAGTTTGGGAGTTTCGGCGTTGTTTTAAGAACGGAAAGCATATTACGCTACTATGCAAATTACATTCATCATAATCATTTTCATCACTGCCATATTATACCTATTATGACCCTATTATTGGTGTTATTTATAGTCTTTTATGCTAAGTACTCACATTCGGTTTTGCTCGATAATTTTACTCCAAATCGAAGGAAATGACATATTTGACATATTTAATTCCATCGAGCCGGCTCGAAGCGAGCCTTCGAGCTGTCAGTTTTGGCGGTCCACACGGTGGTTATTACTCGATTTGGAGTAAAACTATCGAGCAAAACCGTATGTCAGTACTTAGCATAAGATCGAGACTCGAGTTCGACTCGATTTTTAAAAAATTATACTAATATTATAAACCCGAAGAGTTTGTTTGCTTGAACGCACAAATCTCAAGAAGTACTGGTCCGATTTTTCAAAAAATTTCAGTGTTTAGATTTATCGAGCTATATAGGTCATTTATCGAGGAAGGCCGAGGCGAGGTCTGTATGTATACTATCACGCTAAGACTAATAGGACCGAAGAAACAGAGGAAAATGTGGAAAAAATGGGGAAAATTATTAGAAAGAGTGTATCTCACGAACTATTGGAGCAATTTTTATGTTATATGCCACAGATATAGAGTAGACCACGTAAAGGGACATAATTTATTTTTTTGCGGGAAAATGCACGGTTTCCGTGAAATTCCTAATTTACGCGGGCGAAGCCGCGCGGGACATCTTGGTGTTCGATTACAATTTGAACTACAGTCGTGACTAAAATTACTTAATAAACACAAATATGAGTCAAATTATTTTCATTTGCTATCTACTCTTTCTGCTTACAAATGATTAAAAATTATTCTTGTCAATACCACGTGAACAAATGATGGGGGGGGGGGGGGTCATGGCATATATTACGCGGGGTCACCAGGGGGAGGGAGGGGGTCAAAAAAATCTTAAAAAGTAGGTCACGTAGTATGGGTATGCTCCCTAAACTAGCCGGGGTCAAAAAGAATGCGAAGCCAAAGTCACTTACAAGTTACTTCTTTTACTCGCATCGTGTCGCTGCTGTCGAATTACGATGCCCTCTATAGTTTCTGCACGGTCCCTATTATATAATAAACGCAAACTGTGTGAGTGATGACTTCATGCGACCATGCAAATACAAGATTAAAACAGAAAAAACCAGAACAAATATAAAGCAAAATATTGTTTCTTAGCCTTTAAATATACATGGAATACATAAACATAATTACAATTAATAATATAATAACTATAAGGAAGAGAATTCTTAACACACCTAGTTTTTTATTGGTCTGAGCCTAGAGCCTAATGTGATTATGAGCAATGAACGAGCATAAGGTGCCTATAAATGGAGAATATAATAACGATAAAATAGATTTAAGATTAGTGGGACGAGGAATATTAGGAGGAAGGTAATCGTACAATGAAAGGTTGTTTTCGCAAGCAAAAAATATATGGACTGGAGAGCCTTCATCCAAGCCACATTCACACAATGAACTGTCCCTCACCCTTATTTTAGCTAGAAATACTGGATTACATGAGTGACCCAGACGTAGCCGACAGATAGTAGAGCATACAGGCTTATTAGCTTTCAAATATTTAAAAAACCACGGTCGACTAGGTACTGAATCTTGAATTTCAGCGTAAAAACGTCCTTTATATCTACTCGACTCAGTCCAAACAGTATTCCACTCCAAAGTCAAATGCGACTTGGCCAGTGACAAAAGATCCTGGCAAAAAATTGCTTAACTAAAGCAATGATAGATGTCAATGTTGACAAAGACATACAGATTTTTTTATTTTGAACATAAACTATTGGCATTGCTTCTAAACACCATCATCAATCATCAGACAACATCATCACTACCATGAAGCATCTTGGTCTTGGAAGCATCACAATTCACACCAATGTGTGACACCATGCATGATGCATCGTCATGTCGAAGTCAGTGGGTAATGGCCTAATGGGCAAAACGGCCAATCTAGACCATTCCTCTGCGTTTACGAATTACGTCATGATCTGGGACCGGAACCAATAGAATACTGTATAAGCCAATGGCGGATGGCCATCCTGCATCCATAGCGCATCGATGCCTGATCGCGATTCGTGACCAGCCAGGGCTTCAAATAACGTTATTTTTTCATAACGTTACTGCTTCAAGGGCATAGATAACGTTATGAAAATTTACCCGATATTAAAAATAACGTTAAAAATTGATATTAATAACGGTTAATGTTATAACGTTATATAGGATTTATAATGGTAAATATATGTTCTTTGATAACGTTATAGTCCGTCAAGAAAGTCACAGGCGGGAAAACTTTCTAAACGTAATCACGCTTATAAGGTGTATTTTTTCTTTGTATTATCACACAAATCTCGCAAAAAAGTGGGCTGCGAGTGAGATTTAGTGCACCGTGCACGATCGCATACCTGATACCAGAAAATAACGTTATATTTACCGTTATTATTATAACGATATTTGTTCGTAAAAACATAACGAAAAAATATCGTTATAATAATAACGGTAAATATAACGTTATTTTACTAAATATCGTTAAAAATAACGTTATCTGGCTACCATTATGAAAATAACGGTACGTATCGATATTTTTTTGTTATTCGATAACGTTATGAAGCCCTGCGACCAGCTGGCCGCTCGTCCCCCCATATTTGAAGCCGGGTAGTGGCCAGTGGGTACTGGGTACCATTACCACGGAATATATAACACTAACGTTATATATTCCGTGACCATTACCATATATTAAAAAAAATACAGGCGAAGATGAAGAAGATTGTCATTTAAAATTTAGTGATTTTCATTTTTCACAGTTCACAACAAAAGTTATTTTTTTGTTAAAAACTAGTGCTAATAAATGCAAGATTTATCATTCCGATTTAATTTAGGCCTATACACGTAACTAGCACAAGTGTAATTCAGAGTAAATAATAAGATTAAATCATAAAAATATCGACATGTCTATTGGTACTGTTTACGAGAGAGCCTATAAAGGCGATTTTAATCAAGTTAAAGTGAAAATAGATGAAAATAAATCGATTGTACTGACACCAGACACGGTAAGTTTAATAATACATATACGTTTGTTGCTTTTTTGTTTGTACTTTAACACAATTTATGCAATATCCATGTACGGCATATACCTACCTCTTTGCAGAATAGCCGTTTGCTCATTCACTGGGCAGCTCTAAGTGGCAATGAAAATTTGGTAGATTACCTGATTGATGAACATAGTCCGGTCGATCCAGTCGATGATACTGGTAGCACTCCATTGATTTTAGCAGCATCAGCTGGAAGGTTTGAAGTTGCCAGATTGCTTATTGGGAAAGGAGCTAATGTTGATCATAAGACAAATCGCAAGCAAACTGCTTTGCACTATGCCTGTTCTAAAGGGCATAAGGAGGTAATTATTGTTTTTTTGATGTATTAAATACCGCTTGTACCAAAAAGCTTACATATTAAAATCAAGTATTTTTAAAATTGATGATTATTTTATTTTCAGATTGTTCAACTTTTGTTGAGTTGTGATGCTTCTGTCAATGAGGCTGATGTTCTTGGTGCCACACCATTACATAGAGCTGCAGCTCAAGGTCGAACTGATATTGTAGATATTTTGCTTAAATCTAGTTCTATTCAAGTTGATCTATGTGACAGCACTGGATGCTCGCCATTGTAAGATATTAACTCTTTTATTCTGTAGTAACTTTATTAGGGTTCCATACCCAAAGGGTAAAAAACGGGTAAAAAAAGAGGGTTCTGTCAGCAGGCTGTATCTCAAGATTCAAGAACCGCTATAGCTAGATTTCTGCACATTCTCTTGCCGCTATAACAATAAATACTAAAAACCTTAAGAAATTAAATATTTAAGGAGGCTCCCATACAAAAAAAAAAAACACCTATTTTTGCTCAATAATGGTATGGAACCCTTCCTGCGCGAGTCCAACTCGCACTTGGCCGATTTAAGTTTTTTAATTTCTGCATATAACTGTTAACTTAATAATACTGTGTACTTCTTTGTTGCAGATATTTAGCTTGTGAAGAAGACCGGGAAGCTACAGCTGTGCTGTTAGTAAAAGCTGGTGCAAACATTAATTTGCAGAATAAAGAAAAACAGACACCAATTGATATTTGTTCCAGTAAATTGAAGAATATTTTAAAGGGATTATGTAAATAATTTAGAATTAAAAATAAATGTTTTGGTGCAACCACATAGTTCTCCATTCTCATTATGATCACCATAATATCTGTGATTAAATTTCCCATTATCTATTATTAAATTGAGAAAATTGAGAAGACCTCAAGAGGTATACAAAGAGGTAAGTAAAAATACATAATAAAATCTAATAAAAAAATTGAACACACTAAGGGCCTGTTTCACTACTTCCTGATAAATCAGTCTAAAGAAAGAAACTTAACAGACAGTTCAGACAGTTTATGCCGGTTGAGAGTGAGTTTAAACTTATAATTAGGTATGTAGCGGACATAATAAGTCATTACACTTGTGACTTGCTGTTCCTTGACGTGCCAGCAGCTCTAGTTAGGAATAATTAATTTATTAAGAACAGAGGAAAAACTTATTAAATTCAACTTTTCAAAAACAAATTATTTACTCTTCTATGACACAAGTGACAATTAATACAGCTGTGACTTTGACAAGCAATAGTTGATAACATATTATGTCCACAGACAACAAAATAAATAGTTAACCAAATAAATTAAAAGGTCCTAACATTTTATAATGTACTCCTCCACAGCAGGGCTTCAAATAACGTTATTTTTTCATAACGTTATTGCTTCAAGGGCATAGATAACGTTATGAAAATTTTACCGATACTAGAAATAACGTTATAAATGTATTTAATAACGGTAAATGTTATAACGTTATATAGGATTTATAACGGTAAATATATGTTCTTTGATAACGTTATAGTCCGTCAAGAAAGTCTTGACAGGCGGGAAAATTTTCTAAACGTAATCACGCTTTTAAGGTGTATTTTTTTCTTTGTATTTTCACAGAGAACGCTTATTACATTTTAAATATGAGTGAGATTTGGTGCACCGTGCATGATCGCATACCTGATACCAGAAAATAACGTTATATTTACCGTTATTATTATAACGTTATTTTTTTGTTATGCCATAACGAAAAAATAACGTTATAATAATAACGGTAAATATAACGTTATTTTACTAGGTATCGTTAAAAAAATAACGTTATCTGGCTACCATTATGAAAATAACGGTACGTAACGATATTTTTTCTGTTATTCGATAACGTTATGAAGCCCTGCTCCACAGACAGTACTTTTCAATTTAGCCGAATTACAGTCGATAAATTTGCGTCAATTGAGTTAGCCACTCTGCCGTCAAAAGATACTGAATACGAAATTAAGGAACTGTTGGGTAACAAACAAAAGCTGTGATTAACTAAACTTATATTTTAGTGAATAGCCCCGCTGGTCTAAATGAGCTCACATTAAAACAAAACAAGTGCGAGTTGGACTCGCCACTGAAGGGTTCCGCAGCGGCAATAAGGTTTATTTTTATAAAATTAAAAGGTTTTTGATTTATTTTTATATTTTAGTTGATTTAATGAAAGTTACATTAAGGTTTACCAATTATGACGTATAAAAAAAACTACTTGATAGATCTCGTTCAAACTAATTTTCGTTGGTAGTTTTTATAGTAATGTACATCATATTTTTTTTTTGAATTATCATGCCCCTACTTTAGAAGTTAGAGGGGGGGGGACACATTTTATCACTTTGGAAGAGTCTTTCTCGCAAACTATTCAGATTAGAAAAAAAAGATATTAAAAACGAACGAACGCATTCTCAACGAATTCTGTACTCAATTTTCATTCGTTTGAAGTCGGTACCAGCCCAGAACTGAGATACTTGACATAGAGCTTAGCCAGTACCGACTTCAAAAGAATGAAAATTGAATACAGAATTCGTTGCTATTTAGTCGAATTTTGAAAAAGGCACTAATGAAGAATAAGAATTATTTAATACTTTTTAGGCCATTTTAAGAATTTAGTTTTTTTCCTTGGAAGTCGGGTTCAATTTTTTGTTAAAAAATAATAATTTCACTCTTTTTAGTTATATACAAGACAAGGCTTTATGCGTAGATAACCACTACGAATACTAAGTATCCTTAATACTTCAGTCGGAATTTCCAGGAATTGCTGTTGTATTCTATTGTTGTCGCGATCACCGGTGCTCGCGCGGGGCCTGAAGGATTAATATTATAATACTGTAAGTGAAATTGTGGTAAATGCTTGCAGTTATCTAAGCGATGCTGCAATTTCCAAACTTTTATCTTTAAAGGTTCATAAGTTCTGTTCAGTGTCTTTGGACCAAGAGGCACCTTCGTATGAAATTTCTCTTATTAGTAACTTAAGTGTAAATTACTAGAAACAACATTTTAACCATTATGAGTGTTTTGATAAATTTCAAGGATTTCCCTCGATTGCTCATAGATTCCATCATCAGTTCACCACTTTCATAATAGGCTACTTGACCTATATTCAATTTCATTGAACAAATACATATTTCTGGTAGAACTTGGCCTAGGAAACCGTATTTCACCCTTATCTTCAAATAAAAGCTTATGATTGATAAATAAAGTCGATTTGAAAATATGATTTTATGAAAATAGGATTTGTACTGACGAAAACGTTTTTGCGGTACTTCCGATTTGGATGTGACGTCATTCTCATAGTAATTTAGTATATTTTATTTATCGCGCTCGTTATATGTAACTTTATCTGTACATAAATAATAAGAACAAGCCTAGAAAGATTTGAAAATATATTTTATTGAATAATTCGCTTAAAACATCAGTTTTATATATTATCTCTATTTATTATAGACGGGAAATGAAATGGCCAAAACTTTTCTCCAAAAGTTTTCAACAAATGATTTCTAATTTCTTATTGATTTCTTTTATAATTTTTGGGTACTTTTAGACTCGTACATTTAGCACATAAAAAAATGTTCAATAAAGAGAGTTTAAAATACAAAGCGTATGACGTCACACTATGGCGGACAGTGTTTTCGGCGCCATTTAAGAGGCGTATTTTTCAATAAACATTTTTATGGGTTTCTACTGTGTAAAATATTAAAATATTAGTTTTTTTTTTGTGAAAATGAATGATTAAGAAGCGATTAGCATGAAGAAAAAAAGTAGGTCAAGTAGCCTATTGTTATACGAAATTAAGATTATATTATCCTATACAAAAACACGAGAATTTTGAAAATCGGTCCACAAACAGCGAAACAATCATCAAAAACATTTGCTTCGATGCAAAATATCATGAAAAGTACCAATAATTGGGTCATAATGTGATGACCCATGGTATAATTATACTTGTGATGATGATGATCAATCAAATTGATGTGTTGGCTTATGCTTTCAGTTGTTTAAACAACGGCGAAATCCCCGAACCTGTATCTATAAGGATTCAAAAGTTCTGTTCGGTACCTTCGGATCCAGGGTATAACCTGGTGCAAAGTTTTACTTTTTGGTAGCATTTACCTCGAACGCTTCAGAAAAAATCAAAATCACTATAAGTTTCCATACAAATTTCAAGGAGTCCCCTCGATTCCTCATGGATCCCATCATCAGGTCACCACTTTGTGAACATGGTACCAAGTTCGGATTCAACCCTGTACAACAACAAAAGAATCATGAAAATCGGTCCACAAACGGCGAAGTTATGGTTGAACATACAAAAAATATATGTACAGAGTCGTATTGGGCAAACATGGAGTTCCTTAGACTTTGACTTTAGACATGACAATATAGGGCTAAAGTTTGGAATCATGCCATGCATATCATTTGCCATAAATCATGTCATACAGGTAACAAATGGAGGGTCGTACGGGGAGGTTTTCCTCATCCAACTCATCCCTCCTCAACCCATCTCACCACCAAAATCTTTGGGCATGATTCTAAGCTTAAGCCTTACAGAACCCTAACCAGCAGATTTTTTGTAACATTATCCTACAAATAGAATAATACATATTTTAGGACCATCAAATCAAAGTATGAAATCCTTTCTATATCTGATAGTTATTCATTTTCGAGATTTTCATTAAAAACATGTATCAAAATATAAAATATAAACCCTCAAATAGAATATCAGTAACAGTGCTACAAAAAAAAGACGGGTTGCACTTTGCACTCCGGGAGTGTCGGCAGAAGTGAAAACTTGATTATTAACGTTGTGTATTATTTTTTTAACCCATTTTTTATGAAAATCGATTTTAAAATAATAAAAAAAAAACGATCGTTTTAATTAATTAATCGAAACCCTTACAATCGATTAAAAATATCGACAATCGAAAAAAAAGCTGCTGTCAGACAGACTGTCACACACTTCTCGCGACAGTTGTCTTGCAGGTGGAAACGCGGCCTTAATCAGCGCGTCTGCTAAAGAACTCATTTCCCCGACTGTACATTTCTGCTTAGCACAATTTTCCCCGACTGTACATTTCTGCTAAACAACTCATTTCCTCGACTGTACATTTCTGCTAAACAACTCATTTCCCCGACTGTACATTTCTGCTAAACAACTTATTTCCCCGACTGGACATTTCTGCTAAACAACTCATTTTCCCGACTGTACATTTCTGTTAAGCACTATTTTCCCCGACTGTACATTTCTGCTAAACAACTCGTTTCCCGACTGTACATTTCTGCTAAACAACTCATTTCCCGACTGTACATTTCTGATAAACAACTCATTTCCCCGACTGTACATTTCTGCTAAACAACTCATTTCCCCGACTGTACATTTCTGCTAAACAACTCATTTCCCCGACTGTACATTTCTGCCTAGCACAATTTTCCCTGACTGTACATTTCTGCTTAGCACAATTTTCCCCGACTGTACATTTCTGCTAAACAACTCATTTCCCTGACTGTACATTCCTGCTAAACAACTCATTTCCCGACTGTGCATTTCTGCTAAACAACTCATTTCCCCGACTGTACATTTCTGCTAAACAACACATTTCCCCGACTGTACATTTCTGCTTAGCACAATTTTCCCCAACTGTACATTTCTGCTAAACAACTCATTTCCTCGACTGTACATTTCTACTTAGCGAAATTTCCCCCTACTGTACATTTCTGCTAAACAATTCATTTCCCAGACTGTACATTTCTGCTAAACAACTCATTTCCCTGACTCTACATTTCTGCTAAACAACACATTTCCCGACTGTATATTTCTGCTAAACAACTCATTTCCCCGGCTGTACATTTCTGCTAAACAACTCATTTCCCCGACTGTAAATTTCTGCTAAACAACTCATTTTCCCGACTGTACATTTCTGCCAAACAACTCATATCCCCGACTGTACATTTCTACTTAGCGAAATTTCCCCGTACTGTACATTTCTGCTAAACAATTCATTTCCCAGACTGTACATTTCTGCTAAACAACTCATTTCCCTGACTCTACATTTCTGCTAAACAACACATTTCCCGACTGTATATTTCTGCTAAACAACTCATTTCCCCGGCTGTACATTTCTGCTAAACAACTCATTTCCCCGACTGTAAATTTCTGCTAAACAACTCATTTTCCCGACTGTACATTTCTGCCAAATAACTCATATCCCCGACTGTACATTTCTGCTTAGCACAATTTTCCCTGACTGTACATTTCTGCTAAACAACTCATTTCCCCAACTGTCCATTTCTGCTAAACAACTCATTTCCTGACTGTACATTTCTGCTAAACAACTCATTTCCCCGACTGTACATTTCTGCTAAACAACTCATTTCCCCGCCTGTACATTTCTGCTAAACAACTCATTTCCCCGACTGTACATTTCTGCTAAGCAACTCATTTCCCCGATTGTACATTTCTGCTTAGCACAATTTTCCCCGACTGTACATTTCTGCTAAACAACTCATTTCCCCGACTGTACATTTCATTCGAGTTCGACACAAAACACTACTTTCCACAAATTTTCCAACCGTCTTACGTCTTATGCCTTTTCTATGATTTTTCGATCAACACGAAAATCTGACGCGAGTTTCACAGTTTTTACCCATCCCACAAAAGTGCTCAACGCCGCTATAAAAGTTTTCACTTCAAAAATTACATATTGAGATAAGAATGCAGTCATGTTCTTTAGATTGTTTAAAATGGCATCCATAACTTAAAAAAATGTGGGTTGATCCACAATGAATGCTTAACTGCGAGTATACGAATATTGAATACTTAAATTCATATTAAAGATTGGCTAACCTTAGAATGCCTCGTAAACACTGAAAACAGTCGACAATAATATCCTTAACGGGGGGGGGGTCTCCTGAAGGTGGGAGTGATAAAGGGGGATTTTCCTCACTTATACCATCCCTCCTCACTCCATCTCACCACCAGAATTCTCTGTTATAATCTAAACTTAAAAATAATATTATCTTCATTATAGATCTCTCCGTCACTACCATATTGAACTTTTTTTTAGGAGCATTCGAATAACCTAAAAAATATAGTTGGTTTATTAGCGTCATTAGATGTACTTAATACTATAAAATATATATGTACATATTATATTATGTATGGGGCAATATGCTTTATATAACTTTTCCATGCTTAACCCGTCAAGCCCAAAGCGGAACCCAGGTGCTGCATAACAACTGAATATCTATTGTGTCTGGAATTTGATGTTTGAGGTATTAAATTTATTTTATTATATGATTATGACTTTAGCCTTATTCAAATTTTACATTTTACTTATTAAAAAAGAGTAAATATGCCAGGATAAAATTTCAAAAAGTAGATCTAAGTAACGAATAGAGTACTTACAGGGGGAGGTGTGAGAGCTGTTGATCATGCAATTATTTTGCTCTCCGTTAGAACTTTTTTATTTCAATAAAATCATTGTTTCAAATTTATGTTTGAAATGATAATCCCAATATTGTGAAGCCTTCATGAGGAAGTAAGGATTGCATGAAACTTGCGTCTAAATATTTCTGTTCGTCGTCTATTAAGAAGCATTTTCAAATCCTGAAAACAATAATTTAGTCCATGACAATATTTTTATCGATAAACTATACTTCAAGTAAGGTGCATCCCTAAAGTACACGTAAAAAGCCATGCAAAATTTGTAGCCAAATTATTACTTGACGTGACATTTTTGTCACTAATATCTTATATAGTATGATTATGGGATTATTAAACTTATTTTTCTTTTTAGCTTACAAAAATACCGATTGATAAGCCCAAAAAACTTTGTTGAAAACTTACGCATGTTATGTTAAATCCACGTGTTTGAGGCATTCCTTGGCCGTTTTTATTATTTATAATACAGCGGAACCACAAAACCCAACAAGAAATTGTATTTAACGTTCACTAAACACTTTTATTAGCACTTTTCAAACATGAAATATTGCAGGCCGACTCCTTTGTTGTGTCCTATTAGGTAGGACATAATATTGCAAACTTTTGACGTTTACACACCGATATGAGCATTCTCTTTCACTCAACTTACTGAATCGTTAGTTAGAAAGAGTAACATTATCAACTGTCAAAATATAAGGTTACCTCCATAGTATGTACCTCATTGAATGGAGGTGTATCATGTATGAACACCACTATAAAAACGGTCCACTCACTATCCTGCATAATCTATTATGAAAATAACGGTACGTAACGATATTTTTTCTGTTATTCGATTACGTTATGAAGCCCTGGCCTGAACGGCGGACTGCAGCAGGAGTCAGGACTGCAATGCAGGATAGTGAATGGACCGTTTAAGAAAAAAAATACACACTTGACAGCAGGGCTTCATAACGTTATCGAATAACAGAAAAAATATCGTTACGTACCGTTATTTTCATAATGGTAGCCAGATAACGTTATTTTATTAACGATATTTAGTAAAATAACGTTATATTTACCGTTATTATTATAACGATATTTTTTCGTCATGTATAAACGAAAAAATATCGTTATAATAATAACTATAAATATAACGTTATTTTCTGGTATCAGGTAAGCGATCGTGCACGGTGCACTAAATCTCACTCGCAGCCCACTTTTTTGCGAGATTTGTGTGAAAATACAAAGAAAAAATATACCTTTTAAGCGTGATTACGCTTAGAAAATTTTCCCGTCTGTCATGACTTTCTTGACGGACTATAACGTTATCAAAGAACATATATTTACCGTTATAAATCCTATATAACGTTATAACATTAAGCGTTATTAATATCAATTTTTAACGTTATTTTTAATATTGGGTAAATTTTCATAACGTTATCTATGCCCTTGAAGCAGTAACGTTATGAAAAAATAACGTTATTTGAAGCCCTGCTTGACAGATTCTTGAAAGTTGATTGACGCTCTTGACGCTTTCTGTGGACGCTTTGGTTTGAACTTTGATAGTTGACAAATGACAATTAACTTAAATTGTAAACGATGCACGCAGCACGATTGACGAGTTTGGGTGAATTGAATGAATAAAATTAATTTTATTAGTGGCGTGATCGGTGAATAATACTAGTTTACGTTAGTTTAAATTTAAAGTGATTGGATTTGTAACTTGTAGTTACAAGACGTGGTTTCGTGTTTAATCGCTGCTCTTTTTAAACTACGCTAAAACTTGTATAAAGCTTTTGTTATTTTCTCTTGCGTATATTTTGTATTGAACGTTCTAAATTGTTTTTAAACTATTTGAGAAAATAACATGAGAGTGACCGCCTTGTAATATTAAATTTAATGGTTGTTTCTATCAGTTTTTTATAAAGAGCCATGTCTGCATCGTACGAAGATCATTACGATGGTTGCAAAGCCTTTTCATTTTTGGCCAGTAAAATAGGCCTTCCCGTAGATCTGGTAAGTAATTTATCTATAAATCTCATAATTTTTTGTATAGCATTCCAATAGCCTAAAATATGCTTTATAGCTTTTTAGAAACTGTAGCAAGTCATAAAATACCTGTACTGTTTTAGTAACTGAAGAAGCATACAGAAAAGTTTTTATGCTGTCCAGTATAAAGTAGCAATATTTCTTTTAGGTAACCTATTCATCACATATTGGGAGATTCATAAACAGGTTCTAGGTCTTAAAATAATTAATAAGATTGATTTAGGCTGTTGTGCTAGAAAACTAAAATCTCATTTTAATTTTCCTTATTTTTCACCTCACTTTCATTTGTTTAAACTATATTTTATTTTTTATTAGGTTAATTTTTTGATCGCACAAATAGCTGCACTATGTCTGGCCAGATTGTTTCGGAAACCTTTGAAATTAGCTTCAGCTGAATTTCGACATTCATTATGCCTCATTATAGGTTTGCTAATGGGATACTTCTGCTTTGGAAAGTAAGTAGTTAATTTGTGTTTGTGTTGTGTATGGGGCTTCTTTATTTTTGCTGCAAATGTCTATTTAAGCAAGTTTTTTTTATGTATAGAAAGATAAAAGTCAGCTATTATTTTTTATAGGATAGATAAAAGCTTTACATTTTATGAGCCTGAACTTAGCAGACAGCAGACAAAAAAAATATTTGGATAGGGATATCTGCGAGCCCACGTAAGTTTTTAGAGTTAACTAAAGTGATAATTGTGTGTTGTCAAATTATCTAAACATGATAATAAATAATATTTTTTACAACATACGAAAAAAAATTTAAACAAAAAAAAATTTTGGGAAGCTCTCACGCAATTTTCTATCTTTGAAAATTTATGTGGCGGTACCCACAATTCGCCTAACATTCCTGCATTGCGCTATCGAAGTTTTCTAAGCGCGGCAGTATATATACGACAGCTGAAATGTATCACGTGGGTTTCGGCCTGAACGGGCATACCACCTCGCTCGGTCGGAAGATCTTCCTTTGGCTTCCACGCATATTCCCACATTGGTGACCCTCGACAGAACACGCCTCCTTCATCATCATCACTCCCCGCCCCTCCGCACCGCGCCAGCCAGCATCGCCTCATCGGGTACCTCGTCCACTAGCCACAATGTACCGCAGCCTGGGTGACTCCGCATCGGCATCATCGGGCTTTCTCACTACACCGACCGGTCAGCAAGCAGAGCACATCTCTCCTGGTCAGCAAGTAGCATCGGTCCCGCACGGCAGCTATCCGACTCACTGGATCCCGTGCAGCAGCTTATAGTTCCGACTCACTGGGACTCACTGCAACAGTTCCGACTCATTGGAACTCTCTGGCACTGGCGACTCAAGCGACAAGACTTCAAGATTCGACCTCCGGTCTTCGGGGGGGAGTGATGTGGCGGTACCCACATTCTATCGAAGTTTTCTGAGCACGTCGGTATATATACGACAGCTGTAATGTATCACGTGGGCTTCGGCCTGACCGAGTATAACACCTCGCTCGGTCGGAAGATCTTCCTTTGGCCTCCACACTTATATCCCCACATTTATAAAAATTTGTAAATATGCTCAATTTTAGGTTCTTTAAAGATGATATCGATTATTTTTTTGATTTTTTATTTTGATCATTCTGGGGCTCATAACTCTGTAAATAAAAAAAGAAAAAAACATTTGTCATGTATTTTCCTGTCAACATTCTAAACATGATATTTTTTTGTTTTTTTTATTTTGTCACTGAGTTGATAGATATCTGTATTTTTGTTTTTTTATTTTTTTTGGCGACGGATATCAAGGTTAAAAAAAACCAAATGAAAAAAAAAATTCTCATATCTTCATTTTCAAAAGATCTAAACATGATATTTTTCAGAATTTTGATTTTTTCATTTGTTCATTCATTATCTTTATTTTATGTTTTTTTTTTAAATTTTGTCCCAAAGATCGTCAAAAACTCAAAAAAAATCATTGTTTTGTATTTGTTTGTACTCCATACTCCATAAAAACAATATTTTTTTTTAGTTTTTAACGATTTTTGGGACAAAAAAAAAACAAACTAAAAATCAAAATTCTGAAAAATGTCATGTTTAGATCTTTTGAAAATTTTTCTATTTCTATTTTCAACAATAGGAAATTGCGTGAGAGCTTCCCAAATTTTTTTTTTAATTTTTTTTTTCGTATGTTGTAAAAAAAATATTTATTATCATGTTTAAATAATTTGACAACACACAATTATCACTTTAGTTAACTCTAAAAACTTACGTGGGCTCGCAGATATCCCTATCCAAATATTTTTTTTGTCTGCTGTCTGCTAAGTTCAGGCTCATTACATTTTCACTTTTCATATTGCTGATAGCTTTAAAAATAATGCTTTAAATTTTAACCTCACGTCATTCTACTTACTTTGGTATTGTTAAGGCCAAATAAAGTCAATAACTTAAATATTGTCCAATTGACTTTGGAATAATTGAATTTTTAGTGATTACTATCTTTAACTTTATTTGTACAGAAATAAACATAATGATTATATTTTTTTCAGGCAAGCAGTACATTTATCCATGTTGCCTATGATAAGTTATGTACTTTTAAAGTTTGTGCCACAACATTTGACTGGAAAGTGAGTTTGGTGCACTAAAAATTAGTTTTTTTTTTTTGTATAAAATATTATAAAATATGCAAAACTATTTTCAGTGTAATATTGCTGTCTTCAATGATTTACCTATCATGTATTCATTTGCATCGACAAATATATCATACGGCAGACTATTCATTAGATATAACAGGTATGGTGCTTATTTTCCTACAGTATGAAAGTTCTTTTCTTCAAAATTTGCTTTAACAATTCTCTCATTTTAGGGCCGTTAATGGTTATAACGCAACGAGTGACTTCCCTCGCATATTCGTTACAAGATAATAATATAACAAAGAAGGAGATCAATGACAATACAAAAGGTTCAAACGAGTTGAACAGACTCAATAAGCTACCGTCTCCACTAGAATATTTTGCATACACACTAGCATTTCAAACATTAATGTGTGGACCTGTGATATTTTACCCGGACTATATTAATTTTATAGAGGGTAGTGGAGATAAGGTTTGTAATACTAATATATAATCTATACTAATATATAATAATAAATAAGTTTGTAATATTAATATATAATCTAATGCATAAATAAATGACTCAATTATGGCATGTAATAAAGATTTATTGCACACTAGATGACGCCCGCAACGCCGTTGCTCTAAAATTCGTTTATTGCGCAGGAACCGTACATTTTTCGGGGCAAAAAGTATCCTATGTCCTTTCGCGGGACTCAGTCTCTCCATACCAAATTTCGGCAAATACGGTTCAGCGGTTTGGGCGTGAAGTGGTAACAGACAGACACACTTTCGCATTTATAATATTAATACTTCAGTCGGAATTTCCAGGAATTGCTATTGTATTCTATTGTTGTCGCGATCACCGGTGCTCGCGCGGGGCCTGAATGATTAATATAAATGACGACCTGTGGCTCAGTTGGTGGGATGTTGGTAGCTCAAGCCAGGGGTCGCGGGTTCGAATCCCGCCGATGCAACAAAAATGTTTTTCAAAGTTCCTGGGTCATGGATGTGTATTAAATATGTGTATCATATAATAAAAATCTTAAATATATGTATAGTATAAAAAGTATTAAATATATTTCCATTGTCTGGTACCCGTAACACAAGTCCTTCAGGTACTTAGCACGGGGCCAGACTGACGTGGTGTGAAGCGTCCATAGATATTATTAATATAATAGTATGGATGGTTAAATTATCCATATTAAACTAATTTTTTAAAAGGAATTGGAGGGAAAATTGAGTGGCAGCGAACCATCGCCTCGCCTGGCAGTATTGTACAAAATGGCAGGATCCGTCGCCGCGGCTGTTCTCTACTTATCGTTGTCTGACAAATATCCCATCACTGTTCTAGAAGGTGAGCCCCTTTTAGTTATAATTCGGGAAAAATATGACTAATCGGATTACGATCAGGAGCTTAGACTATAATAGTCCGAGCGCGAAGCAGGTAGAAATTCGTGCGCGAGTAAAAAAGACAAGTAGCTATGGGTCAATGTACTGCCAGCTACCAGAAATTTTTATCCAAAAGTAGATGGCAGACCTACGTAATGTTATCGAGCTATAGCCCAGCCATCTGATACCCAGCTAACATTGATTAAATAATGGTCCTCAATCGGCTAATAAATATTTTTTTTCCGATGGTACATTGATGGTCCTCAATCGGCTAATAAATAGTTTTTTTCCGATGGTACAGAATTCCACGTGCTTCACGACCGGACTTTTTTTTCGTCGCCCTGGGCGTCTAGCGTCGCCTAGCGTCGCCTAGCGTCGCCCCCTCCCCCCAACGCCGCTACTCACGCGATCACAGTAGTTACTGATACTGACGTCTGTTTACTAAACGGTTCGCTAATAAGGCGACTGCGAAACCAGTTTTACTACGGCCTAGTAAACGCACCACAACTAAAAAAATGAGTGTTGTATAATATTGACTATAATTTTTTACGGTTTCCAGAACTAATGGATCCAAAATCTGAGGTGTCCCATTCTTGGTCCGCCCTGTACCTATTATGGTATGCATACCTGGCAACACTTGTAGTGAGATGCAAGTACTACCACGCATGGTTGTTGTCAGAGGCGATATGTAATAACTCCGGCATGGGATTCAACGGATACGACACGTATGGTGCACCGAAATGGGATAAATTGTCCAACATTGATGTCTTTGGATTTGAGGTATTTTTTTTTTCTTAATTAGCAAGGTCAAGAAGATTGTGTTAAATATTATTACTTATTAGATAGTGATAAATTACTTGTAACAAACTAACTTCGCTGGCTCAGCGACCCAAAGTGGATCTTGGCCTCCGAAATGAGCTTCCGCCATTGAGCCCTGTCCTGCGCTACCTCCTGCCGGTTACTGACTTGAAGGTCACACAGGTCAGCCTCAACGGCATCTTTCCAGCGATACCTGGGGCGTCCAACAGGACGACGTCCTGTTGGACGGCCCTTGTACGCTCTTTTTACCCCGCTATCCTCTCCCATTCTTTCCACGTGTCCCAGCCAATGGAGTCGGTGAGCCTTTGTTTGTCCGATTATATTGGGTTGGCCCACCAGTTCTTCAATTTCGGCATTCTTCTGGATTCGCCAACAGCCGTCATTCGTTTTGGCTGGGCCCAGGATTTTTCTGAGGAAAGTCCTCAGAAAATTACTAGTAGATCGTGATAAATTACTTGAGTATTTAAATTAAAAAAAAAAAAAAACAACAAACTAACATATGTATTTAAAGTTCTTAAACAAATTAAGGTTAAAATTTCCGTGTGTGGTTTGGTCCTTAGGCTTATGCAAACATAAAACATTTATTGTAACTGTAAAAAAGTCACTGCTTATAACTGCTTTCGCTACTTAAACTCTGTATGGTAGATTGAAAGAAAACTTTTAATAGACGACTTTTTTCTGATTATGATGCGGTTTATTTCTTTGACGTCTACCTAGTCAGATTGCTTCTGGACTTGATTCTTACGGCATAAGCATTTTCAATAAAAAAAAAAACTATCTGTCAGTTCGCGCAAAACTTCCGATCGGCGGTCGCGAGCTGGAACAAGAACACGAACGCGTGGCTGCGCAACGTCGCGTACGAGCGCAGCGCGCGGCTCCGCACTGTGCGCGTGTACGCGCTGTCCGCTCTGTGGCACGGCTTCCATCCGGGATACTACTTCACATTCTTCGCCGGTGGACTGTTCACTGTTGCTGCTAAAAAGGTGAGCAAGATATTTCCTTTGTTAAGAACTAAAACTCCTAAAGATTAAAAAAAAAGATATTACTAACAGACATTGGTGAAACTGGGCCTAAACATGCCAGTTTAAGACCATCTGGGGGCACGGGAGTGCCCACGCCAAGATGAGCCAAGCGAAGCGCGCAAGGGCACTACCTACCTTTTCTCGAAACGTTTCGTCGTATTTTTGAACCCTCGTAACTTTGGTTTGGATAGTGCCAGATACTTGAAATTTTTAGGATATAATGACATGAGTGAAGTAATGAAATGCGTAAAGTTTGAATATCGTAGCTATTATAATTTAGATTTTATAGGTGTCCAAAAACCCACAATTTTGGCACTGACTCATCTATCATCAAAACTGTTAGGGTACTTCCTGAAGTCTGAGGAAGCTGAAATTTGGTATGTAACATACTATTAGTACAGAAACAACAAAAAAATTATCAAATCCAACCTAACCTATATCCGTACACTTATAGAGCAAAATTAGGCCAAAAATTGTGTTTTTTGTATGGGAGCCCCCCTTATTTTTTTATTTTATTTTAATATTATTATCGAAGTAGACATATTATTAAGGACTTTGAGAAAAAATCAAGTACCTATCTGTTGCCATTATTGATATAGAGCAAAATAGGCCAAAAAAATCACGTTTGTTGTATGGGAGCCCCCTTTATTTTTGATTTTATTTTGATTTTAGTATTTGTTGTTATAGCAGCAACAAATATACATAATCTGTGAAAATTTCAACTCTCTAGATATTATTCTTGAGATACAGACTGGAGACAGACAGACAGACAGACGGACGGACAGACGGAAAGACACGAAGTCTTAGTAATAGGTTCTCGTTTTTACCCTATGGTTACGGAACCCTAAAAAATACGTGTTATCCTTGAGAGATCACAGACTCACAGAAAACCGGCGTGAAACAGCGCTTGCGCCGTGTTTCGCCTAGTGAGTGAGTTTAGCGGAGGCCCAACTGCACTCTATAGTCTATACCAATACATTATTCCCTATCCCTATTCTTTTCTGCTTATTCCCTTAGTCTATTCCTTCATAAAAAGGCCGGAAACGCACTTGCAACTCTTCTAATGTTACTGTGTCCATGGGCGATGGCAGTTGCTTTCCGTCAGGTGACCTGTCTGCTTGTTTGCCCCCTAATTCCATAAAAAAGGGAAAGAGAACAGGAGAATAGGGATACCTCTTTTCCCTATTCCCTCAATTAAGCCTTTTCTGTCTGAAAGTATGGCAACTCGGCGACGGTAGTGCTTTCAATCAGGTGACCTGTTTGCTCGTTTGTCCCCTAATTTTATATGATATAACCAATCCCCTGTTAAAGGCTGGCAAAGCACTTGCAACTTATCTAATAATGCGAGTGCACATACTCGTGTGCCCCTTAATTTCATAAAAACGTGTGTTGTAAAACTTACAAAAAGAAATGAAATCCCACCAAAAAACATTTTCATGTAAAAATGCTGCCAAGATGAGAACATAATAGTTCGAGGTGTCAAAAAGTAGTGAGATCTCATGTAGAGCCACGTTTTAAACCTTACACACTCAGCCCTAAATCTAAAAACCTTAATTTTACACATAAATTGCGGAAAAATACTTGATATAATGTGTCAGCCGCACGAGAAGAATCTAAAAACTCTACACATTAGTCAAAATGGGTGGCTTGGCCATTTTGTTATTGGTCATGCTATGAGCTTTGAACTACTCTTCTGTTGTACTTAATAACTTTTATATAAACCGCAACAAAATGGCCAGGCCACCGATTTTGACTAATGTGTAGAGTTTTTAGATTCTTCTCGTGCGGCTGACACATTATATCAAGTATTTTGCCGCAATTTATGTGTAAAATTAAGGTTTTTAGATTTAGGGCTGAGTGTGTAAGGTTTAAAACTTGGCTCTACATGAGATCTCACTATTTTTTGACACCTCGAACTATTATGTTCTCATCTTGGCAGCATTTTTACATGAAAATGTTTTTTGGTGGGATAATATATTCTCATAAACAAAGATTTGGACAAGACTATCTAAATCCATGTTGCTGTCTTACATAATATTGGGAAAACATAATATGACAGATATGAATTATGCATAGTTCATTAATCATTCTGTTCTAATCTTCGTAAATAATAGAGCTGGAGAGCCAGCGGTGAGTTTTTTTTAAAAATAACAGAATTACTTTAAAATATTTTTTTATAGTTGTTAATTTAAACGTATGAAAATAAAAACGTTGCAAAAGTCATGTCATATTTGGCTACGGTATTCGATATCCACGCAAACCTGTTTGCTGCAAAAACTTGAACAGACTTTGAACTGTAAACCAATAACCGAAAGGCAGTGTTACTGAAAAAATATTATGCCCAACCTTATAGTCTATAATAATCTATATAGTCTATACTCTATCTATACTAATATTATAAAGCGGAAGAGTTTGTTAGTTTGTTTGTTTGTTTGTTTGTTTGAACGCGCTAATCTCAGGAACAACTGGTCCGATTTGAAAAATTCTTTCAGTGCTAGTCCATTTATCGAGGAAGGCTATAGGCTACATTTTATCACGCTAAGACTTATAGGAGCGAAGAAATAGAGGAAAATGTGGAAAAAACGGGGGAAAATTTTTTGAAAGGGCCTATTTGAACGCGCTAATCTCAGGAACTACTGGTCCGATTTAAAAAATTATTTCAGTGTTAGATAGGCCATTGATTGAGAAAGGCTATAGGCTATATTTTATCACGCTAAGACTAATAGGAACGAAGAAATAGAGGAAAATGGGAAAAAACGGGGGGGGGGGGGGGAATATTTGAAAGGGCTTATTTGAACGCGCTAATCTCAGGAACTGCTGGTCCGATTTGAAAAATTCTTTCAATGTTAGATAGCCCATTTGTCTAGAAAGGCTATAAGTTATATTTTATCACGCTAAAACAAATAGAAGCGAAGGAATAGAGAAAATGTGGAAAAAACAGGGGAAATTATTTGAAAGGGCTTATTTGAACACGCGAATTTTTCAAATCGGACCAGTTGTTCCTGAGATTAGGAACAACTGGTCCGATTTGAAAAATTCTTTCAGTTTTAGATAGCTCATTTATCGAAGAAGGCTATAGGCTATATTTTATCACGCTAAGACTAATAGGAGCAAAAAAAATAGAGGAAAATGTGAAAAACGGGGTAAATTATTTGAAAGAGCTTATATCACGAACTACTAGAGCAATTTTTCTGTTATTTGGGTCATATATGAAGTAGAGCATGTGAAGGATCATAGGCTATTTTTTGTGGACTAATTTGTCTGTGAAATATCTAATTTACTCAGGCAAAGCCGCGCGGAACGTCTATAAATAACAGCTGGACCGGTTTTGCTGAAATTTGGTATAATACCGCACAATATACTTTTATGATTTGCGCGTAAACTATTCAATCGATGTACGGGAACGGGAAGTCCACGCGGACGAAGTCGCGGGCAACAGCTAGTACTTAATAATATTATAGAAGAATTTGTTTGTTTGAATCTCAGGAACTACTGGTCCGATTTGAAAAATTATTTCATGTGAATTGATGATAAGATAGCTCATTTATCGAGGAAGGCTATATTTTATCACGCTAAGACTAATAGGAGCGAAGAAATAAAGGAAAATGTGGAAAAAAACGGGGAAAATTATTTGAAATTGCTTATTATCTTAAGAACTACTGGAGCATTTACAGTTATTTGGACTGGCATACATGAATAATAGACCACGAGACCCTTCACGTGACATAGGCTATTTTTTGCGGAAAAGTGTACGGTTTTTGTGAAATTACTAAATTACGCGGGCGAAGCCGCGTGGAACATCTAGTTATAATTAATAATTAAACAGTTAAGTCTTTACTTAGACCACACAACCACTACACAGATACTATGACTATGTTGTTATTTTGCGATTATACTTGAAACGATTAATCTTGCAATATTGTTTTAAGCTTATTCATTCGATATAGATTATAATCTATACGGTTGTAACCTATAAGGTTGATAAGCGATAACGGGGTCCTCTCATTGAGAAACGTGAAGGATACCCTATTCTTTCAATCGGTATTGCTAACGTTTTATAAGTACCTAGTCAGAAATTCAGAGGTATGTGAATCAGTTGCGATCGAAGTATGAGTCATTTTGATTACCGAGTTGATAATAGACGAAATGTAGAGACGTAGAAATTCAATTGGCACTTGTAAGTCATGACTTCATTTTAGTCACGTATGACTGACTGTGAATAGAGTATGAAACACAACAGGTTAAAGACGTAATAATATTATGTATACAGTTATAAATATAAATATAACTAGACGTTCCGCGCGGCTTTGCCCGCTCAAATTAGATATTTCACAGACAAATTAGTAAAAAAAGTAGCCTATGATCCTTCACGTGGTCTACTTCATCTGTGCCAAATAACAGAAAAATTGCTCCAGTAGTAAGTACGTGAGATAAGCCCTTTCAAATAATTTCCCCCATTTTTACCACATTTTTCTCTATTTCTTCGCTCCTATTAGTCTAGACGTGATAAAATATAGCCTATAGCCTTCCTCAATAAAATATGGGCTATCTAACACTGAAACCAGTAGTTCCTGAGATTAGCGCGTTCAAACAAACAAACTCTTCCGCTTTATAATATTAAGGTATAGATTGGGGGCGTAATAGCTGAATATTTTAAAATTCGATATTCAAATTATCTTACTTGGACAGTTTAGTTAAACGTCGTCTCGTAGTAAACTGCGTTCGTTCAAACTGGTTTTCACCTTTAACGTATAACTGTTACTCTACTATGTTTAGATAATTTACTACTTAAACATGCAAATACCATGAATGATATATTATTTTAACACGTGCTAAACGAAGTTATTGAGCCTTTATTTTAAAAGGAGATTCCCTCCTTCAAATAGTTTGTAAGCAGTATAATTTATGTTTTTATAATATTACTAGATGTTCCGCAGTCCCTAGTTCATGGGATTGGTACATTTTGATTTGCATCAAATGGGGTAGTCAGTGGCGGATTTACAAATTTGCCGCCAGTAGGCTATTCAATTTTGCCGCCCCTACTGACCTTTGGAAAATGGAATTCAATACGTTAGTTTAGTTCACAATCATATTATGTAGTTATAATTATTATTCTGTAATTGCAACTTTATGATGTCGTATTCGTTTCGTTTTTTCAACGCGTATTTTTTTTCTGTAAAATAAAAAATAAAAATGGGCAAAATTTGCCGCCCCCCTAAATCTGCCGCCCTAGGCTCCAGCCTACTTAGCCTATTGGTAAATCCGCCACTGGGGGTAGTTCTGATTTTTTTATAAGTAATATGTTGTATCTAATGAGGTGGTAATGACAAATATAATTTTTCCACCTTGAAATCCTTCCGGAACATTGTAAAATTCATGAGAAACCATATTGTACGATTTCCGTGTACTACCCGTACATGGGATAAAAACTATCCTACGTCCTTTCTCGGGACATAGGATAGTTTTCATTTTTCAAACAGCAAAATCGATTTAGCGGTTCGAGCGTGAAGAGGTAACAGACAGACACACATTCGCATTTATAATATTAGTATGGATAGCCTACCTCGATAAATGGGCTATCTAACACTGAAAGAATTTTTCAAATCGGACCAGTAGTTCCTAACCCTTTACTGCATATGAAGCCATTTCTGGTTCTTCAGATTAAAGATTTTTCTGCCCTTATTGTAATGAGAATGGATTATGTATATATTTTCATTCCTATACAGGGTGTCAAAAGACCGCTTCCGATAACTTCGTGGGGTTATTATAGGGCATGAGATATATCCAGCCCTTTCAAATAATATTTTTTCCACATTTTCCTCTATTTCTTCGCTCCTATTAGTCTTAGGGTGATAAAATATAGCCTATAGCCTTTCTCGATAAATGGGCTATCTAACAATAAAATAATTTTTAAAATTGGACCAGTAGTTCATGAGATAAGCGCGTTCAAACAAACTAACAAACTCTTCCGCTTTATAATATTAGTATAGATTATTATTATTAATATATGAGTTCTCTACGGTGAAACTCTGCATTCGGCAATACGCCATTTCGTGTGCTGCAAGTTGCAAAGACGTAGTGCCTAATAAGTAATAAGGCTATAGTGTATGTTTGTGAATTATTGTGTGTATAGGCCCTTGGTTCCCATAAGAATACGTACGTAAGTACGAATTAAAATTGTATAAAATACGTTATATATAGGTACTTACATTATACGTTTTGAATGTTGTATTTTTGCATAACAATATATCCACAACTTGTAATTATATACAGTTACAGTAAGGTCAGGTAAGATTGAAATAAAGCACCTTTGATTTGAGCTTTGACAGTAGTTAACATTAATATATTTTAGTACACATTATTTTATGGGTATCATTTAAGCTATCACCAATTTAATTAGTTTTGTGTTTCTTAAATAATAGGGTTTTTCCTCAAAATAGTAGATCTGTCACCAAAATGTAGTCACCAAACAATGCAAAATCAGTTCCACAATAAATCACCTAAAATCCTGAGATATAAGGTCTAGTACCAAATAAATGTTTTTGTATGTATTATAATAGGTGTGTCCTAATAAATATTTAAGCAAACCAATTTAAAGAGATCACCAATAAATCATATTATGTTACTAGAAAATTGCATTAAGTTCAAATAAAAAATTAGGGTTGTCATCATCGTTTCAACCAAAAGATTCTGCTACTTAACTAGACCCCAAGGTTCTAAATTTCCACTGGTAGTATAAATTATATTTAAATAAAATTTTTAGCAGAGTAGTAAATAAAACAATTAAAGTCAAAATAATCAATATTTATTGTTTAAAATAATTACCACTGAACAATCAGCGCTGGTTTAAAATAGCTGGCTTATGGCTAGCAGAATAGTAGATAAAACACTTAATCCTTCAGGCCCCGCGCGAGCACCGGTGATCGCGACAACAATAGAATACAATAGCAATTCCTGGAAATTCCGACTGAAGTATATTAAAGTTAAAATATTTGGTCAATTTTTAAAGCGCGCCAATTTGTCTCCGCCCCTTTGATCATTTTTTCATTAAAATTATAAATTGATGTATTAAATTGGTAACGAATATTATTAATTTAATATCTGAACAAAACAAAATGTTACTACTGTATTGGTGACAAAATATCAAATAAAAAGGAGTCGCAGTCAGGGATCGATAATCGATTTATTTGGTGACAGATCTACCATTCTGAGCACAGAGCTATTATTTCAGTAACAAAACTGTTATTATAAGAACGAAGTTTATATTTATGTAATGCAATATAATTTTATTGGTTATCGATCTCTTATTTTACACATATATTAACATTAATTTCATAATTCATACCTGGGAACAATTTTTGTTTATCTGAGAACGAAAATATTTCGTGGCGATAGATCTATTTATTAGGTGATACAACTTGATGACAAATATAAATTTTGGTGATAGAAAATATAGTTCCCTTATTTTATTTACGGTTAAATTTTAAAACAATGATATTCTACTTATACAGATCTGTTACGTTCATACTATTTTCCGGCTTAAATCTCTTCCGAACAATTTTCAAATTCAAAATTGGACTTTGACATATAAGCGAAACAAAAGATACGAAATGCCATTTACATAAAAGAGACAGATTAAATAAAAGACAACCCGTCGTCGGGTCGTATTTGAGACTTCACAACGCGCGCGGTAGTAACATATTAATCTGCTTTGAGTTTTTTGTACAATAATAGCTATTATTGTTCTAAGCTCTGAAGTGTAAAAGAGTTATGATTACAAGTTTTTTTTAGTGTGGTAAGTATAATGATGGGTATTATCGTTGAATAAAGCATATCTTACATGACACGTTTTAAAAGGACGGCCTATGTTTTGACAACTAATTGTGCTATAAGATGTTGCCCGCAACTCCATTTGCGCAAAATACGTTTATAGCGACGGAATTATGCATTTTCCGTGTTTAAAGCTGCGTTTCCACCGGAGATGAGCTAAACTGCGTTGCGAGGACTGTGTTTTTAAGAACCAATAGAAACGCTTCATTTGCCTGACAACATTCAGCGTAACGATTCTATTGGTTCTTGTAGAACATATTCCTCGCAACGCAGCTTAGCTCATCTCCGGTGGAAACGCAGCCTAAAATTATCCTATGTCCTTATACCACAGTCAGGTCAGTTGTCAGGACACAAAGTATGTTCAAACTTTGTGTCCTGGTTTCCATCTAAATTGGTTCAGCTGTTTAATCGTGAAGAGGATTATCTACAAAATACAAATTACCTACACATTGACAGACAACATTTCCGGACCTATATTAGTATGGAAGACTAACAAGTTCTGCGTTTGCCATTCTTCGACAAATGAAAATAAAAAATAAATACTGAAACAAAGTAAAATGAATGATAACATTGTCGTAAAGAACATTGTCGTCTACATATAAGTAAGCGGCTTGTTCCTTAATTCTTCTTCGTATTAACGTATGTTTTAATTGATGATTATTCCTCCTAATATATTGAAATATTTTTGTTAACCAAAACCGTCTAAACTCTAATGAATAGTAAGCCCCGGATTTATAAAATATACCGTTGGTTGAAGGCCGTTATAGGCCACGGTCTAGGGGCGGCAGCATCCTATGGGGGCAAGCGTCCATAGAGGCCTTAGTTTTTTTCTGAAAATATCTACGTGCTACCAATGCCAATAATAATAGGACTTACTGAAATATAAACTGTCAAGTTTTTAATGTTTTACCTTAATATTTTTATTTCAGGTGAGATCGTTCGTCCGCCCGATGTTTTTGGACAGTCGACCGAAGAAGTTGTTTTACGACCTCCTAACATTTATAACGACGAGAGTGGCGATGACCTACGCGACGGTTCCCTTTGTGCTGCTACATCTATCGCCGAGCCTCGCTTTCTATGGGTGAGTGGGCATTTTAATCGAGAAGTGTAAATAATAATAGAAGATACGATAGGTTTTGCCTATGTAATTCGTTTGCGTATAATTAAAACTATAATGGTACCGAGTAACAGCACAATTTAATAAACTAGATGTTGACAAATGTCGCGTGAGTAATTTTTAGCATAAAACTATTCTTAGATGTTAGGGATTAGATGATACATGATAGGAAGATGATACTCAAAGTATCTGCATACTAAATTTAATCTGCATAAATTGGTTCAGCAGTTGGTTGACGTGAAAAAGTTAGACAAAATATATTCGCTCATTTACAATATCAGTGCCATTAATAATTATTTATGTTGCTGCATGTGAAGTTATAAGACTACAGGCTCGCGTCTAAAATGGATGGGTCAAATGAACCACCTGGGGACGTATATAGGACGATATTAGAGCATAAAATAATAAGATTTAGTACTATGCCGTCACTTGTAAGCTGTCCAACTGAGTGCTGGTGAGAATTCAAAAGTGCATGTAGGGCGAGTACATTTTGGTCATATGATCCTGTACGGCATTTTTACCATCGATAGACACATGAAAAATAATAAGAAAGCCCGCAGTGCCGTACAAAAATAATGCGCCAACAAGTCGGTCTTTTTATTTTATTTTCGGCTAATTTCCATGGTAAATTTGTTTTTTGTTTTGTTGTAAAAATAATGCGACAATAGAAAAAAATCGAGGGTTACAAACCCCCGTTTTCAGGGGTCCGGGAGGTCATTTGAACCAACATAAAATTAATTCATTTTGAAAGTATGTTATGCATAGATCATATTTTTTGTACGCCGTACATTTTTGTTGGTCCAAAGCAGCGGTAGGCAACAGGCGGACCGCCGCGGTCCGGACAGCGAAAGGTCAAATCTCGGACCAGACGGAGAGTCAATTACATATTATGAACCCAGAACTCAGAAGTTTTACGTTACGTTGTCCACCTATAGAACTAACGAATCCTCAAAAAAAAAATATAAAGGAGATAGGGAATGGGTGCTAAGCTAAGTACAGAAAAGTTATATAACGTGACCTGAAAAGAAAAGAAAAAAAACCTTAAAAAAAAAAAGAAATCCCACCAAAACATGAAATGTAAAAGGAGCCAAGCAAAATATTGCATAGCTATTCAATTTAATACTTCAGTCGGAATTTCCAGGAATTGCTATTGTATTCTATTGTTGTCGCGATCACCGGTGCTCGCGCGGGGCCTGAAGGATTACTACTTCTGTCGTAAAAAGTTAAGGGTCCGTATACGAAATTTGCCGATTTCGCTGATTTTACAGACGTGATTTAACAGTTAAAATACAGTATTTCTATAAGTTTTAATGCACAACATGTAAGATCATTTCAATTATAATCTAATGTTGCAGCTAGATTTTTTGTTTTAAGTATTTTTAAATAATCCAACTCAAACCCGCGACAGTTTTGTGATTTTTGCTGTAAAAGGTTTAGAATATCACCTGTTTATGGATTGTATTGACGTCTTAACGGTATGAAAAAATACGATGTACTGTTGAGAAAGTCGTCTATAAAATGTTGGAATTACTTTTTACCACTTTAATATGAAATAGTTGATTAAAAAAATATGTAACTCGGCAAAATTTTAAAGAAATTGGGCAAAAAATCGCTGTTAATTTCGGCAACTTGGAGCTGTAATTCATAAAAAGAAAACGACAGAAATAATATATAGATAAAATTCTATCCAATTCGAGAAAAAAGAAAAAAAAACAAATTGTGCCAAAAAAACACGATTCAAAACAACCTAAATCTCGCATTATATTACTCGCCGCAAGTTTGAGTCGGCTTTATTAAATATATTTTAAATCTAATAATTTTATTTATATATATATATATATATATATATATATATATATATATATATATATATATATATATATATATATATATATATATGTCTAATAAGGGGAAAAAAAAACTAATAATATTTCTGTAGCGAACCTTTGCAATTTCGGCAAAATTTCGTAATACGGACTTTTAAGCGTCTGCAAAAAACTATTTCCATTTATTATTCCTTTCAAATTTTTATTTTATCTCAACATTTTTTTTTTCAGGAGATTGTATTATTCTCTACACTTCATTGCCCTCGGAGCGTTGTTGCTACCACCCAAAAAGCACGTTTCAAGTTCTTCCCCAAGCAACGATCTTCCTAAAGAGTCTTCCAAATATACGAATAACGCACAAAACGATAAGGCTGAAACTAATGGAAAATTGAAGATATCGTAATTCCTAACACGATTCCTCTATCCGTAAACAACAATTTTAAAATTATTTTAAGTAAAATATTTTTTAATCTTGCAACACCGAATAAATCGAGCCATATTATACTTTTTAATTATTGTGACCAGCACAAAGTCGAATATAAAAAGGTCGTAGGATCTTTGTGTTTACTTATTGAAATTATTATTTTTAATTGAATTTCTTTAAAAGTAAAATGTGTATAATATTTGCATTTTATAACAATATGTTGGCTAGTAACATATTTTATCTTATAGTACAAACAGTGGGAACAATTTTTAATATTATATTATAAGACGTGTAGCTTCCAAAAGCAAAAATTTGCTATTTTATATTATTTTGTCTGTTACTTGTAAATTATTATTGTGTTAAAAAAATCTCACTAATATTTTATTTACAACTTTATCTCAAATACAAGAGCTCATACTTAATATTGATATGATGAGTTAATAATGAAGTTTATAAGTATACATAGTTTAAGGTTATTTGGTTAAGTAAAGTTATTTTTTTATAATGAGCACAAAATATAATAATGAAAGCAATAATCTTTTATAAAATATTATAATATAATACGAAAAGCCACTAATTAATAATAAGTTTTTCTGTTTGTTAAGATTTTTTAAATTTAATATAAGAGCACTTTTCCTGTCCGCGACCTATCATTTAATTTTCATTTATCAATTATCATAGACGTTTTTTCTGTTATGCGGGCAACACGCGTGCGGACCAAATCTGCGCGCAGCCGATGACATGAATAAGGGTCTATACAGACGGACCACATTTCAACTGCAATCCAACCGCAAATTGCAGTTCAAGTGCGGTCCGTCTGTGTAGACCCTAACAGGAAAAGCGCCCGGCCGGGTTTCCACTGACACGAAGCGAGGCGGAGGAGCTTAGCGGTGCCCGAATTGACCAATCACTATGCTCGAAATCTTCGCTCCGTTTCAATGGAAACAGCACGAGCGGGGTGGAGCAGAGCTGAGCGGATATTCATAATAAAAATACGGCGAGGCCCTGCGGTGCCCTGCGGTGCAGAGGACAACGCATTGGGGTGCAGAGCGGAGGACAGCGGTGCGGAGTTAATCATTAATCATTCAATAAATTCCAAAAGTATGCTCCGCTCCATTCCACTTCAGTGAAAACACTGACCACTTTTCATATTGGAAACGCGGCCTAATAGGCACAACTATTTAATATTTAGGTAATGTTATATTAATTTTATAATTTATTTTGAGTACCATAAGAAAGTATTATATTGTGTTGTGGTCTTTTAATAATAATAGTTATTTCTATTTTGTAATGAACTGTAGGAAGTGTGTTTTGAATATATTTGTTATACGCCAATTGACTGCCAAACTGCCAATCTTTAAAGTATTACAAGTAAAAGATTTAAACTTTTTAACTATAATTATGAAAAATTAATAATAATTTATACGATCATAATTTTATTATTAAAGCTGCACTAAATATCTGTGGCCTTTGGTGCAGCTTAGAAGCTGCACCAAAGGCCACAAGTAATGTTAGACCATTACTTCGAATTTCTTGTCAAGTGTGCAAATATTAATAATATTAATATAAATGCTCTTCTATAATACCCTATTTAATTAAGTCGATACATTCAATGTTAGACAATAACTTGGTGTATAATAATATATATTCAAGCACATTTCAAACTAGACATAATATTATAATTGAGGCTAATAATAATTTTCTAGGTTTGTGTAACATCAAGTGTTTCAATTTGATTATTAATATAAGTTAATGTTTTTACACCTAACTGGCAGCTTTGTAATCATGTTTTATATTAACCAAATAAGGAATTATTCACTGATATAATATAGAGTATAGAGTTATAGACTATACTGTACTCGGCGAAATGTATGTATGAAATGGCGGTAGCGGTCATTTACTCCCTGTAAAGAACTTGTCATTTTCTATATTATAAACCGCGATTGACAATGAAGTGTCAGATGTCAGTCACAGCTTTGGCCTTTGTATAGGAAATGACAAGTTTTTGACAGGGAGTCAATGACCGCTACCACCATGTTTCGCCGAGTACAATACAGTAATTTATTGACTAATGAACAAACTAGCAAAAGAAAGGTCTTCTTTTTCTTTAAAAACGGCCTCCCTTGATGAATAGCCAATATCAGTGGCAACGCACTTTGGAAGTTTGGTGTTTACGTCCAAAGGCATAGGTCATCATTTCTATTAGGTGATCTGTTTGCTCATTTGCCTTCTATTTAAAAAAAAAACTGGTAGTATGACCTTCAAACTATATGTTAGTACTGTAACTGTTAGAGATCAACTACGATAACATGGCGCGCCCCTCCAAATGACTGTTTCAATGTGTGTAGTCACATCCTTATGAAAGAGTTTGTATGTAGTAAGTATTCAACAACCAATCACAGTACACGTAATATTTCTGTTAATGTCACTTATTACCAAGATTTGTTGGTCAATTAATCATAAATAGCCTACCACGCAAGACAACGCACTTCAAATGTTTTGACAACGCACTCTTCAAACGTTTTGAATTTTGGAGGGGCGCGATGTTATCGTAGTTGATCTCTACATACAATATGACGCCGTCTACAGTGGACAAGATTCTTTGTGATAAATATATATATATGTATAATGCAACTTCCATTACTTTCACAAATAAAAATAAGACTTCTTTGTATGAGTTTGTCTGTACAATATGATACAATATTTTTGTATTTTAATAAATGATGTATAAAATTCAGCTGCTGGTCAAAAGTCAGCTGGATAATATGTTTGACAAAACGTGACCAAATTACGTAGGTCCGCCATCTGCCCAGGAATCAACTTCTCTGATAGTCCACATAAATATTATAACTACTTACCTGCAAGACCAGATGTCTAACAATTTATGTGATATAGATCTGTACATTTTGTACAGCTTCAAACGAAATATATTATTTTTATGTTCACAACATAACATTATTACCTCAACTTACCTGACAAAAGTTGTTAACAGTTGCTGATGATTTAAATAAAGATTAACTTTGTTACACAATCTGTGTGTTTATTTCCTGCACATTTCATTACATTAAACTAAGGATAGATTAATCAAGGATTTAAAAAAAATACGGATAGAGCACTACACTACAAAGAGGTGAAGCATGCAAGGTACGACAATTTCGTCACAATTTCGTTTATTGTACACGTGACCGACACTCACACACGCAACTAGGTATTACAACCCGCTGTCATTGTACATAGAGTGACGGCGCCAATGACACGCACACATCCTACACGGGCGGCCATTACTATGCTTCACTCGGGATTAGACAAGGTTACATGCGTATTTTTTTTAAATCCGTGAGATTAATATAGTGCGACAAGGCTCAGTTTTTGACAGTTCATAAAAAGTGACGTTTTTGTTTGATGGCATCGTTAGTTCCTTTTTCGCCACGTTTATTTAAAGCCTTGTCGAGCTGTAGAATTATTAAAATATAATATTAGCTGTTGCCCGCGACTTCGTCCGCGTCAAAGTTTTTTTTTTCCTATTTTTTAAATAAAAATTATCCTATATTCTGATACCTAAGTTGCATGATGATATTAAGGCGGGCAGTAAGCCCATTTTGTTATTCCGTGACTCCCGGTTTACCTAGTTCCAGTATAATGACGAAATGTAAAAAAATATGAGATTAAAAGCACAATATTTAAAAGACTTTAAACCATAAACATTTTAATAAAACATAATACTTTGATTGTAATTAATTAACAAACTCATCACCGACAAAAACCCGTATCATCGAAATATAAGTATTAACAAGGAAAACATACATTTTGTTTTAATAAATTGATAATGAATCTATATTAGAAAACTTAACCGAACATTTTTGTTCCTTAGTATTTATTTCGAAAGATATTTAAAAAACACACGAAAAATAAAATAGAGAAGATACGCCCCTCGTAACTACAATTTCTTGCTAAGCTAAAATGAATCTTATTGTATACACTTATATGCGTACACGCTTGGCACTCGCGTTTGCAATTAGGGATTGCAATCCCGCGAGATCCCACGCCAATTTTTAATCTGCTGGATCCCGCATCTACAAAACGCGGATCCGCGGATCCCGCATGACCCATTTGCATAATTTCTCGGGGAGCCCATATGATGGAATGGAAGTTTTGATAGCAGCACTTTATGCCAAACCCAATCAAAGGCCTTCGCAATGTCCAAACTTCACGGGCGTATATATAGCTTTGATAAGGGGGGGGGGGGGGGTACGCCCTTATTATTTTATTATTTCTGTTGCCGCTATAACAACAAAATATACTAAAAACATAATAAAGGGAGGCTTCAATAATGTCAACAGGTAGTCACTTGAAATTTTCACAAAATCCTCAATTTTATGTGTACTTTAATAATCTATACATATTATAAAACAAAGTCGCTTTTTTCCCTCATGTCCCTTTGTTCCCTTTAATCTTTAAAACTACGCAACGGATTTTGATGATTCTTTCAGTGTTAGATAGCCCATTTATCGAGGAGGGCTATAGGCTATATTTTATCACGCTAAGACTAATAGGAGCGAAGAAATAGAGGAAAATGTGGAAAAAACGGAGACAATTATTTGAAAGGGCTAACTTGAACGCGCTAATCTCAGGAACTACTGGTCCGATTTGAAAAATTCTTTCAGTGTTAGATAGTCCATTTATTGAGGAAGGCTATATTTTATCACGCTAAAACTAATAGAAGAATGTGAAAAAAACGGGGAAAATTATTTGAAAGGCCTTATCTCGAGAACTACTGGACCAATTTCGATGCCCAAAACTCTATTTTGCATGCTTTTGGGGATCATCGCTCTTGTGGAGATTACTGTTGTAACAAAGAAAAAGTTCTGACTTCTTCCCTAGAAATAAGTAACTCAATAATGTGGTTCAGATTAAAAGTAATAATTGGCAACGTTGCAGCAAAAAGTGGCAGCCTAATAGAAGACGTTGACACGAATGCGGCTGAACGCTTTAATAGCGTTGTTGCCAAGATGGTTGGTGGAAAAAGGGTATGTTATTCAACAAAGCGCTCCTATCAAGGGCGATGTACTGCAGCTGTCGTTTCATTCAATAACAAACTTCCAAAATTTTGAATGCAAAAACGATATCTTGGTAGGAGTCCTCGAAATAATCTAAGAAAAACTGAGCAAAGGCGTATTAAAAAACGTGACTGGAACAAAAGACACCCTTCAAAAAAAAATCGTTCCCTAAATAAGTATACACGTATAACACAACACAGCTACAGAGAAAACAGTGAAGAACCGGACATGACAAAACACGAATTAGAAATAACTAAAGAAGAATTTTTGAAAAATTTATTGATTTTAACGAGTGACAAAGGATTGAAAGGGACACATTATTACAAAGAGACTGTGATGATTGGCTGGAACTAAGAAAAAATATGGTTACAGCTCCAAATTTTGGGAAAATAATTAAACGGAGAAAAGGAACCAGCTGTTCGAACTTAGTGAAAAATCTTTTATATAAAAAAAAAAACTTATCAAACGTGTCTTCAATAGCACATGGAATAGAAAATGAGAAACTTGCGATTGAACAACTAGCTATGCAAGAAAATATATCAATTGAGCCTTGCGGCCTATTTATTGACTCTAAGTATTCATTTATTGGCGCAACACCAGATGGTGTAGTTGGGAATGAAATTATAGTTGAAATAAAATGTCCTATTACGGCATACAAAAAAGGAATCAATCAAGCGATCGCCGAAAATAAGATACAGATTTATAAATTCAATAAAAAAACAAATACGTTGTCGATCAATCAGAACAGTGATTGGTATTTTCAAATACAAGGACAGCTGCATGTCACAGGTAAAAAAAAATGTATTTTTGCTTTTTGGAGTGGCGAAAATCAACAAATAAAAGTAGAATATATAGAAAGGGACGATAATTTCTGGAAAGAAAAAATGGAGCAAAAATTGGTGACATTTTATATGGAATGCTAAATGCTTATTGCCAGAAATTGTCAACCCAAGGCATTCTCGCGGGATGCCCATAAGAGACCCAAATGTACCAAAAATTTAATATTATTAATAATTATTTATCGGATAATAAAAATCCTTGATTATGTAAAACTTTTAAATATTTTTTAATGTTTCTTTTGTTTAGGTTATAAGTAATAAAAATGTTTTATTATAATTATATGGAATGCTCAACCCAAGGCATTCTCGCTGGATGCCCATAAGAGAGTAGAGACCCAAATGCACCGACCCAAATATTAATATTATTAATAATTATTTATCGGATTATATATAGATAGATAGATAAACACTTTATTGCTCGCATATAAATGGGTATACAGACAGACTTAAAATACTTAAAAACTAAGATATTAATGTGGGCAAGGGCTGCCTTATCGCTATAAGCGACCTCTTCCAGGCAGAGTTCACAAGTCACAACTGTCCATTACGGATAACTGAGGATTATGTAAAACTTTTAAATATTTTTAAGGTTTTTTGTTTAGGTTAGTTATAAAGTAATAAAAATATTTTATTATAATTAAATGTTTTTGTATAACCTACCTGACAACCTACATCACCAATTGATTATCTAGAATTGAATGCATTAAAATAATTTTAAATAATATCTTGTTAATTTTTGTTTTACAATTATTTTAAATAACTTATTAAATCCATACTAATTATATCTTCATATTGATCATAATCATGTTTATTTGTTAATTTCTCAATTCCACTTTCAAAGCATTTACAATAACCGTCAAATAATAGATATTTGTGACGATTTTACGAAGGGGAATTTTCAGCTGGTAAAAAAGAAATTATAATTTACGCGAATAAATTATCTTGATTCTTATCACGAAGACCGCTAAAGCGTGTCACTTCAAGCGACGCCAGCGCCTCTAGTCTCAAATTCACAACTGCTAGGTACCGCTAGAATAGTGCTAGGGTGCAAGTAAGTTGGATGGTAAGTGACTACAAGTTTTATAGTAAGATGCTGTCTAAACAAAATTGCTTGTCATTAGCAATAATTTATAATAAAAACTGAATTAGAGCATCCAGCTCTATAAAATTTTAGCATCCAATAAAACTATAATGTAAAATGTTTTTGGAGATAAAACAAATGACTGGCACTACTATACCTTGACGGCACTTTTGACCGTGATTAGTAATTGGTTAATCGCCTTGCCTCGTGGCTCGCCTTGTGATGCTCGCATCCAAAGCGGTTTCTTAATCGAAGTCAAAGGGCTCTACGTTGAACGCAACCATGTTGTTTGCATTATCTCCGGAGGCCGAGTCGGGAGATGAGCCATGTGCAATTGGTGTCATTATACTATCAAAGAAGTTGATTCCTAGGCAGGTGGCGGACCTACGTAATTTTGTCGCGTAATACGCGAAATTCGTCCGAATGGCGACATATTATCACAACAGCTAATTAACGTAAGACAACTATGAATGCCTATGAATCAAATTCTTCGATGATATAACATTACATACATTAATAAAAACAATATTTTTCTATTCGCAATCGCACTACATACGAGAAATGAGAATATAAAATAATAAAAAATTGTCACAAAAAATAAGAGTAAAAAATTAAATGTTTAATAGAAAAATGAATGAAATGTCTCTATCTTGTCATTACACTGTGAATTAGACTACGCCTACTCTCTTCTGATTGGTTAATTTAATACACTCTCTATTTGCATGTGTGTATAAATAGTCTTTGGTTGTGTGCAAGGTTATCGTTTTGGAATTGAGGTAAATCCTCGCCTTAAGTAGTTTTTGCGTGAAAGCGTAACAAATATCTACGCTTTCACATTTATTTATAATATTAATAAGGATTTTACATATTATTATTTTTTTACACTTTATTTTATAGTTAGTTTATTTTAAAGGTACAGTTGCAGACATTTTTGTTGCAGTTTTTGACATTAGTTTGAAGTAATGTCAAAAACTGCAATAAAGGAGTTCGATCTTTCAACAACTGCACCTACAACCTAATATAAGATATACAGAGTGCAATAATTAGACCTTCCTGCCAAATTTTTTCCAGTACATATGCACCCTGTATATCTATACATTTTAAAATTACATAATATTATGGATAACCATGTTTCTGGGATTTCAACTACATATAAATGTAGTTGAAAGGCGGTCTGTTCGTCCGTCTGTCCGTCTGTCTGTCTGTCTGTCTGCGGTTTTGCTCAGAGACTATAGGACCTACAAAGCTTTAATTTGGCACGAATGCACATATTAATGATGCCGACAAAATGGTACATGAAATATTTAAAAAAATATTGTTTTTATAGTACCACTACACTACACATCAAGCGGGGATGAAATTTTTTTCGCGTCCATTCCATCGTGTGGATAGGTTTTTTAAAAATATTACGAGTATTCATAAACCATTTTCCGATTTAGGGATCCGTTTGTGAAATATTAAGTTTTAAAGTAGAAAAAATCGTTAGAGACCAGTGTGAGACCTTTTGGAAATGTGAAAAAATTCACGGGAGTAGGAAATATGCTGAATTTAAAAGGAAAACTATCACGGCTAAGAAAACTTCATAAGTTATTGAGTAATAGTCGATCAACTAAAAAAGATATTATTCGGTGAAGTATAAAGAGACTTTTCGTTCAAATTCCTTTAAAAGTAACTGAGATGATGTTGTTAGTAGTGTAAAATACGATATAATTTATAAATGTACATTCATTGACAATACAAAAATTTTAAAAAACTAGCGGTACTCCGTACTACGGAACCCTATATTGCGCGTGCTACACGCAACACTACACGCACTTGTCCGATTTTTTGGATCGGATTATCCAAAAGGTTGGTGTATTTAGTATCAATTTCATCAACTTTATGGTAATTTAAACTCACATCTCACTTATTTCTTGATACTCTTCATTTTCAGGAATGCCTGTCGGATATAACATAATACTCCTGGAACATCATTGGTATCCAACATTCTCTTTTGTAGCTCTTTGAAATTTTTCAAGTTTGGATTTACGCTTTGCACTGAAAAAATTATATTTTTATTTAAAAAATCTAGTATTTACCAAAAGTTAAACAGGTTAAGAGTAAGGGCCTTATCACACTGGCGATTAGCGAGCGATTTGAAAGCGACGCGACTGCGCAGCGCGCACGCTGCGCTGTCGCGGCGTGCGCGCTGCGCAGTTGCGTCGCTTTCAAATCGCTCGCTAATCGCCAGTGCGATAAGGCCCTAAGTATGAGTAAGTAAGTAAGTAAGAATAAGTTGTTTAAGTGTGAACATTTAAACCAAAACACTTGTAAAGAAAACTTGTAAAAACAGAATAAAGGGCTATTTTATTTATTTATTTAAACAGTTTAAGAAAAACAACAGAATACTATAATGCCCAGAAGTTTCAAAGCAGAAAAAATCGTTAGAGTACAGTGTCCCTTCTACCAGCTAAACGCACAGTGTGATAAAAATCTCGATTTTGTTTCACCGCGTTTTTCTTTCAAAATACTTTAGTTGATAGCTATATAAACATTAGACTTTAGAGTAAAACTCCGAGATCGATATTCTTTATAATTATTTTTTTAAAGAATCTCAATTAAGAAGTTATATCCAATTCAATTTTTTTTAATTGATTTGGATATAAATTCTGACACAGAGGTTATTAGAGTGTGATTTTTAATAACATTGATAAAGGATTACTCACACTATCGTTTCATGCTTAAAACTTTTTCTAACTCAATCTAATCGCGAAATTAAAAATGAAAAACTAAAATTATTAAATAAATAAATATCTCCCTACTTGATCACAGTAGATTAACCAAATTTGGAGAAAAAGTAAAGTATTAAGTGCTTGTTCAATTGGTATAAACAAAATTAATGTTGCTTGATTAGTTTTTTTTTTAATTAATTTTTATGCAACTTCAAGGGAGTAGAAAACATTATGTTGAATTTAAAAGGAAAATTATCACAGCTAAGAAGATTTTATAAGTTATTGAAGAATAGTTGATCAACTAAAAAAAAATATTCAGCCAAGTATAAAGGAACTTTTCATACAAATTCTTTTGAACATAACTGGAATGATGTTGTTAGTAAGTGAAAAGCACATTATAAATGTACATTCATTGATCATACAAAAATGATCAAAAACTAGCGGTACTACGAACCCTATATTGCGTGTGGCCCGACACGCACTTGTTTACTATTGCTTTTGATTGGCTAGTGTTTAAGCGTCGATTACACTAGCGTCGATTACACTGTCTATCTAGTGCACTACGTCATGTAGGGCACTAGATGTAGTGAAATGTAAATGTATGTAGGGATATAGGACCCTAGCTTAGGGCGGCAGGGAGAGCCTGACCTGCCTACATCGCCTACATTACTACATGTAGTCCAGTGCAATCACAATTATGGAGGTAGTGCGCCTAAGTCCGCAGCGAGACGGTCAGTCTCGCCCACAGAACATTAATATAACTCCTACCAGAGGTCTCGCCGCGGCATATGTGCGTTTAATTGGCATAATGACTATCGAAAAAGAAACTTTATTAAGTATTTTAGAACTGTTCAAAGAGATATCCCGATTACAAGAATGCCGGCATGATGGGTTTAAAGTTTTACTGGCAATATATAAGAAATTTTTATATAAGAAAGCATGTGTGCCATGGTTGGTGTATTGTATTTGACTGGGTTAGGATTCCCTACAAAGTGCAATGTAAACAGAACGCCATTTATGTAGCGCCCTAGCTAGATCACCAGCTAGTGCACTAAATGTAGCGCAGTGTAATCGACGCTTAAAAAATTAACCAATCAACAATGCTAGTGAAAAGATAAACTCCTGTCAAAAAACCTCAGAAACCGGGCATTAGTCTTTTAGAACATACAATAATTTTTATGTAAAAAATAAAAATTATTGTAGATACTTACGATCATAATTTCCAGTTTTAATATTTCTCACAAGGCGAACCGAGTAATTATCAGGTTCTTTTTTGGACTCAGTGAAAAACTGTACATATACTGTCTGTGTATCTTTGCTTCGAGATTCAACAGTAAAATACATTTTCAAAAACTTTTTATAGTATTTTTTAGCTGTTAAAAATGCCTCATGTCTTTCTCTAACTTCTTGAGTCAGTAATTTTTGATCTGAAATAAAATATTTAATTATGTGAATCATGCATATTATGAAGGATGATGAAAATTGAAATTGGGAATGGATGAAGTTGATAGGTTAGCACTAGATTCATCTATACTAAAATTATAAATGTTAGTGTGTCTATTCTGTCTGTCTGTTACCTCCTTACGCCCAAACCGCTGAACCTCTAGAGATACTTTAGAGTCCAGAGAAACAACATAGCATACTTTTATCCCTCAATTATGTATGGTTCCTGCACAACAAATGTATTGTGGTGCAATGGACTTACGGGCATCATCTAGTTTAATCCTTCGATCGCGGATTCTTGGAAATCTGGGGTTGGCATTTGAATCACGCATTGTAGGGAGAGGGGGGCAAGGGTGGCATTTTATAGGGGTTAGTTACCCCTTTTAAATGACACCCAATTTGGGTCTAGGAGATGCGTATTTTTTTTTTTTTTATATGTGTTTGAAGTTACGGTGTGAAGGAACATTATTTTTTGTTAACATGTCATTGAAATTAATTTTCCACGGATACCAGGGGGGGGGACCGCCAAAACAAAAACAAACGCAATCCAGAAAGTCCAAAAGTAGGTTAGGTTGGAACTTAGACCACAACACCCAGAAATAGGGATAATTGAAGCTAGTTCTGCCATTTTTTATGTGGTGAATTTTGTTAAGTATTAATTTTTATCAAAAAACCTCAATTTACATTGTTAAATACAATTGAAATTTTAGTTCTCCACTCACAACAGCCTAGCGAGAGGCATTTTTCCGAAGAAACACTCTGTAAATTGTCGAGAATAGAATATGACGTAGTGTCAATATTAAGAAAATTTCAAAGGTGAGTAGCTCTAAAACTGGGGGCTCCTTGTTGTGGTGTTGGTACAGGGGGGGGGGGGGGGGGGTGTTTTGTGTTGCAAAGACCTTACCATTTGATCAATTATGATAACTACAATGCAGATCTTGCCATGCACTTACAAAATGTGAACCCGAACTGTAACACAGAGGAACAATGGTTACAATTGCTGACAGCAATAAACACCACCACAAACAAGCATGCCCCAGAAAGACTTAACACATACAAAAGTCACAATAAACCTTGGATCAATAAAGAAAAAACTCTGGAAGGTATATATACAGACTAGACTAAATGAGGACTATGAAAGATATCGTGAAGTGAATAATAGATGTGTCTCACTTACAAGAAAGCAAAGATTTAACTATGAATCAAAAATTTTGGATAACGGTGAGAAAGGATTTTACTCATATATTCGACAGAGTGTCTCCTCAAAAGTTGGAATACCTCCGGCTATGAGAAACCCAAATGGAGACCTTGCTACAAACCCAGTGGACATAAAAGAAATATTTGGCAGTGAATTCCAAAGGGCATACTCAAAAACACAGCCAATCGACCTCGGAACTCAGCTTCCAATTTTACCTAAAGTTACAAATGATTTGAGTGATATTGAATTGACAGCTAAAGATGTTGCTAAAGTAATTGCAGGACTTAACGCTCACTCATCACCTGGTCCAGATCAAATTTCATGTAGTATTGTTAAGAACTCCAGCAAATTACTAGCCCAACCATTAAAAGACATAATGAACAGTTCATTCTGCGCTGGTGTAGTGCCTCAAGATTGGAAAAAGGCCATTGTAACACCAATTTTTTAAAAAGGAGATAAGACTGATCCCAAAAAATTTCGACCTATAAGCCTCACAAGCGTAGTGGTGAAAATTATGGAAAAAATAATCTCTGAAAAATGAATACATTTTGGCATAGGGAAGGAGTAATCTCTGCCAAGCAACATGGATTTGTCAGAAGAAAATCAACCATAACGAACCTACTGACATGTGTATGTTCTTGGTGCAACGAACTTGATAATAAACACCCAGTTGATATCATATACCTGGATTTTGAACGTGCCTTCAATAAAGTTTCCCATAAACACCTTCTAATGAAACTAGAACACTTTGGAATAAGAGGATGGCTTCTAAACTGGATTAGTAACTACTTACTAATCCAGTTTAGAAGCCATCCTATTTCCAACAGAACATTCCAAGTTTGAATAGGTAACTCTCTTTCTAACTGTAAAGAAGTGACAAGCGGTGTTCCACAGGGCTCGGTGCTCACAGCAGGCCTGTTCGGTATGTATGTATTTGATCTAATTGCTTTGATAAGATCTCAATCAGCCTTCTTTGCCGATGATGGAAAATTTTTTGCTAACCCTCTAGTAAGCTCTAATCAAATACAGGAAGACCTTGATCGGATACTTACTTGGACCAAAAACTGGTTATTAAGTTTGAACTTAACAAAGTGTTGTGTGTTGCACTTGGCAAACAACAACCCAAAATTACAGTACACCATTGACGGTTGCCCTTTGGCCTCTACCAACTCACAAACAGATCTAGGAGTTCACATAACACATAACTTAAAATGGGACCAACACATTGCTAACATTGTCAAGAAAGCCAACTCATTCGTTTACTTGGTTAAGAGGACCTTTCAAGTTGTAACAATTGACCTATTTTTGAAAATATACAAAACTTATATAAGACCTCTACTGGAATATGGATTCCAAATTTGGAGTCCATACTTTCATAAGGATATTGATCTTTTGGAAAGTGTACAAAGAAAGGCAACAAAAATACCGAAAGCACTTCGACATATGAGCTATGAAAATAGATTAAAGGCATTACGCATCACAACGCTAGAAGATAGGCGCCTGCATGGTGACCTCATAGAGACATACAAAATATTAACACATTGTTGCAAAGTGCCAGAGCTTGAAGATATTTACATTAGGAAAGATGTGAAATCCAGGTCAACTCGAGGTCATCATCTCAGACTAGAACGTACACCAGCAAACTCACTTGTTGCTCACAACTTCTTAAGTAATAGAGTTGTGCAGACTTGGAATAAGTTGTCCGATGATATTGTATCTGCACCAACTGTTAACAGCTTTAAAAATAGACTTGATAAATGGTTGATGATGACGACAAATAAGTCCTGCAAAAGAAATTAATAACGAGTGTATGAATTACAACACTGTGTAATATGGTCATATCAGCTAAATGCTGCTAGACCATTAACAATAAATAAATAAAAGAAATAAAATAATTTGGTTGTTTAATTGAACATAACCTCAAAATTTAAAATAACAATTTTCTTGGTAACTATTGATTTCCTAACTTTGGGGAGGGGTCAGGGGAATCCCCCCCTTCCCTCCCCCCTCCCCCTCCCTATAATGCGTAATTCAAATGCAACCCCGAAATCTGTAAGTACCATAAGTGGCCACTTGGGAGTTGAAGTGTTAATATATTTTTAAATAATGCTTAGAAATAGATAATTTAAAATACTTGACTTTTGATTCACTACCTAAGAAGGCAGCTGCCCAATACTTATGTAGAATCCTGGCTACGACCATAGGTTTGACTCTTTCCCCTACAAAAATTTACTATTTGCAAGAAGAAAGGTGGTAAATAGAATAAATAGTAGATTGTCTTACCTTTTTTATAGGTTTCATACTGATCCTGGTTCTTAGATAAATCTTTTAGCTTATATTCTATTTCTTGACGCAGCTTTTGGTTTTCATCTATCAAAAGTTTTAGCTCTTCGTCATTACTTAAGGAGGCTTTTTTTTTATTCTTTACGTTATTGAATATAAAATTGTTCTCAATAAGTTTTAAAATATATTCGTCTTTAAATTCCACCTCAAGGTGGATTAAGCGATTTTTTTCTATCTCCCTTATATCCATCGTGAATTCCCAATTTTCAGCAATGTAGTTCATGATTCTATTCACCAACTGAGTTCACCAAACAAACACTTCTCGAAAACTGCCTCTGTGTTGTGACTTGTGAGTTGTGAAAGATTTTGTAATTTGTATGAGTTTAACTGAGTTTATGATCTATAACATTTCTTTATTTCCACAAGGCCAAATTATAAACTAAACAGTTATCACAAATTTTTCACTATTAATGCTCGCTTTCCGGTTATTTTCCTGCACACTTAACTGTTTTCCTGAAAACCATTTGCAACTGAAAAAACTGGAAGCGTTCAAAGTTCAAACTTCAACCGTCATCGCCAGTCAGGCCGTAGACGAAATTCCTGAACAAAAAAAAAATTGGGTTCCAACTTCCAAATTTAAACGTAGCTACTAAACGAAACAGCTAATCTGTGCAAGGTCGACTGTGATTGGTTGATAAAAAGACCATAGAGAATATAAACTACATCAGAAAGACTACTAAAAAAGACGAAGAAGGAGTTTAAAATTCAAAGTTCGATTTTCATTTTGTGAAAATTATTTTGTAGCAACTCATACAAAAATTGTAAATTGAGTGGATTAATTACGAAAGATAAGCCATTGTAAAATGTAAATGTAACCGTTAATTGATAAATTGAAGCAAAACATAACTATGTCACTTTAAGATATTCAAGAGAACGAAAGGAACTTATTTCTGCTTACGACAATAGTTTATTTTCGAGTCTGATGACAATCACGATAATAACACAGTTGCTAGGATACAGAAAGAATAATAGACAATACTTAATTCAAAACCATATTCTTAACATGTCATACCATGTTCTAATACAAAGTATGTCGTAGTATTATTTGCATATTTGTACAATAATTTACAACTTAAACTATATTAATATGAAAAAGATAGATTATTATTTCATAGAAAATATTATAATGTATATCAGTATGCAGTTAATTTGGAAAATGTTAAAATGTGTATATTGTTTTATTGTAATAATGTAGTTTAAAGTTCACTGGTAATAATTATACATGATGTTGATAAGTATACTTAATAATTTATGTAAATTGTATGGAAATGTAGTAAATGAAAAATGTTTCATTAATTTCAGATTTTTAGGTCCCTATACTAGTTTGCAACATTTTAGTCTGCAAGCAATAGCTGTTATGGAGATTTTAGGAGGAGAAGGAAGATATGGGATTATGAGTGGTACGACCACCAAGGGAAAATCCTCTGATCAAGACGTGAGGTGGTATGCAGCTGGCCTGAGCCCACGCGATAGATTTCAGCTGTCGTATACAGGGTGTAACAAAACAAAGTAATGATACTTAAGTGTGTATGTATAAAGGTGCACGTCCACTGGATCGGAATCGGAGTGTAGGTACGCAGCGGACGGATTTGTTGCTGATTTGTTGCTTGACTATTTATGGTATTGACTACTGTGAACTGCACTAGAAGTACTGGAACGTCATTCTGCGCCTGACAAATATATGACTACACGACGCGCCGTCCGCACCGTACGTCCCGATTCCGACCTGGTGGACGCGCAGCTTTAATCCCCTCCCTATATAGAGTTTACTGTATAAGCCAATCAAGTAGTTAGTAGAGTAGCATAGACAGCTATTCTATTATATTTATAAATAAAATACATAAAACTGTACTGTAATATTATTAATAGAAATCAACAAAAGCTTGTGGATTAAATCTGTTTTATTGTTTAATTTACCTTATTAGCCTATTTATTTAGCTATGTACAATATTTTTTATTGAAATAAAACATTTATTTGAGCTCATTCCTTTATTATTTAATTTTTTTAATTTTTGGTATGTTTAGAGTGAAAGGTTTTGCACTTAAAAAATTCTAGTTTAGTTTCAAATTAAAAATAATGGATGTTTATTTTTTTCTTCTATTCTTCTATCTTTTGTAACATTTTACGTTATTTTTGACCCTTGCATGTTACATTCATGTGATATGACCAGGGCTTCATAACGTTATCGAATAACAGAAAAAATATCGTTACGTACCGTTATTTTCATAATGGTAGCCAGATAACGTTATTTTTTTAACAATATTTAGTAAAATAACGTTATATTTACCGTTATTATTATAACGATATTTTTTCGTTATGTATAAACGAAAAAATATCGTTATAATAATAACGGTAAATATAACGTTATTTTCTGGTATCAGGTATGCGATCGTGCACGGTGCACTAAATCTCACTCGCAGCCCACTTTTTTTGCGAGATTTGTGTGAAAATACAAAGAAAAAATACACTTTATAAGCGTGATTACGTTTAGAAAATTTTCCCGCCTGTCATGCCTTTTTTGACGGACTATAACGTTATCAAAGAACATATATTTACCGTTATAAATTCTATATAACGTTATAACATTAACCGTTATTAATATAAATTTTTAATGTTATTTTTAATATCGGGTAAATTTTCATAACGTTATCTATGCCCTTGAAGCAGTAACGTTATGAAAAAATAACGTTATTTGAAGCCCTGGATATGACTACAGATGTTACTTTTACGTTACTTTTGGTAATAATTGAAAAAAAAAGATGTTTGAAACCAAAAATGCGAAAACGAAACGCACTAAGTTTTGTTGAGTTTTAGTTTTTTTTTTATTAAATAAGGGGGCAAACGAGCATACGGGTTACCTGATGGTAAGCAACTACCGTCGCCCATGGACACTCGCAACATCAGAAGAGCTGCAGGTGCGTTGCCGGCCTTTTAAGAGGGAATACGCTCCTTTAATTAAAACTTTGATGCACCGTAATATAATATTATAATTATTACGTTTTATGTTTACAGGTAGCAGAAAAAGTGTTTAACGAAATAACCGAAATGACTGGGAGAATTTATGCTATCATTTTGAAAAAAAAAAAACACTGAAAATAAATACAACGAGTAGGAATTAACCCTTTATTTAATAGGATATTGAAGAGCTAATAATTGAAGATGAAAGTGCCTCTTCACTGTGACACCACTGCTGTAACTACATGGACCTAGAAAGTGTAGTGGCGATGATTCTGTTTCCGACTGCATTGTAGAATATTATTTGGATGATCATATTTTATTAAAATAACAAAACCCTGTTTCTCATTACCTATTTATTTTTTGTATTTTTTTAAAATAAGTAGTTCCTTAATAAAACAGGAGTGAGCTTCTCTCAGCTCTCACTGGTCATCAGAGTAGCTCTGCAGCTCTTAGGGAGAGGGTAAATAACAGGTGTTATAAATTCATAATATAATAATAGCTCCCACACCGGTTTCGGTGACGGTGGCCGGTATCATTGAAACCAGGCCAGCTACGTAGGAGTAATTTTAATTTAGCAAGTGTGTGCGCAGTACACAAGAGAACTCTCTATTCCTTTATTCTCATAACCCAGTGGGACGGAAGACCGACACGACTGGCGAGAGATCAGGCGCAGGACCGACTTTTTACATGCCCATCCGACGCATGGATCATCTTACTTGTCAGACAATCAGGTGATCAGCCTGCATTATCCTAACCAAACTTGGAAATAACATGTTTCCAACGCGGGAATCGAACCCACGACCTCCTAGTCAAGAGCCGAGCTCTGAACCACTGGATCACGGAGGCGTTATAATATAATATATTATAACACTAGTGACTACCTAGCTGATGTCCCGGTGAACTTCGTGTCACTTATAAACCTTCCCTGGACTTCCAGGAATATTTTAAGACTAAAATTAGCCACATCGGATCATCCGTTTAATCAAGTTATTGCATTTTTATATATACAAACAATCTTTATTCTCCTCAAAAAATAATTTTACACGTTAAGTAATATCTTAAACAAAACACTGCTCCCCACACTAGAATTCCCTGTATCGTGGAGAGCAGTCTCTTCCATCATGCACATAGATAGGTACATACAATTAATTTTAACCAGCTATAACCTATTTGTGATAAGTAACATAAAGTTACATGAAGTTTTTTTAACAGAACCAATAATGTATTTGTAAGTAAACAGACTATATATTTTTTAAAAGTAGGTGATGCTATTATAGATACAAAATAGACATAATAGCATTATGCCGGCTGTACACTCTCGCCGAGACACAGCGAGTGCGTGAGTGTAAATGGGTGCGCTCGCCTCGTCTCGCCTGTCTCGGACCCTCTCGGTCCGGTGTCGGTATTTTGCGCCCGATACAAAGGGTCTCGCGAGGAAAGCGAGCGCATTACTGTACACTCGCGTTTTTCACTACTAGTCGCGCCGCTAGACAGTGCAGAACAGAAAAATAACAATAATAAACGTCATTATAAGTCATTAACTGTGAGAAATAAAATTAAATATTATTATAGATCTTTGGATTACAATGATATCTTTCGATGCAATGGTGAATGGTGATCATTGATCGTAGATACGTTTTCGCCATTTTTAGAAAAATAATGGTCCATCTTCTCTGAGTTCATAACTGCGATTGAACTAAGCGAGAATGTACATGATCGCACTCGGGCAAGGGGCTCTCGCACGAGACTCTCGCCCGAGAGCTCTCGGTGAGAGTGTACAGCCGACATTACAAGATCATTACCACAGCCACCGAAACCAGCTACAGCTGTACGTGTAAGTTAGTGATGAGGTGAGTTATACAAAGATTATGATACTTTACATAAATTAGTTTGTTTCTTGTAATATCGTAAATAAATCACATACTATAACTACATTATAATTATTTCAAATATTCTTAACTACATACTATATATAAATCATAATATTTACAACGTGTTTTTTAAACTGTATTTAATAATAAAGTATCAAAATCTTTTATAGTGACTGGATACAGTGTGGCCATGAGAGACCACACCGGAAACAAGTGGCGACTCTATTAATGTCGTGACTTTTTTGACGGACTATATATTTGTCAGGTGCAGAATGACGTTCCAGTACTTCTAGTGCAGTTCACAGTAGTCAATACCATAAATAGTAAGCAACAAATCCGTCCGCTGCGTACCTACGTAGGGATGGGTAAGGCAGAAAAAACTGATTCAGAGTAAAAACTCAAACTCAGTAAATACTGAGTATTTACTTTATTGTATGAGTATTTACTCATTGGACACAGTAAAAACGTTTTATTCAATAATTTAGGTTCTAATTACACTTAAACAAATAATAAGAACAAAGAATAAGAACATTACAGAATAATAAAAAATACTTATAATTTAACAGATTCATAATTTTAAGTAAAATAAAGACGATGTAGACCAGTGCCGATACCTTTAAAAAAGTGAAAAAGAATAATAGTAGGATGAAACCCATTAGAAAAGGAGGAGAATAATATAAAAATTAAGGGAAAAATAATTTACGGGCGATCTGAGTTCGGGAAGGGTGTGGGGGTTTTAAGGGTAAAAAACGATTTATCTCGATTTCCGATAAAACTAAAAGTCCTATGGAAAAAAGTTAAATAGCAAAGTTGTAGGTAACAGAAAGATCTAAAACTTTTGTAGTTACGCTTTTTCCACATAACCTTAAAATTTATGTGAAAAATTTTAAAAATCATGTTTTTGGTTTTTTATTATTATCTTTAAAAAAAATTATCTTTCACGAAATTCGGTGAATACTTACCTGTTTCGTACCAAATACGCTGTTATTTATTTGAGAAATATATTTTATTTTTTCACCTTATTTCGAATTTTTTTTTATTTCATTTCTTCAGAAAAACTTACAGCTATGCAATAAAGACAATTAAGACTAATACAATTATCTATGAGCCATTAATAAGTTTTTACATATTATCGTAAAAACTTATTAATGGCATGTATCGAAAAAATACCCTAATTTTCAATCGGAAATTCACCCATCAAATATCAGCTGTTTTAAAAAAGTTGGTATGCTTTCTATTCATTGAAATCTCTACTTTCCAATGGTGAAAAATATATATATTTTACTATACCAAACTATACTAAATCTTTTCAGAAAATGCAAAAAATCGAAAAAAACTCAAATTTGAAAATTCTTTATTAATTTCATTTAAAAATGTGATTGCTGCAATTTGCTGTAATTAAAAAGTTGATTAATTATTTTATTATAATTACATTTCTGACATATAAAATATAAATATAAATGAAAATCTATACTTATAAAATAATATGTCCTGATTCATCATCGCTGAGCAAAAACTGTTAAAGTTACAGCTACAAAATTTGGTGAGTAGTGCTGTTTAATGTTTTATTAAGTAGACACTCACTAAAGAAGGAAATTTCGTAAATTTTACTGTTGAAATGAAAGTCAGTCATTTCTTAAGTTACAAACAAGCAAAGTTTATTTTTGGGCTACTGATTAAAAATGAATGGATACGTATTTAAGCGTTTTTGGAAATCCTACCCCCAAGGGGGTGAACTAGGGGTTGATAGTTTAAATGAAAGTCCGTTATTTCTTAAGTTAGAAACATGAAAGTTTATTTTTGGCTGCTGATTAAAAATAATTGGATGTACGCATTTAAGTGCTTTTGGAAATTCTACACGCAAGGGGGTGAAATTGGGGTTCGAAGTTTCAATTTATTATTTTTATTTATTTATTTACCAAATAAAACATACAACCCTGGAGTCGTCGCGCGGATTACAATAGTAATCCACCGTTGCAAATCTAAGTATTTCAGAAAAACTACGCAGTGACATCGTTCGTCGCTCCGTGTACTTTACACTGGATAGTTGGTGCATGCGCTCAGTGCTGCGCGAGCGCCGATTTTCCAAATGTGACGTTATCAGCGTGAAGGGACCTTATTGTCGGTACCGGACCCCATATCGAATTATAAGACGTTATCACGTCAAAAAGCTGATATTTTGACGGGTGAATTTTCGATTGAAAATAAGGGTATTTTTTCAATATAAATTCGAAATAAGGTGAAAAAATTAATCTTTCTTATCAAATAAATTACAGCGTATTTGGTACATAAAAAGGTAAGTTTTCACCGAATTTCGTGAATTTTTTTTTAAAGATGTTCATAAAAAACCAAAAACATGTTTTTTTTTTTATTTTTCACATAAATTTTGAGGTTATGTGAAAAAGGCGTGACTACAAAAGTTTTAGATTTTTTTCTTACCTACAAATTTGCCATTTGACTGTATTTCATTGTAATATTAGTTTTGCCGGAAATCGAGATTAACCGTTTTTCCCCCTTTAGACCTCAGATCACCCGTAAATTATTTTTCAATGGGTTTCATCCTACCATATTTTTTTTTGTTTTAAAATTATCTGTCTTGGTCTATAGTTGCGTGTGTACGGTAAATTATACGGCTATTGCTGAACCAAAGATTTCCTTTGGTAGGATTGGTCCTTATGGCCCAAGGATGGATTTAAGATGTGGAGCCACCGCGATTTTTGATGTAATTTTTTTTAAATTTTAGCAGCTTCTGCTCTGGAGGAAATTGAGTCTCAATCTGTATAGAGGCATTAATTATGGTAATATTCCAAGTTCGGTACCGTATTCGGATGACTTAAGAATACTTAATTCATTTTAGGACTCATATTTGCACGATAAAGATGTTAAACAACGTAAAAAGAAGAAGAAGCATTATTTAAACGCGCTAGTCTTAGTATGAGTAAGTAATTACTGGTTCGATTTGAAAAATTCTTTCAGTGCTAGAGAGCCCATTTATCAAGGAAGGCTATAGGCTATATTTTATTACGCTAAGACTATATATAATACTAATATAAGCGAAGAAATAGAGGAAAACGTGGAAAAAACGGAGGAAATTATTTGAAAGGGCTTGTTTCACGAACTACTGGTGTAATTTTTCTGTTATTTGGCACAGATAAAAAGTAGAAACGTGAAGGATCATAAGCTATTTATTGTGGACTAATTTACTAATATCTAATTTACGCGGGCGAAGTAGCGCGGAACGTCTAGTAATATTATAAAGCTGAAGAGTTTGTTTGTTTGAACGCGCTAATCTCAGGAGCTACTCATCCGATTTGAAAGAATCTTTCAGTGTTTGACAGCCTATTTATCGAGGAAGGCTATAGCCTATATTTTATCACGCTAAAACCAATAGGAGCAAAGATACAGAGGAAAATGTGAAATAAAGCTGAAGAGTTTGTTGGCTAGTTTGTTTGTTTGAACGCACTAATCTTAAGAACTACTGGCCCGATTTCAAAAAATCTTTCAGTGTTTGATAGCCTATTTATCGAGGAAGGTTATAAGCTATATTTTATCACGCTAAGACCTAATATGTGTTACTCTGATGTATAAGCTATATTAATGTAAAGTTTCATTAAAATCTGTTCAGTAGTTTTTGCGTGAAAGAGTAACAAACATCCATACATCCAAACTTTCACCTTTATAAGTATAGTGTATACAGCTGCCTATGACATTTTTTTTATAACACCGACACTGAAAAATCGTCTACCTAAATACCAAAATTAGGTAGTCTATCATCAAAATTAGGTATTCTATTATTAGCTATTATTAGCTGTGGAAATTCGAATAGAAACGTTGGTATAAATAGTGGACACGTTTCTTATCATCGGTAAGTAATTGTATTATTTGATCATGTGTCCTTTATTTTAAAATCAATTATTTAATGTAAGTCGTGTGTGGTTGTAGTTTTTATCATGAAATCTACGTAACTGCGTGTGTACCGCATGATTCATAATACATTGCCGCTTTAGGTAGAAAATTATAGAGCCCGTTCTATTTGTCCGCTATTGAGCGCGCAATGGAAATAAAACGATCGATACTTTCACTCATCGCTTAGTTTCGAGGTACAGCCAATATTCTCATTTTTCTGTCAAATGAAGCAAATAGTGTTGTACATATTCTCGATTCTAATTAGTCGATTTTCGAAACAGACATGAAACAGAGGAATGATAATGTTCGCTTTGGGATATTTTGTGACTCGGTAATTATATTTCTATACATTTTCTATACATATAATAAAACTGTAGAAATAAAAATTATGTACATTAAAGGTAATAAAAAAAAAATAAGCGGGGGGTGTCACTACATTGCTATAGAAGCCAAAACTGTAGTTAGTTTTTTGTCTACTGTCTGTCTGTCTGTATGTTTGTTCCACTATCACACGAAAACTACTGATCCCATTTGAATGCGGTTTTCGCAGATATATTTGTCTTCTTCCAACTTAACATCTGGTGTATAAAAAAATTTCCCCCCACCCCACTAAGGGGACCAAAGAGGGGGTAAGATTTTGTATCAACTTATGAAGTACAAATACTTTAAATGGCAAAACAGCGTTTGCCGGGACAGCTAGCTATGTAATAACTATGTATTTATGTTCCTGTTTAGTGATTCAATTTAGAATAATATAATATATTACTAGCTGTCCTGGCAATCACGTATCTTAAGATTTATCATTCCTCTGTCTATGAACTCGAATAATAATCGATTAAAAAATCGATATACCTATTAAAATGGCAAGAGGCGCGGCGATTCCTTTGAATCGATTCCGCGCATACGGGTATTCCCATCACTAAAGCGCTCTTGTGACGTCACAGTAGGTATGAAAAAAGTGACACGCTCGTGTTCATACAAATGGAGCGACATAGCGCTTCTATCTAGATCTTGTTTCTGTAATTTTCATTTAAACTGGTTATACTTAAAAAGAACATAGGTTATACTTAAAATACAATACAAATAATTAAAATACAATACTATCGCGTAAAACCTTTTAAAACACTTTAAAAACACGAAAACAATTCAAACGATTATGCCATAGAGAATTAAAATACATCAAAATACATACATGGTTACCAATGGTTACGTCAAATTTAGTTCCTATCCCTGATAATGGGGGAGATGATTCCGCTTCAAATAGGCGCAAAAAAAAGTGAGTATCATCGATCCAGCATACTTGTATAATAGATATCAGTGCGGGCGAGAGTCTCGTGCGAGAGCTCCTTGCCCGAGTACGATCATGTACATTCTCGCTTAGTTCAATCGCAGTTATGAACTCAGAGAAGATGGACCATTATTTTTCTCTATGAGTTGGACGAAAACACTTCTCTTGCAGCTGCCGTAGCTCTCTGTGCCATGAGCTATTATAAATAATTAGTAAAATTACCAAATATTTACACAATAAAAACACAAAATTTTAAAAATTGCGAAAACGTATCTACGATCAATGATCACCATTCACCATGCATCGAAAGATATCATTGTAATCCAAAGATTTATAATCATATTTAATTTTATTTCTCACAGATAATGACTAATAATGCCGTTTATTATTGTTATTTTTCTGTTCAGCTAGTAGTGGACTGTGGAAAACGCGAGTGTACAGTAATGCGCTCGCTTTCCTTGCGAGGCCCTTTGTCTGGGGCGCAAAATACCGACACCAGACCGAGAGGGTCCGAGACAGGCGAGACGAGGCGAGCGCACCCATTTACACTCACGCACTCGGGTCGCCTCGCTGTGTCTCGGCGAGAGTGTACAGCCTATATACAAGGGCCCTGGATTCACTATTCACTAGTCGTGTTCGTTTGGTTTTTCAATGCACATTGCGCATGCGCAAAGTTATAAATTGGTGTCAGTGTGAGTGTCATGTTCTAAAATACCATGAAAATACCTGTCAGATTTTCTAAAATCTGACAGAAATTGATCGGTATTTTAGAATATGACACTCACACTGACACACAGAAAAGCCGCGCATGCGCAGTTGAAAAACCAAACGAACACGACTAGTATCATATATTATAGAGCCGGGGTCACCAAATGGCGGACCGCGGTCCGCATCCGGACCGCCGGCCCATTGTGTGCGGACCAAGCATTTTCGTAGATGAACTTGTTAAAAAAAATTCGGTCTCGACTTGCGAGCTTGCACCAATTTCACTCCAATCTTGCATACAGATAATAATTAGCAACAAAAATTGACACATTTCTCATTGAAATGTAAATAACCTTTGGGCTTTGTAATTTCCGGAATTGCTTATGTTTAATGATTATTTTTTTTGAAAATGTGCGGACCGCGAAAGTCATTTCATTTCTTAAAATGGACCCCGAGCAAAACTAATTGGTGACCCCTGTTATAGAGTTACGACCGATCGCAGATAACATTGAATTGACATAAAATATATTATGTCTCTAATGCCCGGGCCGCACCTGCGTTTATCGTCACGAAGTGGAGTGAAGCTTCGTGCTGGGACTGCTGGGAGACGATACCATTGGACATCCAGGGGGGGGGGGGCAGCTACCCCCCCCCCCCCGGAAGGTAAAATAAACGTCAATTTTCCTGGAAAGAGAAAATTCATAACATGTTATCTAATCTGCGTAAAAATAAGTGTTTGAAACAAAATGTCTTTTAAGGCCCGGCCAGTTCGACAAGACTGATTTTTGGGCTTCCAGTATGAAGAAATTATGTGGAATTCTCTTATTACACCAAAATTACCGTAGAGTTACTCAGAATAGTAATAAAATGGCTAGATCAAAACTTACTAACTATTAATGTACCTAAAACAAAATATATTTGCTTTAAGATTACTGCTGCTTCGAATCCACCAACAAATTTCAAAATTAAAGCCCACTCCTCCGTCTGTATTTCGGAACGTGACTGTGATTGTGCTACCGTATTGCAAACAGACAGTCATAAATACCTAGGCATTATAATAGACAAGCAATTAAATTGGCGTCCACATATTACGGCATTGAGCAAGCGTCTACGTAAGCTTTTACCTATATTCAGGAATCTTCGTGATGCTGCTGATTTCTCTCTCATAAAAAACGTCTATATTGCCCTTTGCCAATCGCTTTTGACATATTGTGTTACCGTATGGGGTGGAGCCGCTGCCAGTCATCTCTTGGAGCTAGAACGAGCCCAACGAGCAATTATTAAGGTTATGACTCATAAGCCCAGAAAATATTCTACAGAATTACTATATCGTGAGACCCAAATTCTGACTGTGCGGCAATTATTTATACTGAACGCAGTGGTCCGACACCATAAATATGTAGACCTCACACAATTACCCCTACATAAAAGACGCATTAGGACTCCGACTACTTCAATTAACACAATGTTTGCAAGACGGCAATTAACTTATATGGGCCCTTATCTATACAGATATTTCAACGATCAATATGAAATCGTCAAATTAAATAAATCTCGTTTTAAGTTGTCAATAAAACAATCTCTTCTGACACTTAATTACTTACAAACTGAAAATATAATAAATTTAAAATTAACGTAGGCAATTTTGGACAACAACCGTTCTTACACTTACACTAATTTTTACATAACTAATCTAGCAACACTGTATTCGGTAACTTTAGTTTTTAAAGAAAAAGTAAAACGTGTTAAAATAACACATATACACTACTGTATGTTATAATATATTATCATACACCTAATATAAAATCATACACTTCATATTATTATATTTTGACCTGAAGCGTATAACTTGGACCACACGCAAATCTCAATAAACAAATGTCACTTCAAAATAATATGTCTACCCTCACATTTTTTAATATTTTTATTTTATTCATTAGTCATCTTATATTTTACGTGAACTTGTAGAATATTATGCTAAGTAGATTTTTGTCAAGTGCACTTATTACTTCTAAAATAATATTGTGTTTACTGTATTGGGGTGGAGGGTTGATAGTCTGAGACACAGGAACTCCTAGTTCAGGCATCAACCCACCTAAAACTCTTACTGTAAAACTGTCTAAATTGTGTTTTTTCTACTTTGTTAAGGTGAGAAATAAATTATTATTATTATTATTATTATTATAGTTAAAAAGGAACAAAGTAAAAAAAATAACCGAACATAATATTGAAAAATGGCATAGTAATTCCATGAAATTCTGCAAAAAAAATCTTCAATATCAACATAAAAATACACTTCAAATTCGAATATCTCCTAATGTTCAATGACAATGATATATATTTTTTTACAAAAAGGATAGCTTTTTTATAGTTCTAAGGAAATAACGGAATAGTTTTTAAATAAATGATTCGGTCATTAATAAAATGAAATGTATAATTTTCTCCTATTTCGCCCTATCAAGGACGCGGCGAGCGTCGTAACCGCCACTGTACAAGGCGCGCTGATATGTATGTTATTTTAATGTTCTTTACATCGATATTCGCACTGACGGTCATCGACCTACAAATTTTAGGGACAGCTTTGCCTTAAGGCGGGGATTAATCTCAATCCAAAACGATAACCCTGCACACAACCAAAGACCAAGCGTATACGCATCGCAATAAGATTCATTTTATCTTAGCATAAAATTGTAAGTAGTTACTACGGGCGGATCTTCTCTATTTTTCATGTTTATTTAAAATATCTTTGGAAATAAATAATAAGGAACAAAATTGTTCGATTCAGAATCGTTCGTTCGGTTCGTTAACGGGGGTGTATAAAAATTAGGTGACCCGATTTGACTTCTATGAATATAGGCAGACAATATTATATTAATAGCAGATTAAATATAACAGAGCGAGGAGATTTAGAAATATGTAAAAGTGTGGTAACAGGGAGCCGTGGGGTCCACCGGATGCAACAAAATGTTTAAAGTGGTCTATGAGAAAAAATATTGGGAACAGCCGTTAGTCAGTCAGAAGCCACACTTTTTCCGATTTAGTATACTAAATTTAGTTACTAAGGGCCTTCACCGCTTCCTGATAAGGTGCCCGATAGGCTTATTTGACAGATTCTCCATACTTTATGTGTCAAGTTAAGTGGTGGATAGCCTTATCAGAAAGTGGTGAAACAGGCCCTAAATCATTTAGACGTCTAAATTTAGTGAACTGTGGGCTAAATAAGCTTTAAATTTGGCATAGGTAAATAAAGTTTAATTTTAAAAAACCGGCCAAGTACGAGTTGGACTCACCCATGAAGGGTTGCGTAGCAGCAATAAGGTTTATTTCTATAAAATTAAAAGGTTTTTGATTTTTTTTTATATTTTAGTTGATTTAATGAAAGTTAAATTAATACCATTTATGACATATAAAAAAAACTACTTGATAGATCTCGTTCAAACCAATTTTCGTTGGTAGTTTTTATAGTAATGTACATCATATATATTTTTTAGAATTATTACGCCCCTACTTTAGAAGTTAGAAGGGGGGGACACACATTTTACCACTTTGGAAGAGTCTCTCTCGCAAACTATTCAGATTAGAAAAAAATGATACTAGAAACCTCAATATGATTTTTGAAGACCTATCCATAGATACCCTACACGCATAGGTTAGACAAAAAAAAAATTTTTGTTTCAGTTGTACCTATGGGGACCCCTAAAATTTTTAATAATTTTTCCATTTTTGTATCAAAATCTTCATGCGGTTCACAGACTACATCTGTTTACCAAGTTTCAATAGTATAGCTCTTATAGTTGCGGAGAAAAGTGGCTGTGACATACGGACGGACAGACAGACAGACAGACATGACGAATCTATAAGGGTTCCGTTTTTTGCCATTTTGGTTACGGAACCCTAAAAATCGTAGATAATTATTAATAGCTTATTTTTTTGTTGACTTTAATACAGATTTAGCAGTTCCCACTACAGATAAAAGGTTGAAACCATCTGGCAACACTGATTTAGTCGGTCAGAACTCAGAAGCCACACTTTTTCCGATTTAGTACACTAATTAGGATCCTAGCTTTCTAAATGTTATTTCACTTGACTAAATTTAGTCACTTAATCATTTAGAACTTCTAAATTTAGTGAAATGGATTATGCGCTTAAAGGCTGATTTACATTAATACAGTAGCTGGCGCCAGCATAACTGGATTCCGTCGCTGGATCAGCACTGTATCAATGTAAACATGTTTCAACCAGTGCTGGACTGGACGTAATCCAGTGATGCTGGCGCCAGCTACTGTATCAATGTAAATCAGCCTTTAACCTAACCACAGAACACTTAAGCACTTATTCCACTTATCCTAGCTAGGAAGCCCTAGCTAGAATCCTAAAAAATTCAGTCAAGTGGAATAACATTTAGAAAGCTAGGATCCTAAATCGGAAAAAAGGTGGCTTTTGAATGACTAAATCAGTGTTGCCAGATGGTTTCAACCTTTTATCTCTACATTCTGTTGTGGGAACTGCTAAATCTGTATTTTATTATGTTATAAGGCCTGGAATCCATTCGTAGGTAATTTCTAATGTCTGCTGGTTCCAAGTAGTTCAGAAAGTTCATAATTCATAATTTTTCGTGGAGCAAAAATTCTTTCAACCATCTTTTTCGCCTTTTATTTATTTTGATTTTCATTGGGCCAACAGCTAAGCCTAGGAGAAGACCAATTTTTTGTTGCTTTGACAGAACTGGAGCCATTAAGAAGACGTCTAGAGCCAAAATCGCCGCGTGGTCACAACTGATTTAATCACTAAATTTGGACAAGTGGAATAAGAAGCTTCTAATTAGTCTCCTGCAGTGGCGGGGCAAGACCTAAATTTTATGTGGGCAAGATAATCTTGCGAGGCCCCCTGAAATATATTTTGCGAGGCCCCCTGATAGATGACGCAAGAATACGGATTTTGGGGAGAAAATTTTTTTTGATACTCAAACTTTTATTTACAAAACTTTTTTTATGAATAATTGAGTATCAAAACTTGTAAATCTTTTAAAAAAAGACCTCGTGGTCCAAGGGGCGCGATGCCCCTTAGACCGCGAGGCCGTCGCCCACACCGCCCACGCCTTGCGCTGCCTCTGGTCTCCTATGTAGGATCCTAGCTAGGACTTCTAAATAGGACAAGTGGAAAAAGCGCTTAACTTGAACCTGTTTAAAAATATTGCCTACAAGAAAATTTAAACAATGAAAAAAAAAACTGTCAAATTGACGTTTATACTGTTTGACTGTTTTGGTACCTACGATTTTTGTTTCTGTGTTTCTGTAATTAAATATTGGTGAAATCCTATTAAAATCCATCCTCATGGTGGCGTAGTTAGCAATAAAAATGATTGTTATTTAAGTATTTGAAATGCTCAAAGAAATCGCTATAAGCAATAATTTGCGTTGCCAAAATTATCATTGTCCATACTGGCCAAATGAAAACGATGGTAAGTTTATTTTATAAACGCCTGTAATACTTTACAGAATGTACATATGTTATTTTCAGTTTCACATTATTTCAGGTTTCAAAGAGAAGGTTGCAAGTAAAATATAACATCATCTATGATCATTATGTTATATAGCATACATATTGAATGGTTAAGAAAACCTGGTGCATCACACAGTTTTTATTTTTTGGATGATTTAGCATCTTACTATATCAAATGGGCCATTGTCTAAGCTGTTTCAAAAACCATTCCACCAATGCTGAAGTGGTAACATCTCCCAGCCGAAAAATAGAAGGTAATTGTTCATACAATTATTAGTAACATAAAATATACAGAATACTTTGTTATAAATTTCGCATTATCTCATAAAAACACTATCCTGTTGATCTTTATTACTATGATTAAGAGTGAAATACTTCAAATATACATTTAACGCCTCAACTCTCAAGCGGCCAAATATTGTGGCCGCGAGAACAATAAATTTCCAAGAATCCGCGATCTAAGGATTAAGTCTCTAAATTAAAGACATCTAGAAATTTAAAAATAAACTAGATGTCTTTATTTTAGAGTTTTGCTGATTCTGGGGACTAATAAGATATTATGATGGAAATTACAGGGTTTTCCAGCAATATTTATGTAGTGTTATAGAGCAATATTTTCTATACTTTTACAGAAATGACAGAAATTATTTCACCAAGTCAGATGCCAGCTGTCATGATACCTGACTATCCACAACAGGAGCCACTTCTACAAAGCAATGATAATTGTATAAATTACTATAGAAACAATAGTAATATACAAAGTTTCAATTCAAATTCTGGAATTCAGGATTTTTCCACTGGTGACAATGTAATTATACAGAAAACAAATGTGCATGCAGAGAAATCACAGAAACCTTTCTATCAGAAGCTACCATCAATCCCTAGAAGCATGTCATCTATTGGCTCTAGCGAAGGGAGAGTTGCAGAATCCAAAATTAACCAGCTGTTTGATCTCTATAAGGACTCATTAGAAGACGCTATATTAGCTGAGGGCATTGAAAATCTGTGCAATGATCTTCAATTAGATCCAGATGATTTCAAAGTATTAGTTCTCGCTTGGAAATTGAATGCTAGTCAAATGTGCAAATTTACTAAACAGGAGTTTATCCATGGCTTAAAAAATATGAAAACAGATTCTATAAAGGGTATTCAACAAAAACTAAATGATATCACACATGAATTGAAAAGGGATTCCGAGCAATTTAAAGATCTGTACAGATTTACATTTAAATTTGGCCTCGACGTTACTACTGGCCAAAGGATACTGCCTACAGATATTGCAATTTTATTATGGCGCTTAGTCTTTACAAATAGTGAACCTCCTATTCTTGGTAAGTGGTTGAGTTATTTAGAGAAAAATCCCCATATTCGAGGCATTCCTAAGGACACTTGGTACATGTTTTTGAATTTCTGTGAGTTTGTGGGTGAAGATCTAAGCAGCTATGATGACACTGAAGCGTGGCCGAGCTTGTTTGATGATTTTGTCGAGTATGAGAATGATCAGGTGAATCAAAATGTAACAAAGAATGATATCAAAGTACAGGATTAAATAACTGTTTGCCAAATTAGCTACATTAGGTACTTAAATTTTGTTGAGACTGATATGATAGTGCTAGCACTTGATTAGCAAACACAACATGCAACAAAAGGTAGAGATCAACTACGATAACATGGCGCGCCCCTCCAAAATTCAAAACGTTTGAAGTGCGTTGTCAAAACGTTTTAAGTGCGTTGTCTTGCGCGGTAGGCTATAGTTCGTTCGCGTCAAGAAAATAGTGAGTCATCTGTGCAAGGGTGTATTCATAATGGAGTAAAAGTACAATTTTTTTTTTAAATATTTAATTATTATTTTTAATGGAACAAAAATGTCTTAAAATAACTTAAATCACTAATCAGTATCGCTAGATTCTTCGGTTACATTTATTATGAAAGAATTAAATATTGAGTGAACTTTTCTTCTTATTGCACATATTTTGTCGAACTCATCTAATTTATTGACTGTGGATATACGAGCTCTATTTTTCACGCGTGATTTTAATGTGTTAGTATTGCCTTCTGTTCTTTAATAATTTTATAAACAGTATTTTCGGACACACCGCATGCACTTGCTGGTTTTATGACTATGCTCTCCATAGTTGCATTTAAATCACACAGTGTAAAGTACTTATAAACATTGTAAATTATGTGTCTCTCTCCGCTATGGATTATTGATCCACTTTTATTTTTTCGAATTGGTGAAATATTCATTTTCAATTTTTATTGTTGAACGAGTCACTCAAAATACACAACCGTTTTGTTCGAAGGTCAGACTTGAACTGGTCACTGTGAACTCGACTTTTTAATTTCTAGCATTTTAATTGGCTGGGGGGCGTGGCCAGGCCGGCGGACAACGATGACTCACTATTTTCTTAACGCGAACGGACTATAGTTATGATTAGTTGAACAACAAATCTTGGTAATAAGTGACATTAATTGAAATATTACGTGTACTGTGATTGGTTGAATACTTACTACATACAAACTCTTTCATAAGGATGTGACTACACACATTGAAACAGTCATTTGGAGGGGCGCGCCATGTTATCGTAGTTGATCATGGCAGAACCTTTCAAAAGACTCAACAGTTATATTATACAAAAATATTCTGCAAATAAGAGATTTAAAAATAAAATGTACATAATATGAATATATTATTTTAAGTATTTGTGAAACTGTATACATAAGTATTAGTGTTAAATATGTAACTAATCACATTCCAGGGATGGAATTAGCCAAAATTTGTAAATATAACAATTTTCAAATCTAATTCATTGCTTTACATGCTTTCTTTAAATTAGTTTATGAAATTATATTATGATATTTAAATGTAAAGATTTTGTCATTTCCTTTATTAACCTAATATATTCCTATTGAAAATAATCAATCAGCCCATCTATTTGTCTGAATGGACCTAAAATTAGACACTGGATTATTTGTCGAAAATGAGATGAAAATTTATTTTATCAGGTATCTTACATTACCGTCTTACATCATTATCATTTTACCTTGACAGCCAGCAGCAGCATTGTCCAGTCATTATTTTTTGTGCCATTTTGTAAAAATTACTCACTGATCTCTGTAATACAAGAGGTCAGTGAAATTACTACTTACCAGTTAACCCTTCTTGCTATGCTATGATTATAATTTTTTTGTGATTTGTAGTCAATCAAAATACTTGTAGCCATTAATGATTTACCTCTGTTTTTAGGGTTCCGTAGTCAACAAGGAATATAGTTTCGGTCTGTCCGTCCGTCTGTCTGTCCGCAGTTTTGCTCAGAGACTATAGGACTATATATGTACACCTACAAAGCTGTAATTTGGCTTGAATACAGATATTAATGATGCCGACAAAATGGTATATAAAATTTAAAAAATATATTTTTTATGGTATACATCAGGGGTTGAATTTTTTTTTTCACGCCCGTGTCATCACGCCGTGTTATCGTGTGGGTTGTCGTTGGATAGGTTTTTTTAACCCATCAAGCCCCGTAAGGCCCTTAAGGGCCGCGATAACAAAAGATTTCCAGGAATTGGCGATCGACGAATTAAAAATATTATGAGTATTCATAGATTATTTTCTGATTTAGGGATCCATTTGTGAAATATTAAGTTTTAAAGTGGATAATATTGTTAGGGTCCAGTGTCCCCCCCCCTTCTACCAGCTAAACGGTTGCTTCTAGAAATGTGAAAAAATTCTCGGGAGTAGGAAATATGCTGAATTTAAAAGGAAAACTATCACGGCTAAGAAGACTTCATAAGTTATTGAGTAATAGTCGATAACTAAAAAAAATATATTCGGCGAAGTATAAAGGAACTTTTCATTCAAATTTCTTTGAAAGTAACTGAGATGATGTTGTTACTAGTTTGACCTTACAAAAACTATATATCGCGCGTGGCCCGACACGCACTTGGCCGTTTTTTTAATAAGGTGTGGCTCTATTGGAAAGGATATTTAGAAGGATGACTTTCTTTAATGTTATTTTACTTTATCAGTTAATGTTCATTTTGTCTGTCAACTAAAAACGTTTTGTAAGAGTTATACTATAATTTATTAAAATTATACAATCAATCCATGTATTTAAAAAACAAGAATTCTTTGATAAAATTTTATTATAAACAAAAATAATGTTACGCAGCCTTGCGGCGCGACCGGTGCGCCCCTAGCGGCAACTAAAGGCACTACGGCACGGGTCGTATACGCAACACCTACGAATAATAAAAACTATTTATTATTCGTAGCGCAGCACGCTACACGCCGCATGCGTTCCGCGCCCGAACCATACTACAAGCAATTCCGCCACTCTACCTATTCGAGAACTCAAGACACCGTTAATACGCTATATATGCTAAGGAGTATTTTTCTAAAGATGGCGTGAAGTAAACAGAATAAAAGAAAACCAGCGATGCTTTGATACATGTCACTAGTTTAATTAAAAATCAAAATGTACATACAAAAGACACCACACCCGTTAACTTTCGTAATTTATTCTCTGTGTTTATCACAATAAAGGCGTGTATGACGTAATCCCTCCAGGATCACTTGAGTTCAGGAATAGAAGGCAATCTGCCGGGCTCGTCCGCAGTCCGCTCTCGCGCCCGCACGCCCATACATATATACACATTATTGCAATAATATCATATACTGCCCTGATAAGTTAACCAATTACATTAAAAAGCTTGAAAATTTATAAATCCATAATATACATATTTTATAACAACATGGATTTTCGACCGGCCGAAGGTCTGTTAAACCCACTTCGTTCATGTAAGTACTGTGTTTAAGCCAACACGTAACAAATATTTGTGGCATTGTAACTTTAAAGCGTCCGCATAAAATGCACAAGATTCGGTATTCCAGTGTGATGATACCCCGTTGGCGTAGACTCGTCGCAACTCGCAACACGACCAACCTGCCCATGTATTGTTCGTTGAAACGTAACACAAACATACTGCGAACTAAATATAATATCATGATTCATATCGTTACCGTTACATCTGACCTACGATACACCGCCGCTATCGAAGCGACGTCTACATATTTTGTATACAGTTAAAATTATAGAACATAATCTTGTAATATAGGAAACACTGTAACCATTATAATATATAATATTATTATGTAAATAAATGTTAAGTTTTATGACCAGTGCCCGACATATTATACCACAGAGCACCTCGCCTTCTCTGTTTTATCCTTATTAAAATGTTATTTACAGACTCCGATCACCGAAGCCTTCATTTATACGACTCCTGTTTAAATTGCTTTATATTTTTAGAAGTTATCTTCTTAGGCCTTGGAATTGATAGTTTACCGAATCCGTTTTAAGTATGCTAAATAGGAGTCTGTACAAATGAAGCTAGTGCAACTTCGCACATATTAGTGACAGTCGGACATTGTTCAAACAAATAGCAAATACATGAGAGCTTCCACCACACATCGTCTACCGAGGTCACACGTTTCATTGTGCTCTTATTAGATCATGCACACTTAGTCATCGACAGAGTTATGCATCAAAGTCTCGATCACTTAATACTATACGGGCCATTTTTGCATCCGTCTAGCCAAAAACACGACACAATAGGCTACTTGACCTATTTTTTTTCTTCATTCTAATCGCTTCTTAATCTTTCATTTTCACCAAAAAAACTAATATTTTAATATTTTAAACAGTAGAAACCCATAAAAATGTAGATTGAAAAATATAAATAAAGATTTAAAAAAAAAATATATGCCTTTTATATGGCGCCAAAAACATTGTCCGCCATAGTGTGACGTCATGTTTTTTGTATTTTATACTTTCTTTATTGAAAAAAGTTTTATGTGCTAAGCGTACGAGTCTAACAGTGCCAAAAAATTAGAAAAGAATTTAGAAATCATTTGTAATATTGAACACTTTTGTAGAAAATTTACCATTTCATTTCCCAACTACAATAAATGGAGATAATAAGTATATAAAACTGATGTTTTATTTGAATTATTCAAGAAAATATATTTTATAAATCGTTCTAGGCTTATTCATATTATTTATGTACAAATAAACTTACATATAACGAGCGCGATAAATAAAAGATATTAAATTACAAATAGGATGACGTCACATCCAACTCGGAAGTACCGCAAAAGCGTTTTCGTCAGTACAATTCCTATTTTCATAAAATCATATTTTCAAATCGACTTTATTTATCAATCATAAGCTTTTAATTGATGTTAAGGGTAAAATACGGTTTCCCAGGCCAAGTTCTACTAGAAATATGCATTTTTTCAATGAAATTAAATATATGTCAAGTAGCCTATTAAGCTGAGACAAAACTAATAGTAGATAACTTTGTGCCCGAAGTGAGAATAAAAAGATGCGTCACACATCAATGTCTCGAATGAAAACGAGTTAGGTTGCCTATCTCCCTTTTCCATCGCAAAGCAAATTATTGATGTACGCGTGTCAGATTGTTGTTAACGATTAATCGGTCAAGGAGTTTGTTAGTTATGAACTGTTTAAATACACAAGATTTGGCTTAACGGGTGCAATGGCAGCTCTAGGACACTTTACTCAGATATTCACACACATACAATAAATGCTTAAAGTTTGTTCATACGACATTTTAACCTGCAATTAGTCGAAGCGTCGATATTTCTTCAGCACTCGGTGTCAGATCACATTGGTTATTGGGAAATATTTTGGTCCTAGTTTGAACAATGTGTTCCGTTGCTGGGAGCGGGCCGTACGATATATTATAATCATTATTTATTTTATAACTGTATAAAAATATCTATATTAGACCTTTCTATGAATTGTGCAACATGAAATAAGAGCACTTAGAACGCTTTTGCCGCAGCTAAAACATTCACGGATATTCTTCTGCGAAAGCCTATTTAAGAGTGTAAAATTATTATACTTTGCGACTGGAGTACTAGCTCAGCGTTAGCAACGCTCAAATGCTGTCTGCGAATAAACTTAAATATCAGTCAATTTCTAAATAATCTTTTAATTAAAATAAAATATTTCCAATAAATTATTCACAATTCTTACAAAGAAAACGTTTACGCCGAAACATTAAAATATACTCGTTATGATATTTTGTGATGAATTACACCAAATTCATTTAAAAATTAAACTAAATATTCACATTAGATGTACAATTACAAATAATATAAGAGTATGCAGTATTAACAGAAAATAAAAAACAGTATTCAACGTTGCTAGCGAAAGGCTGTAATAGTTAAAATTTTAATTAAGGCAAAAAATTCACATTGATGACACGATAAGCATCGGATAACAATTTAGCTCCGTGGCAGTGGCCGAAAGGGTTCGATATTCCGCAAGGACTAGCTTGTCTATAAACCCAAACTTGAAGCACACTCGAGCTCTCATATAGATCCCAATATCAGGATTACATGTAACATTATTCTCTGTTGATATAGGTTTTGGAGAGGCCTATCCTAATTAATTACGAATCGTAGTGCCAAATTTACTCGACCACCTTGAGAACTTTGCCAATCGCGATGGTTTTATCTGTAAAAAAAAGAAGCTGTGTTAACATCATCACAATCTAACCATGAAACTTACAATTTACTTAGTGTTCCCAATACTTATCTTGAACAATTAATGAAAACGACGCCAACTTTAAGGTCGCTCGGCAAAATTCGACGGAACTGTGTACACTTTAATTACCAGCTGGGCTATTATGACCATTCACGGAAAGTGAATTGTTCCAGACAAAAACCAGCAAACTTATTATGTTTCTGACTGGATTTACACGTAGTGATTATATTCTCTTTGTGGATTTATCCAGTTTGGTTGTCTATGAAGGATTATATTTTTTAAACGTCACGAGTATGTAGGTGACATTAGGAAACGTCAAAGTTTTTTTTTAAACTTGACGTAACGAATTTTTGAAGTGAAAACTTCTTTAGCGGCGTTGAGCACTTTTGTGGGATGGGTAAAAACTGTGAAACTCGCGCCAGATTTTCGTGTTGATCGAAAAACGCGTAAGACGGTTGGAGAGTAGTTTTTTGTGTCGAACTCGAACTCGAACGAAATGTACAGTCGGGGAAATGAGTTGTTTAGCAGATATGTACAGTCGGGGAAAATTGTGCTAAGCAGAAATGTACAGTCGGGGAAATGAGTTGTTTAGCAGAAATGTACAGTCGGGGAAATGAGTTGTTAAGCAGAAATGTACAGTCGGGGAAATGAGTTGTTTAGCAGAAATGTGCAGTCGGAGAAATGCGTTGTTTAGCAGAAATGTACAGTCGGGGAAATGAGTTGTTTAGCAGAAATCTACAGTCGGAGAAATGAGTTGTTTAGCAGTTTAGTTATTTAAACAACGCATTTCTCCGACTGTACATTTCTGCTAAACAACTCATTTCCCCGACTGTAGATTTCTGCTAAACAACGCATTTCTCCGACTGCACATTTCTGCTAAACAACTCATTTCCCCGACTGTAGATTTCTGCTAAGCAACTCATTTCCCTGACTATACATTTCTGGTAAACAACGCATTTCTCCGACTGTACCTTTCTGCTAAACGACGTATTTCTCCGACTGTACATTTCTGCTAAACAACTCATTTCCCCGACTGCACATTTCTGCTAAACAACTCATTTCCCCGACTGTACATTTCTGCTAAACAACGCATTTCTCAGACTGCACATTTCTGCTAAACAACTCATTTCCCCGACTGTAGATTTCTGCTAAACAACTCATTTCCCCGACTATACATAACTGCTAAACAACGCATTTCTCCAACTGTACATTTCTGCTAAGCAACTCATTTCTCCGACTGTACATTTCTGCTAAACAACTCATTTCTCCGACTGTACATTTCTGCTAAACAACTCATTTTCCCGACTGTACATTTCTGCTAAACAACTCATTTCTCCGACTGTACATTTCTGCTAAACAACTCATTTCCCCGACTGTACATTTCTGCTAAACAACTCATTTCCCCGACTGTACATTTCTGCTTAGCATAATTTTCCCCGACTGTACATTTCTGCTAAACAACTTATTTCCCCGACTGTACATTTCGTTCGAGTTCGACACAAAACACTACTCTCTAACCGTCTTACGCTTTTTCTATGGTTTTTCGATCAACACGAAAATCTGACGCGAGTTTCACAGTTTTTACCCATCCCACAAAAGTGCTCAACGCCGCTTTAGAAGTTTTCACTTAAAAAAATTACTAAACTGTAAACCATTCAGTAATATTGTTTGGCGTTTATTGAATTGCTATTTTTGACGTAAGAGCAAGCCAGCTTATGTCAGATAATGTTGTTTTTACTCTGTGGTACTCATAATTGGTCATAATACGAAAAATACTACTCAGTTCACAATGGAGCATTGTGTTTTATCTATGGTTTTGTGCTCGTTTTGTGTCACGTGACCGCTGGCTGGCTGGAAAATGACTGGAAAATAGAGATCATAATACCAAAACGACAGCCAGCCACTTTAAGGGCGTAAACTGGCTGGAAATAAGAGGTCATAATAACCCCCCAGTAATTACTTTTTACCGTCTGAGGGGTTAGCGTGAGTTCCTTCATGTAGAGGTATAACTAAGCTATATTAAAACTGTACACGCCTAATTATTATAATAACTAGACGTTCCACGCGGCTTCGCCCGCGTTAACAGGCCTGTCTCACTTCCATAGAAATCGCCGAAATATTTACCTACTATTCTAGAAAACAACCTAATTTCAACCTTTTGCATGGCGTTTAGCGTTCATAGAGTCTGGCCAACGAAACCTGCGGGGCTAAAATGGTCGCTTTGTTGAATCATGATATGAATCATAATATGATTCAATTCTTTAAAATCGCAAAATGCAACTCTGCTTGCAATTCATTTGTGTATTTTTGTACTGATTTGACATTTGTCAGTTTGACAGTTTTGACAATTCATTTGCTGAATTGATTGAGAGGAATTGCTAAATGTTACCATTTTAGCCCCGCCGAAGTCTGAACCCAGCATTTATTTTGACTGGCAACACTATTTTGAAAATTATATTAGTAGTCGATGGTTTGCGGCGATTTCACGATCTTGATACTGGTCATGATTATTATTTTATACTCTTATTATCTTTTGATTTTTCATACTAGAAGTATGTTATTTTATTTTAATAAATTGTATTTTCATTGAAAGTTTTCACGAAGATTCGGATGAGAAACAGGAAGTTTCCACCATAACATTGTGACCTATTTAACCATCGAATATTCTATTCTCTCGATCCTTCGATCGCGGATTCTCGGAAATCTATTGTTATTCTATTGTTGTCGCCTTTGAGTATCAATAACAGCAGCACTACTGTTATTGATACTCAAAGGTTGTCGCGGATAATTTTTGAATTTTCCGCAGTTCGCTGGCTTCAGGTTTCGTTGGCCAGACTCTAGTACAATAACTGTCTGCCGTCTCGCTTCAATCTGCCAGGGCTGTCAAGCGAGCGGCGCGGCGGCCGAATACTATTACTTTTGTTTCGCGGATGCGTGCGTTGCGTGTGCGACAAGTCGAGCGAGTGCCAGCCTATTGAGACTAGTCTGGTGACCGGACACTTGCGTTTATCATACCTAAACTCGGGAGTGAAACTTCTGTACCGTAAGGTACTAATTATGTATTCTGTGGCGTAAATTAGATATTTCGCAAACAAATTGGTCCACAAAAAATAGCCTATGATCCTTCACGTGGTCTACTTCTTATCTGTGCCAAATAACAGAAAAATTGCCCCAGTAGTTCGTGAGATAAGCCCTTTCAAATAATTTCCCCCGCTTTTCCACATTTTCCTCTATTTATTCGCTCTTATTAGTCTTAGCGTGATAAAATGTAGCCTATAGCCTTCCTCGAAAACCGGACAATCTAACACTGAAAGAATTTTTAAAATAGGACCAGTAATTCCTAAGATTAGCGCGTTCAAATAGGCTCTTTCAAATAATTTTCCCCGTTTTTTCCATTTTCCTCTATTTCTTCGCTCCTATTAGTCTCAGCGTGATAAAATATAGCCTATAGCCTTCCTTGATAAATGGGCTATCTAAAACTGAAAGAATTTATCAAATCGGACCAGTAGTTCCTGAGATTAGCGCGTGGAAACAAACAAAAAAATTCTTCCGCTTTATAATATTAGATAATTCTTTATTTGCACACATAAAATACAAAGCAAGAAAAAATATTGAAAGAGCGCAAATTGGCGGTCTTACCGCTTTGAGCGGTTTCTTATCTACCTACTAGACGTTCCGCGCGGCTTCGCCCGCGTAAATTAGATATTTCACAGACAAGTTAGTCCACAAAAATAGCCTATGATCCTTCACGTGGTCTACTTCTTATCTGACCCAAATAACAGAAAAATTGCTCTAGTAGTTCGTGAGATAAGCCGTTTCAAATAATTTCCCCCGCTTTTCCACATTTTCCTCTATTTCTTCGCTCCTATCAGTCTTAGCGTGATAAAATATAGCCTATAGCCTTCCTAGATAAATGAGCTATCCAACACTGAAATAATTTTTCAAATCGGACCAGTAGTTCCTGAGATTAGCGCGTTCAAATAAGCCCTTTCAAATAATTTCCCCCCGTTTTTTCCATATTTTCCTGTATTTCTTCGCTCCTATTAGTTTTAGCGTGATAAAATATAGCCTATAGCCTTCCTCGATAAATGGACTATCTAACACTAAAAGAATTTTTCAAATCGGACCTGGCCATTTTTCGTTTTCGCTTCGTTTTCATCGGCGATTCTATAACGAAGCGAAAACGAAAACATTTTGGTACACCCCCCAGTAGTTCCTGAGATTAGCGCGTTCAAACAAACAAACTATCAAACTCTTCCGCTTTATAATATTAGTATAGATAGATCATATAGTAAGCCTGCGTTTCCACCAGTGATGTGTTGCGAGGAATGTGTTTTTGAAAACCAATAGAATCGCTTCATTGACGTGAGATTGCCATGACATCTCTCAGCGCGGCGATGCTATTGGATCCTAAAAACACATTCCTCGCAACACATCTCTGGTGGAAACGCAGTCTAAAGGTGAACGCAGATTTGGCCGCACCGCAGGCGCCGCAGTCGCCGCATTCGGAATTCTTTATATGAAGTTATACGCAAGCTCGCATACCTACCCGCGCCGCAGTCTTCGCAACTTCTACATTCTTTATATGAAGAATTCCGAATGCGGCGACTGCGGTGCGTGCTGTGCGGCCAAATCTGCGTTCACCTTAAGTGTCTAAACACACTATGCCGAAGATCCACACGATTATGTCAGCAATGTCAAACGCATACAAAATAACGCGACGGAATTTCGGCATAGTGTGTCATCGGCTACGAATAACAAAACTAAGGAAGAGTAACTCCGTCAAAAAAGTGCACCAAAAGGCTACAAAATGTGACCCGAATACATGGATACTTTATGTATGTGATCGGTACACATTTTTCGTGTATATATACACGAGTGACATTCAACCAAGTTGACATGATAATTATTGTCAAACTCATTTTACAATTTGTTTACTTACTTTTTACGTAGCTTTTTACAACATTTTCGTTGTTAAAATGCCTAAATGCCCTGTGAAATAGTGTAGAATTCATACAGATACGACTTTTAATACAGGAATAACCTTTCAAGTTTCATCAGTAAGTGGATTTTTTTAAATTATGCTTAGGTAAAGTTCTTGTATTTTTTCCGACCCAAAAACATGCCCGAAAAGATGGTTTATTTAAGTTGGATGTGAGGGTATTTGCGTTAAATTAAGCTGGTCGCTTTGTGTTTGTCTTATTAAGTTTACATGTTATTGTGAAAATGCAATAATCAAAAAATAATATAATTACAAAATTTTTACAAAGTCGCCATGGACAGTGTTATGTAAGATGTAACAATTTAATCATAAACGAGGGTCTGACTGACATCAGTATGGAGCATCTTATTTTTATAATGCCGTTCGTACTTCGTTAATAGTAAGAAACGAACCGAATTGGATGCCGAGCCAGATTACTCGTTTATGTAGCATACACTTTAATAGTCATGATATATTTTGTATGAGTAATGACCGAAAATTAAAGAGATTACGAAAATCTGCATTTGCACCGTAAGTTTTTTATTTCAATTCTGTAATAATTTAGCACATAGATTTTTGTAATCTGAAAACGTCTTGTCTAGGTGTTCTGGATAGTTTTAAATTCGTCCGAGTCGTACAAGGTTTGTTCAAAATTATTATATATTATTATTATCGATGACGGATCAGAGGAAAATGTTTGATTTTAAAATAATAATTATGTACTCCTTTCTTCGTGATAGTAGATGTGTTTGGTGTATACTGCATAATGCCATCCGCTTTTGACAATTATTGTCCACGGCTTTGTTTCATAACTGTGACAGTGACAATAACCGCGCAGGCTGGCGTCCAGCGCGCAATATTATGATACGTTACCTGGGAAACGACCTTGGCGAGAATCTGAATTGTCATATTTTAGTGTTCGAAAAGGAGCCAAATTTAAAACGGTTGAAGTATGGGAGTTACGTTTCCTTAGTTTTGTTATTTGTAGGTCATCGGTAATTTAAATACATTGCAGGCGAAATGATCCGGACAGACTAACACTGGTCTTATACTATTTTAAAATGAAAAGAGTAATTAATAACTTACTCTCATCTCTTAAGGTGAATCTTCCCATCTGGGCAAACTTCTTAAAAGGTTCTAAGCAGATGATCCCTGCGCACTCTATCCTCATGATGGCCACTTGGTCTTGTTTAACAAATCTCGGTCGTGTTTTCGATTTATCACCGGTTTTCTTATCCACCAAACAAATTAGCGCCTAGAAATATAAGATCAATGATTAAAACATCCTGATTAACATACAAGCTTCAACAACAAAGTCATATTTTAATAATACCAAACAAATAAGTTAGTTGTATGAGATGCCTAGTTCACTTTTGCGTGAACTAGACATCTCACAATATGTTTTATTACAATTAAAGCACTTTAAACTTAAAAGTAAATTAATTATTCGACAAAATATCAACACAATGCGAGAGAACTGTGCGAGATGTTTGACGCCATGTTTGTTTTAGGCCCGTATTTTTGGTCAGTACTCAAGATGCATCTCGGTCTCAAGACACGGTTCGGGCTCTGTGATTGTTTGGCTGTCAAAATTTGGACCAATCACAGAGCCGAACCGCGTCTTGAGACCGGGTCGCATCTTAAATACTTTTTTTTTTCACTTTTGGACTCTGTAACTTGGCGATCTGTGTCACACAATAAGCCATTTTTATGAAGGGGGTTGAAACTACGGGTGTGCCGTTGCCGGCAATATTGCCGAAGGTGGGAATATTGCCGGCAACGCTGCCGGCAAGATTGCCCGAAGTGGAAATTTTGGGGAACATTGGCTAAATATTAGCAATATTTGGACAGATAAGTCTAGAAAACTCATAAAATAAATGTATCTTAGCATTGTATATAAGAAATATTTAAAAAATAAATATCCTTGATACAAACTGCCAATGTTGCCGGAAAATTGCCAGAAAATTGCCGGGAATATTGCTGACAAAATTGCCTGTAGTAATAGATATTTTCCAAATATATGTTACTTATATTACTTGCACTAGGGAAAAAAATCGGCCAAGTGCGAGTCGGACTCGCGCACGAAGGGTTCCGTACCGATACATATCAAAAAAGGCTTAAATTGTGTTTTTTGTTTGGGAGACCCATTAAATTTTTATTATATTTTAAAATTATTATTAAATATTAAAGTACACAAACAACAAAAAAATGTGTGAAACATTCAAGTCCCTACCTCTCGCCATTATTGATATAGAGCGAAAAAGGACGAAAAAATCACGTTTGTTGTATGGGATTTATTATATTATTATTTTATTTTCAGTATTTGTTGTTATAGCGGCAACAGATATACACAATCTGTGAAAATTTCAGAAGTCTAGCTAAAGCGGTTCTTGAGATACACATAATTATTAACTAAGTAACAAGACTTATTATATTAAATTAAAAAAAAACACCATCTAGTTGACTCACAGGAATACTTACTATCAACGCCATCTGCCCCTAACATGCAGGTACTAATAAAAAAAGGGGAAAAGGTCAAATCAAGGTCAAATATCATTGTCTAGCTTTCGAATTTACGTTGAAAAAATGAGCGATAAGGAAATTCGTTTCAAAAACAAATTAGGTTGCTTTGATCATTAAGTATTTTATTTTCTTGACAAAATAATCTGAATTATTTTATAATAAAGCTTATAAATGGATCGGCAACATTGCCTATTTTCCAGGCAAAATGGAAATTTGCTGGCAATGGCAAGATTGGGAATATTGCCGGCAGTGGGGAATTTGCCACTCAGCACATCTCTAGTTGAAACTATTTGGTTTTTGAGAGCAGAGGAAGCTTGGTTATATTGCTTTTACTCCTATGATGGGTCAATTTAGTTGTTATTAGCCAAATCTAAGGTTCACTGTCGGTACACTATGTCTGCTCAATCTCGAGTGAGTGACACTGCCTGTGCCAGCAAGTCTAGATGCCAGTATGTTAGTGTGTTTTGCCATTCGTTCTTGATAGGCCTTGCTGTATTTTGTTATCTCTTCCTTAACTGTGCTCATTTCAAGGTCTTTGTAAATGTACTTGTTAGAAAGATAATATGGTATGCTCAGCATTGTTCTTAATACTTTACTCTGGAAACGTTCCAGAATCTCGATGTTGCTGATGCTGGCAGTACCCCACAACTGAATGCTGTATGTCCAGATAGGTTTTAGGATGGCTTTATAAACTGATACTTTGCACTCTGTTGAAAGACCAGCTTTTGGACCTATGAGCCAGTACATGGATCTGAGTTTTGTGTCAAGTTGTTTCCTTTTCGTCCAAATGTGTTTTTTCCATGTAAGCCTGCGATCCAAATGCATGCCCAGGTATTTTGCATCTTCAGCCTGAAGAATATCCCTATTGTGCAATTTAATTGGAGGACATGTTTGCTTTCTTAGAGTAAAGGTTACGTGTACCGACTTGTCCTGGTTTGCCTGGATACGCCAGTCATCGAGCCAGGTTTCTACTTTACTGACGTGTTCTTGTAGTGGGGTTTTCATGCACGGAGAGGAAGGCTGTGTCATCGGCATATGTGGCCGTTGTTGTATCGTCACTAGTTGGCAGGTCTGCAGTGAAGATGAGATAAAGCACTGGACCGAGTATGCTTCCTTGCGGGACTCCTGACAGTATTTCGCATAATGTCGAAGTTTCATCGCCGATTTTTACCTCGAAACATCTGCCACTTAGGTATGACTTGAGGATTAGAAAGAAGCAGTGCGGTAATAACTTTTTTGGTTTAAAGAGTAGCCTCGCGTGCCATACTTTATCGAATGCCTGACTGATGTCAAGAAAGACAGCAGAGCAATACTTTTTGCTTTCCAGCGAACGGCTTATGGCGTCTGTGAGTCGGTGGATTTGTTCTATCGTTCCATGTCGTTGCCTAAATCCGAACTGGTGGTGGGGGATAATGTGTGGTAAATGTTGAAGCATCCGGTTAAGCAGGATTTTTTCCATTAGTTTGCCTAGTATAGGTAGCAGACTTATCGGTCTATAGGACTTGACTTCATTTAATAGTTTGTCGGGTTTTGGGACCATAATGATCTGGGCAATTTTCCATTGAGCAGGAAAGAACTCGAGTCGAAAGCAGGCGTTAATTATAGCGGTAATAAAAATTACAGCTTTTTTAGGCAGTTGTTTCAGCAATTTTGCATCAACCTGATCAAACCCTGGCGCTTTACCGATTTTTAATCTTAAGATTTCTTTCCAAATTTCTTTCGGGCTTGCACTTTTGATTGGTGGGTACATTTGGAGTGGCGTATTAAGATATTCTTGGATTACTTGGTCATGAGCTGGGTTTCTACTTGGTAATAGCTTGAAAACTGATGCAAGATGTTCCATGTAGACTTGAGTCTTAGCAGAGTTGGTCCGTGCCCAGTTACCAGATGAGTCTTTAATGGGTGGATTGTGAGCTGTAGGCCTTTTCAGTCTTCTAGTGATCTTCCAAAGTGAGTGGTTGGTGTTCTTGTAATGTGTTAGGTTAGCTAGCTGGTTTTGCAATTTTTCATCTTCCGCGTGTGAGAGCAGACGTTTCAATTCCTCAGAGGCTTTATTAAAGGCTTTTTTATCACAGGGATACTTTGTGCGATGCCATATTTTACGAAGATGCCTTCTTTCATTTACTTTTTGTTTGATAGCTTTAGAAAACCAGATATCTTTGGAAAAGTTTACATTTGGCTTTAATATGGGTGTTGACTCATTAGCTGCTTTATGAATTAATTTTACAAAGTCTTCTATAGCTTCTTCAATAAGATCTTCACTGCTAAGCGACGTTTTCAAGTTTATGCCTTCTGTGATTTTTTCTTTATACTTAACCCAGTCGGTTTTAGGATTATACAGCTTGGAGTTTCTTTTAGTAAAGGTTTGTGATAAAGATTAAGTATAACCGGTGTGTGGTCATAGGACAAGTCTGGACATTCCTCTAGTTTTATTTGATTCGGTTGGATATTCTTCATTATAAAAAAGTTCAATAAGTCTGGTACCTTTTGTGGATCTGTAGGCCAATATGTTGGGATGCCATGTGAGGCACAACGAAGATTTAAATCGTTTACAGCAGAGAACAGTTGGCGACCTCGTGGCAAAGTTATCCTGGATCCCCAGAACACATGTTTAGCATTCCAGTCTCCTACACATATGTATCTGGTTCCTAATGTTTTAAAATATGTTTTAAAGTCGTTACTGCATATAGTGCCTAGGTGGGTAATATATTGCAGACACTGTAATATCAAAGTTTTTGCCTTGTATGCAAACAGATGTGGCTTGTATCTTTTCTGTTTTATATTGTTCAAGTGGATAGTGTTTTATGTTGCTTTTTATGATTATTGCAGTTCCACCGTGTGAATTGCCAGATGGGTGATCTGTTGTGTACACTTCGTAGTTTTTAATGCTAAAATGTGTTTTGTGCGTAAATCGTGTTTCAGAAATAAGGGCGACATCAACTTTTTCTGTTTTGAGAAAATGATTCAGTTCTTGGCGTCGTTCATTCAACCCGTTGGCGTTCCAGGTAATAATCCTCAGGTTTATGGATTTTTCATAAGGCTTGTGACTAAGTGAATCATACAATCCATCATGTTGTCTAACATAATGCTCATTATGTTTTGGAATTGCTCAAGCATCACATTTAAGAGTTCCGTCATGTTGTTTGGGTCCTTGATTTCCGTATTAATGTTATGTATATTTTGATGTCTATTTTTGGTAATGCTTGCATAAGTATCTTTCGAATCGTGTTTGGAGTAATAGTTTTGTTTATTGTATATATTATGTCATATTGCTGATTTGTTATTATTAATTTTATCTTTAGTGTCATTATATGTATTTTGATCATTCTTGAAGCCAATTGAAAATGGCTTGTCTTGTTCATCTTGTTTTTATTAAGTAGAAGTTCCTTGTATTGTTTGTATTTCGTGCATCTTTTATAGCTTGCAGGATGTTTTTCTTCGCAATTTGCACATGTCGCATCTGTATCTGGTCTTTTCAGGCAACTAGCAGTAGGGTGTTCTTCGCCACATTTTATACATCTGAAGGGTCTGTTGCATTGGTTTTTCGCATGACCGAATCTTTGACATCTCTTGCACTGAAGGACCTCAAACTTTTTGTATGGAGCTTCAAATGAAACCTTTGTATAATTTAATTTATAAATTTTAAATATTTCTTTGTTATTATGTTTTGGTTCTAAGTCTATCGATGCCTTACTTCCTCAACCTCGTATCTTAAAAATAACAACTTTTCAGGAGACGAAAAAAACTGATTATCTTTTTTTTTCTTAGTAATTGTACAAAACTGAATATGAGGTTATTTGATTGGTAAGAATGCCTACGCAAACACCATATAATGACTAACAGCATAAAAATACTATTTCAATAGACGATGAACCAACCGAATAACCGAATAATATTCGTATTTTTTTTAAGATACGAGGTTGAGAAAGTAAGCCATCGCTATGTAGAATAGAGATAGTGGTTATTTTGTGGTTTTGTGCCTTATGTTTGTTATATTCCTAACTTCATGTCCAAGCTCTAACAGTTCTTGTTTAATTACATCTGTATCTTCTGATGCATGGAGACCACGTAGAACTACGCGGTAGGCTCTCTCACTCTTTAATCTGTAAGTATAGTGGCTTACATCTTTATCAATAAACGCTGCTCTTATGTTTTTATATGTGTCTGTGTCTGCTGGCATAATCTTAACAATATGTCCAGATCGTAGCGTGTGCAATGTGTATTTATTTTGTTCTAAGACGATTGAACATAGTAGTTCTTTAAGTTTTTTAATATCTAAAACTCCTGTCACAAATATAGGTTCCGGTTTGGGTGGTTTTAATTGTTTCTGTTCAGCTGCTGGTTCCACATTTGTGGCTGTTTCGAGAATTTGGAAGCTGTTTTGTGTTGGTATTGTGTACATAGTTTTGGTCACCTTATTGATTCTATTAATTTGTTCTGGACTTGCCTCTGCTTTTCTTTTATGAGGTGCCTGATCATTTTGCCATACGTTGGTGCCTGTTTTTTCTCTGTAACTAGTAGTTGGTGTAAGTGTTGTTGCATCTTTTGCAGTCATTTCATCTATTATAATTATGTCATTATCTGAGCCTTCTGCCGTTTGAGGCAGATTTATTGTGGTGTTTATATCTTTGCTGCCAAGAAAGTGGCTTCTGGGTCTAATGTTTTTGAATAGACTGGGATGAAAAATTTGTTGTGTCATCTTCTTACTCTGGTGTTGCGTCGTTGTTTTATCCTCTTGGGATGTCGGCTCCTCTCTACTTTCTTCCTGCTGCAGTTGTAATCTCCTATCCTCATTCGGTAGCAAAATTTTGCCCCCCTCAGATACGATGGGGCTGCCTGAGTTTCCCTGTGGGCTTTTCTCAGGGAAGGATTCTCCAGCTTGGCTGGTACCTTCCTGGGGTAATTTGTTTTTAAACCCTGCTAACATTTTTGGTTCGGTATACGTATCGGGTATACAGCCTAGCCTTTGGTGATCCAACACCTGTGCACAAGGCAGCACATTGGTTTATTATTCGGAGTACCTTCTCCTAGACCAACCGCCATCCAAGGCTTACGAGGTTGGTCTCCCCGGGTCAGAGCATATATTATAGTGATGATGATACTCAAGATGCATCTCGGTCTCAAGACACGGTTCGGGCTCTGTGATTGTTTGGCTGTCAAAATTTGGACCAATCACAGAGCCGAACCGCGTCTTGAGACCGGATCGCATCTTAAGTACTGACCAAAAATACGGGCCTCAGTGACTACTAGCGCCGCAGTGGGAAAAGAATGAAATACGTTCAATTACCTGACCGATTTCATGTCTGCTTACCGCTATCTTCAAAGGGCTATGTTACAACTCGCTAACTAGTTGGATGTTGAGTGACGATCGTTCAATCGACGTTCGGCCGAGTCATTCAATTGAAGGTGTCATTCAATGAATGCGCTAGTCATTCAATCGAATCGCAGATTGAACCAGATAACTGCGACATATATATTACAATATTTTGTATATAAACATTTACCTTAACAGTAACTTCCTCTGCCGCACAATGTATGTGCATTACAGCCGAGTATCCCGCACATATAATGGACTTGTGTTCTAAAATAACCACTTGGGCGTCAAACACCTAGAAAGAAAAATTTTAAATAAATATTATGCTCCACAATTTTTAGCACCTGTATTGTCAGGAATATTTCCTGCTGCGTAAACATTAGTAGTGAGGGAGCCCTAGAACAATTTTTTTGTGATTACTAACAAGCTAATTTTTTGTGAGTAGCTACATTTTGATAAGACAAACAACATTTTTATTTTCGAAAAATCTCGAAAGTGGTAGCTAACAGAGATAGAAAGGATTTCATACTTTGACTTGATGGCCCTAAAATATGGATTGTTTTATTTGTAGGACAAGGTTACTCTTAAATAATATAATTACTATTAACCTACAAATATACCAAAAATCAGCTGGTTAGGATTCCGTTTTAGGGTTCTGTAATCAACAAAACTTGGTTGACTACTGTACCCTAAAACAGAAGTTAATGTTTTGTTGCAATAGCAACAAAACATTAACACTCTATGAAATAAAGCAGTTGACAATAATTATCACTTCTATACTTACACAAAATTGTGTACCAAATACATGCATAAAGTATGCATGTATTCGGGTCATATTTTGTAGACTCATTGACAAATTTTTTGACACAGTTACACTTCCTTAGTTTTTATTATTCATAGTTAAAAAATTAGGAATTGCAATGGTGGTACTTACCCTGCCAGTGGTGATCGGTTCTGCTGCGTCGCACAGAACAAATCCTGGTGAGACATCCTCCTCTTCAATGCCTTTGAGTTTCACCTTCACGTTTTCGCCAGGACCGATGGATGTCACTTCAATGTCATCAGACCACAGCTGGTCAACAGTCACTTGAACCTATAAATTAAAAGGGAAATCATAAATAATGGAACAACTGTGTCCTTCTATAGTTAGAAGGGATATTAACAACAAATAAACTTCACTTCCAAAGATTAATTTAAGATCCTAAAGGCCTGTTTCACCACTTCCTGATAAGTATGGAGAATCTGTCAAAAAAGTTGTGAATAGCCTATTTGGCACTTTATCAGAAAGTGGTGAAACAGGCCCTAAAAACTGTAAAGCAATCAAACTTCCAAGTAATGTCTACAGTTTAGGAAGTTCTAGTGAAATAATGCGCAAAAACTACGTGCTCTTGAGATTTTTAATTGACTCTCAGGAATTATACATTTTTCTAGGGAATTTAAAAATATATATATATATATATATATATATATATATATATATATATATATATATATATATATATATATATATATATATATATATAAGAGAGATCTGGCTTACAACAATATTTCGTCTTTATTACTTGGTAACGAAAAAATACAGTACACTGCATTGCGGCGCCGCATCGTAAAAATCATCGCCGCAGAGCGCATCGTGGAAATTTCCAAAGCGTTATCGCAAAATCGCATCGAATTATTGCTGTGCCATATTTCTGCGACACGACGCCGCAACGCAGTGCAGTGGTCGGGCCCTTTGCCATATCTTCTGCAACATGCAACTTACCCTATTAGGCATAAGGAACAGGGTGCTCCCTTTGCGCGTAGTCCCCGCCTCCACTTTGCCCATAAGGACTGTTCCCATATCCTTGTACTTGTCAACTACGGGCATAATGAAGGGTCCGTCCATCTTGCGGTTTAGCGAAGGCAGTTCATCGATCAGTTGAATGAAGGAGGGACCTCTGTACCACGAACAAATGTCTTCCGATACCTTAAATAAATTAAGTAACCACCGTTACTATCAAGCAAGTGATGACGAATTATAGCTATGAACATCAGAGGATCACATGAGATTTCTAACAAAAATCAGAACACAGAGTGTACAGAACAAAATAACACAGTTTACTCAAATTGTATTTTGATAGCAGATAGAATAGATGGTTACTATATTGAGTGAACAAATTACAAAGCTTAACTAATAAAATGTTTTGCACACTTACTCTTTCCAATAACCCTTGCCCTGTTTGACCAGAAACAGGCAAGAATGATAAATCTTTCGCTGGGTTGAAGCCCAATTTCTTAAGATATGGCAGGATTTTGTCTCTACATTCGTTGTACCTGAAACAATAAAAAATAGCATCAATATAAACACTAATTTAATTCATAATATAATTCTTAAATTGTGTCTTTCATTCTAGTAATAAATCTCAGCAATGAGATCTAATTACAACAATATTGTGAAATTAATCAGGAAATTTTGTAATTTTCATTTGTCTAAGGCCGGCCTGCCCTGCCTTGAAAGATTGGGACCCCCTGTTCCCAATGTTTTTCAGTCTGTGGCGCAGTCACACGTCACAATGTTTTGTCACGGCGCCCTACTCTACCTAGCTATTATAAAAAGATACATAAATAAACACCTTTAATGATTATGTTTAGGTTAAGCAGGTAAATAATAATGAACAAATATTTAATCTATCCGCTTTACATAATTAAAATTTTAATTTTATTATATTTGTGGTTTCCGATAATGATACAGAATCGACTCAAGGCGCCAGTCTTGCCTTTCCACCGCGGCCACTGATCTCTATTATACAAGTACGCTGGATCGCTGATACCCTTTGAAATGACAGCTATTTCTTGTGCCTATTTGAAGCGGAATCAGCGCCCCCATTATTGGGGTTGAGAACTTAATCTGACGTAAAAATGACGTTTGAAACGCGACTTCTATACTAAAACGAGCCGCGCGGCTCGTTTTAGTATATCGCGCTGCTGCCGCACTACTGGCGATTTAATATGAAGGCACTCTAAGGAGCATTACTGGTTTTGACACATACCGTTTATTAAAAAAATATTTAATTAATATAAAATTACCTTTTCTCATCCCAGTTGACGGTAGGGTCATCCATTTTATTAACAAGAGCTACTAGATGTTTGACGCCGGCGGTCTTGGCCAACATAGCGTGTTCGCGAGTCTGTCCCCCTCTGTCGAAACCAGTTTCAAATTCTCCTTTCCGGGCGGATATAACCTGGAATTTACATCTTAATTGTTATATTCTGTAACCGAGCTAGTCATCATTAGATATAGAGATAAACTACGATAACATGGCGCGCCCCTCCAAATTACTGTTTCAATGTGTGTAGTCACATCTTTATGAAAGATTTTGTATGTAGTAACTAGTAGTATTTCAACCAATCAACCAGTACTCGTAATATTTCACTTAATGTCACTTATTACCAAGATTTGTTGGTCAACTAATCATAACTAGCCGACCGCGCAAGACAACGCACTTTAAACGTTTTGACAACGCACTTCAAACGTTTTGAAATTTGGAGGGGCACGCCATGTTATCGTAGTTTATCTCTACATTGCTAGAATCTTATTTTAGCAATAAATAGATATAGGATAGGTTATTACTATGAGGACTAATATTATTAAGTGACCGACCGAACTTTCGGTTTCGGTTTCGGCCAGTTTCGGCCACCAAATCTAGTTTCGGCCTTAGTTTCGGTTTTGGCCATAACATAGCCGAAAGTTTCGGCCCCGCCGAAACTCGTGTTCGTGAATTTTCGTGCATCGTTCGGTAAACTCGTGCTAGCTCGCCGGCGAGACCCCGGCTCATTTCGCCATCGTCCATTTAATCGTGTTTTGACTTTTGAGGTTATGTTTTGCAAATTACTGCCAAATTACTAGGTATTTATTTTGTTTTTATTAGAACTTCGTTTTATTTTCATTAAATTGTCTAAACTTATTCTTATATTAGTAACGAGATGGCTTAAAGATCTAGATTATGAAGAGAAAGAACAAATATTAAGAGAGATATATAGATAGAAAAAATCTCACACACACACACACACAAACACACACAGAACATAGCGCAATTATAATGATATCTTAAATTGTATTATTATTAATATCACTATTTTTATTTTTTGTTTTATTAGAAGGTTGTTGTTTTTATTTTTCACTTATAACTTTATTTTCTACTTTTAAATTATGAGACTATTTTTGTGATCTGCAGGACAGGCTCAGCCTAGTGCAGACACAAAAAAAAACACAATGGAAGTCAAATGTCTGTAATCTTAAAATAACTGCGCAGTATTATATTGTTACCTGTAAAATATTTTGTAACAGGTATCTTTGGTTGCGTCAATAAATTATTATCATTATATTGTTGAATTTTATTTCTAAATGATAAACATACGTTTATTTAATATAATATTATGTTGATGAATTACGTGCTATGTTCTTATTTTAACAACATGTTTCCCAAGCAAATGATTAAGTAAATGCTATGATAAATTGATTATAATTTATATTGTGTGTGAATTTTATTTACTTAATAATTTTGTTTCACTATGAGATATAGCGTGCGAGATTTATCTAGTCAATCATCTCGCCTCATTCTTTTCCTTTTACCAAGCGTTTTATTTATATTTAAAATAATTTATCTTTGAGGATGCTATCACATTTTTTTACAAATATCAGCGATTTTCAGGTACCATTTTAAAGAATTAGGAGTCACACTGCGAGGATGTTTTGGTTTTGGTTGGAACATATCCTTCAATCGAGGATTTTTGGAAATGCTATTGCATTCTATTGTTGTCGCGATCACCGGTGCTTGTACAGGGCTTGATGGGTTAATAATATTTAAGAAAATTATGTCTCAAAATGTAAAAAAGAAAACAATTTGGCACTTTCTCTCATGTGTTAAAAATGTTATTAGAAAAGTAAATTTCAGAAAATAATCGTCATTTATGTTTAATCAAGTTTCGGTCTCGGTTTCGGCCGAAACGGAGAGCATGGCCGAAAGTTCGGTTTCGGCGGAAAAATCAGTTTCGGTTGGACACTACAGTCGGGGCATTTTAATAGGCCACATTTGACATCTGCCAGATTAATCTCCATAGTGAAGTGAGCTGCGTAAAAACATCGACCAAAACGAATAAATCGATACGGACTTGAAATAAAATATAATTTTATACGTTTGAAACAAACTCCTGTCCCATAATTACTTTTTCTTTTGCAAATTCAAGGAGCAAAATAAGACAAGTACTTACATAATTTACAAAAAAAAAAATGCATTTATTTGCTTGAATTATAAAAACTGTTAAATGTAGTATTATCATTATTCATTTCACATAAATATGTGTTGTTTTTCACAACGTGGTTATTAATTTATGGGGATATTTCGTTAGAAGTAATCAATGCATCGATACTATTTATTCTTTCGATTTTCAGGGTAACTTCCCTAGAGTTTAAAAAGAAAAAAGGTCAGCTGACGTAACATTGTAACGACGTACAATTTTTACGATCAGAATTTGTTTATTACATTTAGAATTGTTTATCAGTAAAAGCAAAAAGTGTAAAATAATTCGTATCGGTCTTATTTACAATAAATATGTAATCGTAATTGAAAAAAGTTAATCAATTGTGCAGTTATAACAAAACGAAAATATTTATTTTTTATGTACGTCGCTACAAGGTTACCTGGTACAATTTTGATGAACTGTCAAATGTGGCCTATTAAAATGTCCCGACTATAATTATCATTATTAATTATTACAGCAAGGTAACTTTATTTAACACTTTTTGTATATGTAGTGTCTTCTATTGGGAGATTTATAAGTATGTCTATAATGCGAAAGTTAGTCTCTGTTAAAGAATTATTGGATTGTTAGTTCATTCTTAGGTGACTAAATCGATTTTAATGAAATATATAGTAAGATAGTTTTAATCGCGGATAATTGATGGGTTACCGCAAGGTACACGATAGTAAGCAAACAAAGTTGCGAACAATATCTTGTAAGAACATTTTTATCAACACAAAGCTAGTGATTGATAATATTTATGCATCATCATTTAGCAAACAATATTATCCTTGATTTTTATCGCAAACTATGTTTTTGCCTACAAAATTCCCCATCTTACACTCACAGGTAATAAAACATTTTAAAAAATGTGCTATAATAACTGCAAAATCAAATACTTATAAAGCTAAGCATTTGCTTAAGTTTAAAAGCGAAAAACCAATGCAGTATTCAAAACTATTAGTCTGCTTGTTTGGAGGTTGTATAAAATGGAATTCAAGAAGTGTAATAGCAGTACTATGTATACTGTATACTTACAAGGACAGCAAGATCAGCCTGCGCCGCGCCACCGATCATGTTAGGTACAAAACTCTTGTGCCCGGGGGCATCAAGAATTGTAAAATGCTTCTTTTCAGTCTCAAAGTATGCTCTCCCAACTTCTACAGTTTTGCCTTTGTCACGTTCTGTAAGGTAAGTAAACATATTGAAGTATTAGTTTAAACTAGATGATGTCCGCAACTCCGTTGGGCTTAAATTCGTCTTTTGCGCGGGAACCGTAAATTTTTCTGGGATAAAAACTATCTTATGTCCTTTCTTGGGACTGCAAGTATCTCCATGCCAAATTTCAGCAAAATCGGTTCGGCGTTTTGAGTGTGAAGAGGTAACAGACAGACACACTTTCACATTTATAATATTAGTATGGATGAGTAATGGCAATATGGAATAGTAGATATTGCCCAAAACTTGCATCAAAAATGACAAAAGTCAAAGTATTTCCATATAAAAGTGACTTACTTAGCATATCAAATTAGCTTTGAGCTTGAAAAGGTAAAAGACAATCATTCACATGTATAATATTTATTAGTGACCGACCAAAATTTCGGTTTTGGTCAGTTTCAGCTAAAAAATCTAGTTTCGGCGTCGGATGGGCATGTAAAAAAGTCGGTCCTGCGCCTGATCTCTCGCCAGTTGTCGGTCTGGGTTATGAGAGTGAAGGAATAGAGAGTTCTTGTGTACTGCACACACACTTGGGCACTATAAATTACTCTACTTACTACTGACCTGGTTTCAATGAAACTGGCCACCGTCACCAAAATTGGAGTGAGGAGTATTTATTTTTTAAGAATTAAAAATGTCTCACCTTCTTGGTTGGTGTCAAGTGCCCAGGATAAGTACCAAGACTCCCTTGACTTTTCCCGAGCTTCACGCTCATATTTATCCAAAGTTCTCTTGTCCACCATTCCTGTCAGTGACATAATTTGACCACCAATTGTAGATTTACCAGCATCTAAAAGTAATATTTTTGATACAATTTTTGACCATTTTTTTTTTTAATTTCTCTATTAAACATGAAAGTAAAAAAAGTCTTATTAATTTTTAATGTTTCCTACAACTTTGTACATGCAATCAATAAGTAATACACTCACCAACATGACCAATAAAAACAACATTCACATGTTCTTTCTTGCTTCTAGTGTCTTCAACCCGAGGTGGCTTTTTCTTGGGGACTTTTTTCGCTGCTTCACTATCCTCCTAAAATGTAATTACACAATAATTAAGATACTTTTAATTTAACACTACAGCCAGATAAATTTTTGTTATAATAAAATAACCATTAAAATTTTCTTAGTCATTGTGTTAAAACTTATTTAATAGATAAATATTTAATAACATTTTAACCAGCTTCCATTTTGGCACTGTGGTGCTAACTAATCCTTGTAAGTTTATGATCACAGTTTGACACTACACTAAGAATATTAATGTGCAAAATTTCCATTCAAGAGACTGTAGAAAGAGACAGCAATACCGTTTCAGATATAAAGTAGATTACAGTACTAATATATAAGTCAAGTTTAGTATGATGATGTTAGATTCTCTTTTTGTCACAATGCAATGTCACAAACCCAAATAGTATATAATTATTAGTAAATAAAATATAATTGTACAAATATTTAACCAATTTAATTTATAAACTAAAAATGAAATCTTCGAGTCCTTATGACAAAAATGAGTAACTTTGTAAAAATAAAAGTTAACCTGCTGCTCTAATTCCTCCTCCTCAGCATCGTTTCCGTCTTCAGGAGTCAAGAGAGCATCATCAGCCTCGGCCTCCCAGCTGTCAGCGGTGGGAGAGACATCGGGTGGCACGGGCAGAGGGGCGGCTGCCACGGCTGGTGGAACAGGAGGAGGCTCCTCTACTCGGGGTGAAGCAGAAGCAGGTCTGCCATCACCACTCTCACCGCCATCACCACAACCTAAGAAGTTGCATTCAGTATAGTTCTTTAAATAAACCCTTCAAATTAACATGATTTTTTTTTGTTGCATTTGTATTTTGAATGTAGTTTTGACATGATTTTAATCACACTCTAAAATTTTAACTCACTATTGTTATATTTTTTATATTATTGTATCTAAAGGTCTGAATTCAAGACGTGAGTGAAAGAATAAGGTAAGTAACATGAAAAAACTTCCTGTTTTTTTGCTTAAATGGAGGCTTTAGGGCTGGAAAAATGTTTTGAAATATAAAAACTATGGATTATGTGTAGCCAGATATATTAGCTAGGTTATGAAGTAGATAAGTTACAACTTTTATTAAAATAATTAGGGAAAAAACGAGTATGTTATGAAATGTTACTTGTTTGATTCTTCCACTCACGTCTTATTGTAGATAATATTATGAGCATTTCTCAAAAAAATTGTACTTTCTATCTAAATCTTTGTCCCACATTTTAAAATACTTTTTTCTGTAAATAACATAGACCATTACCAATTTCTATTAAATTGTATACGTAGTAAGTTTAATAAATTCACTAAAAAGCATCTACAAATTAGAATTATATTAATAAATTATTCAGTATAAAAATATTTTGAAAATCGGTCTAATCTAGTTGTATGAAAAGTGAAGTGTCCCAATTTCATACAATTGATTCCCAAACAATTGATTGTATTTGTAAGGCCTTGCAGAAATTTTTGAAACAACTTATGTATTTATTTAAGGCTGCAAGACCATAAATCATTTAAAAAGAATATTTGGTCATATTAGAACAAATTTATTTAATAAATAATGTTTTTATTGTTTCGCACGTTTTACAAATTATTTGAGAAACGCTCTTATATAAAATTTTTAGTAGGCACAATTATTTTTCAAATTTAACCTATCAAGCCCCATAAGATCACCGGTGATCGCGACAAAACAGAATAACAATAGATTTCCAAGAATCCACAATTGAAAGATTAATTACCACTTTTACTAACTATAAAACTAACGACACTTGGAGTATTGTCAAATTCTTTTACTTCTTAATTGATTTCTAACATTTTTTTAATGATGAAACATTTAAAAAAAATGTTGGTGAACACTGAATACTTGAAGTGATAACATGACATCTTTTCATAAGAAAAGAAACATCATAAGATGTAATTATGAAAAACACTACTAAATAAAAGGATTGCAAAATATCTAATCAAAGTTTTAATAACACTTACAGTTCAATACTTACAGTTTGAGTCCTTAGGCATATTTTGTTTAGTAGTGTTGAGCAAATTGTAGAAAGTACCTAATGTGTTAAATGTACAAGAGAAAGTAACAGTGGAGGAAATGTATCACTTTTAACGCCAATACAGACCACTATCAGCGTTTCGATAAAGCGAAAGTAAAAATAAAATATCAGGCCGCGTGTCTCGATATAACCCGTTAGAACTGGATTTGCAAAAATATCACTGGGGTAATGATCTATATTTATACAAATTTAACTAAGAACCTAACATAATATGAATTGTATGAAACAAAAATACAAAGATTGTCTCTAACTTGCAATTATTTCAGTAGGTACTAACTAAATTGACAGCTAACTCACCGTTTACGACAGGACTGCCAGCTGAATTTGTGGACCCACTTTCAGATTTTTGTGGTGATGCCGGAGAGCTGCTTTTATTTTCATCAGTTGGAGACGACATACAAAAAGAAGGCACGAATTCCACGGCGTTCACGTTCAACGTGGAAAATTTGGTAGACACATCATTGGGATCCTTTGCACCTTGTTCACCTATAACATCTGCTTGACTTTCCCAAGAGTCCGGAGCACCGTTATTGGACATTATATTTAAACAAGAAAGTGTAAACCTAGTAAATAAGTCTTCTTATTACTGTTATTTTTATATTCATTCAAGTTCTTTTCTCGATAGATCCGCGTGTGTCTTTATCTTACGCCGGAAGTTCATGGCAATTTGCCAAATAAGTAATGAGACATGACACTTATTGAATTTTAAACAATTTACTAAAACTGCAATAGAGTGTTCAAAATGGATTCTATAATATTGAAAATGTTAATAAATATGTTAGTTTTCTTTGAAATACTAATATTTATACGAAAAATGGTTAACATAACTAATTAAAAGAATAGAAAATGATAGAGACTTCCGCTTATTTATTGCCATCATTGCCATTGATAAAAATAGTGATAGATTAAAAATAATCTTACTAAAAGGGCCCATTCACTATCCTGCATTCACTGACCTCCATTATACAAGTACGCTGGAGGTCAGTGCCTGCATAATGCATTGCAGTCCGCCGTAGGATAGTGAATGGTGTTGCAACTTGCAGGCCTGCACGTTGGACTGCAATGCAGGATAATAAATGGACCGTTTAACTTTTTTGGCCATATCTTATGGAGGCACTTCACATGGCTATTTGTATTTGCGTATTTGAATTTTTGATGTATTCGCCAAACAATCACCATGTGTAGACGGTATGTTTGACAAATATTGGACTTATTTGCCTATTGGACAAATATGACCAATACCAAATACACGTATCCGTACCTTTGTTGGTTTTTGACGCACATCAAAGGAGTCAAATAGGCAAGTATAATGGAGGCACTTCACACGGCTATTTGTATTTGCTATTGGCTATTTGTTGCATTTGGCAAAATTATTGTGTGGTGTTTTGTCATTTTGGTCTAGTAAAAATGAAACAAAACGTCAACAGAATATTTTACAATTTATTCATACAAAAAAAAAAAATAGCGGTCGGGGTACTTAGTGCCTGATCTGGTTTTGGCAAGTTCATCTACTCTCCTGGTTCAGCGGAGGACAGAGGCACCGGCAAAAACAGGAGACAAGTGGGAGTCCAGCCTGCGATGAACTGGAATGGCTCTGGGGAGTGACCGGGACGCCAGCCTCTACCAGCGCAGGATCAAGGGGCTAGGAGTCATCTCTTCAGCCTCGATCCAAAAGGTCGGACCCCTATCGGGGTGCAAGACGACACTTATAATAATATATTGTTAATATCAAAATTAAGTTTACGGTTATTATTTTAAACTTTGATTATTTAAATGGAAATCGATGTTAGGACATAACTAACGACTTCATGGATACAGTTAAAATATCGCGACCGCGCTCCAGCGAGTCCCGACTCCCGAGAGTGAATGTGCGTGGACAATGCCGCGCGCGCCGGCCGGTGATTGGCCGTTGGCCGGCTACGTAATCGACCGTCCGTGGTGCACGTACAGTGAACGATAAAAGTGTTATGCGACAGTTAAATAAAAAAAAAACATTTTCAAGAATTTATAAAATATTACAATGATTGTTAACAATTATGTACGTACAACGTTATAATTGACATATACACAAACAAGCAAATAAAGGCAAATACGGCCTTCCGGCTTCCACACATGGACGTTAAATACCAAACTTTTACTTGATTTTCCTTACTTGCCTATTTGACTCCTTTGATGTGCGTCAAAAACCGACAAAGACACGGATACGTGTATTTGGTATTGGTCATATTTGTCAAATAGGCAAATAAGGCCAATACATATAAGTCAAACATACCGTCTTCACATGGTGATTGTTTGACAAATACATCAAATACGCAAATACAAATAGCCATGTGAAGTGCCTGCATAAAATCAAGTAAAAGTTTGGTATTTGACGTCCATGTGTGGAAGGCCGTATTTGCCTTTATTTGCTTGTTTGTGTATGCGTCAATTATTTTGCCAAATGCAACAAATAGCCAATAGGAAATACAAATAGCCATGTGAAGTGCCTCCATTAAGGCTTCCACTTTCCAATTTCCAGGCACTTTGAGCCAAAATTATAATAATAAAAATTAAAAAGCCAAGCTATTATACCTATTATGTATAATAACTTACAACAAATCTAGCCTGTCGGAGTGTCGGTAAGCTGTTGCAGTACGTTTGCGGTAGCATGGACTAGGTCCGTGGTCCCCAACCTTTTTTCATACGGGCCACAAACATGTCATGGTCTTGGAGTCACGGGCCGCCAAAAATTTTTTAGGGTTAAAAAATAACGTTCTTTCAAATTAACGATTTAAAAGTGGAAAAAACACGTCTTTCACGACGACTTTACATTATTTTGCCAGTTGTCAGCTTGAATTTCAAAATGTTTTAACATCACGTGGGCCACAGATAAAGTCCCGGTGGGCCGCAGGTTGGGGATAGCTAGAGCTAGAATAAGACTTATTGCCATCAGATTCTGGTAGACCTATACTTAGTATAGGTCTACCAGAATCTGATGGCAATTTTGACAGCAAATTTTCAAAAAATATCCTAAATCATTGGATAAATTTTTATATTTGCATGCTATGATATAATAACATCATTGTTTGCATGTTTAATACACAGATTAGCTGCTAAAAGAAAAGGATCAAAATGTTTTATTTCAATTACCCCGGTGGCCGGTATTGCTAGAGACTAGAGTCAATTTATTTTCTCACTTTTGCCATCAGATTGTGGCAGCTACTGCAACTTAGAACAATGTATTAGTATAGTATAGTACCTTTAAACATGTAAATCAATTAATAAATATTTCATAATATTTCATCATACTTATGAGTTTTGGCGGGCATGTCACTTTCAAACTTGTTCTACTTTTTATTGTTGGTGTGGTTTTTATTATTTTTTCCCAAATTGTGTTTTACATTCTTTTGCCCAGTTTTGTAGCAATTATTGATGGTATTCCCTTTCTATTACCGATAGTTGTCTACCCATACGCTATCTAGTTACTAAAATGGAAACCGTTTGACAATCAAATTAAAAAGATAAGAACATGCCTCATTATTGATGGTATTCCCTGGTATTACCGATAGTTGTCTACCCATACGCCATCTAGTTACTAAAATGGAAACTGTTTGACAATCAAATTAAAAAGTTAAGAAAATGCCTCATAGTTCATACTGGCGCCACTGGTTATTGTCTGTGCTGTGCACGGGCGAAAAATCATAGACTATTTTTTTCAAACTTAGGCCCGTATTTTTGGTCAGTACTTAAGATGCGACCCGGTCTCAAGACGCGGTTCGGCTCTGTGATTGGTACAAATTTTGACAACCAACCGTCTTGAGACCGAGATGCATCTTGAGTACTGACCAAAAATACGGGCCTTAATCAACGTATGTTGATGATTAAGGGCCGGGACACAAAAACACGGCACGACGTAGAAATTCAAGATGAGTTTCTACGGCACGACGTCGTACGACACCGTACGCCGCCGCACGACGTCGAGCCGTGTTTTTGTGTCCCGACCCTAACTATGTTTGAATAAAATACATTACAAGATGAAATATAACAAAAATATTTTAAAACATATTTCAGTATATTATTTCTAAACTATTATGAATTTATATATAATATTATTTATATTTTAGGGGGAAAACAGAAAAATGAGGGATTTTCTTAAATTTTTAATTTGATTGTCAAACAGTTTCCATTTTAGTAACTAGATGGCGTATGGATAGACAACTATCGGTAATACCAGGGAATACCATCAATAATTGCTACAAAACTGGGCAAAAGAATGTAAAACTTGATACATTTCAATTTGACAAAGATGCCTTAATATTCCAAATACTAGATTATCAAAGTTATTACAACGATGTTTTAGTTAAAACTCACGGAAGAAATAGCCCTATTTATCGATATTCACACCAAATTGCACAGGAATTAAACATTTTGGTCTTGATAACATCTTACCTGCACTTGTGCACGATAACGGGTATTTCATGGCTAATATTTTACCAATAATGAACATCAAAGACCCAAATAACACAATTTGGGAAAAAATAATAAAAACCACACCAACAATAAAAAGTAGAAGTTTTAAAGTGACATGCCCATGACATGCCCGCCAAAACTCTTTCAGTTGTCAGTTTTCAGTTTGACAATTTGCGTGTTCCTAAACTGTTACCAGTATACTGGCCTAATCGCTTAGGCCAATGATCGCTTAGGCTTAAGATATATTTTTGATTTATGAATTATGCCACACTTGACAGTACACTGATATTTTTTAGAAACACAACCAATATGTATCCGTGATGCCAACCTGCAGATAATTTCAGATCGGTAGGGAACCAATAGAAAATCTAGAAGTGTCTATCGTCGCGCCGTCTGGTGGAGATTCAAAATAAGAAACCTCCACAGGTTAGCTCCATAGTATGTACCTCATTGAAATCCTCTCATTAGGGCGATTTTGGGGGTAGGGATCAGGGCTTCATAACGTTATCAAATAACAGTAAAAATATCGTTACTTACCGTTATTTTATAATGGTAGCCAGATAACGTTATTTTTTTACGATATTTAGTAAAATAACTTTATATTTACCGTTATTATTATAACGATATTTTTTCGTTATGTATAAACGAAAAAATATTGTTATAATAATAACGGTAAATATAACGTTATTTTCTGGTATCAGGTATGCGATCGTGCATGGTGCACTAAATCTCACTCGCAGCCCACTTTTTTTGCGAGATTTGTGTGAAAATACAAGGAAAAATACACCTTATAAGCGTGATTACGTTTAGAAAATTTTCCCGCCTGTCATGACTTTCTTGACGGACTATAACGTTATCAAAGAACATATATTTACCGTTATAAATCCTATATAACGTTATAACATTAACCGTTATTAATATCAATTTTTAACGTTATTTTTAATATCGGGTAAATTTTCATAACGTTATCTATGCCCTTGAAGCAGTAACGTTATGAAAAAATAACGTTATTTGAAGCCCTGGTAAGGATAAAATATATTTTTGAGATGTGGTAAGTTGATAACACCATGGTAACACTGGCTTGGGCAGAAAAATCACAGAATCACAGAAATCTACAAAATATATACCTACCCACTAGTAATCTATGCACATTATATTTCTCTATGCTGTGCACGTAGTATCTCTTATTAGTCTGTGCTGTGCACAGAAAAATTAATAATGGCGCCTGACGAGTGACGAATTCGCCGCATTTTAAATTAAGCATATTTTTCTGCTAATGTTTAAAATGGTGTACATGTCAATGAAAAGATTAGAAACTGACTTTTTGTATAGACATTAAAAATATATTTGATCACTGTGTTGTAAATCAAACAAGATTCGTTAAAATAATTAGGGATTTGGAAAGATTTACAATCGTACCACGAATCGTACATGAAAATTCTACACTGAGTCTTGTGGATTGTCATGCAACAGCAATTATCCCTGTGTTGTTGTACCTGGAAATGTCTGTGCATTATAAATTTAAAAGTGCTTTGGATTATGATACAGTCACATTCGATGGCTTACATATTTCTATAGGCGATTTGAAAGCTGCGATATCTCAACAGAAGCGCATCGGTAAAACCTCAGACTTCGATCTTCAAATAACCAATGCACAAACAAAAGAAGGTATGAAAGACTATCTTAGTAATTTTGTAAAAAAAGTAGGTAATGTTTTTACTTAACCTTTTTACACCATGTTTACAGTGTATGTTGATGACAACACATTGATACCAAAAAATACATCACTACTGGTTGCTAGAATACCACTTTCGCAGCAACCCAAGAAACAGTGGGAAGGTTCAAAAACTGACCAGTCATCAATTCATAAAGATGTTGCCCTCAAAGGTGTGGCTGATCTTTCACGCATGGAAGGAAGTGAACAGGATAAAATTAATGCTATGATATCTCAGTCAACATTTGATTATGATCCAAGCAAGTAAGTAGATTGAAAATGTCTTCTTGACTTTGGTTGGGTAGCCACAGTACTGCTAAAATACCTGAGTAGCCAGGAGTCTCAACATTGTGTTTTTGTAAAATTATAGTCACTGGTTACACAGTCAAATTTTCATCAATCTGATCCATCAGTCCGGTACGGATTGATGAAAATTTGATTGTGTATTGTGTATTGATGGATTGATATTTTCATTCATATTTTTAATATGAAATTTTTATAACCATCAATATTCCATCAATCAGATTGATGGATCAGATTGATGAAAATTTAACCGTGTAACCTGTGACATAGGACAGAGTGCTTGTACCATCGAGGAAATTGATTCCTAGGCAGTTGATGGACCTACGTCATTTGGTTGGCTTATGTCAATTCAATGTTAGTTGTGATCGGTCTCGGATGGGTTTGACTTAACACGACCAAATTACTAGGAATCAACTTCTAACTGAATAGAAAATTAATATACTATCAGTACATTAATTTTCTATTCTGTAGTATCGATGAAAATGGTCAATGAGTAGGTAATAGGTAAATGTAAGGTGAAATGTCAAGAATTTAAATATTGTGTCATTTGTGTGCTGTACTGTTCTAATTTGTGTACTTTTTTCAGTTATCAAAAACTCAAAGGACAAAATCAAAGAGGAGTTGTGCCTAGTAGTTATGTATGTTATAAATGTCAAAAACGAGGTCACTGGATAAAAGATTGTCCAGTTGCAAATTCGGTAAATGTAATTGAAATTTTTATCTCTTTTCATCTTATTATGTTAAGTTAATGAAACATTTGTAACAACTTTTTTTTTAATTTATAGGGTGAACCTGTAGAAATAAGAAGAAGCACAGGGATTCCCCGTAGTTTTATGGTGCCAGTTGATGGCCCAAAAGCACCTGGAGCCATGATGACCCCAAGTGGAACTTTTGCTGTACCAGCAGTTGATCAGTAAGTCTGTTCTTAAACAAATGGTTTTGTTCTTATTGGTGGAGTTTTTTCTATATTAATTTGTCCTTAAGCCCTTGGAAATTACATACACACTCTCTGCAACTGGATTTGCATTACTTGTGTTTTATACAGCTGTTGTCTAAAATGTTACTACATCTGTTTTTATGCAGCAACTAGCATAGGTATGAACAAAGATAACTGTCTAAATCTGTTCAAAATATGGTTAGACTATACATACAATTGATTTTCAGTGAGGCGTACCTGGCATCGGAAAGTGCAGTGGGTGCAGACACACCAGCAAATGCACCGGCTGCTCCGGAACCCACCATTCCCGATGAGCTCATTTGTAGCTTGTGTAGGGACCTCCTTACTGACGCTGTCATGATACCATGCTGCGGAAACTCTTTTTGTGATGAATGTACGTAGTTAAGGTCTTTTATAATTTGAAGACATTGTGGCAATAGAGTAGAGAAAATATCTGCAACACAATATAATATAACACATTTATTTAAATTTTGAAAACTGTTTGCTATAATGCATGCAACCACATCAAGAGAAAGAATGGTTAATTTTGTAATAATATTAGGAAATTCTGATTAAAAAATAATTTAAATTGATTTTTATTTAACATTTTATTTTTAGGTATAAGGGGTGCTCTACTAGAATCTGAGGATCATGAGTGTCCTGATTGTCGGGAGAAAGAGATTGCCCCTACAACATTGATTCCCAATAGGTAAGTTTTTTTCATTATTGGTTTCAAAATAAGCTTCTGCAGTGAACTATAGGTACAACGTGTGCTTGTCTGAGGCTAGACCTCAGGCAAGGACAAACTATTTTTAAATGTATCTAGTAAACTAGATGACGCCCCGCAACTCCGTTATCGCACGGGAACCGTATAATTTTTCGGGACCAAAAGTATCCTATGTCCTTTCCCAGGATTCAAAGTATCTCCATGCCAAATTTCAGCAAAATCGATTCAGCGGTTTGAGAGCTAAGAAGTAACAGACAGACAGACAGACACACTTTCGCATTAATAATATTAGTATGGATACACTGTGAGTTTTACTTGCAAGGATGGAAGTACATATTATTATATTATGCTCTATTTAGTTGTTATGAGATCTTATTGTTTGTACACAGGTTTTTGAGAAACTCTGTGTCGTCATTCCGCAACCAGACTGGTTACAGTCGGCGAGCGCCGCATCGGCCACCCGCACCCGCACCGGCACCAGGTAAATAACAACGCAATTCTCCTACTAACTTGGGACCTGTCCACATCTCCACATCACGACGTTGTCAACGTGGAACGGTGCGGTAACGTGGCACGGTACGTTGACGTGGCGTATAAATTTACGTCAACGTAACTTAAAAATGCACGTCTTTTTTCTTCTCTTTCTCCCTTTTTAACAATAGCAGAATACGTATTGTGCGGTCCACATTTAGACCAGTAGTGAATAATGTAGCAGTTTTACAAGGCATGGCGACGTACAATGTTGCTATATCGTGATGTGCATTTTACGTTACGTTAACGTAGATTTGCACGTCACGTCAAAGTACCGTGCCACGTTACCGCACCATTCCACGTTGACGACGTCGTTACGTGGAGATGTGGACAGGCCCTTACAGCCGTACTCAGAAAATTGAGCTTGAACACTCAACTTTAAAGATTGACAGAAAATGTATGGAGTTTTTGTCAATATCCTCACTAAGCTAAAGTTAAGTAATGAGAGGCCGTTAGACTTCTAAATCACTTTCATTGAGTTAAAAATGAATTGTCTTGATGACCACGTCAAAAAAATAATAGACTCATAACTTTTGATAATAAATGATTCAACTAAAGCAATCTCAACATTTTTTTTTTCTAACAATGCAAACTTTACTTGCAGAACCAGTCCAACCTAATGGACCAATACAGCCTCCTGCAAATAATGGTAAGTAGCATTTTAACAATCATTCAAATAAAGTAAAGAGTATTAGTTTAATTTGTATATAAACTAAAACCTTAATCGTAGCTTAAGTATGTCAAATAGTAATAACTTAATACACAATACTTTGAAAATTTAAAACAATGTATTCTGTGAAAACTTTTAAATATATACATAGGCTGCACTAAAAATATCGGGAATGGAATACTCCCACTATTCCTGTCATTTAATTGAAAACTCCTTGGTTTTAAAAATTGAATACCATTTATTTATTAAAAAAAATATTCTCGGTCTTGTCACAAGGTCTTGTCAAACTTGTTCAGTCGTTGAGAAAATGGAATTGACTGGAGAAAATTCTAGAGCGATGATTTATTATGATTTTCGAAGTGGTTTAACACAAAAATAGTGTGTTGATTGGATGATTTCTGCATTTGGTGATGAAGCCCCATCCAAAACCACAATTTATCGCTGGTTTGCTGAATTTCAACATGGACTTGTTAGGCTTAGTGATGATCCCCGTCAAGGTCGTCCAAAAACTGCAGTCATCCAAGAAAACGTTGATGCTGTGCGTAAGCTGGTTGAGGAAGATCGACATGTGACATACCGTGAAATTCAGGCAACTTTAGACATTGGCATGAGTCAAATACAAATAATATTGCATGAACAATTAGGTTTAAAAAAGTTGTTTTCCCGATGGATACCGCATTTGCTCTGTGAAGAGCAAAAAGCGGCTCGCGTTACTTGGTGCGTCAGAACTCTCGAAAGATTCCACGCAGGATCCTCAAATGCTGTATACAACATCGTATCAGGTGACGAATCCTGGAATTCCTGGATATACGCGTACGAACCCGAAACTAAAAACCAGTCACGAGTTTGGGTGTTCGAAAATGAGTTAAAGCCAACAAAAATTGTTCGTTCACGTAGTGTTGCAAAAAAAATGGTGGCCACGTTTGTCTCCAAAACCGGCCATATTGCGACTATTCCTCATGAGGGACAAAGAACGGTTAATGCAGAATGGTATGCTAGCATTTGTTTGCCACAGGTCGTTTCTGAACTCCGTAAAGAGAACTGCAACCGCCGCATCATCCTCCATCACGACAATGCGAGCTCTCACACCGCGCACAGAACAAAAGAGTTTTTAGAGCAAGAAAACATAGAATTATTAGACCATCCGCCGTACAGCCCCGACTTAAGCCCTAATGATTTCTATACTTTCACTAAAATAAAGAATAAATTGCGTGGTCAGAGATTTTCATCACCTGAAGAAGCTGTGGACGCCTACAAAACGGCCATTTTGGAGCCCCCAACTTCCGAATGGAATGGTTGCTTCAATGATTGGTTCCATCGTATGGGAAAATGTGTCAAATTTCGCGGAGAATACTTCGAAAAGCAATAAACACATTTTTAAATAGTACTGTTGTGTCACCTCCTTGATTCCCGAAATTTTCAGTGCCGCCCTCGTAAAATAACGATACATTTGTAATGTAACATTACCTGGTAGCGTAAAAAAATGTAATTATAACCTCAAAAAATGCTATAAAACTATCGAACACTATGATGGCGTGCTAGATGCGGTAGGCAGGGAGGCGCGGGGCCGGCACGACGACTCGGACGACGACAATATCACGGTGACGGTGCCCCCGGCTCACTCGCAGGGCCCCGCTCCGGGGGCCTCGCACGGAGGTCACGTTGGGCCCCCGCACGGCCATGCCCACCGGCCCCGCCCCCGCGACTCGCACAGACCGCGCTACGGTACACACAGCTTTGCATGCGGCTTACATGTGCACACGTAGTCGAATGTTTTGGGGATTACAGCAGTGTTTCCCAACCTTTTTCAGTCACGGACACCTAGAAAATCAAGCACAGACCACATTTTTTACGAACTCGAAGTTTATACGGAGTAATAAAATCAACAACAAAAAAAATCTGATTCATTTTAAAAGCAACTTGTAAGCGTAGCGATTACTAGTTTTTTTTCCTTTTTGTTATCAGCTATCAAATTTAGTTGAAGCTACAATCTGATGAAGTCGCTTTTAATAGTCCGAGTTAGTGGATGTTGTTCCATTGAACATCATTCCAAGTCTTAAAATCTTTTTCCTTTTAAGGCAAACAGTGTCTCCTGTAGTATTGAGACTTTACGAGACAATGTAGCATTTATTGGTCTATAATCTATATACTTCAGGGGTCCGCTGACCACAGATTGGGAATCACTGGTTTAGAGGAACCTAAAACGATAACGAAGTTAGATAACAATAATATAATGTGATACGATACGGTTGCAGAGCAAATAAAAATTTCGACCTATGCAAAGAACAAAGTTCTATTTGAATATAGCACCAAAGTACTTTTATTGTATTTTTTACTGTTAACGGACCTCTACATTTCATAAAAAAATAAAAATTTAAAAATGTTACGTCGTTTCTAAGATAGCAGTCGAATAAAGCCCTATTAACCACTGTCCGGTGGACGCGAGCGAAGCGCGCGGTGTGGGTGACATCGACAGATGTGATCATGTTCTACGAAGACAAGGCCGCGCGCACTCTTCTGCGAAAATTAGCTATTTACGTATTTTTTCATAAATGTAACTATATTTTCCTATTTAAAATGAAACCAACATGCTCAAAACGCATGCTAAATATGCTATTTAAGTCGCATAGTGAAAATAATGATTGTGCTACAATAGACTCTGCTGGGATAAATAATGGAGAAATTGATATTCTTAGTAAAATAATTAAACTTTAGTTATTTAGATTTATTATATATATATATTACACTCAAATGGTTTTTTGTAATATTTCTTTAATAGATATTTTTTTAAAGCCAAAATAGTCAGATGAACGGTTCCATATTCAAATAGAACTTTGTTCTATGGAAATTATTAGATTTTATTGAAAAGCGTAAAAAATGGAATTTCAATTTATTCAGTCTTTAAAAAAAATATTAAATATCATGATAATCAATAAGTTTTGTGTATTTTTTTATACTTGTTACTTTATTAGTCGGAAGTTATGTATAAAATATAGGGTCTATATGCAAATGTTACTTTGTTTGACGGAACTCATTTTGAAATCGTGAGGTCTATTTATAAATGAAATCTTGTTCTTGGTTATTACATTATGATAATCCTTTGTTCTACTTAAAATCTATTTAAATATCAATAAATATTTATATATTTTTATATTAAATATTAATATATACAAAAATTTATATATATTTCCACTTTTTTGTTTTGTTATTTGTAACGATGTTTTATTTTCATTCATTTTTGTTTGCAGAAAACATTGTATAGTAAGACCTTTGGACGGCCAGACTTTCCTCATTTTACAAAAGCTGAAAGCTTACCTGTTTGTTACCTTCACAGAAGTAAGAACGACGAGCAACTATGAAGTTTCAGTCGCGGTTACTTTAGGAGGTATCCAGTTCTGAAGGACATTCTTGAGAGTTGCTTCCCACTGCCAGACACCCTCAAAGTCTTATTATGTTCTCTAAGAAAGTTTAAGTGTCTGGCAGTGCAAAGCAAAGTTGTCAAAAATGTCCGGCACTGGAAGACGAGATTCCTCCACTTACCGTGAAGAATGTAAGCTATGAAATTGGGCCTTACTCTTTCTCGAAGGTCAGGTAGCCCTTCCGAACTGGATACCTCCTAAAGTAACCGCGACCGAAACTCTATAGTTGCTGGTCGTTCTTACCTCTGTGAAGGTCATAAACAGGTAAACTTTCAGTTTTTTTCATGAATCACGTCATTTTATATATCACCGCTTCCACAGGGGGTTGAAAATATTGATCAAGAGATACCTGAGGTATGGGACGACGTTTAAGGTGCCGATTGGCAGCGGGCGACATGAAGTAACCGCAGACGACGTGTCGCAGCGACACTACTGGTTTGTATATTATATTTCTATGAAATACCCTCCACAGCTAGCGACACGAAGCTAGCGACACTTATTCATAGAAATACATAGAAATCAGTAGTGTCACGTCACGACGACACGTCGTCTGCTGGCGCTTCTTGTAGCCGGCTTCCAACTTGTACCTATACAGTATACACTCCTGACGAATAGAGTTTGCTGGTTCACCGGGCGAAATGTACATTGTACAGAGTACCATTATGAAGTCCGAATTATATGACACAAAATAACGTTTTTGAACTAAAAATGCTTTATGTTTCTTTTTATTATGTTTCTTCTGTACTAATCTTAGAGCAAGCTTACAAAAAGCCAAGATAAACATAAGGTTCTGATGCGTTTACTTGATTCGGGAATTATACCTTCTCAATTTCCGATAACGCTAATCCATACTAATATTATAATTTGTTTGTTTGTTTCTATTGTTTGTTTGAACGCGCTAATCTCAGGAACTACTGGTCCGATTTGAAAAATTCTTTCAGTATCAGTTAGCCCATTTATCGAGGAGGCTATAGGCTATAAATATAATATTATCACGCTAAGACCCTTTCCTTTCTACCATACCTACCCTACCTACCCTTAAAACCCGTGCACTTAAAAATGTCGTGACCCAGGAAAACATGAATTCATTTTTATATAATATAATTAATATATTATATCTACTTATTTAAAGCTCGATGATTTTTTAGTTCCTTTGAGATTACGTAATAACCTAACGATTTATAATATTTAATTACCTAACTGCCGCACTCAGAGTGGAACATTAATTAAGTACTTAAATGTAATTAATTCAAAATTTTGACATAAGCCCCATACATTATATTCTGTCAAACTCTTCATTAAATTGAAGGTTCATCATAATAAAATATCTCTGAGTACGGTTAGATTATTATGTTGCATGACTGTGATTAATTATTACTTAATAAATAATGTTTATTTTTTAATCATTCATTTTATTGTGTATTTTTATACCCTATAACAAATAAAACCGTTTTAGCGATCAGAATTTACATAGAATAAAGTTTTAATTACACTTGGTATCAGCACTCTTTCCAAGAACAAGGTTTCATTTGTATATATGACACACATTTGTACAGTGATTTCCGCAATAAATGGTCATATGTGCATATATAAACTGCTAATTTTTAATTTAAAGGGTATTAATTTATTATTGTGATTAAAACCAATGCATAATAATGTTTTATTTGTTTATTATAAGAATCAAGTTTAAAGAACTACTGAAAAAAAAGTTATAGCCAAATTTGTTTAAGACAAACTTTATATCGCTCTCCTGTAAAGTAGAGATTTTACAAATGTGACTGTTCTTTGCATAGGTCGATTTGTACTACACCTGTCTTTTTCACACGTGCTCGAATGTAATTCTGTCATTGATTAATTATTATGTGTATAGTCAGTGAAATTAAGTCCACTACCTTGCTAGATACTAAACTTACATATTTCGATGCTAAATTACGTCACATTTTCATACTTTTATTTATAGAAACGAGTTAGAAAGCCAAGCTGTTTTGTTTCGAAAATGAATGTTCATCTGGCAACTACAGTTATTAAGCTTTAATAATAATAAGCATAAAATTGCTTTTTTTGTTGTATTTCTCTTTAATTTTTTTCAGATTATGCATACAGCATACATTTCAAACTTATTTACATTACATATTGTATCAATACATTAATAATATATCATATTTCCTTTTGCACATTATTTGTCTTAACAATTGTACCATCGAGGAAATTGATTCCTGGGCAGTTGACAGACCTACGTCATTTGGTCGACTTATGTCAAATCAATGTTATCTTAGCTGCGATCGGTCGGATGGGTTTAACGTGACCAAATTATAGGTCTACCAGGATCGATGGCAAATTTTGACGGCAGATTTTCATAAAATATCTTTGATCATTGGATAAATTTTTATGTCCATTGAAATGTTACAATTTTAGGACCGAATATTGCATTTATTAGAGGACGCAATTTTATTTTCGGAATATGTTGGGGGGCTCAATAGAAGCTTAACCTCAAGTTTGTGGGGTCGCCGCCTTTGTCCCCCGGCCGCCATCTTGAAAAAAGGGGTGACAACACTATTTTCGTGATATTTCGGAAACTATAAGTCTTACAGAAAATTTTTAAGAACATAATTTGTTGCAAATTATTTTGCCTACAAATATGTTTAAGTATATAATTTTTTACCCTAAATTAAAAATTTAAAAAGTTATAAGCAAAAAAGTGATATTTTTTTAAAGGTTTATTATCGCTCTTTAACTTTGTTTAATACATTTTACAAAAAAATTACCTTAGAACAACCTTGTTAATGATCTTTTGAGAAAAATTCTGAGATATCACGAAAATAGTGTTGTCACCCCTTTTTTCAAGATGGCGGCCGGGGGACAAGAGTGGCAACCCCACAAACTTGAGGTTAAGCTTCTATTGAGCCTCCCAACATATTCCAAAAATAAAATTGTGTCCTCTAATAAATGCAAAGCAAATGTAACATTTCAATGGACTAATTTGCTTGTTTAACACACAGAATCAGCCGCTATAAGGAAAAAAAACCAGCCAGGTGCGTGTCGGGCCACGCGCAATATAGGGTTCCGTAGTACCGCTAGTTTTTAAATTTTTTTTGTATGGTCAATGAATGTACATTTATAACGTGTTTTACACTAGTAACAACATCATCTTAATTCTTAGTTACTTTCAAAGGAATTTGAACGAAAAGTTCCTTTATACTTCGCCAAATACATATTTTTATGTATTTGGCGCTTGATGTGTAAGGATAAACCATAAAAATATTTTTTTTTAAGATTTCATGTACCATTTTGTCGTCATAATTATAAATTAATATGCTTATTCATGCCAAATTATAGCTTTGTAGGTCCTATAGTAGTAATATGTAGATTAACAAAAAATTAAGAAATTATAACACACAACCTGTGTGCCAAATTTCATAACGCTAGGATAACTGGAAGTGGCCTAGAGGTTTTGATTACCGGTCAGTGAGTCAGTGCCAAAATTAGCTATTTTTGCAGGGGCTTATTTCAGGATCTACTGAAGCTATATCTATGAAATTGGGTATACTGCTTAAGTACTACTATATAATTACGTAGGTATAATTTTATCTTTGCACTCGCAATAGGCACTGAGATACAGGGCGGTCAAAAAATGTCGAAACGGTTCGTGTAAATAGTGCACGGCATGCGCGCGGCCTGCTGGAACTTGGCGGCGCACTCCGTGCGCTTTGATTCAATTTCTTTTCGCACTTTTTGCCATCAGATTCTGGTAGACATATACTTAGGTCCTCCACCTGAATGAATCAACTCCTCCGATAGTACCTAAATGTTAAACATTTAATAGTATTTATTTTGCACCTATATGTAGGTATTTCAATAAAACATTTGTTTTAATTTAATTTATACCATAAAAATGTTAAATGTATACTTACAATAAATAAAATCACAAAGGCTACTAAAATTACACTGATATAACTATGCTGTATGTAACCCATAAGTGTAATAGAAATGTAAAATTTAATTTATGATTTAATATTATATTATATTCAAATAATTGTATTGAGAATGTATGGTGGTGGTAGATTGTTTCTAGAGGTTGTATGCTATAGGTAGTTTTGTATTAAAATTAGTTTGCTTGTTGTGTATTGTGAATCTGTACTTAGAATTTGAATGATATTTTCTATATTTATTCATAACTAGCCACCCGTCCCGGCTTCGCACGGGTATAAAATATAATATAGCCTATGTCACTAACTGAAGAAATGATTAAAATCGATTCAGTAGTTTTTAATTAATATTATATTCATTGATACCCGTGGCCCGCATTGGTCGGTACCGCCGTCAAAGCTACGTCCCGCAATTTTAGAATCTGTAATATCTTCGAAAATATTCATCTAAATCATAATATGCTGTAAATGGCCATATTATAAAGTATTTAATTGAATAAGGATTATTTCCGTATTGGTTAAAATCGCTTCGAAAATTAGCCATTGTTTAAAGTTAAAAATAAATGACAAAAAGAATGTTATTGTGGGATATCCATAAGGGTCTACACAGACGGACCGCATTTCAACTGCAATCCAACCTGTCTGTGTAGACCCTAAGAGATAGACATATACCATCGCGGAGTTTTCTGTAGACCTTTTCATAGTCAACAATACTTAGTACATTATTTTGATAAATCTCGTAGAGTTCAGCCTGCGTTTGCAATGTAAGCGGAAAAAATGTAATTATTTACGACATTACATTAGAAACCCCAAAAATAACAGTATTTCTGCACTATTTAATGAATGTTATTATACTTATAAACCTTCCTTTTTAATCACTCTATCTATTAAAAAAAACCGCATCAAAATCCGTTGCGTAATTTTAAAGTTTAAAGGGAACAAAGGGACATGAGGGAAAAAAACGACTTTGTTTTATAATATACTAGATGATGCCCGCAATTCCATTGCGCCAAAATTAGTTTATCTCGCGGAAACCGTACATTTTTCTGGGATAAAAAGTATCTTATGTCCTTTCCTCTTTTCTTGACTCAAGGTATCTCCATGCCAAATTTCAGCAAAATCGGTTCAGCGGTTTGGGCGTGAAGAGGTAACAGATAGACAGACAGACAGACACACTTTCGTATTTATAATATTAGTATGGATTGTAGTGAAGTGTATTGTTGGTAGATTTAAAAGATATCTGCGCATGTGTTTGTACTTCGCGTGCATCGCGTTCCCAAACGACGAGCATTGTTCGTCTTTCGAAAGTCTGTTCTTAAGGGCCGGGACACAAAAACACGATACGACGTCGTGGATTCCGACGACGCGACGTCGTTTCACGATGCGACGTCGCGTCGTGGAAATCCACGACGAGCGTCGTAAAAAACTACGTTACGACATCGTATGACGTCGTACGACGTCGCGTCGTAGAAACTCGTCTTTGAATTTCTACGTGAGTTTCTACGACGCGACGTCGTACGATGTCGTGTCGTAGTTTTTTACGACGCGCGTCGTAGATTCCCACGACACGACGTCGTGTCGTGTTTTTGTGTCCCGGCCCTTAGTCTGCTATCGGTATGGGACGTCAATCGGAATTTAAAAAATGCCTAAATACTTAAAAGTGCCGTATTGAGCTCAGATAGAAACGTTGGCCTTGATAATAGACACGTTTTTAGAGATCAACTACGATATCATGGCGCGCCCCTCCAAATGACTGTTTCAATGAGTGTAGTCACATCCTTATGAAAGAGTTTGTAAGTAGTAAGTATTCAACCAATTACAGTACACGTAATATTTCAGTTAATGTCACTTATTACCAAGATTTGTTGGTCAAATAATCATAACTAGCCGACCGCGTAAGACAACACACTTCAAGCGTTTTGACAACGCACTTCAAACGTTTTGAATTTTGGAGGGACGCGCCATGTTATCGTAGTTGATCTCTATCATCGGTACGTCACAGTGCTAGGAATAAAGTGACACGCTTGTTTTCATACAAAATATGGAGCGACATGCGGTTATCTATCTTAATCTATGTATGTGTTACTTTTTTAAATTGCATGTTAGGTTTTGCTACTGAGCTGTAGTTTGAGAATAAATGTTTGTGAGGATTGAGCATACGAAATTCAATACTTATTACCAAATGGAAAATCGTTACATATCAACGAAAAAAAGCATAACAAAGTATTTCCAAAGCATAATCAAAATAAATACTCCTATGTTGACAAGAATTCTTTTTTGATCCTACTAAGAATACTCTCATCTAGGAAAGTTAAATTTCATGATTGTGTACTCCAACTGCAACATGTTCAAACTTAATACTCAGATGTTGTAAAATATGCATTCTTTATATGATATAATGCTTGCTTTATGTGTCGCATTTATATCGTGGTATTGTTTTAGGTGGGCCCCCGCCGTCGATAAAGCCGCCTGGAGTTGACGGCCCACCGGGAATTGTAAGTAGACAATAGATCTTACTGTCTTATGATGTACGAGCTTTTGCCCGCAGCTTTTCTCGCGTTAAGAAGTATTATTATATACAAACTTTCATGCCCTATTTTAACCCTTTGGGGTTGGAATTTATCAAAATCCTTTCTTAGCGAATGCCTACGTCATAACATCTACCTCCATGCCAAATTTCAGCCCGATCCGTGTCCGGCTGTGCGTTGATAGATCGCCATGTCAGTCAGTCACCTTCGAGTTTTAATTTAGACATACGTGTCTCAAGATTAAAGGCTATACGAACAACCCGCATAGGGTAATAAATAAAATTCTTGTGAAGATAAAAGGCAGCAATTTCAGCGTTATGTCTCTCGTAGTCGGAAAACTAGAAATAATTTGGCAGAATTCAGCCTATACAAAAGCTCGAGTCATTATGTTTATATTAGTTTTTTAATTGTTGTGTTGATTTTTCTGTTTGAGCGCTTAAATATTTAGTGGATTTTAAGGCAGTTTCTAGGTGAATTTTAAAAGATAGTTATGTATAAATATTGACACATTTTTTTTAAACAAATAACATATTATTAATTATTTATTTATAGTTACCAAGAATAGACGAGCAACGCGCCAGTACACCAACCATTGACGAAAGGAGAGACCCCTTGTCTTCTCAGGTTAGTATTTTTTTTATTACTGCATTTTATTCCAACTTTCTTATTTTTTCCAGCTTGCGTTTGTAACAACTAGGGTAACTGACTAGTAGATTTGACAGTACTAGTCATTGGAAAAAGCACAAAAACACCATATTTATTAATTTTGCTTTAAAAACTGACTGTTTTTCCTTAAAAACAGGCGTTCTTTTACTTTAAAAACAGGAAATTTTTAAAGCAACATTGTGTTTTTGTGATTTTTCCAATGACTGATACTGTCCAATCTACTAGTCATTTACCTTATAATATATTTTTCGATTATATTAATGACTACTAGAGATCGACCATTGGGCGGAAATTCGACCTTACTTGCAAGTTGCAACGACATTAGGACTACTACCCATATTTTGTAAAAAAATATTGACTTCATCATAGTTTTTTTCAATTCTTGTCTCTGGGACTCAGCTGATCTCAGACTGGCCGTTTAAGCATTGTCTAATAGTATCTAAAATTTAATAAAAAAAACAATAATCCATTTTCAATTTTTCAAGTTGTTGTCAACAGACTTCAACCATAAATAAAAGAGTATAATTCGTATGTATAGGCTTATCACTCAAAAATCTGTCATCTTTTTTAGTAGTAGTGTCGTGGTGTGTGTAACGTTTTATTTGTTAAAAATATATAATATGATAAAAGCATAATTTAAAAAAAATATATATTGGCTCGATGCACTCCTTTTCCATATAAACTATAACTGTGCGAAATAGTCCTGTGCGTACAAGACAAAAAAACGAGGAATACGGCTTTTGCTGAACCAAAGATTTCCTTTGGTAGGATTGATCTTTATATCCCTAAGATGGGTTTACGATGTGGAGCCACCTGAATATTTCATGCAGGTGGGGTAGGGGGGGGGGGGGGGGGGTTTAGCTTTAACAAGGTATGAGGTCAATAACTGCGTGGGATTTAGGTAATATAGTCGAGTTTGGTATTATTCGATTGAATGGAATGTTTAAATGCCAATTTTGGAATAATATTTAGATAAAAGATAGTAAAAAAAAAATAAAAAAAAATGTAGAATATATGATTTTCAACCAACGAAAACGCTGTTGGCAGGGCTTAATTAATACAAGGAGGCTGATAGCCGCATTATTCTGCATACCAAAGACATGGTGATGAATGGAGCAATAAACATATTAATAATACTAGACGTTCCGCGCGGCTTCGTCCGCATAAATCTGAAATTTCACGGAAACCGTATATTTTTCACAAATTAATAAACCATGTCTCACGTAGTCTACTATATATACGTATCAAATAACATAAAAATTGCTCTAGTAGTCTGTGAGATATTAGCCCTTTCAAATAATTTTCCCCGTTTTTTTACATTTTCCTCTGTATCCTTGCTTTTATTGGTCTTAGCGTGATAAAATATAGCTTATAGCCTTCCTCGATAAATAGGCTATCAAACACTGAAAGATTTTTTCAAATCGGGCCAGTAGTTCTTGAGATTAGCACGTTCAAACAAACAAACTAACCAACAAACTCTTCAGCTTTATTTTCACATTTTCCTCTGTAACTTTACTCCTATTGGTCTTAGCGTGATAAAATATAAGCTATAGCCTTTATTGATAAATAGGCTATCAAACACTGAATGATTCTTTCAAATCGGATGAGTAGCTCCTGAGATTAGCGCGTTCAAAGAAACTCTTCAGCTTTATAATATTACTAGAAGTTCCGCGCTGCTTCGCCCGCGTAAATTAAATATTTCACAGACAAATTAGTCCACAATAAATAGCCTATGATCCTTCACGTTCTTACTTTTTATCTGTGCCAAATAACAGAAAAATTACTCCAGTAGTTCGTGAAATAAGCCCTTTCAAATAATTTCCCCCGTTTTTTTCACATTTTCCTCTATTTCTTTGCTTATATTAGTCTTAGCGTAATAAAATATAGCCTACTAGCCGTTGCCCGCGACTTCGTCCGCGTGGACTTCAGTTTATAGCGCGCGCGCGTGTCAACAAAATTGGTTTCAAATTTAAAAGCTTTTTAAAACCCTGGTACCTCTTAAATCAAAATACCCAAAAACAGCTGTGCAGTGTGCACATAATATTTCATTTTTTAAATTAAGTAAACTTTATACCAAATTTAAAGCTTATTTAGCTCCCCATTACACAACTTTAGCTTTACCCATAAACTATAATTATTTTATCATTGGTAGGTTTAAGGTTACGTCACTGCATAGATGAAGTATGAGTAGTGAGTTATTTAAATAATAACGTGTAAAACAATCGATAGAATCAAAAAACTTTACTCAATATTGTGCCACGTCTTATAGAAAGACTTATGAGCAAGCGATAGCGAGATGTAGGCGACTCTTAGCGCCATCTGTTATGAATTTTTGGAACTAAATTAATTTTAACAAATTTACGCATTTTCACACCCTTACAACCCCTTTTTCCAGTTAAAAAGTAGCCTATGTCCTTTCTCAGGCTTTAGACTATCTGTGTACAAAATTTCATTACAATCGGTTCAGTAGTTTTGGCGTGAAAGCGATACAGACAGACAGACAGACAGACAGACAGACAGACAGAGATACTTTCGCATTTATAATATTAGTATAGATAACCTTCCTTGATAAATGGGCTATCTAACACTGAAAGAATTTTTCAAATCGGTCCAGTAATTTCTGACTCATACTAAGATTAACGCGTTTAAATAATGCTTGTTTTTCTTCTTCTTTTTTGCGTTGTTTAGCATCTTTATCGTGCAAAATATATGAGTCCTAAAATGAATTAAGCATTCTTAAGTCATCCGAATATGGTACCGAACTTGGAATAGTACCATAATTAATGCCTCTATACAGATTGAGACTCTGTTTTCCTCCAGAGCAGAAGCTGCTAAAATTTTAAAAAATTAACATCAAAAATCGCGGTGGCTCCACATCTTAAATCCATCCATAAGGACCAATCCTACCATAGGAAATCTTTGGTTCAGCAATAGCCGTATAATTTACCGTACACACGCAACTAAAATTTCATGCACCTATATTTCCCCATTTTTCGTAAAAAGGCTTACAAAGTTTTTCTCTTACGTATTAATATATAGATAGTTTGTGGTTTTAAGATGATATGGGTGACACATAATAATTGACAATAATAGGGAAGTTACCTGAAAAAAAATAATCGATAATTTAAAAATATCGAATCACTTTGTAAAGGAATTGTAATCGAAATTATGGATTTCGTACTGACGTTTCAGTGGCGCCGGCGATTTAAGATGGCCGCCCTTTTTAACCGACTTCCAAAAAGGAGAAGGTTATAATTATGTTCGTCTGTTTTTATATATATTTTTTTTGTATGTTCAACCATAACTTCGCTGTTTATGGACTGATTTTCATGATTCTTTTGTTGTTGTACAGGGTTGAATCCGAGGTTGGTACCATGTTCACAAAAGTGGTGATCTGATTATGGGATCCATGAGGAATCGAGGGGATTCCTTGAAATTTATATAGGAACATATGGCGATTTCGATTTTTTCTGAAGTATTTCAGGCATATACTACCAAAAAGTAAGATTTTGCACCAGGATGTACCCTGGTTCTGAAGGTACCCAACAGAACTTTTGAATCCGTATAGATACAAGTTTGAGGATTTTGGCTTTATTTAAACTACTCCAAGCAGAAGCCAATGAATCCTACATTATTTCTGTTGAACAAAAGCTTTTTATTTGGAAAAAATAGGGTTTCGTAAGATATTTGAGTTTTTCGGACGCCAGGTGAAAAAATCAACCAGAAAAGTTATTTATTTTGCGTACGCTGCCGAAACTATAAAAGATAGAACCGTAAAATGATCTACAAAAAAGTCCGCGACACACTATATTATTTATCTATGTCGATTGTCGTGTGAGGCATAATAACCATTTTTTTATTTAAAAATCTTGAATTTTTTTGGAGTACATTTAAACGCGTTTATTTTACTCATGCTATTAATCCTTATCAAAATAAATTATTTCATCACTAAGTACAGTTTATGTAGATAAAATTTGGTCTTTGAATGATTAAAATTGGACGTTTGGTTTTGAAATTATGGCGAAATTAAAATATTACGTGAGTGGGCGTCACCAAGCGGGATGCGTGTGCGGGAGGAAGACAATCTGTACAGTGTGCACTGTGCACCCCTCGGATGATGACTGAATTGACGGGAATCATTTTGCTGACCGAGTCTTTTTTGGGTAGGCTTTTTGCAGCCGTAACCGACATCCGCTCGGGCGGAGCCGCGGGCGACCGCTAGTAATATGTACAACTCTAAGACAACAAGCTATAATATAGCCTTGTCGTCTCAAGTAACTAAAAAGGGTAAAATTATTATTTTTTAACAAAAAATTTAAACCGACTTCCAAGGTAAAAACAAAAGTAATACTTACTTATTCATAATCTAAAAATAATCACATAATTTTTATTCCTTATTTATAGTGGCGTCTTCAGACTTTGTCTAAACATCAACTATTTCTGTACTCAATCTTAATGCTTTTGATGTCGGTACCAGCTTACCTTAGCGTAATTGCTATGTCAAGGATCTCAGAACTTTTCCGGGCTGGTACCGACTTTAAAAGCATGAAGATTGAGTACAGAAATAGTTGAGGTTTAGGCGAAGTCTGAAGACGCCACTATAATAAGGAATAAGAATTATGTGATTATTTTTAGATTATGAATAAGTATTACTTTTGTTTTTACTTTTTACCCTGGAAGTCGGTTTTAATTTTTTGTTAAAAAATAATAATTATCGATTTGATTTCGATTCAACAGTGTCAATCTCTATTGGCATAAGTTCCGTTTCATGCATCTGACATTTTTCAAATATTTTCGTAACAATAATTTTATACTCCTATTTCACAGTTAATATTTATTATTTTATATATTAATAAGTTAGCATTTTGCAACTTTTGATTTTTAATCATTTACAATTATAGGAAAAATTTGTTTTTGTAGATGGAATATATTTATTACATTTTTTTTTTGTTTTCTTGTAAAAAAATCCGTAGCAAGGAATATGAGAACTGTCACCTATATCATCTTAAAGGCCCGTATTCACTTTCATTAGTAATAAGTGCAACTGATTAGGGCAGGTGATTAGTTATTAGGAAAAAGTAAGTGTGGACAGCGACTGTTTAGTGCAAGTGATTAGCCGGCTGCGTAGTAACGTGATTAGTTCTGTATTCACTTTGATTAGTGATTAAGTGCAGGTGACTAGTACAGGTGATGAGTGATTAGTAGAAAGTAAGTGTGGACAGCGACTGATTAGTGCAAGTGACTAGTCGGCTGCGTAGTAACGTGATTAAAAGCGTGTTCTATTTTTTGCAAGTGCAAGTGTGTGACAGATGAAAACCAATTTTGGTTTCGTTTGACAGCTCGAGATTGTTACTATTATTCCGCTAGGTATATTAACTTTATCGGCCATACTGACATGGTGTGCCGTGTGAAGCGTCCATAGATATAGTATATCATTATTATATATACCTATTAAAAGTACAAAAGGACACCCTTTCAATTACTTCCATACTAATCCATACTTATTACTTACTAATATACTAATAATGTCTGTCTGTTACCTCTTCACGTTTATACCTCAGAAATCAGAATTGATTTTGCTGAAATTTGGCATGGAGATACTTTGAGTCCTGCTAAGCATTGTCCTGCCTAGCATACGCCAACGAGATATCTCACTCTCGAGATAATGAAAAACTACTCGTCTCATAATGTCAAAATCTCGACATTATCTCGACAAAGCTCTATAAAAATGTGTTATTTCGATGATAGATCTACGCGAGAAAAAAAGGTTGGCATGCTAGGGTCAATAGAGATGAAGATACAAGCTATCAAACATCGAGAAACATGTAGAGTGAGATATCTCGTTGGCGTATGCTAGGCAGGCTGGGAAAGGACATATAAAAATACTTCATGGTCAAATAGTTTTTAATAAAACCAATATTAAAAATGAAGGACATGTCAAAATGGCAGTATTATTTTTGAAACTTGGACGCTCGTGTTGACAGCTACTACTGAATTTACTAAATTAAATTACTAAAGAGCCACTAAACAAGAATTGGACACTACTTGCACTACACACCTGCACTCCACTGCCTCAATTACTAGTCACTTGCACTAATCAAAGTGAATACAGGCCTTAAAACGCACAAACGTACAACCACTTTTTCCAGTTAAAAAGTAGCCTATGTCCTTTGACATTTCTCAGGCTTTAGACTATCTGTGTGCAAAATTTCATTACAATCAGTTCAGTAGTTTTGGCGTGAAAGCGAGACAGACAGACAGACAGATATACCTTCGCATTTATAATATTAGTATGGATAGATATACAAGGTGTAACAAAACTAAGACGTGATAATATTTTAGGGTGTGTATGTGTCCATTATATTGAGTTGACTATGAAAGTAGCAGCGCTGGAAGGGCTATTTTTTGCGACTTGTATGTGCAAGCGCCCGAGCGCCATGGTCCCATACAAAAGTAAAAAAAAAGTTACTCTTTCAGCGCTGCTACTTACACAGGGAACTCTGTATAGGGGCTAAACACACACCTACCAACAAAACTAAGTGGTAATACCTAAAGTATTATCACTTAGTTTTGTTACATCTTGTTTAACTGTCATTAATATAATTGTTACAAACGCAAGCTGGAATAAAATAAGAAAGTTTAAAACGCAGCGACGAAAAATGTATGTATGTAAATGTGTGTATGTATGTAATGTAACCATGTAGAGCGTAGAGTGTAGACTGTAGAGTGTAATACATATAATATTTGTTGTTGTATTAAACAGATGTTCCGCGGCCCTCCGCGGTTCGCGCCCGGACTACCGCCGCCAGGACATCGGTTCAACGATAAGTAAGTCACTTAAGAGCCCGGGTTACCCTCGAAATTCTCATACATACGTAATACCAAAATCATTTTGTCATACGAAAATATTTAACATGTTTGAGTTATTTTTCAGCATAAAATAGTAATTACCTAGGTTCCTGAACAAAAATTAACTTTAAAATATTTAAACACTAAAAAAAATTTTTTTGTGTATAATTTTTTTTTACTAAATTTACTACTAAATATTTAAACACTAAAAAATAGAGTAAAACACTAAAAAATATATAAAAAAATTGTAAATTTACTACAGAATATTTCAACTCTAAAAAATATTTTTTAGTATTTAAATATTTTGTAGTAAATTTACTAATTATTTATAAATTTTTTAGTGTTTTACTCTATTTTTTAGTGTTTAAATATTTAGTAGTAAATTTAGTAAAAAAAAATTATACACAAAAAAATTTTTTTTAGTGTTTAAATATTTTAAAGTTAATTTTTGTTCAGGAACCTAGGTAATTACTATTTTATGCTGAAAAATAACTCAAACATGTTAAATATTTTCGTATAACAAAATTATTTTGGTATTACGTACGTATGAGAATTTCGAGGGTTACCCGGGCTCTTAACATATTTTCTTCTTCGTTTCACATTGACAAGACGAGGTACCATCGAAGAAATTGATTCATAGGCAGTTGAAGCTACGTCATTTGGTCCGATTATGTCAATTCAATGTTAGAGCCAGTCCACATTGCGCGTTGCGTCAGCGTTGACTATGACGGACAGCAGCCCCCGAGACAAACCGGGAGGGGGTGTTGACGTTAAGACTGCTTCGTAATAACTCTGCGATGACGCAGCGTCCGTATAACCGGCTACACGTTAAACGACAGTACTGCGTCGCCGCAACGCTCTTAGGTGTACCTGTCGGTTGGGTTTGACATAACGCAACCAAATTACGCAGGTCCGCCATCTGCCTATGAAAAAACTTCTCTGCGGGGCTAAAATGGTCGCTTTGTTGAATCACGATATGAATCATAATATGATTCAATTCTTTAAAATCGCGAAATGCAACTCTGCTTGCAATTCATTTCTGTATTTTTGTACTGATTGGACATTTGTCAGTTTGACAGTTTTGACAATTCATTTGCTGAATTGATTGAGAGGAATTGTTAAATGTGACCATTTTAGCCCCGCTGATAGTACTATCTAATTGAAATCCACCGATGTAGCAGCAAAGCTGCATTGCGAACCTTAGAAGTGGCATTATGCGGTGTTATTATTATTTTTATCCATTACTGTCCCAGTGCTTGGCAAAAAGCCCTTCCTCAAAGTTATAAATCTTTCTCTCTTCAGCTGCACTGCCGTTAGGCAGCCTGGCTGGCAGTGGCGTAACTATAACATCCGGGGCCCGTGGCAAATTGATGGGGTCCTATCAGTAAAAATTGTCACGTTAGTAATAAAACAATGTATTAAAAAATCTGACCTCAAGGCCTCTTGGGCCGGGGCCCTTTTGTTTCGGGGACCCGTGGGGACTTTATAGTTACGCCACTGCTGGCTGGTATGCCTTCAGCTTATCCTCTTCCTATACCGTACTCGTTGTTTCAATGTTGCTGAAGTAGTTGAGAGGATTTAAATATTTGAATGTTGTTTCAGCGCCCCGTACAGCCGGCCCCCGCCGTTTGACCGCTACGCCCGCTCACAGCCGCCGCCGCCCGGGATCAAGGATTCCCCTAATGGGTAAGAAAATAATATTCTGTAATATGTATAGTAATAATATATTTCTTATTCCTACGAGTCCAACGACTTTACACACCTACAAGACCAACATTATTATAATAAAGGTATGTATCTGTGATAAGGTCATATCCATGGTAAATCTGGATAATTCAAATTGACTTTAAAATATCTAATCTAGAAAGTAGTTTGTTCACCATCACCATGCTATCGCACGGCGCCAACGCGCTTTGTGGTGCCAGATGAATAAGATATTCGCTGAATTATCTGGACTTACCCTGTTTTCGAATCTTGATTCCCCATGAAAATTAACTTGTCTTGATAAATTATCAATAAGAAAATATTTGTAACACACATTTTATTAAATTTTTTAGTACTTGTTATTCATATTTATATATTCTTTCAATTTCACTGTCCTATATTTATAAAACGTAGCCTATTTGTTTATAGACAAAATGTGATAAAATACAATATAACGTCTCACGCTTGTAATAAGTAGTGCGTAAAATATTAGAGTCGTGATGTAAAATAATTAAGATTTTAGCCGCTTTAAAGGCAATACTAATTTTTTAAAGTTTAAACCTTGGTTAGTTCAGCCCGGGAACGCTAATTGCACTCATAATATTTTGGTACGTTATTTGAAAAAATCTTAGGTGGTGGTTGGTATTTAGTAAACGTGTTCTAAATAGCTTGAAATGTAGCAAACGTGACATATCTTTATAGCACGCGTACTTTGTTGTAGGCACGAGGATCCGTTGGAGGCGTTCAACCGGATGATACGCGAAAAAGAGATGCGCGCCAAGCGCCGCGAAGAGGAGAGACGGCGGGCGCATTCCGGCTCCCCTCGTTCGCCGCGCTCGCCGCGTTCGCGAACGCGTTCGCCCCGATCTCCGCGCTCGCCCCGCTCCCAGCGCTCGCCTCGCTCGCAACGTTCGCCGCGATCGCCCCGCTCGCCGCGTCGCCCGCGCAGCCGCCCTGCCAGTCGCCTAAGATACTCTAGGTTTGTGACATCATTGTTGCATGCGTATAAATCGTAGTATCACTGTTAGTTTTATTTTTTAACGAGCTTCTTTATTTTTAGTATATTATTATCTTTGTATATTAATATTTATTTAAATTATAACTCCATACTGTTTACAAGTGCATATTTTTTCCTTTCAAACGTGAAAGCAAGAACAAGGACAAAACACAAAATCTTACGAAGTCTGTAAACACAGTATGGTTTTTTAAATACTAATAGGCTTTATGTTTTATAATATTTGATTCATTTATTAAATATTTTCACTTCTTAAGTGAATAATTTATATTTATGAATAGTACATATTATATTGCTTCTGCTTACACATTAATACACCTGGCATGCTCATAAACGCTTTTGCCACGCCAAAATATTTCTTTTTAAAACTATTCAAGTGATAAAAGAAAAGCTTCTTCTAATAGATCGCGGTCAATGTCGCGCGGTCGCATCCGCCGGTCGCCGTGGTCGCCGCGACGTCGGCGCACCCGCGAGAGAACGTTGTCTTTGACACGGTAAGTATTAAAAACAAGGTGTAACAAAACTAAGTGATAATAAGGGTTTGTTTGTGTCCTCTATATAAAGTTTATTGTGAAAGTAGCAGCCCCTGTATAGAAACTATGTTGTTGTGTTGTAACAAAATTTACAAAATATTATCGTATCCAGTATATTATCCCTTTTTAACCAACTCAAAAAAGGAAGGTTATTTTATGTGTAAGATGGTAAAAACGTGACATTATCGTATTAGGTCCCCATCACCACGGCGCCGGCACCGCTCGCCGATGCGGTACCGCTCGCCGCTACGCTCGCCGCCGCGCTCACTGCCGCGCTCGCCGGTCCGCTCGCCGGTCCGCTCGCCGCGCCCGCTCGTGCTGCTGTCCCCGCCCCGCTCGCCGCGCCGCTCAGCCGTGCGCTCGCCGCCCAGATCATCACCACACAGGTAACAAGGCTATGTTTTAACAATACTATTAAAAAACTGTAAAATGTAATAAAAAATCCTTATAATATAATAAAAGATGCTATACATGATATTATCTTTTATTATATTGAATATTTTTCTGCTGTCTGGTACACGTAATATAACTTCTTCGATAACTTAAGACGGGCTTGACTGACGTAGTGTAAGCGTGTAGCGTCCGTAGATATTATTATCTTATACATATTATTACCATATACGGCGGAACAACGCTTACCAGATCAGCTAGATATATAAATGTATTGTTTCAGATTTGTCGGCGTGTACGACGAACTATTGTCGCCACCGCGTCGTAGTGTAGAGCCGCCGTTTGGAGCCAGGTACGAATGTAACAGTTTAAATAGAGACCCCGTGCGTATTGTCCCCTTGCCGATCGGATTGAACCTGTGCGTACGATAAATTCATATAACCCGCTTGACAGTAAATTAGGTGCGTTTATGCGTTCTTTCGGTTTAATTATGCGTTTATTTGACGTCGAAATCTGCGCTGCGGACGCTGTTTCTTCGTGACGTATCGCACTGCAAAGTTCCTGCTTCAGTAAAATATGAGGAAAGCTGCAAGAAAACGACTCGATTGTGTGTGTATTTATTAATGTAGTTGTAAGCATTATGTGATGTAAAGCTGTGATATTTTGTTACGCATTTTTGTAATGAATGTTATTGTTACGTTGTAAGATACTTTAAACACTGTGATTAAATCTAAGTTGTATTTATGAATAATATAGTACCTGAAGGCTGATGCGAATTGTGCTGAGAGTTGAGAAATTGTTCTCATTAGTTTACACATTGGCAAATGATATAAGAAAATAATTAAGGTGCTACTGTGCTGTATCTGTGGCAAACTGATATTACAAATGAAGCTCGTAACTTTGTATTCTCATGGTTAAATAATTTATATTATAATTATAATTTTATGTATCTAAGGTTATGTTAGATATTATCTAGAAACTAGATTGGGGTCGGTATTTCTGTTTGGAAACTGCGAAGCAATGACGTACGCTCGGAGAAATGATTCACGGGCACCCTTTGTTATTTAGCCGTGTTATATTTATTATAACACAACAAAATTAGTGATTTTAAATTACACTAGTCTGCCTTCTGCCTATGCATCAATTTCTTTGATAGTACGATCTACTTTTTTAAAGTATCTGGAATATAAAGTGCATAATAATTTTGTAAAGAAACAGAATTGTATTGAATATTTTTAGACATGTAGTTAAACCGCATTAATCGCGCAGATAAGACACATCATAATATTGTATTTTTGGGGGTTTTCATTGAGACTTAAGTAAAACTCTAATATGGCGTCTAACAACCATATATTATGCGAGGGCGCCGGGCGTGACGATGTGGGAAATATTTGTTTATTATTATTGTTGAAATGGACTGTTTCTGAAGGATAGCTGGCAATCGCCAGTGTGAATGAATGAAATAATGAGCGATATTGAAATAACGAGGAAAAGGTATGCTACCTGATTTTCTGGATCTTGATGGCGCCAAGTCTCGTCTCTTCAATCTTCATGAAGTTATTGATAATTACACAAATGATTCTAGTTTCTCAGCCTTATGGTCGAGCACTCGCAAACGGATATATCAGACAGGATTGCATTGAAATTCAAATTCTTTATTAAGCATACAATAATATACAATAGTATAAAAGCTAGGTAGCGTACATCACGTCGTCTAATCCCATACTAAGTAAAACTTGTGTTATGGCAATCAGACAACGGATGCACGCCGAACAATTTTATCCTAATATATATTATTTACACATTCACACACATAATCACACTACACTTTATCACGTAAAGTCTCTTTCGGCGACGTGATGCGCGCTTCGTTCGGGAGCCTCCCCCGGAACCTCCGGTAAACTACACCGGCGGGCCAGAACTCCGAAGATGGATAAAACTTGAGTCGGCACTCTCACTACAAAGGAACTGAAATTCACTTTGTGGCGAGAGTGCAGACGCTCCACCCTCAAGGTGTAGGTGGTCTTCTCGCGGATGTAGTTTACGACGTCTTCGACCGTCATGGACCAGTGCAGGCACGACACGTAGAGCGGCGTCGCGGGCACCTTGCTGCGCAGGCGCAGCTCTGGCACATAAGGTGCGGTGCCGCGGTGGTTGCGGATGGTGGGCTTCCTCTTCTTTCTCCTCTCCACCAGAATGAAGCCCTCCTCATCGCACCTTCTGCTCTCGTCCCTGTTGAGTCGAAGATGTTCAGCCTTGCGGCTCTCCTTTGCACACTTCGCCTTTACCCGCGGGGGCGGTGCGGGGCAAGCAGCGATGCTTACATAATTTTTCGCTTGAGTCGATGGCCTCAATTTCGTGTCGACGTCACGCGGTGACAGCGAGCTGACGGCGGCGGCTGTTGCTGACCCACTCGATTTCGCTGACGTGCAAAATGGCGAGTCGCGCTGAGCTCCGCGACGCATATTTATTGAGTCGATCGGATGCTCGGGTGATCTACATAATGAATTATTACTTTTTAATTGTAATAATTCACTACGTAACTCACTGATGGTGCATTCCGAGGCATCCAATCTACCTCGCATCTCGTCCAGCTCCGCCCTCATGATATTGACCTTCTGGAGCAGGCTGGAGACGTTGACGTGGTCCGTCGATACCGCCGGCAGTTTGTGGAGCTGCTTGGCCACAAACACCGGCAATTCTGCAGGATTAGTCTGCTTGAGCAGGGAGATGATGTCCTGCAAGCTTCGTTCGCTTCCGTCTCTCCTCCGGGACGTCATCTGCGCCGTCTTGCCGAGCGCTTCGTACAGCATCAGCCTGCCCTTGCAGATCTCCTCGCTGGTGTAGGTTGACCTGCACAGCTGCACGATGCTATCTTCGTCCATGGTGTTGACGTGGTGTTGTACGAACGCTAGCAGCTCGTTGCATACGAGCGCCATGATGTCGGCGCAGCGGCTGTGAGCCGCGCGACTCGCGAAATATTAATTAAATTTATTAATATTTGCTGCGTGTGTTGCTGAGCGGTGCGCGACCGTTCGCTACCGCGATCAAAACAACAACGGATTAGTATTAATAGTAAAAATAATAATTAATATTATTGTTCAGAGATGCGGGCGTGACTCGGTCACTCGTATGTAATGTCTTATTAGCACGTGCGTTGGTTTTCTCCGGGGCTGGAAGGCGCGCGGGCAGTCATATTGCGCCGGTGGCGCCACTTTTTCCTCCAATCAGGAGCGTGCGTGCGGCGTTAGTGGAAAAGGGAAGAATATTTCTTTGTATATTTTACTCTGCAATCCCGTGCGATGTGTCCCCGGCGTCCACATCTGTAACATTTAGTGACACATTTATGATATTCAACATTTTTCTTTTGGTTTACATTGACACTGTTGCCATTGTTATTATTGTTCCGTTTCAAAAACATAGTAATAATAATAATAATAATAATGTTTATTCGACAATAAGACACCACATTACACTACAATAATAAATAACACGTTACAACACAATATCTAAAGAAAATTAAAACATCACATACGAAAAAGACACAAAATTATGAATCAAAAGGGAGGAATTATTATTAATGAGACAGTATGCACAACATAAGGACGTAAACTATGGGGACATTCCCGACATCCCCATAGTGCAAGGGTCGGCTGTACGAGTAGTGTATTGTTATGTCCATTGTAGAAAAGGATACCACTCAGGCTTATTACCGTGGTGTTCACCACAGTGCCTGGTGTTATGTGGTTCCTAATAACAGTCATTCAGAAATAGGGACAGATACATGCACTCAGCATTAACATTTTAACCTAAAAAAATAATATAAGTAGTATATTTTTAAATATTACATAATATAATAATTATTAATACATTATAATATATACGATGATATCTAATTATGAAGATATAATAACAAATAAATAGATAATATTATAAAGCAGTGCGTGTGACTCATTGCTATGGCATGATTTTACGGCTATCCCGGCCCCCCGCCGCCCGCGCCCCTCGTAAAACCCGTGCACTCACCATAATTGTTGCATGGGGTAGGTGCACCGCGCGCGCAGGGCTACCGGGCACGGATCACCGCTAAAATACCTCAGCAACGAACAATATACTTACGTATTATCAATAACAATAATAAATAATACATAATGTACGTGTGTAATACAGTAATGAAACAACGAGATGTACTAAGCGCAAGCAGGAATCAGGTAAGTTGTAAGTTGTATTTGAAATATCATATTCTGCACTTGGTTAATACTTAATATAGCATAATTTATACATAAATTACATAGTTAGATAGACAATTAATAACTAGATTTTTCAAAATTAATCCTTTCCTGTGTTACTTTAAATGATAAAATATATGTACAGTTTTTGTGTTATTTGTAGGGAGTAATAATATACCTCCCCTTCATTCATAGCACCCTGATCTACAGTTTTTGTCTTTCGGCCTTCATAGTATTTTACTATTTTAACTTTTAGGACTTCGGTCGACGGTAAATCGTCTCTGGACTCCATGGCTGTTCGGTACATTCTGAAAGAGTCTTGTAGACTATAGAGTAATAATATGGCCAATAACTCATCAATAACAATGAGACCTATTTCTTTTATCTTTTTAACGACATCAAAGAAATCAGAAATAATATGCTTACGAAGATCATCTTCCTCCTGCATGCGTGTCAAGACGAGTTTCTTCAACAAAGAAGCTTTTCTAGCTGACCAACTAAATTGGTGAATGAATTGCTTATGTCATATATCTTTTGACGTTGCCAAGCCGTCCAACGCCGCTAATTCGCTTGGACTCACTGCCAAGTGTCAATAGAATATCTGACTCCGCCTTACCGTCCATTTTCGCCCAACTCGCGTACTTAAGATCAGTGTGACTGCCGGCGCCGGTAATGTACCGTACCCGATGCATAGTCCCACAGGTCACTTTTCTTCAAAATGGCGCGCATGTGGATTTTCCACGTATCGTAATTATCTCCGGTCAGCTGATCAATTTTTATAGAAGCAGCCATATCGGTATAGTTTTTGTTTTGTTTTCACTTGGCACAATAAGTTATTCTCACAATAACAGTCTCGTAAAAAGTTTATACACGAAACAAAGGAATTCGGCACACGGCCGGTTATGGTTACCACTTACCGCGTCGAGTCTTGTTCGCGTCACTTATCACTGCAAGTACTTTATAATTTATATTCTCCATTGAACTGTGTGTTTTTCACACTCAGGGCCCAAAACCTGATGAGAGGTGAGCAACGTGGATCGAATAAACAACTATATTCAGCTTAACAAAAATGTGCACGATAACAGAACGGAAAAATGAGACACAATGGCGGCAAAATAGCATGAAAATTGCTGAAAATTGCATAGAGAATGACAGATGAACCATAGAGTAAAAATTACATTTTTGATTTGACGTTTTGCTCACGACACTTCGCAATTCCTAACACTATGCTTAATGCATAAACATGTGTTTCTAGAGGCAGCGTTTGGGGAAAGAACGTAGAAGGGCTTGTTTATGAAAAATGAAGTAAACCCATACTTACCTTTTCTGTTCTTTCTGTTTCTTCCTAGTTTTGCACTCTCTTTTGCCAGATGTAATGTCATTTCTTAGATAAAATTCTTGTAACTCGTCTTTCGCTTTCTTGTTTTCAAATCTTTTTTTGAGCTTAATCTTATACTAGACTTTAACCCTAAGATCTTCCCTGTCCTGTGCTTTACTGCTGCTTCTTTCAATAACAGTTTTTCTTTATTGCTTTTGCAACTGCTATAGGGGTCGCGTAAGGTGAGTTCCATAATTTTTAGCGCGCTTTTAATTTATCATTCTCTTCTACGAGTAAAGACACTTCTTTTGTGAGACTGTTTCATTCTATGTATTTTCTTCCTTAAACTGCCAATAACTGTTTCTACTTTTCGAATTTTGTTCAGAGCATTCTTGTCTTGGTCACATACTTTTTGTGTCTGATTTTAAAGCTATCACTTGGCTTCAGTTGCGATTCGTTTGTACTTTCCTGCGGTGGGCTATCGTTGCGAGGTTTTTGATTTGACTTTTTTTCTCTTTGTTTTCTCTTCTATTGTCTCCACGCCTTTCGTTTTTCTCTTTTTTGCACGTCACTTATTTCAGCAATCTTTTTAAAATAATTGATTACTGGGAACACTGCTTGGAGGACTGAATAAAAATCTTCACGCTATCGGTGATAGTATTTTGAATTCCGCTCGATGAACATTCCACAATTTGAGAGGATTTTCATCTACGCTGATCCTTTTTTAGCGCGGTAAGAAAGTAATTCCTTTTTGAGTACAGCTTCAGTGCTACCGTATTCTGGTATTTCTTGAATCTCATCTTCACTTGACGAATCTGACATCATGCATCAGTAAGACCGTATGACATTCGCATCCGCATGAAAATCTACACTGATTTATTGCAGATGTGAATGCAGATGTCTAAATCTTTGCGGAAACTCCACATTTGATTTTGCCTGTCGGGCATGTCCGTTTCTTTTTCCGTATTTTTCCCATTTCGAGGCACTCTTCGAGTCGTCTTTTTATTTATTTTTACTTTCCTGGTGACACTAGCTTATAAGTTTCCTAATGGTGCGCTTATACGGGCAGCTAAAATTGCTCAACTCCAGTCAATTCTCGTCAACTTTGACGTCACGACTACATCAAGCAATTTACGGCAACAAGCAGCAATATTGCGCAACACAATATTGAGTGATGTGGCCATCGAATATTTGAGCGATATGACAATGAGCGATATGAAATAAATTGCTCCATATTGCTCCACTAATTGCTCCAGATCGCTCCATTCGTGTCGCCGAGCAACTATTGCTGTAATTATTGCCCGTGTAAGCGCTTCTTTAGACTTAGTAATCTCCGGACTTTCCTTTGTTCGACTTCGAAGTACTCGCTTATGTCGTATTTTTATTACTTTTTTTTCTGACGACACGAACTTGTAAATTTCATTAATTATCCCCGGATTTTTTTTGTCTATTTTGAAGCACTCTCCTATGTCGTCTTTTATTTTTGTCGAAATATGTGATATTTACCTCCAAACAATTTTTTACAAGCTGTATGAATGTGATATTGTCTAAATTAACATTCTTTGTGGCAACCTTCCCTTTTACAATACCCCATATCATCTCAATGGGATTGAGGTCACAATGATAAGGAGGCAGTCTTAATATTTTGTGACCATAATCCTGTACTAAACTATCTATATTTTCATATATCGGGTCAGGTTTATTTTGATTTACTATAACCATTAGCATACTTTTGGTGACATAAGCAGGGTAGGCAATATCATTTGATGTAAGCCATTCTGCAATTTCATGTTTTCTATTCATGTTCGGTGGCTTGTTAATTTAGCTAGAATGATATCTAGCATTGTCCATGACTATACAGGTTGGTTCATGTAAATTGGGTATTCATTCATCCAATACCCATTTTTTAAAATTAACTTCTTCATGGAAATCTTCTTTTTTTTCTTTGTCATTGTAAATTAATAAAGCATTCGGGACGAACCCAGTCTTGCCGTCACAATGGACAATCAAATTACACATATCTTTTGCCTTTAGCAACAGATTTAGATACACCAGGCTCATTTTCACTTTGCCAGCATTTTGCGTGAATGAGAGAAGTGTGAGCTTAGCTGATAGCTTTCATCGAGGTATACAACTGGCATACGGCTCGCCTTTACGTCTTTGATTTCTTGTAGATATATCTGTCTCTCCATGCTACTATATCATACTGCTCGACTCCATAAGAATTGTCGTTGGATTTCTACATTTTTTAAATTTATAACCTAATTTGTGCAAGAGTAAACGAAGAGACCAACCCAATCCTGCCACCAACAAAATTTATGGATTCTTTCGGAGCTGCAAGCAACCGCTTCAAACTTGGTACTTCTTTTCGGACTGTATAAAATTATTGTATTTAATGCCTAATTGCACAGATCGAAATCATCCAGATTGATGTTCTTTTTTGTTTTAGGTTTATTTTTCTTAGGTGTAGAAAATACAACTGAGGTCTGACCTTCTCTTCGTATTTTCATTACGGACGACCGGGATACACCTAAAAACAGAACTTATAATACAGTACAATCCTTATTACCATAAAATACAAATTAGAAACTGTTACAATACAATTGCAAGATCCGAGCCTCCATCCCTCACAGTCGGTTGCCTAGTAACCGTCACCGGACTGTGTTGCCTACTCGCTACATCCTCCCTCTCTATCCCGAACCTGACGTCCCCGCGTTTGGGATAGGACTCTTCGTAGTCGCCCACGTTTGCGCTTGCCCTTTAGAGGAGCTTGGATGGGTCCAACAAATGGAGTAAGGCGCGCCGCGTGATAGAAATTGCCTGTGGAGGTGCCATTACTGATGCTACCCAACTCATATGTAGTACTTATGATATTATTTCTTTTATATTGGCTATTCCTCTTTGGCATAAAATATGTTTGACCTTTGTCCGGCCATGGTCTACCACGGATTGGATCTTTGGATTCTATGTCTTCTAATATTTTCCTAATATCCGGATCTTTTAACCGATTCTCCCCCTGCATTAAAGCCGCTCCCAAACCGTATCCACTGCTGTCCGCGCTCGGCTCAGTAGTGGTAAGGAAATAATACTTAACGAAATCAAAGATCTCCTCCGGCTTATCCCTAAAGTACCATACGTCATGCGGAATATCTAGGATAATATTAGCCTCTTTAACAAATTTACATCCTAACAACGTCCTAGTTGAGGCTCCTGGTAAGACAAGTAAATCCTCAATAATTGCATCGCGATTTCCAATAGTGACTTTTACATCAGCGGTAAGTACTCTTCTCTTACTATGCGTTCCATCAGCCAATCCTATTGTGCGCTCTGTCTCCTTAAATTGAACACCCTGTTCAACTAACACGGAGTACAGCTTAGGGCTAGCTGTAGAATGAGTCGCGCCGGTATCAATAATAGCCACTCCTTCGCGGTTTGCAACATTAATACATAGGTAGGAAGTGACGTCGCATCAATATCGGTGAAGATGCCACAAGCCTCGGATTCCTTTACATCGGATTATTATAAAAGCGGCTTTGTCGTCACCATCGCAATAAACATTACTCGAAAACAAATTACAAGGGCAATAATTATTATTATAATACAAAAATATATCGCGCTCGACTTGGCGGAGGCACTGCCGTGCCCTAAGATTTTGTGAGTTTGAACTCGCACCATTCTCGCTCGGAACCGTACAAGAAGTATTAGACGAATCGATGGCACAAATGTATTGAAATCAACTTACATTTCGACTTTACTACTCCTTGCTGGCCACATCCATAACACCTTAAAGTAATAGAATTATCATTAGACTCTGACTTACCGATGTTCTCGCTTTTACCTTGCAGGTTGCGGCAATTGTCATATAGCCATGTCATATAGCCATACAATTTACAATACGCGCAACGTACCCGAATACGTTTCGATGACGGATTCGAGTTTGGCGTAAGAAACGAATTCGTAGTAGGGGCCGAACGTGTAGTAGGGCCTCTTTCTTGCGCGGCCGGTTTTGCCATTTTAACTGGGGGCGCGGGCGCGGGCGCGAACCTATTGGTTTCCGCGATCGCGTCCTCTACGGCTCGCAATCTCTCTATGAAGTTGTCCATAGAAGTTAAATTATTATCTCGCGACAGTCTTTTTCGAACACGCCTATGTAACAAGCCGTAGAACATGTCGATTTGCATCGTGTCCGGAACTTTATAAGGTAACTTAACCAGGAGGGCGCGCAGTTTCGTCACAAATACGTCGGCACGCTCCGTTTCACACTGTTCGTCCCGGAAAATTTCTCTGAAGATCTTGTATGGCGGCAGCTGGGTGCCGTACATGCTTCGAGGCCGCGCGACGGCGTCCGTCCATGTCGTGACGTTGTCCTTGACGCCGCGCCAGAAGAGAGCCGCGTCGTCCTCCAGCAGCATGCTCAGGTCGCGTAGTGCGTGCTCTTCACTGACGTTCGCGCATTCCTTGTATACTTCCACGGCGTCCAGGAAGGCCTCCAGCTTCTCGGCGTCTCGTGATTTCCCATTAAAGCGCGCGGTGCACTTTGTGAGATTGCTGCGGCAGGGGCAGTCGAGGCCGCCGTATTAGGCCGTATATCCAGTAGCATAAAAAGTTCTTTATAAACATGTACTTTCATATAATACTGGTTATAACTTAAACATTGTTTTTCCAAAGATCTACTAAGACATTTAGAAAATCTGACATATTTATGTCATCATAAGTTACACTTACTATCTCTACTTTTTTATTTGAGATGAAGGCACAGTCAGCGACACAAAAATAACCCTTTCTTAGGCCGGTAAAATACATTTGTATTTGCATTTGTATATTGAATTTTTCAGTAGGTCTGCCATTTTTAATAATAGTTTTTATAACTTTTTGTGCTTGTGGGACACTTGATTTCAATAATGTGATCCTCACGAATCCCGTCTGGTGATCCTGCTAACATTGGGTACTCTTTCGACAGCATGAGCCCACACTTTGAAAATTTTTTTCCTAGTTTGTTACTGACAGTTTTTCTCACTTCGTCTTCTAATAACCTACCAGTTTTCATGGCCGGTGTACCTGGAATCCTGCCTCCCATTATTAGTGCTATTAGGGTCCCATCACTTGTTTTACAGCGACTGAATTCGAATGCTCGAGAAGCAGTGATTCTGCCGTAACGCAGTTCATGCCAGAGGCTGTTTTGGTGCTGGTCTCTGGTCTGTTTTTCTACTTCATTGACATGAATTGCACCCACATATAAATAATTATTTGTATCAATACTGGAAATAATATGACTTTGTGTTTCTACAAAATTAACATTTTTGTAATTGCAGAATTAGTTGTAGTGTGAGTTGTAGACTTACTCACGTGCCCGCCATGTTGTACATGAGGTTGTACCTGGCCCTGTATTTCATCTTTTTGCATTTTCTTGCAAGTGCAAATAGTTTGGCGAAAAAAAAAATCTTACACCTTTGCAGTGGTATGGCGGCCATTGGGCGCTGTCGGAAAAGTATGGCAAGGTGATTTTCGTGAATGGCTACTCGACGATGATTAGCTGTGCAAAAATTAGCCTGGTACAAATGGTTCATTTTTTTTATTAAAATTAATGTATTCGCGTCGGTATGGCGGGCTGTAAGCCGCACCCGACAAGTATGGCATTACGCTATCGCCTACTTATTTTTTTTCGACTATCTGAAAATACAAGCATTTTTGTGGAACAAATCGTTCGACACTCGTTATTTATCCGACACGTTTAATTAACGCCCACGCGTTTGGGCTGCCAGTGCGAGCGCTATGACTATCATTTTCCTTTTTGCCTTTACGTAATTATACCCCTGTAAAACCTGGCATACTGGCACAAATCACCAAGAATTTTGTGTCACTATATCCAGGCCTAATAGTTTTTTAGTTATTGACGAAAAACCAAAAATTTAGACCTTTGTCGCCCCCTCCTCCCGCCGGCTCACCTCCTAAACGTCAGGACTTTTAGTATGTTTTGTCCTTAACCACCCTGAATAAGTTCCAGCAGAAATCGCTTAGGTTCCCGCTCACGCACTCTACAAATACTTTGTTGACCGAGCTATCAGCAAAATAGAAATAATTGTTACTAAAGACAAAAAATACAAACAAACAAAAATAAACGATTTCTTTTACCGGCGGTAATTATGATCAACGAATATAAAATTTTTGTTTCAATTTCCATAATCAACAAAACAAAAGTAATTTAAAACTAGGTAATATCTGTTTTGCAACAGCAGTGATTATCATTGAAAAATACCTATATGTTTGGCATCAAAATTAACAGTATGTAAACCTGTTATTTCTGATATCTATGATGTAAACCAAGATCAGCATAATAAAAGTAAAATTAAGTAACGGCTGCCTTGCAACGGCTGTAATTATCATGCACAAATATAATTTTGTCTACCCGTGATGGAATTAAACGAGACCTTCTTGCCGTTACTGTCAAACCGGCAACAGAAAACACTCTTTCGCTGGCCGTGCTTGTAGCAGGTACTGATAAAATAGCCTTCGCTCATTTGTACAGCAACGGAAATGCTGCTTGTCTTTTTTGCCAATATTTATTAACATTGCCGTCTTTCAAATCACTGGCATCACAAGATACCAAATAAGTAAGTATGTATTTTATTATTTTATAATTAGTATTAAAGGGGTGAGGCCGCCAATTTTTGCTGATATGACGCAGAAAAATTTTGCGAGAGAAAGAAAATCTACGCTGCTTGTGACGTTGGAGCAACTAAATTGTAGGGAATTTATTTCTCTACGCTATCATAGTGTTGAGAAATATGCCGTTGGAGCACCAAAATGATAGCGTAGAGGCTATCATAGCGTAGAGAAAATCAAACTTATCTCTGTAAATAATACACAATGCGGTTTGTATTATAGCCCCAAACATGGCCCTTTTGACTACTCACATGATGCATTGATCGTTTTATGTGAAACAGTAAAACTTACATTTGTGTCACAAAAAAACTTCCTTTGAAAAAGCTGTGTACACAGCCCGACTGAGGTTGAAATGAGAACTGTCGAGAAATGGCGAATATTACGAGATTTTCCATAGAATACGTAAAAACTCAGCGTTGCCACTTCCCATTTTACCTTCCCTAACACCCAACGATAACAATAAATCGGTATTATTGATGACGTTTAAAATGTGGGGTAGAATTGATGTTTCTAACGATTCATTTGATTTGAAAAAGTTTATAAAGAAAGTTATCTTAAAATACTATAAGAATTAGATGAGGTAATAGCCATTTATATAAGTATTCATAACATATCAGATTTATCTTCAAATCTGTCATACTTACTGCTACAGCGATAGTTAAAGCTTACCTTTTTTTATGTTTAATTGTAAATATATTTTTAGACTATTTATTATTGGAACTCAAATAATTCTAATGCATGCTTGAGCACTTTGTTTTCTTCGTTAGAATCAGTTTTCGAGCATAAGATAAACACAATACTTTTTAAAATACAAAGGGCGGAGAAAAATAATTGCAAAATCAGCAAAAATTGGCGGCCTCGCCCAAAGTATATATTATTGTTTCGTGCTATTAGAAGACTGAAAAGATACTTAGATGAGTATTATATATTTTTAATTATATCAATATTATGTTGAAACTCGGAATTCGTAATACCGTGACAGGGTGTGCAAAATACGTCACATACCTAATAATTATTCTCTGTTAACTATATTTATACAGTTCAGTAATTCATTAATTAGTAATTTATAAATATTACTGAGTGTGGCCGTAAGCATTGTTTTTTATAATCCTTAAAATAGTTAGTTTTTCTGGTTCCTGATGTTGTTTAATAATAATTTATAGACAACATATAATGTGTGAAAAAAAAAAAAAAAAATTTTTACTACTTATAATATTATGTAGTTCTTTTAGAGTACGGTTGTATGTATAATAATTATATTAATCTATATACCTGCAGGAATACTATACAAGAAAACAGCTACAAGATGTTTAGAAAGAGTGTATCGCTGTCAAAAAAGTATATGTAAAAATGGATCTAATATTATTTGTATTCTTTGTAAAAAATAATTTTATTATCTTTATACTGTACATGTAGATATGAATAATATAAATGTTTATTGTATAGTATAAACTAAGACTCTTCATCAATAACTTTCAGTTTTCCACTCTGTTAAATATATACCTTAGGTGAGTTAAAAAAATCATCAAATCCACCTTAAGTCCGACTTCGCGAACAGCTGACTTCTAATCTTTTCGCTCGCGAGACCCGACATGAACTTAGGTTTTCCTTTTTCCTCCAGCTCACCAAATAATACAGTGATTCGCAATCTTGTGACTTCTTCTGAGGCAGCGTTTGCACGCGCCCAGCGCGTTCACCACGCGCTAGTTGGAAGGACAGCTCCTTCTTCCGCCCATCTCTGTGAGATGCAGCCGGTCACCTCATTGTCGCTGATGAACCGCTAAGTAGCTAAACAGCCACTCCCAAGTGGACTATAGTCCAGATCAGTTTACACACTTTATTTATTCACACTAGACCGATAACAACTTTGAAACCTGCTGAAGTCTCAAATTATTGTATGGTTTTTAACTGTTCATTAATGAAGTTTGGCATTTGAATATGATCAAATCTCTTATCCAATGTAGCTTTTGCTACTATTTTGCATATTCTGCTACTGGACTGTTGAAGTAAACCATGAGTATCTGCAGCATTATTTGTATCTGAAAAAATTTAAGAGTTGTACAATGTTGCTGTACCTACCTACTTATTTATAAGTTATCTAATATTTAAGTGTAATAGGTACTCAGATTCTTACTTGGCTACGGGTCCATATAATATATCCATATAAAATATTAATAGCTCTCCCTATATTTATAGTAGGGGAGATCGCGCTCAGTTTAAAAAGTCATTTCATACCGAGCGAAAATCGTTACAATAAAAGTATTCCATTAATACATAACAGCTTTGATCGTCAGCCACTTCATAATGGATGGAATAAAAATTGAGAGCATCTCAAAGTTGTTGTTGGGAATCGTATTGAATTGACATTAAAAAGATCCCAATTAGCACCTAATAAAGGTTCATATCTAGATTATACACGTTTAGGTTCGGTAGGTGTTATTTTAGTTTTAGTATATAACAACAGATGGCGCTTTTAAAGTAAAATGTATATAATTCTTCTTCACAAATATCATAACTTTAATCGCTGACTGACGGTTTTTCCACTATCGTATTAGCGACTGACGGTTTTCTTTATTATTTACAAAGTAGAAATATTCACCTGTATAAATTTTGTACGGTATAAAATGACTTTATATTCAAAAAAATTTTACATGTTCAGTAACGCGACTGACGTTGAATCCCTCGTCTGCAATACGGCTGACGGTGATTTTTTGGTTAAACATGACCTCAATAATCATTTATCAGTTTCATTCGGTATAAAATCACTTTTCGCAACTATTTTTTTTACAACTTTGAAATACTCTCAGTTAACATTCCACCACGGGTGCGGCGACTGACGCTGATTATATTGATTGATAAATATTAAGCTACCGCTGGACAAAAATTTGGTCGGTATGAAATGACTTAGCGAACGCTAGCACTACCTCCCCTACTATTATGTACAATAATTTAAACAAATACCTAGTCGCGAAAACTTTTAATTGGCATTTGTATTGTTACTTTATAATTCTACCTTTGTAATATCTGAAGGATAGGTGATAAACCACCTGTTCGCGGACTTAGCGGGCCCTGACGGGACGCGCGGGACTCGGCTTCGAACCCCTTCCATCAGAAACACGCGGCGCGGGCGCCGCGACCGCCTTCTTCCTCGGACCGACATGGTTTTTACCAACATATCATGTAGATAAACGTATTATGCAATATACGTTCTTAATATACAGTCCGCTTTTTATTATTGGAGAAATCCCGACGCAATCATAATATGGTCCTTCGAACCAGATTACACATGGGAGGTCTTGCGATCCAGTTCCTCATCGGAGGCATCAGTCATCAGCAGACTCCATCTCCTGTAGGGGTTGCCTTTTGGCCCTCACCCTTGTAGGCGCACCTATATAGGGACCGCAGGACCCCGCTAAAAGGCAGGGTTTTTTTTCTGTCCGCTGGCCTAGATGGCCCGCGTTCTTGTTAAGTTTGTATTTTTTATTTAGTTTGTTTTGATTATAATTTTTTAAGTAACATTGTACGCGTCAAACATTCAGTATTCTGCCCTGAAGGGCATTTTGTATTTCCTGGGCTCTGCAGTCAAGTCTAGTTTCCGTAGTACTGTACCTTGGTTGGTCAGCGCTGTTAATATATTAAATATTTTGTATTTCCTGGGCTCTGCAGTCAGTCCAGTTTCCGTAGTACTGTACCTTCGTGGGTCAGCGCTGTTAATATATTTTGTATTTCCTGGGCTCTGCAGTCGAGTCCAGTTTCCGTAGTACTGTACCTTCGTTGGTCAGCGCTGTTAATATATTTTGTATTTCCTGGGCACTGCAGTCGAGTACCGTTTCTGAAGTACTTGTACTACAACCTTGGTTGGTACTTGGTCAGCGCTGTTAATATATTTTGTATTTCCTAGGCTCTGCAGTCGAGCCCAGTTTCCGTAGTACTGTACCTTGGTTGGTCTGTGCTGTTAATATATTTTGTATTTTTTGGGCTCTGCAGTAGAGTTCAGTTTCCGTAGTACTGTACCTTCGTTGGTCAGCGCTGTTAATATATTTGGTATTTCCGAGGCTCTGCGGTTAAGTCCAGTTTCAGCAGACTGCAAGATACGGTGCACCTTCAAAGCTTTGACTCGGTGGCACGCTACGCTTAAAATGTTTTTTTCATTATTATATTTTGTATGATTCCGAGGCTCTATATTTGAGTCCCGTTCCCGTTGTACTTGACAGTCAGTCAGCGCTGTTTAATGTTGTGGCATTTTCAAATACAGCGTCTAGTGTCTACGCTTAAAATGTTTATTTCATTATTAGATTATTTTATATTTCCAGATTTCCGGGATCTAAATTTGAGTCCCGTTTCCGTTGCACTGACAGTCAGTCAGTCAGCGCTGTTTAATGTTATCTGGCATTTTCAAATGCAGCGTCTAGTGTCTATGCTTAAAATGTTTATTTCATTATTAGATTATTTTGTATTTCCAGATTTCCGGGGATCTAAATTTGAGTCCCGTCTCCGTTGTACTGACAGTCAGTCAGTCAGCGCTGTTTTGTGTTATGTGGCAGTACCAAATGCTGTGTCTACACTTAAGGCCGTCGCCCGAGAAAATGACCTTGAGGATTTAACTACCTCACCACTACAAAGTTACGTAATTCTATTTAGCGACATCTATTGTAGACTGCTTGTATCAATATAAATCGAAGGCGCTGTGGTGCCATCTTTTTGGCAACACTGTTTTTGACAGATGACGCGTAAATCGTGTCTTGTGTCATTGTCAAACTGTTTAGTTTGGTCTACAATTTAATCATAAATCGACTTACAAACGAACAACGCTTACAAATTATTGAATTTTACTATCAAAATTCATGCTCGGTTAAGAGAGTGCATCGCGCACATCTTCCAATTTATGGGCAGGCTACCGTGCGATGATGCACGATTTTGGTTTGCCCAAAATTGAAGAATTGGACATGCCTGAACTGTGGTTTCAACAAGATGGTGCCACATCCCACACGGCATACGAAACAAGGGCCCAATTGAGAGCCGTTTTCGGTGAACAGTTTATCTCATGTTTCGAGGCCGTCAATTGGCCGCCAAGATCGTGTGATTTAACGCATTTGGACTATTTCTTGTGGGGCCATGTTAAGGCTCATGTCTTCAGGAATAAACCAGCAACGTTTGACGCACTGGCAGTCAATATTGAAGCATTTATTCGTGAAATACCTGTCGATATGTTGGAGAGAGTGCGTCAAAATTGGACCTTGCGCATGGACCTTCTAAAGCGGAGCCGCGGCCAACATTTGCATGAAATCATCTTTAAACATTAAGGCCCGTATTTTTGGTCAGTACTTAAGATGCGACCCGGTCTCAAGACGCGATTCGGCTCTGTGATTGGTCCAAATTTTGACAGCCAACCAATCACAGAACCTGAACCGTGTCTTGAGACCGATATGCATCTTGAGTACTGACCAAAAATACGGGCCTTAATTATATTGATCGTACTATCTATTCCAATACAGATTTCATCATTTTTTTTTATTTTTGTGTTTTTTTTAAAAACAAATCCTATACCTCCTAAAATTACCCATTAGAACCTACATGTTCACGATTTTTAGATTTTCACGAAATCTACATAATACATTTACATTTTGACATAATTATGTGTAATCGTCCCTGCATTTGGTAATAAGTACCACTGGTGTTTTTTATTTATTTCTACACCAGTAGTTTTTTGTTTCCAGAAGGTTTTTCTCCTTCTTTATTGCCTTTTCAATGCCCATTTTGTGGGCAGTTATAGGGCACTTTATTTCGACTATTGTGTCTTGTCCATAAATCCCGTCAGGAGTAGCACCTAAAATATGGCAAATTTTTATCAAAAAACAAACCACATGGTTCGATTTTGATACCGTCCTGAGCCTCTAATTGTTTGATAGCTAGTTTTTCGTTATCTTTTCCGTGTGTTATCGATGGAACGTGGTCAATGCTGTTTTTATATATAATAGATCACGAAAATGGCAACTGTTAACACTGCGACTGTTTATAACTTTTCCAAAGTTGGATGCGGTCAATAGACTCCTAAGTCCTAACCATTCACTATTGTCACCCTGTAAAAATGTTTTTTGTTCAATTTCTTGCCTTTCCTGAGCTGTCCTTTTTAAATTTTCTAAAAACTTTTCTCTAGTGATGGGACTCGAATCAAAATTGAGTATTCGAATCCATTCAAATCACTACGAAAATAATCGAATCGTGATTCGAATCAACCTTTGATTCGAATAGACTGTTGATTCGAATCAAATCCTTAATTCGAATAGATTGTTGATTCGAATCAAATCCTTGATTCGAATCAACAATCTATTCGAATAGAAGTATATAGGTAGTAAGGAGAAGTGTATAAAAAACATGTAGAACTTTTTAAAAATCTTTTATTAAATCAAAAACTAAAAAAAAAACAATACTGAAATTATAAACTTTTTTTCTTCTAACCAAATAAATACAAAAGAGTTAGGTATTTACCTAATCAAAACAAAAAACTAATCAGATAGGTACTTTCCGTATTGAAGAATAAAAATAAGTAATCAAACAAGTAATTAAACTTTACAATACAAACAAGAATTAAAAAGTATTAAACTTTATTAAGTAGGTATTTATTATTTATTACTTTTATTTATTAGTAAAACTATTCAAAAACAGAATTTCATCAACTTTTTCAGGGTCAAGTCTGTTTCGTCGCCTGTTGCACAAAAGTCCAGCTTCTGAAAAAACTCTTTCAGCTGGAACTGAAGTTGCTGGGATACATAAATATTTCATCGCCATATTATATAAATCCGAGTGTGTTTTTTTTCTATCTTACCAAAATTTCAGGGGATCACTCTTTCTGTCCAAATAATCAGTTTCTACATATTGCTTCACTAAAACCGCAGCATTAGTTATAGGAGTGCAAGTAGTTTTGTCTTTCATTTTTTGATCAAAACTCGACCAAATATCATCATCAGCATCATCGTTGTCATTAATTCGGTCATTTGCTACTTCTATTGACTCTGTAATATGTGAAGTTTCTTGCAAACCTTTAGTTGTCATTATATCTCCACCACTAGATGCAGATGATGAAATTATGCTGGTCAACTCCGTTAAGCACCACAGCTGTGCTCTCTCCGCAACAACATTAGAACAAAAACCTTCTTTCTTAAAGCGCGGATCCAAAAATGTACTTTTACAGGCAGTCTTATTTAAATCAAGAATCCCCAACCGTTTTTCAAGTATAGGAAGCAAAGTTTTTTGTAGCTTTTTTCCAGCTTCAGAGACGGGATTTTTGCGTCTGATTGAATCTTTCATCAAATTAATTAGTGGTATGGTTGAAGAAAGCGTTGGATATTTTTCTCCTGAAAGTGTTTTAGTCGCTTGCTCTGCTGGTTTTAATATCTTTACAATATCTTTAGCAGCCATCCATTCATCATTTGAAAGGTTTTCAGGTGGGTTTGCAATGGCAACAATGGCGGCACTTAGTGGAACTTTGAGTTTAAGTAGTCTCGACAACATATAATATTGCGAGTTCCATCTAGTTTGAACGTCTTGTATAACTTTTAACTCGGGTAACCCCATCTGTTTTTGTATTTCACGGAGCCTATATGAGGATTTGTCGCTGTGTTTAAAATGTCCTACAATAGCACGGCATTTACTAAGCAAATCTTGGAGGTTCGGTGACTAATTCCGATTCATCATCAACTGCACTTGTACAGCTTGTGTTATCTTTTACTACATCGTCTATCGCCAAATTGAGAGTGCGCTACACAATACTGGTTTCTTTTATTCAAATACTCGTTGACAGCCTTTTTTATGTTTGCAGCATTATCGGTAACGATTGCCACAATTTTGTCAAAAATCTCCCACTCATCCAGTGTTTCCTTGATTGATTGCGATATGTTGATTGCAGTGTGGTCAAATGCTGCTTCTTTGGTGCTGATAGTTTGGCTTGCGGTTTGCCATCAGCAATAAAATGGGCAGTTAATGTTATGTAGCTTATATTGCTGTCACTAGACCACATATCAGTCGTGCAGGATATAAAATCAACACCTTTTAGTTGTTCTTTGGCTGCAGCGCGACATAGCGTATAATGGTCACTCAACATTGTCGTGGACAGTGTTTTACGTGATGGAAGTTCGTAGTTCGAATTTAGAGTTTTGGAATATTCTATAAAACCTTTTTGTTCTACAATTCTGAGGGGTTGATGTTCCCAGACAATCAAATTCAATAAAGATTTATCAATCTTATGTTTTTCGGCTCTAGACAGTTTTGGGGTTATTTTGTACAACGTTGTCTGTAATTTCTTTTTTGCTATTACTTCATCACTTCCTGCACTGGCTGACTGTTCTGGCACTGACTCGGATACATTTGTTTTATCATTGTACTGTAGAGGATGTTTCCTTTTTAGATGGTTTACCAAGTTGGTAGTAGTATTTGACGATTTATATATAGTTTTACATATTTTACAAGTTGAATTTTCTTCATTTTTAGTGAAAAAGTCCCAAACGATACTTTTTTTTGCCGGTGCCATATTTTTTATCTAAAAACAAACGTCATACAAAAAAAGGTTTACTACACTTAGTTTATTAAACTTCAGATATGATATTGAATGTACTGTCATTTCTTGGTGGAAATTCATTTTCAATAATTAATAATTATACACTTTTCTTATTTACTTCACTTATTCCACTTTATTTTAATAGATTTTTTATGTACCTGTATTTTTTTTTAATTTAAAATTACCTGTAGTACACCTGATGATGAATTTTTCGAAACCGATCGTGTATATTATAATTCTGTAATAAATATATTAAAATAAAGTCGAATAAGTGCAAGGAAAGTGTATAATTATTAATTATTAAGCTTCACATTATTTACACTACAAACACACACATTAACGTCGATCGTGAAAAAAACAACTTATCTATTGCTATCGCGGCCACATGCGAGTTGCGACCGCTTGGGGCTTGATGAATAATGAACATGCGGCCCCTCCCGCTTCCCCACACCTCGTCCTTGGCCTTAGGTGCCGTCCAATCACAGGCATTCGCGACCGCACCGGCCCAATGAAAGCTCGCGTCTCTATAATCGCACTGAACATTACCTTATATGGTACTAATCTTTCGCGGGGCGTTGCATTGACGTGATTCGAATCAGCTCGAGGATTCGAATCAGCTCGTGGAATCGAATCAGCTCGTGAATTCGAATCAGCTCATGGATTCGAATCAACTCGACAGTTCGAATCAAATTATGTTCGAATCAATTTAAAAACTGACTCGAATCGACATATAAATGTCATGATTCGAATCATTCGAATCAAATGTGATTCGAGTCCCATCACTACTTTTCTCGTATTGCTTCGAACGTCTTTACAGGCATGTTTGGTTTAAGGCAGTCTTGACAATAATTATTATTGTCTCGTTTTTGCCGTGTTACTAATAAGGAGCGATTCTTAGGATTATACAGTATTTTGTTTTTCATGTTTTTATTTATTCGCTTTCTTTCCAGAATGTTTAATCTACCCCTTGGGCTAGCTCCTTTATTTATGCATTTATATAAACGAGAATTTAACTTTTTTTCATTAAAGCTGACAGCAGCAGCATGACATCTAGTTTGGTTCCTACCAGTTGGCGGAAAGCGAATAATTTTAGCTTTGCGAAATTTATTCGCTTTCCGCCAACAAACTTTGCCACTATACTGTGGCAACCCTCTACTGCATTGCTGTCAACGTCTTATTATATCAAGCTCCGAGCGTTGCCAGCCACATTCTGTACCTATTATAAAGCAAATTTTTTGCTATACAGCGCTAAAATAAAAGTTAACGGGCGTGTCTTCATTTGAACCAATTTTGTTACAAAAGTTTGCACGACACTTGTGGTTGCCAAATTCATGAAGATGGCTCGGCAAAATATCTTCGAACAATAGGTGGATGTCTGAACTGGTTTTGTTTTTTTATTGCCTTGACTGCTACGGCTCTTATAGTCAAAATGCGTTTCGTGGTTTTAATTTTCGAAACTGACTACTGTACTTCGTATCTGTAGTCAGTGATTGCAATTTATTGCATAAATTACGAAGAATGTGGTTTCTACATTCTACTTTCTCCACGGTTACATCAGGTTCTTTTGCGGATGTTTTGTTTTAGCATCCAATCTTTTTACTTTAAATACCTATTTTACCTTCAGTTCTGCATTTCGGCATTAAAAAGTAAAATATTGTGATCGCGGATGGCCTGGTAATATAGGGTTACTGTAGAATTTGTGCACTCATGTAGGGCGAGTAAATTAAACACAGAATACTGTATCACAAAGCACTTGGTCCGGCTGGTGAATGATGAAGAAGAGAATGTCGCTCTGAGTAGGGGCGACCATTCCTTAAGAGCCCGGGTTACCCTCGAAATTCTCATACATACGTAATACCAAAATCATTTTGTCAAACGAAAGTATTTAACATGTTTGAGTTATTTTTCAGCTTAAAATAGTAATTACCTAGGTTCCTGAGCAAAAATTAACTTCAAAATATTTAAACACTAAAAAAAATTTTTTTGTGTATAAATTTTTTTTACTAAATTTACTACTAAATATTAAAACACTAATCCACTTGCCAATCATAACAATCAATTCTGGGCAAGTTATCACTGTTTCCCTTTTAAAAATCCTAAATCCTAATCCCGTAGAGTTATCTTTTTGAGTCATGTTTTGAATAACGAAATAAACGTGACGACAAAAGATAAAACCCTAAAACATTAAATGCAGAATGCAGATTTACATTGAGTCAGTAACTGACGTTAGTCCACTGCAGTGCCATAGTTATTGAGGCTTTCTTCTATGGAAATATCAACAACAACAATGACATTTCGCACAGGCTGACGTAACGCTTTGTGATTGGTGTTCACTGTCACGTGACTTAATGCACTTCCTTAACTTGTTTTGTGAAAATATCAATCGTCATAAAATATTTCATTGAATAAATATATTTTTCTTTATCTAAATGCTAAATACATAAATAAAGTTTAGACCATTTAATTCATTTTATCTGTTCTTAGTGGCTACATGCCTGTTGTAAGGGTCCCTCGGCAATTATTGTCATTTTTATATCAAATTTCGTTTTTTTTAAAGATTGTCGAGGGTCTCAATAATTAGCTTTAGTTGTAACTTGTAATGTTTATTGCTATAAAATTGTATTATATTTATGATTTTGTATACTAATTAAGTAATAATAGTTTACATCCATTACCCCTAATTTCAAATGGTTGTTTTATTTTCCCTTTATAATTGTAGAAATCTGCTTTGTAGATGATGTTGATTGTATCTATTACGATTTTGTTTTTATATTGTCGATTATGCAATGTTTAATACCCTAGGCAAGTAGCTTAAATTAGACTTATACCGAAATTTGTTTGTTATTGTTCGGTGACTGGATTTTTTTAATCAAACTTTAAAATGTTTGCTTTACTATCTAGAGCAGCTATCCCCAACCCGCGACCCGCCGGGACTTTATCTGTGGCCCGCGTGATGATAAACCATTTCGAAATTCACGCCCACCGGCAAAATAATGTAAAGTCGTCGTGAAAGTCGTAATTTTTTTTCTACTTTTAAAGCGTTAATTTTGAAGAACGTTATTTTTTAACCCTAAAAATTTTTTGTTGCGGCCCGCTACACCTAGTCTAAGACATGGTTGTGGTCCGTATGAAAAAAGGGTTGGGGACCACTGATCTAGAGTCTGAGACAACAAGATAATTATTGTATTGTAAAACAAACAGAAAAAGTGAAAAAGTTATGTTTTGAGATGGCTAAAAGAAGCTAGGTGCAGCGACGTGCAGTACATACACTACATTTTTTAACTGGATGTTCTTATCGTGGGCACGTATCCAGTATCCAGCTTCTTCATCTGACAGCTGCGGTTCTTTGTTTTTTTTTTCTATAACCAACATAATATTATTATGGATAGATGCACCTGAGTGTTCAAACCATGATTTCTTATCACTATGACTTGAAAACGCTGAAAAGCCTGTTTACTTTTTGCCTTTTTTAGGGTTCCGTACCGAAAGGGTAAAAACGAGACCCTATTTTATATATATTTAGGGTTCTGTAATCAACAAAACTTGTAATTAGGGAGCTGGTGAGCATTTAGGTATATGATTTGCACAAGTTTCTCATCGAGGTAGATTGCAGTTTACGTCATTACGAATTGATTTGGTCCAGTCAATTAAGGTCCTACGTCGCTGCGTTTTCGCGTTACAACCGATTGAAGATGCTTAAAAAAAGGGGATATTAAATCATTTGCACATGTATGCCTCTGGGGTTCATGGTCACAAACAGCTTGGAAACGAAGAAAATCGAAGAGGCAGACATTCAGGGCTCTGCATTATTATGGGGCGGAGTTGTAAAACTGTTTAAAAAAAAGCTCTACTAAGTAATTTGCACACGGTTCTCATTGCGCCTATTTGATTCATTATGACTCCTTGGATATGAAAAAACGTTTGGCAGACATTTTGCTCACTGATTTTTAGGTGTTACATAACTGTTTGAAATTCACGGAATCAAGGGGAAGCGAGTATCCGGTATTGCATGGGATTATTGTCATTCTTTATAGTCTATTGTTATTATTTAGTTTGATATTATTCGCTGAAGTCGCGGTAACTATTTAACTTCTTCTGAAGCTGAAATCTATGGAATCACTGTAGAGAAATTTCATACCTGCGGAGACGTAGTTAACAGGTAGAAGCCGAATATTTCTGACGCGTGTTTAAAATTGAATTTTGTACTTCTAGCTTGGCGCGAGCGTCGGGTTGAAAAAAAAATTCAAATGGTCTGCCTTTGAAATATCAGGGGCCTGAACGTCTGCCTCATCGAGTTTCTTGGTTTTCATGATAAATTCAAACATCAATCCAAGAGGCAGACATATGGGCATAATATAGCACCTATTTTATTTTTTACATTTTTGAAACGCTGTCCATAGCGAACGCAGAGGCAACATGCTGGCAGACTATTTTTCTGTGGTCCTTCTCATTGTTATTAATCGAACAATTTCAATCTGCCAAGTGTGCACTTCATATAGAGTTTTTTAAATCATAAAAAAAACTTAAAAAATTGAAAACTGCAAAAATCAGAGCCCTGGATGTCTGCCTCTACGAATTTTTGTGTTTACAGGTTATGATCATCAGCCCCAGAGGCAGACATGTGCATATAATATCACACACCTTTTTTTTTTCAACATTAAATTGACAACGCAGCGCCACCATGGTGGCAGACGAGGTTCTTGATATTTTTTAAGGTATAATTATCTCTATTTATAACGTCTGCCATGTGTGCTGATCATAATATAGAAATTTTGCTCGCCAGCTCCCTAGCTATTGGTTGACTACGGAACCCTAAAACGGAACCCTAACCAGTTAATTTTTTGTATATTGATAGGTTAATAGTTATATAATTTAAAAGTAACATTGTCCTACAAATAGAACAATCCATATTTTAGGACCATCAAAAAATAGCACGACACGTGTACGGCACGCATCGACGGCAGTAGACGCGTGCCGCCGACACGTGCCGTTCGTCTGTAAGAAGCCTAACTCTTACCCGTGATACTAATATTAGCGAAGTGTTTGTAGCTCACATAACAGAAGTATTTTGCCCCTTAAACTTTTTCTTTTCTTGATTACGATACTTTAGTTCTGTCTTCCTCCACAAGTTATCAGAAATCGGACCTTTGGAGCTCTCAAGTCCCATAGGCCATAATCATGGGTCATGGAGACGTTCCATTGTTAAAGGTATTATTTAGATCAGTGAAAAATAATATAATAGTTTGTTAACACTTCTATTGTTTGTATGTAGTTCTTCTGTACATTATTTTAGTAATAACTATAATGGGTACACTAGACCCCCGTTAATGTCGGATTAACGGGGGTCTAGTGTACCCATTATAGTTATTACTAAAATACGTTTTGCATGGCCGTGTCGGATTATCGAATTTGTCGGATTATAGAGTACTGCCTAGATTATTAAACATTACAATAAATTATAAATCAAAATGGATTTTATCTAAACTACAAATCATTTTTCTAAAGCTCATATATACTCATAGTACCCAGCTTAAAATAGCCTCGAGTACAAAAGTTTTATTTCTAGACGTTTACGTTTTATTTCCAGACATTTTTGGCCAAAATAATGTTTAATTGTTCCAGTTAAATTAACCAGTGCTAAGCACGTTGGATTACAAGGGGCGCCGGATTAGAGAGTGTCTACTGCACTCAAATTTTAAGTATTTCTGTTATTTGTGTAACTTATCACATAATATTATTACTTTCAAAGAAACTTAGTTGTTGAAAATTATTTTTGTTCTGTAAATTAATTTATATACTTATATGCAATCATAATATTATTTTCTTGTTGTCGCAGTTTTAGGCTTGTAAAAGATATTATAAATAAACTGTTTAAACATTTTTTTTTTCACTGTAAAGTTATTGTTATTTGTAAATTGTAACACTTTCTCAAATTAATAACTGTGATATATATTTTTTTAAATATATTGTCATTCATATTATGTTTGTTTTAATTAACCTTCATTATATTATACAGTCTATTTTATAAATTTACTTCAAAGCCAAATTGTTTAAAAACTTAAAGCTCTACCACAGGACTCTATTTAAAAGAAACTTTGCCTGTGTTGAAATTTTTGAATCACCTTCTTGAAACTCCTCACCCACCCACCCACTATATTTTATATTATTTACGAGTTTATACTACAAGCCGCTTTTCATTTGTAAAATAAAAATAACAATCATAATTTTTGTCTATTTTTCAGTTCATCTTATTTTATCAGTTTATGAGAAGTTTACATTAATTATTTTTAACTGGTTACACCCGTGACGACATAAATGGACTTTTTTTTTACATTGCTTCGTCCTCATTGGAAACTGTGAAACCAATGTGCATTTATATCATTGCGGCGTCCAGCGGGATTCATGTTGTTTTAAATGTGGTTGTTTGTTTGACAAGTCGTATCCAGGTTCGGTTCGTGAAGCTTTATAGATGATAGCAATAACTTGTCCACGAATAGCCTTACTGCTCTAGGTAGAAAATAATATGATGCTTTGTTATTTTTCAGATATGGACCAAGGAATGGTCCGCCGCCAGGATACCCACCAGTTGCAGGTAAACCGATGCCGTTGATGGCTATACCCATTCAAAATGATCCCACGGGATTTAGAGGTCGCTACGACGCACCGCCATTTGAGGATCACCCTCCCGGTGTTGAACCGGCAGTGCCTGGGTTTGAACCGTCACCTTTTGAAAAACCACCATTTGGCCCTTCAAATGCCTTGGAAAGAGACAGAATGCCACCAAACTTTAGAGACCCATATAGACCACCGTTTGATGGCCCAGTCGGATATAGAGACGGAATGCCACTTGGTCCAAATGACATACCTGTACATGGCCCCGATCATCCTCGATACCGGGAAAACTTTAGACCAGGAAATTCGTATCGAGATCAAAGCGGCGTCCCATATAGAGATGGTCAGCCATATCGCGATGGTAATTATAGAGGTGGACCACCGCCCTACAGAGATGGCGCTTATCGGAATCATCCATACAGAGACGGTAATTTCAGAGATGCTCCTCATTTCCGTGAAGCTGGTGTACCGTTTAGACCCCCTAGTGCTGATCCCAGAGATTCAGGTCCAATACCGTATATTGATCCAAACTTCAGAGATGGCTATAGGGATGATAATAATTTAAACAGGGAAATGAGACCACATATGCGTAGAGGTGGTTTTAGGCGAAATATTGAGCATGAAAGACATCGAGAACGGGATGGAAGAGAGCGAGATCGTGAACGCTATAACGAGCCTTCTGAAAGATCAGAAAGGCCAAAGGATGATAAGAGATCAGGCTATGATAAAGGACGAGAAAATAGAGATGATCGAGGAAGAGAATACGATAGAGCTCGTGAATATGAAAAAGAAAGGGATAAAGTATCTCCTGAGAAAAAGTCACGTGGATCTCCGAAACGAAGCCGTGAGGGGAGAGAAAAGAGACGTAGTGAATCAAGAGGTCGATCAAGAGAACGAGACAGTAAACGTGAAAAGAAAGAAGAAAGAAGTCGTGACAAATCATCTTCTGATAGGATTAAAGATCACAAAGAAAAGGATAAAAAGGTGAAAGATAGGAAAAAGAAAAAACGCGAGAAGGAAAAAGAAGTTGAAAAGAAAAAGAAACGTGACAAAAAAGAGAAAAAGGACAAAGAGTCTATCAAAAAAGACGACGAAGAAAATGGTGATGACAAAATTGAAACTGACAAACAAGAAGACTTACAAAAGTCTGAAGAAAAAGAAGCTGGTGTTCATGTTAAACAAGAATGTGGCAATAAAGAAATTTCATCAGAGCTACAATCAAATAATATAGAGAATGTAAAGGATGATTTGTATGGTGACGAAGCAGCTGAAGCTGTAGATAAGAAAATAATTGAAAACTACGTCAAAAGTGATAATGATGACAAACCTGAAAATAAAGCTAGTGATACAAGTAAAGAAGAACCTTTTGATGGTATTGAATTAGAAGCAGCAACTGATGAGTTAGATGTAGACATGGAAGCAAATACAGCAAATAAAGAAATGTTGGCACCGCTACCAGCATTGTCCAAATGGGAGGTAGAAGACGAAAACACAGAGAAAGCCAAAGAGCCTGGAGAGATAACATCTCCTGATGAGGATGCGGATGGTTCAAAAGTTACATCCGAAGTCATTAAGCGAGCCGAGAATGCCATCTTTGCTAAAGCAATCAATTCATTAAGACCTATAGAAATCAAGAAAATTAGCAGTGATAGGCTAAAACTGTATGGTGATGAAAATCAATCTAAAGGAAATATAAATAATATTCAAATAACTGTGCCTGTTACGACTGAATCTGAACAAAGGTCTGTTGAGTCAAGCGATCGGAAAAGAAAAATTTCCAAAACACCACCTCCAAGGCTCTCTGTCAAGGAACGTTTAGGTGGCAAAGTAGAAGATGTAAGACGAGTGAAAGAGCCTCGAGTTGTACACAGTACAGTTGAACGCGTAAAATCGCGCTCTAAAACTCCAAGCCAAACAAGGGAACACCAGCCCTATCGTAGAGTGACTGTAGATAGGGAAAGAGACAGAGGTAGGAAAAATGAAAACGTCGAAAGACGGACAGAGGAAAGACTTGAAAGTTTTACGCCTAATATTGAAGCTAAAAAGAAAATTCAGAAGTCTAGCAAGGAAGAAAAAAGAAATACTGGACAGGAGGCAGATAAGAAAAGTATTGAGGCCAAACCTGAAAGTCCCATAAAGGCAGAACACGAGCGTAAGAAGTCTACATTAGATGAATCACACTTTGAACCAGATTACGATGAAAATGTGGAATCTGAGACTGACGGAAAAGATGAACATGCTAAGAAACGCGAACGTTCTAATGAACCATCAGGTATCACGGATTCTAAGAAACCTAAAATCGATACTGATTCGATTAAATTGGACTTGACAAATGTAAAGAAGAAGCGGGAAACGGATACCGAATCGTCTAGTGATTCTGACGATTCTTCTTCGTCATCATCGTCAGATGCTCGTAAACGCAAGAAGAAAAAGAAGCGTGCTAAAAAGAAGAAGAAGAAGGCTGCTAGTGATAGCGAAAGCGAGTCTGATTCGAGCTCAGACGACCATAAGAAGAAGAAAAAGAAACGCAAGCATAAGAAAAAGTCAAGCAAGAAGAAGAAAAAATCTAAGCATAAGTAAGTTAAGTCACAAAGGTATAAATTTTACGTCATATGTTCTTACAAATATGTAGCTTCTGTAGAATTTCATTACGTAAATGAAATGTTTGGCTTTTATATAATTAAGATGTTTAATTGATGTGCGTTTTTCAATAGGAATAGTAAACACATATAAATAAACAATAAAAGTATATTATACTTTATTATTCTTTTATTTCATAATTTAATCTTAAAATATTATTTAGTAAGCTAATATCACAATGTAGCTGTTATTTTTGTTAATTATTAGTTCCTAATAATATCAACATGCAAGTTTAATCCGTTTTGTATCCTTTAAAAAGAACCACTCCTAGGTGATGCAGCCAATTCCTTCTTTGGCCTGCTCTTTGCACTTTCGCAGACTGTCTGAATTCTTTCCATTCGTGGAAGTCTTTCTTTTCCAATGGTCCATACGTTGGAACTTTCCGGAAGGAATCCTTCATCATCTGGAACAAGAAAAACATGATTATTGGGTTAATAGAAAAAAACTTAAGTAGTTTTATACTTGTAGTAGACTTGTAGTATAACAGAATTTTGCTACTTTATTCTAAAGGTGCGATCTATGCATTCCAAATAAAATAGATTTCTGTATTGGGTGGACCGCGCTTTACGTAACTAGGTACAGTATTTAAATGTTGATTTATATTGTTTGACACACAGAGATATTTGACAGCTTGAAATTATAACAGTAAGGCCAGGTTCACACGGCATTGTCCTGCACGTTTTTTTGTATTCGTTTGGCGATGGCTTGCAGTGGATTTGTTGGTACACGATTTGTTGCAGTACAATCGAATGGTTCTATATACATTGTATATAGAACCATTCACACGTCTCTACTTATTCTTTAAGACGTATACTGCAAAAAAGTGCAGGATTGTGCCGTGTGAACCAAGCCTAAGAGTAGGTTCACACGGCACAATCCTGTTGCAGTATACGCCTTAACATTCATACGCCGATTGTACTGCAACAAATCGTGCAGTACAATCGACGTGTGAATGGTTCTATATACATTGTATGCGCCACTATTTATTCGTTAAGACGTATACTGCAAAAAAACGTTAACCTTCAGCCTAATAGTTTGAATTACCTGAATAATGTTGGTAGATCTGTTTCTCCATAATGCGATGAGCATAAACAACGGTACTAGTGATATGCCGATGTATCTCAGCATTTCGCCGGCAACTGGAAACCAAATATCCGCTATTAAATTCACATAGTTAGTTTTGGAGTAGAATGTAGACCCTTCTAAGCTAATAACTAATAAGGTTCTTAAGCTTTTATTAGCAAAACTTTTTTTGTGGTTAAGGCGCTATATTGAAAAAAACTGTCCTTTTTGACGAAATAGGACCCTCAAAAATGTTACAAATCTGGTAATGAGATATATACATATCTTCATAGCCTTATCTAGGTTTGAGAAAAACTAGAAACACGATTAATGTATTTTGCCTCGATACATTAAATTTTCGAAATGACCTCATAAAAATACGAAATTTTAAGATTATTTTTAAACGAAAATAGATGTATTGTAGGAAATTAGTCTAATTGATAGACACCTTTGCAACTAAAAATCGTATAGAAGCATTTTGCTTAAATACTCCTATTTATTTTTTAAATGATTATAATTACGTTTTTTCGCATGTTTTTCCGAGCGAGCCGATAGCTTCTGGCCGCAGCGTATTCACGACTTTATAATCATACAAATTAAGTATAAAATTGCCCTTGCGGTAAAATTACTTTCGATATAGCGCCTTAACGGCAAAAAATTGCAATGTAAAAGCATGAGAATGCTACTGACATTATGTTTATGTGAGTAAAATATTGCTGAACGGTTGAGAGTTTTTAGAGGGGTAGTACCCCGCTCCGTTACTTTAAAATAGTTTATAGTTTACATATTCAGTATTTAAACCCTAATAGAAAAATTAATCCTGCGTCTTTCCTGCCTCTTGCCTAACGTATCAAACCACACAAAACGAGTGCATTAAAATAAACATCACTAACTAGCTGTCATTCTGTAACTAAGCGTTGTAATGAGGTCGACAAGGCATACCAGGCTGCGTCCCCATTAAGCACGGTGCGACGCCGTCACCGCGCCGCGCCTCATCACGGTGCGGCGAACGGTACGTCATGCGGGAAAGGGGCGACGCGTCGCCACATGTTTGATGGGAACGCGGCCTTAGTTTTTGGGGTTACGTACTCAAAGGGTAAAAACGGGACCCTATTACTAAGACTTCGATGTCTGTCCGTCTATCCGTCTGTCTATCTCCAGGCTGTATCTCAAGAACTGCTATAACTAGACTTCTAAAATTTTGTATATCTATTGCTTCTATAACAACAATTATAGTCAGGGAGCCCTAGAACATTTTTTTTTTGATTACTAACAAACTAATTTTTTGTGAGTCTTCATTTTGATAAGACAAACGACTTTTTTATTTGCGAAAAATCTTGAAAGTGGTAGCTAACAGAGATAGAAAGGATTTCATATTACTTTGATTTGATGGACCTAAAAATATATGGATTGTTCTATTTGTAGGACAATGTTACTCTTAAATTATTGTATGACTATTAACCGACGACCTCTGTGACTACTAATATACAAAAAATCAGCTGGTTGGGGTTCCCTTTTAGGGTACCGTAGTCAACCAAGTTTTGTTCATTACAGAATCCCATAGTGGTACCGAACTTGGCCGATTATTTTTTACATTTCAAGAAAACTTATCTATACTTATATTATAAAGAGGTAAACTTTGTTTGTATAATTGTAATGAATAGGCTCAAAAACTACTGGACCGATTTTAAAAATTCTTACACCATTCGAAAGCTACTTTATCCACGAGTAACATGGGCTAAATTTTATTTTGGAATAAATAGGTTTCCGTAAGATATTTGGGTTTTTCGGACACAAGGTGTAAAAAATCAACCAGAAAAGTTACTTATTTTGCGAACGCTGCCTAAACTATAAAAGGTAGAACCATAAAATGTTTCAATTAGTTGTAGGTCTTATAAATATCTACAAAAAAGTCCGCGACCCACTATACCTATCTATCTCGAGTGAGGCACAACAACCATTTTTTTATTTAAAAAAACGGTTGTCTGTAAAGTCGGTTTACTGACGTTATTGGAACGTGACAACGTATGACGTTGTCACGTTCAACCATCCTTAACCCCTTAACCCTCGCTTCCGAATCTCTATAAATAGTAACACACTTTTACGACTGTAACCTAAAGTTATTTCGATGTATTTCTTTCAAATCGACCTATGCAAAGAACAAAGTTCTATTTGAATATATCTCCAAAGTACTTTTATTGTATTTTTTTACTGCTATCGGACCTCTACATTTTATAAAAAAAATAAAAATTTAAAAATGTTACTTAAAAACAATAGTAACTAATTACTACTGCAAGTGTCACCTTACTACCAACTTCGAGTAGCAAGATATCGACGTCAGCGTCTTGTTGGCCCAGCGGGACAAGCTAGATATCACAGCGCCAAGTTCCAGGGGGCTTAGACAAAGTACCTTTCGTTACAAACGATGACGAAATTCGTTATCAAAATGTATGCGGTTTGACATAAGTCATCGCTAAATGACATTTCGCTTTCGAAGACTAATGTCAAATCCCATACATTTTGATAACGAATTTCGTCATCGTTTTTAACGAAAGGGACTTTGTCTAAGGGGTCTGGTTCGCGTCCACGCGGCGGCAATACTTACTTTTCGCTTTCTTTAAAATATAAGCATCGCTCACTCAAGTAGGACTTAGGAGAGAGACGGATGTCGAACGCTGCCGAACGCAAAGGCCGATTGTGCTTCCTTGTCGCTCGTTCCGCGCTCTCGCTTGCACTTCAAGCCTTATATGGAACGCCTCAGAGCGAGGTAACGACGAATGAACTGTCATGTTTTTCGGGCGCGCACCCCATATCGAATTATAAGACGTTATCACGTCAAAAATCTTAATTTTTTTTTGGACTACATTTAAACGCGTTTATTTTACTCATGCTCTTGATCCTTATCAAAATAAATTATTTCATCACTAAGTACAGTTTATGTAGATAATATTTGGTCTTTGAATGACTAAAATTGGACGTCTGGTTTTAAAGTTATGGCGAAATTAAAATATTACGATTTCTACTGCACGGCCTGTTACGAAGTGGGCGTCATGGGGGTGCGCGTGCGAGACGGGAGTTTACACACTGTGCAGTGTACACTTTCATCTTCAATTTTCGTCATCTTCTTTCATTCAGCTGTCGTAATGGCGCATTCGATTATTTTCTTAAATATTTGAAAATGCCTAAGAGAGCCAGGTCGGACGACCATGGCGCCATACTTATATTTTAGTCACTTCAATAAAATAGTATGGGCAAAACATTGCCGGGACAGCTAGTCTAACATAAAATACGGAAGTGTATACTTACAGTACGCCTCCCACGGGTACTCGTAGGTGCCTCCGAACTTGATTCTGTCGGAGGTGACCATGATGTATGTGAATATGACGAACATGGATATCGGCGTGACGACCGCCCAACACACGCGCCAGTAGAACGACGTCTTCCTCTTCAACATGAACTCAATGTCCAAGCAGATGTTTTCTATTCCTGTAAGGAAATATTTTCTACTAGATGACGCCTGCAACCCCGTTGCGCGCGAGAACCGTACATTTTTCCGGGATAAAAAGTATCCTATGTCCTTTCCCGGGACTCAAAGTATCTCCATACCAAATTTCAGCAAAATCGGTTCAGCGGCTTAGGCGTGAAAAGGTAACAGACAGACAGACAGACGGACAGACAGACAGACACACTTTCGCGTTTATAATATTAGTAAGTAAAGCATGGAAGTATGGATAAGATTTTGTCAGCAGAAGCGCCCTCGCAATTATGTTCTCTCGGAACCATACATTTTTCAGTGATAAATATTATCCTGTGTCCTCTCTTGTTGCTCAAAGCTTCGTCATGCCAAAATAGTTTTAGCGGTTTAAGCATAAGACATACATTCGTTTACTAGTTAACTTTGTCGATAAACCGTTGTCGCTAATTTGTTTTTTAATTTATTAGGTGTGAGACTTAGCTTATTCTGCAGGGTTTATTTAAACAATTTTAAATTTTGTAATAACTATAATATACTAACCGTAGATCCAGCAGAAGCCTATAGTTTCAGGGATTGACGTATACACCCTCATAAAAGGACCACCATAGAAATCCACAATTTCTAGTATGTATTGGCCACCCTGAAAACACACAAATAATTAACAACATACTATTAAAATCATACAATCGACAATCCGGCTCGAAGGACCAATGTTCGGGGTTGGGATAGATTTAAAACAAGAGATGAAAGAATATTCCTGTATTGCATAGATCAGACTATCACTAAAATGGGATATGAGATCGAGTCACGCGTTCTATATGAGATGTCGTCGTGGACTGAACTTTAATACATTATTCGAAAAGTTATTCAAAGATGCAGAGTTGCATTATTACCTAAGTTGCATAGTAGGTAATAAGGCAACACACGCTGTACGGGCATTGACCCGTACACATACCAAAACGTGTATGTAAGATAATTGCTAAAAAGTCGGCAAGTGCGAGTCGGATTGGTGCACGAACGGTTCCGTATATAAAGCAAAAATAGGTCAAATTTGTGTTTTTGGTATGGGAGCCCCCCGTAAATATTTATTTTATTTTGAGAACTCATTATTAAAGTAGACATATAATTGAGGATTTTGTGTAAATTCCAAGTGCCTACCTGTTGCCATTATTGAAATCGAGCAAAAAATAGCAAAAATCACGTTTGAATTGTAGGGGAGCCCCTTAAGTATTTCAGAATATAGCGGTTCTTGAGATGAGTTGGAGACAGACAGAGAAACAAACAGATGGACAGACATCGAAGTCTTAGTAATAGGGTCCCGTTTTGGAACCCTTGAAGACTGGAGCTACGATGACAGCGTAGCACTTGACTGCTACGAAATGCTACGAGCTGCTACGCTCGTAGACGCTCTGCTACGGTCGTCGTGGACGAACAAATGAATCCGCCCCATATATTTTATATTTTAATGGTGAAAGATACCACATTTAATATATATAATATAATATAATTTCTCTTGTTACTAAACCGTCAGTCGCTGAATGCGAAGACACCGAGCCCAATAGCAAAGTCTATTGTTTTTTTTTATATGATTGGAATTACTACATAATTATACTCAGTAAGGTTTTCTCACGTTTCGGAGGTTCACAGTCACTTTGGTAATAAACGCATCCTTAATCTGTTATTGAGCTTATCTGTAAGATGATACTTACCGGTGTCATATAAACGAGTCCTACGGAGAAGCCGCAAATACATATACCGGCGGACATCAAAGTGACTGGCACTCGGGGAAACATGTCCAGCAACATCGTGCTGACTGTCGACATCATGGCCACGCCGCAACCGAGACCCAGAGATACCAGCATCACGAAAAACAGCACAGCGAACAGCTGAAATTATAAAGTTTAAGCATTATATCCGACACCGCAAGTTAATATAATATGTCGTCTGTTACTTATTAATTACTAGCGACCCGTTCCGGCGTCGCACGGGTATAAAATATATGGCCACTGAAAAATGATTAAAATCGATAGCCTATGATCCTACACGTGGTCTACTTCTTATCTGTGCCAAATAACATAAAAATTGCTCTAGTAGTTCGCGAGATAAGCCCTTTCAAATAATTTCCACAGTTTTTTTCCACATTCTCCTATTAGTATTAGCGTGATAAAATACAGCCTTCCTCAATAAATGGACTATCTAACATTAAAAGAATTTTTCAAATCGGACCAGTAGTTCCTGAGATTAACGCGTTCAAGTTAACCCTTTCAAATAATTTTCCTCTATTTCTTCGCTCCTATTTAGTCTTAGCGTGATAAAATATGGCCTATAGCCTTCCTCGATAAATGGGCTATCTAACACTGAAAGAACCATCAAAATCCGTTGCGTAGTTTTAAAGATTAAATGGAACAAAGGGACATGAGGGAAAAAAGTGATTTTGTTTTATAATAACTTGTATAGATATAGATGTGTTAATTTATAAACATCCGATATATAGTTTAGGCGCGACAGTGAAACGAATACTTAGGTTCGCATTCTTGTATATTATAGTCCTTGCTCTGTCTTATTTTTTTTCAATTAAAAAAAAAAACAAGAAATAAAAATAGTCGAAAATTTAAAGTAGTGGGACAGAAAACTAACGTTCTATTATTGGGGATAAAAGACGCTTGTTACTATTTATTTGTCTACACTCTACACTAACGTGAATATATACTTTTGGTAATATCCAATTTTGGTGGAATGATACTCCACTTTTGAACCACATTAAAAAAAAAATGAAGACGAAAACTAGGTCAAAGAGTTCCTAGGACTATTTTGCTGACCTGTGGTACAAACGGCGACTTGGCGATGGCGTCTGGATACGATATGAAGGCCAAGCTGGTGCCGCCGCCCTTGATCACCTTCCTGATGTCGTCGTAGTTGAGCTCGTGCGCCAAGTTGCCCAACACGGCGAATATTATGATGGCGGCCACCAAACTTGTCACACTGTCCAAGTACGACACGAGCAACGATACCCTGAGAAGTGAGAACGATCAAGAAAAATGTTAAATATTATGGTAACTATCGTGGATTTACTACTAATATAGTATTTAATTTCAGCATGAGTCTAATTAGCCGGGAAATAATGTTATGGAAATGATGTAGAAGCGGTTAAATTCAAATTAGATCTTACGCCTGTCGTCTAAGAGCGAAACCATTGCTCTATCGCATTGCGGTTCGTCGCTGTGTTGTTTTGCAGCCCAGCCTTATTTGGTCGGGTTATCAATTTCTCTGATGACTGATGACACGTCGAGTTATTCCGCGATTATGCAACACAGCCGATTAAGGCGCTATATCGAAAGTAATTTTACCGCAAGGGCAATTTTATACTTAATTTGTACGACTATAAAGTCGTGAATACGCTGCGGCCAGAAGCTATCGGCTCGCTCGGAAAACATGCGAAAAAACGTAATTATAATCATTTAAAAATAACTAGGAGCATTTAAGCAAAATGCTTCTATACGATTTTGAGTTGCAAAGGTGTCTTTCAATTAGACTAATTTCCTACAATACATCTATTTTCGTTTAAAAATAATCTTCAAATTTCGTATTTTTAAGAGGTCATTTCGAAAATTAAATGTATCGAGGCAAAATACATTAATCGTGTTTCTAGTTCTTCTCAAACCTAGATAAGGCTATGAAGATATGTATATCTCATTACCAGATTTGTAACATTTCTGAGGGTCCTATAGTATTACGTCAAAAAGGACAGTTTTTTCAATATAGCGCCTTAATGTAGGTAGCTTCGTCCTTACCGAATCTGTGTTGATAAATATTATACTATGAAAAACTAATACTAACTTGTAAACATTGTTATTGTAATTGTTATATGAGGAATACATGATGAGCATTCCAGAACTGACTGATAATGAGAAGAAAACTTGCGTTGCTGCTTGGTACCACACCTGAAAATAAAACGAAATACTTTTTAAAAGTGTAACAACTGCCAAGAGCGAATAAGAGGAATTTAAATACTAAAAATTAGAAGAAACATTAAATTTTTTAAAAATACTTACACCGAATTCTAACATTCTGTGCCATTGCGGGGTTATTAGAAAAATAATACCATCGCCGGCCCCCGGCAAAGTGACTGCCCTGAAACAATAAAGAGACAATTTCATAATTGAAGACGCGGTGAGTGGAAGAATCGAACAAGTAACATTTCACAACATACGGACAATAACAAATTTTTTCCCTTATTATTTTCATAAAACTTGTAACTTATCTACTTCATAACCTAGCTGATATATCTAGCTACACACATAATCCACAGTTTTTCTATTTCAAATATTTTTTCCGGCCCTAAAGCCTCCATTTAAGCAAAAAAGGGGGAAGTTTTCTCACGTTACTTACCTTATCCTTCCACTCACGTCTTGAATTGAATTGAATATAAGATTACTAGATGATGCCTGTAACTTCGTTGTATAAAATATATTATTGATCAATCGCGCGGGATCTTACTCACATTTTTCGTTAGAAAAATAAAGAGGTAAAAGACAGACGCACTTTAATATTAAAATTTTACATTTAAAAACAGAATCAGTAGCCTACCTAATCAACAAAACCGTTAATCCAACGTAAGGGAACAAAGCGAAGAACCAGGCCGCTTTGCCAGAGCTCTTAATGCCTCGTGATACCACCACGAATATGATGATCCAGCCGGCCAGCAGGCACAACGAAAGATCCCATAGAGGAGTTCCTGTTAGAAAATAAATAATGGCTTAAAAAAACTAAAAAAAAAACACGCTTTTTATATATTTTTTTCAAAAATTTTAACAAATTATTGCATTGTCATAATATTTATTTGAAATTTTATGACACAGTTTATTATTTTGAATTAATTAGACTACTGGATATAGGTAAAAATCGTGCTCAAAGATTCCGTTACATGTACCATCGAGGAAATTGATTCCTATGCAGTTGATAGACCAACGTTATTTGGTCGAATATGTCAATTCAATGTTAATTGTGATCTGTCGGCTGGGTTTGACGTAACGCAACCAAACTACGTAGGTCCCCGATCTGCATAGGAATCAACTTCTCTGATAGTACATACAGCCCAAGCTTATAAAAGCATGTTAAAAAAGAGTTAGGGTCACAACTCACAAACATGGTAAAGTTTATAGTAATAAAAGTAAATATGTAATTAAAATTTAAAAAGAGAATTCTTCATAAATGATAGGAGTTAGAACTTACCAATGCCATCGTGAATTCCATCCGACTGACGCAGAACGGTTCGTCTATAACAAAGTTAAACAATGTCTGAAGTGGTGAATAATAGGATGAATACTTTTTTCATTCATTAGACCCGATAAGCCAAATTTATTCAGTTACTAATTTAATACTTACTAGAAGTAAATAATATTAATAATAATATATTACGTATCTTAATAATATATTACGTATTTTTAGTGTTTTTATTCGCGTAAAATCTTGAATTGCTTTATTGAATTTTCTGAGATCGATGATAATGATCTCACCGAGCATAGGGTCCCGCTCAGTCGGAAGTCAGTCCTTTTGGGCCTGCCAGCTGAATATTACAGACAGATTCAAACCAAATGACTCACCTAAAGAAGTATTCAGCGCTGCTTACTAAATCCCCTTTAACCTCGCTCATATTGACTGACGTTCCTGATGGGATGCAGTCGGCCCACTCGGGATCACAAACTGACCAAGGCAGCGGGTTGGAGAAACTCATAGCGATGTAGTAGAGACACAGAGCGATTAGAGATACGTTGTAGGTCAGATTGTACGCTGCTCCCAGCGTCTGAGCGTAGCCTGTACCTGTGTAAACGATCATTGTTATTTTCATGATATTTATTTTTCGAACGAAATTATGATCTTATGTGTATTGATGGTACGTAAATTTAACCAAATGACCAATCGTTTCGTCCTCTAAACTGTCGTTGTGGAGATGCATCATGCACACCATAAATTCTGCCACAAAAGGCTTAATTTACATGTAATACATAGCATAATCATAACCTTGTTAATCTAGCTGTAAGGTTTCCTAATAAAATAAATAAAATGTGACGTTATCTGAGAAAAGGGACCTTATGGAGGGTTTTAGTTTCCGAGGTAATCGCATTTAAAGTAAAGTGTCGAAAAAAATCATTTTTTCTTTTTTTGCTCCATGTAACATACTCTAAATTTTGATATGACAAAGACACAGGTTTTAAAAACGATTTTTTATAGGTTAAAATTGAACTTAAAGTTTAGTGAAAAAGGGACCTTATTGTCGGTGCTGCAATCGAGAGTCGATTGCAGCACCGATTAAATAAAATAAAAAATAAAATAAAAATAAAAAATAATGTTACAACTACGAAATTAATAGTATTTTTGTATCTTCTTTTAACTTTATTACTAAAAATGTAACGACCGACATAAGGTCCCTTTTAATATTTATGAATACTTCTATGGTAACTATGAGAAATTACATGTTTTTTGTACACGTCTTGTTACTAAAGGATAATTAAAGTTATTTAAAAAATAAGAACTTCAAAGTTAATAAAAATGTATATTTATTTTTATGTGATATCCTGTGTTATCACTAAACTTTTAATCACCGACAATAAGGTCCCTTTTGAAAAGTGTTAAGTGTTTGTACCAGATTTTTACTAAACTTTACCTTGAATTTTAAGACGGAAAAAAGTTACTTTTTAAATAGAAATTTATATATTTGATCTCATTTGACTATGTTTAACTGTGGTAAATATATATTTTTGTTGATTTTGACTGATTAATATGATTAGTAGAAGCACAATGTTTATTTGTTTAAATTTTTTTTAATACAATAAACAATGTTGTTTAATATCGAAGACGTCTCTATTTAGTAAAAACTGATCCGTTTTATATTATTCTTTTATAAAATCCAATAGAAAACATAGTATAAGTGAAATATTTAGTAAAAACCATCTTGGGCAAATGCCCAATTCATTACATCATGCACTTTGGCGTGGTAAATAACAGGAATGGAGTTATAAAATTATATAATTGAAGTTAAAATCTAAAGGACCATATAATGTACTTCTCAAAAAACATAATATCTATGTAACTTCCCACAATAACATACTTTTTTTGGGTTTCGAAGTTTGAATGCGATTTTCTCAATATTACCTTTTACGACTTTCGAGTTTCAACATTTTTTTAAAAAATATTTGCCAGGCCTACATGCATGTTATTTACATGGTTCGATAGCTTATTAAATGTAGATTATGGGGATGCTAATAACTCAATACCGACAATAAGGTCCCTTCACGCCGATAACGTCACAAATAATAATTATCTCTAGAACAGTGGTCCCCAACCTTTTTTTCATGCGGGCCACAAACATGTTTTGTTCTTGGTGTCGCGGGCCGCAACAAACATTTTGTAGGGTTAAAAAATAACATTAATCAAAATTAACGATTTAAAAGTGGAAAAAATTTAACGTCTATCACGTAGACTTTACGTTATTTTGCCGGTGGACGTGAATTTCAAAATTGTTTAACATCACGCGGGCCACAAATAAAGTCGGGCCGGGCGGGCGGGCCGCGGGTTGGGGATAGCGGTTCTAGATACATTAATCTGGTATGCATATTATTGTTATCTAAGTAACAACCAGTAGCTAGTACAAGCACACAACAGCTGTACCCACGTTTATCGTATATTTATGTTCCGATTACATTTTAAAATGGTGAAGCCGATACATACACTTATTATTTGCGAATTTAGTACTGCCACGATGACATTTCCCTTAGACCAGCGGTCCCCAACCTTTTTTTCATGCGGCCACAAACATGTTTTGATCTTGGTGTCGCGGGCCGCAACAAAAATTTTTTAGGGTTAAATAAATAACATTCTTCAAAATTAACGATTAGTGGACAAAATTTAACAACCATCACGTAGGTTTTACGTTATTTTGCCGGTGGGCGTGAATTTCAAAATTGTTTAACATCACGCGGGCCACAAATAAAGTCCCGGCGGGCCGCATGCGCCCCGCGTGCCGCGGGTTGGGGATAGCGGCTCTAGAACGTGCGAGGTAGGTGCGAGGATTCCGCGAAAGACGAGCGCCAGGTTTTGAGGTAGTACTTAATTTGCGTTTAATATTTATATACTAAAGCCCAAGCTTATTAAAAAACTTCATTGTATCTCGTAAGTACTTAATAAATTAAGGTTTTGTAGGGGACGGGGCTTAGACAACATGAGACGTGACAAGTTATCATCAAAATATATGATATTTATGATTTTTTTCTAGTTATTTAACGTCTATAATAGCACTCGGCAAAATTAAATTAAGAAGAAGTACAAAAAGGTACGCAGCACATTAAACGCATACCTATCATAGCTGGTGACATATCCCAGATGTTTACGCAGTTCCTGTTACTGAATTGTCCTACACTGGTTTCCAGGAAGTACAACGGTGAGCCTATTAACACGAGGATAACCACGTATGGAATCAAAAAGGCGCCACCTCCATTTTGAAACGCTATGAAAGGGAACCTCCAGACGTTCCCAAAACCGACCGTCGCTGATATGATCGACACCCAGAACTCGTATTTGTTGTCCCATCGTGGTCGCTTTCGGCATGTCATGTCAGCCACCTGCAATAATATAGTGTGTTTATCAAAGTTTAATATCACTATTCAAAATCGGGATGGTTGGCGCTCATTGGGGAAGGCCTACGTTCAGCACCTCTCTGCCGCCCGGCGTAGGACGGGAGTGCGGAGGCGACGCTATGCGAACCTCCTAACTCTCGTCTAACGGGGCTCCGGGAGAGGATGGGAACCTCCCCGGCTTAGCCAGTCCCGGCGCCGAGGGGAACGATTCAGTTTGCCGAAGCGTTCCCTAACTTTGGTGGAAGTCCGGTCCCTGAGGTAGACTGGCCGGTCGTGGAGGGAGTCCTGTGTTTGTTAGATCCGGGACATCCCTCCTTTATAGGCTGAAGGCGAACCGTATAAAAAAAAGGCCTACGTTCAGCAGTATACGGCAATTATAGGCTGATGATGATGAAGATTGAAGATATGAGTGGATGAAGTGGCTAACTAACATTTTACAACATAAGAGCCATTTTTTCCCTTATAACTTGAACAAACCTTGTAACTTACCTTCTTCATCATCTACCTGGTATAATTATCTAGCTAACATAGAATCCCCAATAAAAGAAAGAAATCAATAGAATTTTTTATTTCAAATAATTTTCCCGATCCTAAAGCCGTTTTTATGCAAAATAAACGACAATTTTGAAATTGTTACTTACCCACTTCATCCACTTAATATGTCTTCTATTAATTTCCGTTATTGTAGTTATTTTACTAAAGTAGGAAAATTGTCGCAATTTAAAATTTGTTACAAATTTTGCTATTCAAAAGCAACAAAATAAAATATTATTTTCAGTAAACATTTTTTTTGTTAAAAGTAACAACTTTTTTTCGTCGGGTCTCATTTAACTATGTGAAAATATTCTGAAAGTATGAAATACCTTTGCCATTTTTTCTTGATGTGGTGGTTTGAAATATGGTTCATTAAAATCTTGTGATTTCTCATTAACCTGCCCATTTTCGGCTGCGCCAAGTCCAGGAGCTCTGGAATCCTTAAAATGTGAAACTAGCATTTTATTTTATATTATCTACAGGGTGTAACAAAACAAAGTGATAATACTTTAGGGTGTATATTAGTCCCCTATATATAGAGTTCATTGTGAAAGTAGCAGCGCTGAAAGAGTAACTTTTTTCATCTTTGCATGTAAAAATTAATGACGTGCGGTCGCTTGCCCATACAAATCACAAAAAATATTTGCTCGTCAGCGCTGCTACTTTCACAGTGAACTCTATGTAAGGAACACATACACACCCTAAAGTACTACCACTTAGTTTTGTTACACCCTGTTTACTATTAAATAATTTTTATTTTATTCACTTGAACTTCGCATAGATTCGTCCTTACCATATTATCGTACTATTTCGGCCGGTATTCACATAGATACCCTCAGCTGTATTTTGAGCTTTAATTGTTATATATTATTTGTAGTAATTCGTTATCTCTAGTTTATCGATTGCTATGAGCTAATCACGGAGACAGGGATGTCACAAACCGAATTTAAACAATACCTTAACTTTTCATATTCTGTTAGTGCTTTATTTCTATCATAATATGTTTTTGGAGATTACAATTATTTAATTTGGAACCGAGCGACAAGTGACAACTGCAGACGACGTGTCGTCGCGACACTACTGTTTCTATGTATTTCTGTGAAATACCCTCCGCAGCAAGCGACACGAAGCTAGGCGACACTTTCATAAAAATACATGATAGAAACCAGTAGTGTCGCGACGACACGTCGTCTGCAGTTGTCGCGTCACGCGTGTCACTTATTTCATAATAACAATAGCAAGTATTAATTTGCAATATAAAGTCATTTTGGCAACCCTGATCCCTGGAGACACCTTATTTCAATTTGACAATAGCAAGTGATTTGCAATACAAAATAATTTTGGCAACCCTGATCCCTGGAGACACCTTACTTCAATTTGACAATAGCAAGTGATTTGCAATACAAAATAATTTTGGCAACCCTGATCCCTGGAGACACCTTACTTCAATTTGACAATAGCAAGTGATTTGCAATACAAAATAATTTTGGCAACCCTGACCCCTGGAGACGAAACATCTCAAACAATAATAAAATCAATCATCACCAATTTCACTTTGTATTGTTCTATTGTTTGTTACTTTGCAATTTTTCTAATAATAATTTCAAAGCTAGGCTTTCAGATGATCAAGGGTTATATACAAGGTGTAACAAAACTAAGTGTTAAATGATAATAAGTATTATCACTTAGTTTTGTCACAACCTATATATTTAGATTTAGGTATTTTCAGATACTTAATTATAAACTGTATATATATACTTAATTATAACAAGTATCTCATGTATAGCAAAAAACCTATTCGCTAATTATTTAACAATCTTAATTTTTCGAGTTGCGAGTGTTAAACACTATTATTACATCGGCCGCGACGCCCTTTGTTTGGGGGATTTAACCAATCACATTTTTAACTTCGTTTTATAAAACTTAGTTCTCATTGACGCGTTCATACGGCGATATAAATCTTGTTTTGTTTCAAATGGATTTCACAATTTTATTTTAATCGTGATTAATAAATCTAAGTTTACTTGACGCCACGTGATGATTTTACGTGTTTTTATCATTTTGGAGCCTTGTCACATTTATCAACAAAATTGCAAGACACGATACACAGATAAACCGACCAAACGCATCTGTAAAAAATTGTCATCTTGATATTTTTTGTCTATGTTTTTCGATCCGCCATGAGTCATGACACTACACTGTCAGGACTTAGGGTTTTATGAAGTTAAACCTCGAACATTGGGCGTTCAGAAAATAAAGCTCGGATTTGCTGTGAACGCGTTTAGTTTATTTCGGTGAAATGCAATTCGGTGTTATAAACGCGTTTATACGCTTAGAACCGGTTTAGTATGGGAACTAAGCGCGTTCTTTGATGAAATCGCACCTAAGTGCGCGATAAGTGAAATCCTCGTCTTTTTTTGTCATGTTGTTTAAATCTTAAAAGTTAAAAATATATGCATCGTGATTTGTGGTTATGAGTTATCCACAATTATAACCAGATTGGTGTCGTTATGTAGACCCAGCATCATCGGGTTCCCTAGTCTTTATCTGCCAACGTCTTGATAATTCAATGGCTAAGATGCAAAACTTATTTTCAAGCTCGTATCACCTGATTGTGAAGTGGCATACTTCACAACCAGGTTCAGCGTTGCATCGGAGGAGCATACACTATACTGGCTTTGTGGTTTCTCAATGTACTATCAGAGGTGTTGTAAGTTGACGTCATAATCCAACTAAATGACGTAGGTCCGGCACCTACCTATGAATCAATTTCATAATTATATCATAGATGGTACCTAACACCGTTCATTAAGGTTGTAGTTGATGCATACAATATTATTTGTATCAAGGGATTATTCACCATAAACGACTGCAATCAGTTATATAAACACTGGTCTGACGGAAAATGTGTGAACGTTCCATAATAAACAGCTGCTTACCTAAGTAATCATTCGTTTTCTCTGAAATCTGAATGCAGACGTAAAAAATAGAGAAGACAACAGCTAAATATAGATAACCAAAATGAGATGTAGTTTTAAATGAAAGTAAACATAAAATAATACATACAGCAGAAATAACTAAAATTATATATATATCTCCAATTCAAAGTACAGTACTGCAAATCATTTATCAGCGGATAATGTATTTAATCTATTAATCTATAATAGGTACAACTATTCACGCGTAAAGAGATATGTCGAATGTCGATATAGACAAATAAGTATTTATTCACCGCTCTTTATACGACCTATTAAATACGAACTGATAACGATTGGTGCCGTGTGCAAAACCGTGTGCTATTGTCTGATATAAAAACTTTGTGTGACGGAATTTTTGATACACCCGTGATATCGCTGTTATGACTGTAATAACGCATAAAAGTTTCACAAACAAGCGTGAACGAGTGAAAAATTAATTGGGATTTTTTTAATTTTAACGGTTTTCATGATCTGAATTTTTATGAAGTATATTTTTTCCGTGAATTTAGGGTCATTAGGTAATTACTTATTAGCGTGACGTATTTTTTAAGGGAATTGCCCCACCACACATTCCCGTTACTGTCCACTGTTGTCGGCACGCCGGGATCCACAGAGGTATAAAACCGCGGTTACCGAGGGACATGCTAATTGCTATTTGAGCAAGAGGAATGCTTATACAGGGTGTAACAAGCCAAAGTAATAACTGATAATACTTTAGGGTGTGTATGTGTTCCTCATTATAGAATTCGCCGTGAAAGTAGCAGCGCTGAAAGAGTATTTTTAGCATAATATGTCCCTTGGTATTGTGGATCCCAGCGTGCAGACATATTATCACACCATATTATTTAGACCGTGTCTAGTTTTTTATTCCCCAGCAACAAAATTTGTTGATAAAAATAAATTATGTTGAGAAAATGAGTAACTTTGTTATTTTTATTGACTTTGATAAAAAACAGGCTGGGTCATAGGTGGCCACTGCAATTTTATGTAATTCTCTTTATCTTATCCGTTCAGTGGTTTCAACGTGAACAATTTACAAACACTTTTTCACCTTAGCTATATCTATATCTATCCGAACTATATGACGCCTCCGTGGTCTAGTGGTTAGAGCGTGGCTCTCGACTCGGGTAGTCGTGGATTCGATTCCCGCGATGGAAACATGTTATTTCCAAGTTTGGTTAGGACAATGTAGGCTGATCACCTGATTATCTGGCAAGTAAGATGATCCATGCGTCGGATGGGCATGTAAAAAGTCGGACCTGCGCCTGATCTCTCGCCAGTCGTGTCAGTCTTCCGTCCCACTGGGTTATGAGAGTAAAAGGAATAGAGAGTGCTCTTGTGTACTGCGCACACACTTGGGCACTTTAAAATTACTCCAGCGTAACTGGTCCGGTTTCAATGAAACCGGCCACCGTCACCGAAACCGGTGTGGGAGTTATTATATTATATCCGAACTAGACTATGCGACATGGTGACCCTGATAATAGCTGGATCCGTCCTTGGTGTCGACAGTCAGTGGACCCGTCGTAGACTTTCATCTTGTGTTGAAAAGTGTGAAAAAGTGGACGGAATATCATGTTTTGAAATAGTCTTTAATATTTAATAAGTTTATTGATTTATATCTGCCACTAAAGAGTTACTTTCATAAAAAGTGTAATTTCTTGCTCTACCTATTATGAAAGATTTTCGTGCTACGTAAAAACATCATAATATTTAAGGAGTATTTAGCCTTTAATCTTTATTTTTAGACCTGTAGAACATGCGCTCAAAATAATGTCTTACCTGCAGGGCCAGGGTAAAGGCCACTTTGATTTTGCCGCCCCTATGTAAGTACTATCAAAGAAGCTGTATATTAAGTTATTGTATACTAGCTGACCCGACAGACGTTGTCCTTTCTAAACGACGATTATTTAATTCGAATTGGTATAATTAAGAAAAAAATAGATTAAAATTAGTATCTCCATGCCCATCACATTAAATTAAATAGTTTAGGCGAAAATCATAAAAGTTTATTGTGCGGGAACCGTACATTTTCCGGGACAAAAAGTATCCCTTGTACTTTCCCGAGACCCAAAGCATCACCATACCATTTACCAAACATCAAAATAGACTGAATGTTTACGTATAACCGTACATTTTTCCGAGACAAAATGTATATAAAGTTAGTTTTTTTTACGGAACCTCCCCTACACATCAAGCGGGGTTGAATTTTTTTTTCGCACCCACCCCATCGTGTGGGGTGTCGTTGAATAGGTTTTTAAAAAATATTATGAGTATTCTTCGATTATTTTCCAATTTAGGGATCCATTTGTGAAATATTAAGTTTTAAAGTGGAAAAAATCGCTAGTCCAGTGTCCCCCCCTTCTACCAGCTAAATGGTTGCTTCTGGAAATGTGAAAAAATTCACGGGAGTAGGAAATATGCTGAATTTAAAAGAAAACTATCACGGCTAAGAAGACTTCATAAGTTATTAAGTAATAGTCGATCAACTAAAAAAATGGATTCGGCGAAGTATAAAGTAACTTTTCGTTCAAATTCCTTTGAAAGTAACTGAGATGTTGTTGTTAGTAGTGTAAAACACGTTATAAATGTACCTTCATTGACCATAAAAATTTCAAAATCTAGCGGTACTACGGAACCCTATATTGCACGTGGCCCGACACGCACTTGGCCGTTTTTTTATTTATAGAGATAGAGGTCAAATACATTTTAATAATAATCATGAATGTGTGCAGGGTCAAATAAATGAAGTAAAATAATCCGTTTTCAAATATTTATTTCTCCAGATCATATCATGAAATCACGTGTTTTTAAAAACGTGTTTCTTGTTCTCAGTGATTTTATGTTAATTATGTAGAAAAGTGAATAACTGTTGACATTCAATAACTCGATCATTCCACTTGACACCACCAAAGCGACACCACGTGTCATAATAATATGGAATCTCTAGTCCATATGACACCACTACATAGTTGCTTAGTTGTTGATATGAAAACTTCAATTAACTCAAATGGTCATATGACATCACTAGGGTGGTATCATATTATGACACCACCGGTGGTGTCATTTTGGTGGTGTCAAGTGGAAGGAACGCCATAACTACGTTATATTCGGAGGTTACAGAATAGAAACCAGTTTTGTAGGTAAATGTCCCTCTCACTTATCCCTTCTCTAACATTTAACACTTATCTTCAAAAAAAAATGTGAAAAGCAGATTCATAAAAAAGTTAAACCTAAATTAATTATAAACTTAAAATTATGAACAAACAGGTATTATTTACATTACCGAAGTACTCCTTACATGGTAGGATTATATTTTACACAGGATATCTAGTCATGACTGACTGACTTTGGTAAAATTGAATTGATAAAGTAATATTTTAGTATTTTGCGAGAGAAGAAATTTGCTATTTTTTTCTTTAACTTAACACTGGTGAATCTACACGAGCTATCGTAATGGAATTAATCCGATATTCACACGGACTTAAATGTTTTGTCTAGCTTTAACAAATAATTACAATATTTATTTAAATGTTACATTGATTTTCAGCTACGTAAAAACATTTCGACTTTTGGCTTTTATCACCCGTATAAATAATAAGCCTTCAGAAAAAATATATCTGAACGCTTCTATTTTTTAATTGGTCTGTTAATTTTTTTTTTAGTCCTATCTCGAATATCCTTTGAACAGAATAACGCAGTAGTGATGCAGCAGATTCTTCCGTTTGGCCTCACGCTCCTCTTTCTTCTGTTGTTTGAAGTTTTTCCAGTCGCGGAATCTTTCCGGATCGGTGGGTCCGTATGTCGGTCTCTTGCGGAATGCGTTCTTAAAGGTCTGAGGAAATAGACAATGCTATTAAAATAAAAGTTTGCATGTCATTTTCATTGGTTTTCTTTAGAGCAGTTTGAAGCAGCGCAACAGACATTGAACAGATATTCTGAATACGTCGATTTATAATAAGGTATTAAAATTAGGTATCTCTACAATTGATGGTCAACATGATATAAAAAGTTAACTTTAATAGTTCCAACTTATTTTGGTTTTATTATTCGAGACTATTTTTGATAGAAAAGATTTTTTTCGATGTTAAAATAAAATTATGATTTAAAAGTATATATATATTTTTAAATAGTTTTAGTTACTAACCTCTACTATATTCTTAGATCTATATATCCATAAGCCGACGATGATGAACAGAGGCACCATTGCCATGCCGGCGTACTGTAGCAAGTCTCCAGCAACTAAAAAAAGAAGGGGAAATAATAAAACGAACGAATAAAAACTTACTTTGCGACTGATGATGAACATACTCTTTTAATAACATGAGCGGTATAAATTTGAGTAAGCGAAAAATAAACTAAACTAACGACTAATATTGATTTATAAAAAAATCCAGAACGAGCTTACAAAAAGTGGATTGTTATAAATCTATTTCAGATATTAAAATTCTATCCGAGCGACTGTACTATTACTGAGTGAGCGACTGGAAATACATAGTGGGCAATTTCAATATTAAATATAGATTCAATTTTTATAAGCGAGGTTATACATTACGAAGTACTAAAAAGTTCAGTTTGAGCAAACTTTTGTGAGCTGCTTTATTAATGATTATTGGTTACTGATATTCGATTTGAGGCTTTATATTTTATATTTTGATACGTGTTTTAATGAAAATCACAGATTGTTAAATGCGCGTGAATTCGAATGGGGGCGGGGCGACGAATCGTTGCAGTCATAATAATTTTCATCATCGTTTTACTATAATATATTGGTTATGTCTAAAGTCTAAGTCTAAGGAACTCCGTGTTGGCCAAATACGACTTTTTTGGGTTAGGTTAGATGGCTAAGGCGGGAGCGTAGCGAAGCTCCCGTCTTAGCCATCGTGGTTATTTTTTGTGAATCACCCACAAGTAGGAGCCCCGCTAAGCGGGGCTCCGTCGACTTCGTAAGTTACACCCGACAACAGATTACCTAACCTCAAAATTACGAAAATTTCAAAGGTGAGTAGCTCCAAAACGGGGGGGGGGCTCCAGAATGTGGGGTTAGTAAAGGAGGGGTTAACCCCCCTCTCCCCTCCCCCCCGCCTAAATCGTTGGGCATTATTTTAAACTTTTACCGTTATATAATTTAAGTTCCTACAAATAGAACAATATAATATATTTTGGGATCATCAAATCAAAGCATGAAATCCTGACTATCTCTGTTAGCTACCACTTTCGAGATTTTTCACAGATAAAATTGTTGTTCCTCTTATCCAAATGAAGCTACTCACAAAAAATTTGATTAATAATAATTAAAAAAAAATGTTCTAGGGGTCCCTGAGTAAGTGTTTCATCAAATAGTTATTTCATATTCATTTTTTTTTGTTTTAATGTGAGCTCATTATACTCTGCTCATTAGTGTATTTTTAAAAGTGGATTTTGTATTTAAAACACTTCATTTAAGATAAAATTCAGCTCAGTATAAAAAATATATTTGCCAAATATTGAAAAAAATGTAGGACGTAATGTTCACACTCAAACAGATATTAGATCGCTCAAATATTATGGAGCTGCTCATTTTGAATTTTAACTCAAATAAATAATTTGTAAGTTGCTGTTCTGTTAATTTCTCGTCACTCAGAGTCAGTCGCTCAAATAGTAATTCTCTAACCCAAATTTATTAATTTTGACACTTAAAACTGTAATTTACAGTCACTCGATTAAATACTACCCAAAGTAAGGTGATGAAAAATTAAGATAATGTAGTCGTCTCGACTACATTATCTTAATTTGGACACAGAACACAGCAGAGATTTTATTGAAACAAATTAAGATACAACAATATTATTAACTATCCATACTTCCATACTAATATTATAAATGCGAAAGTGTGTCTGTCTCTCTGTCTGTTATCTCTTCACGCCCAAACCGCTAGACCGATTTAGCTGAAATTTGGCATGGAGGTACTTTGAGTCCCGGGAAAGGACATAGGCTACTTTTTATCCCGGAAAAATGTACGGTATCCGCGCGATAAACGAGTTTTGGGGCAACGGAGTTGCGGGCATCATCTAGTTTTCTTTATTTTTGTTTGTTAGAAGCGACTACTTTGGTTTAAAAATACTCAGTACTTACATATATATATAAATACATTTCCAACATAGGTACTGGAATGGAAATTACTTTGTCATATAAATCAATGTTAACTAGAGTTAACGTTGTTAGTAAATTAGCTTCTTATAATTATTATCATTATGACGTGTATTTATCATTACGTGCGAGCTTAGTGAATGTAGAAGCTGAGCGCGGAGCGGACGAAAGCATGAGCGCCGGTAGGGGGGTGCCAGGTGGTGCGCTTGCACCCCTTGGGAATCTCGGAATCAACAAGAAATAAAAAGCCGTCTATTGGAAATCATTTTACTATGCCGTACAAAGATAGTTCGTAATGTTTCGGTACTAAATGTATTATGTTGACGTTAATAGACAGTCACTGCTGTTCGTAAAAAGCAAAGGTAAAAAGTAAAAAGCAAAATCTGCCGGCACCCATGGACGAAAGCGTGGCCGCTGCTATGAAATAATACCCCACTACACCTAAGAGCTCGCGCACAGTTATTTCCAGTGCAAGATTTATATTTTCTATGAGTGTAGGCCATTTTATTTCCGCCGCCCCATAAACTAAATCTGCAACCCCCCTAAGACGTTGCCGCTCCTAGGCCGCGGTCTGTACGGTCTAGTGTACCCAGGGTTGATTATTAGTTATTACTTATAACAATACTCACGGTAAGCTCCCCATGGATAAGTATAATCCTCGCCGAAGACGATCCTCTCAGCTGTGATCATGGAGTAGAAGAACACCGTGCACATAAGCACCGGTGTGACGATGGCCCAGCACACGCGCCAGTACGCCGATATCTTGATGCCCAACATGTACTCTATGTCCAGGCAAAGGTTTTCCACACCTGGATGGAGAAAAATCTTATTTGACGACTACTTGTGCCAATCGGGGATAATATTGAAAAGGACAAATTAGCGTACAGTTCTGAATCGTACTATGAAAGTTTCTGTAGTTTAATTTCTTTTAAATATATTCAAATTGCAGGTAGAAGCCAATTTTAAAGATATTTCATTTCAACAACTGTTAGAGGCATAATAAAAGTTTTATAATCTCCTTACCATAAATCCAACACACGCCTATTGTCTCTGCGATGGAAGCGAACAATCTCATGAAACTGCCGCCGTAGTGATCAACTATTTCCAGAACGTATTGACCACCCTGAAATTATATTTAGAAGTAATTATCTACTATATAAAGCTTTTTGTGTTTATGTTCTAATTTGTGCGGCCTTCTAATCCTCGTCAAATATTTGAATTTAAAAGCCTTTGAATGTTTCCATTTATCAGTAGAGTCATGGGCGCCGGCAGGGGGGTGCCAGGGGGTGCACTTGCACCCCTTGGGAATCTCGGGATCAACAGGAATGATTGAAATAAAAAGCATTTTGTAACCCAAAATACCATGCCGTACAAAGATAGTTCGTAATGTTTCGGCACTAAATGTATTCTGTTGACGTAAGTAGACGGTCACTGTTGTTCGTAAAAAGTAAAAAGAAAAGAAAAGAAAGAAAACTAAAATCTGCACCCCTTGGGAATTATTTCTGCCGGCGCCAATGAGTAGAGTCTAGACCAAGGTTGATGACAGTAATTGTCCATTCTGGCATAGCATGTAAAGACCAAAGAAAAAAATACAACTTACCGGTGTCACATAGATCAGTCCCACAAGGAAGCCACAGACACAGACGATGGAGGACATGACGATGGTGGGCACTTTAGGGAAGGCGTCTAGCAACAAAGTGTTGACGGTGGACAACAGAGCCACACCACTACCGATGCCCAACACGGCCATCATGAGGAAGAACAGTACCGCGAAGAGCTGAAAAGACGATTACGTATTTACATTTGTATCCCAGTCTGTAAAGTTTCTTAGAAACATTCAGATAACTTCTAATAGCAATTGATCACGTTAAATTTTTTGACGTAACAATAACTAAATTTTTATTTATTTTTTTCCGTGTTGCTTTTCCCATCTTTTGGTCTTTAATTGTGCTGTCGCTTTGATAGGAGAGTGAGGTTAGATTACTTTCTACTCCTGGCATCTCACACACGAACGGGCAACGGCACTTGTCGTCGACAAGTGTCGACGGCTACACTTGTATCTGCCGTTGGCAAGTGCCACTCATCTGTAAGAAGCCTTACCCTTGTCTCTTGTAAATCCTTCTTCTGGTTGATTTTTAGGGTTCCGTACCCATACCCGTAAAAACGGGACCTTATTACTGAGACTTTGATATCTGTCCGTCTGTCTGTCTGTCTCCAGGCTACAGCCTGAGCCTGGCTTGAGTTACAACTCAAGAACCACTATAACTAGATTTCTGAAATTTTCACAGATTATGTATTTCTGTTGGCGCTATAACTACTAAAAACAAAATAACTGTCTGTGCCACTTACGACGGTGTTAAGACAGCGTGCTGTTAAATACCGTCGTGTGTGGCACTACAAGTCAGCAGACTAGGATGGGATGCGGTCGTTTTTTGCATTCTATCCTTGGGGGCACGTGTGCTTCTTGCCGGATAATCCCGACAACACTGCCAACTCTGTTGCCGATGTGGTGATGCAGGGGATGGAACTTTTCATTCCGTCCTCTGTAGTGCCAACTGGCGGCAGATTTCGTCCCTGGTTTGGTTCATCCCAAAAAAAGCTTCTCGCCGGAAGCAGGAGGCTTACCAATCCTGGGCCAACGCGGTGTCTGCTCGGGATTTAAATACCAGCACATATAGAAAGGAGTACAACCTTGCCTCTAGGTCCCTCAAGAAAGAGATTACTCGGGAAAAGCAACAGCACGTCAATAGAATTGGCATGAGACTCGAGCGCCTCCCCTCGGGAACCCGTGCATTCTGGTCTCTGGCCAAAGCTATTGAAGGAAATTTCTGCAGGCCAACCCTACCATCCCTAAACGTAGCAAATGGATCGTTGGCCCAGGACGCAAAAGACAAAACCGATCTTCTGGGCAAGCTCTTTGCGTCAAACTCGACCTTGGATGACGGGGGGCAGAAACCGCCGACCATACCGCAATGCACGAGCATGCGAAAAAAAAATGTGCAAAAAGCCCTCCGTTCCCTTGATATCCAAAAGTCGAGTGGGCCTGACGGAATCCCGCCTATTGTGTTGAAAAAGTGTGCTCCAGAGTTGGCTCCGGTCTTGACGCGTCTTTTTCGGCTCTCCTATTCCAATGGCATAGTCCCGGCTTCCTGGAGTCCGGCTTCCTTCCGGCTGTCTGCCTTGGTGCACCCGATCCCCAAAAAAGGTGATCGCTCCAATCCTTCCAACTACAGACCAATCGCTATAACCTCTCTCTTCTCGAAGATAATGGAATCAATTATCAATAGCCAGTTTCTTCGATACTTGGACGGCCAGGGATTACTAAGCGACAAACAATACGGGTTCGTACGTAAGGGTCGCTCGGCTGGTGATCTCTTGGCGTACCTGACTCATCCTTGGGCTCAGGAAATTGAGTCGAAGGGAGAGGCATTGGCTGTTAGTTTGGACATTGCGAAGGCCTTTGATCGGGTTTGGCATAAAGCGCTGCTATCAAAGCTTCCATCATACGGGCTGCCCGAGAAATTATGTAAGTGGGTCACTGGTTTCTTAGCAGACAGAAGCATAAAGTTCGTAGTTGACGGCGAATGCTCGGAAACTCAGTCTGTTGATGCTGGTGTCCCTCAGGGCTGTGTGCTATCGTCTACTCTATTCTTACTGCATATCAATGACATGTTGCAGACCAGCGGCATTCATTGCTATGCGGATGATAGTACAGGTGATGCTCTATATACCGGCTCCCCCAATATTTCTCAGCAAAATGTCACTGAGAGTCGAAACGAACTTGTGTCTAAGGTGGAGAATTCATTGGAGGTCTCTGAATGGGGTAGACGTAACTTGGTCCAATTCAACTCTGCCAAGACACAAGTCTGCGCGTTTACCACTAAAAAGTCACCGATGGTTGTATATCCTAGTTTCGAGGGCACATCTTTAACCATCTCCCTAGCATTGAGATACTTGCCGTCAACATAATATCGAGCGAAGTCCAGTTCCGATATCATCTAGAGGGTAAGGCCAAATTAGCCTCGAAGAAGCTTGGTGTTCTTAACAGAGCGAGACATTTCTTCAGTCCGGACCAACGCCTACAATTCTACAAGGCGCAGGTTCGGCCTCATATGGAATATTGTTCTCATCACTGGGCAGGGGCGCCAAATACTGACTGCTCCCTCTGGATCGTATCCAACGAAGGGCCGCTCGAATTGTTACTGCCATAGTGTTTCAAGCAGCTTGGACCCCTTGGAATTACGCCGACATGTAGCATCACTCTGCATCCTGTATCGGTTGTGTCACGGGGTGTGTTCTGAGGAATTGTTCGGAATCATACCACCTGCAACTTTTCGCCATCGTCCCACGCGAAAAACATACCATCCTCATCACCTTGATGAGTGGCAGTCTTCCACAGTGCGTTTTTCGCGTAACTTCCTGCCGCGCACTGTAAAACTCTGGAACGAACTTTCACCAGCAGTATTTCCGGACCTATACGACCTGCAAACCTTCAAGAAAAGAGCGTATTCCCTCTTAAAAGGCCGGCAACGCACCTGCAGCTCTTCTGATGTTGCGAGTCTCCATGGGCGACGGTAGTTGCTTACCATCAGGTGACCCGTTTGCTCGTTTGCCCCCTTATTTAATAAAAAAAAAAGTTAACATTAAGGGGGCTCCCATACAACAAACTTTTTTTTTATATTTTAGGCTCGTAATCTACGAATAATAAAAATAATGAAACGTTCCATACTTCAATCGTTTTGAATTTGGTTCTCGAGGTTATTTTCGCACACTAAAATAATATGGCAATAGCTACGAAACACTACATTCAAATTGACAAAATAAAGCCGTTGACAATTCTATTACTACACAAAAATCTTGCTTGTATTCTGGCCTCTTTTTGCATAAAGTACGCATGTATTTGGTTCACTGCATTTTGTAGAATCGGAACAAATTTTTTGGCACAGTTTTTATTATTCGTAGCTCGTAATCCATAATAGCAACATGTAGACACATTCAAATTTTCACAAAATCCTCAATTATATTATGTGTACTTCAATATTAAATAATGAAATTAAAATAAAATAAAGAATTAAGGGGGGCTTCTATACAAAAAACACATTTTTTCCTATTTTCGTTCTATAATGGTACGGAACCCTTCGTGCGCAACTTGGCCTTGCACGAACTGAACGACTCGCACTTGACCAATTTTTATATTATTTAATTATTACCATACTCAATCATTAATTATTATTTTATTTATATCAGGCTACGTAGGACTATTATTGTAATAGTAATAATGTATAATATATTATATACATTATATATATTCTGAGATTGCTCATTTATTTCAAACAAAATGCTCGAAGTCTAGCTATTACCTGTGGTGCAAACGGCGACTTGGCAATAGCGTCAGGGTAGGATATGAAGGCCAAGCTCGTACCACCGCCCTTGATGACGTCACTGACGTCGTCGTAGTTGAGCTCGTAGGCGAGGTTGCCCAGCACGCCGAATATCGTGATGCCCGAGATCAGACTCGTGAACGTGTCCAGGGTCGTCACGATCATTGAGTCCCTGAGATTCATTGCAATTAGGCTTTTTTAAATCTTTATATTTTAAGGAGCTTATGTATTTACTGCCTTACTCAGAGTATTAATTGTCTTTATGTTATAAAATGTTAGTTATCTGGTTCTTCTACTCACGTTTTCACTTGTAAGATGGATGTCTATTAAAGTAGGACGGCGCACGTTTTAAGATATCGACTCCAAATTCAAGTTTATTAACAGATTTCTTACTTGGTTAACAAACACGATAATTTATACATACAATTAAATGGACTAAAGTTTGATAATCGGGAAAGCATTAAAACGTTACCTGTATACGTTCTGTGTGAAGCCGTTATACGACGAGAACATGATGAGAGCTCCAGAGCACACGGACAGGGAGAAGAACACCTGTGTCACTGCGGCGTACCACACCTGAAAATAGTGGTTTTATTACAAAGTTTAGTGCAAATTTCATTCACGTTCCTTAGCGGGCCCCTAGACGAGCAATTTTATTGCGCAACATTACGTATTGCGTAATATAATTGCCCCTCTAGGGTTAATATTGAACATCGCGCGCCTTCAATCTTGTCAAATAAACTGTTCAATAAAATTGAAGCGTGATATTGACAATACAATTGATCGTCTAGGTGGCCTTTACAGCGTACTCTACGTAATGCTACGTTTACTACGAAACATGCTACGATTTTACGACAAAAGTGATATAGCAGCTGTTAAAGTCAATGTAAGTGTTTATTTTGTTGTAGTTTTATGTCAATTTAATTTAAAAATACTTATTTACGATTTATATTATTTCCCAAAAATAATCATAATTGGATACATATTTTTGAACCGAAAATCATAAACTTACTTGAAGCTCCAAAATCTTTGACCACTCTGGATTAACGAAGAAAATGATGCCGTCCACTGCACCAGGCAACGTCACAGCTCTATAAGACACAAATGGAAAGAGAATTAATTTTCTCATAAAACATTTAAGGTTCAATAATTTATATAATTAACCCATCAATCCCCAAGCGGCACAGGGCTGTCGCATAACAATTGAAAATCTATTGTGTCTGCGATTCCCACGATCGAGGTATTTACTGAAAACACAGCTTTGCTAAAAAACTTTGTTTTTTGTTCTTGATCAGAGCCAGCAAATAGTCTATGAGCTACGAGCATCTACGAGTCCATAGCAATTTCTCGTAGCTCCGTAGCTCTCGTAGAACATTCGTAGCATGCTACGTCGTTCTGCAGATTTCTGTAATATGTTTTTGTATTTACATGTTGCTACATACACAAGTTGAATTTTACCTATAATATTATGGTCTGTTGTACTTAAATTGAACATTAATAAAGTGACCAGTTAGGCACCATTATAAAATACTAGATGATGCCCGCAACTCCGTTGCGCCAAAATTAGTTTATTGCGCGGGAACCGTACATTTTTCCGGAATAAAAAGTATCCTATGTCCTTTCCCGGAACTCAAAGTATCTTCATGCCAAATTTCAGCAAAATCGGTTCAGCGGTTTGGGCGTGAAGAGGTAACAGACAGACAGACAGACAGTCAGACAGACGGACAGACAGAGAGACACACTTTCGCATTTATAATATTAGTATGGATGTGAAAGTCTGTCTGTGTGTAATCACCTCACACGTAAACTCCTGAACTGATTGTGATAATGTCTGGTATGGAGATACTTTCATTCTGCCAAAGGAAATGGACAAAATATTATTACTTTCATTCTGCCAAAGGAAATGGACAAAATATTATTCTAATGAATGACCTGTTTTCGCGCGATACTAAATTTTTGAATAAAAAACCATTTTCGGATACATCAACAATTAATAATAAATTATTGTCTGATAAAATATAATGATATCTACTTTATAAATTGAGATTATTGTACGTGTGTGGTGACTAATATTTTTGTTGTTGTTACGGTGATAGAGATAAACAACAATAAAACGTGCACAACTATCGCACATCATAATAATGCGATATGATAAATTACATTCCGAACGCTTAAGGCCGGCATTCACGAGCGGATCACTCGTGAATGCAGAAAACCAACGGTCCGGTCGGTCTGAGCCATCGTGCCATACGGCTCGCTCGTTCGTGAATGGTGTTACTCGCGAGCCAAAGACGCCATTTTGATTTTAATTTATGCTGCTGTCGACGCCTATACTCAAAATCCCGTGTATTATATTTCTCTATGCTCAAAATGATCTAATGTAACCGCTTGTTGGCGTGTTCGTGAACGCCATGAATTTGACTCGGCGCGACATCGAGTATCGAGCCAATGGTGCGAGAGCCATATGCATCGCTCGTGAATGCCTACCTTTCGGCTGCGTTTCCACTGAAGCGGAGCGGGGCTTAGTGATGCCTGAATTGACCAATCGTGCTATTCCAGCGGAATGACAGCGAAGCGGAGCGAAGATTTCGAGCATGGTGATTGGTCAATTCGGCACCGCTAAGCTGCGCTCCGCTTCAGTGGAAACGCAGCCTTACGCTTCTTATTCAGTATTAAGGGCCCCCGAGACGATCAAACGGTTTGATTCAAACCTTACGTGTTTGATGCAACCGGTTGATGTCGGTTTGAACGGTTTGTCAAACGGCACTGCGCAGTTTGGTTTAATACGCGCTGTGGAGCACACGTCTTGTGACGAATAAATATTATTTTTTAAAAGATAAAACTGACTTTTATAAAAATTGTACGAAATTGAGAATTAAATTGCCTATCTCAAAAACTACTAAACTTATTTTGATGATACTTGCAGAAGTCTCCCAAGTTAAACAATATCTATGTATATAGTACAAGAAAAAATATTTAAATCGGACTTGTAGTTCCGGAGATATGTGAACACAAACATAAAACATACATACACTTTTGAAATTTTGCGAATTTGTTCAGATGCTGATATAGACTAACATAATATACGAAAACTGGGCAGTTCTGGAAATATGACATACTGTATACGCGTCGAATTGATAACCTCCTCTTTTTTAGTCGGTTTAAAATAATATATTCCAAAGAGCGAGTGGTACAAAGTTTGTTCAAACGCATCGGAACACGATCAAACGGCGCGTCAAACACAACAAAAATATGAAATTTGATCAAACGAGCTTCAAACACGTAAATGTTTGACAAACCGTTCAAACTAGCTTTGTAAACGATCAAAATGGTTTGAGTCAAACCAAAATTTACGTGTTTGAGTCAAACCGTTTGATCGTCTCGGGGGCCCTTTACGGTTCAGCGCAATTTTATTACCTTCATGTGATAAGGTATAATTACTGAAATACGACTTTGGCAGGATGTAATAAAATAATACTTAAAATTTTAATATAATTAATGAAAAGATAATTATGGTTTTGAATTACCAAAGACGCCGTATGTTTACTTTTAATAAATATTATTTGTATCGAACACGCCTTTTCAATTTTAATAATTAATTAATCTGGCTTTTTTAAAAGTTATTTTTTAAATTGGATTAAAATTGATATTATTTTAATAGGTGTGTGTAGCTTCTTGTAATATGAGAATATTATTTCCTACACATCTTGCTCATGAACATGATGAAAGATATTATGTAGAAATTAATCTTGGGCACTAAAAGCCCAAGAAAAATAAAAGACCTAACATAATTTTATTTCAAAATAGGTTTAAACATAATTGAAGACGTGAGTGGAAGAACACGATAAGTAACAGTAAAAAAATGTACAAATGGAGGCTTTAAGGCCGGAAAAAACATTTTAAATAAAAAAACTGTGCACTTTATGTGTAGCCAGATATGTTAGCCAGGCGATGAAGTAGATAGGTTACAAGGTTTGTTCAAATTATATGGGAAAAAAAGAAAAAATGTCCGTAGACCGTATGTTACAAAATGTTACTTATCGTGTTCATCCACTCACGTCTTCAATTCTTTTTAGAATATCTACGATGTCCAATACGACCTGCAATCCTTCAAGAAGAGACCCTCTTAAAAGGCCAGCAACGCACCTGTAGCTCTTCTAATGTTTCGAGTGTCCATGGGCGACGGTAGTTGCTTTCCATCAGGTGACCCGTTTGCTCGTTTGCCCTCTTATTATATAAAAAAGACTTCTCCCACTTGGTATGCCTACATGTGGCTACTAATTACCTGATGAGCAGGATGATGAGCACGCAGTAGGGGAAGATGGCGAGGAACCAGGCGGCCTTGCCCGAGCTCTTGACCCCGCGGGCCACGATCAGCCAGATCACCGCCCATGACGCCAGCAGGCACAGGGTTAGGTCCCAGATCGGGGCACCTAGAACGTTAGTTTTTGAACTTTCAACAAACAACGTTGGTTTTTGAATTCTTTGGTATTACTGAGAAAAAAATAACTACGACACGCAGAAATTACGTTAGCACCTTCATCAGGAGAGTTTCCTCAGAACAGGTACCTAGTTAACGTTTGCGTGTTTTATGTCACAACTCACTTAGCACATGCATGTTGTGTTTACCATAAAAACACACACAAAAACTGCTCTCAGCTCTACTGCTGCTTTAAGTTTAATTGAAAAAAAATATACATACCTATCCCATCATCGATTCCATCTGACTGCCGCAGAACTGTACGGCTGAAATAAAATATGACATCATTAAAATTTCCGACCATTCTTATTTACTCTTAGGCATCCAGACGGTAGGTTTTTCTGTCAATTTTACCACAGTCATGACTGTGACTGATGGGTAACCTACCGTGTAAGAGCGTGACTGACGGTGATTGACGAAAATCTGGATACATTCGTCAGTCCATCAGTTACCTGATGGTAATTCCAATTCCATCAGTCAATTCCATCAGTCATGAATTATGTTTGACTGATGTCAAACATAATTCATGACTGATGGAATTGACTGACGAGGAACCTACCGTGTAATGGATGCCTTAGCCCTTTTAGCCCCTATGATCGGTATTATATAGTAACAATATCGATAAATACAATCAATATAGTAACAATATGATTTAAAAATTTCTACCTTATTATTATGATTTCAAGACATGACTACGAAGTACGACATAGCTGATAGCACAAATTAAACTCGAAATAAAATATTCCTATTTCAAAATTTCAATTCATTCTCTTCCAATTTATCAGACTAATTTCCGGAAATAACTGGGATATAACACATCAAACTCTTTCGATCAATTTTCAAGTAGTAAACTGACTCACGTGGAGTAAAGATTCAGCTTGGAGGTAAACAGTAAGCTATTAGAGACGTTGGTTTATAAGCAGACTAGCGACCGGCGTCGCACGGGTATAAAATATATAGCCACTGAAAAAATGATCAAAATCGATATCCTATGATCCTTCACGTGGTCTACTTCTTATCTGTGCCAAATAACATAAAAATTGCTCCAGTAGTTCGCGAGATAAGCCCTTTCAAATAATTTCGCCCATTTTTCCACATTCTCCTATTAGTCTTAGAGTGATAAAATATAGCCTATAGCCTTCCTCGATAAATGGGCTATCTAACACTGAAAGAATCATCAAAATCTGTTACATAGTTTTAAAGATTAAAGGGAACAAAGGGACATGAGGGAAAAAAACGACTTTGTTTTATAATAAGTATAGAGATAGCGGACCTACTTAATTTGGTCGAGTAATGTGAAGCCCAGCCGACAGATCACAGCTAACATTGAATTTACGTAATACGACAAAATGATGTTGGTCCGTCAACTGCGTATGAATCGATTTCTTAGATGATGCATTAATTTTGGACTTTCGGACTCACGTGAAGTAGTACTCGGCGCTGCTAGTCGGATCCCCCTCGATGCCGGTCATGTTGACGGACTCGCCCGACGGCACGCAGTTCGGCCAGTCCGGCTGACAGACCGCCCAGGGCAGGGTCCCGCTGAAGCTCATAGCAAAGTAGTACATACAGAGACCGATGATCGACATGTAGTAGGATAGTACGTAGGCCGCGCCGAGAGTTTGCGCGTAACCGGTACCTGAAAATTTATAAACATTATTGTTTAGGGCAGCCTTTCCCAAAGTGGGCGATGACGCCCCCTTATGGGCGCTGAAGGTCTGAAAGCGGTGTGAGACCCAAAAAAAGGGGTGTTGTGTAGAGGCTTGGGGGGTGATTTATTTCATCAGGATGCATTTTAAATTGAAACAATTGGGGCGCTAAAACATAATTTGTTTTTAAAGTGGGCGGTAGATAAAATAAGTTTGAGAACCTCTGGTTTAGGGCATCATAGACTAACGACCGCGTTAAGACATATTTAATGATTACTTATCTTTAATTTTATACCTCTATCGTGGGAATCACAGACACAATGGATATTCAATTGTTATGCGGCACCCGGGTGCCGCTTGGGAGTTGAAGGGTTAATGAAGAGTTTTAAATAAAATGTGTGGAGCTTTTGTCAGTATCATATTTATTTTAAAAGATAATGATCGGTGGAAATGAATGCGACCGTAAAGTTCACAAGTTTCATCATAAGCTGGCTTTAGGACTTCATCATAATATTACTTTGTACTATTTAGAGGGCGGAACAATTTTGTTTAAAAAAAATTAAGTAAGTTGTTATTATACTAAACTTTGTAATTTATTACGATATGGGTTTATATCGTTAATTTTATGATATTGGTAAATCATAGTGTTATTCATACATGTGTCTCTGTGTCCTTTACCGTTTCACGCTTAATCCGGTAAACCTATTTCGGTTAAACTTGGTATGGAGATAAGCTAAAGATACACCATTGTCAAGATTACCAACAAAAAAAAAACCGGCCAAGTGCGTGTCGGGCCACGCGCAATATAGGGTTTTTGTCAATTTTTTTATGGTCATTGAACGTACATTTATAGCGTGTTATACACTACTAACAACATCATCTCAGTTACTTTCAAAGGAATTTGAACGAAAAGTTCCATTATACTTCGCCGAATACATTATTTTAGTTGATCGACTATTACTCAATAACTTATGAAGTCTTCTTAGCCGTGATAGTTTTCCTTTTAAATTCAGCATATTTCCTACTCCAGTGATTTTTTTTCACATTTCCAGAGTTAACCGTTTAGCTGGTAGAAGGGGGGGACACTGGACTCTAACGATTTTTTCCACTTTAAAACTTAATATTTCACAAACAGATCCCTAAATCAGAAAATGATCTATAAATACTTGCAATATTTTTAAAAAACCTATTCGACGACACCCCACACAATGGGGTGGGTGCGAAAAAAAAAATTCATCCCCGCTTGATGTGTAGGGAGGTACCATAAAAAAAATATTTTTTTACGATTTCATGTACCATTTTGTTGCCATCATTAATATGTGAATTCATGCCAAATTACAGCTTTGTAGGTCCTATAGTCTCTGAGTAAAACCGTGGACAGACAGACAGACGGACGGACAAACCGAAACTATAAGGGTTCCTTGTTGACTACGGAACCCTAAAAATGTTAGATTTCTGCGCGACAAAATTGCTTGCGGCTCTGCGAAGCTAAGTAGATGAAGCAAACAAACTTTAAAAGTTTTTTAATCATAATGTACGAATAAAAACGCTTGATTATCACTATATTTTGTATCATTTGTCACGCACAAACAACATTACACATAAAAATATTATCAAAATTGTCAACAAAGAATAGTGTTTACCTCTCATAGCTGGTGACATGTCCCATACTTTGACGCAGTTGCTGTTGCTGAACTGTCCGATCACAGTCTCCAGGAAGTACATAGGCTTCCCTATCACCACCAGCACTATGATGTATGGGATGAGGAAGGCTCCTCCGCCGTTCTGGTAGGCTACGAACGGGAATCGCCACACGTTGCCCAAGCCCACGGACGTCGCGATACACGACATGAGAAACTCATATTGGTTATCCCACTGTGGTCGTTCGTTGACTGGTTTTTTATCCTAAAAAAAAATTCTAAATCTAAAATGCTTTCCTAAATCTAAAATGCTCGTGTATATTCCCAAATCATATGTGGCAAAACAATGTTTGCCGGATAAGTAAATAATATTATGTGCACACAGGGTGACCTCCAGTGACCGAAAAACTTACCGCGAGACGCTTAGGATGGTATGGCCACATTATGCGCAGAGACGACAACTACATTGTTGGCGTTGAGTCTCCCAGAAGCTAAGAGAGCTAGAGGCAGACCCCCAGGGCCCAGCCACATGGTGGACCAGTAGTAAATAAATTGCCTAAATCGACAACCCAAGATGGCGCAAATGTACTAGGAGAGCCGACCCTACGTAAAGTGGGAATGAGCTAAGAGAAGAAGAAGAATATGTGCACACAGGGTGCAACAAAACAAAGTGATACTTTTAAGGATTCCGTACCCAAAAGGTTAAAATGAGACCCCATTACTGAGACTTTGATGTCTGACCGTCTCTCTGTCTCTGGGCTGTAACTCAATAACCTGCACTATAGCTACACTTCTGCAATTTTTACAGATTGTGTATTTCTGTTGCTGCTATAACAAAAAATACTAAAAACAAAATAAAATATTTTTTTTAAGGGTGGCTCCCATACAACAAACGTTTATTTTTTATTCTTTTTTGCTCGTAATCAATAATGGCAACAGCTAGGCACTTCATAAAGGCATTAGTTATATGTCTACTTTAGTAAATAATAATAATATTTAAATAACTAGCTGTCCCGGCAAACGTTGTTTTGCCATATAAATAATTTTTGGTATGAAAAATAGATGTTGGCCGATTCTCAGACCTACTCAATATGCTCACAAAATTTCATGAGAATTGGTCAAGCCGTTTCGGAGGAGTATGGCAACGAAAACTGTGACACGAGAATTTTATATATTAGATATAATTTATGGGGGGCTCCCATACAAAAACACAATTTTTGGCCTATTTTTCGTCTAAAACAGTACGGGACCCTTAGTGCGCGAGTCCGAGTCGCACTTGGCCGATTATTTAACTCTTGATATAGAAATATTTTACAGAGTACCCTATGAAAGGGACACACCGTAAAGTATTATCATTTACTAGTAGTTCCTGAGATTAGCGCGTTCAAACAAACAAACAAACTCTTCCGCTTTATAATATTAGTATAGATCACTTAGTTTTGTTATACCCTTTAATCTATATAATTCTCGTATTACGGTGCTTTTTGCCAAACACCTCCGTAAAGACTGGATCGATTTTGATGAAATTGTGTGTGTATATCAAGTAAGCCTGTAACCGGCCAGCTTCTATTATTATACCCGAAAAACGTGTATGACAAAACAACTTTTGTCAGGTCGGCTAGTATAAGAGTATCAGAAAAGTGAAATTAGAATATTTTGGTTTTAAATATTTATTTATTTTGTTCTACGCAATCAATGAAACATAATATGATTATTATCTTTCTAATCCTAGCACGTTATCCGAGCAAGTATTTGATAAACGTCAAATTATTGTATTGTTAGTTACACTTTACTTTTTGTTTCGTACAATTCATGAACTTAATTCATGAATTATCCCTGATTATTATTATGTTAGTATAACCAGTGTCAACAAGGGTAGCAACAAGGCCATTGCGTATTATGAAAAAGTCATTCGTTAAGTTAGATTTTGATAAAGTTGTGTTAAATAATAATTTTGAGAGTAAAATTAGAAATTGCTACTTAATTAAAACAGTTGAAGTATCGTTATTAATACTGTTGCTGCTATGCTTCATCTAGTTCGAAAGAGTTTAATCCTTCGATCGTGGATTCCTGGAAATCTATTGTTATTATATTGTATCTCGCTCACCGGTGAGCTTATGGGGCTTGATGGGTTAATAACTCAAAACAATGTTTTCATCAAAATGTACACAGTTAAACTTCCGTTACTGATTTCCAAGCTAAAAATTTTATATTTTAATGTACACATAATATTATAAGAAAACGTTTGTTTGTTTACATCGAGTAAGCTCCTAAATTATTTGACCGATTTTGGTGTAACTCAGCACTGTTATAGAGTAGACAACGGGGAAAGACATAGGTTACTTTCCTCGTAGGAAAACGGTGCCCGTAGAACAATGAATTGTTCTATCTGTGGATTGTATTTACCTTTCCTTTTACAGAAGACGGGGCCAAAGACAGTTTCTTTTCATTGCTAACCACTTCAGGCGAGGGATCAAAACCACCGTTTTCGTGTTCCCCATTTTCAAGACTCTGATCTTTTTCATCCTGAAATATGCATACGATAATTTGCAGTTGCATGTTATGCAGTTATCGATAATACCTTAAAAGTTTGAAAGCCATAGAACATAATTTCCTAATATTGTTACTAAAATTTATACGATACAAAATAATTGCGGATGGTATAAAGTAATTGACCTTTGATTGTGATATTATGGTATTATAATATTATATTAATGGTAAATTATAGTTAAAATAATGTATATTTACCATTATACAAGGACCATTTGAGTCGAGTGGAGTGGACAAAGTAAGAAATCCATATGTTTTTTTGGGCCATTTTATTGCAACATAATCACGGTTATCACAAGATAAAAGAGTGGCTTGTTCAGTTATCGATAATAGGTATATATCAACAACGTGTTATATTTGGCTATTAGCATACCTAGGGTTCCCAAAAATGATAAAAATAGTAAAGAATATTTTATGTTAGTAATAAAGTACATTTCAACATGTACTTAGTAGTAGTTAAGTCAACATTGGTGTCGGCCACGAATAACTTTCAGGTGGCCGATTCTGTATCGTACATTTAAGTAACTAAAACGGAGGAGTGTCCAGTAACGGAAAGTCTCACTTTTGTATGCAAGTGAATACAAAAGTGACACTTTCCGTTACTCACTCCTCCGTTTTAGTTACTAACTCAGTGATTAACTCACAAATGTACGATACAGAATCGGTCTGCTGATCGCTCTGTAAAAGTAAAGGGTATGTAAACTTCACTAGCGCGCCGCTATTTAAATAAATCGTTCATATCACGCTTTCGTGAATATAAATTAATAATGTCCATATTTTAAATAAGATCTTAAGTCATGACTTAGTTCAATTAAGCTGATACAGCGCAAATAACATCCTGGCTAGCTGCTAACGTAGCAATGACGCGAATTCACGATCTTTAATTACTTAAGTGTTTGTTATCTAATTAAGGAAAGTAAGGGCCAACTTAATTATTTACTGCATCATCGCGTTCGTTCGTTGATACTTTATCCAATCGCCAATTTGATAAAATTTTATCACTTATAACGACTGTAATATGTAAAATATTATCATAAGACGAAAGATAACGGTGATTAGTTATCTAGTTGCAAAAAGTCTATAAAATAATTAAATACTCCGAAATCACTTGACCGATTTTGACGAAATTTGACACAGACATAAAATTGGATTTGGAGAAAACTCTACGCTATACGAAAAATACTACTAATGTAATAAAGATTGTGTGGTTTCGTGTGTTAATTCGAGTGCAAATTGTAATAAATAAAGATAGGTGTAAATCAAAATTATTATTATATTCTTGAAACCAGGTTATGGAAACAATATTTTATATTCTACTAAGCGAGTAGGGGCTTGGATTGATCGCGACTCTTTTGCTGACTGTACAATAATATATTAATGTGATCATAGTAAATGATCGATAAATAATTACAAAATCTGTATTTTTCTTTTACAACCGCCTCAACTGTGAGAATCACTGACTCCGATATCACATTGTAATAGTTTCGAAGTCAGGTGAATTTCCCAACCGCTTTTTTTTCGCGGCTACTGTGAAATTGGGGGTGTGAAATGGCTTTTTGGGGTTAAATAAAATTTCATCGTATAGTTGTGTGATTATCCATATGAGGCAACAGACACGTTTTAAATTCGATAACTAGAACATAAAAATAAAAAATTCTAAAGGTGGAAATTAGGCCCCTCGGTGACTGTCCCAACGACCTTTTTAGTCCTAATTTCGTCACCCGAGGAAAAAATATTAGTGGTACAAACAAACGGATTCTTTTATGGGATTCTTAAAGAATAGAGGTATAATCAATACAAATTTCATAATCTCAATCGTTATACTTTCAAAATAGCGGGAGAAATAAAACTGTCCCAACATTTTGTCTTGATTCGGTTAATAAAAAAGAAACATGAATTGTCGAGACCAGAAGTACTTTTGAACGTAATGCCGCTTCTTGAGCTCAAGCGCCAGTCATGCTTGTGCCTTCGGAGCTAGAGGTGGTTTGCTGCGTCGCTGCGTGTTCCCGCTAAAAACGTAAGTATATCGTCTCGGTGACACCCGACACTTTTCTCTACATTTCCGTGATTCAATTTATCATGTTAATTGAACCAGCTAGAAGTATTAATTTATTTTCTTACAAACACTTTTAATAATATGTATCAGTATGTAGTATAGATATCGGTATAATTATTATAGGTGTCAAAATATTCAACGATTTGTCGCAAATTTTCATATCGGTGATTCCGTTTCGGTGAATTCGGTGACCTATTTGGTCACCGAAATGAAAAAAAAAATCACCGATGTGAAAAAAAAAACACCGATATGAAAAAAAAAACACGGAAATGGTGACTCGGTGACTTTCGGTGACCTTCGGTGACAATAGTTTTCATATCGGTGAATGCATTTTCATCTCGGTGATTTTTTAAGTTGTTTTATACAGGATGAATAATAATCTGCGAAATCGTAAAAAATGTTAATAAATAAAAAAGAAATATGGTGCTTCTTAATGTTTCATTTTTTTGAGCTATTGTATAGCTTTGATCGCGTTTATCAAGAAATTCCGTAACGAAAAACACCTAATATTCGTCGTTTTTTTAACTTTTAACTTTTAATATTAGGACACAATATTTACCTTTCATTTTATGAATAAGAAACTCAGAACTGATATTTTGACCTCATGTAGTTTATTAGGATTACCTAAAATATTGACTTTTGTTGATTTTGTTTATTAGTGTTTTGTTGATTAGCAAAAACAGTACGAGATAATATAATATGATTATTTAATATTAGAATTTAATGAATCCTATCAAAAAGTAGTTTTGGTTATAATAATGTTAGAATAATAGTTACTCAATTTTTACTATAACTGTTTAACTTAAGTATATTTTTATAACGAAAAATTTTAACTAAGCACTAGAACCTTTTCGTGAAGTTGGCGTGTGGTAATTTTTATTCAAAGCAAATGTGTCAATTATTTCCCAGTATTAATATATTTTGTTATTTGCAATTAAAATCGTTTGTAACATGATTTTTTTTAAATAAAATACATTGTTCTATCCACAGATATAGATCAAGATAGATACCGCATGTGTATGTACTTCGAGTGAAATATCGCGTTCCCAAACGACGAGCAATGCTCGTCTTTCGAAAGTTTGTTCTTTAGTCTGCTATTGGAATCGGACGTAAATTAGAATTTTAAAAATGCCTCAATGCCTAAAATGGCCGTATTGATCTGGAGAAATTCAAATAGAAACATTGGCCTTGATAATGGACACGTTTCTTATCATCGGTACGTCACGGAGGCAAAAGAGTTGCGCAATTATAGCTGATTTCGTGGTGGATTTTTATGATGGATATAGGCTATGTTTTATTCTGAAAAATATTAGAGATAATTTCGAAAATTGCAAAATTGTAACCCAAAGTGTCAAAAATTTTCCATAAAAATACATTATTTCGCTTGTTTTACAATCACGCTGTATACTATTTCGGTGAATTTACATTTCGGTGAATTTTGTTTTCATCTCGGTGACAGCTAAAATATAAACGTGTGTGCTACGTTTGTTTATTATTTAATTTTTATGTCATTAGTTTCGTAGTCATAAAACGTTAAAATTGAGAGGAAACTTCGGTAAAAACTCAAAAAAACATAGAAACAAAAAAGTTCACCGAAATGAAAAAAAATATGGACATGTTGAAATTCACCCAGTCAGACCACCAGACGAGACAGACACCAATCTGTGCCATCCGAGTTAAATCCTAGTTATTGTACAAAATTCATTGCCTGTAAATAGCCTGTAAACAAGATGTAAGTTTTTAGGATGTCAATAATCGTATTATTATTATTATTAGTATATCGTTCATGAACTGAATAATTTTCGAGATAAAAGCAAGATTATTTAGTTTATATTACGGTCTAATTAGATATACACCAATATACACCGCAATTTGATGGCCCCTGTTATCATCGCCTGTCGCTGATGTGAAACTGCGCATTTATTGTCATTAATGTCTTTAAAATGTATAAAAGGCAACGCTTATTAACTGATAGATCAAAACAGGGTAAAAAAGGACCATTATTTTCTCACCTCCGGGCGGAAAACGTCAACTTTCTTCCCGCTTCGCTTACCGATGTTGCCGTTTTCCGCTTCCGTCGATGAGAAAAATAGTATACGCACCATGGGCAGTAAATAAGAAAGCCTCAGATCACATGTAATCGTTGGCCGAGGCGAAGCCGAGACATTTTTTATTTTCCTGCCCTAGGTGCGTAATCCATAATTTAGGAATAACTTATAAAATCCTTATGGTCAAATAATTTTATTTACATATTTACAAAGTTCATATTCACAAAACTTATTGTCTATATCCTCCAGTCAGAATGAGTTTAATGTGGTTACAAAGAGAGGTCCTCATGTTTGTGGCTTGCGTCGTCGCGTCTTCCTTAAAAATTAACCACTCCCTTTTGGTCGTCGCATCACGGGGGCCCCAGCTTGACTTTGTTTGAAAAGCTCGTTTTATCGTCTGTAAAATATAAAATGCATTATTGATTATACCACTTTTAAACCGTTTTGAATTATGTCGGTTGATTATTATCTTTTTATGAAGAGTTAGTAATTATTATTTAGTATTTCGGATCGCATTTGATAAGAGGGACTTACGTCAAAATAATTTCCAGTTCTATTTCTTCTTATCGCCAGATATATAAATAGTGGCACGAGGATAATTCCAGCGAATAAAATCAGGTATCCTGCAACTGAAAAAAAAATCTACTTTAAGCAGCAAATCCTTTTAAAAATTAAACTAAGGTGTGCCTTAAGGTTCCATACAAGGACCGCTATTCCTTGTTTTGTATATTTTAAAATAACTTACCATAACCGGCTGTTGGGTACACATAATAGCCACCGAAGACGAGGCCCTCGAATGATATTAATGCGTATACGAAGACAATGATCATCATGGCGGGTGTGATGATGCCCCAGCATAGCCGCCAATACATCGACGTCTTGATGCCCAACATGAACTCGATGTCCAGACACAGGTTCTCCAAACCTTCAATAAGTTAAATATAAATTATCATATTGGAATAATTGAATAAAAAAATACCATAGCGAGAATACATTCTGTTAATTAATATCATATTTTGTCCTGAGTCACAAAATTATTCTTTGCACTGCAACGCCAACACGGCGGCGCGGCGGAGCGACGCGATTAGATACTTCACGTTTCATTTTGTGTCGCGTATAGTCCGTCAAGAAAGTGAAGAAATTAAAAAGTGGCAATATCGTCGTGTCATCCCTTTTTTCTTTGATTGATTTGAAAGGGATGACACTACGATGTTGCCACTTTTTAATTTCTTCACTTTCTTGACAGACTCTGTTATTACACAGTGCCTTATAGGAGAGAATAGCAACAACACAAACACTAATTATAATATTATTCACCTTAATAATATTATATTGTTTATCATTGCTATTAAAATCTTTATGAGCACACTAAACCATTTTTATATTATCTTTATTCTTTATCTAGGTAGTACGCATGACGTACAATAAAAGGTGTAGGTACTTTCCCTGCCATATACTATCTCAGTTCCTAGAATATACTTTGATTAAGCAATATTAAGATAATATTGTCAACAAAAAATGATTAAGCAATATTAAGATAATATTGTCAACAAAAAACAGAATTCATTAAACATACCATAAATCCAAAATATGCCAATGATTTCCGCGATACCACCGAACAAGAGTAGGAAGGTACCGCCGTAGTAATCCACGATTTCTAGAACATATTGTCCACCCTGAAATATTATAGTACATGTTTATGTTTTAAGCCTTAAAAAACTTTCAAGATACAGGTTTCGATTAATTATTAATTATCAAAAGGTCACAAAAACCTACAAACTTAACAAATCCAAACTTTTTCTTGGCACTAAAAGAGAATACACAGAAAATGTCTAGTTTGATGTGAACCTAAAAATAAAAAAATATTTAAGATGGAAAAAGATACATGAGATATACCGGTGTAACAAAGATAAGGCCGATGCCGAAGCCAACGGTGCAGCAGAAGGCAGACACGAAGACGATGGGTATACGCGGGAAGGCGTCCATCATGAGCGTGTTGATGACAGACAGCAGCGCCACCGCCGACCCCACACCCAGAACTGACATCATCAGGAAGAATAGGACAGAGAACAGCTGGAAAACAGAATTTGCTATTGAAGAAATATATCTTAAAGAAATAGAACCGATTGATTTGTTACTGAGGTGATAATTTAGTTCCAAACGGCGAATCGAGGTACAAATATCTTTGTATGAAATTTTGTGCCTCGTCTTTTGATTCTAGCATCTAAGGAAGGAGCATTGGAAGTCTGTTAATTAGAAGCTATCAGTTATAATAATTATATGAGAATTGATAAATTTTAAACCTATTAACAAATATTTTGTAGTCGCCCTTGCAAACCAATGTAGAAATATTCAGTGGCAAAATGTAAGCATTGCCTACCTGTGGTTGGAAAGTTTTTGCAATGGCATCAGGGTAAGAAACGAAGGCTAAGCCAGTCCCACCGGATCCAACGACTTGGTTCACTTCTCTGTTAAGCACGTAAGCCAAATTGCCCAAAATACCAAAAATGGTTACACCAGATAGCAAACTTGTGAATGTGTCTAATGTTGTCACGATCATAGCATCTCTGGAAATAAATTCTTAAAAAGATCTTTTTGACCATTTCGAACTTCTTATTTTTTGGCTGAAAAGTGCAGTACTTTTCAGCCAAAAAATAAGAAGTTGAAATTGTAGAACACTTGAAATTATGATTTTCTTAGGTATATGAAGAATTTATTACCTGTAAACATTTTGCTTGAAGCTGTTATACGACGAAAACATTATTATTGCGCCAGTTGATACGCCAAGAGAAAAGAATACCTGTGTCACGGCTGCATACCATACCTAAAATTAAAACAAGTTTAATAGTATTTTGTAGTAATAACCAATAAGTACACTTTTGTTTAGGTATGTAAAAAAGAATTTACTTATGTCTCTCTACAACTTTTTACAATATTTAGTTTATTGCATAGTTTTTAAGTTTACCTAACAACAATCTAAATTAGAATAAGTTGAAATTACTCACATCCAACTGAGTAAGCTTATCCCATTGCGGGGTCAAGAAAAATAATATGCCATTCGTAGAGCCGTCTAAAAATAAAGTGCTAAAATCGAAATAAATCTTATCAATCATAACATTAAATGTAGCTCATATTTTATGGGAGGTGCTATTTAATAATTTTGGCGCTTCCTTTTATATGCTCACCTTATTAATAAAATAATCATAACAATGTACGGAAATATAGCGAGGAAATATGCAGCTTTTCCAGAACTCTTCACGCCTTGGGAAACGATAACGAATATGATGAGCCAAGCAGTAAACAAGCAGAGAGTGAGATACCATATCGGGAGACCTGTGGGAGGGAAACAAAATGTGTAGACTTTAATGTTCAACGCAACACGTAGCAAGTAGCAACATAATTTACATATTAAAACTTTTCTGTACATTTTGTTCTCAGACGTGTGAGACAGTCAATGACCTTCTCAATAACTTAAAATTTTTATTTAAGTATACTTACTCAGTATTTTCATTATAAAATTACATTATTTGGTAGAAGTTCATGTCCTAAAATCGACTAAATGTATATTTTCGCAATTTGTATCAAATCAAAGTCCTTTACTGGCAGAATGTAGTTTATAAATTATGAAAATATGAAATGAAATGAAATAAAATAAAATTTATTTATTGCAAGATCTTAAATTTTAATATGAAATTTAAGATCTTGCAATTATTAATTTAATATTTAATTAATTTAATATAATCATGATCTTAAATTTTAATATAAAGGTAGTTAACCCGGCGAGCGTAAGGTTTGGTGTGACACACCCAGACCTAGAAAAATCGATTAATATTTTAATAACGAATTTTTGTAACGCTTCGTGCGCTGGAGTAGCTGCGCGGGGGTAGATACGGAAGCGTTCCTTGGCACTATTTCTGGTGACCGCCGCCCGCATGGTGTGGAAGAGTTTGAAGTTGTCAGCGGGTGCGTGACACCCGCCTAAAAGGGCCCATTCACGGCAGTCCGCCGTGCAGGACTGCAAATGGACATAGCTCACTCATTGGTTCACACGACCGGAAACACCGAGTGTGAACCAATCAGTGAGCTATGTCCATTTGCAGTCCCGCACGGCGGACTGCAGTGAATGGGCCCTTTTACGCTACTTGTAACGAATTTGATCAAACGAATTTTATGTTATTTTTGTTATTTTATGGGTTTTTTTGGGTTTTTTAAGACTTAAAATCTAGAAAGGTCATACGAAGTTAATCAAAACAGATAATTGTGTCATTTTGAAGAAGCTGGAGATGGTTCACCCGACGAGTCTGGTAGTGACGAAAGAAGTTTTGAAAGTGACACAGAGTAGGAGATGGATGATGAAAGACAGCAAAATGGATTGATAGAGAATAATGGCGAAGGCAATCTATACTAATATTATAAATGCGAAAGTATCTCTGTCTGTCTGTTTGTCTGTCTGTCTGTCTGTCTATCTGTCTGTCTGTCTCGCTTTCACGCCAAAACTACTGAATCGATTGTAATGAAATTTTGTACACAGATAGTCTAAAGCCTGAGAAAGGACATAGGCTACTTTTTAACTGGAAAAAGGGGTTGTAAGGGGGTGAAAATGCGTAAATTTGTTCAAATTAATTTAGTTCCAAAAAATTCATAACAGATGGCGCTAAGAGTCGCCTAGATCTCGCTATCGCTTGCTCATAAGTCTTTCTATAAGACGTGGCACCATGCCTATTGAGCAAAGTTTTTCGATTCTATCGATTGTTTTACACGTTATTATTTAAATAACTCACTACTCATACTTTATCTATGCAGTGACGTAACCTTAAACCTACCAATGATAAAATGTAGTTTATGGGTAAAGCTAAAGTTGTGTAATGGGAGGCTAAATAAGCTTTAAATTGAAATTTAAATTGAAAAAAATGAAATATTATGTGCACACTGCACAGCTGTTTTTGGATATTTTGGTTTAAGAAGAACCAGGGTTTTAAAAAGCTTTTAAATTTGACACCAATTTTGTTGACACCGCGCGCTATAAACTGAAGTCCACGCGGACGAAGTCGCGGGCAACAGCTAGTTATATATATTTGTTGGGAAATTTACTTATTTCTGTATTTTTTATACATGAAACTTGCTTATTTCCTCTGTGAAAAATGGTCTAGATTTTAAGACGAAAGTATTTTTTATTAGTTTTAATATCCAGTTTATGTGTTCTTTTGTTCTTATGTTGAATCTATCTGAAGAAAAAATTGTATTTTTTGTTGTTGTTTTCATATTTTCGATCTAAAGTAATAAACATGTGGCACTACTAATTTTTGTGAGTTCTAATTGTTAATTATCTTAATTTCGTAAATAAATTACATTATTCAATTCTTTTTTATAATTTCCCTCTTAAATAAGTGCAACATATAACTAAACATTAGATTTGTGTTAAAAAAAAAGTAGATATTTAAAATTTTCTATACTATCCACGTCTGTATCCTTTTATAATAAACTATCATTCATTCAACTCCCAAGCAGCCCACTGACCTCCATTGCGTACTTGTAAATATAATGGAGGTCAGTGCAAGCGGCCACATATTGTGACGTCATGTGGCCGCGGGAACAGCATATTTCCAAGAATCTGCGATCGAAGGATTAACAATAACGTTATGAATTATGATCTTATCTTTATTATAAATTACCATTGATATAGCCGACAACGTTACAATTTAACTCACCAAGGCCATTTTCTATTCCGTCACTTTGTTGTAGTACGGTTTTTCTGAAAATTTTAGGTGATCATATTAATATCTCATCATCACCATGTTTATCATCGACATCGTCATCATTGATTTTGTAAAAAAGTAAGATTTTGATAACTTACTAACTATGCGTGGGATTAACTATACGTGGGAGAGCCATTCTTCGGCACGAATGGGCCGGCTCGACCGGAGAAATACCACGTTCTCACAGAAAACCGGCGTGAAACAGCGCTTGCGCTGTGTTTCGCCGAGTGAGTGAGTTTACCGGAGGCCCAATCCCCTACCCTATTTCCTTCCCTACCCTCCCCTATTACCCTATTCCCTCTTGAAAGGCCGGCAACGCACCTGCAGCTCTTCTGATGCTGCGAGTGTCCATGGGCGACGGAAGTTGCTTTCCATCAAGTGACCCGTTTGCTCGTTTGCCCCCTTATTTCATAAAAAAAAACTTACACAAAATAAAGTTCAGCGCTGCTTGTTCCATTTTGTATAAGTTCAATTCCCTGAGTCTGGGAAGAGGGCACACATTTTTCCCATTCAGGTCTACAAGCTGCCCATGGTAGCTGAGATCGGAAGCTCATAACGAGGTAATAGAAACATAGAGCTATTATTGACACATAGTACGACAGAATGTACATCGTACCCATTGCCTGTGCGTACCCCGTTCCTGAAATTTCATTGTTTTTTTTTATATGATCCATTCATAAGTTGCCAATAAATCTATGAAATTTTATTTTAGAAGAGAGAAAAAATCGAATTGATGATTTCTATCAAATAAGTTTTTATCTACCTTTCATAGCAGGCGACATCGCCCACACCTTAGCAGAATTCCTCGAACTGAACTGTCCGATCACACCTTCTAGATAGTACATGGGCTTGCCTATCACCACCAGCACTATGATGTATGGGATGAGGAAGGCTCCTCCGCCGTTCTGGTAGGCTACGAACGGGAATCGCCACACGTTGCCCAAGCCCACGGAGGTGGCGATACACGACATCAGGAACTCTATCTGATTGCCCCACATGGCACGTTCGGGTTGGTCCTTTTCCGCATCCTTCTTGTTATACTAATTGAAAATTCAAAAATTAAAAAAATCTCTACCAATCATCTCAAAAATGGAAAAGAAAACATGAACATTTTAATAAATTTAAAGGCGAGAGCGCAGCAATACTAGTCAGCGACGCGACGCGACTCTTCACGTTCCGTAGTGCCGCGAAGCGTCGTAGCTGCGTTGTGCGGCTTACCTCAAAACCAGAGTAGACAGAATGATATGTCTATTTAATTCTGCCTCTGAATACCAGAGTAGTCATACGATTTTATACAAATAATATTTCGCCATAACGTGTCGCGTCACTCCGCTGCAGCGTGGTGTCGCTTTAGTGCGGTCTCGATTTTAAAATTATTATCGTTACGTAGCAAAAGTTTGTGAATTGCACTCTCTCATTACCTGTTTTTCTTCGTTAACATCATCCTTAGTAAATTTCGGCTGATTTATCCTGTAGTTCTCCTGCTTTGTAGCATCTCTATTATCTTCACTGTTTGCACAAGGAGTGATATTGATTTCCGGAATGAAACTAGCGTTGACCACACCTTCGTTACTCATATTTTAATCACAGCTGAGTTCTACTACAAAAACAAGGTCTGAGTATCATCCAAAAGTTTTTTTTTTACACTGAGCAGTCACTTTTTAACAGGTTCAAGAGGCACAAGCTGCTTATCCGTTCTTGGTTAACGAACTGTTCTCTCACTCGGTGATCTCAATACGTAAAACCGCAAGGTAATAGAGTACTGCATTCAAACGTCAAAATATTGATGCTTCAATGATTTAAATCTTTATCTTCAACACGATCTTATTTAACTGTAATAAAAGCAAAACCGTGACACATTTAAATGCTCTTTGTCTTGAAGTCGCGTTGGTTGACGGGTACGTAGTATCAACTAGGTATATTAGTATCTACTGAAGTGTCTTCATATCCACTATACAATGTTTATGCTGAGGCATATTTAAAATTTATTATGGTAAACAAAATGGTAAACTTGAATATTTAGGTCACATTGAAGGTTAATTACATTTTACAGGTTGGTTAAAGATACGAGATTACTTTTGGCGATGCGCTATTATTATCTGTACCAATTATCTACATTGTTTTATGGAAAATTTTAACTAAGAAGATAACTTTATATAGCATGAGTCAAATTATAATGTTACATTTAAATGAAAATTTTTGTTTCGTCAAAATCTAAATCTCAAGTAAAATTGGCACTGTAGGTACTATATAACATTTTACGTCGAGAAAAAGTATGTACTCGTAACTTTAGCATTAGGTACTATTTAAATAAGTCGCGTTAAATCCCGATTAATAAGTTTTAACTGTAGGTAGTATATGTTTCGGAAATTCATCACGGGATGAGTATAGTTTATATTTTATGCTAAGAACCATTTTTTAAATTATTTTACACCATACCATCCTTCGCAAACTTAACTTTTAATACATTTTTAATATGCTTAATTATTAAGCCAATAACTATATAAATCCTGTTTATTGTTATTTTTTATTCAGTATCAATAAAGAGTTTCCTATTCTATTCTACAACAAAAGCTATAATAATGAAAGTAATTATAGATTTACCTGATTAGATATTATGTGTTTAGTTAGGTCCCTTATTCCTTAACAAAGCAGAGCCTCTGGTATGACTTTGCTGTTCACGGCACTACAGTCGAGTTTTAAATACGGTATCTAGGAGTTGAAATATTTTGAATGTATTAAACACTCGTGAGTAAACAACATTTTATATGATGAGGATTAGCGAAAAGATTGAACTGATATTGTAGTTTACGACTTAATTATACATAGTACCATAGGTACCATAGACTAAGGAAAATATATGTATATTTACTTTATGATAGTACATACCTACTGGACTAATCTAATACGTAAAATGCGTACCTACACCTTGCATATTTCAAAATATTTTTATTTCATGAAGCGTGTAAAAATTTGCAGCCTTGTTTTTTCATTTCAGGGTGTAAGGCATAGCGCACACTACTACTTACTAAAGGAAGTTGCCGAATTTTTCATCATATCACAGTCTATAACATAAGGTTTTTTTGAAAACATAATTTATCCTAATCCGCCGAGTCTTCACAAAAAGTTCAAGCCAATCATATTCTCAATCATATAATATATGACGTAGATATATGTATTTAATAAATATGGTTTCATGTTATAATATAACATGAAACCATTTTAAATTTCTAATCTATTGCGAAAACGTATATTATTATAATTCATTTTTTCTCTCGTGGCTGAAATTTAAAATGCAAATAGTGATTGATGGATATAATTGTGTCTACTGTATGCACTATGCTTTAATCCTTTTACTAACACAGAGTTTGTGTAAAATAGTATAAGAATATCCATGGGTGATAAACATATTGTATTATGGGTGTAATAACAATTTAAGCCTAATTTTAGGCCTAGGAGTTAGGACTTAATACGAACCTTATTAATGTTATGGAAAGTTTAATTTCCTTTGGTCGTGGTTAATTTTAAATTGCTTATAAACAGATGAGCGTATTTTGTTGTTAGGTAGTTGAGTTTCATAGTAAGTATATTGCAGTAAATAAAATATCTCCTGTTTTTTTTCCGAAAGGAAAAAGGAACTTTTGGATATAGGATAATAAAATTAATGTGCTGTAAAGACATTATAAAAATTTATTTACACTGTATGGTATCATTAACTAATTTTTATTTGTATTTAATTTAGTACTAGTCAATGTTAACACGTAGGTAATTGTCGATTAGATAACTAAACAGAGGACAGAACATGGTAGAAAAACTTTAGTTAATTTTAAATTACCAGCATTTTTTTTATTTCTTTTAGACTTACATCAAACTATAGATAAAAAATAAATAAGTGAGATTATTACGAGCTATTTTAGTTCGTTTGTCTGTCTTGTTTATTTCCTTTTAGTCAAGTAGCAAGTCTTATAAATCCATCCTAGCTAAAGTTGTTACTATAGTTATAACTGTTATAAGTTGGGCTTTCTGAAATAGAGCGTAGACAGAAAATCTAGCATTTATCAACCCCTAATCTTCAAATAGATAATATATTTGACCTTTACTGAATTTATACACATTTTTATAACAAAATAATATTACTATCACACTATACAATACAATAGTCTTATTGCCGCACTCAGAGTTGAACATTAATAATTACTTAACTAACTAAAGTTCGGCCGTTCAGAGAATGCGTTCCTGACACGTCGCGATTAAGGTGACGCCGCGTTAAAGTAAGAAACCGTGTTGGATATGTTTTAGATTGCTTGTTTTCTATGAGAGGCCGGGCCGGCCTCTCATAGAAAACAAGCAATGGAACAACAAAAAATGGAAAGGGCATAAGCAAGAAAATGGTTTTTGTCGCGTAATTTAAAAACCATAAATGCATTTCATATAAGCTATGCACATATTAAAGTGTATGCTTCAACCAATTTATGTACAAATTTTGGAACCTTAAATCACTCTCCTCTGTTGGAAAAATAGGAATCCCTTTTTTTACAGAGGTCTTTTCGATTGATAATTCTGTGTTATAAAAGTTGTCCAATCGTGTAATGCTATGGGCAATTCAAAGACAAAGACATGATGAATACTGACAATGAACTTTAGTTTCTTAGCTTTAGTCATTGCTGAGAAAAATCGGCATCGCTACAGCCAAATTATCAAGGCGTCGCCTTAAACTGACGACGTAACTTTGTAATGGCGTTGCAGATACGATAAAAATATTTTTGCTGGTTGTTTACCGTTGTAACAATTGATGAGCATTAAAACAACATTATTATATCAATAATCAATGAATGTTATAATTTTGTGCCTAACTGAGTGTCAAATAACTTGATAAACAATAAAGGTGTGATAGGTGTCAGGAAGGCATTCTCTGAATGGCCAAACTTTAACCCTAAATTGTCGATTTAAATAATTCATTTGTATATTTGAAAATAAGCCCCGAATTGTTTCATTTTCTAAACATAGATACTACATTACATTTCCGAGGATCTCACCTAGCGAAAATACGATATCTTAAAATTTTCTCCATAGAAAAAAAGAAAACACAAAGATGCATCTAATTTTCACGACTTTTTCATATTATATTGCCATAACCGTGCATTTTAATATTTCAACATCATTTTCTGGTATCTTCTTCTTATATATAAAAATAGATTTTCAAATGTGTTAGTCGCGCTAAAACTCGAAAACGGCTGAACGGATTGGGCTGATTTAAGTCTTAAAATATTTATAGAAGTCCAGGGAAGATTTTAAAGTGACACGAAATTCACCGGGACAGCCAGTATTGTATAAAATGCTATCATTGAGAATCTGACCTAGCGGATTTTTAAAATGTTGTATAGGTATTTATCGAATTATTGAGAAAAAACTAATTTGGCGATGAATCCGCGTCGTCCTTTTTCACCTGGCGGCTGGCATATGAAAGACGTGTGTGTCACGTAAGTGAGTGTGAAGAGAGAAGGACGATGTTTGATTTTTTGCGTTAGTCGCCCTCTTGAATGTACTTAATTCAAAATTTTGACATAAGCCCATTATCTGTCAAACTCTGCTAATTTAAGGTTAAGCAATAATCATAATGATATAGCTCTGATTTCTTTAGCAATTCGGTTTCTGTTGTTAGCGCCTAGGCGATTAGGCACGCTTAATTTCTTAGTAATTTATACAATATCCTTATTAATAAAATTAAAAATACATATAATAAAATTTATGTGGCCCATCTTAAACAAGCTGGTTGACTTTGATAAGTGATTTTGCCAACGTATCAGACAAATATAGCATTTTTTATAAACTATCCGCTAAATACATATTTTTTTAATAACAGGATAAAATATATATATATACAACATGTCATTGCAATAATTACTACCTTTGATATTTATTATTTACAATTATTATTCTAATGTCAATTTCACCAAGGCTTGTTAAAGATATTGCTCGTTAAATATACATAAATATATTTTTTGTCCTTTATGTACTGTGTGTTTGTCAGTACGGTCCCCTTAGTCAAAATAAAATCGCTAGTTTTGATACCGAAGTTAGAAGTCAATAATGTACAGTACCCGGCAATAAATATTGCACATCAACCTTTGGAAAGTGACAGTCGGCTAATTTCGGTTTTGTAGAGCGCACGAAATACAAACGAAACGCACGAAATACAAAAAGTCCGGTATATATTAGGAGCTGTTAAAACAATTAAGGTTTGCTTCTTTTGACAATTTTATTATTCTTTGTATAAAATACACTAAATTTTCTATAAGTTATGGCTTTATATTCGGGTAAAATAAAATAAAAAAGGGTGTTCAAATTATGTTTACGTATTTAAAATTCTTTTGGAAAATTACAGCTGTAGCAAATTTAGGGGTGTTAACAACTCTAGATATATATTTTGAACTGGACGCGACTGCACTCTATTGAATTTGGACAACGACTGACATAATGTCAAATAGGTGTGTGCTACAAAGATAACGCTCTATGAAACCGAAAGTAGCCGAATGTCTCTTTCCAAAGGTCGATGTGCAATATTTATTGCCGGGTATTGTATGAGATTTGGCGTAACGCATCACGAAGTGTCATGGCTCATGACTCATATAACAGTTCGACAAGGCTTTATATTATGAACTTGGCGAGAAAAGGAACTAAACGCTTCTATCATACAAAAACGTTATTAGTGTTCCGTAGCCAAAATGGCAAAAAACGGAACCCTTATAGGTTCGTCATGTCTGTCTTTCTGTCTGTCTGTCTGAAACAATAAAAACTAACACACCATCTACAACAAGTCCCAACCCGGCTGGTCCCCGTGGGATTTTAAGCGACCACCACCCTCCATCAAAAAGATCAACCAGAAAACAAAATTCATTAAAAATATGTACATACAACGTGAAATCTTTAGCTACAACAACAAGGTTTCTCAAACTGATACTGGCACTAGAAAAAGTAGAACATGATATCGTAGGACTTGCCGAAGTAAGAAGAATGGGGATTGGAATCGAAGAGCATGAGAACCACATCTTCTGCTTTATAGGCGAAACAAAAGGTCTTCATGGAGTGGGCTTCTTAATAAAAAAAATCTAAAACAGAATATAGTTAACTTTAATGGCATTTCAGAAAGAGTAGCCCTACTTCAAATGAAAATTGACAATAAAGTTTTATCACTAATACAAGTCTATGCCCCGACAGCGAACGCGAACAACGATGATATCGATAAGTTCTATGCAGATCTAGCAAAAGCTCACGACTTCGCAGATGAAACCTTAATAGTTATGGGAGACTTTAACTGAAAGATTGGACACCGTCAAGAACATGAATGCTCAGACCAATAAAAAAAGATAGACAGAGCCATCCATGCTACGCGGTGAGGCAGGCAATAGGAAGCCGATACGGCCATAGGAAGCCGGCCGCCCGCCATTCCGGTTTCAACGAGTGACGGCGCATGTCGTTTTCATCTGTGTCAAGAAATATCAAAATATGCCGTCCTGCATCGTTAAATGGTGCAAAAACAATTCTTGTGCTCAAAAGAAACCTTGTGGGATTACGTTTCACAAGTAATTAGTTGAATATTTATGTATTACCACCGAAATAACGAATTTAATTCATTAGTTGTCTCGGGAGTCTCGAAACACAGAACTCAACCAGTGCTGCATGCTGGTCGCTAGATATTTTTCCCCATAATAGGGGAAAAATATTATTACGTGCTGTTTTATCCTGACAAATGTTTATTTTTAACCTAAAATTCGTTATTCATTTAAAATCTATTAATATATATAAAATTGGAGTGTCTGTTTGTAGTATTGAAAGATTTTTTTACTATTTGCATATTAATCTGTATAAGATACATACTGCATACACCAAACAACATTCTTTACAATTTTTGTCTGTATGTATGTCTGTCTGTCTGTCTGTTCTTAGTTGAAACACATAATTTATTAGATATAGATATTTATTTAAGTATTTACTTTTTTCAGCAATTACTAATGAATGATGATTAACACTCTAGTTTGATAGCAACTTTTGTAGTCATTACTTAGTAGTTTAATAAGACTGCAACAGGATGGGAGTTTGACAATCTGAAACCCTGAGTTGGCAACATTATTTTTTTGCACACAAGCGCACGCCTAGCGTATTTATGCTAAGCGTGATGCACACATTGATCGACAGCGACTTCACCCCATTATCTGTAAATACTCCGTCTTTCTTTTTTTATTGGTCTGAGCATGAATGTTTAATAATGGGACAACACGCTTACGGTAACCGAAACGAAAGAGGCGAACGATTAATACAATATGCTTACGAGCACAAACTCTTAATATTGAATACCTTTTTTAAGAAAAAGCCAAGCCGTAGGTGGACCTGGAATTCTCCCGACGAAACGACAAAAAATGAAGTAGACTTTATAATGTACAACAATTCAAAAACATTTCAAATCTCGAAGTATTAAATAAGGTTAACTTTTCTTCCGACCACAGACTTTTGAGAGCGTCCTTTGATCTAGGTACATCAAAACTAAGTCGAAAAAACTTCAAACTAACTTCAAAATCATTAAGAACTAAAAGCGAAAAAACAAATTATTTAAAAGCACTGGAAACAAACTCGTCTACCCAAAGTGAAATACTAGAAAAAACACAAGATATCCAGACATACTATGACATCCTTGAAAAAATCATCACCTCTAGTCTCAATACGAAAATGGAAAATAACAACAGAGAACATAAAATATTTAAAAAAGAAACACTAGATTTGATATCCAAACGAACGGAATTAAAGTCTACGAAAAATAAAACTAAAGAATTAAAAGAAGAACTATAGTCTCTTTATAAGAAAACTAATAAGGCGATTAGAGAAGACTATAAGAATTACAGAAAGACAACTATAGAGAAAAACTTGACAAAATTTAGAAGTGCTAAACGGGCCTACAAAGAATTGAGCACACATAAAAACTGGATTCAAAACATCTGTCAAAAACAAAAAGGAACCAAATCACGACAAGAAATAATTAAATGCGCAACAGCCTACTATAAAGAGCTTTACAAAAACCTGCCGGATAAATAATAACATTACTTAGAAAATTATCATCTTGTGAAAACTATGTTAAATTAAAACAATAAACTAAATTTAAGATTGCATGTAACAAGTCCACAGTTTCGGTGGTCTAACCATAAGTAACTTGTTTGTGACGTAGCCAGTATTTACGAACACCGCTTCGTGTCACATCGGGTCTTATCGGCTGTACCGCTAGCGCTTGCACCGCCGCGCGCGGTCCACGTAATAGATAATGTTTCTTACTACCCACAGTAAATAGTGGTTGCGAAAGTTACTATTAACATAGTACTTACATATTTTACATATTTTTAGTTTGTTACACCGGAAGTAACTAGTACTTAAAAGACAGGCTAGGCCTAGTTTAAGTACTAGAACATTAAACGATTGTATGTAATGTATAAGTGTCTTTTTTCTAAATAAATTTCTAAATTTAATAAAATGTAAAGAATTTAATCATCATCTATATATAGGGTTTGTGGACTATCTTAAGGCATTTGATAGCATCACTCACTGCTCCATTTGGGAAGCATTAACATCTTGCAATATAAACTACTGCTATACAAAAGTGATCCAAAACATCTACTCAAACAGTACAAGTTCAATACGATTGGAAAACAAAGGGGAAGAAATTAATATAGAAAGAGGTGTGAGGCAAGGGGATCCACTCTCTCCTAAGCTTTTTATAGCAGTTCTGGAAATGATATTTAAAAAATTGGACTGGAAATCTAATGGTATATGGATTGGCAATAGACAACTAAGCCACATAAGATTTGCAGACGATATTGCACTTTTTGCCAACTCGGCTTCAGAACTTGAGCAAATGATGCAATCTTTGAACAACGAAAGCAAAAAAGTTGGCTTGCACATGAACGCCAGTAAAACTAAGGCTTTAACAAACAGTCTGCAGAGACCTATACGAATAGATGGGCACCAGATCCAATATGTAAAGGAATATGTCTATCTAGGGAAACAAATTTCCTTCAACAGCGACAGTAATGAACAAGAAATTGAAAGAAGAATTAGAAGCTCATGGAACAAGTTTTGGTCACACAAAGAAATTTTAAAAGGATCTTATAATTTAGAGCTAAAAAAGACGGTAATGGATGTCTGTATTTTGCCTTGCCTCACCTATGGTAGCCAAACATGGGTGTACACTAATAAGGCCAGAAATAGATTGCTTACTACACAACACGCCATGCAAAGAAGTATGCTAAGGCTAAGGAGGATACATAAAGTTAGCAACAAAACCATTAGAGAAAGGACGAAGGTTACAGATGTTCTGGAAATAATACATACATACAGGTCGAATTGATAATCTCCTTTTTTAAGTCGGTTAAAAAACGCGACATCAGTTACGATAGATTGCACAACACTAAATGGCGGGGCGAACGCTCGGTGCAGTATCGGGCCGCCAACGGCGTGCTTGGACGGCGGGCCGCAATAGGCCCACTGCCGCACCGACTTGATTTTTGACACGGCCAGTGCGTGATAAGCCGATAAAGACCTACCGTGATTTTTTTATAGGAAAGACCTATAATTTTGAACACAATATCAAATATATATTTGTCTCTGTCATAACTTTACAAACACCTGAGATAATCGTTCCGCACCGAGTGAGAGAACATAGTTTTCTTCGTCTGCACCAGCTGAAATTCCGCGGTAAGCCGATTTAGGCCCGATCCGCAGTGAAGGTGTTAAGGGACCATACAGACCACAACGCGACGCGTAGATGACAAGATGCATTTCTAAATTTGTACTGAATTGACAGACTGCAATTGCGTGAGACGTCTTGCAAATCTGTCAAATTCACACAAATTTAGAAATGCATTTACGCGTCGCCCGAGTAGACAGAATGATAGAGAATTATTACGTCGGGCTCGCGGCGCGAACGTGGCGTTCTCTCACTCACACGCCCGAGGAACGTGCACGCCTAATGTGGGGGACGCCTTAGGGACTATTAGGGACAATGCGACGCGTAGACTAAATTTACATGGATTTAACAGATTCGCAAGACATCTCAAGCAATTGAAATCTGTCAAATCCATACAAATTTATGCCGCGCCGCACCTCGCCTCACTTCATCGCGTTGCGGTCTGAATTGACAAATATAACATTTTGATAATCAATTAACTTTAACAGGCCCTGGTAAAAGAGACATCATCTCACAGCGTTGTCATTATTGCTTATGTGCATTCCCCGCATTCACTAACTTAACTAATAAGGTAAATACAAGAGATATCAAACTACGCTCAACGCCTATATCGTCCAAACAGAATGGAGCAAATGTGTTGGCAGGCCGATGTTCTCATTTTGTTGGCTTGCTCCCAGGCGTCCTCCTTAAACAAGGCCCATTCCCTCTTGGTCGCCGCATCACGAGGTCCCCAAGAAGATTTCGGTCGGAAAGCTTTCTTCACCGACTGGAATAGTAAGGAATGTTTATTACTTCCCTTGAATTGGTCAGTCAGTGTTAACAATTATACGGTTACCTACTCGAATCTTTATTATGTGGTTATGTTTTATTATAAAGATCATTGGATCTAATAAGTGTATTTCTAAAAATTTTTATCGAATTTATAAAGGCTAATACTTACTTCTGAAAATTTTCCAGTTTTGTTCTTGTTGATTCCAATAAATATGCACAATGGAACCAAAATGATGCCGGCAAACAGCATCAGGTACCCAGAAACTGAAAAAAAATGTTTTTCTTTTACCTTCGTCGAGATACCTACTTTAGGACTGGGCGTACTACAAGGTACCATTTTACGACTTTTTAGAACTTTATGAATTCAACATTGATCATATTCACAAGAACTCAAAGTTGCTAAAAGTAGGTGACATACGTTTATCACCGACAGCATTTACGGTAGCATAATTTGCCTAAGTCAACTTCGTAACATCTATAAAATAAAACTACAAAAAAATTACCATATCCTGCCGTCGGATACACGTAGGTTTCGGCGAAAACGAGAGCCTCGAATGATATGAGCGCGTACACAAAGACAATGATCATCATGGCGGGCGTGATGATGCCCCAGCAGAGCCGCCAGTACATCGACGTCTTGATGCCCAACATGAACTCGATGTCCAGACACAGGTTCTCCAAACCTTCAAAGGATATAATGTAACTTTATACAGGGTGTAACAAAACTAAGTGATAATACTTTAGGGCGTGTATGTGTTCCTTGTAGAGAGTTCACTGTGAAAGTAGTAGCGCTGAAAAACCATTTTTTTTTTCACTTTTGTATGGAGAAACACATACATAATATCCTAAAATCAAAATTGTTTTATTTCTGAATAAAGAAGACTGGTCACGGACCATACAAAATTTACCCATGCCCGACACGAAAGAAACGTATCCCATTGTTTTCGTCATGTTATGGGTATCCAAGATATGTAATTTTTATATTCAATATCAGTGGCTAGCATGTTATTTTATTGCTTTCTTTTTTCTTCAGGCGCAGTATGAAAAGTGCAAATATTAAGCAACTTTATTCAATATCATTGGCTAACATGTAAATAGCACTTATTATGTGTAAAATGCAATCACGACATGTTTCTTCAAAAACGTATAAATATAATACATAGTAATGTACCATCGAGGAAATTGATTCCTAGACAGTTGACGGATCAACGTCATTTAGTCGGCTTATATCAATTCAATGTTAGCTGTGATCTGTCGGCTCGGTTTGACGCAACGCGACCAAACTACGTAGGACCCTCATCTGCCTAGGAATCTACTTCTCTGATAGTACAATCACACAATTGATGGAAGATTTTTTATTAATGAATATTACTGACATACATGTTATCATGGATAGCAAACATTAGTAAGTTGTGCACATTTGATAAGTGCTATTATTACTGCCTAGGATACGCTAGACATCTCGTCTTCATGTTCATTATCTAAAGAAAACTTATGTAGGTATTAATTTTAACATTAGTAGAAAATACTCTTATTTGGAATAAAAATTCTACCAAATTGTAAAAAAAATACCATGATGCTGACAACCCTAATGTTTGTTTTGATTATATTTAATTATTTAAAACTACCGACGTTAAACTTACACTTGATGATGAATAATTTCGAAACCGGTCGTGTAATTTGTTAAAAAGTTATAATAATATCTTAATATAGTGGATAAAGTGCAAGAAAAAGTGTGTTTTATTAGTGTTCAATATCTATATAGATTTATCTTGCCCTCAGTATTATAATAATTATCACGCGTAATAAAATGTAACATGTTTGAAACATACTAGAAGGTAGTGAAAAAATACATTTTTTATTTGTACCTACTTAGGTAAACAAAGTAATATTTATTATGGTTTGTGTTTTTATACAGGGTGCAATTAAACCTTCCTGCCAAATTTTTTCCAGAGCTTAGGTATCATTATGAGAGTTCATTTAACCAAAAAAAATTGGGTGTTATTTTTTTTTTCAATGACATATTTTATCCCATTTAAAATCATTGCAGAATGGTTACTCGCGGCGCGGGGTAATGATCGAGGGTGACGCGGGATGAGGCGCGCTCGGGGGCACGTCACGCGCGGCCGACGCATCGTGTCCATTAATCGTAGTGTTTTTTAGAATAACTTTCGGAAGCTATTTCTCAACATTTTAGTACTGAGTGAGTGTAAAAGAAAAAATACGTGTGTTTTTATTTTTAACAAAGATTATTATATCAAAATTTGTCAGGAAGGTTTAATTGCACCCTGTATAATATATTTCTAAGTGATATTAAATAAAATTACATGCAAATAACGATTCTTATTTTTCGTTTTAGCACTTTTCATATTGCGCCTGAAGAAAAAAAGAAAGCAATAAAATAACATGTTAGCCATTGATTTTGAATATAAATATTACATATCTTGGTGGATATCCATAATACAACGAAAAAAATGGTATATGTCTCGTTTCTGTCGGGCCTGGGTCATAAATGACCCGTCGCCTTTAAAATAAATATTTTCAGAATGTCCTACATGATGCCTACCACCGGGTAAAGTATTATCACTTAGTTTTGTTACACCTTGCATAAGAAAATTAAGAAGCTGATTTGAGCGCTAACAGATTTTTAAAGCAATAAATAATTTTAGGGGCAGCGGTGGAGTGGTAACTGTATTAGAAATAAATGATATTCTTTATACAAGGTGACCTTTCAAAAACACCTGTTACAATAGAATGTAGACTATTACCGTAAATCCAGAATACTCCAATGATTTCAGCGATACCGCAGAACAGCACAAGGAATGTACCACCGTAGTAATCGACGATTTCAAGGATGTATTGGCCACCCTGGAAAAAGTTAAAAATATTATTAGGGTCTAAGTTGAAACTATGAAAGTTGTTTAAAGTATTTTGAAAAGTGTTGAGACGTTCTCTTTTATTTGAAGGTTGATACGCCTCTTGTAGGTCATATTAATACATCTACAAGAGGTAGGGTAATATAGTAATTGGAACAAAATATTTCACAAAGTTCACTCACAGGAGTGACGTAAACGAGGCCGATGCCGAAGCCGACAGTGCAGCAGAAAGCGGACATGAAGACGGTGGGTATACGCGGGAAGGCGTCCATCATGAGCGTGTTGATGACTGACAGCAGCGCCACCGCCGACCCTACACCCAGAACTGACATCATCACGAAGAAAAGTACCGAGAACAGCTGTAATAGACAATGGAAAAGAAGATTGTTAGTAGTAGATACTGCTAGGCATGCTGTTTAGTATATGCATGTCCTAAATTATAGTAGTAAAGGAACTCCCTAAATTCGAGAATTAACAACAAAGAAATATATTAACTAAAATATTGGAGTCTTAAAATTGCAATATTCCTTAAAAAATAAAATCCTTCCAGTAGAAAATTAATTGGAGAATCCAAAAATGCGCCAAAAGGTTAACAGCAATTCAAATATATTAAAATTGTTCCGAAGAATAATTTTTTGGATATAAATAGAAGTTATTTTATCACCTGCGGTTGGAAAGTTTTTGCAATCGCATCTGGGTAGGACACGAAGGCCAAGCCAGTTCCACCGGAGCCAACGACTTGGTTGACCTCCCTGTTCAGCACGTGTGCCAAGTTACCCAAGATACCGAAGATGGTGATACCGGACAGCAAACTTGTGAACGTGTCCAAAGTTGTCACGATCATAGCATCTCTACAAATAGAAATTAAAAATTAAATCTAAATCAATCCAAATAAAAAATAAGAATTTGGAGAGTTGTTAAAGTAAAAAGTTATTAAGATATACCACTAAACTTTTTACATTTACACAACACAAGTTAATATTATTAAAGCTTCATTACCTGTATACATTTGATCTGAAGCCGTTGTATGAGGAGAACATGATGATAGCACCGGTACACACACTCAGCGAAAAGAATACTTGAGTCACCGCAGCATACCACACCTTAATATACGTAAAAATAAATTCAATAATTTTACACATGAATAAAAGGACAATTGTTAACCTCGCAAAAACTGCACACAACACGTTTTTCAATGAGATGATACAATGTAAAGACGGTCAAAACTGGTAGAAAGAGTTTACTTACATCAAGTTCTATCAATTTATCCCATTGCGGTGTTAAGAAAAACAAAATTCCTTTTCCAGAGCCCTCCAAAAACAGGGTGCTGAAAGCAAATAATATATTATGTTTCATTATTGTAAAGGCCACTTAAAACATCTAAAACACCAAACTTATAACTCTTATTTAAAGTTAATACCAAAATATTTTTAAAATATTTTTCATATAATCCATTTACCTTATCAACAAAATTATCATGACGACATAAGGGAAGATAGCGAGGAAGTATGCAGCTTTTCCAGAGCTCTTGACACCTCGGGAGACAATGAAAAAAATAATAAGCCAAGAAATGAACAGGCAAAGTGTGAGGTACCATATGGGAAGACCTAAAAATAAAATAAACATAAAATTAGATAGTTAGTCATTGATAGTAATGAAATCACAACAAAACATTGATTAATCCAGAACAAGTTCATTAAATAAAGCTTGAACTTGCCAAGTCCTCCTTCTATTCCGTCGCTTTGTTGTAGCACAGTTCGTCTGAAATAGAAAATTTTCATGAATTAATACTAATTAATATATTTACTTTAAGGTATGAGAAAATAAATGTATTCAGCATAAGCAAACACAATAATGTTTGTAATTTACTTATCTAGGACCCTCTTAACACAAAGTATAACGTTTACAAGGACTTACACAAAGTATAATTCCGCACTGCTTGTAGCATTAAGACTCTGGTCGATTCCTTCTACTTGGTCAGCGGGTACACAATTTTCCCATTCCGGCTGACACACTGCCCATGGCAACGTGGCTTGGAAGCTCATGACCAGATAATAGAGACATAGCGCAATGATTGATACATAGTAGGACAGAATATACCCACTGCCTAACGCCTGTGCGTAACCCGTTCCTGAAATTAATTTTTGATTATTACTTTTTGGCTTTATAGCATAAGAAGCATTTAAAACCTGAAAAACTTTACAAAAGTTAAGAGAATTGTACATAAAAATAATGTCCTAACACTGGTATGATCAGCTAACAATGCTGACCGAAATATAAAAAAAATATTGGACATAGCGTTTGCTTATTTAAACAAGGTGTTCATACTATTATCATTTATTTACCCTTCATAGCAGGTGACATCGCCCACACCTTAACGGAATTCCTCGAACTGAACTGTCCGATCACACCTTCTAGATAGTACATAGGCTTTCCGATGAGTAGGAGTACAATGATGTATGGGATAAGGAAGGCTCCTCCGCCGTTCTGGTAGGCGACGAACGGGAACCGCCATACGTTGCCCAAGCCCACGGAGGTGGCGATACACGACATCAGGAATTCTATCTGATTGCCCCACATGGCACGCTCGGGTATGTCACCTTCCACATCTTTTTCTGGAGCCTGCAAAATAAATTAAAAACGTGAGTGGAAGAGCCACATAACATTGCATTATATTATAACATAAGGACAATTATTACTCGTTTTTTTCATTATAACTTGAACAAACCTTGTAACTTATCTACTTCATCATCTGGCTAATATATCTGGCTACACATAAAATCCTCATTTTTTTTATATTTCATCATGTCACAAGCCTCCATTTATGCAAATAACGGCAAATTTTTAATTGTTACTTACTGACGTCTTCAATTGTTATTGATTGAATTATTTGACTTTTTAACATACAAGTCAAAATATGCAAGGGTTTAATTATTACCTTTCCATTGCTTAAATCAACTGGCGCACTTAACATAGCCGGCTGAGTCAGACCAGGGTTCATTGTCATTTTACTGCCGTCAACACCATTTGTCTCCGGCTTATCTGCTGCATGACCATTGGGCGTACCATTTTCTTCTGCCTCCGCTTCAATTTCCCGCTTCTCTGGTGTTTCTGTTGCTGGTTCCGGACTTGTTTCTGGTTCTTTTTCAAAAGACGGATTATCTTGTCCTCCATTTGCAACCCTACTATCACTGGGCCCTCCAGTGTCGATTGAGTCACCAGATAGTACCTCCTGAAAACCAGTAAAGTGCGTAAATTTCGATAGAGATTATAATATGATAACAACTTCGTTAACAGTACATACAGTCTATAATTTATATACTGTACTCGGCGAAACATGGCGGTGGCGGTCATTGATTCCCTGTCAAAAACTTGTCATTTTCTATACAAAGTCGCGATTGACAATATCTGACACTTCATTGTCAATCGCGGTTATATAGAAAATGAAAAGTTTTTGACAGGGAGTCAATGACCGCTACCGCCATGTTTCGTCGAGTAGAGTATAGTCTAGTTCACATACTACTACATACCGCATAATATTATGATGGACATTAAAATTTACACTACATAAAATAGTTTTACTATTGGTAGTTACATCTTAATGTCCAAGAGTTAATGGCTCACGAGTTTCATGCTATCGTTTCAAGATCGTTATAACATTTTATTCATTAGGTTTCAACTTTCAACCAAAATGGATTGATAGAAAAGAAAGTAACTCTTGGAAATACGTGTACACTCTGTATAATAAAGAAATTAAAATGTTTGTTAAATTAAACATAAAAATGGATGTAGATTTTGTATTTCGCTTCTTTATTGCGCATTCCATACCGACTCATATTAAGCTTTGTTTGTAATTAAATCAAAATTAACCTAAACTGTATAGGGCTTGTTTTAGGTATTTAATAAACAAAACTGTAGACTACGAGCAGCTGGTAGTTTTATCATACGATAGAATATCTAATTATCATTATATTTATTACCATTCGCAGATACTGGACACGTGAAAGATAAGATCTAAATATATTTCAGCTCAATAATAACAATATTTTCATTCAGGGTCTATGGTAATTTTATAGCCAAAATATGTACTAATCCTATGGACAAACAATTACTTTTCAAAGTTTTAAAAAGCAAAAAAAAATATAAGTACAGTAAACAGCTTACCAATTAAAATTTAGAGCTATCTAACTTATTGATGAATGATGAGAGATCGGTTGATAAGCTCTACTTTTATTTTGCACACGGCTTATTTTATTTTTTCCTTGTATTTTTTTTTTAATTTCAAAGTAACTAAGTAGATATTATAGAGACAGACGGAGAGCTCTACAAATACACAGGTATTCTGAGTACACACACTACTGAGAAGCTAAGATTTCATCCAAATGAAAATATGTTGTGTCTGATCGCACTGGGATCTTACACTATCAGGTTATTTTACTGTCTTCATCTGGTTTTCGTGCGCTTTTTGGAGAATTCGGCGTATCCGCGAAAATAGTAGAAAAAAAATAATATTCTATTCTATTCTATCTCATACTAAACTAAGATACTGCGTCCGTTCTGTCACTGGTAAAAAGCTGCAAATTATTTACAGTCTTCATACTTTTTGAAGTGAAAACTTCTTTAGCGGTGTTGAGCACTTTTGTGGAATGGGTAAAAACTTTGAAACTCGCGTCAGATTCTCGTGCTGATCGAAAAACCTTGGAAAAAACATAAGACGGTTGGAGAGTAGTGTTTTGTGTCGAACTCGAACTCGAACTCGAATTATTGATTGTAAGGGTTTCGATTAATTTAAAAAATCGATTTTTTAATAATCGGTTTTCATAAAAAATGGGTTTAAAAAAATGCACAACGTTAATAATCAAGTTTTCACTTCTGCCGGCACTCCCGGAGTGCAACCCGTCTTTTTATTTACTACAAAAATTTGTGTATCACGCGTGTTTATAAGCCTGTAGGACGAATTTCACTCGGATAAGATATATCTTTAAATCTTAATTTGTGACCTAAGGATATAATAATTAGTAGCTAATCTTGAATTAGATATACGGCTTATTTTAATCTATGATAATTTGAATTGATAATAATAATCGTATCTACAATTTAGATTCCTCAATTTTTTTATGTAATCATATTTATAGGTACCTATCAATTCTTTAATAAATATTTATGTATTTCCTGGAAATATATTTACTACTTTTGTTCAAAGCAGTTACTCTATAACTTCTACCAACCTTAATAACTCATTGTTTGCTTCTTATAAGGTTTTACTTATACTCCAGTCATTATATACATTTGGAAATGCAGATGAATCGAGAAAGACAAATTTTGGATATTACGTTGATGACGTACGGGATGGCTAGAAAAGCTTAAGTAGAAATTGTCGACTAAAACAACCTTGCGGGTTTTCCGCCATCTTGAAATAAAAACCGGCTAAGTGCGTGTCGGGCCACGCGCAATATAGGGTTCCGTAGTGCCGCTAGTTTTTGATAATTTTTGTATGGTCAATGAATATACATTTGTAACGTGTTTTACACTACTAACAACACCATCTAAGTTACTTTCAAGGGAATTTGAATGAAAAGTTCCTTTATACTTCGCCGAATACATTTTTTTTAGTTGATCGACTATTACTCAATAGCTTATGAAGTCTTCTTAGCCGTGATAGTTTTCCTTTTAAATTCAGCATATTTCCTACTTTAGTGAATTTTTTTACATTTCCAGAAACAACCGTTAAGCTGGTAGAAGGGGGGGACACTGGACTCTAACGATTTTTTCCACTTTAAAACTTAATATTTCACAAATGAATTCCTATTTCGGAAAATTATCTATGAATACTTATAATATTTTTAAAAAATCTATCCAACGACACCGAACACGCTAACTAATGCTGTTTCACATCTGTTATTAGCAAATAGGATAGAATCTAATTTTGTTAATTATTTTTAAGAGTAAATATAAATTCCTACAAGCTGTTGATGTGCCTAAAAATAAGTAAATAAATAACACGATGGGGTGGACGAGGAAAAAGTAAATTACCCCCGATTGATGTCTATGTGAGGTACCATAATTAAGTATATATTTTTTTAAGATTTTATATACCATTTTGTCGGCGTCATTAAGATGTACATTCATGTCGAATATTTTGGTCGACTTTTTTCACTTAAGCTTTTCTTGAGGGGGGATCCACGTAATATCCAAAATTTGACTGTCTCGGTTCATTTGCATTTCTAACCCGAATTTTCCGACGTAATGACTGGAGTATAAAGCTTCGATTTGGTTACAATATTATTGCTATAGAGGGAATGAAATTTTTTATTGTAAGAAAACTAGAGATTTGTAGGGTCTCCTACCTTAAGTTGACGTGACTCTCTGTCCGCCCGTCTGTCTACCTGTCTAGGCTATTTCAGGCCAACTGTTGGCAAATTATCAACGAATCCCAAACACGCAAAAAGTAGGTATCAAAATGGAACAAACGTGATTTTTTGTAGATACAAGGAAGTACAGAACCCTTCGTGCGCGAGTTCTATTCGTAATTGGCGGGCTAGTGTATAATTTCTATTTTCATTTTCTTTAAATATTACCGGAAATAACAAACACTCCCTTTTGTCAAGCAACAAGTCGTGAAAGTTTTATCACTTCCTTGATAACATAGCTCGTGTAGTATAGACATAAAGTCCATCCATTTGTAAAGTGTTTTTGTTTGAATGGAATCTCGATAACTTGATTATGTTATGTTTTGTTACTGTGCGATTCTTAATCAAACTGAAACTAGACTTTTTGAACGTGATGTCTAGATACACTCTACAATAATTATGCATATCATCGTTTTGGAAGCTTGGTCGCCTTAAAACATATGTTTTAATAATAATAAACTTTTTCCTCTTTTGTGTCCAATGTCCATTGCTCCTACTATACGAGTACTATCTATACTATCTTAACTTATACGCTTTCAAGAAAACCAGTATCTTATTAGTTATTATAAAGTATTTCTTTTTAATACTTTTACTATCGTTACAAAACTTACCTTGGGTATTGATTGCATTAAATCAAATCCTTACTATGCTACAGTTTCTTAAAAACACAAGTTCAGAGGTTCACCGTTTCAACTCTTTCAAGGACAGTACTATCTATTAATTACCTTTTTCATACTTCTACTATCGAAACTAAACAATACTTATCTTGTGTACAGTTAAAATGTAATCCTTACCATGTTATTGTCCAAAAAGCACAAGTCCACCAAACACACGAAGCTCTAAACACGGAGTGGAGGGCAGAATTACCTCCCCACCGTTTATATCATCACATTCACCAACCTGCACAATCTACATGACGCTTCAGATATCACTTATCAACACCGAAACGTAACAAAAAATGTGCTTCACGAAATGATACACAAAACACTGTCAATTACAGCTTAATTTCCCTTAAATAGAGTATAAGAAGCCCTTACAGTCTTGTATGTCTGTCTGATCTAGGCTCTGTGATTGAAAAATGTATTGTTATTTTGTGACCGTTTGTTAACTATTTATGTATTTCATTAACCGATCGCGCTCACCGTTGAGAAGGTAATGAATAGAATAAGGCAGTTAACGTACAATAATGTGATGTTGACTAACAATTGAATGGCTTTAACACTGCAGAAAGTATTTAGCGAGGTATATTGATTTTAAGGGCCCCCGAGACGATCAAACGGTTTGATTCAAACCTTACGTGTTTGATGCAACCGTTTGATGTCGGTTTGAAAGGTTTGTCAAATGAAACTGCGCAGTTTGGTTCAATACTCGCTATGGAGTACACGTCTTGTGACGAATAAATATTATTTTTTAAAAGATAAAACCGACTTAAAAATTGTACGAAATTGAGAATTAAATTCCTTATCACAAAAACTACTATACCTATTTTGATGAAACTTGCAGAAGTCTCCCAAGTTAAACAATACCTATTATAGTACAACAAAAAAATATTTAAATCGGACTTGTAGTTCCGGAGATATGTGAACACAAACATAAAAACATACATACACTTTTGAAATTTTGCACATTTGTTCAGATGCTGATACCTATAGACTAACATTATATACGAAAACTGGACAGTTCTGGATATATTACATACATGCGCATCGAATTGATAACCTCCTCTTTTTTAGTCGGTTAAAAATAATGTACCTACTCCAAAGAATGATATAAAGCATCGGAACACGATCAAACGGCGCGTCAAACACAACAAAAATATGAAATTTCATCAAACGAGCTTCAAACACGTAAATGTTTGACAAACCGTTCAAACTAGCTTTGTAAACGATCAAAATGGTTTGAGTCAAACAAAAATTTACGTGTTTGAGTCAAACCGTTTGATCGTCTCGGGGGCCCTTTAGATTGATAGATAGCATTTGTTAAAAGTTTTATTGTTTACAAAAGTAGCTTAGTATAAATATCTTGCCTTTCAAATCTACTAAAACCATAATCCGACTAGGCAAATTATAATATGCATGATCGTTGGTCAGAAACTGCCTTAATTATTACCCTTTCGGCTTCGTCAATATTATAATGATTAAAAGTTCTTTCCCTGTTTATTAAATTCTAAGTAGTATTCATTTTCTGAATGATAAGAGATATGATTTTTCTTTCAGAATTCAAGGACAGACGTCCTCGTACAACATACCAATAAAGATAAATAATGACTGTCTATATTGAAAATTATATTATACGAATTATTATCAGACTGTAAAATACCGACATAGAATAATCACGCACGTGCACAGTGAAGATTTTTATTTGAATATCAAATTAGCTAAGTCAATATTATCGACCATAACATTATGTATCGGTATATGTAATGGAAAGTGTCAACTATTGGGTTGTGTACCTTGGTTGACAGTCCATATCTTACACGATACTATAGTCACTCAGCTATTGAATAGCTAAACATATTCTAACAATAATTTTACACGCACGATTGAGACAATACCTACTATAACATCGGTGCTGTAAGAAAGGAAGCAAGTTACATATTCTTTACTATTTTTTTTTGTATTTGTTATTACTTATGAGTTATGACACTCAAATTAAGAGGTCAAAATATATAATGTTCTGGGTAATACAAAAGGACTATTAGTTATTACATAAAGGTAATGATTAATGACTTTATTCATAAACGCAATTGACAGCGACAATCGAGGGGCTTCAGATATTCCTAGACAAATATAGGCAAAATACATGTCTAGTTTTTATTTTCAGTCTACTAAATAATATAACAAAGATACAAGACAAGCCTCTAGCATATCAAAACTGAAAAGCTTTGCTGAAGGTGCAAAGCTCAAATCTGTCAAATGTTACAAAATACATACAAAATGATAAAAGCAATCACAAAATTACAAATACCTAGTAAAGAAATAATGAATAGTAATTCATCTCGTACCACATCTATTCTATCTTAAATAAAAATTGATTTCCTGATAATTTCAACGACATAATTAATACTACCCATTACCCAAAATGACGAAAGTAACAAAAATTACAAATTCTTTTGATATTTTTGTTCCTCCGTTTCTGCTCCTTATCGCTAGGGGTAAGTGGGTCTGATCGTAGTCGGAGGGAAACAAAAGAGCGTGTGTAGCTGCGAACGCTTCATTTGATACCCGCTGAAAAAATACAGCTGTTTTCATCCATATACTAGAGTTCAGTAGTAGTACTTTGTTCTAATATTTTAACTATCAAAATATTATCTGAACATCATTGATTGAAATTGCCTTAGTAGTTGAGTGCGTGCGTGCTTCCACTGTGGAACAAACAGCCGCACAGTGTATCTAAGTTGTATTTCAATCGTAAACAATAATTATTTATTATTTAATTCTATTATATATTTGTCGGATGGGTTTGACTTAACGCGACCAAATTACTTATGGCTGGTTTTTTAGGTACTTAATAGATGTAAACCAGCCCTTAGGTCCGTCATCTCCCTAGGAATCAATTTCTCTGATAGTAATTTATACATCACACAAAACTCAGCGGTTTTCTTAGGCCATGATGCCTTTTAAAATCACTCTAGGAGTACAATTAAAGTCATTCAATACATTCCTACCTCAATGAGAGCCTTATCCTCCTCATCATCAGTCTTCGTCATCATCATGATGGAGTACGTGTTGTCTATGCCGAGATGGCCGTCCACCCAGTCCTCTATACCGCCCGCGTACAATGCTACAAAAAAATTAATTCTCGTTTCGTTTGTAACATCAAGATAAAAAGGCCTCGGTCGGTTCTAAAAAGGTTTCAGTCCTCCTATGCCAGCAATGCCAGCTTAGTTTCTAGATAATCATTCGTTAAATATACACTCTTGCTGTTTTATATTCATAAAATTCTGTATAACACACATTTCACCCACGATTATATTTAACCAAAGTAACAGCCGCACTTAGACATTTAACGACAACTTATGAATAAATATTTTAAACATAAACTCCATAATTATACTTGCAGATTTTCTCTTCATTAAATTAAATTTAAGTAAACTATTAAATCAGTATTAAATGCATAAAAGTGCCGGCCGCTTTCAGACACATTTGATGTCACATTTGTAGGTAAACAGTTATAAGATTTAAAGTCAACATCTATGAGATTCGTAGTCCGTAGCCAACCTTTACGAGCGCGCTGTAGAGACCTACGCGCTACGGCGTAGCTTTATAAGGTCTTTAGACATGTTTTCATCGTAAAAGTAAGCAATCGTTATCTCACAAAATTAGAGCATATCGAATAGATTGTCAAGACGTAGCCAATAGGTAACTGAATTTCTTTATAATATCCAAAAATATTTTAGTATTTATTTAAACAAAAATCTGAAGAAACCCTTCACCTACTAAAACGTTAAAAAATAATTCGTTATACTCTGTCAAGACATACGAAATAAAATTATTGTTAATAGAGATCAACTACGATAACTTGGCGCGCCCCTCCAAAATTCAAAACGTTTGAATTGTGTTGTCAAAACATTTGAAGTGTGTTGTCTTGCGCGGTAGGCTAGTTATGATTACATAGTTGACCAACAAATCTTGGTAAAAAGTGACATGAACTGAAATATTACGTGTACTGTGATTGGTTGAATATTTACTACATACAAACTCTATCATAAGGATGTGACTACACACATTGAAACAGTCATTTGAAGGGGCGCGCCAAGTTATCGTAGTTGATCTCTACTTGTATAATAACAAGCGGCCCCTAAACGATCAATACCACGTATTGTCGAATATTATTGACCGTCTGGGGTTGATATTGAACGCGCCCGCCTTTCAATCTTATTGTCAAACAAAATATTCAATAATATTATTAAATGATATTGCACAGTAAAATTTATCGTCTAGGGGCCCACTTATACCTTTAAATAATGCTGTTAAAAATATATTTTAGTTAATAGTTACTTACGTAAGTATTCAGACGTCTGACCGTAGACATAGCTTCGGCCTCCCGCTACAGACGCGGCGGTTGCGGCGCGCAGGGCCCGAACTCTCTATAATGACATAACTTTTAATTTTCAAATAGCATGATAGTATAGATCAGTTAAATAAAGCTGGCACGTTCACAGTGCAATTTCACTATACAGTATGTTTAAAAATATAATATGTTTGCATCATGATAAAAATTATCGTATAATCCGCGTACGATAATAATATGCTATCGTACATCGTACGTACGCACAAAATTATCGTATGTGCACGATAATTATCGTACGGTTCCGAACGCTGGCCGCCCGCCGATCACACGTTATCGACTTGTAACATCACGCTGTATTTATAAACAGTAGCATAAGAAAAACAATAATTGTCCTCTTCACGCTCATAAGATAGACCGCGCGCGAGAGAGACGGGCAGACTTTTTATGATGCGTATGAAGTACGACGCCACGCCATAAGCGCGTGGCGTGACGTCAAAGTTTGACGTTCACAGACACTACACAAGCGCAATGCTTAAAATTTGTTTATCGTGCCAGCTCTAATTGTTAACTGACCTGTAGAAGGGGTATTTTTAAATATGAGATCATGCTCAAAAATATCCCTTCTACTAATTCTTCTATTTACTAATGTTTGGCACTAAGTTACCATCTAAAATAGCAAGAAGAAAAACACTTTTCTTTAGCACTTAGGTACACATCAACATTTAAGCTTTTCAGGATATCCTAAATAATAATTTTATTTCAGTTTAAAGTGTGAACTTACATAAAAATTATCTAACGGCCGCTTCTTTTTCGTATGAGAGTACGGATACAGAACACCCTGTAAGTTTAGTAAAGGAATAAAACTTCAATCAAACACATACCAAAACGTTACGTTTACGTTTCGTTCCAAATGCAAAGTCTATACATATTATAAAACAAAGTCGCTTTTTTCCCCCATGTCCCTTTGTTCCCTTCAATCTTTAAAACTACGCAACGGATTTTGATGATTCTTTTGGTGTTAGATAGCCCATTTATCGAGGAAGGCTATAGGCTATATTTTATCACGTTATGACTAATAGGAGCGAAGAAATAGAGGAAAATGTGAAAGACGGGGAAAATTATTTGAAAGGGCTTATCTCGCGAACTACTGGAGCAATTTTTATGTTATTTGGCATAGATAAGAAGTAGACCACGTAAAGGATCATAGGCTATCGATTTTAATCATTTTTTCATTAGCTATATATTTTATACCCGTGCGACGCCGGAGCGGGTCGCTAGTAATAGATAAATACTTCTTCAACAAAAAAAGTTTCAAGGAATCAAATCTCCAACACAAGACTAACATACCAGTACATCACCTTCTTTGTACGCGATGAAGGTGTGTATGTGCTTCTTGTCTAGGTACTGTGTGAGGCATCTTGTCTCAACCTCGCTCAGCTGCCGCGGCCCCGCGTATAGTGGCCCGCACGGGTGCTCCGCTTCAAGCTCTTTGGCTGAAAAAAAATATCTTGAAAATCGGCCAAGTGCGAGTCGGACTCACGCTCTAAGGGTTCCGTACCGTTATAGATCAAGAATTGGCCAACAATTGTGTTTTTCGTATGGGAGGCCCCCTTAAATATTTATTGTATTAATAATAATTAATACTCTTTATCGTGCACACTAAAAATTTAAAAAATCAAGAACATTTGTAAATTATAAGACAAATATAACACAATGGCGGCCTTATTACTAATTATATAATTTCTTCCAGGCAACCACGTCAGGTGAATGTGCCATATTATGCAATGTAAGTAATAAAAGTACACATATATAAAATTGAGGATTTTGTGAAAATTTCAAGTGTCTACCTGTTGCCATTATTTTATTCTATTTTATTTGCCATTTTATTATTTTATTTATATCAAGCAAAAAATGCCAAAAGTATTAGTTCCCAGTATTCTCACTACTGCTATCAGCGCCAATATGGCGGCTTTCAAACGTCGTTTTTACGTCAGATTTAGTTCTCAGCCCCCAATAATGGGGGCGCTGATTCCGCTTCAAATAGGCACAAGAAATAGCTGTCATTTCAAAGGGTATCATCTATCCAGCGTACTTGTATAATAGAGATCAGTGATCACGACTAACATTGAATTGATATAGCCCCACCAAATGACGTAGGTCCGCTATTTGTCTATGAATTAAATTCTTCGATGGTATTGTCACTTGACCCGCACTTCTACTGCAACTCTTGTAACTGGGATCACCAGTAACAAACTAACAAACTCTAGGGGTCAATTGACTTTGGAAACGCAGGCGCGGGCGTTGCGACTTACGATGCATTTAAATGAAATTCAATTTAGAGCAGGCAGTGCTTTACATAAAGAGCCAATAAATTTTACACAAAGCGGTAACATCAACGATTCTTCATAATTTTAACTTATGATAAAGTAGTCTAAATTATAAAGTGGTAATTACTGACGTGGTATCCATTGATATTCAAAATTTCTGTCCAAGTTGACGCCATAGCAGGTTTGTATAGTACACCCGATACCGAGACCTTGACATCCTTGGGCTTCGTCCTTACCGGTGTTCCAAGTTTGCCGTAAATTCTTGAACCAGTGGCGTCGCTGTCGAAAGTAGAAAAATATATAACATTTTTTTATTGTGTACAGAAAAGTAGGAGCTGACAACTTGGTATAACTGACCAGTGGAAAAGTCATGGAGTAATCGTAGCCATCAGGATTCAGCACGGGAATTATCCAAAACCTGTACTTCAAATGCAGGTCAGAGTGACCCTCGCTTTTCTCAATCAATTGTTTCAATAAGCTCATGGCAGCCGAAACTGCATAATGGTCTTTCCCACGTATTCCTTTAACATATTCAAACATGTCAATTTCAAAAGTGTGAATTATTTAACGATTACTTAAAATGGAATGGATTACTAAAAACTAGAATCAGAAAAAAATATTAGCACCTGCGACAATCAACACAGTTTCTTTTGCAGAAGCAATCTGTCCTTTACTGAGGTCATCAACAATCATCATATAGATTGGATTTTCCATCGTTGTGTAATTCTCATTGGTGATATCAATCCATTTGGCAACAGGACTATTTTCAGCCCACGTCTTCAGTTGCATGACTATCTAAGGAAAGAAATGTTGGAAATGTATCTATATTGAAAGTACCGTTATTAATAAAAATAATTATATTTGATACGTTTAAATATTAAAGAAAACTAGAGAACTTCACCTCACGAAGTGTACGCGGTGAACCATCAAATTCTCTATTCTTTATGACAGTGCAAATCGTTTTATATCGACGTGAATTTTCTTGTTTTGCGAACTCTGATATTGTTGTCTTTCGTGTGGTGCCACTGACAAGTTTATTTTCCATAACTGTAGAATTTGCAGTCGACGCCTCCGTAGCGTCCAATTCTATTTCTTCGCATTCCATTTCTTTCGCTAAATCAGTTTCTATAATTTTCTTTTCTTTTTTTTCATTTGTTTCTAGTACTGTACTTTCATCATCTTCATCTTCATCTGCGTCTTTAAAAGTAATTGTTTCTTTTGTAGGAATTGATTCGTCTGCACCAGTTCTCATATTGAATATTTTTTTCAATTTACGTAAAGGTTTTACGGACAGTGTTGTACGAAATGGATAAATATACTCAAAAGGACTATAATCGTCTGTTACGATATTAGGTAAAGAATAACTTTCTGTTGTTGAAGTACGAAAGGGACTGAAATCGTTTGATGCAATATTACGAAAAGGATTTTTTTCCGCTACTGAAGTCCGTATTGGAATAACCTTTTCCGTGTTAAAAGTTCGCATAGGAAATATGACGTCAGATTTGGGCGTCGTTCGAGTTGCTTTTGCGTTTGGTTGAGGAAGCTAAAAGCGACAAATGTATTTTAAAAGGTGATTCTAAAAACCATTTAAATATATTTTTAAACTACACGTTTAAAACGGAGGCTGCTACTCACAAAATTTAGATCCGAGTTCAACGGTTTCATTTGCAATAAAGGTGATATGTGTTCTCGAGTTATATCTGGTTCTATTGGAGCAAACTGTTGCACAGGTGAATCTAATTTAGACAAAAACCCAGAACTCAACAGTGCATCCTGGTTCTCGTTTTGAACTGACATATATTTCGCTTTCGGATATTTTGTGTCTTTACCTAAAAGGCCCCAAAAGTGTAGTTCACTAATGCTACTAAATTGAAAAAATGTTAAACTAGATTAAATTTAATGTTTTGCATTTATCACATACCTTTAAAAGTTTTTTGTGAAATTATTTTATTATTCGAATATACGGGTACAAGTGCACTGTCGCTATCATCAAGTTTTGATTTTGAAAATAGATTTATTATCAAGTCGGGGCTAGGATCAATTCCAATTTCTGCACTTTCTGCATCATCTGGACCTCGTCCACCACGGAATGGACGTTCCATATTATTTTCAGCTCTATCATTGGCAATATCAACAGGAGCTACTTGGGAATCACGTGCTGGTGAATCTTCTTCGAAGACTTTTACGATAAATTCCTCTGTCGGCTCGAAATCCGCTCGCCATCTTGTGTATTCTGAAGGTGCACGTTTGAGACGGTATTCTGGGACATAAAGTTAATAAAGAAGAATGCTAGCATGAAAGATACAATAACATACATTGCAGTAAGAGCAAATAATAATATTTCTTGAACTTACGAGAACTTGATGTAAAACTAAGATATCTGTTCAGACTTGAATTTAAATAAAAGCAAATAACATTTCCTGTAAACTGTATGAAGATCAGAAAAATAATAAGATTCATTATAAAGTAAATAATACAAACGCATTCTTTTGTGACGGATGATACAAATACTAGACAGAAAGTAAACAAAGACGTATATTTTATTTTTTAATGCCAATCTCTTTCTGCCGATTGACGGAAAAGAAAGGAACGTGATTGACAAGAGGAATGAAAAGAACTAATCATGATCAGTCAAGAGCTGCTAGTTGACATTTTGGTTGACATGTCCAGTATATGTTTATATTTCTCTATGGTTGACATCTATATAAAATCAATTGCAAAGCAAAATGCTATTGCAGTATAAAATTTATTTTATAGGGTTCCTGTACTTTTTTGGAATACTATTTATGACTTTATTTCCTCCTAGAAACTTCGAGCTGTGTGTATCATTATATTGTGTATTGCACCATGTAGCAAAAAACCGACCTCATCTTTGAGCGTAGGGCATCGTAGCGACTCGTAGCATGACGTAGCATGACGTAGCACGACGTAGCACAACGTAGCACACTAGGTCTTGCGGCGTAGCGCGGCGTAGAGCAGCGTAGCACTGTACACTGTACAATGTACATTGTACATTGTACGAACGGTATTTACGTAGCTAATCTGTAGCATGAAAATTGGTTTACTGCACATATAATAAAGTTTAATAATAAAAGCAAACTTACATAAATGTATAATCAACACCAATGTTTCCAGTTCGGGACCCAACATAAAAGAAGCACGAAGAACTATCAGGGATATAAGTTATACAGATTACATAGATTACAGTATGCTAATAAATATTACTAAACGAATTGGCCTGGAAGATCCTGAACTTGCTACTATTTTGCATCTCAGTCCTAAGACGTATAAGAACAAGAGTATCATAGCTTTGGAATTACACAGCGACAAACTCAGCAGGAAGCCGGGAATACTTATAGTAGCTGGTACGTATAGGAAGCATTAAACTGGTACCTACTAAATTATTATGCTCGCGGTCACACGTGCATAAATACGTAATTTAATGTTTACACAATATATTTTTGATAAGTAGGTATATTATATAATTGTAGACATGTTTTTTATTTTTAACCCTCTTATATCTATGTAAATTTGTGTAGTTTATTAGATATTTTATGGTATGTAATATATATACATAATATATATTATAATATATAAATTACCATATATTATTTTATTAATAATGAGATTTTTTGTTTAAGTTCAGCATTTTTACATTTTCTGTTATCATATTGTGGTTGTCTGGAAGAAACCGCTGAAAGCGGTAAGGCCGCCTATTTGCTATTCCTTTATATTGTTCTTGTTATTTTATATTGTTAAATTTTTAATGCAAATAAAGAATTTATAAATAAATAAATAAATATACTACTGTTTGGAGATACTAAAATTAGATCAAAATCCGTCCCATCCATCTATCGTTTCACACAGTTTCACACCTATAAACCTTCGAACAAAATCGACTATTAAAGTGTCACCGAGCGATCGCGTTCTACCACTAAAAAGGGTGCGTCCACATTTGTATCATTTGCGCGATCAGATCTCCGATCAGATCTCCGTCGCGTATCATCGAAGCGTGTCAAAATGATACGCGTATCATGATACGCCCCAATCGCTATTAACCGCGTGTCTGATAAGTGTCGTATCAAATACACGCATGATCGGCAGAATGATCTAATAGACGTCCACACTATGATACGCATACTTGATACGGCGCGATGATCGCGACGGAGATCTGATCGGAGATCTGATCGCGCAAATGATACAAATGTGGACGCACCGTAATAATAACAATTGAACTACCTATAGCATGTCCTCGTGCCCTTTCCGCTCATTAGGGTCAATTCAGACCGCAACGCGACGAGTAGATGCATTTCTAAATTTGTATGGATTTGACAGATTTGCAAGACGTCTCACGCAATTGAAATCTGTCAATTCAGTACAAATGATGATGGGCAAAAATGTATGGGCTCTGGTATAGGGCTCTACAGAAATGGATTGTATATTTTTAGGAAGGTATACCTATGTACATTAATGACCAATAGGGCGCTTGTCAAGATTCTTTGTACTTTTTGAGTAAAGCCACATAAAAGTGACATCAGCGCTCATACATTTCATGCTGATAACATCACGTTACATTATAGCATGATTATTTTTGGGTTCCATATTCAACAAGGATATTATAGTTTCGGTCTATCCGTCCGTCCATCCGTCTGTCCATCTATCCGTTCGTCCGTCTGTCCGTCCATCCGTCCGTCTGTCCGTCCATCCGTCCGTCTATCTGTCCGCGGTTTTTCTCAGAGACTATAGGACCTACAAAGCTGTATTCGGCACGAAATGATGCCGACTAAATGGTGTATAAGATCTTTAAAATATATATTTTTAAGGTAGTTCCCCTACACATCAAGCGGTTTCTTTTTAATAATGCTCTTGTCCCTGATTTTAAGTTGAGGTATTTATGTTCTTAATATAATTTATATACTTAAACAGTTTTATATGTCTACACTTATCTTCTATTTATATTTTCTGTTCTGTTATCGTTACCTGCTCCGCCGTCCAAGGGTGAGCAGTATGAGGGAGGGGTTAAACTACCACTGTGAGCGTAAATCTAAAGTGTACTGTCTAAGACAAGACATCCGTAACCTTTCTAAGCGCAAATAAATCTTACCACATAGACGACAAAAACTACGACGGTAACGCCGGCCTTGTACGTTGACTGTACATTATTTCAAAAAGTACAGTTAATAGGGGCTGGGCGCCATGTAACTTTTTTACTTACTAAGAGCTATCTAATTGTATATATTTTATCACTGTTGAGCAATATACCAAAATGCCCATGATCCTTTAGAAACGCGTCGCGTCGCGTTGCGATTTAAATTGACCTTCGTTCAACACCAACGTTACCAAAAAATTTACTTTGCTTTTTCCCCTTTTAATTACTGCTGTATAATATCTTAAAGTTGTACGCATCCTATACTATTCTGTTGTAGGAATCGACGGGATGGCGTGGGCAGCACCAAACGCTATCATAAAATTAGCTGAAAAATTACTCCACGACACTACCTATCAAACGCCATTTTTCAATGATTACGATTGGTAAGTTTTAAAGTTGTTTCACAAGGTTTTTGAAATCATCCTGATTCATACAAATTGAATTTTATTAAGGTGAATCGGCTTATAACATCAAATAGACACGTGTGTCTTTGTATGTGTCCACTAGTTTTGTATAAGACCTAATACAAAACTAATACATACGTATTACAAAACTTAAAAAAATCACTCTTTTCACATTATAATAACTTCGTTTCATTTTGATCTAAGTGCAAAAAAAAAAATTAAAAATCACCAAAATAATGTGCTATTGTATCTTGATATTAGTGTGTAAATTTTATAGAAGATGCTTAATTAAATTGATAATAAGAGATAAGTTTTGCTTACTTTTTGGTCAATACGAATCAAACTCTATTCCGATGTATCTCAATTCTCAAAGTGAGCTAAGTTTCAAAACTTGTTTACTAGGTACCTCATACCGATGGCCAATCCTGATGCCTTCGAGTTTACAAAAGCGCTAAGCGGTCTACCTGAAGTTGAGGCTGACGTTTGGTCACGTAACGTCACCGTGAGAAGACGAGCTAGGCCGTCGCGTTGGCACAAGAATATTGATGTGGAGAGTGACCAGAACAAATGTTTTGGGACAAACATCAATCGGAATTTCGCATATCATTGGCAGGGTAAGTACAGCCTTAATTAAGAGTTCGGAAGTAATTGGGCTTAGACGTGAAAGGTAGATAGATTTCTGTGTAGCAAACCGTATATATCAACATATCAGACTAAATTCAAATAATTCTGAAAACCTCAAAAAAGTTAGGCTAGGTTGTTCTGCATTGGTATGTCGAACAATATTTTTTCAGATTTTTTATTATTTTTTAATTTAATATCTAACCATCGTCTGGAAAATTATCTTAATTATGTTGTTTGACGTTTGTATATCTAGATAACATTTTAAACGTTTGCGTTGCATTATAATAAAAACTTATCGGGACTTATTAATCGGGACTTAACACTCTGAGTCCTCTCGTGACCTCGGCCGTTGCAACACGGCCGAAACGTCGAGAAAAAGTATGTACTCGTAGTAGCATTACTACTATAAGTCCCGATTAATATAAGTTTCAGTTTGTATGTCACCTTTATTGCGTAATGTTTATTTATAGTGTAATCCTTGCAGGATGTAGGTATAATTAATAATCTCACTTGATAGGTTTTAATAACTTACTATATCGACCTATGCGTAGAACAAAGTCCGATCTGCAAAATCACTACTTTTCAGTAGAGCAATTAGAAGATTTGCAAGTTGAAAAACTTGAATAGCTTAAAAACTGTAAGACTTATATTTTCGAACTTTTTTTATGTTATTAAGAAATTCCTCTTTATTTACGTGGCATATATTACTTTTAATAATTCATTATATTTACCGTGATAGCGGGTCCGATGTCAACTTAAGACATTTTATAGCGAAAAGACGAGGGTCCGTATTGAACACCAGACATTGTTCTATGGAAACTTCTGAATGAAATAACGTTTTATATTCATATCACTCGTTTTTTGTTGGAGTTATCTGTAATTTTTGTGTCCTATGTATATTTTTCTTATCACATCATGTACACAAAAAAGTTTTTTTTTCTTAAAAAACGTTTATTAATAAAAAATCTCAAAATAGGTGATGTTTTGAACAAAATTGCTAACATTAAATCATAGTAACTGTATATTTTGACTGCTCCTAGGTTTTTTAAAAAAAGAGGCAAACGAGCAAACGGGTCACCTGATGGAAAACAACCACCGTCGCTCATGGACACTTGCAACATCAGAAGAGCTGCAGGTGCGTGACCGGCCTTTTAAGAGGGTCTTTTCTTGAAGGTTTGTAGGTCGTATAGGTCCGGAAAATTTACAGATGACAGTTTGTTTCAGTTTAACTGTGAAAGACTCATCAAGGTGATGAGGATAGTATATATTCCCGTGGAATGATGGATGAATGATTTGATGAAATGTTGCAGGAGGTGTGATCGCGAACAATTATACTCCCCGTGATTTAGCAGATAGAAGATGCAGAGCGAAGACACATCTCAGCGTAATTCCAAGGTGTCTAGACTCTAGCTTGATTGAAACACAATGGCTGTCTACAATCCAAGCAGCCCTTCGTTTGTTACTATCCAGAGGGAATAGTTGGTATTTTGTCCTCATCTTTGGCCCCTGCCCAAATATGAGAACAGTATTCCACGTAAGGCCGAATCTTCACCTCGTAGAGTTTTAGGCGTTGCATCGGACTGAAATACTGTCTCGCTCTGTTAAGAATACTAAGCTTATTCAAGGCTAACTTGGCCTTACCCGTTTAATGCCCGAGAGAACATTGACATGAAAAGCATCCCATGTCCTTTCCCGGGATTCAAAGTATCCCCATTTTAAATATCAGAAAAATCGGTTTAGCGGTTTGGGCGTGAGGAGGTAACAGGCGAATAAACAGATAGTATTCCTCACGTCAGAGGGTCGTGACCTCCCCTTTTATAGCCTTCCTGCTAGTGATGTTAAGCCAGCTACTCCTGTCATCGTCTATTCGAAGCGTCGTAGACGATTGACTCAATAATTGTGGTGTGGATTTGATCGGATTAACGCATTGGACGGCGACCCCTCGGTTCTTCGCCCCCAGTCTTGCCAGTGCCTATTTTAATATTGCCTCCCTCCTTTTTGGCTATGTGTCCATAGTATTCTCATGTATCTAAGATACATTTATTTGAGGCATGTGGTACAGAGCCTCCGGAACTTTCTATGTTCAGATTAGCCAGAATGGATGTGTTGGTTCTGAAAGCAGTCCATGAAAGGCGCATTTTCCTCCATCATTACATCCCAAAGGCGTCGATTTGTCTGCGGTCTGTAGACTTCAGATCCAGAGTTCAGAGTCAGAATTCAGAGAGAGTTGGAAATGGCGTAGGAATTTGTACTAACAATTCTTGACTAACCAGAGTACACGTATTGTCGGAAATTTCTAAGTCTTCCAGCTGTATTAAAGGTGAATTTTTGAAACTAGAAGGCGCTTCTAAAGAAAGAAAAGATGGTTGAGTGCTATGTCAGCAGATAGATTAGGCTCTTCGTTAATTTCATGCCAAACATCGTCCAGTTGCTGGCTTATTTCTTCTGCGCCCGGAAATTTAGCGAATTTTGAGGTGTTATATTGTTCTCATCAAATGAAATGTCAAAAAATGTATTACTAGCAAATCAAATTTTACATATGTGTATACAAAATAGTATTGTATTATAGAATAATTAACTGTATTCTTATATATAAAATTCTCGTGTCACAATGTTAGTCCACGAACTCCTCCGAAACGGCTTTACTGATTTTTACCAAATTTTATATGCATATTCAGTAGGTCTGAGAATCGGCTACTCGGTACTTTATATATCGATAAGTGCATTTGTTGAATAAATAATAGTAAATTATTACAAACTGAGACTGACGGCGACCATTGTTTGTGCAACGGGATAGCGATCGACGTTGCCATGGTGACATACTTATTTAGACACTTCAATAAAATAATATGGCAAATATATTAAGGCAAAGCAACGTTTGCCGGGACAGCTAGTTTATTAATAAATATATTTTAAAAATAATATTATGTTGCTATCTCAGACCAATAAAAAAAGAAAGACGGAGTATATACAGTTAATAGCGTGAAGTCGCTGTCGATCAATGTGTGCGTCACACCTAGCATAAATACGCTAGGCGTGCGCTTGTGTGCAAAAAAATAATGTTGCCAACTCAGGGTTTCAGATTGTCAAACTCCCATCCTGTTGCAGTCTTATTAAACTATTAAGTAATGACTACAAAAGTTGCTATCAAACTAGATTGTTAATCATCATTCATTAGTAATTGCTAAAAAAATTAAATACTTAAATATCTATATCTAATAAATTATGTGTTTCAACTAAGAACAGACAGACAGACAGACATACATACAGATAAAAATTGTAAAGAATGTTGTTTGGTGTATGCAGTATGTATCGTATACAGATTAATATGCAAATAGTAAAAAAAAATTTCAATACTACAAACAGACACTCAAATTTTATTTATATTAATAGATTTTAAATGAATAACGAATTTTAGGTTAAAAATAAACATTTATTAGGATAATACAGCACGTAATAATATTTTTCCCCTATTATGGGGAAAAATATCTTGCGACCAGCATGCAGCACTGGTTGAGGTTCTGTGGTTCGAGACTCCCGAGACAATTTTTAAAACTAATAAATTAAATTCGTTATTTCGGTGGTAATACATAAATATTCAACTAATTACTTGTGAAACGTAATCCCACAAGGTTTCTTTTGAGCACAAGAATTGTTTTTGCACCATTTAACGATGCAGGACGGCATATTTTGATATTTCTTGACACAGATGAAAACGACATGCGCCGTCACTCGTTGAAACCGGAATGGCGGGCGGCCGGCTTCCTATGGCCGTATCGGCTTCCTATTGCCTGCCTCACCGCGTAGCATGGATGGCTCTGTCTATCTTTTTTTATTGGTCTGAGGTTGCTATAGGTAAATGATATTATGGGCACAAAAGTGATAATTTTATGATTTTGATTTGTCACACACCATAAGTTGTAAGGTAATATAGATTTAAACCATTTATACATATAAAATTAAAAATATATTTATATTTGATAATATTTTTAAACGTACAACGTCCTATCTTATGCTATGATTCAGGTGATAACGTCCGATGCACCAATCATTCCGTAGAAAAGCGTCCTATAATTACATGCAACCCATAAAAGCTCTAAAGTATTTAACCAACATCGTCCTATCATCACTTATAACGTCAACTTTTTACGACATTATTTTTGATGATAGCACGACAAATATTTACCTAACATATAAATATTAAACATATCTCGCTTTTTACACTTAGAATCGTATTTTTGTAACCCTCCATAAAACAACGTCTGATATCAATATAGATTTCCCATGACTTCAAAGCACTTTTAGTAGCCAATATTTACAACTTTTATCCAAGCGAAAATTTCTTCGCACATTTTTTTTAAAATTAAATAAGGGGGCAAACGAGCAAACGGGTCACCTGATGGCAAGCAACTACCGTCGCCCATGGACACTCGCAACATCAGAAGAGCTGCAGGTGCGTTGCCGGCCTTTTAAGAGGGAATACGCTCTTTTCTTGAAGGTTTGCAGGTCTTATAGGTCCGGAAAAACTGCTGGTGACAGTTCATTCCAGAGTTTTACAGTGCGCGGCAGAAAGTTACGCGAAAAACGCACTGTGGAAGACTGCCACTCATCAAGGTGATGAGGATGGTATGTTTTTCGCGTGGGACGATGGCGAAAAGTTGCAGGTGGTATGATTCCGAACAATTCCTCAGAGCACTCCCCGTGATACAACCGATAGAGGATGCAGAGTGAAGCTACATCTCGGCGTAATTCCAAGGGGTCCAAGCTGTTTGAAACACTATGGCAGTCAACAATTCGAGCGGCCCTTCATTGGATACGATCCAGAGGGAGCAGTTGGTATTTTGGCGCCCCTGCCCAGAGATGAGAACAATATTCCATATGAGGTCGAACCTCATGACGCAACAATAACGTTGTCTCCGCACAACAACCACAGATTACTTATATATATTGACAACAACGCTCGAAATGACAATAATGCGCCACGCGCGCTCCCCTCTCCTCATCCGATGTACGCTTGGTGCATTTTAACACTTTCGGGGACAGAACGACATTATACGTCATAGTTCGAAATTTTGATACGGCACAACGTACGATGACGTCCAAATAACATTTGGATTTTACAGCAGAACGTTCATTTCCGATTAACGTTCAAGTTAAAATCCCATTAAATGTATCTTGTGTCACAACATGTAAAATTCCCGAAGCTCTACTGTCACGTAGAGTACTTACTCTACGTACTTACTCTACGTGACAGTAGAGCTTCGGGAATTTTACATGTTGTGCTTCTTTATTTGAAATAGTTTAAAACTTTTTAAACTATTTCAAATAAGTGCCGATGACAGTTAGCGGTGACGTTACTCGCACACGCACAACATGTTTATATGTCCCGCGCTCATGTCCATACAAATTATACGACGTATGAGTACGTAGCGTCCCATTAAAACATATTAATTTATACATATCATGACACAACCGTTTTATCACGTCATCGTATCAATACGTTACGTCATTAAAAGTAAAATTAACTAGACGTGTACGGACACAACGTGTCATAACGTCCAACGTGTAACATGGTAGTTTAATCGTGGCTATAACTAGTCTGTTGCTAGTTGGTTTGGAGATAAACAATGAGGGGGCCTGGCCCCCTCCCCTAAAGTCACACGTGTGACATTCTAATCGGGCAATATTGGGGAGAGCTACGAAAATAAGCTGTTTTCATCTGACGTGGGGACACGGATCCCCCCTGCTCTTAAGGGGTCCGACCCCTTACTCACTCTCTGACGAGTGAGGCTGCTCGCGCGCGGTAGCACAAACTAGCTGCGTACGAGTTATCGCGGTAGATGAGCTCAAGTTATTAATGTTATTGCATAAAAGAGGGCCGTCCCTCTCCCCTTCCAAGTCCGATTGGGGCGACATACGCGTGTATGTTCTAATGTCAAAGTAATTGGTAGAGCTCTCTACAACAATGTCGCGATCGCGGTCATGATTTAGGTGTGTTCCTATGCTATCCGCATGCGAACTCGAACCCGGGATCGAGCTCGGCACCGGATTTCGGTCGGTCTGTCTGTTTGTCGTTCGGGTCGTGTTAAGTCCTCGGGGAAGGCGCCGGCGTCGTCCCCGGTGCAGTACTAACCACGCGGGTGAGTGTGATTTGTGTTTGCGTAACTGTACACAGTACGTTACGTATTCTGTGATGGGGTCTACAGGGTCGGCTAAGATATGCTTAGGCCACCTGAAGGGGTATCGGAATGTAACCCTCCTCTAGAAAACGTGATGAGTCAGGAGCTTGAGGTGATGGTGAGTTCACAGTGAGCGAATGACCACTCTCAACGGATTTATCTGAACCAATTTTTCCATCATCATCATTGTCGGAATCATTGAAAATGATCATAGTCTTATTTTGCGCTTATTCATCTAAAATACGTAAAATAATCCATTTTCTCAGTATAATATTATTAATTTATAGTTAAATAATATTTTGTCTAACGAAAGAATAACATACAAATAAAATAAACTAAATACTCAAGATGTTTTGTCGCGGAAAATATTACAATTCGCCACGAAATGTCTATTGTAAAGTAACTTCAAACCTTTAGACAATTGGTGTGACTGAATGTACAAAAACATAAAGTGTAAATAGGTGAATAAACTAAGTGGTTCCGTATCCTGCATTTCATTTTGGACCTATAACGTAAGTACTGAACAAGTACCTTACATTGGTGACCCCGACGTGATCACACCCACATCATTGGTCCTACACCCTGATGCGAGTGCACCTCCGCAGTGACGCAGCCGCACCGAATCTACTGTGTCATTTTGTTAAACAGTCTCAAGTGCTTGCATCCCCGAAAGTGCTTACTTACGGAGCGGACGTTGTACGATTCTGTATCTCGGAAAATAAGTAAGATATAAAAATTCAGAAAATGAGGGACTGTAGAGCTTTGATTTCCTATTTCATTTATACAATAAAATCATTTTTGTCCTATGATCATATAGAACTCTGTTCTACGTATAGGTCGATATTTTCCCTCACACTACACAATATGCTTTGTATACGCTTTTTCCTCTCCTTGGTTTTGCTGCGCAACTATAAACTTCTTCGCGGCCACTAAAAACTGTCGGTACTCGGTACTTCCACCAGGGAAATTCATTTATAGACAAATGGCAGACAAAGCACAGAGTACTAAATAGTAACCTAAACTAATTTGGTCGGTTTATGCCAAGCGCAGAGTGTAGCTGACAGATATCTTTTAAGTCCTCAGCCTTGAATGTTGCGGGCAGCAGGGCGGGAGCGGTGGCGGCGGCACGGGAAGCCGTCTAGCAAGCCGCGCGCCGCTGCTTTTGAGGCCAGAGGCCGTAGACAAAGTCCCTTTCGTTAAAAATGATGACGAAATTCGTTATCAAAATGTATGGGATTTGACATTCGACAGTCTGCGATCTGCCTATGAATCAATTTCTCTGATGGTACAATGTTTAACCCATTACAGACGACGTGCTTCGGGAGCCAGATCAATGTTCGCAGCAGTACCCGGGTCTTAGACCCTTCTCCACGGCTGAGGCTGACGCCATCCGTCAGTACATAGACAAGTTGGACAATAGTGTCCACTTCGTCGTACGTTTACATGCGAGCTTTGAGGCGAGGAAGGTAATTTGGTAGGGTGATGACGTAGGGTGATTTTGTATTTCTCCCACACATAACTGCGGATTCGCATCGCAAATATCTGCGATAAAACTCATAATAAAAATGACATTGCGATGCGATGCGAATTCGCAGTTTATATCGCCCTTAGTATTATATTTTAGTGAATGTAATCGGGGTCTACCGTTTTAATCAATAGTTAACTACAGCATGATTGGTGAGACATGATCAATACTTAAGGAGAGTACTTGGTACTCGATTCTCATTATAATTATGTAATAAAATTAGGTACTTAATTTTTGACCAAATTTCCCTTTAAATAAACGAATCATGGACACTTAGTAAATTACTATGCAGCCGGCGCGGCGCGGCGGCGTGCGCCCGGTGTCCATGCGTTGGGTAAATAATTATTTAACTTTAATGCTACATTTACTCAGTGATCACTTGATATATTTTTTTTTCAACTAATATAATAGCCAAATATCACGTCCTCGAGTATTGAACATGCCTCACCAGTCACTAGTCATGCTGTACATTATGTGGATAAAAAATATAATAAATAAGCAGGCGCTTATAGCGGGTATTTTACAATTTTCACCTGTTGCATTGCTGTCGCAAAATATTTTAGTACGGTGCAGGTTTTGAATCATATTATGTGCAAATAATTTCGAATTGTGATGCAATGTCGGATTTCTCTTCGATTGTACCTACTTACTACAACAAGGGCACATCTATGGGACGACTGAACAACTAGACTCGTGGGCTGGCGTCAAGTCAGTAGAGGTACTTAAATATGCCGACTAAGATGTGCAAAGGAGAAAATTTTGTCTACATCTTTTCTCGATGTTTGATGGTTTGTCTTCATCTCTATTGACCCTAGCATGACAAACATTTTTTCTCGTGTAAATCTGTCATTGAAATACTTAACGCATTTTTCAAACATTTTTATAGAGTTTTGTCGAGATAATATCTAGATTTTGACATTATGGGACGAGTAGTTTTTAATTATCTCGAGAGTGAGGTATCTCGTTGGCGCATGCTAGGCAGGCTGTATCGCCTTTATGCATCATAGATATTCATTGTTCTTAAAATGTACATTTTTATGCATCAATATTACTTGTTTAGGAGTGCATCCTGTACCCGTGGCGGTACACCACCCGCGCGCCGAGCGGCCACCGCAGCCTTCAAGCTATCGGCGAGTCTGCGGCGCGGCAGGCGAGACTTCCAGACGGGAGGCTGTATCGGGTACATACTACTACCACAGAATCTTATATCAGTCCAATCAAATTACGAAATAAATAAACATGAACGAACACAGTTTGGGGATTTAAACAAGATTTTAAGGAATTAAGGATATACAGGGGGGTGTATTCTGAGCATAAATTCCAATTTGAGGGGTTCCACTGAGGTCAGCTCAAGGTCATTTCGATGGAAACGCGTTTCATTCGATATCTCGAGAATGATCAGTGTTAGGCAAAAAATTGTCGAGTCCTTTTCTCTTCCAAATTTTTAAATTAAATAATTAAGTGGGGCTCCCATACAAAAAATACAATTTTCAGCCTATTTTTGCTCCATTGTGGTACGGAACCCTAAGTGCGCGAGTCCAAATTGCACTTGGCCAATTTTTTTTTATTAGGGTATTCAAAATTGGAACAGACAGTCCAACACTGCTGACGGCAAGTTTGTCAATTTAAATCAAAATAAAGCATGAATTAAGTACCTACTCATTTAAAAATGCACTAGATGATGCCCGCAACTCCGTTGTGCCAAAATTAGTTTATCGCGCGGGCACCGTATATTTTTCCGGGATGAAAAGTATCCTATGTCCTTTCCCGGGACTCAAGGTATCTGCATTTTCCATACCAAATTTTAGCAAAATCGGTTCAGCGGTTTGGGCGCGAAAAGGTAAAAGACAGACAGATAGACAGACAGACAAACAGACACACTTTCGCATTTATAATATTTCCAAAATGCATTGCATTAGTTCATCACGTTGCAATGTGACTCAAGCGGCCCATTCACGGCAGTACGCCTTGCCGTCCGCCGGCTCACGAAGGACAGTGAATGGTCGCAGGCCTGCCGCCATGCAGGCCTGCGACACCATTCACAATCCTGCACGGCGGACGGCACGGCGGATGGCACGGCGGACTGCCATGCAGGATAGTGAATGGGCCCTTTTATACCCTTTTTTTTTCTATCTACTGTGGCTAGTATTTACGTTCAGAATGCCAGTGATTTCCCAAGTACCGATTCCCGGTGTAGATAGAGTCATTCGATTATTTTATTTTGATAATATTTGTCGATAAAGGAGATAGTCAAATGGCATTACCTACTAATGAGACCACGGTCGGACATTTGTATAATTTGCTTATCTTTATCAAAATATGATAATAGGTACCTATCTATTCATGCGTCAGTACCAAAATCGAATCTAACCATCCGAATGTTAGCGTTCAGACATTCTAGTTTTTCAATCGTGATCTGTCATAATTCCATAGAACAAAGATTGTGCTCACAAGGTTTTTAGCTAACCTCGGCTTTTGATAAGTTTGTCCCTTTCTTGTACTGAATGTAAGAAAGAAGCAAGACGTGGCTTATTGTAAAGCGAGTATAGGTAAGTTTAGTGAAATTGGGGCCATATAATTTTTAGGGTTCCGTACCCAACGGGTAAAAACGGGACCCTATTACTAAGACTTCGATGTCTGTCCGTCTGTCCATCTGTCTCCAGGCTGTATCTCAGGAACCGCTATAGCAGGATTGCTGAAATTTACACTGATTATCTACTTCTGTTGCCGCTATAACAATCAACAGCAAATACCTACTCAGGTACTAAAAAGAAAACATAATTAATATTTAAGGGGGGCATACAAAAAAACAATTTTTTGCCTATTTTGGCTCAATGGTGGTACGGAACCCATCGTGCGCGAGTTCGACTCGCAATTGGTCCATTTTTAGGGTTCCGTAGTCAACAAGGAACCCTAAGGTTTCTTACAGGCACGTGTCGACGGCAGTCGACGGCAGACGAAGTCACGTGTTGGCGGCAGTCGGCGGCAGTCGACGGCAGCCGAAGGCAGCCTTTGACAGTTTATGACGCTTGCAGGGGGCCTACCACGACCTTTCCTAAAACTATATTATTTCCAGAACACTTTGTTGTAAGATTACAATAACATTACCGTACTCACTTTTTAAATATATTTTACTAAAAAACAGTGTAAACAATGCAAAGCAAAATAATGTTAAATCCGCTGTGAAATATCAAGTATTTAAGATCGCTAGCTTGACGTTAAAGTAATAAATTATTATTTGTCAAACGGTGTCGCTTAGTAGAGTTGGTGGTAGGCCCCCAGTTGTGACGTACCGCCTAAAGGTAAGCGTCCACAGGTCGGTATCGTACGCAACGGACGTCTCGTATCAAACAGATAATTTTTTCACAGTACGTCAGCTGAATCAGCAGCGTACGGATTACCGCGTTTAGCCTAGTAAATGAATGCTCAAAAGGGGGGTGTGAATGGAAAAGTCGAAAGCAGAAATTTTGACTTAGGAAGCTTGTTTGGACTAATTTGAAGATAAACACACTGGCTAGTCAGTAGTCGGTAATCCGTACGCTGCTGATTCAGCTGACGTATTGTAAAAAAAATATCCAGAGCCAAAATACCAATTAAAGAGTTTGTTTGTTTGAACGCGCGAATCTCAGGAACTACCGGTCCCATTTGAAAATTTTTTCAGTGCTAGCCCATTTATCGAGGAAGGCTAGCCTATATTTTATCACGCTAAGACTAAAATAGGCGCGAAGAAATAGAGGAAAAAGTGAAAAAAACGGGGGAAAATTATTTGACAGGGCTTATTTGAATGCGCTAATCTCAGGAACTACTGGTCCGATTTGAAAAATTATTTCAGTGCTAGCTAGCCCATTTATCGGGGAAGGCTATAGCCTATATTTTATCACGCTAAGACTAATAGGAGCGAAGAAATAGAGGAAAATGTGGAAAAAACTTATTTGAAAGGGCTTATTTCACGAACTACTGGAGCAATTTTTCTGTTATTTGGCAGAGATAAGAAGTAGACTACGTGAAGGATCATAGGCTATTTTTTGTGGACTAATTTGTCGGTAAATATCTAATTTACGCGGGCGAAGCCGCGCGGAACGTTTAGTATGAAAAATATTTTTCCGTGACGTTTCGCGTCGCTCCGCTGCAGTTTAGTCGCGCCAAATGCGTTACTTTATCTAATAGTAATAGCCCAAATATCTCCCGTCACTAGCAAAACTAGCGAATATCGGTAACACTCCACCAGAAATGATTAAGTTTTATGATAATTTGCGATCTTAGATTTGTCTGTCCCTTTTTAATATTAAACGAAAACAAGAGAGAGAGAGAAGCAAATGGGTGTTTTTTGACCGTGTATATTATATTTTCTAACATTTAGGTTCATCAAGCGAGCACGGACGGGCGAGTCGCGGGTACGCTGAGCGACTACATAGCAGGCGTGCTGGGAATACCGCTCGTGTTTATGCTGAAGCCGTATTACCCGCCCTTCGCTAATCAAACTGATGTCACGGTTTTAGGTAAGTTGACGAGCTGGTAAGCATTGGTTTTTTTAAGGGGCCGGGCTACCCTCGAAATTCTCGTACATACGTAATACCAAAATCATTTTCTCATACGAAAATATTTAACATGTTAGAGTTATTTTTCAGCTTAAAATAGTAATTACCTAGGTTCCTGCACAAAAATTAACATCAAAATATTTAAACACTAAAAAAATTTTTGTGTATAATTTTTTTTTTTGCTAAATTTACTAATACGGCTAATACCTTATTTTTCACCTTAAAATAGTAATTATAGTCAGGATATTTTAATAGGCCACATTTGAAGGTTCATCAAAATTGTACCAGGTTACCTTATAGCGACGTACATAAAAAATAAATATTTTCGTTTTGTTATAACTGAACAATTGATTAACTTTTTTCAATTACGATTACATATTTATTGGAAATATGACCGATACGAATTATTTAACGATTTGCTTTTGCTGATAAACAATTCTAAACGTAATAAACAAATTCTGATCTTAATAATTGCACGTCGTTACAATGTTACGTCAGCTGACCTTTTTTCTTTTTAAACTCTAGGGAAGTTACCCTTAAAATCGAAAGCGAATAAATAGTATCGATGCATTGATTACTTGTAACGAAATATCCCCATAAATTAATAACCACGTTGTGAAAAGTAACACATTTATGTGAAATGAATAATGACAATACTACATTTAACAGTTTTTATAATCCAAGCGAATAAATGCATTTTTTTTGTAAATTATGTACTTGTCTTATTTTGCTCCTTGAATTTGCAAAAGAAAAAGTAATAATGGGACAGGAGTTTGTTTCAAACGTATAAAATTCAAATATTTTATTTCAAGTCCGTATCGATTTATTCGTTTTGGTCGATGTTTTTACGCAGCTCACCTCACTATGGAGATTAATCTGACAGATGTCAAATGTGGCCTATTAAAATGCCCCGACTGTACCTAGGTTCCTGTACAAAAATTAACTTCAAAATATTTAAACAAAAAAAAATGTGTATAACACTAAAAAATAGAGTAAAACACTAAAAATATATAAATAAATAGTAAATTTACTAAAAATATTTAAATACTAAAAAATATTTTTTAGAGTTGAAATATTTAGTAGTAAATTTACTATTTATTTATATATTTTTTAGTGTTTTACTCCAGTTGAAGTTAATTTTTGTACAGGAACCTAGGTAATTACTATTTTAAGCTGAAAAATAACTCAAACATGTTAAATATTTTCGTATGACAAAATGATTTTGGTATTACGTATGTATGAGAATTTCGAGGGTAGCCCGGCCCCTTAAGAAGATGTAAGTGCAATATTGGCAGTTTTGGAATAGTTAAAATACGAAAGATCATATTTTCACGTAATTAAGGGGAAGACAGCCAATTCGACATCTTTGTGCAGTTTTCTAGACGTTATAAAGAATCCTGGCCACGCCCAGGAGCTCTTTTATTTGATTTAATATGTGTGGATGTGCTACAGCTTATATGTGGGAGAGCCATGCATCGGCACGAATGGGCCGGCTCGGCCGGAGAGATACCACGTTCTCACAGAAAACCGGCGTGAAACAGCGCTTGCGCTGTGTTTCGCCGAGTGAGTGAGTTTACCGAAGGCCCAATCTCCTACCCTATTCCCTTCCCTACCCTCCCCTATTCCCTTCCCTTCCCATCCCTACCCTCCCCTATTACCCTATTCCCTCTTAAAAGGCCGGCAACGCACCTGCAGCTCTTCTAATGCTGCGAGTGTCCATGGGCGACGGAAGTTGCTTTCCATCAGGTGACCCGTTTGCTCGTTCGCCCCCTTATTTCATAAAAAAAAGCTTGGGTACGGCTTCCGTACAAAAATGCCCCTTGTTCTTTATTTAGGGCCTGTTTCACCACTCCCTGATAAGTGTCGGATAGGCTATCCAGAACTTATCTGACAGAATCTGCATACTCTGTCTGTCAGATAAGTTGTAGATAGCCTATCAGGCACTTATCAGGAAGTGGTAAAACAGTCCCTGAATGTTGTTTTTCAGAGGCGTACGTGAACAAGTCAATATCAGCTATAATAAGTTTGGTGCGTGGCTGGAGGAGCAGCACCAAGCAGAACACTTTGTCGTTCTTCGGCAGGGATATAGAATTTTAATAAATTATAATCTATACAAAATAGTTGATTATTTACAGGATGTTATTTTCACAAAGCTATACCTAAAACTTTTAGCCCTCTGCTAATAAAATATTAACACAACGTATAACATTAGGGTCCTCTGGCTTTTTCTCTTATTATGACTTTTCCAATATACTAGACGAAGACAAGCAAACTTTGTCTAGTTGCGCGTTGCGTTAATGTTTTTATGAAGATAAAATCGCATAGAACAATATTTTTTTAAACTACTAACAAGTTAATATATAACTTTGAGAGTAGCTTCATTTTGATTAGACAAACAACATTTTTATCTGCGAAAAGTCTTGAAAGTGGTAGCTAATAGAGATAGAAAGGATTTCATACTTTTGATTTGATGGTCCTAAAATATGAATTGTTCTATTTGTAGGACAATGTTACTCTTAAATTATATAACTATTAACCTACCAATATACAAAAAATCTGCTGGTTAGGGTTTCGTTTTAGGATACCGTAGTCAACCAAGTTTTGTTGATTACAGAACCCTGTGAAAATTTCACAATCTGTGAAAATTTCAGAAGTCTAGCTATAGCAGTTCTTGAGTTACAGCCTGATGACAGACAGACGGACAGACATCGAAGTCTTAGTAATAGGGTCCCGTTTTTACCATTTGGGTACGGAACCCTAAAAAAATTGTTCTAGGATTCCCTGACTAGCACTACGCGGCAGCGACACGACGCGACACGGCACTTTGATACTACAGCGTGTGCAATGTCGTTTTAGGCCTTTTTTTTAAATCAAACAAATACGTTGGCCAGCAACATTTATAATCTTTGAAGATCTAAAAATAAACAACATTTAAGTTAATATGAGCAATTTACATTATTTACAACATCGCGGAATGCGATTATCTTGTGATATTTTGCGCGTCGTTGCTCCAATTGTCAGCTAGAGTATTCAGGGCCTGCACGAGTAGTTCCTGTCTTTTGTTGCTTTTGAGATCATCGTGATGTAGCACACTGATGTACAGAGAGACTCGGTGTAAGTGGACCAGTCTTCTGAATAATGAGTCCTTCAGCTGTCGCACGTCCGTCCGCCGCCAACTTTTTAAATTGCGACTTACGAGCGCCGCGATGTGATGCCTCAAGTCTATCAAACATTTCTTCTTCTCGTATTGTTCCTGTGATAATATAAAGAAACCGGTAATTATTGACAATAATTTATACATGTTTGTATCCATACAACTAAGTTCAATTTTCGATAATATTTAAAAAAAATAAAGCTAGTAAATACAATATTCCTAAACTCCAAAATAACACTGTACTTGTGTCAATCCAGAACCTAAATACACACAAAATTTGGCCAAAATGTATGCGTTACTATTACTATTACTCACTGACAAATATTACGTCTTTATCCCCTTGCTGATAAAATATTTAAAAACAATTTACCCTCGTCTATCACATTTCAAAAGACGCTCTATAGCATATATAAAACATTTTGTATGTTAACTATTGCGTAACAATTTTCATTAGGAGGTTATACTATTAACGTGATAGTAACTCACAGCGGGCATCGCGCACAACGCGAGTCGCACGCGCAGGCGGCGCGGCGCGGGCAGCGAGCGCAGCGCTAACGCCGTCAGCCCGCCCGCAGACACGCGCACGTGGGACGGGTACACGCGACTTTCAGCCTCGTCGCTGAAACGATATGGTTGAAACTAGCTTGATAAACTTGTTTAAGTGATCTCCTATTGTAATATCCTAAGCCCTAAGGTATGGGAAGTACCGTAAATAATTAATGTATTGACATACAGCGGACCTCATCAGAATATATTTATTTATTTTATTTATATTTATATATTATAAATACCTTATAGACTAACATACATACAATTATACTAAAAACTAATACTAACACTGAAACACTAAACACGTATTGTCTGCGACGTGGGGCGCGACGTGTTCGGAAGTTGTCCTCGGAACCTCCTGTAGACGACTCCAATCGGCCAGAACTCCTTCTCGAAGGTCGGTAGATGGCGTGTCGGGACTTTCACCACAAAGGAGCTAAAATTCACTTTGTGGCGGGAATATGACGGATCATTTGGGATGGTTGTGTCAACTCAATGCTGGTCGTGATCTGTCGGCTGGGTTTGACATAACGTGACCAAATTACATATGTAATAGGTGCCTTTGAATAAACTTCTCTGATAGTGCAAACCAGCTCAAAGTTCAATTTCAATATTTTATCATTGGTTGGTAAGCAAAAAAGATGAATTCTTGCCTGTCATTTGACTGACTTGAAGTATTAAAAATGTTAGGAATATTGCGAGGGGAGTGTAGGGCAATTATTTGTTTTAATCCATGCGGACTGTACCACAACTCCTCGAAGCGCGCGTCTGTTTTGCTTACTAAAAGTTTGGTGACGACTAATTATTATTTGGTCGGGTTACGTCAAGTTCAAAGACGACTAACACATCGTGACCAAAGATCTACCTACAATATTCGTCACTCACCCGTCAGTGGGGAATACATGCAGCACGGGGTAAACGCTGGAGGTGTAGGCCCAGGGCAGGTCGTGTCGCGCCGCGTCCAGCCGCGCCGGCGCCGCCGCCACGCCGCACGCGCGCAGCAACCGCGCCGCAGACACGAGCGCACGCGTCACGTGCGCGCCGCATGCACCGCCGCACACGCCTAACAGTTTCAACTGGGAACAAAGTTATTGACTCAGGAATGTTATTTTAATGTGAATAACATGCAGTTATCCTACCGATACTATGCATGCTAGCTGTGTGCCCTGGCTTTGGCCCTGGCACACGGGCCGATTATCCAGTCACGATTCTAAAGGTCTAAACACACTAGGCTGAATTACGCCGGCGTAAATTCCGCAGCGTTTACGCCGCGTTTACATTGCATACAAAATACGGGCCGAATACTAGAAGTGACACACTATTACGTCGCGTTTTGTATACGTTTGACATTTGCGGCGGAAATTACGCCGGCGTAATTCAGCCTAGTGTGTTTAGACACAAACACGATTCTGTAACGGCACAAAATCACCTGAGATACTCCCACCCTCCGTATTTTCCCCGCTGTAACCGTACACGGTTTAGCGATTCTATCACGCGTTTGCTATATTAAATCTTTAACCTACTTACCGTTCCTGGAGTCCTTATGAATTTTCTAAAAGTGCGTGTCGTCAGATCCTGTATGACCGTTAGGTTCCCTGTAATATCGGCGTCACCGCTCGATCCAAAATAGTGCGTGTGTTTAGCGTCCTGCACGTGAGTGCGAAGAGACCTTTTTAGATTACTTCTAGTAAAGTTGTAAATAAATTCCCTTACAGACTGAGCACTGTATTCCTTTGTGAGAACATATTGACTCTCTTGCTGAAATAAAATCACATGATCCATTAATAAATTTGTTAAGTGTACACGCACGCAAAACGCGTACGCAAATGTGCAAGTACTTGTATAATTTGCCTACATGCACGCAAGACGTTTACGCAAAGTGGCACGCACGTACGTGTATAATTTGCGTACATGCACGCAAGACGTTTACGCAAAGTAGCACGCACGTACGTGTATAATTTGCACACGCACGTAAGACGTTTACGCAAAGTGGCACGCACGTACGTGCATAATTTGCGAACACGAACGCGCAATGACTTTTTATAGACATTAATAAAAACAGGCGCATACCTTGCTATCTAATATAATCACAGCCGTCATATCCTTCTTATTCTTAATATCAACACCGAGAGCTTCGGCAAAATGATAGTTCCTCACGCTATCTATTGCTATGAAATACAATGAGCTATTTGTGGCGCAGGACAGTCCATCTAAATGCGTTATATTGCCGCTCTTCACTTTGGCAGGGTAAACTGTAGGTGTGAGCTTGTACGCGTAATGCATTAGCTTACAATAATGCCTGATATGGTCCCGAACGAGATTCTCGGCGGATAGAGGGTCGTCTTCCAAAGGCAACATTGTAGTTTCAACCCTATGACAAAGTTTTTCGCAAACATTATAAGAATATAAGCTGGCAACACAAAGAAGTTTTAGTTTTACAACAAATAACAAAGTGTAGCAACTTTACTTTTTTTGCAAGTCTGTTAAAATGTAATAAAGAAGACAATGCGTAAATGTATGCGCCAAAACATTTTAAATTTTTTCGTTATTGATTTTGAAATATCTATTTTTAAATCAAATGATTTCAAAAAAAAAATGAATTGAATTGATTTTCAGGGGCAAAGTTATATATAAATGTTATAAAAATCAAGTACTTACTCATCATCTTTATCATCCATATCGAAATCAAAATCACGTTGTAGATGTTCCTCAAATGTCTGACATTTCTCATACCTATCATAGTAACTTTTCTCAGCTGGCAAGGATTTTTCGTATCCGCACTGATCTAGAAATCCCATCGTATTCCAGAAAGCGGATTTTTCGTTGGAATTCTCAATCAATTTGGATATAGCCAGGCCATGTTTCAAAACGTAGTCGAACATTTCATTTTTCATATTGTTCTGTGTTACGTTATACCACGGGTTCTTATTATATTCTGTTATGAATTGTTTTTTACTGGTTTGTGTGACTTTTACTGGTTTGTCGTAGCTAGCTTGGCACGGTTTAAACAGGTTCTTTTGCTGGTATATTAGCCGTTGTATTTGTTGTAACTTAGCTAGTTCTGCAGTCCATTGGAAAGTGATGTTGCTCTTACAGTTATAATACTCCATGGCGACTTCTCTTAACTGAAACAAATTGTTAAAATTTAATAGTTTTATAAATAATTAGTTAATCTAAATAAATCAAATTGTTTTTTTTTTCTTCTCTAAAATCTCTGCAGTCTGCATCTTAGCAAAATGTCAATAGGTACCTAAAACAACATAACAGGTTTTTACGCCTCTAGTACACAGACGCTGCGAACCGATTTACTGTCTCACCCGCCACACGACAATGGCTTATATTGCATCTCGCTCTATTTATTTATTTATTTATTCTCTTTATGTACAAAATTAAGACATAATATTTATAAAAGTGACAATATAACATTGGCGTACTTATCTATTTAAGAGATCTCTTCCAGCAAACCATAAACAGAAGTGGATATAAAATGGTGTGAAAACAGGGCAATGTACACTAAAGACACAACATTTAAACTAGTACAATAAAGACATAATACTAACACTTAAATCCTATAGCTAAATTCATAATATATTAATATACCTACATACTTAAATAAGTAACATATTAAAATAAACATACATATACAATACTTACATACAATATAAATGAACTTAATTTTATTAAAATAAAAATTATAGGTATTATGTGATATGAAGAAGCAAAATTTTGTAACTAAAATATTTATTAAGTAGAAGTAAATTAAACCAGCGATAAATAGTAACGTTTTAATCTTAATTTAAATGTGGAAACAGTAGGTGCCTCACGAATGTGATCTGGCAAACTGTTCCATAGTTGCGCCGCCTTACACGAAAATGAGCCCTCATAGAAGATTGTGTTACAGTTCTATTCCTGTTTCGCAGGTTTTTCTCGTTCGGTACGCCGCTGTTTCGCAGTTCGCGGCGTCGCGCGTCGGTGTACTAGACCTAGAGACGTTATAGACCAAATGAACTGGCCAATTTATGTAAACTGTTTAACTTACACTAATTGCACAGCAATACGTTTTTAGTATCTAAGTGATAACAGAGTTTTTAATTTAATAATTTAAAAAAAATCCCATGTTTTAATAAGCACGTAGGCCTTATCAGCATAGCAACGATATTGTAGAATGGAAAGAAATGGAAATTTTTGATACTGTTATGTCACAGAGATAACCCCAGGTGACCTGTATCGCTAAGTGATGGCCTGAGACTATCTTAATCGCCTTGTATCTGGATATAAAAACACCTAGCTTTCCAAAAATATCTCATACCATTCGAGACTCGTCAGTCAAGATGAATTCCCTCGTGTGCCTCTGTTTCGCTCTATTCTGCGTGTCAGGTGTACTCTCTAACGCCTTAGACCCCAAGCAAGCCGAGGAACTATGCCTCAAGAAGTACCAATCCGGTGCCGAATTCGACATGAAGAACGCCCTGGGCGAATGGTTCTCAATCTACTACTGGCCACCGAACCGCGGGGAAACTATGGAAAAATGCGGAAAATCCTCTTTCAAGGAGGTATCCGCGTCGGACATCAAAGACTGCAAAGTGGCACTGCCACAGGGCGAAACTATCTACGAAGTTGAATACTTCAACGATAAGTTCCAGGCAAAGCGATACGTTTACGGTGCTGGCTCCACTCAAGTCATAGTCGACTGCCAGAAGGAATCTCAGGACAAGGTGGTGCATAGAGACCTAGGAAATGGCAAGCTCTTGGCAGCTATCTGCCCAAGCGACATCGCCGTTCTGCTCTCTAGGAACTTGGTGTCGGCTGCTGAGCTGCAGCCTATCGTTGAGAGCGTGGCTGTCATGAAGGGAGTTCAAGGAGCCTCGGACTGCAAACTCCCGTAAGAATGTGTTGCTCAGGGTTTGGATTCTAATCTGTATTTCTAATTAAGTTACAATCAATATACATGTTTTTCTTACTAATTGTATTTTTATTTATTTGAATATAAGGGAAAAGCACTAATGCTAAACACGGAACTTATAGACGACACTTACGAAAAAAATATCATAAAATAAGAAATACTTAAATTATTTCTCAACTGTAAATTTTAAAAAGATTCTCAAGCTATCTGTTGATGTGAAAAAATATAACAAAATTTTAAAATGGGATCATACTCTGGGTAACAAGTGTCATTTTCCTCGAAACCTGATCTCATGCACCGAAATTTATGATTTTGGTCTCATTCGATTCGGAATACCATCTAGAACATTCTATCAAAATTCCAAGAGGGGCTGAAAAAAAAATGCAAAAGTTATAAACAATAAAGTAAACAAAAAAGATGGGTTTGGTTTTTTTTAATATTTCATAAACTATTTGAGATAGTCAAAATTTGAAAATAGACCCTTAAAGAGCAGGAATTTTCCCAAAACAAATCCTAACTTTTACAACTTTATCAACAATCCTTATAACTTAATTTTAGCGGCGAAAGTAATGGTAAAATCGCACAGTTCGCGTTTCGCGTGATTTGCCACAATCTGCCACGTGAACTAAAAATATATTTTAACTGATTAAATATTAATATTATGGAATTAAAAAAAAATTGGTAGTAAGTAGACATATCAATAAACAAGAATTCGTCAACAAAAGTAAATTATCACCATTTATTTAATTGTTATGCTTTTCTTAATTTGTTAATAGTCACTATTTTAATGTTAACATAAAAACGCAGATTTTTTTCAAAACAAGAAATCTAGATTTTTAAAATTATTTTGAGCCAATCTTAAAAGGGCTTAGAAGAGATCCCCGTTTGAAAAATTGAAAAATTTTGTTTTTTTACTTTTTTATGAACAATCAAAGGCATTCAAGAATTTTTCATGTAAATAAAGTAATGAGGGGATTTTTCACCAATAAAAATTATTATTTAAATTTCATTAGTTATAATTAAAAATATAAATATTGATATCTGGTTTCTAACAATAACAAAACAAAATAGAAACAATAATTGGACATACATATAAATACCGTAATGGCTTTATTTACATGAATATTTTTTAATGCCTTTGATTGTTCATAAAAAAGTGAAAAATCAAAATTTTTCAATTTTGCCAAGTGGGGTTTCCCTTCTAAGCCCTTTTAAGATTGGCTCAAAATAATAAAAAAATCTAGATTACTTGTTTTGAAAAAAATCTGCGTTTTTATGTTAACATTAAATTAGTGACTATTAACAAATTAAAAAAAGCATATCAATTAAATAAATGGTGATAATTTATTTTTGTTGACGGATTCTTGTTTATTGATATGTCTTCTTAGTAACAATTTTTTTTATTCCGTAATATTAATATTTATTCACTTAAAATATTTTTTTAGTTCACGTGGCAGATTGCGGCAAATCACGCGAAACGCGAACTATGCGTTTTTACCGTTACGTTCGCCGCTCAATTAAAGTTATAAGGATTGTTGATAAAGTTCCAAAAGTTAGGATTTTTTTTTTTGGAAATTTCCTGCTCTTTAAGGATCTGTTTTCAAATTTTGACTATCTCAAATAGTTTATGAAATATTAAAAAAAAAACCAAACCCTTCTTTGTTTGTTTACTTTATTGTTTATAACTTTTGCAATTTTTTTCAACCCCATCTGAAATTTTGATAGAATGTTCTAGATGGTGTTCCGAATCGAATGAGACCAAAATCATAATTTTCGGTGCATGAGATCAGGTTTCGAGGAAAATGGCACTTGTTTATCAGACTATCAGTTTTCGTAAACAATGTGACCGCGTCAACACGCGCTCGACAATTTCTTAACAAATAGGTTAAGGAAGGCAAAATTTAGCACGTAAGTTTTGAAATACATTTATTTGATTTTTTAATTTCTATTGATTTCATTGGATTTATGGTCATGTTGTATACACTAATTAAAGTTTATTTATGATTTTTTAAACATTTTCCCTAACAATATAAAGGGTGTCTACTATTGGTTATTGAAAATATAAAAAACCTAATATAGATGACATAGATCTCATTGTTTATTTTTTGCAATACATACTAAATTTATTTTGTAGTTTTTTCTACTGCAAATATCATCACTATTCCCTGAAAATATAATTCTGTTTACAAACCAACATTAAACTTAGAACTACTGTACCTAAAAATGGACATGGTGTCTAATAATAGACCTTGTAGTGATCTAAAAATCTATTGCTTTAGTTTTTTAGCAGTAAAAAGAAGAAAACCGGCCAAGTGCGTGTCGGGCCACGCGCAATATAGAGTTCCGTAATACCGCTAGTTTTTTTTTTTTTTTTTTAATTTTTGTGTGGTCAATGAATGTACATTTATAACGTGTTTTACACTACAACCTCATCTCAGTTACTGTCAAAGGAATTTGAACGAAAAGTTCCTTTATACTTCGCCGAATACATTTTTTTTTAGTTGATCGACTATTACTCAATAACTTATGAAGTCTTCTTAGCCGTGATAGTTTTCCTTTTAAATTCAGCATATTTTCTACTCCCGTGAATTTTTTTACATTTCCAGAAGCAACCGTTTAGCTGGTAGAAGGGGGGGACACTGGACTCTAACGATTTTTTCCACTTTAAAACTTAATATTTCACAAACGGATCCCTAAATCGGAAAATGATCTATAAATACTCATAATATTTTTAAAAAACCTATCCAACAACACCCCGCACGATGGGGTGGACGCGAAAAAAAATTTTCATCCCCGCTTGATGTGTATGGAAGGTACCATAAAAAAAATTTTTAAGATTTTATGTACCATTTTGTTGCCATTATTAATATGTGCATTCATGCCAAATTACAGCTTTGTAGGTCCTATAGTATCTGAGCAAAACCACGGACAGACAGACAGACGGACAGACGGACGGACAGACCGAAACTATAAGGGTTCCTTGTTGACTACGGAACCCTAAAAAGGAGAGATGAGCAAAGAAAGAAGAAAAAAGAAGAGGCAAGAGAAGCATAGAGACTGAAGACTGAAAATAAATTTGTTAGGGAAAAAATATGAAAAATAAAAAGAAATATATAGTTTCAGCGTGGAGGAAGAATGAATAGAATCTGGAGACAACGTGGATAATATTTCTGACGCATGTAGTTACTATGATGAAGTAAATGAAATCTTTTGAAAAACGGCAGACCTAATAATAGGAAAAATGTAAGGGTATGCGCGCACGGGCAACTTAGTTGCTCGGCGATTTATTTGTCTCTCGATCAAGTATTTGGATATGCTCTAAATTGCATATACATAGTATGAAATTTCCCGAGAATCAGCCGATCGCTCCATAATGGATGCACCCAATATTCTATTTTTCGACGCTTTCTTCGGTTTTTCATTTAATTTTCGAAAGAGACAAATAAATCGCCGAGCAACTAAGTTGCCCGTGCGCGCATACGGTTAAATGTAATGTAATGTCATATGTCAACTATTAGTTCATAATTGGTGTCTACTATTAGTGATGTTCGTTTTTTGTGATGTCATCTATTAGGTCTTATGACTAAGTTCACAAAAAGACCAATAAAATATTTTTTTATTGATTTGTCAGAGAATAATTATAATAGTTTTATTTTATAAGAGTTACTGAACACATGGAAGAAGTTATCAATCCTGTATTTTCATAAATATATATTTTATAACATTCAAATGTTTTATGTTTCCTTAAAGTGTCGCCATTACTGCTTTTCCCTTAATTGTCTATGGAAAACATAGAATATTCTCAAGGAACAAGAAAATTCAGGACGCTCGAGTCTTTACTGTATGTTTTAGAAGTTTCATATATTTTCCAGAGAACAGAGCTTTTGTTAAATGGAAAATACGAATTAAAAAATGGGCCAAGTGCGAGTCGGACTCGCGCACGAAGGGTTCCGTACCGTTATAAATAAAAAATGGATTTGTATGGGCGCCCCTTTAAATTTTTACTTTATTTATTAATTGTTACATTATGTTACGTACATAGGTATAGGGTTTTGTAAGAATGTCAAGTGCCTACCAAAAAAGGCCAAAAAAATCACGTTTGTTGTATGGGAGCCCCCCTTAAATATTTAATTTATTTTGTTTTTAGTATTTTTTGTTATAGCGGCAACAGAAATACACAATCTGTGATAATTTCAGAAATCTAGCTATAGCGGTTTTTAACATACAGCCGGGAGACAGACGGACAGACATCGAAGTCTCAGTAATAGGGTCCCGTTTTTACCTTTTGGGTATGGAACCCTAAAAAACAAAAGGTAACCCCATGTAATGTTATAATTTTCAGTATTAAACAAATTGACAAGCAAACAAAAACATTGATTAGCTGAACAGTCGTTAATAATATTAAGTGTTTAGTGTTTACTTTAACCCATCAAGCATAAGAGCACCGGTGATCGCGACAACAATATAATAACAAAAGATTTCCAAGAATCTGCGATCGAAGCATTAAATTTACATAATATTAAATAATAAATAGGCACCTAATATAATTATTTTTGGCAGATAACCTGAATCGACACTTTTCGATATGAGATAGCCTTTGGCTATCTTTATTTGCAACTGCATTGACTGGCAAAAAAACTCTTTTACTGTCGCCTTATTTTACACTGTATGGTAATTTGTAATTTTTTGTCACGTAACTTATCGAAATGCTTTCTAAAACTATATGTAATGTTTGTATTTTAATTTACCAATTGAAATTAAGAATTTAGGGAGTTAGCGCGTTGTCACACAATGTCAACTAAAGGTGCCATGCGGCACATGTACGTACGGCAGCCGACGGCATCCGTTGACAGTTTATAAGAGCGCTTACAGACGAACGGCACATGTCGGCGGCACGCGTCGGCGACAGTCGACGGCAGACGACGGCACGTGTCGGCGGCAGTCGGCGGCAGTTGACGGCAGCCGTCGACAGTTTATCACGCTTGCAGTTGTGACGTAGCGCGTAAAGGTAAGCGTCCACAGGTCGGTATCGTACGCAACGGACGTCTCGCATCTAATGGATAATTTTTTTACAGTACGTCCACGTAATCGGTAATCCGTACGCTCCTGATTCAGTTGACGTACTGTGAAGAATTTATCCGTTTGATGCGAGACGTCCGTTGCGTACGATACCGACCTGTGAACGCTTACCTTTAGGCGATACGCCAGTCCGCGTGCGCTCGCCGCTCGAATAACACGTACACCGCGAAACTGCAACGCACGCGCATTTAATTTACAAGTCGTTAATGTAAACTTGTCTACAGTCTATAAAATTATTGTAATTACATCATTAGTGTTCACAAACATAAACTGGTTCGTTTTGTGTATGATGGTGATCTGTGGTAGATGTAACGAAGATGTCCCCGAAGCGATTGAATGCTCCGCATGTCATAAACACTTTGATTTTCCTTGTTCCGGGATTACGGAAAAGGGATATCGCAAACTCGGCGAACGTCAAGCCACATGGAGGTGTCGTCAGCACCAGTCAAATCCCACCCATCACAACCTCACCAACTTCTCCGTCGCCTATTACCCTTGACTCGGTCATGCGGGAGCTGATCAACATTCGTCACGAGCTCGCCCCTCTCACCAGCCTGACGGACGAAATTAAACTCATTCGCAAGGAACTGTCCGAATTGAAGGATTTGCCTGGCAAAGTAACAAAAATATATCAGCGATCGACTGCAGTTGAGTCCCTTCACTACGACGTATCGCGAGCGAAGTCATCTATCACCGATTTAAACAATTGCCAACGTGATATGGATCAATGGGTTCGTAGTGGTAATGGTAACTACTGGTCGAGCCTACAATGCCAGCCCATTCACAACGAAAATACAAGCGCAGCAATCTAAAATATTCTAAAGTATTATGTGGAGAACATGAAATAGGAACCTACTTTCTTTACCCCATAGTATGGGAAACTGGAATATGATTTATGGTATGTAAATGTTACAAAGAAACGAGTAAAATATTTTATAGTTTATACTCACCAACGCATATACTGGAATCTCTTCATACAGTGGATTCATCGGAGTAAACAATATAAGTATTGGATTCCCATCAGCATATCTTCCAAAGCTGAACGATTTCTTCCATATTGGTATGATTCTAACAACTGGTTGGGAGAAATTTTCCAGCACCCAAGTCATAAGCGCAGTATCGTTCCATTCTTGATTTTCATCCATTTTATATTCCTGTAACAACATGTTTTTGCTTTAGATGACTGTTACTTTTATTATTACTATAGACGGCGCCCGAATCGTCGTTGTGCCAAAACTTGTTTATCGCGCGGGAACCTTGCATTTTTCCGGGATAAAAATAATCCTATGTCCTTTACCGGTAATCAAAACATATCTCCATACCAAATTTCAGCAAAATTGGTACAGCGGTTTAGGTACAAAGAGGTAACAGACAGACAGACACACTTTCTCATATTTATAATATTAGTATCGAAGATAGACGGCCACATTGATTACTAAGGTTTTATAATATAATTTTAATTTTATATTTTATATCATATTTCACTGCTTAATAGTTAAAGCTATACTTGTACTATGTTTTGGAACATCTTCTCTATCTCCTTTTTTCTATAAATGTAATAAATACCTTAGTCTCATTCCACAGTAACAGTCTTGCTCTCGGCATTGAATCTACTCCTAAACTATGTGCTAGCTCCGAGGATGTAACAGTGGCAAAACATAACTCCCCAACCGTGTCATACTCCTTTGACTTCAGAGCCACACTGAACCATACATTGTAATACTTTGATGTCTCCGTCAGTGGTGTAAAACCAATGGCCACTGCCTGAAAATATTTTAAATAATGTTATACACCTAAAACTTTTGTTTTCTACCAATATTGGGTAATTTTATAATAGATATCCGATATTCAAAATAACCGCTATGATTGTGAAGCTCTTTATAGTATCAAAATTGATGTCAAACATCAAAATCATAAAATAAAACCAACCAAGTGCAGCAGCTATAAGGTTTATTTTTATGAAATTAAATGGTTTTTTATTATTTGTATATTTCAGTTGATTTCATGAAAGTTAAAAAATTAAGGTTTATCATTTATGACGTAAGGATAAAAATATCTACTTGCTAGATCTCGTTCAAACCAATTTTCGTTGGTTGTTTTTATAGTAATGTACATCATATATTTTTTTTAGACTTATCATGCCCGTATCTTAGAAGTTAGAGGGGGGGGGGGACACATTTTACCACTTTGTAAGAGTCTCTCTCGCAAACTTTTTAGGTTAGAAAAAAATTATATTAGAAACCTCAATATGATTTTTGAAGACCTATCCATAGATACCCCACACGCATAGGTTAGATGAAAAAATTTTTTTTCGTTTCAGCTGTACCTATGGGGACCCCTAAAATTTTAAATAATTTTTCCATTTTTGTATCAAAATCTTAATACGGTTTACAGATTACATCTACTTACCAAGTTTCAATAGTATATCTCTTACAGTCTCGGAGAAAAGTGGCTGTGACATACAAACGGACAGACAGAAATGACAAATCTATAAGGGTTCCGTTTCTTGCCATTTGGCTACAGTACCCTAAAAAATGGACATAACAAATGTTAAATGGACTTACATCACAAATAGATAATAAATGAACAATATCTTCTGTGCTTGAGACTCTTTCCATTGGTTTCATGATTAACTCCAAAAACCTTATCATACTCTCTGAATCCCTTGGACCTAAAATAATAATAACAATGTTAAAATTTCAGGATGGCATATATTTAATAAAATAGACACTTAAGGCTGTCACAGACAAAGCAGGTAATGTAAAGATGTATATTATAGCATGATACCTATAGAAATCGTATACAACAGCTATAATGTAAAAATATACATTGTAGCTGTTGTGTGTGGTCTCCTGACAATTTCTATAGAAAGATGTATCGAGATGTATCATGCTATAATATACATCTTTACATTACCTGTTCTGTCTGTGACAGCCTTTACTCAGACAGCACTTACAAAAATTAATGATTAGAGAAAACTTGACTCAACTGTCTAAATAGTTAATGGAATCAGGCGTTACTTTGCGGAAATCCATAGCTTAAAATTTAGTTTGTTATTATTTTTAGCAATATTCCGCGAAATAAACTTCCACCTTTAAGTAAATGAGTGAGTGAGTGATACGAACAACGTTCGTTAAGTGACGGACATTGTTTGTAGAGTCCACATCCTGAGGATGCTCCGGTGTTGGGGCGAAACGCGCGTCGAGGTTTTCAACCTGCATGGTGGTAAGGGGCCTTGCACGGATTCGCCAACATTATTGCTTGTGTGGTGGTGGTGTTTGCAAGCTCTTGCATGCGAGTGTATGCATAGGCAGTGTGGGAGGCGGGAGGTGCTGTACGCATGCCTATGCGTACACTCACTCATTTACTTAAAGATGGAAGTTTATTTCGCGGAATATTACTAAAAATAATAACAAACTAAATTTCAACTGTCTAAAGCTAATAGAAACTATTTTCAATCATATCTTGTTAAATCTTATGGCCCGGGAGCCAGGTAAATTTTTGGTCAATGATTTCCTCCCGGGCGAAACTTTGTAAAATGTACAAGGGACTTATTCTATGAATACTAGCGAGCGTCAGCTGCGACTCCGTGGGTGGGGTGGGCAGTGGCAGTCTCCCAAAGATGAAGAAATAAAAAATTTTTCAGTTATTTCCTCTCATTTGAAAATTCATTAGAGTATAGTTTATGTTGTATTTTTAAAGAAAAACTTAGTCAGCTGACCATAACACGGTGGATTATACGTCAGCTAGCTCCTTGAACATGAAAAAAAAAATTTTTTTCAATGATTTCCTCTCAGCTAAAAATTTACCTGGTGATCGTTCATATGCTACTATGAATGAAAATTAATATCAGCTTGCTGTATCTCAGTGGAAAGTTTGTCAGCTGGTTCCTTGAAAGTTGTAACGCATAGCATCTATGACCTACTGAAACTTATGAGCTGACGACTTTTCCCTTGACTTACAGCTAGCTGATTTTGTTTTTGGTTACTAGAGTATTTTAAGGCCATCCCCCGAGCAAACGACCTTGACCATACATTTGCCGCGTCGCCGAGATCGCACCAAAGCCCTATTTTTTTACTTATCTTAGTTCAAAATTGACCTAAAAAAAATTTAAAATGTGGAATATGTAGTTTATGATATTGTCGATCCATTGGCGTGTGTTTCAAATAACAGTAATTTGTAAATACTAAGGAGACGCTGGATGTATGCTTGAATTTTAATAAACCGGTTCTACTTTGGAAGCTGATATCATTAGTATAATAAACAAAAATATAAAATTTAAAACGTGGAAAGGAATGTTGATATGCTGAAGTTTATTGCTGTATTTTTATTATAACTTTGTAGCTTTCAAATTATGAGTTTATAAGCCCCTAAATACGGTAAATTACGGAATCTCCATAGGGAACGCCCTTAACAATACTCTGATTAATTTTCATCCAGGAGGATGAAAGCATTTCTTATGTTATTTGGCGGAATGTTTAATTTGAGAGTTTTGATGATAAATATAAAGTTTAATATTGGAGAAAATGCTGGTATTAGTAAATTAATTAAGCATTGAATAATCTATTGTGACATATTTTTTCAATTAATAAACTTTTATTTCTATTAATTTATTAAAAAAGTAATAAAAATTAATTATTTTCAATATCTTTTTGGCGACACAAGCCAAAAAGAGTTGAATATACTTAATTACAATAAATTATTCAATACTTAATTAATTTACTCATACCAACATTTTCTCCAATATTAAACTTTATACAGGGTGTAAAAAAATAAATGATAATACTTTAGGGTGTGTACGTGTACCTTGTAGAGAGTTCATTGTGAAAGTAGCAGTGCTGAAAGACGAAATTTTTTTTTCACTTTTGTACGGGGAAACTCGTGACGCTCAGGCCCTTGCCCATGCAAAAGTGAAATATATTACATATATTTTTATGCGTGAGTGTGAAGAGAGCAGTAGAAAAGAGAGGACGGGCTCTTAATTTTTATTCATAGTAGCATATAAACCTCAGGAAAACGATCACCAGGTAAATTTTTAGCTGAGAGAAAATCATTGAAAAAAAATTTTTTTTTTCATGTTTAAGGAGCCAGCTGACGTTTAATCCACCGTGTTATGATCAGCTGACTATGTTTTTCTTTCAAAATACTACATAAATTTTACTCTGATGAATTTTCAAATGAGAGGAAATGACTGAAAAATTTTTTTTTCTTCATCTTTGGGAGGCTGCCACTGCCCAACCCACCAACGGCGTCGCAGCTGACGGTCGCTAGTATTTATAGTATAAGTCCCTTATTCATTTTACAAAGTTTCGGTTGGGAGGGACTTGGTCATGAAAATCTGTCACTGGCCCCAGGTCTATTATACCTTTGTACAAAATTCCTCTAGAGGTAACACTATACACTATTAGTATAGGCCATGAGGGCACTTTACTATGCTGCAATCGACATTCACTCCCTGGGTTCCAACAATTTATTGCAGAAAAATGCACCTGTAATCAGAAATATTACAATATTAATTTATTTTAATTATAAATCTGTGAAATACAGATTTGACAATCAATGTAACTCTATCTGTATTTTTTTGTCTTTACAATCAGTAGATAACACATTTGTGTCAATATTTTAATGCCAAGTTCAGGTTTCATTATAAACAAGCTGAAAACTCTACATTATAATATATTGTATTTAGTTAATACAGCTTTAATCCTTCAGGCCCCGTGCGAGCACCGGTGATCGCGACAACAATAGAATACAATAGCAATTCCTGGAAATTCCGACTGAAGTATTAATAAAAGAAATTAGTTCTTATGACAGGAACTTACTCTATCAGTCAGTACATTGGCAGCTTTTTCAAACTCTCCTCTAACATACTGGGATTCAGCATCCCACGGGGCATAGTACATGACAAAAGATACATCTTGAGAATTGATAGCAGAGAGTGCTGCACTCAGCTCACCCTTATACCAGTCTTTTACTTCAGAGTTTCTATCAAAAAATCTTACTGCTTGAGGAACTTTGGATACTTTAGAAGGGCTGAAATATAAATTACCAATAAATTTTTGTTGTGTGTTAACTTCTAGTTTAATTTGTTAAACTGGTTTTAATTAAATTTGATATGGAGTCCTGGTTAAGGAGTAAGGACCTAAGATGGACTTGAGCATGGAAAATTTTACAATTTCCGCGCGATAAAATAATTTGTATGCAAACTAAGTTGCAGTTGGAAATATTTAGAGTGTAAATAACTTACAAATTGTGCAGAGCTCCATAAGTTGTTACGGCCAAAACAATGCAAAACACAGTTTCTATTATCAGCATGTTGAATGTTATGTCTCTACTGTTGCTTTGTTTGGGCACTTGCGTATTGATTTTCTCCTCTGGTTCATCGCTAGTAGCCGGGTTTGTTTTTAATGACGTGCCCTGTGTAGTCTTTTTAGTATCCACCGTTGAAATCATTACACGTCATTCAAAACAAAAAGTTTATCATAAACTTAAAAGTGGATTAGGTATTATTTTCAATCATAATTACATAAGAATTACTTATTAACTATCCATTTACGAACCACTTAACGTTTACAAAGTTTTGCATACTTAAAATTATTGTAAAATCCTGTTCATTTAGTTCGGAAAGCGAAAAATCCGGAAAAATCACTACAAAAATCCTGAAATGCAATGACATACGAGTTATGACAGCTGTGGCCTGTGAGTTGCAGTCAGCCGAATGACAATGACAATGACAAATGACAAGTGACAACTGGTACTGGCAGTCTATTTTTTTATTTAAAGTGAGGAAGGTATGAAAATATAAAACTCATCCATGAAAGATGACGGCGATTTGGAAATCAGGGCTTCATAACCAGGGCTTCATAAACTTATCGAATAACAGAAAAAATATCGTTACGTACCGTTATTTTCATAATGGTAGCCTGATAACGTTATTTTTTAACGATATTTAGTAAAATAACGTTATATTTACCGTTATCATTACAATGATATTTTTTCGTTAAGTATAAACGAACAAATATCGTTATAATAATAACGGTAAATATAACGTTATTTTCTGGTATCAGATATGCGATCGTGCACGGTGTACTAAATCTCACTCGCAGCCCACTTTTTTTGCGAGATTTGTGTGAAAGCGCGATTACGCTTAGAACATTTTCCCGCCTGTCATGCAGGGCTTCATAACGTTATCGAATAACAGAAAAAATATCGTTACGTACCGTTATTTTCATAATGGTAGCCAGATAACGTTATTTTTTAACGATATTTAGTAAAATAACGTTATATTTACCGTTATCATTACAATGATATTTTTTCGTTAAGTATAAACGAACAAATATCGTTATAATAATAACGGTAAATATAACGTTATTTTCTGGTATCAGATATGCGATCGTGCACGGTGTACTAAATCTCACTCGCAGCCCACTTTTTTTGCGAGATTTGTGTGAAAGCGCGATTACGTTTAGAACATTTTCCCGCCTGTCATGCTGGGCTTCATAACGTTATCGAATAACAGAAAAAATATCGTTACATACCGTTATTTTCATAATGGTAGCCAGATAACGTTATTTTTTTAACGATATCTAGTAAAAAAACGTTATATTTACCGTTATTATTATTACGTTATTTTTTCGTTATGGCATAACAAAAAAATAACGTAACGTTATATTTACCGTTATTATTATAACGTTATTTTTTCGTTATGGCATAACAAAAAAATAACGTTATAATAATAACGGTAAATATAACGTTATTTTTTGGTATCAGGTATGCGATCGTGCACGGTGCACCAAATCTCACTCATATTTAAAATGTAATAAGCGTTCTTTGTGAAAATACAAAGAAAAAAATACACCTTAAAAGCGAGATTACGTTTAGAAAATTTTCCCGCCTGTCATGACTTTCTTGACGGACTATAACGTTATCAAAGAACATATATTTACCGTTATAAATCCTATATAACGTTATAACATTTACCGTTATTAAATACATTTATATAACGTTATTTCTAGTATCGGTTAAATTTTCATAACGTTATCTATGCCCTTGAAGCAATAACGTTATGAAAAAATAACGTTATTTGAAGCCCTGCTGTCATGACTTTCTTGACGGACTATAACGTTATCAAAGAACATATGTATAAATCCTATATAACGTTATAACATTAACCGTTAAATCAATTTTTAACGTTATTTTTAATATCGGGTAAATTTTCATAACGTTATCTATGCCCTTGAAGCAGTAACGTTATGAAAAAATAACATTATTTGAAGCCCTGTCAATGGAAATTTGGATTTTTCTTTTTATAGCAAAATACTTATATCAAACTTAAAAAAATATTCAGCCTTGTTTGTATGAGGAAGTTGTTGTGTCGCGTTAGCATTCTATAAAGTTAGTGGTTGTGTCATATTTCGACATTTCGTTAAATTCTGAATACATTTGCGTTTTACGTTTGTTACGATGATTTAATAAATATTTCTACGAAATACTACGTTTAGAACATAAAAATACTTTAGTTAATACGGTCTTTATGTCCTACATACAGACGGTTATTTAATTTCAGATTTAGGTGATATCAGTGAAATCTTGAAAATGGAATCTCCAAAGCAGTTGGAACCTGATTCATTAGAGTATTGGAAAAAGCAAGCAAAATATTATGAACAAAAGTAAGATTCGTGCTCATTGTGTACCTACCTCAGTGTTTTTAGTTTGGTGATGTGATTTCTGAAAATGATGTCATTACAGAGCAAACGACATACAACATGAACTAGACGAGTATACAGAAAATTCAGCACAGCTCGAGAAGGAATTGGAAGCTTCCTTGGATCAGGTTGAAAAGCAGAACAAGGATTTGATGAATCAGAATGATCGTTTGAAAGACGAAATAGCATCACTCAGGGTTGGTAACAATAAAAAAAAACATTACTGTACAAATCTGTGCTTTACATACAAATTATCAGTATTTGCAAAAATATTGATGTTTATTTCAGAACAAACTGGAAAGAAGTCACCATGAAACAGAGGCTTTAGAAAAAGAGATACAAACACTAAAAAAGGAGAAGGACAAACAAGGAATTTATATCAGAGAATTGGAGCAAAAGAATGATGATTTAGAAAGAGGACAGAGGTGAGCTTTTATTTTATTGTTTTTGTATTTCGTTTTTCTATTAAAGGGAGACTTGGTCTCAATAACTTGTGGTAACAATCTGCCAGACAAGCCTAAAGCAAAGACACGGCTGTATCATATTCCTTTGATTGCGGATTCTTGGAAATCTATTCTTTACGCGGTCGAATTTGACCGCTTGGGAGTTGATAGGTTAATGGTTTAAATTGCTTAATTCATACTATTAGTCAAAGTTGAAGAGCTGTTATCAATGACTACACTGACCTCCAGTCTCCACTAGTAAAGTTTCTTAGCCCATCAAGCCCCATGAGCTCACCGGTGTGCGAGACACAATAGAACAGGGGTCACCAAATGGCGGACTGCGGTCCGCATCCGGACTGCCGACCCATTGTATGCGGACCAAGCATTTTCGAAAGTGACGAAGTTTCGTTAAAAATAAATTTCGGTCTTGACTTACTGATGAACATCTCCAGTAGCTTGCACTAGGGTTGTTGAGGAAGTGATTATGAGGAAGAGAAGGTGGAAGAGGAATTGTCACGCGCAAATTTAGGGGATGCGGATGAGGGGATGAGGAAGAGGATATTTTTTGAGGAAGAGGATGCGGATGAGGAAGCGGATGAGGAATGTGATGATAGGAAATTATAAATACTAGTGGACCCAACCCAAAAGCCTTTCTGCAGATAACAATACACAAAAAATTATTAAATGGGCATTTTCCAGTGGATCAAACTATGAATCTAAACCATTCTCGAAACACACACAATAAAGAATCATCAAAATTGGTCCAGCAGTTAAGGAGGAGTTCGTGTGCCTAGTGTTAATTTTTTGTTTCACATTCGATTGTGAACGCGTTTGGCGTTTACTAAGATTTTGTATGAGATTTGTACAGCGCCACCTGCTCACGGGAGTCAGCCCAGCCCATGTGAGAAACCATATACAAAATCTTAGTAAACGCCAAATGCGTTCACGATCAATTAATGTGAAACAAAAAACTCACACTCAGCACACAGTAAATATACACAACACACGCACACAAAAAAAGATGAGTGAATGATACAATCAGATACAATTCTCGCTCTCTGGCGTGTGCGTTGCCATGATTGGATACATGACGCACATGCGCAGTGAAATTCCTCATAAATTCCTCTTACGTTTTGAGGAAGCGATAGCGGAAGAGGATTTTTTCAATTTATTTATGAGGATGCGGTAACAGTTGAGGAACCCAAAATATTGCAGAACTTCCTCATTATTAGGAAGCGGAAGGGGAATCCTCAGCAACCCTAGCTTGCACCAATTTCACTCCAAACAAGCAATAAAATTGTCACTTTTCTCATTGATATGTAAATAAATAGCTTTGTAATTTCCGTAATTACCTTTGTTTAAATAATATATTTTTTTATTACAAACTGTGCGGACCGCGAAGGTCATTTCTTTTCTTAAAATGGACCCCGAGTGAAACTAATTGGTGACCCCTGCAATAGAATAACAATAGATTTCCAAGATTCCATGATTGAAGGATTAATAGTATTATTCGTGAAATGATTTTTGATCATCTTGTTAGAATCATTGATTCACTTCAAAGAAGTAATTACTTCATTAATATGTAGAAGTGTGAATTGTTATTAATAACAAGCATAATAAGTTCTAATTACTACCTGTCATGAATAGGTATAGTAGTTTGTGCAACAGTTTACTACAATATTAATTATAAGTTTTCTTTCTTGCTTTTTTTTTTAACTATTTGTCTATAACCCAATGTTTATATGAAAAAATAGAAATAAAGCATTTTTAGCTCCTGCTAATATTAGGGTTAATATTTATTTCGCAAATTATTATTATTAATCCTTCAGGCCCCGCGCGAGCACCGGTGATCGCGACAACAATAGAATACAATAGCAATTCCTGGAAATTCCGACTGAAGTATTAAAATTCTGTTAACTTATAATGTGTCATAATATTTTGACACAATTCCAATCTAATGATTACCTTTTTTTAAGAATAATATCAGAGTCGGTGTCCTGCATTGAGACACTGTTGAATCAAGCATATGAACGAAATGCCGTTCTAGAAAGTGAAGTGGATGAATTGGAAAACCTTAGGGTAAAACTGCAGAGAGCAACAGATGAAGCAAGAGGTAACTTGTTTTATATAAATACTTGAATAAAATTCTCAAAAATTTACATTATATATATATATATATATATATATATATATATATATATATATATATATATATATATATATATATATATATATATATATATATATATATATATATATATACAGGGTGTAACAAAAACAAGTGATAATACTTTAGGGTATGTACGTGTTCCCTGTAGAGAGTTCACTGTGAAAGTAGCAGCGCTGAAAGACCAAAATTTTTTTTCACTTTTGTATGGGCAAGGGCCCGAGCGTCACGAGTTTCCCCATACAAAAGTGAAAAAATTTTTTGGTCTTTCAGCGCTGATACTTTCACAGTGAACTCTCTACAGGGAACACGTACACATCCTAAAGTATTATCACTAGTTTTTGTTACACCCTGTATATATATATATATATATATATATATATATATATATATATATATATATATATGCATATAAAATTTTAATCAGTAAAGCCGTTTCGGAGGAGTTCGTGGACTAACATTGTGACTCGAGATTTTATATATATGATTACAATTATTAGTATTTTAGTATTTTTTTAGATTATCATTTATATTGGATCCTAGATCATTGAGTCATTTATATTGGATAATGTAATATAGATAAATGATTCATTTCTTCCTTTAGATTTTTGACGTTTGCTGAGAGATTGGATCCAATACGGTCATAGAAATTGGTGTTGCCAGTTATTTATATAAAAAAAAAGAGTTTTTAATTTCTTGTTCGTTAATATGTTTCAAATAATGTAATGTAATTCTTTTTCTAATTATATACTTGAATAATCTTGCTGAAACAACATAAAACAAGCCATATTAAAAATGACAATGTCTTTTGACAAATCGAATTCTCCGAGATCTAGTAACACTGATGTCATTACCTGTCAGCGTTAGCGCTCCCCATTGGCTATTAAAACCACATATGACGTAAAATAGGATCAATGATAAATGTTAATGTAATAATAAATATGCAGATATGATCAAATGATCATTTTTATTGGATCCTATGTATGATCCTATAAATGATCCAATATAAATGATAATGTAATACCCCCCGTAGTAATGCTACTACATACTTTTTTCTCGACGTTTTCTCTCGCGTTAAGTCCCGAATTAAAAGTATCAAATATAATGCAACGCGAAAGTTTTAAGGTTCATATGTATGTAATATTTCCAGAACTGCCCAATTATGTTAGTCTTATATCAGCTTCTGAACAAATGTGCCAAATTTCAAAAGTGTAATGTATGCATATTATGTTTTTTTGTTTGTGTTTGCATATCTCTGGAGCTACCATTCCAATTTTAGTAATTCTTTTTTTTTGTTGTACTAGGTATTGTTCAACTTAGGGAATAGTGCAAGTTTCATCCAAATCCGTTCAGTAGTTTTAATTCTCAATTACAAGTTTGAAGTCAGTTTTTTTTTAATTTGACTATTTAAATTCTATAATTATTTTAACAGATCTGAAACAAGAATTAAAAGTAATAGAGAAAATTCCTATCCTCAAAAAAGAAGAAACTGCAAATGAGAATGTATGTAACGGCCACTCTACTGCTCGTGTAGAAATAGAAACACAAACTTCACTCACTTCACCGCTGAAAAGTAAGTAACTGTACTTAAATTTATTTTTTTACTGAAAAGCAAAAAAGAGGGTTATGATTTTGTCAGTTTATTACAAGGTAGCAGCTATTAATGTGATCTTTGTACATTCACTTATGCAAGGGCACAAATTTTTTTAGTAAGTCTACGCCCTTGTGTTGGTAATGTTTCTTTATAAAACTTATAAAGAAACATTACCTTACTAATTTACTTTTTTTTACTACCTTAATATATTAATACACCTTTAGGAATATGCTTATTTTTGGGAATTTGGACTCACAAATATCTAAGCAGTTTTCATAGAATTTTGTATCCGTTAAACCTGTTTCATATTTCTAATAATATTTGATAGACTAAACCACTATCATACTTTTTCATTACATACTACAAATTGTTGAATGTAATTTTCAGGGGAAGTAAACGGTAACACATTGACACCTTCAGCCCGAGTATCAGCAATCAATATAGTTGGCGATCTACTGCGGAGAGTCGGGGTGAGTGTTGAAATACTATATACGTTGGTAGTTTTTTGGACACTAGCTGGGGCTGCAGTAGTATTATGCGGTGTAATGTTGCACAATAATTACGCTTATTACATAAGCTAATGTAAAAGTTTTGGTAAGAAATGTACAGTTTACATAAGTATTGCCCAAATATCTCATTATCTAGTCAAAGTATAATTTAAATATAATATCATATGTAAATTGTTTAAAATTAAGTATTTATCATGTTTATAGTGGGATAAATCGTTAGAAGATATCTTAAATTGATGTCCTTGTCAAAATCTACAGCCAAAGTCGGATCACTGAGCTTTCGTTGTATTAAGGAACAGCCTTAGTGTTAGTGGCTTTTATATGTAGCAAATATTAATAGACATACAACTTTATTTTAGAGATAAGCTACGATAACATGGCGTGACCCTCCAAATTACTGTTCAATGTGTGTAGTCACATCGTTATGAAAGAGTTTGTATGTAGTAAGTATTCAACCAATCAACCAGTACTCGTAATAAGTATTTCACTTAATGTCACTTATTACCAAGATTTGTTGGTCAACTAATCATTACTAGCCTTCCGCGCAAGACAACGCACTTCAAACGTTTTGAATTTTGGAGGGGCGCGCCATGTTATCGTAGTTTATCTCTACTCAGAGTAGCTCCTTTATACATAAATCAATTACACTTATTTATTTTATAAAATTATCTATGATTATAGCTTCAAAGTGCATACATCATCTTTCGTTAAAGATATAATATGGTCGCTGTTAAGCATTTGTGTCCTATAAACCGACAAAATATTATGTTGTTAAATTTTGAATGCAGTAAAGCGTAATTTTTTGTGGGCTAGTACAGGAATGCTTAACAACGAGACTTTGTCATATTAATTATATAAATATTTTTATTAGGAGGGTATTACATTATGATTATTTGATCAAATAATCATTTTTGATTGGATCCTATAATATATGATCCTATAAATGATCCAATATAAATGATAATGTAATACCCCCCTTAGTAAGCGGGTATGTGTATAGACATAAACTCATCAAAACGAGTGAAACATGTTTCGTTTCTCTCAATCTGCAAGTTGAATGAGTGTAATTGATTTAATAAGTCAATTAGTAAAACCAAAGTGAAAACTCTCAAGTTACTCGTTAAACCTTTCACCGCATGGCGCGTTTGCTTGACCGCGTAAAATTTATGCGTTCTGCTCATAAAGAAAATTAATTCGGTTATTTGAATGTTTTTTTGTGTGTGGTGCCTACTTATGTGGTAACAGTTATGCAAAATTGGACACACTAAAGTAACCTTTTTTTAATAATACTTCACTGACATAGTATGTACTACGTACTAGACTCGACAACGCAACGCAATGCTTGGTCACATTCAACGTAATCTATATAGCAGCAGTGCACTTAGTCGCCCGCGAGCTTTTCTGCGCGCCAGACGTACAACAATCAAAAACGAAACCAAAAAAAGTCGCAAAAATGCCTAGTTGTGGGTTAATATACTGCAAAAATTATTCCATTAACACTTCCAAATGCAACGGAATAACATTTCATCGGTATTAGCATTCTTATTTAATTATTTTCAATTAAAATACGAACATTCAATTACTAGGCGAAGACGCGCGCCATTTGCATTGTCATAGAGTAATAGATTCAGAGTGGAATGTAGGCAGAATACAGATCTATGATAAGACGACGATGAATGAAGTACTTACTCACGTAGACGAGTTTGTATTTTGGTAATATTTAGAATATTACGTACATTATACATGCGTACATTATAATAATTTTATTATGGTACATATTTGAAAATATTTCAGTAATTTAAATAAGGTAATTAGCTATAGTGGTCTATGGATCCATACTTAATTAATTTTTTTATAAAAAAGTGAATTTTTATTTTTATTTTATACACTTACTCAAATAGATTCTGCATTCATTCGAGTGTAGGCACAAAACTGTGTCACTTCTGCGGTACTGATCTATAGCAATCACCGCCCCGCCTCCCACCCCGCTCATGCCTCAAGTGCGACATGTTTTTTGTTTGCAATAGCTGATCTAGTACTACGTAGTACTTACTACCTCAGTGTAATACTTATATATCTTTTATTTATTATTTATTACTAATTAAATGGTGTTGATAAAATATTATTATGATAAATGATAATTATGTATCCAATATAAATGATAATGTAATACCCCCCTTAGACATGTTTTTTTAAAAAATATAAAAATACTATTGTTACATGCTAGGGTTCGAGGATTCGGAGAGAAAGACCTGGTGACTCTCTTGAAGACTTTATTCACAAACACTAGCTCACACAAATCACTGAGTCCAAACACTAAGCACTAGATCCAAATCACCGAGCACTATCACTGTCCTAGGTCGTAGCCGAGTTGTCGGTTCACTATCACAATCACTCACTATTGATCACTTGTTTTCACTATTGAAATCGCCTCGATGATCGCTCGGATCGAACTGAACTTGACTGCCGGCTTGTTTACCTTTTATATGGCCCGCGTCGAATTCTGGAGCGTTCTATTTTGGATTGTTTACGTAAACACGCAATCACATAAACAAGGGTCGGGCTTTTCTAGAAGGTACGCGCAACTGTCGCGCGCAGGTAAACAACTGCCCGTATTCGTAACACGTAAACAACTTCCCGTATCCGTAACACTATTATGTCCTATAAGTGGTAAAAATTACCGCCTTAATTAGTTGTAACTTGCATATTCGTAATTAAATTTTAACGCTAATACACTTGTATATTATATATGTCGCAGTCATCTGGTTTAATCTGCGATTCGATTGAATGACTAGCGCATTTATTGAATGGCAGCATTCAATAGAATGACTAAAGGACAACTCGTCAAGACGTTGACTGTGATGTTTAACGTCTTGACTAAAGGTCATATACCTAGTGAAGTCGTTAAATAGGATGCTATAATTTTTTAAGTAGCCGTTGACGGGGTAGTTATGGGTAAATCCACGCTGTCATAATATTTTATTACAAATAAAGCACTTTAAACTTTAAAGTTAATTTAATCGACAAAATATCATTACAGTGCTTAGTGCTATCAGCTGTGCGAGCTGTTTGACGCCATATTTGTTTTAGTGACTACTGTAGTCTGTAGCCAACGTCTTGACGAGTTGTCCTTTAGTCATTGAATGCGCTAGTCATTCAATCGAATCGCAGATTAAACCAGATGACTGCAACATATACAAGACAACAACAACATTAATATTTTTATTGCTCCTACATAATACATTAAACTCTTATTAAGATTAAATTACACACATTAATTCATAACGTTTTATAAACCACAAAGCAGAAGCATTATAAAACATAAACGAACTGATTTCTTTTTGATGAAAAGTAACATAGCTTTGGTTTTAATGTTGTAGATAACACATTATTTTCTTTCGACTGTACTTTGCAGTTAGCCTTAAATATGAGCCTAAAACGGATGCGATTTCGTAAGCGAGGCATAGACTTGGTTAACTCAAAACTATGTCTATTGACTTTGTTTCATTGAGCGTAACTAAATGTCTCAAATTGCGATTATTTGGCAATGATTGCTATCGAAATCGCGCAATCATCTTAATACTTAGCAGTCCTAAATTCGTATTGTGTCATTCACTTTGATTCTATTATTTAATCCCAATATGAATGCGGCTTCGATACAGTCAGGATCCTATCCAACTGCCAAAGTAGTATTCTCATACACCGCATACACGTCAAGAGCCAACCGATTATATTATCGTTGTTTTAACCAACCATGAGCCATAAGTATGTTCGTTTGTTTATGTTATTAGAATATCTTTTGGTAGTTTTATACTGAGACCTATGGTCGTATGAATAGTCCTTTAGGTCCATGCTCAGACCGCATTGAAACCATATCGAAGCCGTATAAATGTTAGATTAAAATAGCAGAATTGGGAGAGTCTGATAGTCTGCATCCGTATTTAGGGCCATATAGCCCGTAGTGCATGTGTATAGTAGTTGGCATGGTGTTCTGCTTGCAGCTTGAAAGGTTTCTTTGCCATGAGTGTGGTAAGGTGAAGTGTACCTGCGGTGTATCGACCGTGGCGGAGTACCGAGCGCCCGAGGTCAGTGACCATGGCAACGGTGACCATGGCAACGGTAACCATGGCAACGGCAATGCGACACCCGACGACACCGACCCGGTCGAATTCCGGACCCCCGCCCCCTTCACCCGCCAATACTCAAGATCCGAACAGTCAAATAGCTACTCGCAAAGACCCCAAACGCAAATACCCCCCGACAAGGTGCCAGAAAACGGCAAACTGCGAAGGTCTTTCATTGTGAGATCTAGGGAGGGGCTAGAGAATTTCCTCAACTTCTCTTCTGCGAAGAAAAACCATGAGGGAAAGGATAGATTGCGATTTTAATTTTTGTGTAAATTAGATTGAATTTTATAGCGAGTATGGAATCTGGTATTTTCTGATTGATAACGCAAAATTCATACAGTATCCCAAATTTATTATTATTTTAAAGCATAGATACAGCTTCGGTCTTTGTCTGATCCAATCCGTTTTCTATCAGACTACAAAATGGTGCATGAAATGTCAAACCAACAACATTGGCACTTTTATGAGAATAATTATCAGTTTGTATTTCGAAAGGAAACGGACTTTATCTATTAAAAAACGAAGCTCCATTAAAATAGAAGAATTAGTTTACTAAACAACCAACCATTTTATTTCTTACTATTTTTATAAAATTCTTAAAAGACAATGGGCAAAAATGTATGGAACCTGGGACCATCCACCAATGGCATTGAAATATGTGTCATCGGATAGGTCTCTTGAATTGGAACAACAATTGCTAAGACACATTTGTTATTAGAGCTGTCCGTTCCGAGTTATGAGACTTGTAAGTTCAGATATAAAGGTTACATTTACCCATGGCTAGCCAAGCTATTTGATTACCCAAGCTATTTTATTAGCTTCTATTCTCTGAAATTCTACCCTCATGTTATTTAAGCACTTGCTTTTTACATAATTGTAGAGGATGTTTGTTTCATCCACTTTGTGGCGTATATTATGATCTTGTGCGTGTGTGAAAGTGATTTATAATGGCTATTTAAAAATTGACGAACATGTAAAGCAGCACTCTATTAAAATATTTTTGCCGCAGCAGCTTTAAATCTCGTTTAAAGCGGCCGTTTACCACTTCCACTACCTAGTGACATACTGTTACAGCTCGAGCTTCACTTGCCTGGGCTGGCCCTGTTCTGTAGCAAGCTGTATCTCTCCACGGTCTTTAGATGGTGTTTCTTTATAAATAAGGGGGCAAACGAGCAAACGGATCGCCTAATGGAAAGCAACTTCCGTCGCCCATGGACACTCGCAACATCAGAAGGTGCTGCAGGTGCGTTGCCGGACTTTAAAGAGAGAATAGGGTAATAGGGTAAGGAAGGCAATAGGGGAGGGATGGGAAGGGAATAGGGTAGGCGATTGGGCCTCCGGTAAACTCACTCACTCGGCGAAACACAGCGCAAGCGCTGTTTTACGCCGGTTTTCTGTGAGTCCGTGGTATTTCTCTGGTCCAGCCATGGCTCTCCCAAGTAAAACGAAAGCTTCGAACCACGTACGGTGGTACGAACCATTCTTAACCGCAAGCTTCGGTAGACTCCAACCCATCCCCAAACCCACGGTCCAAGAAAAACGCGTCATATTCTTGAATTAAAACATGCAATGTGTTTTCATGGTCATTCATGATGTCTTGAATTATTTGCGTGTCAGTTTTCATGTCAGCAAGTGTGTTTCTTAAGTTTAGAATATATTTTTCTCAAGCGATAAAAAGTCTTATTACTCCAAATGGACAGTTGTTACAGCAAGGTGGTCATAGTGATCGTTGTTCCTATTGAGTCTCCAATCACCTGTCAGTGATATGTACCTTTTCGCTATTGGAGCGTGGTCTCAATCTGCCCAGTGTCCTTTGTATAAAACAACGTCCAAGTTTGTTGAAAACCAATTTCCTACTCTACTGTCATATTTAACAAGCACATTCATTTAGCACTTATAATTTTAGCTAGTTTAATTCAATACTTCTATTAGTATTATCATTTATTTTTGTAAGTTTTATTTTAAGAATGCGTTTAATTTTTGAACTGCACTTATGTGTTTAGTACAAACTTTAATTATATTATTGTTTTTAATGAATTAATTACTTACTTAATTAGTACTTACTTATTATTTATATAAGTATTTTATTTTCTCTAAATTATTAAGTACTTATGTATATGGAATGTTTCTTGTATAAATAATTGATGAGGCAGCTGCTGATTACAACTTATTTTAGCCAGTAGCTAGCTATAACAACTGTACGCTGTCAATAATTATTACAATTTTTGTACATACAAATTATACCTATTACCTAGGCTAGGGAACACGTATCTGGCTTAACACTGACCCCCTTACCAATAAAAATTTATATACAGACGTTGTACTGTGACAGAAGTTGATTCATAGGCAGATGATAACAACATTCAGGGCCTGTTTCACCGCTTCCTGATAAGGCTATCCACCACTTAACTTGACAGATGGAGTGTGGAGAATCTGTCAAATAAGCCTATCCGGCACCTTATCAGGAAGCGGTGAAACAGGCCCTTAGTCGGTTTATGTTAGTTAAATATTAGTCGTGATCATCTCATGATTTAATATTAGTCATCAGATAACCGGGGTTTATACATAACATGACTAAGGGCCTGTTTCGCCGCTTCCTGATAAGGTGCCCGATAGGCTTATTTGACAGATTCTCCATACTCTATGTGTCAAGTTAAGTGGTGGATAGCCTTAGCAGGAAGCGGTGAAACAGGCCCTAAATTACAAAGGTCCGCCATCTGACTATGAATTAACGTTTATGATATTACAATGTGTTGTCCTTTTCTAATAAGTTAGAAAAGTCGCTTGACAAACAGGGACGAAACATTAATTATTTAACTACAACCTCCATATTATATTGTTTTATTTGTAAGGGGATGATTTACTGTAATGTATATATATTTAGCACTCACGCTTTAATTATTCGCCTACTATGTATATAGCCTATTATACTGTATATTATAGTTTATTTTGCTTGCGCATTTTAGTTTATTGCATAATTTCGGATTTAGATGATCTTCACTTCACATGAGATGGCCAATCATAACTTGTTTACAATGGACAGATTGTTTCAAAAGACTGATCATGCTATTGCATTCACACACATGCGGTTTGTGTGTGAGCGAATGCGATAGCATGCTACTTGTTGGAACTATATATTTGTTAATATTCAGTTATGAGTCTTGGTCTTCTAGTTTTTGTTAACACTTGAAACTTTAGAAAACTAGATTTTCCATCTGAATCTAGACTTGTGTCTGTCGCCACATAGTGTAGTTGATGCATTTATCTGGTGTTGGTTGTACAAAACTGATAATGATAAAATAGAAATGGTATAAGAATCAGGCATTCGATTGACATGACTTATGTCCGGCTTATGAAGTTTTAATAACAAGAGCTTATCTACTCAACAGAGTTGTTGATTGGTCAACGAGTTAACATTAGCCAGTCAAAAGCTTAAGTGAATAGATAAACTCCTGTCAATAAAACTCAGAAACCAGCAATTAGTATGTTTTTAACGCTGTGGCACTGCCATGCCTTATATGTAAATACTTACTTTTTTACTATTGCAGGAAATAAAAACCAAATCTATTTCATCCTTATCAGTTCTGGTGTTGTATCATATTTCCTGACATATACTAATATAATCTAACATTCATTTACTCGTATTTTCTTCATTGTAGGCTTTGGAATCGAAATTAGCTTCCTGTCGTGGTACCGTTAGACCTAAAGAGCACTCACCAAATTCGAGCTCAGACGTCAGTAAGGACTACAGGTGTGTACTCAAGAACTAGAACATCATTCCACATATTGCAGATAGTTACATCTTGTACTAAGGCCTGCTACACACGTTACGATGAAACTGCACAGTTCGGCCTCACGAGGTTAATAAAAGACGCTGAACATGCGTCGATTATGGTCGAGTTGTAATTAAGTGCAATGTATGTTGCAGCCGGATCGGTTATCTGCTGTATTACAATATGGCTAGTCGTTTTTTTCAAAAACGCCGTTTTGTTTGAGATACGCGACGACTATCTGGATTTCATGCGGCTGAAAGATGCATACTGCGGCCAAACTGTACAGTTATATCACTGCAGTCTGTAGCGGGCATATAAAATGTTTGCTACGGATACTCATTTTGTTTATTAACCATCTAATATTGTGATCGAGATCACATCTCCTACTACTAATATCTGTGATGTTTTATGAATATATTAATTATGTATAATGAATGAATTTTGGCCTACCAACTGGAGACCACATAGCTTTGCACGTCGAGTGGTTTCTTATAACTATATCCGCTTAAATATACACCATGAATTGTGTCACACGCTTAACACAAGTCCCAGGTGTAGGTAAGAGATAAAATACGATAGCATGGCGCGCCCCTCCAAAATTCAAAACGTTTGAAGTGCGTTGTCTTGCGTGGTCGGCTAGTTAGTCACAGGTTACACCCGTTATCCCCAACCCGCGGGCCGCATGCGGCCCGCCGGGACTTTATTTGAGGCCCGCGTGATGTTTAACAATTTTGAAATTTTTGCCCACCGGCAAAATAACGTAAAGTCTACGTGATAATCGTTAAAATTTTTCCACTTTTAAATCGTTAATTGTGAAGTGAAGTGTTATTTTTTAACCCTTAAAAATGTTTGTTGCGGCCCGCGACACCAAGACTAATACATGTTTGTGGCCCGCATGAAAAAAAGGTTGGGGATCACTGGGTTACATGGTCAAATTTTCATCAATCTGATCCATCAATCTGATTGACGGTATATTGATGGGTTTGAAAAGTTCATATTAAAAATACGATCAATCCGTGGCGTACACGATCAAATTTTCGTCAATCCGTACCGGATTGATGGATCAGATTGATGAAAATTTACCCTTGTAACCTGTGACTTATGATTAGTTGACCAAAAAATCTTGGTAATAAGTGACATTAAGTGAAATATTACGAGTACTGGTTGATTGGTTGAATACTTACTACATACAAACTCTTTCATAAGGATGTGACTTCACCCATTGAAACAGTAATTTGGAGGGGGCAGGGGCGCGCCATTTTATCGTAGTTTATCTGTATATCAAAATAATATTGTGACGTTGCTTATAAGTTTATCTATAGCCGCAACGATCTTCGTATACACAAGCAAACAATTTTCGATGTAAAAGCCCGTTTTGGTAAAGTAAAACTCTCTAACGTTTTGAAATCAGAAGGGCCAGGCAACAACACTGCGTTGTGGCATCGCATCTCATGAATCTACGTCGGCCGTCGCCGCAAACGCATCAACGCGCAATGAATTTTTTGCGTTGCGACATTGCGTCGCATTTCTGTGCGACGTTGTTTTTACGATACGACGCCGCAACGCAGTTTTGTGTCCTGGCTCATAGTTGTCTAGCTATTGTGTTAAGATAGTTCCAAAAGTCGTTGTAAAAATAAATTTATTTAAATGCACTAATATTTATTACAATTTTTTCATTACAACTATTGAAACATCTTAGGCTGTCTACATACTTAAGCCTAGTGGCGGGTTAGATGTATAACACCTTTAGATGTGAATAATAATAATTCAGCTCATTTTATGTGTATTGTGTTTCTGTGAACTAGTTATAATATATTATATTATATTACATTTTTAATGATATTTCGGTGTAAATAAAAGACAAGAATGAAATGAGTGTACTGATAGTATTTTGTAAAAGATTTCTTGGTTGTCGTAGAATTTTTCAAAATAGTATTCGAAATTAAACTGTATTATGTACAAAACAATAATACATAGTAATAATATTATGATTCTTACTGATAATGTGATGAATAAAATAGTCATAAAATAAAACATAAATATAATTAAGTTCTTTTAATTAAAATATAGTATGTATAATCCACAGACATAGAACAAGATAGATACCGCATGTGTATGTACTTCGCGTGCCATATTGCGTTCCCAAACGACGAGCAACGCTCGTTTTTCGAAAGTCTGTTCTTTAGTCTGCTGTCGGAATCGGACGTCAATCGGAATTTTAAAAATGCCTAAATAGCTAAAAGTGACGTATTGAGCTGTAGAAATTCAAATAGTAACGTTGGACAATGGATGCGTAATGGACACGTTTCTTATCATCAGTACGTCACAGTGCAGTGGTAGGAAAAAAGTGGCACGCATGTTTTCATACAAATGGAGCGACATGCTGTATCTATCTTAATCTATGTCTGGTATAATCAGACCAATATGTTATAAAATGATATAGACGTTAAATTTAAAGAGTGATATTATATTCGTTGATTAAAATCTTGCCTTCAATTGTTTTCAGTAGCAATCATTTACACTTTAGTAACTTTCTTTTAGGGCACTGAATAGTGATGACAATACTTGTAGATTTTCCATCTCAGAGTGAGCGTTTTTTATGTAAGATATAAGTTATTTCATACGTTCAGTGTTCTAAAGAAGTAATAGATATTTTTGTAGTGTTCTATATTTTCATAAGTCCAAGCAAATAATTCTAAAGATGGGATTCATGTCCATAAGTGGAAAATATCTAAATGTCATTTAGTGATACATATTTAAGGTTAAAAAAATTTACATATTTTGATCTTGTCAACCAATTTGTGGTTTTATTGTAGCAATGTATGACGTACATGAATGTCCATGTTAGGCTACATTCAATATGTCGAAAATTGTTTGAGTAGGCTCATTGGCTTTAATGTAAATTGCCCAGTTTACTACAGATTAAAGTAAGCATTTATGTTCACATTTGTGGTGATCAGACAATTTTTATTTTTATGCGTAATAACAAAGGATAATAAATAAGTGAAGATAAGATTACCTTTTTTTTTATTTCAAATTATCGGTTTCCCTGTAAAAACATTTTTCAATATAACTTTCCATTCGACATTCTTTATCATATCAATTGGTGGCTTGAATGATATAAATAGATGTCCTATTGATTGATTCAACAACTTTACATTCAATGTAAGTGTGGCTGAATCTAAGGGTGTTACTTCTTCAATGAAAACTTTACCTGTAACAAGTTTTTTTGCTATCTATATTCTACCTAGATGACGCCCGCAACTCCGTTGCGCCAAAATTCGTTTATCCGGAACCATACATTTTTTCGGGATAAAAAGTATCCTATGTCCTTACCAGGTAACAGACAGACAGACAGATACACTTTCGCATTTATAATAAGGATTTGTATGAACTTATACAAAATAATTTGCTAGAAACTGTACATACCAGCAATTTTTGGTGAACGGCCCAACCATATAATTAATACATAGAATGGAGTACATTGCATTATAAAAATAAGTCCTGCTAAAATATACTGCACCAGCAAAGATAGGACTCTGAACTGAAAAATTAATGGATACATTAGAAATGGTACTTACATATTATATTATGTCATCACTCATCAGATTTAAAATGCTAAGATAATACTTTGAAATAGACCCTTTGAAATAGAATGGCATATCAATAGCAATTCAGTGCGTGCATGAAGCGTAAAAATCAACAATAAGAAAATTCAAAGCGTATTGTAATTTTGAACAAAATAGTTTAATTGAAAATTCTTATATTAGTAGCTATTAGCGTATGGAATGACCATACACAAAGACTTAAACCTATTTATATATATGTTACGCTCAAAGACCGAAATCGCTCAATGAGCGAAAAAATAGCTCACAACGCGTTGTGGTCACAGTGAAACAGCCACGACGCGAATTTCGCGTCGTGGCTCTAATGAAAACGGCCACGACGCGTTTTGGCAATCACAAAAAGGCCATAACGCGAAATTCGTGTCGTGGCTGATATGCTATTCATTTGTCTGGATTTGTTCTTGATTGATTAATCATCCATAGGTATGGAAGATTATATTTGAATTACCACGCGTATTACAAAATATTTTTTCTTTTACTAAATCACTGCATAAAGTGCTTGTCATTATATTATTTATAAAATATCCATAGTTCCATACTATCCGTACTAATATTATCTGTATGTCTGTCTTTCGCAACGTGTTGTTGTTTGTTCTTGTTTTTTTAAATATATGTATAAGTAAAGTAATCTGATCTCAATAAATAATAAAGTTATAGTTTTATTTTAATTAATATAATTTAAATATTATACTACTAGTTGATGTTCGCTACTACGTTACAGTGACGTTACGTTTACAGTGACAGACATTAATAATAATTATTAGTACGGATGGTATAAAACTATAGATATTTTATAAATAATAATGTTAAACACGTTATGCAGTGATTTAGTAAAAGAAAAAATATTTTGTAGTACGCGTGGTAATAATTCAAATATAATCTTCCATACCTATTACCTATGGATGATTAATCAATCAAGAACAAATAAAAAAAAAACGAATAGCATATCAGCCACGACACGAATTTCGCGTTATGGCCTTTTTGTGATTGCCAGAACGCGTCGTGGCTGTTTCACTGTGACCACAACGCGTTGCGAGCTATTTTTTCGCTCACTGAGCGATTTCGGTCTTTGAGCGTATCATATATATTAAAATCTATAACATATCTTTTTTGTATGAGCATTAACTTGGCTTACCATTGTAAACACTATGTAGTACATAAGGGTAGTTGGCAACAGTAACAGCAGTATAGTGAAAGCTACAGTCCCCACAAAAAGCTCCTGGTTTGTATATTCACAAGAATCTATGACATTGCGCAGTGGATTATATTTTCTCCCAACAAACAACCTCAATAGAGCAGTCAGTCCTGATACTTGAATGTTGAAGAGCCTGTAATGAAATATTATGTACAATAGCTGTTGCCCGCGACTTCTTTCGCGTTAGCATAGTAGATCACATCCCAAGTATTATTTATTGTACAAAAATATTCAATGTATACAATTGACTTTCCTACGATTTTATTATATATAGATGTTCCGCACGGCTTTGCTTGCGTAATTTAGGAATTTCACGCAACCGTACATTTTTCCGCGAAAAATAGCCTATGTCCCTTCACGTACTCTATTCTTCATGTTTGCCAAATAAGATAAAAAATGCTCCAGTAGTTCTTAAGATAATAAGCAATTTCATATAATTTCCACAGTTTTTCCACATTTTTCTCTATTTATTCACTCCAATTAGTTTTTAGCGTGATAAAATATAGCCTATAGCCTTCCTAAATAAATGGGCTATCTAACACTGAAATAATTTTTCAAATCGGACCAGTAGTTCCTGAGATTAGCGCGTTCAAATAAGCCCTTTCATATAATTTCCTCCGTTTTTTCCATATTGTCATCTATTTCTTCGTTCCAATTAGTCTTAGCGTGATAAAATATAGCCTATAGCCTTTCTCAATCAATGGGCTATCTAACACTGAAATAATTTTTCAAATCGGATCAGTAGTTTCTGAGATTAGCGCGTTCAAATAAGCCCTTTAACATAATAGGCTTATCTGTAGTATGAACTCTGCCAAGATATTGGGTGTTTTACCACATGAAAAAGATTGGAATAAAATACTTTAAGACTTTTTTACTAGCATTCAAGTAATTTACCTTGCAGCATAAACATAAATACAATATGAATGGAAGGTAACCAAACAAAGCATATCTGAAATAATGGCAGCTTGAAATGTAAAACCCAGGAACCCTACATATTGGTAAATGTATAAAATAGTATCCAATTTGGAGCTTGAGACTTCTGTAAAGAAAATAGTGTAATTTAATAATAATTAATAAATAAGTAAAAATACTATGGTATAGATGATATAGCAGTTGAATAATTTTGTTTATTGAATAGGTACATTACCTAAAAACAACCACCACAGCTCAACATGGTATAAAAAATATTTACCCAGCATCTTGTTAAAAGCGTTGTTGAGTTTCAAACCTGCTGGGGCACCCATTAGCCATTTAAGTAATGAATATAATAAGTTAACAAGTTTCTAAAAATACAGAATGGTAAATTGAATAATGTTTTGTTATGTCAACAAAATGTTATGCATTTTTTATAGAATCTTGGTATATTTTTAATGGTTTACCTCCAACACCCCAAATAATACTGCAGCAACCTCTTTTTTATCAAACATTATAAGTTCCAAAATCAAATATCCCAAGAAAACATCAACCAAAAGAGCTAAAATTAAATTACCCCGTTGAATTATCTGCAAGAAAATATAAATACTACAATTTACAGTACAATTAATATAAAAACAACAAAACTCAACTTGTCAAAAACCTTTGTACTCACTTTGTTTTTTCGTTTCACTGAAATGACTAACCAAAAGACTAGATTAATACTGTTGAAAATATGTTTAGCAAACATTGAGGCTGTCAGCCACGAAGGACAGTGGCAAAGTTCATAATATTTTGAAGTATTTTCTGAGGAAGACGAGTCTTTTCGCACATAATGCTTTAAACTGGACATAAAATCATCGGAAGTGAATACTGCCTCTGAGCTATTTACTGTATGATAATCGTAGAGCAGTAAAACTATTTGATCACATAAATTTATGGAAACACCATTTATAACACACTTCTTTACTTCAAAAGATCCAGCCACGTTTTCAATTACAAAATAATCGTCGTTCCATGCATATCTGGTTTTATCAGAATCATTGGCACAATAGTAACCATAAAAAATATTATTTTCTTCACAATTATTTGTTTGAAATGAAGAAAAATCGGAAAAGACTTTAGTAATGTAAATATCGGTAGAATTGTCTTTTCGAGTAATGTAACCCTTTAATAATGCGTGTTTTTCCTTTGGAAACACAGGTAGAAATATTTTAATGCTATTCATAGTCTCTTTCTTTATTAACTAACTAATGGCAAAAATTATTAAAGTATTGTATTTCCAAAACAGGATTTGTTTATAATATATTTATTTTTTATCAACGCCCAACAAAAAATACAATCAAACCTGACAAGTGGCATGCGTCATATCATATCATAATATGTCAGTGTCAGTGTGACGGCAGACAGCTGCTTTCGTGACAGTTAATTTTTTAACCTTGTATGTACCATGGTAATCAATTCGCCTATTCAATCACGTTATCTTGGCTGCACTCACTTGGCTGGAGGGCTGAATGACTGCATTTTATTACAATTTGTAAGAAGAATAAAGTATTCAGAAGACACGAGTCAGCTACAAATCTTTCATAATGAATAATGCTCTTCATCTTTCGAATATTAGAATATGTGCATAGATAAAGTAATAAAGTATATAGTATCTCAATGATTATGTGATTATATCAAGTAGTATAGTTGAAGTATAACAGTATTTTTTCTTAGCGTGATCTCAGACCAATAAAAAAAGAAAGACTGAGTATTTACAGGTAATGGGGTGAAGTCGCTGTCGATCAATGTGTGCGTCATGCCTAGCATAAATACGCTAGGCGTGCGTTTGTGTGCAAAAAAATAATGTTGCCAACTCAGGGTTTCAGATTGTCAAACTCCCACCCTGTTGCAGTCTTATTAAACTACTAAGTAATGACTACAAAAGTTGCTATCAAACTAGATTGTTAATCATCATTCATTAGTAATTGCTGAAAAAAGTAAATACTTAAATATCTATATCTAATAAATTATGTGTTTCAACTAAGAACAGAAAGACAGACATACATACAGACAAAAATTGTAAAGAATGTTGTTTGGTGTATGCAGTATGTATCGTATACAGATTAATATGCAAATAGTAAAAAAATCTTTCAAACAGACACTCCAATTTTATTTATATTAATAGATTTTAAATGAATAACGAATTTTAGGTTAAAAATAAACATTTGTCAGGATAATACAACACGTAACAATATTTTTCCCCTATTATGGGGAAAAATATCTTGCGACCAGCATGCAGCACTGGTTGAGGTTCTGTGTTCCGAGACTCCCGAGACAATTTTTAAAACTAATAAATTAAATTCGTTATTTCGGTGGTAATACATAAATATTCAACTAATTACTTGTGAAACGTAATCCCACAAGGTTTCTTTTGAGCACAAGAATTGTTTTTGCACCATTTAACGATGCAGGATGGCATATTTTGATATTTCTTGACACAGATGAAAACGACATGCGCCGTCACTCGTTGAAACCGGAATGGCGGGCGGCCGGCTTCCTATGGCCGTATCGGCTTCCTATTGCCTGCCTCACCGCGTAGCATGGATGGCTCTGTCTATCTTTTTTTATTGGTCTGAGAGCGTGATAAAATATAGCCTATAATAGTCTTCCATCTAACACTGAAATAATTTTTCAAATCGGACCAGTAGTTCCTGAGATTTGCGCGTTTAAGTTAGCCCTTTCAATTAATTTTCCCCGTTTTTTCCACATTTTCCTCTATTTCTTCGCTCCTATTGGTCTTAGCGTGATAAAATATAACCTATAGCCTTCTTCGATAAATGGGCTATCTAACACTGAAAGAATCATCAAAATCCGTTGCGTAGTTTTAAAGATTAAAGGGAACAAAGGTACATGAGGGAAAAAAGCGACTGTTGTAGCGCCACCTATAATTCAGTTGCCGCAAGCTATTGCCTCGGGAAGGCAAGTCCGTCCACCACCGCGGTACCTTTAGTTTTTCGCTAGATGGCGATGGCTTCGTTCGGGGAGCGCGCGGGCAATGGCGGGTTGACTTGCGTCTCCCGTTTTAATTTATTAAGTTTTAAGTATTTAACTCATGTGGAAACGTAAATAAACACAGTTTCTGAAGTATAAACGTGAGTGTTTTCGAATTGTGTTGCAAGACCCACGTCTCCTGTTTCCACGTCACTTTGTTTTAATATAATAATTAATAAGTATAGAAGAGTATAGATAGAGAATTCCTGTTGATCCCGAGATTCCCAAGGGGTGCGAGTGCACCCCCTGGCACCCACCTGCCGGCGCCCATGGCTCGTAGCACTGCAAGTCTGCAACCTGATAAAAAATTCTCTATTTTTGTTGTAACGTGAATTATTGTTGTAAACTTCTTACCTCAATAATAATTCCATTATTATTTACGTCGTATAAAAACCACAAACTTTTATTCAGTGGCGGGGCAAGACCAATATTTTATGTGGGCGAGATACATTTTGCGAGGTCCCCTAGGATTATTTTTAGACAATCATTTTTTATAAATAAAATTTGAGTCTCAAAACGCGTAAATTCCCAAAAAAAATCCTGTGGGTCCAAGAGGCGCGAGGCCCCTTGGACCGCGAGGCTGTGGGCGGTCCCCACATCGCCCACGCCTTGCGCCGCCTCTGCTTTTATTTTTACGATCAAAGTGAGGATCAAAGTAAGTCTCCCACTACTGAAAAATTAATGGCGCAGATTACACGCATCAATATTATCACGATTCCGTGATAATATTGATGGTGTAATAGGCCGAATCGCAGTATCGCAGTCGAGATCAACTACGATAACTTGATGCGCCCCTCCAAATGACTGTTTCAATGTGTGTAGTCATATCCTTATGAAAGAGTTTGTATGTAGTAAGTATTCAACCAATCACAGTACACGTAATATTTCAGTAAAATATGTCACTTATTACCAAGATATTTTGTTGATCAACTAATCATAACTAGCCTACCGCGCAAGACAACACTCAGCGCACTTCAAACGTTTTGACAACGTACTTCAAAGGTTTTGAATTTTGGAGGGGCGCGCCATATTATCGTAGTTGATCTCTACTATAGGTCTACCAGAATCTGATGGCAATTTTTGACAGCAAATTTCCAAAAAATATCCTAAATCATTGGATAAATTTTTATATTTGCATGTTTAATACACAGATTAGCTGCTAAAAGAAAAGGATCAAAATGTTTTATTTCAATTACCCCGGTATTGCTAGAGACTAGAGTAGGGTTGCCAACCGTCCTGTTTTCCCAGGACATGTCCTGGTTTTTGTAGTGTCCTGGGACGTCCTAAATAGTTTTTAAGCAGCGTCCTGGGTTGTCCTGGGTTTTTTTATTTTAAAATTCGGGTAAAATTTTAAAACTCTTTTCAAATTTTTACGCTACGAGCGGCCGCACGGCTCGCAAGTAGTTGCATTGCCGCGCTGCCATGCTATTTCAAATTCAAAACAAAGACGCAACGTGCCACTTGATGATATCTCTTTCGCTCTACTATGGTCGCGCAGTAAATCAAATCAGTAAAACTGACGCAAAAAATCAAACATCGTCCTTCTCTTTTTACACTCACGCCCGTCTTTCATATGCCAGGTGAAAAGGGACGACGCGGAATCATCGCTAAGTTAGTTTTTTCTTAATAACTCGATAAATATACAACATTTTAAAAATCCGCCAGGTCAGTGTCTCAATGACAGAATTTTATACAATGTCTTAAAATATTAACTTAGTTTAATGCCCGGTTACGGCAATATATGAAAAATTGGCGAAAATTAGATGCATCTTTGTGATTTTTTTGTATCGAGAAATTTTTAAGATATCGTGTTTTCACTCAAAACAAATTCTTGGAAATATAATGTAGTATCTATGTTTAGAAAATGGAACAATTTGGAGCTTATTTTCAAGTATGAAAATGAATTATAAAATCAACAATTTTGGGTTAGTCACCCCCTTAATGTGTCCTGTTTTTATACTGAATTGTCCTGGTTTTTCCAACTTCAAATCCTGGTTTTTTAAATTTGAGGTTGGCAACCCTAGACTAGAGTCAATTTATTTTCTCACTTTTTGCCATCAGATTCTGGTACATCTATATTCAGGGCTTCATAACGTTATCGAATAACAGAAAAAATATCGTTACGTACCGTTATTTTCATAATGGTAGCCAGATAATGTTATTTTTTAACGATATCTAGTAAAATAACGTTATATTTACCGTTATTATTATAACGTTATTTTTTCGTTTTGGCATAACAAAAAAATAACGTTATAATAATAACGGTAAATATAACGTTATTTTCTGGTATCAGGTATGCGATCGTGTACGGTGCACCAAATCTCACTCATATTCAAAATGTAATAAGCGTTCTCTGTGAAAATACAAAGAAAAAAATACACCTTAAATGCGTGATTACGTTTAAAAAATTTTCCCACCTGTCATGACTTTCTTGACGGACTATAACGTTATCAAAGAACATATATTTACCGTTATAAATCCTATATAACGTTATAACATTTACCGTTATTAAATACATTTATAACGTTATTTCTAGTATCGGTTAAATTTTCATAACGTTGTTTTCATAATATTCATAATTCCCTTGAAGCAATAACGTTATGAAAAAATAACGTTATTTGAAGCCCTGCCTATATTTGTGAATCCCGGTGTAATCTAGGTCATAGACTGGTATTTTATTATCCTATACTCTCACTCTGAGCCTATACTTTTTTAATTTTGGCGTTGGCAGTCTCGTAGATTTGGCAACCCCGTGTACAACCGCCATTTTGAGTTTTCTCTATTCAGTGGTGGTTCAGTGTTCTCATCAATTTCAGAAGTTTGGTTTGCGCGATTGCTTTCAATCTTTTGGTTGTAATATTTTAATAAATAAAATTCAAGTATTCTACTACTTGCTATAATATCCAATATGTTGTAAGCTTCAGTTTATAACAAGTGCTTGGTTTTGTTTGTTCCCATCTGATACGGAATTTTCTGATTACGTATCACCATGTCGGCTCACGAGCAAATGAGGGCAATGTTGGACCAATTGATGGGCACTGCTCGCAATGGTAATTTAAATTTGAATGTTCATAGAATTTGCTGGCCTATTGAGGTATTTTTTAAAGAATACATCCACGTAATTTATTGTTTTAGGTGAAACCGATCGCCACGGAGTAAAGTTTTACGACGATGCAGTTTGCAAATCATTTTTATTACAATGCTGTCCGCATGAAATCTTATCGTCCACGGTAAATGAACATTTGCTATTTCTATGGTTTTCAAATTAATGGGTTTTTTGAATTTCTGAGGCTATACGATTTTAACATTCTGTACTTTCTGTACTGTATCTCAGAAATTCAAGTAGTCTTGTACATTTGGATGCGACTGGTGACATATTATGAAGTTTATGTCCGAATGTACTCGACTGTTCTCTTGTATTCTGTACTGTGTAGTCCTAGGCGACATAAACAGAGTGGCATTAACTGTGGTGAAATATGCTTTTCAGAAAATGCCCAACACTTATTTATTGCTCATCACAATACTTAACAGATGAGGGATAGATTGTAACAGTTAGGCTGTTCTGTAAGTACCCAGATGTACGTATAAAACATTTATAGTTAGCTGATTGTATTTCTACTGCTAAGCAGTATTTAAATATCAGGCTTTAATTTATTATTAATTGTCCATCGGTTTCTATTGCTGCTGTGGTGAGTACATAAGAAAGTTATTTTCCAAAATCTAAAGCTGGGGCAGAAATTGCTGGTTCTTTACTACATTGGGTACGTACTGTGCTGTTTACATGGCTAGATTACGAAAGATCTAGAAAGTGCATGTATACATGATTAAAACACAAATTAGCTGCATTATGAGTAAAATATATGATTGTGAAAACATTTCATTCAAACCTTAAATGTTAAATATAATTAAAATCAATTTGAATGAAAATTTATACATATGGGAAGTTAAACAACACTTTGCTTGTTGTTGATTAAAACCTAAATCATTTAAAAAAACATCAACTCATACATAATTGCAAACAAAATTCTAATCAGCTTTTACAAAATTAATAAAGAAATAAATAGTTTAAAGGTCCACTTACATCGGTCTGATTTAAAGTTAATCCTTTGTAAAATATTTATATATTGTTCTTGTATGAAAGATGAGGTTAACACAGGATTAGCAATAATCCAGATTGGTGCAAGTGTACCATAAGTATTTGGTTTCTGGTAAAATATCACAATCTTTCCTTATTTGTTAATCTATGTAAGAAGAGGTCTTTAGTATATTTCTTGTTACTTTAGGTTTTTTTAACATTATCACAACATATCGAGTTATTTCTTCCAATTTGTAAGTATTTATTGGTAATATTGGCTGGTTAGCTGTTCTTCGTGAGCAGTGTTGGTGATATTGTATGTATTATCCTAACAATTTTAATTAACTATTGTCCTCATGGGATACATTATACTGTTTTGTAAATTATCAAATTGTCAAAAACTCAATCAATATGATGATTCAAAGCATTATTTTTATGGTTCCATATTTACATCTTATTAATGCTTCAACTCCCAAGAGGCCATGTGCGGCCGCCATAACAATAGATAAGCTATTGAGTCTGGTTTTTCCATGATCGAGGTATTAATTATTATTGAAGGTTCTATAACTTCCTGCTGCGGCAGGTCAAATTGTAAAGAAAAATGTTTTGGGTCACCATATTTTGTAAAACTTTTTAAAATAAAATTTGGTTTGTTGGATTCCTAATTTGAATCTCTGATAATAATTGGGAAATGAATAATATGAGATCTGTCTGTAAAAAAAGTTTCTGATATGAAACATTGTGATTGTGTTCAACAGTGTATTGTTTATGTTGTTATGATTTTCATTGCAGCGCATGGACTTAGGTGAGTGTCCTAAAATACATGACTTGGCTCTACGTGCGGATTATGAGTTAGCCACCAAATCCAAAGACTATTTCTATGATATTGATGTAAGTATGTGTAGAAGTATTTCAACATATAAGTATTTAATTTTTGTAATTATTGTAATACTATGATATGTATACATTGTACACTGTACAGTATCTATTTAAAGCATTATATTGAGAAAAACTGTATAAAACTAATTAAATAAAGTATATTAAACTCCATTAGTAATTAAAAATTTTATGATTTCCATGGGTGCATCAGACTTACATAACATTATCTTTAAAAAAAGTAAAAAAAATTATTATGCTAATATATTTTTTTATAATGTAAAGGCTACAGAACATTTAGAAGCATTTATTGCTGACTGCGACCGCCGCACGACCGCTGCTAAGCAACGTCTCGCGGAGACTCAAGAGGAATTGTCTGCAGAAGTGACAGAGAAGGCTAACTCAGTTCATGAACTGGCAGAGCAGATAGGACAGAAACTTGCCCGGGCTGAGGCTCTCGGTGAAGAGGGAATGGTGGAGGAGAGTGTAAAGTTGATGTGGGAGGTAATTATATTATACATTTTCCAAAACTGACATTTTATATTGTAATTATAACCTATAATTATGTTTTTTGTCTTCATGAAGTAAAAAAATCGACACTAAAAGCTGTATCTTTTTTATTCAGTTTCATTTCATCAATTTTAATCTTATATTATTCATAGTATGGCTTTTAATGTCTGCATGATGATCATAAAAAAGAAATGTAAAGCAAGCAACAACTTTCTTAATCTTACAGATTGATGAATTAAGGAAAAAGAAGGCTGTGGCAGAGCAGGAGTATCGTAACTCGATGCCAGCTTCATCCTACCAACAGCAGAAGCTGCGTGTGTGTGAAGTGTGCTCTGCGTACTTGGGTATACACGACAATGATAGACGACTGGCTGACCACTTTGGGGGTAAATTACATCTTGGCTTTATAACCATTCGAGAGAAACTAGCAGAACTCAAGGTATGTCTCTACAAATTGGTATAATAGTAAATAATTTTCATTTTAAACAGTTGTTTGTATAATAAAATTTTAAGTTGTTTCTATGTTACCATAACAAATCTATATCTTGTGTGAAAATGAACACATTTTCATATGAAGGTTGAATATGAAGGTTCTTTTGGAAGGCCACTAAGAACTTTATAATATCGCGAGCATTAATCCGTCGATCACAAATTCCTGGAAATCTTTTGTTATCGCGGCCCATATGGGCCTTACGGGGCTTGATGGTTTAAGCCAGAAATCTGTGAAATGATCTTTTGTATTTTAACTATTTCAAAACTCTCAATATTGTGCAATACATCTATTTTCTTCTTAAAAAAACACATTTTTTTCTTATATAACCTTCTGCCTTGAAGGCTGCGATATCGCCCATGACTATTAACAATGTCGGATGTGAAAAACAGCAACTTTACAGGAGAGCGATTCAAAGTCTAAATTGTGAATAACTTTTTACTTATTTCAAGTAGAATCATGAAATTTCAGGGTTGTGCTCTATAAGTTATTTACGTTTAGTATATTATTAGGAGTATCCCGTATTTTATGACTAAATATGAGAAAAGTTACTTCTGACCTTTTGAACGGAGTACGAGCAATGCTGATTTGTTGGTAGTGCCAGAACCGACGTTGTTGCTTGTACAAAATTAATAAGTGCTTGTCAGAAGTGGCACTTACGCCATTGTTAAGTGATAACTTTTAATTTAAAAATATGTCGTATGTAGAAATTACCAAACAAAAATGACAACAATTTAAAGAAAATATATCTTTTTTATGGACTTCTGTCAAATAAAACGTGAAAACAATGTTAAATACGTTGTTTTCACGTTTTATTTATGAACATACAAAACATTTCTTATGATGTAAATAATTCGTAAAATCAAGTTTTCGTCCGAAATGTAAATTAACTTAAAACATTGAAATTAATTATTTTTAACAAAAAATTAAAACCGACTTCCAAGGTAAAACAATAATAACATCCTTATAATATGAACTAAAAAGTATTAAATAATTATTCCTATCTAATAGTGCCTTTTTACGAATTCGGCTAAAACTCAACTATTTCTGTACTCAATCTTCATCATTTTGAAGTCGGTACCAGATGAATCTTCTGTTCTCTGACAGAATATTTGAAACTTTTGGAACTGGCACCAACTTCAAAATTATGAAGATTGAGTACAGAAATAGTTGAGTTTTAGCCGAATTCGGAAAAAGGCACTATTAGATAGGAATAATTATTTAATACTTTTTAGTTCATATTATAAGGATGTTATTATTGTTTTACCTTGGAAGTCGGTTTTAATTTTTTGTTAAAAATAATAATTTCACTCTTTTTAGTTACCTATAGTAAGCAAACGCGTACTATACGTAGAATAATACACGTGTATATTATTCTACGTATCTTATTACAGTCACACTTACAAAATATTATAATATCAGCTGCAGCCTGCAGATAATTTTAAACAATCATTTAAAAAAATCGAAGTGAACACGTGTGACGTGCTAAGTAGCCGGTCACCGGACTAGTTTCAATAGGCTGGCACTCGTTCGACATGTGCGACAAGCACACGCAGCGCACATAGTACCTCCGTGAGTAATTTGTATTCTGTGCATAGTACCCGACCCGCGCCCGCGCCGCCGCGCGCTTGCTTGACAGCCCTGGCAGATATGCGATGCGATGCGTTATTATACTATGAACGCTAAACGCAATGCAAAAGGTTGAAATTAGGTTGTTTTCCAGAATATCTCGGCGAAGTGGAACAGAATGTTACATTATCGAAGCAACTTTAACTTCTCAGGAGTAATGTCAAATGTGTGCCTTATGCTCTGGAGATAAGGTTGAATTTGGTGACATTGGTGACCCTGACGTGGTAATGATGATGATGAATGTAATTTGCATAGTAGCATATGCTTTCAGTTCTTAAAACAGCGCCTAAACTCCCAAACTTATATCTATAAGGAATCCGGAGTTCTCTTAGTAGCTTCGGAACCATAGTATACCTCGGTGCAAAATCTTGCGTTTTGGTAGCATATGCTTAGGATGCTTCTCATAAAACCAAAATCACCATATGTTTCCATATAAATTTCGAGGAGTTCCCTCGATTACTCATGGATCCCATCATCAGGTCACCACTTTTGTGAACATGGTACCAAATTGGAGTAAAACCTAATACAACAAAACAAAAATTTCGAAAATCGGTTCACAAACGGCGGAGTAATCGTTGTTGAACATACAAAAAAAAAAAAAAAACCACAGCCGAACATATAACCTCCTCGTTTTTTGGAAGTCGGTTAAAAATTATTGCCATCACTATTTTGTTGAATTTTTGATGTCATAACTTAAATTAACTTAACAAAATTAATATTTTTTTTTGTATCAATCATAAAGAGGAAAAGTTTGTTTCGTGTTTGGAAAAGTCTTTGTATCTTTTGTTTGTATTGAATAGGTTCAATAACTACTAAACCAATTTTAAAAATTCTTTTACCTTTGGTAAGCTACATTGTTTGCAAAGAACATAGGCAGTGTATTATTCAGAAAAATATTAGGAATCATACCGAAAATCGTAAAAATATGAGCCAAAGTGGTAAAAATTTGCAATAAATTACATTAATCCGCTTGCGCTGCGAAAAATACAGCTGATTCATAGAAATAATATAACAAATACTTATAGTGTTTATCATTATCTACAAAAAAGTCCAAAACAGCATACTTATATGTATCTTTTGTGGTTAAGGAATAATAACCATTTCCTTCATTAAAATATTAACTTCAAATCATCTCCTACTAGCGTGGCTTTTTTTGCATATTAACAATTGATCCTTACTTAAATAAATATTAAAAATATTAATTGTGATTCTGTAAAGAATAGAATTGTCTTTTAAATTATTACCATGGGGCAAATATTTTAGAAGTTAGGGCAGTTTGATTAAAGCTTAAAACAAGGCGCCGACGCGGCAACGGCGGTGGCTACCATGAATTTGTAATGGAAAATATTGTATTTTCTAAGTCGAACAACTTGCTATGGATCTTATCGACATCTGCCAAATACGCTGAAGAGATGATATTGCTTAAATATGTGGGAAATACAGAAAATAATGACGAAGGACTAGTCGTTTTGCAGGTCCATTAATTTGTCAGCGAAACGAAGTTTGCGGAATCAGGTAGTTCTTAAAAATCTCTACATTTTTAGGGTACTTATGTACTACCACAGCCTTCGTTTTCATGAAAAACTTAGATTAATATTTATTAGATTAATTAATCAAAAGCACTGTTCTTCATCCGATATTCTCTATTTATTCTATGGTATTTTTTGAGAATAATTTCCCTTTTACATAATCTGAGTAAATCTATATGTTTGTTAAGACATATTGCAAGTTCTGCATTTACAATGTCTACCATGAGTACAAGGTCGGCAAGGCTAATCAAAGTAGCTACTCAACGAATTTGAGAAAATTATAATAATAGTATCTAAGGAAAAAAATGCTCATGGAAATCTTGTGACTGAACCTAGTGTGAAAAAAGGTCCTTTTAATACCTTTTTTACGATTTTTAACAGTATAGCTTATGTTTTATTACTCTTATGTATTAGAAAAATACCCAGAAAATCAGCTATTAGACACCAGATCGCCAAAACACGATTATTGAATTAAAAAATTATATTCATTCGTTGTGTATGAGTGCCAACAAAAACTTAATTTTCGTACAAAAATGACCTATTTTGAAGCCTTCTAAAAATTGTTTAAAGTCGGTAAGCAACGACAAATATTGTACAAACTACAAATGCCATTTAATCAATAAGAAAATAAATGAAATGATTATGATGTAGTACTACCGACATTTTATCAATTTATAAATCCGCATAACAATGTCGGAAGTGGTACTACCGACAATTCAACCATTTATAAAACCGATTAAGAATGTCGTATGTGGTACAACCGATATTTTACACATTTGAAAAACCAGTTAAAAACGTTGGATGTGGCACATCCGACAATTTTAAATGACCTACGATAAAAATATGTTAATGAAGGTAAATGTTTATCTTATAATCAAATCTGAAGCAATAAAACATAAGCTATACTGTTCAAAATCTTAAAAAAAATAAAATAAAGTAATAGTAAATATATAATATAGTATAAATATATAGTAATAGTAAATACATATTTTCGCACTAGAATTAGCTTCGATCATAATATTTCCATCAGCATTTTATTCCCTATTACTATATTTTTCTTAATTTCGTTGAGCACCTAGTTTGATTAGCCATGCTGATCTTGTAGACATTAAAAATGGCGTCGAAAATTAAAAAATATAACAAAGGTTGCAAAATAAACAAGTGAGAGCGCGAGGTCAATTCCTTCCGTTAACATAGTTGGAAGTGGCACATCGAGCGCTCTCACTCGCCCCCGCGTCCCGTTAACAACGCGGGTAGTGACTATTCGACAATGTTAGCGGACTATCTTAGTAATATACGACATTTTTAATGTAGCTATTTCAGAAACTATGCATAATTTAGATTTTTTCTTTTCAGCTACTGATATAGCCTTGGTTATAAGGACATGTTTTATGAAATAAAAAAAAATTGACGATTTTGCACATCCGACATTGTTAATAGTCATGGGCGATATGTAATTAGCAATTACTCTAATTACACAATTATTATGCAGCAAATAGTCAATCTATTCTTTAAACTTAGATTGATTTTGCAATTGTAAACATGTTAAAAAAAGAGATTCTCTGAGTGAAGTTATAAAATAAAAGAAGTAAGATAAATGCTTGCCTCACAAAGTTTTGACTAATAACTACATGATCTGAAGTCAAACAAGAATTGTGAGTCTCCCAACTGATCTCTCCTATTATAACATTCTAACCACTGAATACCAAATTTACAGAAAAATGTAGACAAACGTCGTGAGGAGCGCGGCGCGTCTGAGCGAGACCGCAGTGGGCGGCGGCACTACGTCGGCGGGCGCGAGTTGGACCGGCGCGCGCGCAGGCACCGCGAAACGCGCGGGAAAGACGATCGGCCAAAAGAGCCCGAACGTGACCGAGGCAAGGACGAGCGAGCCAATCGCGAGCGAGAGAGGGACCGCGATCGTGAGAGGGAGAGGGAAAAGAGGTATGATTAGAGATAAACTACGATAACATGGCATGCTCCTCCAAAATTCAAAATGTTTCAAAGTATGTATTTGTTTCACAAATATGTACATAGCGCCACCAAGACTCACAACGCATGTGTGCGTAATGAGGCAGCCGTCAAACATAAACAAATCCATGGATTTGTCGCTTGACTAGTGGCGTCATTAATAATAACCGCTCGTTATTATTAGTATTGCGCTGCACTGTCGTACTCTATGAAATCGACACGTGTGTTGTCTTTCGCGGTCGGCTAGTTATGATTAGTTGACCAACAAATCTTGGTAGTAAGTGACATTAAGTGAAATATTATGAGTACTGGTTGATTGGTTGAATACTTACAACTACATACAAACTTTTTCACAAGGATGTGACTACACACATTGAAACAGTAATTTGGAGGGGCGCGCCATGTTATCGTAGTTTATCTCTACAATATTTAACAAATAAAGTGTGTTTTTTAAAATTGAATGTTTATACTAAAGCAATGCTTTCGCACAATCAAGCATTCTCAAACAAAACTTCGCCAATTTGCGCCTCTGAGGGACCTGTCAGACAGAGCGGTCGCGCATTCAACCTTTCTGCGTTCAAGCTGTCAGTCACACAGGAGGAATTTTGACGCGATCCGAACGCCCCCTGTGGTGTCTCTAATCTCTATATTATAAACCTAATACAACACAAACAACGCAAAACTGACTGCTTGAACGATTGACCGCGTGACCGCTCTCCGTTTGTTAGGTCCCTTAATCGCTTCGCGGTTGTGTATTCCGTGTATCCCGTGGGCCTTAAGCGGAAGAGCAGGAACACCGTTGGGGTCTTAGTGGGTATGCCCAGGCGCGGCCTTCCGCCCCTAGGGAGTCCCACATACCCCAGTAGCCCTCCCCAGACTGCTGGAGATGCGTAAAGGCATTTCCCCAACAAAAAAAAAGGTTAGGGACCTTTTTTTTTGGCAAAAGGCACATTCACTATCCTGCATTGCAGTCCGCCGTGCAGTCCGCCGGCTTATGCAGAATAGTGAATGGTGTCACACCATTCACTATCCTGCATAAGCCGGTGGACTGCAATGCAGGATAGTGAATGGGCCCTTTTAATCGCTCTGTAGACTGCAACAGTTTAACTGGTAGACATACAATATGTTTTGTCTAAACAGCCAGTATGATTGGCAATTACATTTAGGGCCTGTTTCACCGCTTCCTGATAAGGCTATCCACCACTTAACTTGACACATAGAGTATGGAGAATCTGTCAAATAAGCCTATCGGGCACCTTATCAGGAAGCGGTGAAACAGGTCCTTAATATACAATTTAAACTCGTAGTTTTCCCGGTTAGTTCGTTTTAACTTTTATTTTTAAATATAACTAGCTAAAGAGCAAAACGAAACACATTGACATATTATTAATTACAATACACATTTTGAAATTGCTGGTCTGAAAACTTTTATACTATCAACACATCATACTAATTTAACATCGTTTGTTTACAGACGCAGTCGGTCTCGCAGCCGTAACAAGCGCGAGGGTTCGCGCGAAAAGTCGCGCGGCCGTGACCGGGAACGCGAGTCGCGTCGCAGTCGCTCCTACCGCTCCACGTCGCACGACCGTCGCCGCGACTAAATTGCCATCGATGTACCATATCTAGGGACTTGTGCACTCCGAAATGTCACTTTAATGCTGCGGCCAAACGTGCGTCTATTGTCACGAAGCTTCGTGCTATGAGAAGATAGCATTGGACGTTACACGCAGATCGTCCAATGGTATCGGCCCTAGCACGAAGCTTCGTGACGATAAACGCAGGTGCGGCCCGGGCATAAGCTTTCAGTTCAAAAGATAAGTTTCTGTGTTTCGAATGTCTGCTGACTTGTAAGAATGGCAAATAGATATGGTCGGTTTTTGATGCAGAGCACACCTGTAGACAACATTCCTAGATGTGGTAATTAAAACCAATCTATTTGGAGAACACTAATTCTTTTAACTTGGAAAGTTTAAGGTTTTTTTAATACAAGAAAGATCACATATTTATCCTGGACGAGATCTGAGTGGTTATCCAGAAAACTTCATAAATAATACCATTTATTAGTAAAGTAAAAGAAATTACGAATATTTTAGCGTATGAACTACGTACGTAGTACGTACATATGAGAAAATTTGATCAACAATTTTCCAGTTAAAATAAAAAATAAAAAAAATAAAAATTGTTTTATTTCCGAATAGATTTGCAACAAATACTTTCAGAACATTGATACTACTGGTGCCTACCACCGGTTCGGGAACTATCCCGGCGAGAAGAACTAGTTATGTAAACTATTATAATAATATTATGTAATTTCCTAAGAATCTAAGTACCTAAATTTCACCCAAATTTCACCCAAATTTCACCCAAATCAGTTTAGCGGCTTGTGTGTAAGTAGGTAACGGATATCGCTTTTGTGATAATATTATTATGAATGGTTTTAATATTATTTTTTCCGTGAACTTGACCATAATGTATGCCCAAATATCCGTGATTGCTTCTATTTAACTTGAAGCCAACGTAGTTACATTGAGTATACAAGTGAAGGTGAATTTTAGATAAGTTTGTTACATGAATATTTTAGATAAAATGTTCATGTAACGTTAAATCAGTGTTTTATTTGATATTTTACATTACAACTGAAACACGATTATTATTTTGATAATGAAGTATGGTGAGAATAACATAAATTATTATATTTTATTGGTAAAAGGTGGTTATTTATTTAGGAAAATTAACTGTACTTTTTGTAAGATATCAAATAAAACTGTTGATAACTTTATAGTTGTTTTATTGTAATTGATATTATGACCTTGGGTAAATGATGCATTACTTTTAACCGAATTATTTTTAAAGGGAATATTATGACGCAAAGGTACGTAGCAGATAGTGATACTAGCACATACAGTAAAATATAATCCAGCCAAAGTCCAACATAGCTCACAGAATACAAATTACTCGACATGCTGCACACCGCCGCACAAGTCACATCAGAATATTGATAGAAACGTTGTCAAACGTCGAACAAAACTTTTTGTTAATCGTCTGTGCTGGTTCTGCCGTCTAGCGTGAAAACATTGAGGTAATAATTATATACTATTGCTGTAGCTAATTTGACAATAGGTGTTGCAATTTATACATGTTTCAGTCTTTGTACCATATAAGCATGCAAAATGGAAATGTGTAACACTGCTATAGTTTTAGGTAGTGAATTACCAAAAGTTTAAATTACATTCGTAATCAACACCATGCTCGGACTCCTTTGAATGGGGAGCTGAAGAGCGGCTAAGCTCGCTGAGTCTAGATGCGATAATTTTATAAGAAAATAGGATAGAAGTTTTCTTATAATAATTGCATATTTCGCTACACTAATGTGTATAGTTTATTTTATGAGTTAATAGGTATATAATGGATAGTATTGTTCATTAGTTATATTATGCTGTTATATATTGTTTAGTTTTAGCATGCTTTTAGAGTTTAGGGTGCGTTTACACTGACGCGGAGCGGAGCTTAGCGGTGCTCGAATTGACCAATCGTGCTATTCCAGCGGAATGACAGCGAACCGGAGCGAAAATTTCGAGCATGGTGATTGGCTAATTCGGCACCGCTAAGCTCCGCTCCGCTTCAGTGGAAACGCAGCCTTATACTTTGATGAGAGTAAAAAGTTAATTACCAACTAGCATAGACCAATAAATCTAGTACTAGCGTAATTGGCCTGTACCGATAGATGTGGCATTGGTTATGATTTTGGAAATTGCAATTATGAAGTCAAAATGCAAAAAAATTTTTTGCAATTTATAACCTTTTGGCACTCTAAAGTTTTAGGTCCTCAATATAATTTTAGAAAATGAAGTACCAAACATTTAGACTTGTGATGAATGTAGCAATAATTAAGTTATTGCTTCAACACAATAGTTTCCCCATCTGTTAGAATAAGCAACTGCAGACTGAAGTTAATTCAGAAAAGGGTTCATTCACAGGAAGTGTGTCGAAGTACAAAATAAAAATGACAATATTACTTATATTATTATATGTTAAGCAAGGTTTTAGATCAGAAATGTTTAAAATTTCAGCCACTGTCACCGAAATATTATGTGATATCGACTTTGATGAAATCTGTTCGAAAGACTGTTTTACCGACCAATGTAGTTTTATACGTTTCTCAATAGATGGCGCTAACTTTTAATTAATTTAAGCTCTAATGAAATAACTTTAAATTAAACGTGTGGTACTAAGCAGTTTTGCAAAATGTTACTGTTTACGCCACTAATATTATATTGTGTATATTGTATGTGTTTGGTTTGATGTTGCTAATGTGACAAGACAAGACGATAACTGAAATATACTGTTTCGTTTAAATAAACTTGAGTTAAACAATTTTGTCTTTTATTGCCTCGACGTATCCTTTTTTGTCAGTCTGATAAAAATATTGGGGGGAAAAGGGGAAAAGTAATAGTTTACTGTAATCGTTGATATTCCAATTTCCAATTGTATAAGACTCGAGCTTTGGCATAAACCTTGGTAAAAATTAATCTGTTATCTCTGGTAATAAAGAAATGACCTTAATAAAAGACCATAATATTATTTTAAGTAGATTTATTATGTATTTCTAATAGAAAATGTATAAAACAAAATATAAACACTTTGATTTCTCATTGATGAATTACAATAATCAGCTGATGGGATATCAATCACTTAAGAAAAAAAAAAAAACAATTATGATATAATTTTGTATGTAGGTTTGATGTAGGTATATTAAAAATGTTTCTCTAACAAGTAGAGGTTTATATACTAAATACCTACATATCACATTTTCCAACCACGAAATATGTGGTTATAGACATATTTTTTATATACTTAATTACAATTACTATAGTTTATATTATTCATCTTAAAAACGTTGAGTACTATTATTATGCAAGATATGAGATCTGAAAAAACTTTATTATATTATTTATTTATTTAGCTACTTACGTATTATTTTTATCTCAAGCGGACTAAATAATTTGGTCACTTTTAAGACAAACTGTCTTAATTTAAAAGTGACAAAAACTGTAAATTTATTTCTTTGTTAAAAATTACATAAGTACAAGACTTACTTATTTTTATCAATTTACTTTTGTATAAAATTATTGTGTGTCTAATTTAATTCTTTTGATGGTTAATGGAAAACAAAATGATTAATATTCTAAGATAATTTGAAAACTACGATTCAGATCTACATTAAGCACTAGACAACTTTTATTATTCTCAAGAGAGACCTACTTAGTCTAAAACGTTATTTAATTGTAAAAGCAGTTTTGGGGTGAAAGCCAAACGAGCGTAATTTGTGAGTTGTGAGTCGCAGAATTTCGGTCGCATAAGGGTGAAGCCAAACGAGCGTTATTTGTGAGTCGTATTCTGCCGCGTAAATATATTTTCATACAAATCATGACTCACAAAATTACGCTCGTGTGAATCAAACAGGACTTTTGTATGAAACTGAATGCAGCAAAATTCTGCCGAACCGACATTCTACGGCCGGTATAAATAGTCAATACTCAAGATGCATCTCGGTCTCAAGACACGGTTCAGGCTCTGTGATTGGTTGACTGGCAAAATTTGGACCAATCATAGAGCCGAACCGCGTCTTGAGACCGAGATGCATCTTGAGTACTGACTATTTATACCGGCCTACGAGTTCTACGACTCACAACTCACAAATTACGCTATCGTTTGGCTTCACTCTAAATATCTTTTCATACTTGAATGATGAATCACGACTCACAAAATTACGCTCGTGTGAATCAAACAGGACTTTTGTATGAAACTGAATGCAGCAGAATTTCTGCCAGTCGAAATTCTGCGACTCACAAGTCACAACTCACAAATTACGCTCGTTTGGCTTCACCCTCAATGCTTATTAAAAAAATTACCTACTGGTAGAGATTTTACCGATAAAATCTCTGTAAAAGGCCCCATTCACTATCCTGCATTGCAGTCTTGCTGCAGTCCGCCGTGCAGGCCTGCAACACCATTCACTATTCTGCATAAGCGGCGGACTGCACGCAGGATAGTGAATGGTGTTGCAGGCCTGCACGGCGGACTGAAGCAGGACTGCAATGCAGGATAGTGAATGGGCCGTTTTAGTTACAAAATTGTGTATCGTCTTCTGTATATTACCAACCGTGTACCGCAAATCTATACGAATATTGTAAAGAGGAAGGGTTTAATTGCAACGACTATATTATTCCAAAAAGAATGAACCGATTTTGATAAAATTTGATAGAGATGTAGAGTCGAACATGGAGCAAGGCATTTAAGAGTTGAAATAATCGGCCAAGTGCGAGTCGGACTCGCACACGAAGGGTTCCGTACGGTTATAGAGGAAAAATAGACGAAAAATTGTTTTTGTATGGGAGCCCCCCTAAAATATTTATTTTATTTTAATTTTATTATGAATGTCGGATGTGAAAAACAACAACTTTACAAAAGCGATGCGAAGTCTACAGTTTATTGTATAGCTATCTTAGTATTAAACGACATTTTTAATTACGCAGGTAGAGCCGCGGGCAAACGGTTGCATTTTTTATTCCTCAAAGCTAACTTTTTTCATATTACATTGACCAAGTCTCGTAAAAATTGTTATTCTAGATGTATTTTTCACACATAACATATTACATAATTGAAAAACACGGAAATAAGTAATAACCTTTTCGCTGTGTGAATATTTAATACCTTGGAGGTTCAACATTTCCTACTTAAAGTATGGCGTCCTTATAATAGTTGTTATTTATTAAACTAATTAATAGTTTGTATTTATTTACTACAGATAAAGTAAAATTGTTCTACGTGCATAATTGAAGACATGAGTAGATGAAGTGGGTAACCAACAATTTAAAAACTGTTGTTTTTTTTTAAATGGAGGCTGTAGGACTAAGAAAATTATTTGAAACTTTCCGCACGGGTTCGCCCGCGTAAATTAGCAATTTAACGAAAACCGTACATATTCCCGCAAAAAATAGCCTATGTCTATTCACGCAGTCCTCTCTATATCTGTGCCAAATAACATAAAAAATTCTCTTCGGGAGATAAAGCCCTTTTAAATATATTTTTTAATAATAATATCTATGGATGCTTCACACCACGTTAATCTGGCCTCGTGCTAAGTACCTGAAGGACTTGTGTTACAGGTACCAGATAACGGAAATATATTTAATACTTTTATACTATACATATATTTAAGATTTTTATTATATCATACACATATTTAATACACACCCATGACCCAGGAACATTGAAAAACTTTTTGTTCCGTCGGCGGGATTCGAACCCGCGACCCCCGGTTTGAGCTGCCTTGGTTTACCGGAGGCCCAATCTCCTACCCTTTTCCCTTCCCTATTCTCCCCTATTTCCTTCCCTACCCTCCCTATTAACCCTTAAAAGGCCGGCAACGCACCTGCAGCTCTTCTGATGCTGCGAGTGTCCATGGGCGACGGAAGTTGCTTTCCATCAGGTGACCCGTTTGCTCCCTTATTTCATAAAAAAAAAAAATTGTGCCACAGGGGTCGTCATTTTCCCCGTTTTTTCACATTTTCCTCTGTTTCTTCGGTCCTATTAGTCTTAGCTGGGGGGCGGTGGTTACTCGCGTCCGTAGCCCGTAGGAATTACCTTTTACTACCCTACATTATACACGTGTCCCCCGGGTGGTGCTAAACGAGTAACAACGCCGAGTCTCAGGCGGCGGATATGATAACCTGACTCCTAGGCAGTAGTGGCCTTGAGGACTAAATACCCTCAAAAAGTCTAGCGCGGAAAGCAACGGGAAACTACCGCGACTATAATCCCAAGAAAACCACCATGATTAAGAAGTGGAGAGCCCTATCCCAGAAAGCTAATTTTGGTGGTCACGTCCCACAGCCTTGAGGATACGACTAGGAAGAATTAGTCTTAGCATTATATAGCACTAGCTGTTGCCCGCGACTTCGTCCGCGTTAACATAGTATAATAACAACGATGGATAGTTTTCCCCTTTTTGTGGTTCCTTATAGAAAGGGTAAAAACGGGACCCTATTTAAGCAAACATCAAACGCAAACGTCAATAAACTTTCATTGAAACTTTCTACCCCAATTTCACCCTCTTAGGGGTAGAATTACCAGAAACGCTTAAATACGTATCCATTCATTTTTAATCTGTAGCACAAAAATAAATTTTTATGTTTGTAACTCAAGAAATGACGGACTTTCATTCAAACTTTCCCAATTTCACCCCTTGGGGGTAGAATTTCCAAAAACGCTTAAATATCTATCCATTAATTTTCAATCAGCAGTCCAAAAATAAACTTTCATGTTTCCAACTTAAGAAATGACGGACTTTAATTTAAACTTTCAATACCTTTTTCACTCCCTTGGGGGTAGAATTTCCAAAAACGCTTAAACACGTATCCAATCATTTTTAATCAGTAGCCCAAACATAAAATTTCATGTTTCTAACTCAAGAAATAACGGACTTTCATTCAAACTTTCAACCCCTATTTCACCCCCTTCCGGGTAACATTTTCAAATTTCCTTCCTTAGTGGGTGTCTACTTAATAAAACAACCCTACTCACCAAATTTCGTGGCTGTAACTTTAACAGTTTTTGCTCAGCGATGATGAATCAGTCAGTCAGTCAGTCAGTCAGGACATGTAATTTTATAAGTATAAGATATAGCCTTCTTCGATAAATGAGCTATCTAACAGTGAAATAATTTTTCAAATCGGACCAGTAGGTAGTTCCTGAGATGAGCGCGTTCAAACAAACAAACTCTTCCGCTTTATAATAATTATTATATATTATAGATAAAAATGTGGATTTTATAGCCAGATGATAGATTATGTAAGTTACAAGGTTTGTTTAAAGAATAAGGGGAAAATGTGTAATGTCCTTATGTTTTAAAACGTTACATATCCACTTGATACACTCACGTCTTCATTATTCTACAAGTGAGAATGGCTTCGCCCACGGGTTCCCAATCTTTTTCAGCTTGCGACGCACTTACAAGTCAATACTTTGTCACGGCGCCCTACTCTACCTACGAGTACAAAAAGATACATAAATGAACACCTTTAATGATTAATGATTATAGTTAGGTTAAGCAAGTAAATAATAATAAACAAATATTTAATCATCTGCCTGCTTTGTATACTTAATTCATATTGCAATTTTATTTTATAATATTTGTGGAGGAGTATGATGTAGGATCGACTCACGGCGACCCTCTTGCCTTTCCACGGTGCACCTGCACCAGGGCGCCGCGGCGGTCGGTTTGGGAACCCCTGGCTTAGCCTGAATGGCAAATACAAGGCCAAAAAGACCCTGTGAAAAATATGGCATATATCCACTTTAGAATAATTAGATATTATTTAATTTTAATCTTATGTAGCTTAAGTTTAAATCCTAGCATTTCCGATAGCACCCCCGACAAAGCCGACAGTATGACGACTTTTGTGATCGTATACAGGTAGTGGTTGGCACATATCCCTGAGATTTTGAACGGCGCGTCTAGTTCCTGAAACAATGTAGTGAAGATTAGTTACATATACATCAATCTATGCAATATTTTATCAAATATTTATACAAGACGATAGAGAAACGAATAAACGATATGTTTTTTGCATCGAATATATTCCGAAATATTACCGTACCGGTTTTGATTGAAATTAGCACAGATAGAGATGATCATTGAAAAGAGACTACTTTTACTACGCGGGAAATAACAGTCCCAGCGGGATTGTCTTTTTCTAGAAAACACCTAACATAATATTATCTATATCTTTAAACGAACAATTCTTATATATATATATATATATATATATATATATATATATATATATATATATATATATATATATATATATGAGGTATGCGGCGTGAAATATCTTTGAAATATTTATAGTTGCTTCATGCCAAGAGTTTGATATTGATATTTTATTATCATGTAAAATCTATTTAAAGAGATTTTCTGACGACACTAATATTATGCTAGTTTTCGGCACGAATGCGAATACCTATAGGACGGATCTGTTCACATTGATATGACGTGGCGCTGCGTTTTAAACATAGCGAATAAAAATATTAAATATATATTTAAAATTCGAGCAGCATTGCGTCTAGACACGAAACGAGTAACGATAAAATAAAGTTCAAAATTTTGCGCTACATTGCTTGCCCGGTTCAACTGCCCCTACGCTATAATATACAAAACATGCCTTACCTTCAACAAATCAGCAGCCAACTTCAGCACGTTATTCGCTACAGTGAGTTGCTCTTTACTCTCTGGTCGCTGCTCTATGGCCAGATGTAAGTTGATCTGTTCCGTCAAGATGGCGGACAGGCAGCCGCGGTACTTCCGGTTGACGTTCCCGCCAAGAGTCAGCAGCCGCAGCAGATAGATACCAAGACAGATGCTCCATACCATCGCTTCTAATAGCCAGCCGCGCCAAGTTTCGGTGTCCTGAAATTATATGAAAATGAGTCTTATGTCGCAAAAAAAGGCAGGTAAGATAACTCTGAATAGTACTAGTACTAGTACTAGTAGTAGTACTAGTACATAGTACTAGTCTCCTTCAAAAGTCTCCTTCAAAGACTGGACTGCTAGTCCAGTCTTTGAAGGAGACTTTCAAAATCACTCCCGATTTTGAGTGTCTCGTTCATTCACAAAAACATTATTTCGGTCTCTACGGCCTATGCAAATGAACAAGATAGAGTTAAATTAGTTTGCGAGTGAAACTGACAAAATAGCGTTGGGCTTCGTTTTTAACAACTTTTTGTTGGGGTCTTTACCCCTCTTTATTGCTTTCATTTTTCATTTGATATGTTACACCTACTAAAATAGGATCAATGTTCAATTCTTTATTATCTTACTCTCAAGAGTTGTGCACTGACGCAGGCCAGCAATATGAGCGTCAACATGAACGCGGCCGACACTATCACGTCCACAGAGCGCTGCGGTCCGCGACGCTGCAAAAGTTACATACAAATTAATACAATATTGAATCTCACCAAAAACATTTCATGTAAAAGTTACCTCGCCGACCACAAAAGGTTTGCCCTGTAAAAGACATCAGATCTAATGTAGAACCAAGCTTCTGAATCGACGCGGCCTAACTCGATCGACCCTAACTCCAACACTTTCTACATGTCCGTAAGTATGTATGGCTTTGCTGTTTCGAATATTTAGTTTCTAAATTCTGATCTGAAATAAGTAACGAAACTGCCAAGCCATAGATACATACTTACTGATATTATGTAGAATTTGTTGGAGTAATGGGTCGATAGAGTTAGGCCGCGTCGATTCAGAAGCTTGGCTCTACATTAGATCTGATGTCTTTTTCACAGGGCAAATCTTTTGTGGTCGTCGAGGTAACTTTTACATGAAATGTTTTTGGTGGGATTTCAGTCCTTTTTGTAAGTTGCTACTTGCTAGGCAGTCTTTTTAGTCTATTTAGTGTTTTTATTTTTTATTAAGACGTTTTTAGTTAATGTCCATTCCGTGGAAACTTTCATGTTCCTATTCATAAAATTGGTGAAAGTCTCATTTCAACTTCAATTACCAAACTTATTTTACGTATAACCAAATTTCGGCGTATTTTAGATATCAAAAAAATAATAATAAAGTATTAGACCTATTCAATTGAGACTTTGTATGTTTAATAAGTCTATTATTAACATCATATACTGAGAATATAAACTATCTGGCACATCGGAGACCAACTCTATAAGGGTCAACTTCCATCCCCCAATTTTAGGGGTTGGGGGACGAAAATTACAAGTTTATGAATTTTTTTGTTGGTTGTATACTAAACTTAGATTACATACCAAATTTCAGCTTTCTAGCACTTCAGGAAGTGGCCAAACATTTTGATGACCATCAGTGTGTCAGTGACGAAATCGGCGTATTTTAGATATCAATAAAATCTAAAGTATAAGAGCTATTCAATTGAGACTTTGTATGCTTAATAAGTCCATTGATGAGATCATATCCTGAAAATATGAACTATCTGCTACAACGGAAACCAATTCTATGAAGGTTCAAAAAAACGGCGAAACACTTCGAGAAAAGGTAGGTAGTGCCCTTGCGCCTCTATAGTTCCTTTTTTATCCTCGGCAGTCTGGAGATGGCCATCGGGGTAGGTATGTGGGACCAGGGACTCCCCGGTGGCGTTAAAGGCCGCGCCCGGGGAGTCCCACTAAAACCCCAACGAGTGTTCCCACTTTCCGCTTTAGCCTTTAAGCATAGCCACGGGATACGCGGGATATACTGTCTGACTCCATAGTGCCTGCGTATATCTATCAAGTCTATTTGTTGTTTTAATTTAACATCAGACCAAGAAACATTTATTGTAATATACTATACCACTCTTATAAAAAACATAATATTAAAATATAATATTGTAAGCTGCTAAAATTTATTATTTATCTCTTAAATTCATCCAATAGCCAATTCTTATTCCTTTTTAGTACATCAATAAAAATCGAGTCCACGACAGAAATCAATCATCATTGTATGTGAGGGTTATTTGCATTGAATTCAACTGACAAAGGTTCGTCGCTTACTACGATACAATACTGCTTGCATAAAAGCGACGATCAATTCCTTGGTGCTACGAGTAACTTACATTGATACAGTAGCAGATGCCAGTAGTGGTATCCAGGACTGCATCAGTGTAAATATGTCCTAACTCCTACATCTATTAGCTGTATGTAGAGATGTTTAACCTAATCCTTGCTGATTAAGAGGGCGACTAACGCAAATAATCAAAAATCGTCCTTCTCTCTTCACACTCTTTCATTATTCATATGCCAGGTGAAAAAGACGACGCGGATTCATCGCCAAATTAGTTTTTTCTCAATAACTCGATAAATATAAGTACAACATTTTAAAAATCCACCACTCGCCAGGTCAGTCAGTTCAGAATTTTATACAATGTGTTAAAATATTAACTTAGTTTAATGCACAGTTATGGCAGTATAATTATCATGAAAAAATCGTGAAAATTAGATGCATCTTTGTGATTTTTTTCTATCGAGAAAATTTTAAGATATCGTGTTTTCGATAGGTCGCGGGTTCCTTGGAAATATAATGTAGTATCTATGTTTAGAAAATGAAACAATTCAGGGCTTATTTTCAAGTATAAAAATGAATTATAAAATCTACAATTTAGGGTTAGTAATCTATCCGTTTATGATAGTGAACAATTCATTTGACAAACGTTCAGCAATTACCCGAATTGGCGCGACCTTTTTGCATTTGTAAAATATAATATTTTTCACATAGCTACATTAAGCTTATTGTATTAAGAGGCCGGGCTACCCTCGAAATACGTCAATCATTTATTTACCAAAATCATTTTCTCATACGAAAATATTTGACATGTTTGAGTTATTTTTCAGCTTAAAATAGTAATTACCTAGATTCCTGTACAAAAATTTACTTCAAAATATTTAAATGCACTTAACAAATTTTTTTGTGTATAAATTTTTTTTACTCAATTTACTACTAAATATTTAAACACTAAAAATAGAGCAAACACTAAAAAATATATAAATAAATAGTAAATTTACTACTAAATATTTCAACTCTAAAAATATTTTTTAGTATTTAAATATTTTGTAGTAAATTTAATATTAATTTATATATCTTTTAGTGTTTTACTCTATTTTTCAGTGTTTATATATTTAGTAGTAAATTTAGTAAAAGATATTTATACACAAAAAAATTTTTTTTAGTGTTTAAATATTTTGAAGTTAATTTTTGTACAGGAACCTAGGTACAAAAAATTGTAATTACTATTTTAAGCTGAAAAATAACTCAAACATGTTAAATATTTTCGTATGAGAAAATGATTTTGGTATTACGTATGTATGAGAATTTCGAGGGTAGCCCGGCCCCTTAAAATTAAATGATCATTGAGTTGGCGCTAATTGAAAAACACCTTTGTTACTCGTGTAACGAAGTATAGTATGCAAATGTAAACTGTATTATAGTAGCATAATATTGAACAAAATATACAATGACACAATGATTGATAAGCTTGCCTTTATTATTTAATCGAGGCAAGGACCCTGTACCATGTAAGGCCACCCTAACGGGAAAATACTTTTAATTCGTTAACTAACTAAATAAGTTAAGGAAACAAATTATCAAGTAATGCTCTGTTTTATTAGGTATCATCTAGGTATCATATTATAAATCACTTTTTAACCAAGCTTCAATAGCCATTTAATAAAATTAAGCTCTTCCAAATGGCCTTGCAAGGAACACACCTCCAAACAAGGCCAATATTATAACATCAGTCGTTAAACTTCAAAATTGAGTTACAAGTATTTATTTATCTGCTTTCACTAAAACGACATCATAATTATTTATTTCAATTAAATAACACATTGAATGCTCATTATATTTATTTCATCTAAAAAAACTATAACGAACATTTCTTGAACATCATCTTATAACTAAGAATATATTAATGGAAATTCTTTAAAATTAGTAGTAATGAGTATCACATTGACACCTTATAACTAATTGCCAATGCGTTTTATAATGCAATCAAAAAAAAAAATTAAATCTAAAATGGCCTTCTTATGGGCCCGTTCTTTATAAGGCCAAAATGTTGAATATGCGTGTATAAGTTTAATAATCCTAATAAGTAAATATGTTATAAAAACAACATTATTTTAATTGTTACGGTACGCATTTATAACTAAAAAATGATTGTTTACATGTTAATTATTATTTTTAGATGTTCCTTGTAAAGTTGATGTTCCCTTGCAAGGCCAACTATCATATCTTTGGTTGGGCCTTATAAGAAACCACCGGCCATCCTAGGATCATTACCGATATTTTAACTTAAATCGAGATTCGAGGCATAAGTATATTTTCTTTTATTAGTACCATACACATATCCCTATACGACACACAATGCCCTGTGGTAAAATGTGAGATAGATATAGGTTATGTAACTGAAAAAAAAGTTTTTCAGGGTGCGGAAATTACAATTGTAGCCTCGACAACCAAAGTCTACAAACAGTGAGATCGCACTGCCACAATTGCGGTGCGATCGACTCGCCGCTGCGTTTGTGGCCTTAAATTTGAGGGATCTAAATGTGTAATAGAAGAAATATATCTTACCATGACGATAACTACGACATTTTAATAGTTGGCCTTCAAAGGAACATCGCCTTCTATGGTGCATGTCCGTTATGTCAAATGAACGTTAATAGTCTGTTGGCTGAGTTTGACATTCAAACCCGACTTAATTATTACTCTAATAGTACCATTCGACCACCGCCTGCCTATATAAATGAATTTCTCTGAATCTGACACTCAAACAAATCTCAATAGTACTTAAACAAATTTTCTGAATAGGTATGTCACTCAATAGTTTTGCAAGATGTATCTTTACTCACCCGTAAATAAGACCTCGTCGACAGCCAGGTCTTAATATTCCTCACGGTGTTAAGTCTAAAGTGCGGTAACTCAGACTTTCTCGCTCGTCGAGCCGACGTCAGATGCGAGAACAGCTTGGCGTACAGAAACCGTTGTTTAAACGCTCTCTCTGCTACCGACAGCAGGAAGAATACCAGACCACTGAGAGCGAACCGTAGAACGCTCGAGAGGATGTTTGAAGTCATTTCCCTGTAAGAAAGTACATTACATGAGGGGAAATTGTAGCTAAAATAATAATAATATAATAATATCTATGGACGCTTCACACCACGTCAGTCTGGCCCTGTGCTAAGTACCTGATGGACTTGTGTTACAGGTACCAGACAACGGAAATATATTTAATACTTTTATACTATACATATATTTAAGATTTTTATTATATGATACACATATTTCATACACATCCATGACCCAGGAACTTTATAAACTTTTTGTTCCGTCGGCGGGACTCGAACCCGCGACCTCCAGCTTGAGCTACCGACGCGCTCACCACTGCGCCACGGAGGTCGTCTGAAGGTTGGTCCCTTAATGGCTAGACAAACAACAATATTGCCTACCTGTTGCCATTATTGATGTCGAGTAAAAAGGTAAAAATAAACACGATTTTTGTATCGGAGTTCCCGTAAATATTAGCTTTTAAGCTATTGCATAGCTTTCACAAGCTTTGAGCGCGGCGACCGAATCAAGAAATTCCGTAAGAAGAACACCTAACATTCGTCTAACGTCGTTTTAGTTCGGCAGACTTCGGCTCGGTGTGACTCAAACGCTATGCAGTCCCCGAGTGTCACTCGTATTTTTTATTTAACAAAAGGGAAGGCTGCTCTTTCGAAAAAAGCGTGCAGATGAAACAACTTTTCATCGGCATTAACAGAGAAATTATATCTGAAAAAAATAATTAGTAATGTACATGATATGATACGTAATTTGGTTTTGCCATATTTTTTCTATCGGTATCACATAATAAAGAAATAAAAAACCAAATCATCTCCAAATCGTTGAATGAAACCACTTTACTCCTTCATTATTCATCAAAAGAATATATAAAAAATATCTACTGCTTTGCAATACATAAGTTAATAATTTGGTTTTTTTACTTTTTTGAAATATGTATTACATTAAGCCTTAAAAAAAGGTTTTTTCTCCTATTTCGCCCTATCATGGACGTAGCGAGCGTCGTAACCGCCATCGTACAAGGCGCGCTGTTATGAATGTTATTATAATGTCATTTACGTCGATATTCGCACGGACAGACAATCGACCTGCTAGTTTAGGGAGAGAGGGCCCTTAAGGGGCGGCAATCCTAGCTACGCCACTGTCTAAGCAAAGCCAGCAAATGGAAATGTAGCTTGTGTCATGTTGAATCGTGCGTGGGTGAATCAAATTGCGACGACGTTGTTGTACAAATAAATAAATAAATAAAATAAAAATTGTTTTATGTCTGAATAGATTTTAAAAAATGCTTTCAGAACGTTGATACTACTGGTGCCTACCACCGGTTTGGGAACTAACCCGGCGAGAAGAACCGGCGTAAGAAACTCGCACGGGGCCCACTTTTTTACCAAAAAAAGTGAGAAAGAAAAAAAAAAATCTTTTAAAATAACATTTACAATGCTGTAACTTAAAATATACATTTAGATACAAATGTAAGTTACGTCGAATATTCTGTAAAATCACAGATTAGTACGTAAGTATTATTTTTAAAAAAAAATTAAAACCGACTTCCAAGGTAAAAACAATATTAATAGCATCCTTATAATATGAACTAAAAAGTATTAAATAATTTTTCCTATCTAATATGTAGTGCCTTTTCCCGAATTCGGCTAAACTTCAACTATTTCTGTACTCAATCTTCATCTTTTTGATGTCGGTACCAGATATAGCTGAATCTTTATTTCTTTGACAGAAAATTTGAAACTTTTGGAACTGGCACCGACTTCAAAATTATGAAGATTGAGTACAGAAATAGTTGAAGTTTAGCCGAATTCGGGAAAAGGCACTACATATTAAGGCCTGTATTCACTTTGATTAGTGCAAGTGCAAGTGACTAGTAATTGAGGCAGTGGAGTGCAGGTGTGTAGTGCAAGTAGTGTCCAATTCTTGTTTAGTGGCTCTTTAGCAATTTAATTTAGTAAATTCAGTAGTAGCTGTCAACACGAGCGTCATAATTTCAAAAATAAAACTGCCATTTTGACATGTCCTTCATTTTTAATATTGGTTTTATTAAAAACGAGCTTTTGCCCGCGGCTTCGCTCGCGTTAAGAAGTATTGTTATATACAAACTTTGATCCCCTATTTTCACCCCTTGGAGGTAGAATTGATCAAAATCCTTTCTGCCTCATGATGATGCCTCATGATCAAAAACCTGCATGCCAAATTTCAGCCCGATCGGTCCAGTGGCTTGGGCTGTGCGTTGATAGATCAACATGTCAGTCAGTCACCTTTGAGTTTTATATATAAAGACCACGAAGTATTTTTATATGTCCTTTCCCAGGACTCAAAGTATCTCCATGCCAAATTTCAGCAAAATCGGTTCTGACTTCTGAGGTATAAATGTGAAGAGGTAACAGACAGACAGTCACACATTCGCATTTATAATATTATTAGTATATTAGTAAGTAATAAGTATGGATTAGTATGGAAGTAATTGAAAGGGTGTCCTTTTGTACTTTTAATAGGTATATTATTTAATAATGATATACTATATCTATGGACGCTTCACACGGCACACCACGTCAGTCTGGCCCATAAAATTAATATGCCTAGCGGAATAATAGTAACAATCTCGAGCTATCAAACGAAACCAAAATTGGTTTTTATCTGTCACGCACTTGCACTCGCAAAAAATAGAACACGCTTTTAATCACGTTACTACGCAGCAGACTAGTCACTTGCACTAATCAGTCGCTGTCCACATTACTTTCTACTAATCACTCATCACCTGTACTAGTCACCTGCACTTAATCACTAATCAAAGTGAATACAGAACTAATCACGTTACTACGCAGCCGGCTAATCACTTGCACTAAACAGTCGCTGTCCACACTTACTTTTTCCTAATAACTAATCACTTGCCCTAATCACTTGCACTTATTACTAATGAAAGTGAATACGGGCCATTAGATAGGAAAAATTATTTAATACTTTTTAGTTCATATTATAAGGATGCTATTAATATTGTTTTTACCTTGGAAGTCGGTTTTAATTTTTTGTTAAAAATAATAATTTCACTCTTTTTAGTTACCTAGTAGGTAAACTGTTAGTGCCAATTCAAATTGTATAAAAAATAGTTTCATATTGTCTTCACTAGATGTCACTGAGGCGCTCCTGTGTCGCGCTATCGCTTGTATGTAGAAGTTTTATATAGGTAGTTGTAACTTGTAACAGGTTTTCGTTGTGTTGTTGAAAGTTTGTAAGCAACTGACGTCTGACAACTCAACAGTGAGCTTGGTGTGAGCAGTGAGCATTGAATTGACAACATAAATCATAATATTGAGTGGTAATTGATCTCGTATAATTGTTATTAAAGGTGAACGCAGATTTGGCCGCACCGCACGCACCGCAGTCGCCGCATTCGCAATTCTTCATATTATTATGAAGTTGCGAAGACTGCGGCGCGGGTAGGTAGGTATGCGAGCTTGCCTATAACTTCATATAAAGAATTCCGAATGCGGCGACTGCGGTGCGTGCGGTGCGGCCAAATCTGCGTTCACCTTAAGTTGACCTCCGTCATAGTCCGCGAATTTATAAGTGGTCGTCGGTGGTACTGCGTATATTCTACGTATCTTATTACAATTTGTTAAGACTGATATGAGTCATACGGCATACCCCAAGGCCCAAATATCAGGTAGATAGATAAATTTAAACAATACATTTAAAAAGATCTAAGTGAACACGTGCTGCAAAATGCTCCCAGCGCGGCATCACAATAGACATAACTACCAGTACTTCGACTGCTATGAGACTGACGAGTATTAATATCTGTCGTTTCTTTCGTGTTTCGCCAGGATAAGTTAAAGGCTGGCGCGCTGGCTGGTATAATTTAATTTTAAAAATAAGATTTTGAAATTGAATTCTGACAGTTTTCTTTGCATGTGCCAAAATATAAACAACTAAATTTGTAGGTTACGACCCTAGCGACGACTTTTGTCATAATACGTCAAACTTAAAAAAATTACATCAGTTCTAAGTCGGCATACTCTATCATTCTGTCGCGTCGCCGCGCGCCGCGCGGCGACGCCGTTGCCTCTGCGGCGCCGACCGCCGTGTATATTAAACAGCCTATAATAATTGGTGTTGTTATGTACATAATTATTATTATTGTATCCATACCTATGCCTTGTACTATTATCTATTTTGTGCCATGAGACATTGGTGACCTTAACACGACGTGGTAATGATGATGATGACGATGATGATGATGATGAATTTGAATTGCATGGTAGCATATGCTTTCTGTTCTTAAAACAACGCCGAAACTCCCAAACGTGTATCTATAAAGAGTCAGGAGTTCTCTCAGCATCTTCGAAACCATGGTATACCTTGACCCAATATTTGACTTTTTGGTAGCATATTCTTAGTACACTTCACATAAAACCAAAATCACCATATGTTTCCATATAAATTTCGAGGAGTTCCCTCGATTACTCCTGGATCCCATCATCAGGTCACCACTTTTGTGAACATGGTACCAAATTGGAGTGAAACCTAATACAACAAAACAAAAATTTCGAAAATCGGTTCACAAACGGCGGAGTAATCGTTGAACATACAAAAATAAAAAAAAATAAAAAAAAATATCCACAGCCGAACATATAACCTCCTCGTTTTTTGGAAGTCGGTTAAAAACAGCAGATAAGACGTACACATATGATGACATTATAATATACAACAATATGTGCTCATCGAAGAAAAAATAATATTATACTAATATAAGTAATATATATATATATATATATATATATATATATATATATATATATATATATATATATATATATATATATATATATATATATATAAACATTGAAATATGATACATAAACAATTACAATTTTTGTCAATGAATGTACATTTATAACGTGTTTTACACTACTAACAACATCACCTCAGTTATTTTCAAAGGAATTTGAACGAAAAGTTCCTTTATACTTCGCCGAATACATTTTTTTTAGTTGATCGACTATTACTCAATAACTTATGAAGTCTTCTTAGCCGCGATAGTTTTCCTTTTAAATTCAGCATATTTCCTACTCCCGTGAATTTTTTTACATTTCCAGAAGCAACCGTTTAGCTGGTAGAAGGGGAGGACACTGGACTCTAACGATTTTTTCCAATTTAAAACTTAATATTTCACAAACGGATCCCTAAATCGGAAAATGATCTATGAATACTCATAATAGTTTTAAAAAACCTATCCAACGACACCCCACACGATGGGGTGGACGCGAAAAAATTTTTTTATCCCCGCTTGATGTGTATGGAAGGTACCATAAAAAAAATGTTTTTTTTTTTCAGATTTTATGTACCATTTTGTTGCCATTATTAATAGGCGTATTCAAGCCAAATTACAGCTTTGTAGGTCCTATAGTCTCTGAGCAAAACCGCGGACAGACAGACAGACGGACAGACAGACGGACAGACAGACCGAAACTATAAGGGTTCCTTGTTGACTACGGAACCCTAAAAACCAGCTGGCAGAACACTTTCATTGTATTTTCGAACTCGGCATATACTTTAACATAGTTATGGTCGATTTACACGGGTGACTAACGGGTCGATTTTAGTCGCCCGGCAAGTCACCAGTCGAATCGCCACCCCAATCCCCATTTACACATTCTACAAAAATCGCCTGTGACTAGTACCGACAAACTATCAATTTACAGCAAGCGATCGCTTGCGACTGAGCGTTTGCACGGTCGATTTTATCACTAGCCGCATGCGGCCATTGGCCGCACGACTTTGGGGCTTGCGACTTTAGCCGCATGCCGCATGCGGCGTAATCGAATTGCCATTTAGACGGGTCGATTTTCGCCGTGCAGCGTAAATCGTGCGGCTTTAGTCACCCGTGTAAGTCGACCATTATATGTATAATAAGAAATATTGTTAAATAAAATAAAATTAAGATAAGTACTTATAATATTTCGCATTGTTAACATATTATTATAATGTTGTAATTGTTCACAATTTTTAAGCAAACGCCTGCACAAGGTACTAAGTCTTTACTTACAATGTTTGTATATTACGGGCGCTTAGCGATAAAGCCCTTTATTTAAGAATATAAAAAAAATGTTTGTATATTAATTACTTAGTTTGCAAATAAAATCTTTGAATCTTTGAACAAGGACGTCATGTAAAAAATTTTACAACGATCGTTGTTTTTGTTAAGTAATTTTAAAAAAATTCAATCTTCGGATAGTTTAAAAAACTTCAGCAAGTCGAACTTAGTTTCTGTCACGTCAGTTCGCTATTTACGCGTCTCCTCGACTCGACCCTCGAGTCTCGAGGCCGTGTTGCGTGGCCGTGATGATGAGTCCGGACTCATCCCGGAGCCCGGGAACTTTTTGGACTTTTGTGCGCGTTTCGTTCTGCAGCCGAGGTCGATGTTGCATCCCTCGATCGGCAGCTGCCTCGCGAATATCCGGTTTAAATTAGTTTTGTTTCGTGATCGAAGTAGTGTCGATGTCGTGTTCCGTAGGACTACGTGCTCATTACAGGAACTACACAGGTGAGTACAGTAAACCGGTTTTCTCATATTCTCGCCTATATTCTTTTTAACGACAATTGTGTGAACTGTGAAGAAAGGTCAAGTGCAAATCAGTCTAGCCGAGCGCAAAAGTAAACGACTAGTCACAACTTTGTTACAATAAGTATATGTATAATAATTGTATAATTTGACGACTTCTGTGGCTCAGTGGTTGAGCGTAATATCAGCGCTTAAGTTGGGTTTCGCGGATTCAACAAGGGGTCAGCGGACCACAGGTTGGGAAACACTGCTTTAGGGCGAACTCACCATCCATTATCTCCAAAGGCGCCACTAAGCACCCCTCTAACGGAGCCGTGCGTGTAGTTGACTACCGTTGCGGGAATGTAGCTGATTAGCGAGACATTTTGTAGCTCCTCTTCCGACTTGGTGTCTTGTTCTATCGCCACCTAATTTATTTTTATTAGAATAAGGGCCTGTTTCACCGCTTCCTGATAAGGTGCCCGATAGGCTTATTTGACAGATTCTCCATACTCTATATGTCAAGTTAAGTGGTGGATAGCCTTATCAGGGAGCGGTGAAACAGGCCCTAAGAATAACAACGTTTATTTCCAAAAAACATTGTACTTCCAATAATATGGTACTATCAGAGGAGTTGATTCATATTTCATAGGCAGATGGCCTATGTAATTTGGTCGCATTATGTCAAACCCAACCGACAGATCACGATTAACATTGAATTTGACATAATTCGACCAAATGACGCAGTTCCGCCAACTGCTTTGTCCACACTGTGCCTTTTTCTATTCGTCAAGGGCATGCGTATGCGACGCCAAATGACCGTCCAAAGCCTTCGCTTTGTTATTAAAAATGACAGTTGGCGTTGCGTTCTTTGACGCATTCAAATACGCAAATACGCGAACGAAAGTTGAATGAAAGAAGATGACGAAAATTGAAGACGAAAGCGCAATGTGGACATAGCTAATCAATTTCTTCGATGGTAAATGTAAATTAGCACTCATGTTTGTGTTGTTTGTATTGGCACGTTCTGCGTACTGCGTAGGTACATACGCAATATGCGTATCCAAAGCAAATACGCATTATGAATACATTAAAATGATGAATGCGTTTAAATATGTCCGTTTAACTTTGATAACTTTTTCATTCTCGCAAACTTATAAGCACAGTGATAAAAAAAGCTTTTGGTTACTATGCTTTTGGGCCAGTTGATTGTAGCCCCTTGACTGCCCACGCGCCATCTCCTGGCGTTTTTCTAGATGTGCGCGTCTGTCCAACGCCAGCTACTGGTCGATTTTTGCCGCCTTATTTTATTTGCAGAAATTACTTTTAAAAACTGTGTCTATACTGCTCAAACTTGCAAAACACACGGAGAGTAAGACAAGGATAGAATATACCAATTACATGTCCAACATCTTCCCGCCGGAACACGAGTACGATTCGGTGTAAGCTGAGCCATTGTTTACAAGTGGTGTTTAAGTGGTGCTTATGGTGACGAGTTGACGACCCGTATGTTATTGTTACTATTTTGAAGTGTGTATTAAGTGGTATTGTATAATATCTTGTGTTTGCATCATAGAAGAATAAGTAATAAACAGTTTTCTATTCATTACTTGTGTTTCAGACAAAGATTATGGGTAGAAATTAAGTAATCTGTTTATAGACATCGTCAGCCATATCGCGCGCTCCCCCCCCCCCCTACACTTTTGACTTAGATTGACTTGATCAGCAATTTGTGTGTAGGAAAGATACAATAAATTATAATCATTAGGTAGCTAATAAACTACAGATTTATAAAAACAAATGTCTTTGATACATATTTTTAAATATATTGTCATTTTAATCATAATCATCATGATGACGTCATCGCGGGCGACCACCCACGTTGACGTGGACAGAGGCGCCATATTGTTTTTTTTAATGGACGGTTGAGAGGGTAGATAAACGCTACATGCGTATAGGGCAGGGGTTCCCAATCTTTTTCAGCCTGCGGCGCACTTAAAAGTCAATATTTTGTCACGATGCCCTACTCTACCTAGCTATTACAAAAATATACATAAATAAAGACCTAATAGTCATAGTGAGGTTAAGCAAGTAAATATTATGTAATAATCAACAAATATTATATTTTAATCATCTGCCTGCTTTGCATAATAATTCATATTAAAATTATTTTATTTTATAATATTTGTAGTTATATTGATGGAGGATCGACTCACGGCCGACTTCTTGCCCTTTCACGGCGCACAGTTTGGGAGCCCCTGGTATAGGGCATTTGCGTGCCATCTCTAGCCGCACCCCACGACACGACGTAGCTGATGTCCACGGTTGATCATGAACGCTTTACGCTTTGCATGCGTATATCTTTCATGCTAGATATTTGCAAAAGATCCTCAATCTAATCCATATTATATAGTCTTTATTACCTGCATGAGCCTAGCTATGGGCGGGGCGATAGCCACAAGCGCGGCCATCACAAGCCCCGCCCAATCCCCGCCCGCGGCCGCCAGCGCTCGTTCCGCCCGCGCCACGACGTACCAGCTAATGTCGACAGCGGATAGCTCAGCGCGCAGAGTCGACCCTCGCTCCCACATCGTACACTTGACTGCGGAACACTGACAATATCACGACTTGTATTTGATATTTTGGATTGCAAAGAATGACATGGCTTTTTGTAAAGTTGAAAGCGTTGTTAATCGTAGGTAATTATATAAGTTTCTAAAGGTGAATTTTTCTTGCTATGGTAAAATCAATTTGGTAAAATAGAAATTAATTTAGAATTCCTAAATTGTTGAAGCCGTTTTACAATACATCATTTCAGTAATTTGGATTCAGCTCCCCTTTCTAGCACTTTGATAGGTAGACAATAGACATGGAGGATTTTGGTAATTCAATGAGCTGAAACAACGCTTAACAGCTCCAATACTGGTACAAGCCGACTTCAGCCGTCCCTTTGTTCTGCGTACCGACGCAAGTAACTAAGCCTTAGATGCGGTTTTGCTGCAAGGGGAGGGACATCAGGAATTAATAGACTGTTGTACACACCTGTATCACTAGAAGGATCGAGTATTGCAAACGGATCCCAAGAGCTGTCGGCGTTTAAATGGAAACCAACGTCGGAATGGCCGGCTTCAGACTGTGATCCATAGCTACTCTCCTCGCCTATAATAAGAGTTAGGTAGTTTCTTGTTTTATATTGTACGTATTTTATAAAGATCATAGAAATACCTACTTAGATATAATGTAGTTTCAATTCTAGATTTATTTCGTTTAACCAACTAAAATAGCTATAATGACAAAACTACCATGCTGAAATTTATCATAGGGTGGGTTGCACCAGAGGCGTGGTATACAGTTATGGTCAAAGTTATGGAGTTAAGGCTAATTTAACTTTAAACATAACTTTGACCACAGAATTTGAGTAATGTCTATTGCTGTTGCGGTTATGGTTATCGTAAATATGGCGTCCATTATTGACTTTAACCAAAGATTTGACATTTTGCATTGCAGTTATAGTTAAAGTTACAGTTAAAGTAAGTTGGTGCAAACTGCAACCCACCGTAGTTGTTACCGTGCACCGTGCCCAAGCTTACTTAATAAAATCTCATAAATTTCTTTAAAAGCAAACTAAGTATAACGGTAGAAACTTATATAGCGTTTTCGGCATCTAGAACTGCCCCGGGGCAGGGCAGGTAGGACGGGCCGAACGGATACGAAAATATCCGAAGATTAAATTAAGAACATAAACTACGTATTGCATCAGTATTAAGTCCACGTGCTTCGTGGATCATCGGTTTTGTTCGGCTATTTCCGTATCCATTCGGCCTGCCCGCCTGCCCTGGCCCGGGGCAGGGCAGGCAGGCAGGCCGAATGGATACACACAAACTAAAACATAAAATTTCTGTTAATGATTAAAAAATGCCTTACTATTAGTGATTTGGCCAACCCAGTCCGACATAGTATGGTGTGATGGCAGGGCGATAGATGGCGCTGAAGCGGAACACTCCCCGTCTGATGACGATGTCTGATAGTTCTCACACTTCTAAACAAAATCACTCTTATTACAACGAGATAAAGCTCACAACATGCTGTTAATATCACACATCTACCTGATTTTTTGTCTTGAAAGTCATCAACCTATTAAATTAAATCAAAGGAATTAAATTTTAATAGAACTTATTAGTGCCAATCATTAGGAATACAGTAGATGTATTTATCTTTCGTCTTTTCAAATCTAATATTGACGCTTGTAGAAATTATAGATTTTTCAGAGACTAATTCCTAAATAGTCTTCGTAAAACTTCTCAGTAGCATCACATACAATAAAGAGTTTTTAATTTAATTCATTTCATTCTCCACGATTTAACACAAATTAGGTATCAAAAAGGTGTTTGCAAATGGAACAGGGGTATACTCATAATGTACACAATATTTACCTTATTCTTGGGGCTTACGTTGGCAAATTCTTCATCGCTGGACTCTGGCTGGACACCTTTAGCCCAGGAGTTTCTGAATCTAACACCAATTCTCTTCTCGGGGTGTGGACTATTTGTGGTTCTTGGACTATCCGATTCTGGGTCAATAGATTTTTCTTCCTCGTCCTTATCTTTAGGAGTACTAGTCATTGGTTCACTGCAGTCATTAGAAGTTGTTGCCTGGTTGTTATCCATATTAGTCTTAATACATCTTTTGATTTTGGCCTCTATGTATTTGTTGTGATTCTCACCTTCGCTGCCATTACTGACGTAGCCGTTGAGGCTTTCAAAACCATCGTCGCCATCAGCCAATTGGGGTTTGTTGAATATTTCTAGATACTTCTTTGTGAGTATGTTTGGTTTGTAAGTAAATACAGGCTTGGGAACGTCCTCAGGTGGTGGAGTGAATGTGACTATGGGAGATGTTTGTATGGATCCGTCAGGATTCTTCCAAGCCATGTAGTCCTCGTCGTCCGAATCTTTGACTTTAGTTTTTGATGATATCATTTTGTCTGATGTCGAATGTTTTATATCTTTCACTTCTATGGTGCTATCCTTCTTTCTTTTTCTAAAAATGGTGGGATTTTATTAGGAACGATACGCACTTTTTAATAACGTAAATAAAAAGAAAATTTCATGACTTAATTTTGCGTTTCTTAGATAAGCAGAACAATAAACTCAATTACACAAGTACGACCTGAGAGATGGGTCAGATCTTAGGTCAGATCAGACCTTAGATCACGGGCACGAAATCAGCGGCGGCGGGGCGGTGGCGGCAGCGGCGCGTTCCAATGTTTAGATTTATATGGAGCTTGCCTCGAAGGCAGCGGCGCGGCGAGCGGCGCGCGGCGTAATAGACTGCTACCCGCGCTGCCGCTACCACTTCTGCTGCCCGCAAAATTCGAGGCTGAGGCGAGCGTATGGACGCTTTAACAACTTATTGTGGGATGTTCCTTCAAATTCATGTCCTCACCTACCTGAACCTACCTCAGACCAATATCTATGGACTCAGATCTCGACAACCGCCGTCTGAACTTCTGCGGCTTGGTCGACGGCGTCTTGCTATGACTGGACGTCGCGCCGCTTTCAGCAGAACCACCGCCGCTGCCGCCGTCACAGTCAGAGCGAGATTTCCTGAAGAAAACAACTGATATGTAAAGACAAAACATAATATTATATTCGAAGCATAAAAATATGAGTATAACCTTAGAGTTCTTACAGACGAACGGCATTTGGCAACGGCAGATACAACTGCAGCCGTTGATACTTGTCAACGGCAGTCGACGGCAGCCGTCGACGCCGTGACGATGAATGGCAAGTGCCGTTCGACTGTAATAAGCCTTAAACGCGAATGTTATCTTTGTATGGTAGGTTAAAAAATATGTCCTTGCCAAAACTTTTAGTAAACTGAGAAGAAGGTGTCCCATCCCATGTTCTAATATTTTATTTAGTTGGTCATGGGTTTCATAGTGATATTTGAAGCACAATAATTACAGATCTCAATCAAACAATTAAAAGTAAATTTATTATAAAAGAATAATTAATTATGTTTGTTAAAGTGATTGATAAAACCAAACTGTTAAGTGTCTAATGATTTCAAGTACCTTCTTCCTCTCAATAGAAGTTAAATACTTAATTACACAAAAAACATTTCGGACAAATGCTGCTATCGTTCATTCAATAAATACAATAAAATATAGATACCTGAAATTTCGTGGCAGTTTTCTCCGATATGTAGATCTAGGACGGACTCTGGCTAACTCCATTTCAGTGGTGCTTACAATTTGTGAGTGTACTACATTCAATACCAACATGAGGGCCATAGGAACCATCCAGCTATTAGACTGCAAACAAGTTATTTGTATAAAATATGGAAACCAGCCAAAAAGAAAAAGGACAACATGATGCAAAATATAGTGTAAAGAAAAGAGACAACAAGAGGTAAAAGATTTTATATTTTGATGCTACATCAAAAGTAGTTTTATCAATACCATACTTAAATTAGCTATTGTAAATTGTTTATTTATATTTATAATATACTCACGTCTATATTTGCTGACGTAGGTGCTAAAACAGTTACAGATAAGTTGACTACTTGTAGTATCCATAACCCCAGTAAGAATCTGGCACAAGAAGGTGATGTTTGCTGAGTCCACCACTGATATAGCGCAGGCAGGAATAATAGTCTGACTAGTGCATACCATACCACTCTACGCATGCCCAGAGTGGGTTTGGCCTTTGGAAATGATGAACCTGCATAGAATATGTTGAAAATGTACAATTTTTAAAGAACATAAAACATTATTATTAAATTTTAAAAACTATATTTAATTTTAATTTTAAACTAAGTATATTCAATTATAATCAGAGCTCGGGGTTAGGTAGTGTGATTTTGGTACTTGTGACAAAATGCAAATATTAATATGTCCATACCCCCGGGATTAATCCCGAATCCCGATTGTTGATCTGATTTGTTGATTATTAATTTTACCTACTTAGAAGTACTTCCGCACAATTTAGGCTTGTTTTTTTAAGGCGCACAGTGATGCCCTCTTCTTAAAAAAATAATAATTGAACTAGGCTAAAACATTGTGTGATTGCAAATATTATATATTTGTTAATGTATTCATTTTATATGCATATATTACGAGGATGGTAATTGAATGAATAATGTAATGTATTCTGACAATTAAATTGATTTGATTTGAAATAACAAAAAAGAGGAAGGGTACATAATATTAAAAAAATCGAAGTAGGTTGAAATACTTATTTACTTACATATTACTGTTAACGCACTACAAACTTAGCAAAATAATTTTAGGTACTTATATGGCAAAAAATAGATTTTCAATCTTGGTACTCTTACAATATTTTAAAATATACAGGCTAAAATTGAAGTCATTAGCAATCTTCTATACTAAGACTCTACACATCAAACTGAACAACTTTCACTATTAAGCAAAACTAAAATTAAAAAAAAATCTGTTCCATACGTTAATGTATTACCATACAAAACTGCAATACCTACTTCACTTAAAGTCGGATTTTTATTCAATCCACCAAATTGATGTTTATAAAAATAATATTTCGTAAACTTCAGCTTAGTTTATCCTAATTTTAACGTAGAGAACAGCAAATTTTTTTCATGATTTCAGGTTTGCTTAGCAGCAAACATAACGTAACATGGACATATTGAAACAATATTATTATAAAATTTCTTTCCGAAGGCATTGACGAAAAGAATTATGTGTACTTTTATTTTTATTGTAGGTTTTTTATTTTTATTTTTATTAAAGACAAACGTCGTCATCGAAAGACATCCTAGCTCAAAATTATCTAGTTTGAAAACAGTGCACAAAGATAACAAGAGGGCATATACGTACCCGAAATTACGTAAGTCAGTGATAGTTTACATTATATTCGTTGATAGAGGCTTTGAAAATAAAGTGAAACTAGGCATTATGTGAGCCTTGTTTTAGAGATCGATTTATTGATTTTAGAGTATTGTATTATATAATCTATGACCAAAGTTTTATTTTGCAGGATCTAATGGTAGTAGTAGTGTTCTTTTCTGACAATATTAATGGTTATTTAATACATTTTTACATCCCGTATTTTATTTGAGGTCGATAAAAACCATTATGTGAATCCCGTGGAAGGGAATGTCCATATTAATTTTTCGTGTTTCAATCCCGAAATCACACTACCAAACCCCGAGCCCTGATTATAATTTAAAATTATTATTAAATATTAAGATGCGGAATATGAGAACTGTAAATGGGGTATCTAGGTCAATCACTAAGCATAATATACAAATTTGACTGACCTATCACTTGCCCTTTACACTAAGACGTGAACATTTTGCTATCTTGTCTAAACAGGTGTATTAAATAAAACTTTTCAATATTAATTTAACTTAATAATTTTGTGTGTGAAGGGAATAGACAAGTAGATGTGAGTCTATTGTCAAATTTCTGTGTGTTCGGTTCATAATGAAAAATATGAATAAAGGAGAAAAATTGAATGTATCTCACCAAATTGAATATTGTATGGTGTATAAATTTAAAAGATAACAACAAGCCCTGACACCGTTAGGGGGACAAGAAATAAAAAAAAAATGTATCTCACCTCTTACTAAGTCAACATCAATGAGGTATGATCTAGCGTGTGATGAGAAGTCAACTATTCTCCGTCGGTATGTGCTCCTCATAAGCAACTGCTCTACCATGGTCTCCCATTCTTCTTTGTCATAGGAACTTATCTTTTTTTGATACCTAAAATATACAAATTGTGATTCAATCAGATCTAGCCGCTTAACCCATCAAGCCTCATATAAGCTCAATGGTGAGCGAGACACAATAGAATAACAATAAATTTCCAAGAATCCACGACCAAAGGATTAATTTGAGGTTTATAAGTTTCATTCATGGTAGAAGTTACCAAATTTGAATTTTGAAGAGAGAACAAAAACTCAAGAATCTCTTTGTATTAATAGAAATATTAATTTAGAAATGTATCTTACCAAGCTGCTAGATGCTTCATAGTCAAGGTTTGTCCAATAATTTACCTAAAAGTAAATCTCACAAGTAATTCATTATTTCATCATATTTTCTATCACGATTCACGATAATATTATATTGATATCGCTTTGTTTACAAAATAGAATTATTGCAAAGACATAACTCTTGAATTTAGTAACGATTTTACAACCAATAAAATTTTAAAATGTAACAAGTAAAATGTATTAGAAATTATGGGAACATAGTTGCTAAATAGTAGCAATAAGTTTATGATAAAACATCGGTCTTTCGATAAAAATATACTGCTACATAATATCGCAACGGACCACAGTCATAATGTATTTACCGTTTAATGTATTTGTCTTAGTTGGACTAGTAATAATAAATTCTTACTTTGTGTACATAATTAACGTTTACGCTAAGGCGTTAAACTTAAATTCTACAAAACAAAATTGCGATTTTTTATTTTTATCACAAGAAAAGCACCTTCCGCGACGCAAGTTCATTTGACACTGAATGACAGCTGTCAAGTGTCATTTGTCAAAAAACATCTGTAGTTGACAGATGACAACTGTTTTTTTTACTAACCATTTTAAAGGCTTAAGAAAATTTATGAAAGGGATTATGGTTTTCTTTTCTTCATTAATATGATTTTCTTCACTGCAATAGCTTTTTTGATTTGTAAATTCTCAGTTTTAATTCGTTATATCGTCAATGTAATAATTATTAACCCACCAAGCCCCGTAATAACTCCGGTGACCGCGACAACAATAGAATACATAGCATTTCCAAGAATCCCCGATCGAAAGATTAAAATATATAAACGGTTTATCATCTCGTAAATCGTGACTCCCTAAGCAGGAACTTTTATTGAAAAAACTAGAGTTTCTTTGAGAAAAGTTCTAAAGGAAGTGTTCGCAGAATATGTTTACGAGCAGTGGAAGTGGATTGCTATAGGAAACACTATTTATTCCTGTCCAAAGAACGTTTATTATTATTTTAGAAAATATTACACTTTTTACTTAGCACAATATCAAGGAGTCCACTTTTGACAAGAGAGTGACACAAGCCCATAGAGAATAGACACCACAAAGCAGAGAGGGCACCATAGATTAAAAAATATATTTAATATAAATTTAATGTTGCCTTATTTTTAACACACCCCCTCAACAATAAATTTTATTATAATATTATAACCCTTAACTTATTTTTCATTTCCATCACACCCCCTTAATAAGTACAGTTAGGAAACCTAAAAAAAAAAAAAAATATAACTATTTGACCGACTGGCTTTTTACAGATGAATAAGTAATAACTGTAACTTAAACTTAAAATTTTATTTGACTATACAATTCCTAAACTTTTCAAAACATTGCTTGCCCAATGGCTTTGTAAACATGTCTGCAATATTCTCATTTGTATTAACATATGTAACATTAACTTCACCATTACATACCTTTTCCATTATATAATGATATTTTATATCTACATGTTTCAATCTTTTATTACTGTCACTAGATGATGAAATTTTTATTACACTTAAGTTATCTTCTAAAATATTTATATTAACATTATATCCAAAATCAATTAATAATTGCTTAAGCCAGCAGCCCTCAGTTATAGCTAAACACAGTGCAATATATTCAGCTTCACAAGATGACAATGATACAGATTGTTGTTTTTTTGTACCCCATGAAATAGGACAATTAAATATAAAGAATATAAATCCAGAAGTTGACCTTCTGTCGGCTATATCCCCAGCCCAGTCTGCATCAGTATAACCTTGTAATGTTACATTGCTATCATTATACTTATACACTAATGACAAAGAAATAGTACCTCTTATATATCTCATAACTCTCTTTAAACACTTATACAATGCCATACTTGCACAGTTTAAATATCTACTAAGAAATCCTATTGCTAATGATAAATCAGGTCTCGTACAACATGCATATAATAAACTACCTAATATGCTTCTACAAGTACTCTCAATTTCTTTGCTTTCTGGTTTATTTCTCTTTAACAATTCAAAATTAAAGTTTTGCTCTAGTGGTGTAGACACCGTTTTACATTTATACATATTATGTTTAATTAATAATGATTTAAGATATTTTTCTTGGTTTATTACTGTTACAAAATTTTTTACATCTTGTTTTACACTTATACCCAAATATGCGTTTGCTATACCCAAGTCTTTCATACTAAATTTATTACATAACGAATTCTTAAATGCTTTTATCTCTATATCATCATTTCCATAATAAATTAAATCGTCCACATATAACAATAAATATATAAACTTGTCATTTTGTTTTCTAAAATATAAACATGGGTCATTTTTGGATCTAACAAAATTTTCTTGTAACATGAAATTATTAAATTTTTCATTCCAATAACGGGGTGATTTCTTTAAACCATACAAAGATTTTTTAAGTTTTACAATTTTATCATTATGAAGTTTCATAAATACCTTTTCTTTAATTTCGCCATGCAGAAATGCTCCTACGACATCCATCTGGAATACGGGTAACCTCTTTTGGACTGCAACTGCCATCATAGTTCTGAAAGTTGTTAAGCTCGCTACGGGTGTGTACGTATTGTTGTCACAGTTCTTCTGTTCGAAACCTCTTGCCACTAGCCTGGCCTTGTATAGTTTGTTGCCATCTGCTTCTTTTATTTTAAAAACCCATTTGCTACTAATAACGTTTTCCTCTTTAGGTACATTTTTCACCTCTTCCCAGGTTTCGTTTTTTTCCAGTTGAGTCATTTCATTTTCTATGGCTTCAGCCCACTTTGTTTTTTCAGGACTAGCCATTGCATCTTCATAAGATATTGGCTCTTCGCCTAGGCAAAAAAAATTTGTGTCATAATCGTTCATCCAATTCGGTTGCCTTCTTTTCCTCTTTTGTGTTTGATTGTCAATGTTATCTTCTACCTCAGGTAAGATATTATTTTCTGTTTCAAGCAAATTTATTTCATCTCTTTCTGGTGTTTCATATAACTCTACATTTTCTTCCTCTGTTTCAGATTGGATTGAACTTTCTTCGTAGAATGAGTTGATATTAGAATCCTCCTGTTCCTCTTCTTCGGGGTTATCTATCAGTAAGTTTTCTTTTTGTACATATATATCTTTATTTTTATTATTATGTGTCTGATAATTCATGTTAATTACTACAATTTCTCTTTTTAATTCTACATCATTTTTCTTTGGCAAGTAAACTCTATATCCTTTTCTCGTCTCTCCATAACCAACAAATTTTCCAAATTCTGATTTGTAATCCCATTTTAGTCTCTTTTGATCAGGTATATGAACTGCTACGTCTACTCCAAAACTATACAGGTTAGTTATATTATATCTCGGTCTTTTATACCATAGTTCATAAGGAGTTTTGTCTGTTATTCTACTTTTTCCTGTTCGATTCAAGATGTATGTTGCAGTATTTACTGCTTCTGCCCAAAATTCTTTTCCAAGTTGACTTTCCGCTAACATAGATCTAGCCGATTCCACAATTGTGCGTATCTCGCGTTCTGCGCAACCATTTTGTTCTTGGAGATATGGAATACTTTTCTCATGTCTTATACCTTTAGAATGCAATAATTTTTCCACAATTTTATTCACAAATTCTGTTCCATTGTCACTTCGCATAACCTTAATAGTGTGGCCTGTTATATTTTCACTCTCACTTATATAGTTCTTAATATGTTCTGCTGTTTCATTTTTATTTCGTAGAAAATATACTCTTCTATATTTTGAGTAATCATCAACTAGTAAAAGGAAATATTTCGCACCTCCCAGTGACACACACTCCATCGGTCCACATATGTCCATGTGTATTAAATCTCCTGGTTTTTCACCTCTTGTGTCACTTTTATTAAATGGTAACTTATGTTGTTTACCTTGTAAACATGATGTACATATCTCTGAATCACCTTCTTTATACTCAATATTGTTTTGTTTCAGAATAGTCTTCACATGCTTAATATTCTGGTGACCTAACTTCGAATGCCACTCAGCGAGTCCACTATTTATTTGACCAACCATAGCAATATCTGATTCATATTTAAAATTCATTAAAAACATTTTACCTTTTCTGTATGCGGTTGCTTTAATTAAATTATCTTTTATAAAAGTGCATGTCTTTTGATCACACCTCATTGTATAACCTTTATCCATTGCTGCCGATGATGAGAACAGATTTACTTTTATTTCTGGTATAAATAGAACATTGTATAGAATAGTATGTATCCATTGTTTTCCATCGTAAGCGCTCAAGTGTATTTCACCTTGACCAAGAGCTTTTATGATTGAACCATCACCAATAATGATGTCTTTCGGCATTGACAAAGTTTTATAGTTTTTGAACATATTTTTGTTTTTGCACATATGTTCTGAGGCACCACTGTCCATCACCCAGCATGTTTCTAGAAAATTATTTGCATAGGAAAAGTTTATCGCTGATGTAATGAATGCATTTGTATTACCTTTTATGTTGTCAGATTTTTGGTATGAATTATTTTTATTTCTAAACCAGCAGTCTTTTTCTTTATGATTAAACTTTTTACATATTTTACACTGCTTATAGTTTTTACCAGTGTTAAAATTGTTCATGTTTTTCTTACAGTTTTTTTTATAATGTCCAACTTGTTGACATTTAAAACATTTTCTTTCGCTGTTTCTTGATTGGGTAGATAAAGCCATTTTCTCCTCATAAACATTGTTACGTTGCTCTTCTAGCACCAATCTGGATATTAATTCAGATAATTTCCTGTCTGCCATAGGAACTGAATCCCAGGCTGAAATAAAATGTCTAAAATTTTCTGGCAAAGAACTAATAATTTTAGTGACTACCATGGATTCGGGTATTTTTCCACCTGCCTGATTTATTCTATTTGCCAATCCTTCTAGCTTTGCAATATATAATGATATTTCCTCATTTTTAGTATATTGGGCTTCAAAAAACTTTTGTTGCAATATGTGTAAAGACGTGTCAGATTTCGATTCATATATTGAACACAACTTTTCCCATATTTCTTTAGCAGTCTCACAGTTTGACACTTGTAAAATATTTTTGTTGTTCAACCTTGTTACAATTATCGATTGTGCCTTTGCGTCTCGTGTCGGCCATTTTACATCTTGTCCATCATTTATATCTGATCCGTCTACAACTCCAAATATTCCTTGTGCTTTTAATATTACACGAATTTGAAACTTCCAAGACGTCCAATTCGATAATCCTTCCAATAACACTAAGTTTTGGTTTTCTGAAGTAGCTTCCATATCTATACCGTTTGACCCGGCCCGTCCTTTGTTCCGACCTCGCTTTACCGCGATATTAATCTATAGCAATCCGGAGTTCTGGGCCCAGAACCTGTTCGCAGAATATGTTTACGAGCAGTGGAAGTGGATTGCTATAGGAAACACTATTTATTCCTGTCCAAAGAACGTTTATTATTATTTTAGAAAATATTACACTTTTTACTTAGCACAATATCAAGGAGTCCACTTTTGACAAGAGAGTGACACAAGCCCATAGAGAATAGACACCACAAAGCAGAGAGGGCACCATAGATTAAAAAATATATTTAATATAAATTTAATGTTGCCTTATTTTTAACAGGAAGATCAAAGCGCACGATAGTGCGCAGGCCTAGTTCCAGCAGGCCGCGCGCATGCCATGCACTATTTACACGAACCGTTTCGACGCACTTTAGACCCCCCTGTAGCTCAGTGTCTATTGCAAGTGCAAAGATAAAATTATACCTACGTAATTACATGGCTTCTATTGATTGTTTAACAAATACCACTAGCGGCATCTATCGAAACTATTGCTTATATCGGGCGTGGCACAAAAAGAAAACATAGGTATGATTTCTTAAAAAAGTATTGAAATCCCACCAAAAACATACCTGTTAAAATAGGGCCTAGTTCCTATAGGCTAAATTTTGGCCTAAAAAGAGTTGAAATCTAATCCAATGCCAAGTTCAGATGCACTTCACCGATCATAATCATCTTCATCAACAGCCTGATCCATAATACTTCTAAATTTGAACTTGGCAGGTTTTTATGCTATACTTAACACTTGATTAATTAGATAATATTTATAGAATTTAATTAGCCTGCCAAGTTCAAATTAGAAGTATTATGGATCAGGCTGTTGATGAAGATGATTATGATCGGTGAAGTGCATCTGAACTTGGCATTGGATTAGATTTCAACTCTTTTTTTTTAGACCAAAATTTAGCCTATAGGAACTAGGCCCTATTTTAACAGGTATGTTTTTGGTGGGATCTACTCTACGAAAACCGGAAACAAAAGAGGTTTGGAATTTAGTAGGAGAGGGCGGGGCCTACTTGGGCCTATAATAGTAAGTACTTACATAATTAGTAGGTATGATTGGTTTCTAACTTTCTACTTTCTAGGTAAGTATAGGTAAATAAAAAAATTGTAAAACCTAAGTAGTTATTTTTATTCAAACATTACACAATTATTAATTATATTTTAAAATAAAGTATACAATTAAATATTTACAACTTTAATTTATGGTAAACAGGTACGATTGAAACATGCGTAAATTGTTAAATAAAACTTAATAATAATGAACTTAGCGCACCTATCCGTATTTTACAACCTTGTTATAATGCTCCTAACCTTTATTATTTAATAAACTATTTAAATTTATTATTTAAATAATAATATTATGTTACATATTTATATTAATTATTATAGATGGTCACAAACGATAGCACACACTGATTTGTACTTGTCTTAAAAAAACCGTTTATTAGTAATCAAAATCACACATTGATAATTTAAATATTGGTCTGTTTAAACCATAAAGGTAATATACCTATATAATAACTTTATGGTTTAAACATAATATTATTATTTATTATAAGGCCGCGTTTCCACTGAAGCGGAGCGGAGCGGAGAGGAGTTTGGCGGTGCCCAAATTTACCAACCGTGCTATTCCAGCGGAATGACAGCGAAGTGGAGCGGAGATTTCGAGCATGGTGATTGGTCAATTCGGCACCGCTAAGCTCCTCTCCGCTCCGCTCCGCTTTAGTGGAAACGCGGCCTAAGTAGTAAGTATATACAGGGTGTAACAAAAACAAGTGATAATACTTTAGGGTGTGTACGTGTTCCTTGTAGAGAGTTCACTGAAAAAAAAAATTGGTCTTTCAGCGCTGCTACTCTAGCAGCGCTGAAAGACCAATTTTTTTTTTCACTTCTGTATGGGGAAACTCGTGAGTCGTGACGCTCGGGCCCTTGCCCATACAAAAGTGAAAAAAATTTTTCGTCTTTCAGCGCTGCTACTTTCACAGTGAACTCTCTACAAGGAACACGTACACACCCTAAAGTATTATCACTTATTTTTGTTACACACTGTATAATATTATTATATACCTAAGTCTTTAATATAAATTGTCACGCAGAAGTTAACTAGGCATCTTCTACGAGTACAATCAAAATATAACTCGTTTGTTTAGTATTAGCTCCGTAGTTTAGAACGAGGCACTAGTTAAGGCGCTATATCGAAAGTAATTTTACCGCAAGGGCAATTTTATACTTAATTTGTATGACGATAAAGTCGTGAATATGCTGCGGCCAGAAGCTATCGGCTCGCTCGGAAAACATGCGAAGAAACATAATTATAATCATTTAAAAAATAACTAGCAGCATTTAAGCAAAATGCTTCTATACGATTTTGAGTTGCAAAGGTGTCTATCAATTAGACTAATTTCCTACAATACATCTATTTTAGTTTAAAAATAATCTTTAAATTTTGTATTTTTAAGAGGTCATTTCGAAAATTAAATGTATCGAGGCAAAATACATTAATCGTGTTTCTAGTTCTTCTCAAACCTAGATAAGGCTATGAAGATATGTATATCTCATTACCAGATTTGTAACATTTCTGAGGGTCCTATAGTATTACGTCAAAAAGGACAGTTTTTTTCAATATAGCGCCTTAACTTCAGAGTGCGCTACTGATTTGAAAATATTGTCAAAAAGAAATTACGTAAACTTTAGAAAAAATTACCTACGCATTTCTTGAATTAAAATGTGACTATACAATACATTATACAGCTTAAATGCTAAAGTTCAGTGGTCAACTCGTCTTGTGGCCGCCTCGTCATTTCAAAAAGTTCGTCTTCCAACCACACGCTCTCTCGTCTGACTATCGGTCTTCTCTCCCAGGGGTCTGAGAGAACGATTGTCTCGCTCTCTATCTGAGAGTAGCTGGGTGGTCTCCCCGCGTCCTTCCACTCCAACGGGCTCTCGTCTTTGGATAGGGTGTGACTCTCGTACGACGTCGGAGAGTACGAAGGAGGTTTGAATGTCGTGAACGACTGTTGCGTCGTCGACGAGTCGGAACTCCCGCTCGGCGGAGGGGGCAGGAACGCACCTAACTGACTTTGGGACTCCTGATTCACACTCAGTCGACTGTAGCGTTTTAATATTCTGAAAAGATAAATAAATAGATAAGTACCTTTAACCTAGACCTATGTTACTAGTAGCGGCTTAAAGGGGGGATGGCGACGCGGTTGGGCGACCGCCAGGGCCGGTTTTAGCACTACCAGCGCCTTGGGTGAGATTTCTTCGGTGTCCAGGGTGCTTGATAGTGCTAAAAAAATGGCGCCCCTTTTGTTTGCCTTCAGCGCCCCTTTTTATCTGGCGCCCTGCGCTAAAGTCGGCACTGTATGCCATAGAACATTTTTCTTCTTATTATTTTAGAGCAGGTATTATCAGAGAAGTTGATTTATAGGCAGATGGCGTATCTTGAATTTCTTCGGTGGTACAAAGAGTAAATACACCTTTGCTATTGTAGATCCTGGCTTGCAGTATAGCGGTGTAAATTTGTGGTAGGCCAGTGCCCGTAAAAGCATTGGAGTAATGAGGTAATTCGGTGTTTTAGTACGGACAGCGGATAAATCTGCGGTCGGGTCGTAAATTTTAATTTACTGCCGCAAAGCCACAGAGGCAACGGTAGCTGACATTCTGTTTGGCTTTGTTAACCTGACATAATATGATCTTTTATTATTACCATCGAAATAGTGCTGTCAGTAGGTATTATAAATCTTCCCGTCCATAGGCATACCCAGGATTTCAACAAAGGGGAGGGGGTCACTCATATATTCGACAAGATGGTCGGTCTAGTATATTGAAACAAAAAATCATGAAAATTTACTTTTTATCTACGAATAATATAAACTAAGGAAACATAACTCCCATACTATTACCGTTTTAAATTTGGTTCCATTCGAACTGTCATGTAACGTCAGCCTTTATACCGCTCAAGGTCACCTAAATATTGCAAATGTATGAAAAGTGAACCTAAGGTACACTTTTTTGACAAGTATTTTGGAGCATGTTTTTTGACGGAGTTACTCTTCCTTAGTTTTCATTATTCGTAGCTTTTTATTAATCTGACTGAAAATATTTTTTGTTTCCAACCAATTTCCGATACTTCATTTTGCACAGAGTCTGTAGGTAACAGTACGTTTGTAATTCCCATTTGACAGGAAAATTGACGTTTATTTTATCTTCCAGGGGCAGCTGCCTCCCCCCTACCCCTACCTGGGTACGCCCATGCTTCCGTCCCCTTCTTTAATCCCTTTTGTCGTGGTCAAGTCGTAAGGGTTAAACAGATTTGGTATAAGTAGGTATCCATGGTCGATTACACGGGAAATTAGGACAAATATCTGTAAAACTCTTTATTCTTTCTAGAGTTATTTCTAAGGTTCCAAAGATTAGCTACACCACTGAATATTTTTTACCTTTCAGCCCAACTAGCTAGTCGCGGCCATTCCTCCGGCACTACGGGCACCTCTTGTTTGTTCAGCAGAATCAGCAGCTTGGCTAAATCGCTGAGCACACAGCTGAAAAAAAAACATAGTTAGGGGACGCGTCCATGTACTACCAGTGTCGAATTTATATTTTGTATGAGAGCAGCCCTAGTAGACAAGTGGCAAGCGATTATCGTAAACGCTAACGCCACAAAATGTATGCGATTTGACATAAGTCATCGCTTCGCTAGCGAATAGTGAATACTAATGTCAAATCCCATACTTTTTGTGGCGTTAGCGTTAGCGTTTACGATAATCGCTTGCCGCTTGTCTAGAGGGGTAGGCAACTTTATTAATTCTGCCGCCCAGCCCCATGTACGTAATCTGTAGGGCCTCTATGCTATAACGGCCTATTTAGAGATAGGTGACTACACACATTGAAACAGTAATTTGGAGGGGCGCGCCATGTTATCGTAGTTTATCTCTAAATCCGGGGCTGTGTACGTACTACGCAGTTCGTACGTTACAGTGCAAGGTATAAAGGGGTTAAAATTGTATTAAGGACGTGACATACGGGAAGGGTTAAGAAAAGTCGATATTAATAACTAATAAGTATGCTCATGTATGGCCGTGAAATTCCCCCGCACGCTGAAACCGCTAAACCGATATTGATGAGGTGTGCAGCTACTCTAAGTACTGGAAAATATTTTAGGATAGTTTTCATCGCGGATAAGTAACCTCGCCATAAATTAATTTCCACGCAAATGATGTCGCGAGCAACATGTAGGCTGTATCCATTTATATGGCAACAACTAAAGCCTTGAATATGCTGTAATTAATTATTATTATACATTCTAATTTCTAATGTAATTGTGTGTCTATTGTAGGTAGGTTGTAATTTGTAAGTCTCCCTAATAATAATAATAGCTCCCGCACCGGTTTCGGTGACGGTGGCCGATTTCATTGAAACCAGGCCAACTACGCAGGAGTAATTTTATAGTGCCCAAGTGTGTGCGCAGTACACAAGAGCACTCTCTATTCCTTTACTCTCATAACCCAGTAGAACGGACGACCGACACGACTGGCGAGAGATCAGGCGCAGGACCGACTTTTTACATGCCCATCCGACGCATGGATCATCTTACTTGTCAGACAATCAGGTGATCAGCCTGCATTGTCTTAATCAAACTTGGAAATACATAACATGTTTCCAACGCGGGAATCGAACCCACGACCTCGGAGTCAAGAGCCGCGCTCTATACCACTAGACCACAGAGGCGTCTCCCTAATAGTTTGCGTACCTATCAGTACGTAAACTCGCAATAAATTTTTAATCTGTCTCTCTAAATATTATATCACGATTAAGCCTAGATCATAATATTATTACCCTACAAGATATTATATTTGTGAGTGTTTCGTAAACCACTAGGTATAATTAACTTTAAATTGCTGCACAAATCTTTCCGCCTCAAAAACAACGAGTTCATCCTTCGTAATTTTTCCAACTGACAGATCTTCAGCTGTTAAGGTCGTATTAATAGTGTTGGTTGCATGATAAAACTTCGTTTGTATACAAATTACAATAATAAGAACTGGCTGATTTAAAATATTCATATCTCTACCATGGACGTATAAAAAAAGGCGGACGGAGTCCAACAATACACAAAACTGTGTCCTTCAAAGTCGGCCAGATGACTGCATGTACACGGTCCGCACGCACACATTGTTACGCTATTCCATACCATTTGACAGGCGTCAGAATGTGTGCGTGGCCGACTCTGAAGACACAGTTCTGTGTATAATAAGACTCCGTCCGCCTTTTTTTTCTACGTTCATGATCTCTATATTTTGAGTATGTAGAGTATGTTAGTTTATAAAGTAGTAGAAGTAGTTGAAGCGTATACAGTCAGAAGCATTTGCTCTGATGAAATGAAAATTGTCAAGTTTTTTTACCGTACAAATTAAAATATTATCTTAACTCTTCACATCTAAAGTCGTCAAACTGATACCCGAGGCAAAGGCATCATTCGATATTACGTCACAGTGTAAAAGGGTCGTAAAAGGCTTTAAATAACTACATATCTCCTTTAATCAGGGCCGGATTCATATTTTTATAAGTATACTTAGGCCACTTTAATTTTGTCGCATCTATGAACGAACTCTGCCTCCATCTTACCTAGGACGCCATAGGACATGCCGCCAACAGGCCATGGCCTATACTGCCTATACATAAATCCAGAGCTGCCTCTAACGCCTGTCCTATACCTGTATGCCATGGCGGCGTCGTTGTTCCCCAACTGGTACAGCTCCCGGACCTGGTGCCGCGTGTGGTTCAGTATAGCCAGCAGCGTGTACGCGTGGGGCTGAAACAAGCGGTATTTTTATTGGAATTCTAATTGCAAAAAATATATATTTAAAGAATGATATGTACCATCGAAGAAATTGATTCATAGGCTAAAAGGTGTTTCAAACAGCTTGGACCCCTTGGAATTACGCCGAGATGTAGCTTCACTCTGCATCCTCTATAGGTTGTATCACGAGGAGTGCTCTGAGGAATTGTTCGGAATCATACCACCTGCAACTTTTCGCCATCGTCCCACGCGAAAAACATACAATCAGCCCCGGATCTTCAATTTTTTTTAGGCGGGGCAAAAACTGAAAAATGCCGCCCCGCCTTTTTAGGGTTCCGTCGTCAACAAGAAACCCTTATAGTTTCGGTCTGTTCGTCTGTCTGTCTGTCCGTCTGTCTGTCTGTCCGCGGTTTTGCTCAGAGACTATAGGACCTACAAAGCTGTAATTTGGCATGAATGCACATATTAATGATGGCAACAAAATGGTACATGATATCTTATTTTTTTTTATGGTACCTTCCATGACACATCAAGCGGGGATGAAAATTTTTTTTCGCGTCTACCTCATCGTGTGGTGTCGTTGGATAGGTTTGTTAAAACTATTATGAGTATTCATAGATCAATTTCCGATTTAGGGATCCGTTTGTGAAATATTAAGTTTTAAAGTGGAAAAAATCGTTAGAGTCCAATGTCCCCCCTTCTACCAGCTAAACAGTTGCTTCTGGAAATGTGAAAAAATTCACGGGAGTAGGAAATATGCTGAATTTAAAAGGAAACTATCACGGCTAAGAAGACTTCATAAGTTATTGAGTAGCTGTAGTCGATAAATTAAAAAAATGTATTCGGCGAAGTATAAAGGAACTTTTCGTTCAGATTCCTTTGAAAGTAACTGAGATGATGTTGTTAGTAGTGTAAAACACGTTATAAATGTACATTAATTGACCACAAAAAAAAAAAAAAAACTAGGATATTACGGAACCCTATATTGCGTGTAGCCCGACACGCACTTGGTCGGTTTTTTTATTTTTTTTGCCGTTGGGAAATGCTTGATGCATTCCCGGCAGCCTAGGTGGGTGCCTGGATATGTGAGACTCCTCGGGTGCTACGGTAAGGAGGAGCACCCTTGGTTACCCATTAAAACCCAACGGTGCCTCCTCTCCGAGTGTCGCTGAGCCGTTGGACCTGCTTGAGGCGATAACTGCAGCATCCCAGACAGCAGCATCTGATCTATCAGCAGAACCATCCACGTGGCTTCTGCCGCTTTCTCCGGGAGAGCGGTCCGGGGCTCTGGGCGCTCTTCTACCGGAAGAGCTCGTGGATAGGCGACGGATTCCCCAATCCATCGCCCGAGCCCTATTATGTCGGGAGTAGCGGCTCAGGTTGAGCGCGTCTTCGTCCTCCGCGTCTTCGTCCTCCGCGCCTTCTCCTTATCGGGTCAGCTGCTTCATCGGCTTCTCGATTTTTCTTAGCGGCCTCCTTCTGCATCATGATGGACTCGCAAAAAGTAGAGACCGCCTGCCAGGCTTCTCTCGACCGGACTAACACTCTTATTATGTCCGGGAGTGTCAGGTCTGGTCCTATAGCGGTGCAGAGCGCTGCCCGTTGTGCCCAGGCTGGTCAGGCAGCGAGTGTGTGCTACGCCGTGTCGTCCTCGTCCGTACAATGATGGTACTGGGGCGTTGGCTCCTGTCTGGCCGTATGGTGCAGGTAGTGACCGAAACACCCATGTACTGTCAGCATCTGCACCATCTCCAGAGCTGGCCGAATTACTGCAACAACTCTGTGACCGGCAGTTGGCGATGCCATTTGGTTTTGCCAGGTGCGCATTATCAGCATTCGCGCTTGGCGACGCCATTAGGCTGCCAGATCTGGTGGCACCCGTTTCCCTCTTTCCTTTGCTGCTGCTGTGCGGGAATAGACTTCCGCCTGCACACGGGCTTCCAAGTCCCATGGAGGGGTACCAGCTAATGCAAACGCCGCTTCGGCGCCCCGCCTACCTACTTATGTTTATTTTCACCTTTATCATCCATATAGTTTCAGCTATCAATATGTAGGGTATATATATTTAACAGGGTAGAGTTTAAAATAAATATGCATAATAAAAACAAAAATCAAATATATTATTAAATTTGTGAATTGAAATTACAATTTTACTCTTCGAGCTTTTTGTTCAGCAAATAAATCTATAGCATTGTCATAATTTAACTCGTGTGCAATACGTTTTTCTATCGCTAAGATTGCAAGACCTGATAAGCGTTCCTGGCTCAGAAGATCGCAAATAATTTTTAACCAGTTTTAGGCCGGTATAAATAGTCAGTACTCAAGATGCATCTCGGTCTCAAGACACGGTTCAGGTTATGTGATTGTTTGGCTGTCAAAATTTGGACCAATCACACGATGTTTGTTAAAACGAGCTCTGCGATTCCTGCAGGCGAGCGGGAGCCGGGCGCGTATTTTGAACGCGCCTCGCGAATAATAAATGTTCGTGCAGCACGCCTCACTCCGCACTCAGGGTATCGGTCAGGTTGATATGGCCATGAAATTGCTGTACTTGTGCTATTATTTATTCCGTGGTCAAAGTTAAATAAATGATGAGTTGCCTATTGGTCCGTGAAGTGTGAATTTTGCCGCCCCCTGAATTTGCCGCCCGGGGCATGGGCCCCGGCTTGCCCCCCCCTAGATCCTCATAACCTTGATGAGTGGCAGTCTTCCACAGCTCGTTTTTCGCGTAACTTTCTGCCGCGCACTCTAAAACTCTGGAACGAACTGTCACCAGCAGTATTTCCGGACCTATACGACCTGCAAACCTTCAAGAAAAGAGCGTATTCCCTCTTAAAAGGCCGACAACGCACCTGCAGCTCTTCTGATGTTGCGAGTGTCCATGGGCGACGGTAGTTGCTTACCATCAGGTGACCCATTTGCTCGTTTGCCCCCTTCTTTAATAAAAAAAAAGGTATAGACCTACGGGCTACGATATTTGTTCAGGTTATAGGTCAAATCAAATCGTGTTTCCGTTTTCTGTCTATGAAAAACTTTGATAGTAAACTTCTTTGATAGCACCTAATGCAGCCTTCATGAGCTAACGTGGATAGCACTTTAACCCTTAAAGGGCAATAATATAGGCAAAAGAAACGGTCCCGTGATCTAAACCGGGAGACAGAAATAATTATCAGAATGTGTAGATATATTATTATATACATACAGATAACTATAATAACTACCTCCACAACTTGCCTATAGGCAACAAGACATAGGTATTAGTAAGGCCTAGTATCAAATTATAATTTAACCTAACAACTTTAAATCTTAAGATACCCATGCTTCCTAGTTCCTACCTAATTAGAACACCCACAGTTATTATTCATGTCATACTACACTAATTAGACAGCAAACTAAAAGCATAAGCTAATACCTTAATAATTCCCGTCTAGCTCGCACTAACTTTTCAATTAGCACAGCTAATTTGGCAGCTGAATACGGCTGATGGAAGTTTAATGTGTCTAAACAAACTAAGCGACACAGTATGAATTAATTATTCGAAAGCATTCGAAAACCAACCCTTCGTTATAGTATCCAGCTCTTTATAATAATAAAAAAACTTGTTCTATTTTCAAAACAGTTTGAAAGAGTCAAGTTTGTGTAAACAAATTATTACCCCGTGACCCCTGATACCGCGTTTTTTGTCGATTCTATCAGTTTTAACCGTTAATTATTTTACACTCAAGATGGGTATGAGAAAATGTAAACAACAACAATTGAGAAAATTTTTCTTTGTGCCCATGTTTAGAGATCAAGAAAATTGTGTAGATGAAGCGATAAATAATGCATTGTTGTTTTAAAATAAGTTTCTGCAGATATCATATTGATTTCACTTATTAACTAGATAATATCAGGCGAAAGTGAAAATAATGAAACTTAAGACTCCAAGAGTTTGGATAGTAATTGCAATTTGCAATGACCTTTGTCAGACGATTGTGCTAGGTGCTTGCTAGCAGCTTGTTACTAAATTAATATACTCCTTTCCAATTAAATGTTAAAATGTCACAACTTAACTAAAGGCTGCCATAATTGAAGAAAAAGAAGAAAGAGCTTTAGTAATTTTTATTACTTACTTACATAATATATTTTATACTAAAATGCTATGAGTTATGACCGTTGACCGCAGTAGAGGGACACGGCGCGGCGCGGCGCGCGGCGGTGCGAAATTTCACTTCCGTTTGTAAAACGTCGGAATCACGTTTAAAAAACGTAATATGGAAGTGAAGTGTCGCACCGTGCCGTGTCGCTCTAGTGCGGTTTCACCTTTAGTATATTAGTGTACAATTACTGTACATAACTACTACCCACGCTGATTCTCTAACTCCTACAGTCTACATCATACGATGCGATGTTCGACAGCTGTTGATTTATAATTTATATCATAGGTTGTAGGATTAGACTTGAAACTTATGAAATGTAATAAAATTAAAGTATGATAGCTACGAATTTGTTAGCTATAAATAATCATAAATCTTAAATGAGTTTTGGCTTTAGGTTTTGGGCGAGGTTAGCGCGTTTAACCAGTATTTGGATCATTGACTTTATTGAAGACTTCTTTAGCGGCGTTGAGCACTTTTGTGGGATGGGTAAAAACTGTGAAACTCGCGTCAGATTCTCGTGCTGATCGAAAAACCTTGGAAAAACCGTAAGACGGTTGGAGAGTAGTGTTTTGTGTCGAACTCGAACTCGAACTCGAATTGATTGTAAGGGTTTCGATTAATTAAAAAAAACGATTTCCATAAAAAATGGGTTAAAAATTTAATCGATTGTAACTTGTAAGGGTTTCGATTAATTAAAAAAATCGATTTTCATAAAAAATGGGTTAAAAAATGCACAACGTTAATAATCAAGTTTTCACTTCTGCCGGCACTCCCGGAGTGCAACCCGTCTTTTTTTTATCTTCCCTAAGTGAAATCCAGGTAACCAGTCGTTTACCTGCACTCACTGTAGGTCAAGAGGCTGGTCGATTGCCAACTGAAACGACGATATCCGTACCTCAAGCTGTTTGCGATTGCGAGGAAATGTTTAGCTCATATCGCTTAATAGTTAGTCTACAAAGTTGGCATGTATTACAAATGATATTGTAATTATGTAGCAAGAATATAAGAGTTACTGTTAGATTTCCTATGAACTTGTAATATTCTCTGTGTTTACAAGAATTCAAAACGATTGACAGAATACGAAACAAGCATTTCGCACTTCCCTCCTAGACTAGTCAGGTCAATGATCACTGAAGCCTCATCTCCTCATTTTGACTGCAACTAATATTCGTCACCTCTTAGCTCTTACCCGCAAATAGTCTAGCTGCTTATGAAACTCCCTGAGTTGTCCGTCGTCGTCGTTATGCGGTTGCGGCAGTCGCTGCGACTGCGCGCGAGCGCTGCCGCGACACCGCGCGTACGCAGCAATGGCGGCCACCAACGCGATGCAGAAAGCCGCGCCGCACGCGCCACCTATTAGTACCTAGAAGAAATGGCAATTGAATATTTACCTCGATGATTGCTCTTAGCTGAATACTGCAGTTTAGAGGTTATGTGCAAAAAGTACTTTGTAGGAAAGGCAAAATTGTAAGAAAAGGTTAAGTTGTGGAAGTAGTGTTATAACAATGTTATGCTGGATATCTCTTTGTGGAAATTGTATGACTTATTGTCATGTTACTCCTAAGCCCTAATACATTTATAATACAGTAAATAAGGTACTGTAGAATATAATATAGAATTCTATGAAATTCGTTTTCGCGTCTCAAATGAGACACTATACCTACCTACCTACATATTTTCAAACGTAGAGTCACAAATTAGGTACAGGCCTTTGAGATACAGAATTGCTTACAAAGCAATGTGGCAGATTTACGGGAAATATTTCAGAGAACTATGAAACTCCATAAATTAATTATTATTGAGACTCTGCCTGATATAATTAACTTTTAACTGTCATAATATCATAAGTCATAACAGAACATACGAGTTATGGTGGCAGACGGCAGTCCATAAACTTTTAACTTCCGTCTACTATTTTTAGCCATCGTTACACTAAAATTAGTTTCAAAGAAATTTAGAAAACGTCTGCTCCTAGCTACGGTATACCACACATAAATATACTCTAATATCTAAGCTGGACTTTGAAAAATAACTAAATTACTCGGAATTCCATTAAGGTTTAACAAAATTAGTGGTTAAAGCCGATTCATTTGTATCGCGTGTTTTTATGTGCTGTGACCCATTTCTGGCACATCTGGTATGCAGTTTCTATTCCATTTAAATTATCTTCTATGCGCGTTTGGAGCTTATGATCCCTCCTGTGAATTATGAAGCGCGTGTATCAGAGATAAGAACCACTTGTGGTGTAGAGCTATTAAAATAAATTAACTGTAGCTGGATTCAAATGTACAATTTAATAAGTTGCTCGTTTCGCTTAGTAGTTACAATTTAATATATTTTTTTAAAAACTACGCTATGTGATTATTAATTAGGAAGGCGCCCTAGCAGCAACCAAGCGTAATGAACACCTAAAAAGCAGCCAATATAGCACCTAACGCTGTTTTACAGTTGTATAAGAACGTTGAAAAGACATACATTGTAGTGTTATAATGTCGGGTTAGGTTAGGAGTAATTATTCAGCTCTAGCTGTATTAAGTCTGTATTAGGGAGTCAAAGTAGTAAGTTCTAAATCAGTGTATCATAACTGTCATGCTTTAAGCTTCCTGTAACGCTTTGATCCTCATTTTAGTATTAAAGCTATTCAATAGCTGTATTTTGCATACCGTCACTTACATAATAAACTTATATCTGTATTATGAAGTAGGCAAACTCTCTTCTACAGCTTCTTTTTATGGTGTGGTTGTACACCATTTTACAGACTATAGCTGTCTAATTTCTCTCTTTGAGAGTAATAAACAGCACTAAAAATAAATGACGCCTATAGTACAGCCTTAATCTGTATTAGTGACAGAGTCGCCATTTTGAATTATTGTGCACTGTATGCTGTATTAGGTTCCGTTTATCAGGAGAACCATGAATATAAACAACTTTCAGGGGCCTACTTACTATCTTGAAAAAAAATGTTTCATACATATTAGTCGAAAAGCTCTAATTCCCTCTATGCTTCCGAATAGAACAGTATTGAGTGTATTTTTTGTTTTTACTCGACACCTTGTGGACCATCCAGTTGCAGTTGAGCAATTTTCATTCATGGCCAATTTACGCACATCTTAACAGTTTTTTGGCCATTTCAAAATTCTATTTGTTTCCCATAAACTGGGTGCAATGAAAAGTAAACTTTTCCCTTTCTCTACTGTCTCCACAATCTTGTACGGCATTTTTGACCGACTTTTAAAAAGGAGGAGGTAATACGTTCGGCTGTATGTTTTTTTTATGTATGTTCAACAATTACTCAGCCGTTTGTGGTCCGATTTTCAAATCTTTTTTGTGTTGTATAGGGTTTGATTCGAATTTGGTACCATGTTCATAAAAGTGGTGATCTGATGATGAAATCCATGAGTAATCGAGGGGACTCCTTGAAATTTATATGGAAACATATAGCGATATTGATTTTTTCTGAGGAATTCGAGGTAAATGCTACCAAAAAGTAAGACTTCGCACCAGGTTATACCCTGGATCCGAAGGTAACGAACAGAACTTTTGAATGCTTATAGGTACAGGTTCGGGGATTTCGGCGTTGTTTAAACAACTGAAAGCATAAGCCAACACATCAATTTGATTGATTATCATCATAACAACCATAATTATACCATGGGTATGATTATGACACAATTATTGGTACTTTTCGCGATATTTTGCATCGAAGCAGTTGTTTTTGATGATGATTTCGCTGTTTGTGGACCGATTTTCAAAATTCTCGTGTTGTTGTATGGGATATAATCTTAATTTTGTATAAAAATTACGAAAGTGGTGAGTTGATGATGGAATCTATGAGCAATCGAGGGAAATCCTTGAAATTTATCAAAACACTCATAGTGGTTAAAATGTTGTTTCTAGTAAGTTAAACATAATATGTTACGAATAAGAGAAATTTCATACAAAGGTGTCTCTTGGTCCAAAATCACTGAATAGAACTCCTGTACCTTTAAAGATAAAAGTTTGGAAATTGCAGCATCGCTTAGATAACTGCAAGCATTTACCACAATTTCGCTTACAGTAACATAATGTGAATAGTTAATATTCGTATTGGTTATTTACGCATAAAAAAAGTGAAATTATTATTTTCAGCAAAAAATTAAAACCGACTTCCAAGGTGAAAGAAATAGTAATATGAACTAAAAAGTATTAAATAACTCTTACTCTTTATAGTGGCTTTTTCAGAATTCGTCTAAATCTCAACTATTTTTGTACATACTACAGTCTTCATTACTTTGAAGTCGGTACCAATCCCAAAAGTTTCAGATATTCTAAGTTTTGACATTACTGAACTCACGAATAAATTAGCTGGTACCGACTTCAAAATAATGAAGAGTGAAGACTGTAGTATGTACAGAAATAGTTGAGATTTAGACGAATTCTGAAAAAGCCACTATTAAAGAGTAAGAGTTATTTAATACTTTTTAGTTCATATTACTATTGTTTTTACCTTGGAAGTCGGTTTTAATTTTTTGTTAAAAAAAATTTCCTAAAAATAAATATTTAAGTACTTATTATAAAGGGGATTTTTTAAAACAAGCTTTTATTTTTGCCTTAATTATTTTTGACTCTATGGCCTTTAAAATATCATGTCATTTACAAAAAAATCTATTTAGTTCAATCAAACAACATGAAGGTAGTTTCTATTTCAGGCAGATTATTAGTTGTGAGGCTAAAAACGCTATAAAAAATTAAGTGAGCCTTAAATAGTAATTCAGAATACACTCCGCTCAAGCATGTCGGTGAAGGCTGCTTTTGAGACCTGGGTCTGCTTCAGTAAGCTAAGGCTGCTTAGGGGACTAAAGGCTACTTCAGAGAGCTAAGGCTGCTTTGGAAAGCTAAGGCTACTTTGGAGAACTAAGGCAGCTTTTGAGACCCAAGGCTGCTTCAGTGAGCTAAGGCTGCTTTGGAGAGCTAAGCATGCTTCGGAGCGCTAAGGCTGCTTATGGGACTAAAGGCTACTTCGGAGAGCTAAGACTGCTTCGAGGACCAAACGTTACTTGATGGTACGTCTGCTATCTTTACCGAGCGATTTTAAGATTTTCGCGACCTATACTTACTTTGGAGAACTAAGGCTGCTTTTGAGACCTAGGTCTGCTTCAGTGAGCTAAGGCTGCTTTAGAGAGCTAAGGCTGCTTTGGAGAGCTAAGAATGCTTCGGAGCGCTAAAGCTGCTTCGGAGAGCTAAGGCTGCTTTGGAGAGCTGAGGCTGCTTCGGAGAACTAAGACTGCTTCTGAGTGCTAAGGCTGCTTTGCAGAGCGCAGGCTGCTTAGGGGACTAAAGGCTGCTTTGAAGAGCTAAGGCTGCTTCGGAGAGCTAAGGCTGCTTCGGAGAGCTAAGGCTGCTTTGGAGAGCTAAGGCTGCTTCGGAGAGCTAAGGCTGCTTTGGAGAGCCATTAAGGCTGCTTAGGGGACTAAAGGCTACTTCGGAGAGCTAAAAGGCTGCTTTGGAGAGCTCAGGCTGCTTTAGAGAGCGAAAGCTGTTTCGGAGAGCTAAGGCTGCTTTGGAGAGCTGAGGCTGCTTCGGAGAACTAAGGCTGCTTCGGAGAGCTACGGCTGCTTTGGAGAGCCATTAAGGCTGCTTAGGGGACTAAAGGCTACTTCGGAGAGCTAAAAGGCTGCTTTGGAGAGCTCAGGCTGCTTTGGAGAGCGAAAGCTGCTTAGGGGACTAAAGGCTGCTTTGGAGAGCGAAGGCTACTTTGTAGAGCTAAGGCTGCTTAGGGGACTAAAGGCTGCTTTGGAGAGCTAAGGCTGCTTTGGAGAGCTAAGGCTGCTTTGGAGAGCTCAGGCTGCTTTGGAGAGCGAAGGCTGCTTAGGGGACTAAAGGCTGCTTTGAAGAGCTAAGGCTGCTTTGGAGAGCTAAGGCTGCTTCGGAGAGCTAAGGCTGCTTTGGAGAGCTAAGGCTGCTTCGGAGAGCTAGGGCTGCTTTGGAGAGCCATTAAGGCTGCTTAGGGGACTAAAGGCTACTTCGGAGAGCTAAAAGGCTGCTTTGGAGAGCTCAGGCTGCTTTGGAGAGCGAAAGCTGCTTAGGGGACTAAAGGCTGCTTTGGAGAGCGAAGGCTACTTTGTAGAGCTAAGGCTGATTAGGGGACTAAAGGCTGCTTTGGAGAGCTAAGGCTGCTTTGGAGAGCTAAGGCTGCTTCGGAGAGCGAAGGCTGCTTAGGGGACTAAATGCCGCTTTAGAGAGCTAAGGCTGCTTTGGAGAGCTAAGGCTGCTTCGGAGAGCTAAGGCTGCTTCTGAGTGCTAAGGCTGCTTCTGAGTGCTAAGGCTGCTTTTGAGTGCTAAGGCTGCTTAGGGGACTAAAGGCTGCTTTGGAGGGCGAAGGCTACTTTGTAGAGCTAAGGCTGTTTAGGGGACTAAAGGCTGCTTTGGAGAACTAACGCTGCTTTGGAGAGCTAAGGCTGCTTTGAAGAGCTAAGGCTGCTTAGGGGACTAAGGGCTGCTTCAGAGAGCTTTAGCCTTAGCTGCTTCTGAGTGCTAAGGCTGCTTAGGGGACTAAATGCTACTTCGGAGAGCTAAGGCTGTTTCGAGGACCAAACGTTACTTGATGGTACGTCTGCTATCTTTACCGAGCGATTTTAAGATTTGCGCGACCTATACTTACCCAAAGTGTTCCCCGACATAGCTAACACCTGATCCACTCTGTCTCTGTGCGTGTAGAACGTGAGGTTGTTGGTATGGGTATGGTATGGTAAATAAGTATGGGTGGTTTTAACGTCAAGCGTTTCGCAGCACCGTTAAAGCGCGCGCGTTCGAAGTTTATTTTTATGAAATAAAAAGGGAAAATAAAGTTTACGATTTTTGACGTATAAAAAAAACTACTAGCTAGATCTCGTTCAAACCAATTAATGTTAGTAGTTTTTATAGTTATATACATCATACATATTTTTTTTTAGACATCATGATATCAATATTTTCAGTTTGTCCAATAACCTACGAGGCTCTACGTCTATTAATTCAAACATTTTTAAATTCTAACCTATAAATCCATATTTACTTACCTTATTTAATATCTCTTCCTTGAACACAATAAATTTATTTTTGCACGATAATGCACTGTATCCTGCGCCTATCGAATCTCTAAATCTTTAAACACAGCGTTTATAATATCTCCCTTTGATCAAAACTTTATTATAAACGCCATCATTAAAATAATGTATATCTTCTGTTTCGTTTTAATTCTTTTGCAACTCTGTTCAACAGACTTTACAACGTAAAGCTTAACAAGTGAGTTACAATGTAGTAATTGGAGTGTATTGGTTTCTTCGTACACTATAGTACAGACGCTAAACAGCTATTATGCAGCCTATTTTATGCCTATGCTGTATAATTTTAACCCATTTCAGGGGTATAAGGGCTGTATAAGCACTTATACAGCCTTTATGTGACCAGGAAATACAGCACCCTAGAACACTAACCTTATTTTTCGACGCTTGTTACTAACCTTCGTCGTTTCGACTACGACATTTTAAAAAGGCATTTAAAAGGTGTTACTGAAATGAAATGTTTAAGGTTTTGTTTTTCATTTAATACAAATGTTGTATTTAAATTATTTATATTCCTCCAATAAAGTGATTTGGCATATTTATTACCTAAACAGCCTTATAGTTGAGATCATAGTTTGCATGACAAGTCAATAATTTAAATCTTTACTACTACTATTTATGACGATATTGTGGATAAAAAACTTTAAAATTAATAAAATGATGGATGCGAAAGACTAATAAAATAAAAATAAATTTAAAAAATTAGTTATTTATATGTTTGTGGCATATGTCAAGTTCAAGTTCCACAAAACGATTTTTGCATTTGTTGCAAGTACTTTTATGACGTATGGCACATCTATATATATACATATAAACTGCACTATTTTGTCCAATTTCTTTCGTGAAAATCGAAGTATTACTACTTTGCAAACATTTTATACGACCATCCGTTATGTAAGCTGGATCAATTTCGATATGGTCTTCTTCCTTTGATGAATTTTGATTAGCGCTTTCATCTTGTAATAACATCCAAAGTATTGTATTTATAATATTAATAAACAATATCAATAAAATAAATTCGCAAAAGAAGAAAAATGCGCAAAAATATACAAACCTTATAACACAAAATGTCTCGTTAATACTAACCCTCGTCGTTTCTACGAAACATGGTTGCTGGTATGGCGCTTACAGTCCCTCCACGTACAAAATACTACCGTCCGTCGTGAGGGCAACGGGTCGATAGAGATTAGCTGAAGTATGGAGGAAGTGCGATCGCGTGCGCAAAACATAGAACGATTCTTTTAAAACCGCGTCGTCGAATCGACGAAGGTTAGTAATCTAGGGTTAAGAGTATAAACGAACTTTAATAGAGCTATTATACAGCTTGTGATGCTGCTTGGGCGATGAATTTTGTTGTAAAATTGGAATACGAAGTTTAGATAAATATTGCTGAGTTTAAAACTATGAAAGCTGCAGAGTAAATTGTAAGCAAAATTCAGAGGTTCAAGAGAAACCATGTTTTTAATTGACAGACCATGATCAAGCTAAATGTCGGGCCCGTAGTAAGTGCTATAAGATCATCCAGCCCTGTTGTAGGTACACTGCAGAGGCTCGTAGCAAATGCTACAAGTGCTCTATATCCGGCCCTCCTATACCCACGCTAAGTACTAAAGTACTACGCTGACTGTGTCTGCGACGGGGGAAATGTACGAACAGCTCTTGACACGTCAGCTATCGGAGGCCTCAAAGCCAACAAAAACCGTCTACTCACCTCATTATAACTATGCGCGGGATAGCACACTCGGCCCATGAGGTGGTCATCGTGCGCCCAGGACTCCTGCGTGCCGGCGGGGCAGCGGTCCACGCAGTCACCGCCGGGGTAGACCAGCAGCCGCGCGCACTTCACACATCCGTCCGCCGCGCACCGCACGCACTCTGCTCCGCACCCTGCAAGAGGTAAATGTGAAACTCCATGTTGTATGGACATATGATTTACGAGTCTTATTAGTTCCAAATTGAACCGCAGCACGATCGTGGGCTAATATATATTATGTCGGAACACGGAAATTGCAAAAGCGCTTGAGATTGAGCTGATTCTATTTCATTCTGTCGAGAGTAAGGCAGCAGTATAAAACTCCATGCTTGGGAATCCATGTGCTACGTCAGACCGCAAGGAGGGATCATACGTGACGCCTGACGGTACCTGCGTGTTATCTATATATATAAAAATGGATTTTTAAATGTGTTAGTCGCGCTAAAACTTGAAAACGGCTGAACGGATTGTGCTGATTTTAGTCTTAAAATATTCGTAGAAGTCCAGGGAAGGTTTTAAAGTGACCTGTGACACGAAGTTCACCGGGACAGCTAGTCAAGAGATATAAGTACGTTTACAAAATTATTACTCGGCAAAAAAGGAAGGAATGTGTTGTGTTCGATTTTAGGTCGCTTTGGTGCTAGGAGTACGTGAAGATGGGTCGTTATTAGTAGTGTGTCCATAGCTAGATAGCTATGGACACACTAGCAGTGTAGCGTGCCCATAGCAGATTCCACGGACACATATTGGTAGCTATAGACTATAGAGTATAGTGGTAGTTTCTCGTAGTTCTTGCAATCTACGAGTGCGCGTAGCCTTTATTTGTAATTGGAAATGTGAATAGACATTTTCGTTAGTGTGCGTACCTGACGGAGCAGTCAGTAGCGAGCGAGCCATGTACGCGTGTATAGATATGGTCACTCACACAACTAAGGGCTGGTTTACACGTATTAAGTAGTTAAGTAATTAACTAAATTTTAACTTAATTTTAAGTTGTTAATTGCGTGTAAACACAAAATTTTGTAGCAAGTACCAAGTTAAAATTTAGTAAGTCCTAAGCTAGATGACAATTAGAATTTAGTTACTACTTATCTACTTAATACGTGTAAACCAACCATAAGGGCGACGCGCGCTCGTAGATTGCAAGAACTATAATAATACACATGCGTTGGTTCTTCAGTTTTGCAGATTGATCTTAAAGATGTGCGCATGATAATTATCTTTATATCACGCATCTTTATAACAAAAAAAACCATAGCTAATAATAATAATAATCAGGATCAGCTACAGATTAGTGTTAACGTAGAGTGTAGAATCTACATATTATAGTGACTTTACATTAAATATAGATTGTTTCTGTAACACGTATTGTAATGTAGTGAGCCCCTGCAGGTAACGTTTAACTACCTGCGCATAGACACCTCTCTTTAACACTACTGCCGTGCTACTACAATAACTGTCACTTTTAATGGCCAACTAGACAAGTACGTCCGACATAACAGGTCTGAATGGCCCCTCAATAACACCGTTAGTCCAATACCTACGCATAATTTGCTGCTGACCCCAATACCTCCAACGCGGCACCGAGTGACACTTCTAGCCGATAAGACATTTTTTTTAAAATTTTCAATGCAACTTTAGCAATTGTAATAAAACCAAACTTTTTTTTCAGTTTTCAAGTGACACTTCATGCTGTTACGACTTTTATTTTTTTATTTTCAATGTCATACAGTTCAAACTAAACCTGTTTTGTCTATAATAATTAGTTGGTAATGAACTATATAATTTAGTCATCAGAAAGCGTAAAAATTCGTCTGGTACTATGTGCCTTTAATTTAATGAACATTCTGACGTATGTATGGTACATTATTTGTAAAAATCTTCATTAAATTAAGGTAAAGTAATCTTACTGCCGCACTCAGAGTGGAACATTAATTACTTAAATGTAATTAATTCAAAATTTTGACAAAAGCCCCATACATTATCTGTCAAACTCTTCATTAAATTGAAGGTTAATCATAAATAAATGTCTTTGAGTACGGCGGTTATAGCAGTAAACTAATTATTGCTGTCGATGAGTGCGGCCGTAAGAATAGTATATAATTTTGCAATGTTTCCACGCTAGAGTGCAGCACCAGCATAGACAGTAAACTAAAAGTTTTGCTCGACGTTTGACAATGTTTCTGTTAGTATACCGATATGACGTGTGTAGCATATCGGATTTGGTCGGAATATTTACTGTACGTGCTAGTAGCTCTTATGTGCTCCGACATTTGCGTAATATTATTATGTTTTAAAATATTTTCATTTTATAATATTATTATTTTTAATAAAAAATTAAAACCGACTTCCAAGGTAAAACAATAATAACATCTTTATAATATGAACTAAAAAGTATTAAATAATTATTATCTAATAGTACCTTTTTCCGAATTCGGCTAAAACTCAACTATTTCTGTACTTAATCTTCATCATTTTGAAGTCGGTGCAAAATCTTGCGTTTTGGTAGCATATGCATAGGATGCTTCTCATAAAACCAAAATCACCATATGTTTCCATATAAATTTCGAGGAGTTCCCTCGATTACTCATGGATCCCATCATCAGGTCACCACTTTTGTGAACATGGTACCAAATTGGAGTGAAACCTAATACAACAAAACGAAAATCGGTTCACAAACGGCGGAGTAATCGTTAAACATACAAAAAAAAAACCACAGCCGAACATATAACCTCCTCGTTTTTTGGAAGTCGGTTAAAAATAATGTTTTACTACTCACATAAACTTCAAGTTATGCTCATGGGAAATGCCCTAATATCCGTTTAAGTAGAGCGTGTATGCACATTGCACACATATTGCTTAAAGTTTAAGCATTTTGCTATCTACTGCTTATCTACGTCCAAAGCGTCGTTTTATAGTCGTTATGAAATTTATCTATTAGTGTTAACGGTGTGAACTTACTAAAACTATTCTTCTTTATTACGCTTTTATCTGACTTATTAAAATATAGAGAAGGGGCCATTCTCATGATATTCCCACAAATTTCGTTTCCTCTCCATACACTCTATGTCCCGTTACTCTATTACCTTGCACTTACATCTAGTATCATCCCTAAAATACCCTTTCTCCTTGGGCCGCGACATAACATGTGAATGCCTTAGCAAAGCAAGTAAGAACCATGTTTAAAATTGTCTATGAAAGCATCTCCATTTCGTTAGCCTACTTATGTTATTGCTCATCAAAGCCTTGTTTACACTGACTAGTAGTCGAAATAAAGCTAATAAGACCTTTTCTCATTGTACGATTCTAGAAATTAGGTACTTCGTTACCAGTAGAAGAGCTGATTTAACCCCATGGGGATAGTTACTCGCTTAGGGATATAGCCTGAAGCCTTCCATATTTATGAGTAGTGGGCGCTTAGTACACAATATCAGTAGGTGTTAGTATCTAATTTGTTCGCTTTCTAAGGGAAAGCGCGGTAATACGCGATTAGTGTGCCAACTGCCAGCGCTCAATTAACGGTACCGATCGAACAGGCTACTGTTGTCTCCGTAAATATTGGTAGTTGCTAGAAAAATGTACTGTTTCTGATATTACGACTCGCTCCGATAAGCAGTGCCGAAATATTAACGAGGCAGTGCTTCAGTCCGGTCCTATGACTACAACTCGACAAGGCCACGGCCTCACAAATCACATGGAAAACTTTTCTCATTTCTGGGCAGGGGTTCCAAAATACCAACTACTCCTTCTGGATCGTATTCAAAGGGCCGCTCGGATCGTTGACTGTCATAGTGTTTCAAACAGGCTGGATCCTTGGAATTACGTCGAGATGTGGCCTCACTCTACATCGGTTGTATCACAGGAAGTGCTCTGAGGAATTGTTCGGAATCATACCTCCTGCTGCTGCAACTTTTCGCCATCGTTCCACGCGAAAAATATACCATCCTCATCACCTTGATGAGTGCTGGCAGTCATCCACCGTGCGTTTTTCGCGTAACTTTCTGCCGCGCCATTGTACACCTTTGTTATTGCTTGTATCATAGCCACGCTTAAAAATAAGGTGTGGAGGTTGGTAGAGGCATTGTTGTCAGAAAATTTCAAACAAAAGAAATACACTTTTGTTAAGTTTCTAAAGATTAGGTAAGTTTAATTCTACTAATGTTTGTAATTAATTACTTGCGACAAACTATTATTCTCTACTAGAAACTAGAGTACATTTAACAATAATGTTAACAAATACGATGTAACATATTTTGTCGTACCCATTATATTAATTAAATGGCTTTAACGATTATCGTAAACACTTGCTCAAATGTTTACGAACTATTATGAAAATGTAATTTACGTAATTGTTATAATGTTGGCTTAAATGTTGAACTTTCACAATATAAGGATGAAGTTTCACTTTCGTTCAGGATAATAATTATTATTGCAAAGATGAATTTACGCTTCGAAGTTCATAGTTATTCCATACTTATCCATACTAATATTATAAATGCTAAAGTGTGTCTCTCTGTTACCTCCTCACGCCCAAACCGCTGAACCGATTTAGTTTATTTTTTATTTTTTATGAAGATACGTTGAGTCCCGGGACATAGGTTACTTTTGTCTCGAAAAAATGTACGGTTCCCGCATAATAAACGGTTTCGGGCGTCATCTAGTTTAAGATAAGATCAACAAGGCACCTGCCTTGCGTAGCTGCCTAACTAGCGACTTTGCTTACGTCCAGAGTCAGACTAATATTTTAAGCTTCTTTTTTTATTTCTATATTTTGGGGTCAGCAATAATTTGTAAGACATTTTTGTTGTCTGTCTATAATTCTACACTCTACAGTTTATCTCTACTACCGAGCTTCTTATATATGCCACTCATTTGAATGAAAGGAAATCTGTAGGCTCTATTATTTATCACTTACCATCACTTGTCAGAGATACGCTCGTTACTCAAGGTAATGTTCCATAGTCTAGTTTCCTAAGCCATAAGATGCAATTTCGAATAACTTTTAAAGTATGTTTTGACCCAAAAACGAAACATACAGTTAATATCCCGTATGCAGGTGCACGAAATGATTTCGTATTTCTGCAGAACAGCGAGGTGTGATTAATGATTTTTGTTATTAATGTACCTAACTCTGTTATGTGGTGTTTCTAGAACTTCGGCTCATTTTGATCTGAACCTGGGCTGTCATATTCAATTATATATTTTTATTATTTATAACTATCATCATCAGCAACAAAACACAATCGAATACTTTATTAACTATCTCATAGTCATCTTTTTCAATATAAAGTTGTGTAGAGTTCCACTTGTGTACAGAATGATTGAGCAAACTTTTGTTTTGAAACTTATGCATGAGCACAGAATATATAATAGTAGTACTAAGCGTAAGTAACCAATTGGCAATTTATGAAAAACCTTCTCCGGGTTCAAGGAGATATTTGGTCTTATTCATTCTACCTACTATTTACTTCTGTACTCTTTGTTAATAATGTTACTACGTGTGGTGCGATCCGGAGTTCGAAGAATTTCATAGACACGCGATACTTGTCTCTTGCACTCTTTATATTGCTATTTCAATTCTTAAGGCTGCGTTTCCACCAGAGATGTGTTGCGAGGAATGTGTTTTTGAGAACCAATAGAATCGCTTCGTTGACGTGAGCTTGCCGTGATATCGCTCAACATGGCGATGCTATTGGATCCTAAAAACATATTCCTGGCAACACATCTCTGGTGGAAACGCAGCCTTATATATCTGTAATTTGAATTTGGAACTCACTGGTATCGTTGACGGGCGGTGGCGCGTCGGCGGGGCGGAGCTGCGCGCGCGCACCGACCACGAGCGCGAGCACCACCAGCGCCGCGCTCATCGCACCGCGTCGCGCCGCACGCGCATCGCGGTACTGTAATGAAAAATTGAACTTTAAGTATGGCGATTGGGGAGTAGAGTCCACAATTCAGAGAGAGGACCTTTAACAGGTCTCGAATGTTGCTTCGACCGCAAGCTAAAACACTCGTAAGATAGCATTAATTTATAATATGTACGAATTCGAAGCCTGAGAATAGGCTCCCAGCATTTTTATACAGGGAAATGACACAGTTTAACAAAGCGCGACCACGATCATATGGTTGGTACATGACACAACTTGTGGGCCTCCATGATCTCCAATCCAATCCTTCAAAATATTTCTCCATCTTACACAAGAGTATGATAGAGGAGGTTCATACAAATTGTTAATTTCATAAGAGATCTGTAAATGAAAATTAAAAATAAAACAGCCTGAATTCTGATTGCAAGATTTACGTAGAAAAAAACAAATTACGGTAAAATATTTATTGTGTTATTAAAAGCCACGTGGCAAGAGCATAAAGCAATACAAAAGTCATGACATTCGTACTCGGTTTGTTTCCTTTTAAGTCTTAAATTGTAAGACATTCACAATTGCAAAGAGCCCGAACACAATAAAATGTTTTTGTCGAATTTGGGCGCTGCTGTTGGAACAAGGAAACGGGAGTAAAAATAAAACTTTGTATTTCATTAGCCAGCATGCCTGAAAAAATACAGTGACCTTTTACCTAATTAAAGTTAGTTGGTACTTAAAATCTGGGATAGCTATAGAAGAAGTGTTAGAAATAGTAGGAGTTAAGATACAGCAAAGTAACTAGTTCTTGATCTGTGAGATACAGATTCTTATTGAATTAAATTATTTATTGAAATTATTTATATCCCAAAAATATAAATAATTTAGAGTCAAAACAATATTATAAATATTATGATGATGATGATGCTAGTAGTTAACAATGAAAACACACCATGAACGATAATAATTATAACTTAACAACTCTATATTGTGCGAGGAATGCAATGATTTAATCATAATTTAATCGCATCGAAGCCTTCGAGAATGCTGAGTTTAGTTTCCATAATGATCATTATGTCGTCAGTATAAAGTCCTGTGAAAGGTAAAATAACTCTGAACGCGTGGAACCTAGCCTTCACTTTTAATTCTAACATGTTAGTCATGGCGGCCATGTCGCTTCAATGTTCCACTTTCAATTTTGTTCAAAACTATATTCGATTAACATAACCAGTTACGTAATTTACGTGTTGGCTGTTCTGAATATCCTGTACCTACTAACGATAAAAGTCCGGAAAAATGACATTTTAAAATGGCAAACCTTCGTAATTTCGTAATAATTATTAGTTACTAATCAAAAATATATTTTTAATTACTTTTGACCTCATATATACTCGCTAAAGTTAGTCATATTTTGTCGAAAATGATGGCCGTTTCGGAGAATTAATAAACAGGTAGAGCTAAAAGATTAAGTAGAGCTTTCTAGATCTTTAGGCTGTAAAGCTTTTATCTCAGTGCCAAAAATATAATTCATTCTTAAACAGCGGGGCTAAAATGGTCACATTTAGCAATTCCTCTCAATCATTTCAGCAAATGAATTGTCAAAACTGTCAAACTGACAAAATATGTCAAATCAGTACAAAAACACAGAAATGAATTGCAAGCAGAGTTGCATTTTGCGATTTTAGAAAAATGAATCATATTATGATTCATATCATGATTCTTCAAAGCGACCATTTTAGCCCCGCCGATAAATCGATTTTGATGAAATTTGATGTAGAGGGGCTTTAAGTCCCGGGTAAGCACGTGAGATAGTTTTTATCCCGGAAAAATTAACGGTTCCCACGCCAAAACGAATTTTATTATATGTATTTATTTGTGGAAAAACAGGTAACATTTATTTGACTGTTTCATCTCAATTTTTTTCAATCAAGTTCTTTAGTTCATGTGTACTTTATTGTAAAGTTATCCTCAAAAGTCTAGTTTCGCTTTGACCTTCAAAACATAATATATCAACGTGTTTGCCCCTATATACCTATATAAGCGCGTATTTATATCATGAGTCATGACTTACCTTTTAATTTGGAATTAGCTCCATTGTACAATTATTGTATTCGGAACAAAAGTCCGTAGAGTTTCCGCAGGATTTTTCCTTGATTATCCCTTCTTTTGTTCCGTAAACTTTTTTCCAATCTTGTATAATTATTATAGATATAAACTATATCAATACTATTATTACGAATGTGTGTCTATCTGTGTTTCTATTTGTTAGCTTTCAACTTTTTGATAATATTTATTATGAAGGTAGTTCGAGACACGTACAATATTACGATAGTTTTCATACTGGAAAAGTATGTACATGGATTTCATGGTATATGGATTTCATAAACATGTAACTTTGAATATGTCAAAGATTTTGTGAATTACGATATTTCGATCTCGTCCAAAATTTGCGACTGTCATCTTGAAAATTTTGCGGGGTTCTTCCCAATAGTTTCCGATTCCTCGGAGCTCGTGCGGCAATGACATTCTTATACAATCACGTCACATAACAAACGGTGTGATTATAATATGTACGTGATGTGGGTCAGCTGTTTCGGTTAACAGTAAGGACTGGTTTGCAAATGAGCTGACATTGGCATTCGGTACACCTTCTTACTCAATGTTTATGTTTTTGTTCACTTTAAGCATTATTACATTGTGAGGTCGAAAAGCTTGTTTTAACGGCCATAACGTGTTGCAAACGAAATTAGTTTATAGCGTGGGAACAGTACATTTTTCAAATATTCGAAGTCCTTAAACCGGACTTAGAATATCCCAATTCCCATCGTAAAAAGGAACCGAAAATACCGGCTTACAGACAGTACCTATGGCAACCTTAAGCATTTATAATACATATTTAGTAAGTAAGCAATAATAGATGTAGAGAAATTGCATATTATATATGTACATTACAAAAATGTGCACTCCCCTATCTTCTGTAATATTTGCCATCTTAAGTGCTGGTACTTTTTCAGGCACATTTAAACTGGCAACACAATTTTTTGTACTACAGTATGTAACATTTGGCCGTTGAACAAAAACATTTTCTTCTATTCCTCATATATCATGTTCAGTATATAACATAATATATTACGTTAGTCGTAAACGACACACCTGTAACCACTTTATGTAGCTGGGGGAAGTGGGAAAGTTGTGTCGTAAAAAATACTTTTATGACGTATTTATTATACCCCCGTTTTATATGAAGTCGTTAGAAAACTCTTAAGAAAATTGTATTATGCTTTTTGTGATTTTTCCACTAGCTTTTCAAGGAGTTGTGCTATTTAACCGACTTCCAAAAAACGAGGAGGTTATATGTTCGGCTGTGGATATTATTTTTATTTTTTTATTTTCGTATGTTCAACGATTACTCCGCCGTTTGTGAACCGATTTTCGAAAGTTTTGTTTTGTTGTATTAGGTTTCAATCCAATTTAGTACCATGTTCACAAAAGTGGTGACCTGATGATCCATGAGTAATCGAGGGAACTCCTCGAAATTTATATGGAAACATATGGTGATATTGGTTTTATGAGAAGCATCCTAAGCATATGCTACCAAAACGCAAGATTCTGCACCAAGGTATACTATGGTTCCGAAGATACTAAGAGAACTCCTGATTCCTTATAGATACAAGTTTGGGGGTTTAGGCGCTGTTTTAAAAACTGAAAGCATATGCCACTATACAAATTACATTCATCATCATCATCATCATTATCATGTCAGGGTCACCAATGTCACCAAAATTGAACATAACAAAATATTCAACCTTATCTCCAGAGCGTAAGGCACACATTTGACATTACTTCTGAGAAGTAAGTTGCTTCGATAATACAAGCACAATAGATTTAACAGTACTTTGACTTCAAAGAGACGGACGGGTTTCAAAATCTGTCAAATTCGTCGGGTTTCGCCAGGATAAGTTAAAGGCTGGTGCGCTGGCTGGTATAATTTATTTTTAAAAAGAAGATTTTGAAATTGAAATCTGACAGTTTTCTTTGCATGTGCCAAAATATAAACAACAACTAAATTTGTAGGTAACGACCCTAGCGACGACTTTTGTCATAATACGTCATAGATGTAATACGTCCAACTTATTTTTTTTTTACATCAGTTCTAAGTCGGCATACTCTATCATTCTGCCTACTCTGATACAAATAACATGCTAGAGTGCACAGCTGTCACACTTACCAATCGCGGCCACGGGCGGCCGTAGACTTCACAAGCGATATTACAATAATAAAGATAAATTTTATTAAAATCATATGACACTGAAAGCCTCGCCACTGCTGAAATTCCGGTTTGGTGCGGCCCTAGCACGTGTCCACTTAATTTTTTTAAATCTAATGTTTAAAATTATCTGCAGCTGATATTATATTTTGTAAGTATGACTGTTAACAAATTGTAATATGATACGTAGAATAGTATTATACAGGTGTATTAGGGCCGATTCACACCGGAATGGCGGAGGCAAGGCAAGCAGTTTCAGTGTCATATGATTTTAAACTTTATCTTCATTGTTGTAATAGATAGTATCGCTTGAGAAATCTACGGCCGCCCGTGGACGCTCGTGGCCTCTTGCGGCCGCCGGCGGCGTCGATTGACACTAAACTAAATCTAGTGAAATGTTAGAAACGCGGATACCGCCGAATAAAAATCGAGCCACTAATTTCTATCACTCGCTCTAGTTCCCACATGTGACACGGGCACTAGTGGGAGTGAAACAAATGCGTCGCTCGAGCTGGTGCGGCTTGTTTAGCCTGGAGACAGACAGACAGACTAACCCTTTGGATACGGAACCGTAAAAACTAGGATAATCGAAGAGCTGGAGTACCTGTAGTACCTGTGCCTGTACAAGAGCCTAACCAAACTAGAGATCGACATGCCACCTTTACAAAAAATATTCATCTTGGTCGGCCGCTTCATTTGACGTCAAAAACCAAAGGTCTGAAGTATCTGATGAAGAACCCTCAGTTGGTTTCAACTGTATGATTCAGAGATAATATGGTGATGTCCACTCAGATCTGCTATAGTTGCATTACACGGGTGATAATAATAATAATAACTCCCACTCTGGTTTTGGTGACGGTGGCCGGTTTCATCGGTCGGTAGTTGAAAGATTCAGATGTTAGATGATCCTATCAAAGTACCCGTGTGTATACTAGAGCAAGCGAGAGAAATGCGTGGCTTGGTTTTTATTCGGCGGTGTCCGCTTTTCTGACGTTTCACTAGATTTAGTTTGGTTAAATGACTTATCACTAGATATTTTTAGTAAGAAGACGTAACAAACAAGAATATTCGGCATCTACCGGGAGTTCGTGATATCCCTAGGGATATCGTGAAATCCCTGATATCCTCTTTTCCCTGCGACATATATACCTTTTCTTTATCTACGTAAAGTAAAATTATAGTCACATTTCACACCACAAGCTAGTTTGTAGTTTGCCTACATAAGGTCTTGATTATACCCAACTTACCTATCTGGACTATATATTTGGATATGATTATATCCAAATATAATCGAAAATCACATACATTTTTTTGTGCCAATTAATGAAATACATACGTCTAGAAAACTGCACAAAGATGTCGAATTGGCAGCTGTCTTCGCCTTAATAATAAACATACCGAGTGCTTGGCCCAGAGCACTCGCTACTCTACTCGGTGTGATCAGGCCCTTAGTAATTTCTCGGCGTTTCCGTGTCATCAGCCACCGCGGAGGAAATGGCAGTGGGATCGTCACGGCCCACGTAGACCGGTTTTGTGGTACCATGTTTGGTACCACTATACCACGCGCACAGGTGTTAGATAACGTTAGCACTATCAAATAAACCATACTATGACATCATGAGACTAGACACTAAATTCTAAAGCTTTGTGACTCATTTTGTACTTCGGTCCGTAGATACTGTGTTTTGTCATTATTTAGTGTGTTTTTTTAAAACTGTGTTTAAAGATAAGTCTTAATTTAATGCTTTTCGTAACTGGTCAGATGTTCATAACTTGACAAAAACTTTATATGATTTAATGACTGTACGAACATTAATGTTGTATAATTGTTTGTGTATTTTTTAATTTCTAGTCGAAGTACGTACTTACTAGTAGTGTAACAAAGAAAATCTACGTCCATAATTTTTCTAAGTATCGACCATTATAATGTCAATATGTAACCATATTGTATAATGATTGTTTATTACCTTAGGTGCAATTATATAACGTGTTCATTAACATTCAGATCAGTAGTTCCTAGAATCGAGATATAATCTGTATCTAATACATAATGTATGTAATCAATTAAACACACGGTATTCTATCATAATATTATCTTACTTAAAGTTAGAGAATTCATACTCATATTATATCATGCAAAGGTGCTTCCTCTGCAGTTATGCTGTAGAGCCGATTTGGATGTGGTATGGAGATAATTTGAATCCCGAGAAAGGACAATTATTAAGGCGAAGATGCTGCCAATTCGACATCTTTGCGCAGTTTCCTAGACGTATATATGTTACCGGAAATGTATGTAATCCGTCATTGTATACAATTCCTAGGAAATGTATACAATTCCTAAAATTGCACGGAAATGTGTTAAATTAATTATATTAGACACATTTCCTAGGAAATCTATACATTGCCTAAATAGTAATCAGAAATGTAAAACATTTGAGATATCAATGGGTACGCGGGGATAACGGGACGAGGAGATGGCAGGGTCTGATCAGGCAATCGAGAGGTTGATAGAGGTTGATAGAGAATATTGTGACGATTCAGTGATGCCCGAAATAGTATAGGTGTAGTTTTTGGATAAAACCGATAATGAGCTCGATCGAATTGATACTACGAACGTCTTAAAATTATTATATTCTCAGTCTCAGATTAATGTGTGTCCAAGAGTTGTCCTTGATGCATAGAATGTACCGAATACGGAGATAGCACTACGGTCTGTTGCTAACCTACACTCCACCGAAACCGGCCAGGGATTTAAGAAGTGCCTTTGCAAGAAAAACTGTACTACAGCAAGATGTCTGTGTTATAAAAAATTATTGTGTACTTCCAAGTACCATTCCAGCTTACCCTGCAAAAATAAATAGCCATATGGCAGTCTATGTTAAAAATATCATACCATACGATAGTTTGACTTTATAACAATAATATAAGTCAATTTCGTGATAAATTTTACATTTTAAAAGTTACATCATGGGTAATTTTTGAGGCTTTAATTAGTAAGATCATATGAATATTATTATTATATTTTACGATATGATTGTTACCTGAACGTTGATATCTCAATGAGTGCTTTAATAAAAATGATTATTCTCATTGTACCAAAGTGTTTTATTACAGAAAACATTGTTTTTATACATTTTCTAATACGATACTCGAATTATATACAATTCCTAGAAATTGTACACATTTCCTAGGACATTTATGTATTAAATAGTTTTTAAAACAATATTTTATACATTTCCTAAATAGTTTCGGAATTGTATACATTTCCTAGGATTTGTATACAATTCCTGGATTTCATACATTTCCGGTAACATAAGTATATATTTCATCGATTGGCACAAAAAATATATGTGATTTTTGATTATATTTGAAAAAGCTTCTTTATTTTAAATGATAAAATAATGTATTCCTACTGGATGAAAAAAAATACCAAAGTCACATCTTCCAGGAACTTTAAACAGTTCTTACTAAAATAATATACAAGCTATGCTTTTAAAAAATTTTTTATTTGATGCCTTTTACAAAAATCCAAAGCTTGTAAGATTTAATTTTCGGTTCTGACATCTAGATTTTCCATAATATTTATTTTTTCCTTTAATAAACGAAAAATGTATCCACGCTACCGAGTGAACATTTCACATCTCTGTCTATCTCGCATGAAAATCGACAGTGGTGCGAGAGTATGCGAGACATGCAAATCATCAATATCATTGGCAGTTATCAGCGTCTTAAGGAACAGCACACTGCACACATATTTGAACATTTCTGACGGCTCTTCCATGAGGATTTTATTTATTTATTTATTTATTTTTTAAATCAGGCTACGTAGGCCCATACAATATATACCTTAATGTCTAACATACATATCAATAATTATAATCTTAATAACTACACTTTATCACGAATTAACGGCGACGTGACGCGCGCTTTATTCCGGAGTCTCTCCCGGAACCTTCGGTAAACCACATCAGTCGGCCAGAATTCCTCCGCTTCAAAGGTTGACCCGCGATATTACACCTCTAGTGATTCTGCAGGGCAATCGCGTTATTTTTAAACGTTTCAATTCAGGTTCACATCTGCTCTGGTTGTGGTTCAGTTATGGTTCGGTTCCACTGCGTCTGAACAAATTTCAGTATCGTGCTAACGTTCCAACCGTAACTTAACCCTAAATGGAACTCGAACGGAGCGCAACGTTTGACCTTTAGACAGACATTGCAGCGGACCAATCAGCGCCCTTCTAATTTAATCTTGATTGGTTTAATTATGAACACATTTTTTCCGATGCGTTAATTGGTCAATTGACAAACTGTTTATTTACGAATGAATATGACACGAGTGAAGTTGTTTCAAGTAGTTATTGTTTGTTGTTTGTTTCAAGTAGATTTGTGGATGATTATTACTTGGAGTTTATAATTTACGTAGTTAAATTCATATTGTTTTACTTTAATTTACAAAAGCCGTGTTGAGAAGTGACTTGTGAAGTTGTGACAAAAGTATTTTGTGGCATAGAAAACATTTACGTAAAGAAGTATGTAAGTAATGTCAAAGTTCAATTCACTTTATAACAAACTCAAATAGTCCTTTGAAGAGCTTTGAAGTAAAACATAAGCTTATATTATAATTTGATTATAGCTTATGTTATATTTTTCCATTGATTTTCGTCAATTTAACACACCAAAATAAGAAACGTTTCAGAAACGTGCGAGTAGAAGTAGCTTTGTATCAACTTTTTGTTTTGACAGCGTTTGCGCTTGGGCTGAGGTTCAGTAACGTCTCAACTGGCTGTCAAAACGTTAGCGCGATACCGAATCGTTCCAAAAGTCGATCAACGTCCGAGTTTCATTTGCGGTTCAGTTGAAAACATTTTGCGCGATTGCCCTGCTGTTATATCTATAATATGTAGTATGTATTCACTTATTATCAGGCAACAAATCTGCTTGCCGCTTTTAAATCATAAAACTTATCATGTAACTAAATCAATTATTGTAGCCGTAGGATAATTTGTGCAGTTTGTGCTTAGTATTCACAGACTGTATATATGTATGCAGCGTAATAGTAGTATTACCATTAGGAGAATCACTAAATGCATAATAATAATATTAATAGTGGAAGAATGTAGGTTCTGTAGAAAAGTCTGTTCACGTGACAGAATTCATGTACCATTGTGATAGGAGAGAAAAAAGTTATTGGTGGTAGTTATATTTCAGAACTAAAATGTAACAAATGAAATTATTTATTTAATGATAACTTTTAAGTAACTGAAGATTTTATAGAGATATTGAGAGAGATATTTGAAATGTAGAGTTGAAGAGCTAATAAATTAGGCTCCAAACAATAAAATTGAGAAAAAACAACAGGTTGGATTCCGGAAGTGATAGCAGAAATGAAATATAAGTGCAGACTGCTGCAGTCTGGTAGACCTTCGGAAAGAGAAGGTATATTATGGATATCACTTCCTCTTCTACGCTACGCCAGCGGTCTCTCCCTCCATCTAACGAATTTTCAATTAAGGGTCTTGTGACGTGTCCTGTTGCATACATTTTTTCGCAATAATGACGTGAGTGGAAGAATCGAACAAGTAACATTTCGTAACATGCGGACAATAACTCATTTTTCCCTAATTATTTTACTAAAACTTGTAAGTTATCTACTTCATAACCTAGCTAATATATCTGGCTACACATATAATCCATAGTTTTTCTATTTCAAATAATTTTTCCGGCCCTAAAGCCTCCATTTAAGCAAAAAAACGGGAAGATTTTTCATGTTACTTACCTTATTCTTCCACTCACGTCTTATTATTATAATTGCATAAGTTGATAAAAAATGCTATGCAATAGCTTTACCGTGGACTGCCACGGTAAAGCTTGTGTGTGACACTGGTCACACGTATTTTTTGACCCATCTCAAAACATGCACATCGCCACTAAAGAGGTTCTCACTTCAAAAAAGTAGAGCAACTTTCTTTATGAAGTGATTTCACACCTCCGCGCCGGTTTGGGTGCAGAGCAAAGTATCCGAGGGCCACGTGTTGCGACATCGTGTCATTGCAGTTGGAATGCGTTATCGATTTTTAAAATCTCATAACGCGAATATATGGCTTCGTGTTGAATAACTTTGCTATTGTAGAATTGTTATGCGGCCTCTACATGTTAACTTACATGCGATTAAAAGTGCTATCAGAGAATTTGATTCATAGGTAGATGGCGGACGCTCAAATTCCCAAATTATTATTACTGGAGGGACTTCGATGTTTGGCACAGACATTATTTAATATAAGAGAATCCATCTTCGGAGAAGGATATTAGCTCAATATAAAATTAGGGGCAAACGAGCAAACGGATCACCTGATAGAAAGCATCTACCGGCACACATGGACACTCGCAAAATCAGAACAGTTGCAAGTGCGTTGCCGGCCTTTTAAGTGGAGATACGCTCTTGTATTCAAGGTTTGCAAATTGCAGGTCGCAATGGTCCGGAAATACTGCTGGCGAGAGTTCATTCCAAAGTTATGTTTTATAGATTCCAGTAAATAATATTAAAACAATAGTTTAGCGTTACGTACATAGATGTTAGCTCAGCCGGCAAGTCTCATTTACCATTCGACACGGTTTCGCTCGACAATTATATTTCACCACAGCTACGGGGAGTTACTTCAAATTGTTTTAAAATAACAATACTATTGGCCAATGAATAAACGAACTCAAACACTGTTTTTATCGTCTTTGAAGTATTTGAACTTGTGCCCTTCAGATATTATTTATGCTTTATTCACTATCTTTTGTACAGTACCTATAGTATAATAAACAAAATATTATAAACAAGATGAGTTTATTCTATTGTTAATTATAAAACTGTTAAATGTTGACTTTTTCATGAATTTCAAAGCTTACGAATCACAGTTTTGAAAACTAAGTCAGTATTACATCATACTGCCCGCAATTTAGATTAGTCAATTCGTAATTTAAGTATACATTTTTCAAGATAATAATATTCCGGGTCTCAAAGTTTTTGAATTAAGATTTAAGATGTAATAGACACACTTTGCATCAAACAGTTATTTAAACTTTAGAACTCTTTATTCTCTATTTTAGCGACCTCTACCTATAATACATAGCTATAGCCTATAATATTTTAATAATATATATGGACGCTTCACACCACGTCATATAATGCCACGTCATATAATGAGTCTAAGGGACTGCACTAAAAACTAGCACGTGAGAACTGTGTGGGAATATAGCACTAACTAAACTCTAAGCAGAGCCCTAAGCACTAAGACTTAAGTATTAAGACCTAAGTACTAGTCTCAAAGTACTGTCACAGTCAGCAATCACAGCGTTCCAGGATGATTGCGATACGATTCTCAGTACAAAAACAGAGCTGTGGCTTATATTATTAATATTTATTGATTATTTTTCCGAGAAATATCGAGAGCACTTTTGTCTTTGAGTGTACTCTGTGTTGAATAAGGGATTATAGATAATAATTGCCTATTATTGTACTTTCATTTTGTCATTACGGATTATTTTAGTCTTTAATCTTATGTGGTTGTTGCGCTGGCTGAACATAAAAAAGAAGTTTATTTATTTTACGATTTTTTTCCTCTTTTGGGATATTAACATTTTTGATACCTGTCAAAAAAGTTGAGGTATTGTTACCTCAACTATTAAAAAGTAGCAATGAGGTAGCAAAAAACTGCACTTTATTTTGCTATATTGCTTGATAGTGTGGTTTCGTAAGTTTTCTATATAATTATGAAATTAATAACACATTCCTGTAATAAAACAGTGTTTTGAAAGAATATAATAAATGCAAACAAATTAATTTAGACATGATGTAAGAGCATTTCATTTCCCGGAATAATAATAGACCGAGATCCCAACATAGCCAGAGCCAGACACTCTTGAGACTTTTACTGATTAAATAAAGTGTATCATTTTGTAGTTATAGGTAGACGTAATAGCTATACAGTAGATGAAAAGTCATAGGCACGGACACCGACATACTTGCTAGTTTTTGAGCTAGTAATTTTCCTTTGAACCTTGGAATTGATTCACACTACCCTCTACCCCTCTCTGCGTCTTTATTGTCAGAAACTTCAAAGAAGGTAAATTCTATACAAGTTACAACATAATAATATTATTATGTCACATTTGAGGATTACTTTACAGGCTACAAGAGATTTATTAAGCTTAATTTTCTGCTACTTTTTGCGGACCGTACTTTTGATTTGGCTGAGCTCATAAGCTAGGTACTTATATAACGTCTATTGTAGAAATTACTACTTAACTTGGTCACTTTTTCATTTTAAAATTATCCGAGTAATTATTAAAGGTGTTTAGCTAGTCTGGGATCTCAACGTACATGTGTCAGCGAAGCTCGCGACTCTACCTCCCGCGGATTCTAAAATTAATTCAGCATACTGTGCTATTATATTTTTAAGTGTATCATAATAGCTACAATTAATTGAGGTTCATGATTCTTCGAATAGAGCTGACCTATTTGCTAGTTTTAGAAAATGACTGCTTTTGAAAATTGTGATTTTATTCAATTGAGTTTGTTAAAATTTGATTTATTATATCGTGTTCACATTATAACAGACTACATGATGACCACATCTTCGCCCAAATTCGTTTATTGCCAGGACACCACACATTTTGAAATCCTTGTCCTATATCAGAACTCAAAGTATTTCGATAGCTTTGATGACACACTTTCCTCTGTTCGTATTGAAAATTCTAAATCAAGATACTCCTACCCTACTCAGCTAAATAAGCAGCAATACAAACTTAGTTTTTCGTAAGAAGCTCTCACGAAAAACGGCCAACCATCAAACAGCGTAGCTACAGCAAAAAGAGCGTGCGTTTGGATGCAAGACTTATGTCCGGTGAAAGTTGTGACGCAGGGAACTAGTATCGAAACACTCATTCTCACAACACAAAGCGTTGGCAATGTGATGCAACACGAGTTGTATACAACTGAGCACGACAACATTGAGCTACTTAAGGTCCTTCCCCTACGGAGATTCCGTAATTTACCGTATTTAGAGCCTTATAAACTCATAATTTGAAAGCTACAAAGTTATAATAAAAATACAGCAATAATCTTTAATATTTCCTTTCCCCGTTTTAAATTTTCTATTTTTGTTTATTATACTCATGATATTAGCTTTCAAAGTAATACCAATTTATTAAAATTGAAGCATACCTTCAGCACCTCCCTAGTATTTACAAATTACGTTTATTTGAAACACACGACATTAGATTTATTAACTACATATTCCCCGTTTTAAATTTTTTTAGATCAATTTTGAAAAAAAAAAAACAAGTCAAAACATAGGAATTTTTTTGTGGGATCTCGGACACGCGTCAAATGTATGGTTAAGGTCGTTTGCTCGGGGGATGGCCTTAATCTACTATGCTACTTCTGATGTAGCTTTATTATTCATAGAATACTAACAAAATTTTGATATCGAATTGAAAGATACTGAAACATATGTATTTATCCTTGTTGTGTAAACTGTTTTGTAAATGGAATATGTGAATAGATTTTTCTTTGTTTTACATACTATAACTGCTGGACCCATTTCAATGTACAGGTGGAATTTTCTTTTGCGCGTAACAACACAATAGTTAATAATGAAATGACTAGACTGGTGACGATGATCCTGGCCAGTTAATAAATGTCAACTTAACTCGATTGAGCTCGTTTTAAATAATGTTAATGTATAATTTGACGCTGTGGTCTGATTTTATATGAACCGGCTGAGCGGAAGCCCTTTCAAAACATGCGGGCTTATTAATTTCTACTTTATTCATGTCAACGCGTAATTTGTTATTTATGAACACTGCTTTTATGCATTATTTATTATTTTTATTGCATTAACTCTGACTAACAATATAATTATAGCTTTGCTTGTTTGAGTTACAACTTGAATATAGAACACAACACAACAAGTGATTTATAAATGGAAACATACATGATACGACTAGCATACGTATATTAAATGAAATAGACATACTATTATTATATGCGCAATTCAAAAGTAGCCGCCTACATTTTTTTGTTCTTCCTTGACGATTTCGAAGTATCTTTTAGTTTCCTCCATCAAATCGTTATCATTATCGTCCTCGAGCGCCGCAACTTCAGGTTTGTTACCTTCGTTTTGTATTTTCAATTTCATTTCTTTAACTCGCAAGTCTAAAATGTGCTCGCGTCTCGTTTCGCGCTCGTAAGTTTCATGCATAAGTTGCTTATCATTCGGTCCCGGTGACATCATATTTTCAGACAAATTTAAAACGTACAAAGATCCTTTGTTGTCGCCCACCACGACGGATTTCCCTTTAGGATGCGGGGCGACTTTGTTGAGGCAGTTCTTGGATACGTTCAACGTCGCCACCGGCTCCCGATACTTTCGGAGCAGATCCCAGTAGTAAAACACTCCATCCTCGGACGCGACCATAAAACTGGAGTACCGCAGCGGCGCCCAAGCAACGTCGGTAACTAGGTGGCGATATGGTTTTGTTACTATTATGGGCGCGGTACGTACTTCTTCGCTCCATATCCGTACGCTGTAATCGCCGCACGATATAAACATTCTTAGCGTGCATGGACTCCGGTGTATAGCTTTTACGGGCCCGGTGTGCGCCTCACAGTGCGAATATAAAATTTCCTGATGATTTCTACCCATTCTATTAGCGTGAATGATGAGCCCAGATTCTGTTCCCACCAAAAATTTAGCTATCAAACCCTTATCGAATTCCAAGCAGCTCACTCCTTCCGAATTTTTCAGACTTGGGGTCTCATTTGGTCCTAATTTCACGGATATCGGTAACCGGTCGATAGGCGAAGACAAGTTTCTCGTATCCCACCATAAACATTGACCATCAGGTGATCCACTGAAAAATTGCGTGCCCGTTTTTGTATGTGTGTAGTGAATAGAGGAAACTGGCGCATGGTGAGAGTTGTATATGGAGCTCGAAGCGCTTGCTGATTTTCCAGCTCTTACGTCAAATAACTGGACAATTCCCACGTCCAGTCCAGCTATTATCAAATCGGAGTCAACGGGAGAGCAATCGAGATCCCAACAACCGTGTCCAGGATCAAACTCATAAACTGGCACTGTTCCCTTGTGGACATCCCACATATAACAAGCCGTACCATCAGCTTTAATGCCATCAGGGTAGACCTTACGGCAGTACGACGCTATTATTTTCGAATGATCCCCATGAGTCCAGCCGACGCTAGCTACTGGTCTTTCCATCGAATCTCTGAATACGTGTTTAATTTGGATATTATACTTTTCTACGGGCGGTTCAGGTTTCATATCGGTAAAGTAAGATTCGTACAACTCGATAGCATTGTTCTGTTGAATGTTGTGTTCCACACGGGCGTTGAGGCTCATCACTGTATGCACGTAGTTTTCGTCGTGCTGGACTTTCCTTCGATGCCGCGCTAGATGGTCCTCGTTGTAGACGTGGACGTCCAGGGGCCAACCACCCTCGACATGGTTTATGCCTTGATCAGCAACAGTTACGTTCTTTGTATTACTATCGTGCTCGGATTGAGGTAACGTCACTTGCACCTCCCTATGCACCGGATTTCTTAGTCCGTACTCCTTCTGCATTTTCTTGTCTGGGTTTATTGAGTCTAGCATATGCCCGGGTACGTTTTGGAAGAGCGGCTGTCTTCCAAAAGACTTTCTCAGCTTCGTATATACTTTTGAATATTGATATCGTTTCATTTTGATATTTTATTTTACTGAGTTTCACAAATTGTACTTCCGCAGTTGTTTCAAAATGATAATCTAGAAGGCCATGTGATTTTGTTTACGTGACAGTGTGGGGGGAATGTAACACATGTGGCCTTGTCCCACAGAGGTTACACTAAAGATTAATTGTTAAATAACTCGACTGCGCTAGAGTCCGATTAGTATTAATCATAAAATTATTTAAACATAAATGCAGTTTACCTTATGCTATTGTATACGGTCACAGCTATGTCGATTAAATTGCGTATACAAGGTGTTTCTCTTTTATAATATATGAATTTGTTTTTATAGTTTTTGCTAGATATCATTAAATTATAAATTATTAGTAAAAAAAAAATGTTAATAATTTATCTATTGTGTAGGTGCTATAGAGTGGGTTTATTTCTTTGTGCTTATTATATTATTTTTATGATTTTTGAAAGGTTGATTGTCTATCTGCATTTTTGGTCATGACATCATAGTATTTACTAAAGTTTGTGAGATAAGAGATAATATTTTTAATTCATACATATAATTTATATCCACGAATAAGCCAGTTTTCAATTCGAGTGTGAATTTGTAAATTAAATATGATTAATTTTCTACTTAAAAGCTCCCAACTCGACGACTATTGTAGAAGTTGTTTTTACAGAATAACTATTTTAATATTTTAATTACTATTTTTAACATTAAAAACTTAACAAATAACAAAGTAGGAGATTAAAATTTCATAAATGACGCTATAAAAAGCTTTGACTAAAAGTGTCAATTAAAAAAAGTGACACATATATTGGCAAAACTTGATGCTAAAAAAAAGATTGTTCACTCACATAAAATCCAAAAATGATCCTATGTTTCGGTTATGCACATTGCACGAACATCACATATTTTTCATGCACAACAACACAGGTATACAACACTAATTCACAAAATCACTATTGTAGCATGATGACGTTGCCACATGCGCGTGCGCCGCCGGCGTTTGAGTGACTGGCGCATGCCGCGCATGGCGTGAGCCGTGGCCCGTGAGTACGCTGTACGATCGTGACTGGGCCCGCAGACCGTACGGAGCCATACCACTTCTTATAAAACCTTTATACTGAAGAAATAAGGTCTATTATCAAAGAAATTCACAGGTAATTTAACTCTGAATGGACCATAGAAACGCTCGGTAAGGCTCTGTTTAGTTAAGGTACAGTAAATACCTAGACAGGTTTCAGCTTAGGGCTGTCAATCGTGATAGTCATTGTTCGTGTACATAGAAGCGCTTGATTGAGAGATTTCTTGCGGTTACCAGCCCTGTATGACCGATGACTGTGGCTGTAGGTTCTGTTTCCTTCTAGCGCTGGTTGTTATGGTAAACACAAACATAACGCATTTCCTGGTTTGTGATAAAGTTACGTGTACATTGTACAGTGTACTGGATATAGGTCAAAGTGAATTAGAAATTTAATCACAGATAAGGTGACAATTTTATGAAATGAATGTTATCTAGAAGTACAGTTGGCGAAATTATATGGCAATATTTATGATGTGGTAATATTAACTGACATAAAATTTTTAAGCTTAAACAATGTGATAGCCATTGCCTGACTTTACTTTTGATAACAATGTTTATAAAGGCTAGATGTTGCCAATTTTAATAATAATAATATAACTATTTATTTCGGATCATAGAAAATCCATAGTGTTAGTAGAAAATACAATTATAATTTAAATTATGTTAGTACATTGCAATTCTTATAGTATAAAATTATTCATTATGAATGGTAAGGCATTGAAAGTATTAATGAAACTAATCTCTATCTAACATGCACCTCTATCCAATGCTTTATCAAACCATCATCATTAATAAAAACACCGTCCTATTTCATGTACAGGAGCCACATTCGCCAAAGTAGCTCTATAAGTACCAGATTTCATTAAATCTACTCGGTGCTTTGAGCTTGAAAAGGTAAAAGCAATTTGCATGGTGAAGCTCATGACAATTCTGCATATTATTATAGCAATACTCCGGACATGGTCACATAAATCATACAATACAGTGTGGCATGTAAATCCTGGTGAATAAGGCCATACTTTTAGTGCTCGTTTATATCTAGGCCAGAAGTAATGACGTTGCTCAGATATGTCCCAGGAACTACATGTACAGATTTATTTTACCGCTGAAGTTTTAATATTGAACCTTATGTTGTCCCCATAAGGGCTCTCTCAGAAGTACATTAAGTGGCGAGTGGCGTGCAACGGAACGTCGTTGGATTTTTCAATCATTTAACGCTTTCACCTATTTGCAGTAATTACTGCGTGTGCGACAACACCAACACTTAGTGTAGTGACACTAACATGTTTAGCGAGAAGTATACCATACTGTTTCCGTAAAACACTACTTTGTTTGTTGTGGTACATTCATATTTGCAACAAAAACTAAGGATCGCCTAAGGAAATGTGTAAATGCAAAGGTACAAAACATACGGCGAATTTCATATTATTTAGTTAAAAATTCTTGTCACTCATGGCGTGGTCTATAATTCTTATAATATTTCAAATACAGGAGCAAGCAACGATGGAGCAAGTTCTTAATTGGATGATTGTGCAAATAAAATGACAAAGCAGTAAAAGGAAAAGTCATTGAAATTCAACGCAAATTAAGCATAAAAGAAAAAAAAAATTGAAATGTAGAGCGAAGTTCGCGCGAGTTTCGAGGGATATTAGCGCGAATATCGCGCGGATTATACACTATACAGGATCGAGATAACAAGTAAAAGTAAAAGACATTCCGATTGGTTAATCTGCATTAATTAAAGTGATAAAATAGAGGCGAGAAAGTTGTGTGTTACAAACCGGACAGGACTCGCCGCCCGAGATCCGTAATGCCATATAGCTCATAATATCGCCGTTACAGTACCGTGAGGTACTATTATGTATTCTGTGGTTACAGCATTATGAGAAGAGAGGCTAGTTACTACAAAATTGTATACGGTGGCCAGTATACATTTCATTTCAGTAGAGATCAACTACGATAACATGGCGCGCCCCTCCAAATGACTGTTTCAATGTGTGTAGTCACATCCTAATGAAAGAGTTTGTATGTAGTAAGTATTCAACTAATCACAGTACACGTAATATTTCCGTTGATGTCACGTCTTATTACCAAGATTTGTTGGTCAACTAATCATAACTAGCCGACCGCGCAAGACAACGCACTTCAAACGTTTTGAATTTTGGAGGGGCACGCCATGTTATTGTACTTGATCTCTACTTACTGGATTGCTACTGGAATAATGCAAACGGGCACTGGAATGAAATTCAGTGTATTATTTACATTGTTCCAGTACGCAGTATACTTCAGTAGCGATCCAGCGCTGAATAATGTTAACCCGCTATTAGAATCTATTTGAGAACTGAAGTTGATTAAAGTAGAGATCGATCTACATATAGGCCAAGAGAAATGCATTTAACTAGTTTTAATATAAGTAATATTAATAATAACAATAGCTCCAACACCGGTTTTGGTGACGGTGCACAGTGTGATAAAAACCTCGATTTTTTCACCGCGTTTTTTTTCAAAATACTATAGTTGATAGCTATATAAACATTAGAGTAAAACTCCGAGATCGATATTCTTAGTAGTTATTTTTTTAAAGAGTGTCAAAGTTAGCGTTTTTCCGGGTCAAAAATTTGCATAAAAATTAATTAAAAAGAAACTAATCAAGTAACATTAATTTTGTTTATACCAATTGAACAAACACTTAATATTTAACTTTTTCTCCAAATTTGGATAACCTACTGTGATCAAGTAGGGAGATATTTATTTATTTAATAATTGTAGTTTTTCAGTTTTAATTTCGCGATTAGATCGAATTAGAAAAAGTTTTAAGCATGAAACGATAGTGTGAATAATCCTTTATCAACGTTATTAAAAACACACTCTAATAACTTCTGTGTCAGAAGTTAAATCCAATTTAATTTTTTTTTAAATAAAAATTCGGATTTTTTGTACCTAGGGTTGTCACTAAAGGTCTCGTTTGATTTATCCGGTTGATACGCTTTGATTTGGTTTTGGTTGATCGATATCCTACACGAAAAATATCAAGATCACGTTCAGGTAGATCTAATAATGAAAAATCTAAAAAGTGAAAAAATATAACGTAAATTAATGATTTTATATGCTCAAACGGTATTTAATCAGTAATCACATTCTGATGTAGTCGGGGAAAATAAAATATCAGCTTTACTGACAACCCTAGGTATAAAAAATCCGAATTTTTATTAAAAAAAATTGAATTGGATATAACTTCTCACATAGAAGTTATTAGAGTGTGATTTTTAATAACATTGATAAAGGATAACTCACACGATCGTTTCATCCTTAAAACTTTTTCTAATTCGGTCTAATCGCCAAATTAAAAATGAAAAACTAAAATTATTAAATAAATTAATATCTCCCTACTTGATTACAGTAGGTTAACCAAATTTGGAGAAAAAGTAAAGTATTAAGTGTTTGTTCAATTGGTATAAACAAAATTAATATTACTTGATTAGTTTTTTTTTTAAATTAATTTTTATGCAAATTTTTGACCCGCAAAAACGCCAACTTTGACACTCTTTAAAAAAATAACTACTAAGAATATCGATCTCGGAGTTTTACTCTAATGTTTATATAGCTATCAACTATAGTATTGTGAAAGAAAAACGCGGTGGAACAAAATTGAGGATCTTATCACACTGTGCGGTGGCCGGTTTCATTGAAACCAGGCCAGCTACGCAGGAGTAATTTTATAGTGCCCTAGTGTGTGCGCAGCTGTACACAAGAGCACTCTCTATTTATTTACTCTCATAACCCAGTGGAACGGAAGACCGACACGACTGGCGAGAGATCAGGCGCAGGACCGACTTTTTATATGCCCATCCGACGCATGGATCATCTTACTTGTCAGACAATCAGGTGATCAGCCTGCATTGTCCCAACGCGGGAATCGAACCCACGACCTCCGAGTCAAGAGCCGCGCTCTATTCTATACCACTAGACTAGATACTGGTTGTAAGATAGATGGAGGACATAACAATTTTTCTAATGGATCCAAGAACATAATTTAATGAACATCAAAATTCTTTCAAATATAGTCAATCATATTAATAATAGCTCCCACACCGGTTTCGGTGACGGTGGTCGGTTTCATTGAAACCAGGCCAGCTACGCAGGAGTAATTTTATAGTGCCCAATTAGTGTGTGCGCAGTACACAAGAGCACTCTCTATTCCTTTACTCTCATAACCCAGTGGGACGGAAGACCGACACGACTGGCGATAGATCAGGCGCAGGACCGACTTTTTACAATGCCCATCCGACGCATGGAGCATCTTACTTGTCAGACAATCAGGTGATCAGCCTGCATTGTCCTAATAAGAGCCGCGCTCTATACCACTAGACCACGGAGGCGTTATCAATAATATTAGATTGTAGATTAACTGCGGTATCTCAAGTGTAGTTAATGAGGTGGATAATTAATATGAAATTACATCGTAACTGTATAACGCGGGTCAACTGTGTCGTGGTCGGAGTTAACTAGTGTAATTGGTCATTAGACGCTCTCAATAATTGTTGTTGACTTAAGGTCAGACCTGTTAAGATTCTCTAGATCAGCCATTTTCAAACTGTGCTGCGAGGAACTTTGGGCCTCTGCAAAGGCTCCACTAAAAAGCCTACAAAGGCTGCAGGGTTTTCAGAAATGTCACTACCATGGAGACAATTAATTCAAAGACAAAACAGTCATTTTTGGAGGTCCGTCAAAATGTCACTTCTAAGGGGTTCCGCCAACAAAGAAGGTTGAGAACCATGACTGCTCTAGCTACTCATTAACTATTTTAAATGGGAGAGATAAATCAAACATGATTTCGGACGTCTGTGACTTTACGAGTATTGCGCATTGTCATATAAGAAACAGCTATTGCGTAACTCATAATAAATTACGAAAAAATGTTCTATTTAAACATAAAGCTTCCTTTACACGGGTAACAAAAATTGATGGATTCCGAGTAATTATGATCAATGACAATTTTTTTTAATCAATTTTCGAAAAATTTGGTTTTCGTTGGCTCAGTCTGAGTTCGTTGGAATCTTTTTGGGTTTGATGTTCGAAAATATTTTGTTACTCCGAAATTTATATTATTCAAAGAAATTGCGAATTACCCATTTGTTTCCCTACATTTTATGTTTTTATCGCGGGCTTTGAGCGCGGCGACCGAATCAAGAAATCCGTAACGGAAAAAACCTAACACAATCCCACTTAGCACTTTCTTGCATAATTTGTAATAATAAAAATGCTATAGCTTTACTGTGGAAGTCCCGGAGCGCCAAATGTATTTTTTTATTATTTTACTTTCTGAACGCCAAAATGTGTGTTAATGTTAAGATTTAATAGAAACAGTCATCTCGGAGTGAACTCTAACTGTTAGCTAACTGTTCACACTTAAAATGTTGTCACTAGCGACACATGTTTCTGAGAATGGCCGCCATGTATAGCACGTCTAAATATAATGTGGCCAGTTCTTTGACCGAACTACTTGAATGCTTAAACATTGTCTTGCGAATATGTCAGCGCTTTATGTAATTATACCTATCTGGAGTAACTCTTTCAAATAAAAGTAGACCGCCCAATGAGCAACCGGTAGTTATTAGTAATATTTTCTTAGGCAGGCCGACCTATCCGTGTCAAAGCATCACCAATCTCCATAATGTAAGAATATGGCAAATAATGATATTTGTTAGATCATAATATTAAGTAAAAAATATAATATTATAATAATATGTGTAGGTACATATTATGACATTATATCTAAAGCAACATGGAAACTCCTCTTTTTTAGAAGTCGGTAAATTGCAATATTTAGGGCCTGTTTCATCACTTCCAGAAAAGGTACCAGATATGCTTATTTGACAGATTTTCCATACTCTATGTGTCAAGTAAAGTGATGGACAGCCTTATCAGGAAGCGGTGAAATAGGCCCTAAATGTACAAAGATCAAAAACGCTCAGTGAGCGAAAAAATGGCTCCCAACGCGTTGTGGTCATAGTGAAACGGCCACGACGCGTTCTGGTAATCGAGAAAGCCATGACGCGTTCTGAGCATTTAAAAACAGCCACGACGCGAATTTGTGTTGTGGCCCTAATGAAAACGCCCACGACGCGTTCTGAAACCAGGCTAGTAATTTTATAGCGCCCAAGTGTGTGTGCAATACACAAGAGCACTCTGGTTTCAATGAAATCAGGCTAGTTACGCAGTAGTCATTGAGATGTACAACTCAATGGCAGTAGTTATTTTATAGTACCCAAGTGTGTGTGCAATACCTACACAAGAACACTCTGGTTTCAATGAAACCAGGCCAGTTACGCAGGAGTTATTTTATAGTGCCCAAGTGTGTACGTATTACACAAGAGCACTCTGGTTTCAATGAAACCAGGCCAGTTACCCAGGAGTAATATTTATAGTGTCCAAGTGTGTGCGCAATACACAAATTAAGCATTCTGATTTCAATGAAACCAGGCCAGTTAAGCAGGAGTAATTTTATAGTGCTCTTGTGTATTGCGCACACACTTGGGCACTATAAAATAACTCCTGCGTAACTGGACTGGTTTCATTGCGTGTGTATTGCGCACACACTTGGGCACTATAAAATAACTACTACGTAACTGGCCTGGTTTAATTGAAACCAGAGTGCTCTTGTGTATTGCGCACACACTTGGGCGCTATAAAATATCTACTGCCATTGAGATGTACATCTCACTGACTACTGCGTAACTAGCCTGGTTTCATTGAAACCAGAGTGCTCTTGTGTATTGCGCACACACTTGGGCGCTATAAAATTACTAGCCTGGTTTCAGAACGCGTCGTGGCCGTTTTCATTAGGGCCACAACACGAATTCTCGTCGTGGCTGTTTTTAAATGCTCAGAACGCGTCATGGCTTTTCTCGATTACCAGAACGCGTCGTGACAGTTTTCATTAGGGGCCACGACGCGAATTTCGCGTCGTGGCCCGTGGTCGCGCGAATTTCACTATGACCACAACGCGTTGTGAGCCATTTTTTCGCTCACTGAGCGTTTTCGGCCTTTGAGCGTAACATAACCATAAAAATAGGAAAGTTATTTTATAGACTCTTCCATTGTTATTACACAATAATTTTAGTCGTACTTGTTAAATCATAATGCATTAACCATTAGCGCGAAAAGCTTGAACGAACTTTGCTTCTATTCAAATGTGTTTTATGTGTTGGTCGCAGACCTAATGTGCGGTCATAAGCCACGGCCATATATATTTATACATAATATTATGTATTATGAACATTTCTCTCCAAACTAACAGCGACCACGTACAAGGTAGGTAGTAACGCCAAAATACAATTTTACAGGAGAACGACACTTTTGTCAACTCAACTATATTATTATAATTATAAAGTAATTTAATAACGATTTTTTGGTAATAAAATAAAAAAAAATATTTTCAATTAGACCTAAAATCTATTTTGCCCAATAAACGGGTTACGACTTCAAAACTCGTCAAGTTTTGAAATCATTTTTGACCTATCAAGCCCCATAAAGACATCGGTGACCGCGAGAACAATAGAATAACAATAGATTTCCAAGAAACCGCGATCGAAGGATTAAGGACTTTTATTACAAATTGAGGCGACCATGTCATTAGGCTATAAAGTACATAGTAGTTTAAGAATTCCAACATTTAGATTCTTGACCAAAATAAATACTTAGTGATGCAATGGGAGCACACGTCCAGTCGAAAAACATTTCATATGAAGCTGTCTAAAACTAAATTTGTAATAAGAATATTTCATAAAACAATCGCATAGTAATTTCAAAATTGTAAGTACACCAGCCACAAATGATTAAAAGCACTATAATTAAAAATTTCGAGTCGCATATCAGCGTTCACCAGTTCGAAAGGATAATAATTTTAATTGTAAATAATTTCAACAATGAAAGTATCGAGTTTTCATGGCGGGGTTTTGCGGAATTGTATTCTTTGCACAATGAACAATGGGCAAGAATTGATGAGTGATGAGATGCTCATTGCTCACGAACCATTGTGCTCAACGCGGCGCTCAATAGTAATGGCGACCGAAACAATATCAGGATGTAAATAATAGTCAGAACAGTATTCCATAATCCATATTCATAAATTTGTACTAAGCCAGTCGAATCGGATGCACACATAGGCGGAATTATAGATAAGATAAAGTAGCATAAAGGTGAAACCGCACTGTGACTAGTGCGGTACGCAACACATGACGACGTCTTTTACAGACGTGAATCTGGCGTTTTACAAACGTCAGTTCTACAAAAAGTGAAGTATCGCGTCGTGTCGTGTCAAATGAAGAAATTAAATAAAGACCGATACAAAACTCTAATTTGTATCATGACTCATGAATCACATGCAAAATATGAAATCGTACACCCAATTACCGGAAGTTGCTTACAGCCTTTTATATAATACTAGATGACGCCCGCAACTCTGTTGCGCCAAAATTAGTTTATCACGCGGAAACCGTACATTTTTCCGGGATAAAAAGTATCCTATGTCCTTTCCCGGGACTCAAAGTATCTCCATACAAAATTTCAGCAAAATCGGTTCAGCGGTTTGGGCGTGAAGAGGTAACAGACAGACAGACAGACAGACAGACACACTTTCGCATTTATAATATTAGTATGGATAATAGATAAACCCATTTTCCAGCACTTTGGGCTGATAATGAACCACTTGCTAAGAGCACTATATCTTATTTTCTTTCGAACAAAAAAAATGTAGATAAAGAACGTAGCATCATGTCGTCGGTCGCACACGCGAAAAACTCGTCTCTGTGTCAAACAAAAATATCGACGACAGAATTACTCTACTGTATAATATTTACTGTGGTTTTATTTCGACGCTTGACGATTTAGCCTGGCCGCACATTGTCCGAAATTTCTGATCAGAAACATTTGAACGTCGGCCGGACCGCCACACCGCACACTATCCGACATTTCCTTCCGGCGAATTCGAGCTCACGCGGCTCAGTACAAAATGTAGTAGAGAGCGCGATCCGATTTTCTGATCAGAAACATTTGAACTGCTACCGATCGACGTCATCTGACATAAAATTTCTGACGCCTGCCGGAACGCAATTAAAAAATTCTGCCATCCGATAGACGGCATCTGACAATTCATCCGGACCGGACGTCAGACACAAAATATATGAGCAGAGTGCGTTTCGGCGGGCGTCTGATATTATGTGTCAGATGACGTCGATCGGATGAGTACTGTGGTGTTTCATCATAAAGTTTTTAGGCCCAGTGGGCCCAATGACCAGATATGAATTTTTGACATTTTTTCATCTGGCGATTGGTCTCACTTTTATGATCCCTTGTTCATGCAAATTTTTTTGAAGTTGGCACAAAAATAATCAGTTACTTATAATCATAATAATATTGTTTTGTACATCTAAAACATATCTAACATTATCACCTTAAAACATATTATTATTATTATTAATACCTAAACTTACTGCGTCAAATCAAGTTTTAAAAAAAATACCTGCTCTATAGGTACTGCGTGAAATGTTAATGTTTTCCCATGGTTTTCTTAGTAGTACGATAGACTTGGGAAGTTTTTTTTGTATCCAAATAATAAATAAAATTCGGCAGGGTTATAGCCCCTCGCGCCTATCGGCATAAAGTTGCTATAGTAGGTCATACAAAATATTTTTTTATTTTCAAATTCAAATATCTTTATTGCCAGAATGTTGTTGATATAAAGGTCTTATTAACTACTTATAGTTCTCACATAAAAGTGAGACCAATCGCCAGATGAAAAAATGACAAAAATTCATATCTGGTCATTGGGCCCACTGGGCCTAAAAACCTTATGATGAAACACCACAGTACTCATCCGATCGACGTCATCTGACACATAATATCAGACGCCCGCCAAAACGCACTCTGCTCATATATTTTGTGTCTGACGTCCGGTCGTCCGGATGAGTTGTCAGATGCCGTCTATCGGATGGCAGAATTTTTTAATTGCGTTCCGGCGGGCGTCAGAAATTTTATGTCAGATGACGTCGATCGGTAGCAGTTCAAATGTTTCTGATCAGAAAATCGGATCGCGCTCTCTCTTACATTTTGTACTGAGCCGAGTAAGCTCGAACTCGCCGGAAGGAAATTTCGGATAGTGTGCGGTGTGGCGGTCCGGCCGACGTTCAAATGTTTCTGATCAGAAATTTCGGACAATGTGCGGCCAGGCTTAACTTACTGTCCGAACCAACGAATAATAAAACCTAAGGAAATGTAACTCCCATACTAATACAGTTTTAAATTTGGTTCCATTCCAACTGTCATGTAACGTCAGCCTTTATACCGCTCAAGGTCACCTAAATATTGCAAATGTATGAAAAGTGAACCTAAGGTACACTTTTTTGACAAATATTTTGGAGCATGTTTTTTGACGGAGTTACTCTTCCTTAGGTTTTATTATTCGTTGGTCCGAACGATGATTAATGAATTTATATTTCAACAAAAAGACAATGAAGCTCAGATAACTATAACGAAATTTACAGAGACAAAACTGTACCCAAATTGTACCATTTAATTGCTACATTAATGCAGTTTTGTTCCTTGTTCCATCCAGTCCTTTATTACAAAATGGAAAGAAATGTCTAACCAACGATATATTATACATTTCGTTGAAATAACCTTTTTTCTTGGGCAGTAAACAAATTTGATTTAACAAGGAGCGAAATTGCTCAAAAATGACAAGGACAATATTTTTAAGGCATGTCATAAATCGCTGACGCCACTATTATAATCCTTTAGGATCTATTGTAAGTTGTGACTTCTACGACAAGGATAAATACAATGCAAAACAATCGGGTTACTGTAATAGGACTAGAAAGCTGTGTGACAAAGAAATAAATGCTAGATTTAAAACAGCTCAAATCTAAACAATAAAATGCTAAATCTTTAAATCAATGCCTTCCTTTGAGTACTGCGAATTCCATTTTACTATTTCATCGCCAATTCTTTTTCTTCCATTTCAAAATCCTGGTTGTCTGCAAAAAAAAGTAAAAAAAACACAAATGAAAAACAACCGGGCTTGTAGCCCGTGCCGTCCCTCTGTAATTGGGTCTTTGTATGTCTAATCAACTCTACAACACGTCCAGCCGTTTATATAGTCCATCCTATTTAATATCGACGCTGCGGGGCGGATGGTGTCAGGAGTTAGAGAATTATATAATATTTTAGTGGTAGTACCCTGATTCTACTGTTAAAATATAATATAGAATAGAATATATTTTTGCAATGTTTTCACGCTAGAGGCAGCATCTAAAAAATTTGTTCGACGTTTGACAATGCTTATGTCAATTTACTGTATTGTGCTAGTAGCGCCCTCTGCTCCGACCTTTGCATAATATTCCCGATTCAGGTTCGTTCCTTATGTTTAATTCAATCTGTTTCGTAGTGAACGTTAAAATTGTATTCTCATGAATTGTGAATTGTGAAAATTAAACAAACAGATATTATATAATACTAGCTGTCCCGGCAAACGTTGCTTTGCCATAATATAAAGTATTTCGCCTAGATTTCGCCCATATTATTTTATTGAAGTGACTAAATAAGTATGTCGCCATGGCAACGTCGATCGCTATCTCGTCGCGTAAACAATGGTCGCCGTCAGTCTCAGGTTGTAATAATTTACTATTATTCATTCAACAAATGCACTTATCAATATATAAAGTACCCAGTAGCCGATTCTCAGACCTACCGAATATGCATATAAAATTTGGTAAAAATCAGTAAAGCCGTTTCGGAGGAGTTCGCGGACTAACATTGTGACACGAGTATTTTATATATAAGAGATTATATGGCTGCTGTTTAGCAATGGTGAATGGTGATCCATTCCACATAAAATCGGGTTTTGAGTTAATAATGCAGTTTTATTCTTTAGAACATAAGGTTTACGACAGTGAAATCCATTTTTTTGAAAACCCACTGTAGCATATTCTAGAGTACAAAAATGGTTAATGCTTATTTTCTAAGTGAGGTTTTGTATATAGCATTCATGTACTATGTTTCTAAAATGATTTGCGGCCAAGCCGCTGAACCGATTTTGATAAAATTTTGTTTGCAGATACTTTGAATCAATTAAAATGACATTAGCTGATACTTTTTGTCCCGGTTAGTATATTTTTTATCATGGGAAATGTTCGGTTTTCACGCAATAAACTTTATTAATATGCGTTTAAGCTGCTGAACCGATTTTGATTAAATTTAGTTAATATAGAAATAATTAGTTTATCACGTGCAGAGTTGGGCAAAAAGTAATTAGTAATTTTAATCAGATTACAAATTAATCAGATTGATGAAGTTATTGCGCATCTTCATATTACCCGTAACTTGATTAATAATAATATGTACTCATAAAATGTATTCTAATTTTAGTTTGCAATTAGATTAATAATTTAATTAGACTAACGAGTATTTCAATAGGTATGCCCAATGTCCAATGCTGGTAATTATAATAAAATATAAAAATACTCCTACACCGGTTTCGGTGGCGGTGGCCGCTTTCAATAAAACCAGGCCGCACGCAGGAGTAATATCATAATGCTCAAGTGTGTGCGCAATACACAAGAGCACTCTGGATTCGATGAAACCATGGCCAGTTACGTAGGAGTAATTTTATAGTGCCCAAGTGTGTGCGCAATACACAAGAGCACTCTGGTTTAAATGAAAACAGGCTAGTTACGCAGGAGTAACTTTATAGTGCCCAAGTGTGTGCGCAATTCACAAGAGCACTCTGGTTTCAATGAAAACAGACCAGTTACGCAGGAGTAATTTTATAGTGCCCAAGTGTGTGCGCAATAAACAGGCCAGTTAAGAAGGAGTAATGTTATAATGCCCAAGTGTGTGCGCAATACACAAGAGCACTCTGGTTTCAATAAAAACAGGCCAGTTAAGAAGGAGTAATTTTATAGTGCCCAAGTGTGTGCGCAATACACAAGAGCACTCTGCGGGAAGTGCGGGAAGGGCAGTAGAAGCGGGAACTCTTTGTCCTTTCCCGAGACATAACGTATCTGCATACCAAATATCATCAAAATCCATTATAGCGGTATAAGCAGAAATCATTTTATTTTACGCCTGGGAACCGTACATTTTCCGAGATTAAAAGGATCCTTTGGCCTTTTCCGGGACTCTATCTCATAACTCATCTACCCTCGTTAACTTTTTTCTCTCATGGTTTAAAGGTTTTAATAAAATATACAGCTTTTCAAGCCCATTCACTTGATATAATATTATGTCTGGATGTGCTACAGCGTGGGTACGGCCTACGGGTTACATACAAAAATGCCCCTTGTTCTTTAAGTCCGTATTATAATCGAACCAGTAGTTAAGCAGCTACGAGGACACATACAATATACATACTTACAAAATGCAAAATTAGGTAGAGCTAGGTAGGTAGCAGGGATGTTGCGGATCCTGTTTTTTTCACATCCGCGGATGCAGATGCGGATGCGGATTTTTAGAGGTTCACATCCGCGGATGCAGATGCGGATGCGGATGTTTTGGATCGTATATAAATATTGTATATAAATGAAGAATTAAAACATCTGTCTGTCCGCGGCTTTGCTCAGAGGCCATAATATAGGACCTACAAAGCTGTAATTCGGAATGAATACACATATTAATAATGCCGACAAAATGATATATAAAATATTTAATATTTTAAGGTACCTTCCCTGCACATCAAGCGGGGATGATTATTTTTTTCGCGTCAACCCCCCCGTGTGAGGTGTCGTCGGATAGGTTTTTTTTAAATATTACGAGTATTCAAAGATCATGTTTCGGTTTAGGGATCTATTTGTGAAATATTATGAAGTTTTAAAGTGGAAAAAATCTTTAGAGTTCAGTGTCCCCCTTCTACCAGCTAAGCGGCTACTTCTGGAAATGTGGAATAATTCACGGGAGTAGGAAATATGCTAAATTTAAAAGAAAAACTACCACGGCTAATAAATACTTCATAAGTTATTGAGAAGTGCAAAGGAACTTTTTGTTCAGATTCCTTTAGACGCAATGAGATGATATTGTTAGTAGTGTAAAACACGCTATATTTATTGTATATTCATTGACCATACAAAACTTATCAAAAATTGGCGGTACTACGGAACCCTTTATTGTGCGTGGCCGATACGCACTTGCCCGGCTTTTTCGCTCCCATTAGCTTTGTCCACACTGTGCCTTTTTTTGTTCATCAAGGGCATGCGTCATAGCGCAGCCAACAGCGTACGTGAGGCATACCCGCGACGCATGCGCTCTGATCGTATCTAAAACATTCGCTTAGTTCTATTTTTTCTGGAATTTCTTATGAGCAAATTAGTCCCATATATTCCACCCAGCAAAACGTTCTCGTCGCACGTATTACAAAGCTGACAGACACTGCAACTGAGCAAAAATGACAATGTTGGCGTTGCGTTCGTTAACGCATTCAATTATTGAAAGCGTCAAACGAAAGTTGAATACAAAGAAGATGATGAAAATTGAAGACGAAAACGCATAGTGTGGACATAGCTATCGGTCATTGTCGCGTAAACGGCACGGGCTATTCGGGCTTTTTTTTCTTGTCGCAACTCGTATGACATTCGCATCCGCATAAACATCACTGATTTATTGCGGATGCGGATGCAGATGCGGATGTCCAAATCTATGCGGATGCTCCGCATATGCGGATGCGGATGCGGATATTCTCAACATCCCTAGTAGGTAGGTAGAGGTATTCCTTTAAAGTTTAAAGGCTTCGCTTAGTGTGGTAAAAATTAAACACGGGCGGAAATAAAAATATATTTAAACATTTAAAAGTTCGGTTCAACTAAATATTTTTAAACTAAAAGTTCAAAGGTCAGATAAACGTAGTAAATGTTAAAGGTGAATGCATCTTAAGTTTTTAATTGAAAGCCAACACCGCTTTCAGATTAAAATAATATTGAATGGAGCCATTCAGGTTTGGAGTTTACTTTTCAATACGGTCTGAAGTGCACTTCAATGTGGCTATTATCATCGAAAAAAGCTTTTCCCGTATTCATTAGAAAGTCTATTATGATATTACTATAGTGGGATAATTTCTCTGTTTTTGTCTTCGCTTTATTGATATAGTTAATGATTTATGTATCATGTTTATAGCTCTTTGTAAGACGTTAACGCTTTCTTTAGTTTCTTAATTGGTCCTTCTTCTTGCTCCTATAAAGGTAAAACAGGTTTATAATTAATTTAATTGTAAGATAGTTTAATATTTTCAATAAATCAGTCATTTTTCACTATTTTCAATAAATCAGTAATTTTTCACTGTCGTTAATTAATTTCAGTTCTATTTTTCAATTGTTCAATAAGTTAATGATATCAGTTATTTTATTTTAAGGTGTCCAAATGTCTATGGTTACAATATGGGCATAGATTTTAATATCTGCTTAAAACGCAGAGGACATACTTTTCTAAGTGCATAATAAATTACGCCTGGTACTCAACATTGTTGTAATAACTAATAGTATGCTGCTTATAAGTGTATATAAGTGTATCCTTTCACTCATAAAAGTGAAAGTTAGGATACGATTACACGACACCAGCACAAAGGGACATAATAAGTGTCACGGCACGATCTGCGTACATAACCCTCTTAATGTTAAGGCCTTTCTACACGTTCAGCCGATGCACTGATACAAGAAATTACGAACGTATAGTGAAGCTTGAACGTTGCCATAATAAATATAATATATATGCTCCACTACACCAATTGACACGATCGATAGATTAGGTACTTCTCAATCTTGACGGCAATCATAGTTATCCACCACTATTTTTACAATGTATGTTTTTTTATAAATTACTTTAAAAAATCTTGTCCGTTCAGAAGAATCAATTTTGTAGTAAAAATAAATATGTACAGAATTTAGTTTAGATTCAGTCGTTATAAAAACACTTTGACCATTGGTTACTCCTTCCAGTTTCGTCAAGCGATTATAAAATTGTGCGCGCCCCACAAATCCCACAATACGTAAATATAAGGCGACGTCCATGCGTACGTGTTTTAGATGCATATTTTAATAAGTACCAGCACTAGACCATGCCAGTGGCCGTCCAAACTGGCAAATTACCGTACCATGATCGATAGGGCACGGTCCAGCGGGCTTGTTTACGTAGGGCGCAGGGCGCAGGGCATCGCGGATGAGAAATTTTAATTACGACCCGTCATCGTGCGTCGCTGGATATTTCAGTGCGAACTGGGGCCATCCATAAATTAGGCGAGGCTTTGAAATGTTTTATTTCATAACTTAGAAACGAACACTTTAGAAAATTTACGTTCCGGGTACTAGACCCGGAACTAATTTTATTGGGAAAAGAGCACGTAATTAAACAAGAACTAGCGTGCTGCTGCTGCGTAAGAAGCTCGCAACTGGGGGTCATCTCCCTAGTTAAAACAAGGTAAAACCGAATCTTACCAAATCTCTCTTGAGGGACAAGGGGGTTTCCCAACAAGGATTGTTACAGGGAAATATACTCCAAATGCAAGAAGCAATGCATTAGGCTTTATCAAAAATGCGGGAGGTTTAATGTGATTTTTCTAATATTACTTCTAGAGGGAGTTTGAGGGTGTCAAAAATCTTCAAAAGCGTCTTAAATAAACTCTTCAAAGGGGGCGTTTATGGACGTCCCCTTTGAAGAGTCTTCTATTATTAGTGATTACACTGTAACTTGCAACTAAAATATATCATTTTAGTTGCAAGACGAAAATGACGTATAGAATACAGAGTACTGCGGAAAAATAAAAAATATTTTACTTGTATAACCATGGAATGTATTGCTGTACAAAATAGTCAGGCGTAATATTTGCGATAGGAGTTTATCACAGTAAAATGAACGGTTTCCGCGCTATATATTCATTTCTAAAGTCAATAAAAACAAACTATAGTCAAACCGCGACCCACAAAAAAATTAACCAACTCTTCCGATTTCCGACCAGGTTCATATCAGTCAAAAACACTTATTGCAATGTATTGAATCGATGAGCACAATCGAGTATAAAGCTGGCCATACACGACCCGTCATTTAATCCAAGTAGCTAATCCAAGTTATCCATCCATACTAATCTGTCTGTAATCTGTCTGTCTGTCTGTCTGTCCGTCCGTCTGTCTGTCTGTCCGTTTGTCTGTCTGTCTGTCTGTCTGTCCGTCCGTCTGTCTGTCCGTCCGTCTGTCTGTCTGTCCGTCTGTCTGTCTGTCCGTCTCTCTGTCTGTCCGTCTCTCTGTCTGTCCATCTGTCTGTCTGTCCGTCCGTCTGTCTGTCCGTCTGTCTGTCTGTCCGTGAACTGCTGAACCGATTTCGCTGAAATTTGGCATGGAAATACTTTGAGTCCCGGGAAAGGACATATAAGGATACTTTTTATCCCGAAAAAATGTACGGTTCCCACGCGATAACCGAATTTTGGCGCAACGAAGTTGCGGGCGTCATCTAGTAATTAATAAAGGTGTCGATTAGCAGCGGACGACATGAAGCAACCGCAGACGACGGATCGTCGCGACACCACTGGTTTCTATGTATGTTTATGAAACACCCTGCGCAGCTTGCAACACGAAGCTAGCGACACTTAGCGCGTGTTCAGAACTAACTGACTATACGCCGCTGAATGTGAGCAGGCTCACTGTGAGCCCCGTGTGACCGTGAAAATCATATAAAATATACGGTATCGAATGTCCGCGCCGACGCATAGCGTAATGGCGTATTGTCGGTTAGGTGTGAACGAAAAAGTGTATATGTATGGAAATACAATAACCTGCGTAACGCTCGCTCACATTCGGCGGCTCACAGTCGGTTTGGTGTGAACACGGCCTTATTCATAGACATACCCTGCGCAGCTTGCAACACGAAGCGACACTTATTCATCGAAATACATAGAAACCATACATAGACATATTTAGACACGTCGTCTGCTGCAACTTCATGTAGCCGACTTCCAACTTATACCTTTAGTCCATAAAATATGTAATTATATCATTATGTAAGAGTTGCAGATGAGTTTGTGGCGGTACCCACAATTCGCGTAACATTCCTGCATCGCGCTATCGAAGTAAGAAGGCTCCGGCCTGACCGAGCATAACACCTCGCTCGGTCGGAAGACCCTCTTTAGGGTCGCCACGCATATTCCCACACGTGGCCGGTCTTTCAGGAGATACGCTCTCTTCTTCTATTAAGTTTGAAGATCGTTTTGGTCCAAAATTCGAAAATACTGCTGGCGACAGTTACAGAGTTTCTGTGCATGGCAGAAAGTTAAGCGAAAATGCACTGTGGAAGACTGCCACTCATCAAGGTGATGAGGATATTAAGTAACCCTAATTTAAATTCCAAATCCAACTCGTGTATGGCCAGCTTAACTCATACACTATATCACTCGCTGTGGCGGAACATTTGGTTTTTGGTCAAATCAAATTGGAATTTAAAATACGGATCCTTTATTACAAATATAGATCGGAAATCGCGATTTCAATAAAGGTTGTAAATGTTACGCTTTAAATAAATATCGTTTTAATATCCTGACTGCTAGGTGGTAGGGAAGTTTTTTACTTTGCATACCACTAAAGAATCCAATTAATGTAAAATATGACTCTAATTTAGGCACAAGGCCACGTTGATTAGTTCTTGGTGCTGATACGTAAAAAGATAAAAAAATAAAAGAGGAGCTGCACTGATTTTTCTTGAAATATACAAGGAATGTAAAAAAACTGTATCTTGATACTTGATTGTACAAAAAACTACGAATAATAAAAAGTAAGGAAGAGTAACTCCGTCAAAAAAAATGCTCCAAAATACTTGTCAAAAAAGTGTACCTGGTACACATTTCAATACATTTGCAATATTTAGGTGCCCTTGAGCGGTATAAAAGCTGACATTACACGACAGTTCGAAAGGAACCAAATTTTAAACGGTAGTAGTATGGGAGTTACGTTCCCTTAGTTTTTATTATTCGTAGACAAAAAATAAAGAGCAAAACTAAAATCGTGGGTAAACTTTAGTCATTCATACGAACGTCAATAACAAAAGTTTCGAGAATGCAATCCCCGAAAAGCACTGAGGTGAAACACAAGTAGCTTAGAAGTTAGAACCTTACCACAGTATATGATATACAGTAGATAACTTTCAAACAAGACTCCACGCACACAAAAGCGTGATTTAAGATGACTTTGAAGAGATAAACAACGTTATATCACGTCCAGCTCGGGTGAAACTTGGCTGCGTGTTATAAGAATTTGATTTAAATAACACTGCTGAGCTAAGCTACTGTATATATTTGTATTGTGGTGCTACTGTCGACTTGAAAGTTGTCCATTGTGAAGTTAGAGCAAGATTAAACCGTATCAAACGCGCTGAGGCGATCTCCACACGTAAGTTGGAGACAGACTGCATAAGCCTGGGACCACATCGCGCGTGATCCAATGTGACGAGTGACATGGTCTTTGTAGCAAACTCTTTTAAAAATATAGTATTGTGGAGGACAATATTCTACTACACGTCCAGCCATTTTAGTCGTGTGCGACAAAAAAACGAGGAATACAAGACAAAAAAACGAGGAATACGGCTTTTGCTGAACCAAAGATTTCCTTTGGTAGGATTGATCTTTATATCCCTAAGATGGGTTTACGATGTGGAGCCACCTGAATATTTCATGCAGGTGGGGGGAGGGGTTTTTTTTTAGCTTTAACGAGGTATGAGGTTCATAACTGCGTGGGATTTAGGTATATAGTCGATTTTGGTATCATTTTCGATTGAATCGAATGTGTAAATGCCAATTTTGGAATAATATTTAAGTAAAAGATAGTAAAAATAAAATAAAATAAAAAATTTAGAATATATGATTTTCAACCAACGAACACGCTGTTGACAGGGCCTAATTAATATACGGAGGCTTATAGCCGCATTATTCTGCATACCAAAGACATGGTGATGAATGGAGCAATAAACATATTAATAATACTAGACGTTCCACGCGGCTTCGTCCGCGTAAATCTGAAATTTCACGGAAACCGTATAGTTTTCACCAATTAATAACCCATGTCTCACGTAGTCTACTATATATTCGTGTCAAATAACATAAAAATTGCTTCAGTAGTCTGTGAGATATTAGCCCTTTCAAATAATTTTCCCCGTATTTTACATTTTCCTCTGTATATTTGCTCTTATTGGTCTTAGCCGTTAGCGTGATAAAATATAGCTTATAGCCTTCCTCGATAAATAGGCTATCAAACACTGAAATATTTTTTCAAATCGGGCCAGTAGTTCTTGAGGTTAGCGCGTTCAAACAAACAAACTAACCAACAAACTCTTCAGCTTTATTTTCACATTTTCCTCTGTATATTTGCTCCTATTGGTCTTAGTGTGATAAAATATAGGCTATAGCCTTCCTCGATAAATAGGCTATCAAACACTGAAAGATTCTTTCAAATCGGATGAGTAGCTCCTTATTAGCGCGTTCAAACAAACAAACTCCTCAGCTTTATAATATTACTAGATGTTCCGCGCTGCTTCGCCCGCGTAAATTTGATATTCACAGACAAATTAGTCCACAATAAATAGCCTATGATCCTTCACGTTTCTACTTTTTATCTGTGCCAAAAAACAGAAAAATTACTCCAGTAGTTCGTGAAATAAGCCCTTTCAAATAATTTCCCCCGTTTTTTCCACATTTTCCTCTATTTCTTCGCTTATATTAGTCTTAGCGTAATAAAACAGCCCTTTCCAGCCTTCCTTGATAAATGGGCTATCTAACACTGAAAGAATTTTTTAATTCGGACCAGTAATTACTGACTCATACAAAGATTAGCGCGTTTAAATAATGCTTCTTCTTCTTCTTCTTTTTACGTTGTTCAAATCTTTATCGTGCAAATATGAGTCCTAAAATGAATTAAGCGTTCTTAAGTCATCCGAATATGGTACCGAACTTGCAATATTACCATAATTAATGCCTCTATACAGATTGAGACTCTATTTTCCTTCAGAGCAGAAGCTGCTAAAATAAAAAAAAATACATCAAAAATCGCGGTGGCTCCACATTTTAATCCATCCTTAGGCCATAAGGACCAATCCTACCAAAGGAAATCTTTGGTTCAGCAATAGCCGTATAATTTACCGTACACACGCAACTATTTATAGTTAGTCCATCCTATCTAATATCGCCGCTGTGGCGAGGAGAACATCGTGAGGAAACTCGCACATGGTTGGTCCCAGACGTATTGACTAGTTCTTTCCGCTGGACTAGGCCGACCATGTTGCGAGAATGCCGTATGCGCTTGGGCAACCATACGGACATTTAAAAATCTTGTCCCAGGCACTACAGTATTTGAGGAGTGTTTTTTTTTTTTTTTAAAGAAGGCAGGTCGCTATAGCCCTGACGTCACTGCGACCCATGAGGATCTATTGTGACTCCTTCGCACTAGAGAATCATCCCCAACCCAATGCTGCTCATAAATTGAACGATATGGTTGGGGTTGGTGCCACGAATTTCCTCTGTGGATGAGTATACGTGGCGACCAAGGTGCCTGTTCCTTCGCTCTAAGGAGTGGTTACTTCGCTCTGAAAAATACTGTATAAATCATCCACATTGGATGTAAGGGCGAGGAGTTGGAACTTGGAACTCTTCAAATTTTGACACTATCTATTACTATTTAAAGGACGATAGATAATTATAATTGCCATCATAATTATTGCGAAGCTCTTTATGTACCATCGAAGAAATTGATTCATAGGTATAGTCCGCGTGGAACTAGTTGGCCGCGCCGCCGGTATGTGAGCATACCGGCGGCGCGGCCAACTAGTTCAGCGCGGACTATAGTTGACGGATCTACGTCCTTTGGTCGGATTATGTCAACACAATGTACAGTGCCACCAACTTATCTGTTCAGTAGCCGGGGTCAGTAGTGTCGCGTTTAGTGTTGCTTTTGTTTACCAAAACTGTAGGGAACCGACTGTAACTGGGCTGTATCTGTATTCTGTATTCACTCGCACTTCAAATACTGACAATGAATTGCATTTCACAAAATGGCAGCTGTAGTTCCAATTTTATTTACTGAACAGATAAGTTGGTGGTACTGTAAGCCGTTATCTGTCAGTTGGGTTTGACAAAACACGACCAAAATATTATGTAGACTCGCAATAAAGGTCCGTCACCTGCCTGTGATAGTAGAATAGCAGTCGAACATGAACAATCATTTAAAGCAATTAATGTACGTTCATGATCGCTCATATTGGCATTATTGGCCTATCATAATCTAACGAGCAAAGGCCACATTAAATTCGACAGTTACATCATTCGCATTCGTTCTATTTTCATCTATTCATAAGCAGAAAGTTACGTTTTCGCACTCTTAACTTTCACGGGATTTCTGGACGGTATAGCCCCTGCTTAACAGAGAAACTTCAGGGATTTGTTCGTGAGTTATGTGAGTCTGAAACACAGGTTTAGGTGTTGTAAGCATTATGCATTCGTATCAAGTATTAGCGCTAAGATAATTTTTGAGATATTAATCATGCCTAGTAGTGAATAGCTAGAATTTATGAATAGTCCTAACTTACTGACCCATATCTGTAATGGACTATGACTTTCTTTGATTTGATATATTTTTAGGACATTAGAGGTATCATAGAGAAAAGTAAACTCGAGATGGACTGCATTAACATTCCTTGTGAATATCACGTATGTAGTAGGGGAGGTCGCGCTCAGTTTAAAAAGTCATTTCATACCGAGCGAAAATCGTTACAATAATAGTATTCCACTAATACATAACAGCTTTGATCGTCAGCCACTTCATAATGGGTGGAATAAAAATTGAGAGCAACTCAAAGTTGTTGTTGGGAATCGTATTGAATTGACATTAAAAAGATCCCAATTCGCACCCAATAAAGGTTCATATCTAGATTATACACGTTTAGGTTCGGTAGGTGTTATACTATACTTCAAAATTATGAAGATTGAGTACAGGAATAGTTGAGGTTTAGCCGAATTTGGAAAAAGGCACTATTAGATAGTAAAAATTATTTAATACTTTTTAGTTCATATTAATGTTATTATTGTTTTTACCTTGGAAGTCGGTTTTAATTTTTTGTTAAAAATAATAATTACCTTGGAAGTCGGTTTTAATTTTTTTGTTAAAAATAATAATTGCTTCATCCAACCATCAATCACGAATTTTGAGCGAGTTTTGTCACATCCAATAAAATTGGAAAAAAATTAGAAAATTTTGGCTTTGACTGACATAAAACTGAAGAGAATTGAGTGACCGTCAGTCTATCAGTCATCATCAGTCAAACATAATTCATGACTGACGCTTGCATGCCCGTGTAATGGATTCGTGATCTGTTAACTGGGTTTGGTAAAACGCGACCAAATTATTACGTTCAACATCAGCCTATGAATCAACATCTTTGTAAAGTATCTACATTAGCGTTTTAAGCTCTTAATGTACCATTATCGTCCCAGTATGAAATTGAAAGTCGTTTGCGATCTGTGATACATTAGATAGCTGTTGGGTTTGATGGATGATGGAACATAATAAACTGGTGATCGATCCCGGTGATTGATTGCGGGATAAACCTGCACCCTGTACCGCTATTGAAAAATCAATAGCCTTTTATTTATAACGGGATTTACAGTTACTTTTTTCCCCAGACAAATTAGACACAAAAAAGTCGTAACCTTGGAAAAATTGCATAGAGATGAAAATTGGTAGCGACACTAAATACACCATATTATATGAAGAAATCCTCAAAAGTACAAAGATTTTCAGATATTATATTGTGACTGATTTTGTCATGGGCGTATGCCCATAAATTTGAAATTAATTTAAGTGCCTAAATTCAGGAACCTAAATGAAATCGCCCAAATTGTTCAACCAAAAATGCTTCGCTTCGAATACTGAATTTAGGATGTGGAATTTAGAATTTTGAATCTAGGTTTCTGAACATAACAGCTGAACATATTCTGAATTTTACCTATAACAGGCATCTAAATTGTCAAAATTGTATTGCCTCCAAAGATATAAGCTACAATACATTTCTAAGCTTTACACTGGCAGGTTGTTACAGTAACAGTATTGAAGTAATAGTGAGATCTGCGATTACAGTCGATGGTGGAGTAAATCTGACTTCGAGCACGTTCCATTCTACAAATAAACTGTAATTGCCAATTCCTAGTTCCTTGCCCTTAAATAAGAACAACAATAGCGTTTACACGGCTTTACTGTTATACTTTTGTGTACCGGTACCTTTATGCATTAGTTTATAAAAGAAAAGGCACAGTATTTTCACACAGACATAACTTTAACTAATACTTCGAGAAGTATGCTTGTCAAATTGATTTGACATAACTAATCTAGTCATAATAAGGCTAGTTTTTCAAGCCAGGATAGCAAGCTAGTGTTTGTAAACTAGCAAGCTAGTACTTCTGGCTTCGTGTAGACAAAACTATCTTCATTTGTAAAACATAACTTGCATGCTCCAAGCTAGGTCAGCAAGCCAGGACAGTTTGGTAAAAAACTAGCTTGCTATCCTAGCTTGAAAAACTAGCCTCGTGTGTCCCGGGCATACGTATCGCGGCGCTTGCGATGCGTTACGTCTTTCATACATTTTGACAACTAAGTTCGCTATCGAAAGTCGCGAATACATTTTGAGTATTCTCAAATCGCGGAATTCTGCCTGCAGCGGTCTTATTTTCCTGTTCTGAGGTACGGGTCATTGACTCCCTGTCAAAAAATTGTTATTTTGTATACAAACCGCGATTGACAATGAAGTGACAGATGTTTCTAGTCTAAGGATGATATCGTATTTTGCATACACGATGTGAACACAGTATGAATTATATCACTTCAAACTCATAAATAGTTGGAGATTATCATACGAAGAGATAACCGAGACGTTTTCCGATGAAAATAAAATAGTCTGTTTCTTTGCCATAATTCAATTTTATTCTTAAGTTAACAGAATGCAGTGCAAGTATTTTTCACATGGCTCCTAGACTAGAAAGGTCAATGACCGCTGATGCCACCTTAAATTGTCCTGACTATAGCAACACTGTAGATTGGAAAGAGCAATCTGCCTATCACTAGGACTAATAGCACGCTTGGCCGACCATTGCTAATCTTACCGATGCGGTCCGCTTCCCAAATTGCTGGAAAAATACATCAAGCTGTAGGAATTTTAAAGCGTGCGGCGAGTGCCAAAAAATATGCATACATCGTAAGTACACTTGAAAAACATAACTCCTAATTGAAATTTAATAAAGTATAGAATAATAATTAATATAACGAGTAAGTTACTGTCATAAACAAAAAAAAAAAAGGAAATTGTATGACTGACTTGAGTTTAACATTTTAAACTTTCCCGTTGCATTATAATTAAAACTTATTAATCGGGACTTAACGCGACTTATTTAAATAGTAATGCTACTACGAGTACATATACTCTGGTAAGCAAGTGCCATTTTCGTCAAACACTGATTTCATGCACCGAAAATTATGATTTTGATCTCATTCGATTCGTAATACCATCTAGATTCTAGAACATTCTATCAAAATTCCAAGACGGTCTGAAAAAAAATGCAAAAGTTATAAACAATTAAGTAAACATAAAAATAAGGGTTTGGTTTTTTTTTTAATATTTAAAAAACTATTTGAGATAATCAAAATTAGAAAATAGATCCTTAAAGAGCAGGAAATTTCCTAAAAAATTCCTAGATCCTAGAACCTTACCAATAATCCTTATAGCTTTAATTGAGCGGCGAAAGTAACGGTAAAACAGCGTGGTTCGGGTTTCGCGTGATTTGCCGCAATCTGCCACGTGAACTAAAAAAATATTTTAAGAGATTAAATATTAATATTAAGGAATAAAAAAAATTGGGTACTAAGTAGACATATCAATAAACAATAATCCGTTAACAAAAATAAATTACCACAATTTGTTTAATTATTATGCTTTTCTTAATTTTTTAATAGTCACCATTTTAATGTTAACATAAAAACGCTGATTATTTCTAAACAAGAAATCTAGAAATTTTTATTATTCTTTTGAGCTAATCTTAAAAGGGCTTAGAAGAGATTCCCGTTGACAATTTTTTTTTTATTTTTCACTTTTTTATTAACATTCAAAAGCATTCCAAAATTATTCATGTAAATAAAGCAATTACGGTACTTTTATATCCAATTATTGTTATTATTTTGTTTTGTTATTGTTAGAAGCCAGATAATAATATATATTTTTATATTTATAACTAATAAAATTTAAATAATCATTTTTATTGTGAAAAAATCCTAATTGTTTTATTTACATGAAAATTTCATGAATGCCTTTGATTGTTCATAAAAAAGTGAAAAATCAAAATTATTGAAATTTTCCACCGGATATCTTTTTTAAACCCTTTTAAGATTAGCTCAAAAGAATAATAAAAATTTCTAGATTTCTTGTTTAGAATAATCAGCGTTTTATGTTAACATTAAAATGGTGACTATTAACAAATGAACAAAAGCATAACATTTAAACAAATTATGATAATTTATTTTTGTTGACGGATTATTGTTTATTGATACGTCTACTTAGTACCCAATTTTTTTATTTCTTTATATTAATATTTAATCAGTTAAAATATATTTTTTAGTTCGCGTGGCAGATTGCGGCAATTCACGCGAAACCCGAACTACGCGTTTTTACCGTTACTTTCGCCACTCATTTAAAGCTATAAGGATTATTGGTAAGGTTCCAGGATCCAGGGTTTTTTTTTAGGAAATTTCCTGCTCTTTAAGGATCTATTTTAAAATTTTGATTATCTCAAACAATTTTTGAAATATTAAGAAAAAATCCAAACCCTTCTTTTTATGTTTACTTAATTGTTTATAACTATTGCATTTTTTTTCAGCCCCTCTTGGAATTTTGATAGGATGTTCTAGATGGTATTCCGAATCGAATGAGCCCAAAATCATAATTTTCGGTGCATGAGATCAGGTTTTGACGAAAATGGCACTTGCTAATCAGCCTAATACTTTTTCTCGACGTTTCGGCCGTCGAGAAAAAGTATGTACCTACTCGTAGGAGCATTACTATGTAAATAGTCCCGATGTTATATAACAAACTGTTATAAAAGACCGCTAGTTAACACTAATTACCGTTAAGAGTCAGTTGGAAAAAACAGGCATCAATTATTTTTCCATGTTATTAATTTTTCAATACCTCCTAATGTAATTTTAAATCCTTAAGTATTAATTATTAGATATATTATATTATTTGTTTGTTTTTGTTATTAAACCAACTTATTAGTTACAAATTCCAAAAATATGAACTTAACTGTATTCATTGAATATTTATTAGCAGTACTTCATTATTTTTAAAGAATTAAACTTAAATTCTAACTCATTTCAGCTTCTAACGTAATTACTTTTTTACTGCATCGGAACAAAATTGTCTGGGGCAGTTGTAATTTCGCCGTCTTAGTGTTTCGTAATTCGTTATTTAAGCTAAAACGCGTCTTGTACAAGCCCCGGGGGACGGAACTCGGATTCAGCACTTTTATTACACTCGATCTTTTTCTTGGACAATCAGAAAAAGGAAGAGCTGTAATGATGCCTTGGTAGACCGAATACTATATTTCCTATGTGTACACTTGCACTAGGTCGCCTTAAAAAGTACCTACTGAACGCAACGACTGCAGACTTAATTTATCTAGCCACGTATTTACATTATGATTGCACGCTTTACGTAACTTAAGAGGGCGACTAACCCAAAAAATCAAACATCGTGCTTCTCTCTTCACACTCACGCCCGTCTTTCATATGCCAGGTGAAAAAGGACGATGCGGATTCATCGCCAAATTAGTTTTTTCTCAATAACTCGATAAATATACAACATTTTAAAAATCCGCTAGGTCGGCTTCTCAATGATAGAATTTTGTACAGATAATTTTAGAAAATACTAGCGACCCGCCCCGGCGTCGCACGGGTATAAAATATATAGCCACTGAATAAATGATTAAAATCGACAGCCTATGATCCTTCACGTGGTAACCTACTTCTTATATTCTGTGCCAAATAACATAAAAATTGCTCCAGTAGTTCGCGAGATAAGCCCTTTCAAATAATTTCCCCCGTTTTTTTCCACATTCTCCTATTAGTCTTAGCGTGATAAAATATAGCCTATAGCCTTCCTCAATAAATGGGCTATCTGACACTGAAAGAATCATCAAAATCCGTTGCGTAGTTTTAAAGATTAAAGGGAACAAAGGGACACGGGGGAAAAAAGCGACTTTGTTTTATAATATGTATAGATAGAAGATGTATATTATAGATGTACAAAAAATTTACCTCAACAATTTTATTATAATATGTAATATGTATCGATATAGATAGATAGATACCTATAGAAAGATAATATATACACTACTTAAAACAAATAATAACTAAAAAAAACGGTAAAGGTTCGGAAACCTACCCCAAAATTGATGGGAAGCAGGGTGAGGGGGGAGGGGAGAGGAGGGGAAACACCCCCCGTACCAAATCCACACTGAGAAACCTATTGGATTGGTATTGGAGCTAGTCACCTTTGAAATTTTCGGGATTCTGAGGCTACATCATATTTTATTCTCGGCAATTTGCATAGCGCGTTTTGTGACGGTCGCCGGCTGCCGCCGCAGCATAGTCACAGTTCTAACCCAACCAACTTTTGGACTTTCTGGATTGTGTTTGTTTTTGTTTTGGCGGGGGGCTGCGCCCCCCGAGCCCCCCCTTTTCTTTTATAGCGGTCGCTGGCTGCTGCCACAGCACGCTCGCTGCGCTGTTGTGGTCTAAGTTCTAACTTAACCTACTTTTAGAATTTTTTGATTGTGTTTGTTTTGTTTTGGCGGGGGGCTGCGCCACCCAAGCCGCCCTTTCTTAGGCAGGCCTTTCTAAGTAGGCCTTCTGTTAAGTCTTTTCATTAATAATTAAATGAAATAAAAATTATGCGCTTGATACGGCGCCGGTAGTCATTTCGGCAACTTGCTGGAGAAGGTTTGTGAACCTTAGCCAAAAAAAACAACTATCTTACCATAAGGTAAGATAGTTGTTTTTTTTGGCTGGTCTTTCAGCGCTGCTACTTTCACAGTGAACTCTACAAGGAACACGTACACACCCTAAAGTATTATCACTTAGTTTTGTCACACACTGTATGTTAGTTATAAACCGTACTCCTCCGAAACGGCTTCACTGATTTTTATATCATAAGTATTATGCATATTCAGTAGGTCTGAGAATCGGCTACTGCACAGACTTAGAAAATAGTATGTCTGGTCTCTGAGCTACTGGCTACTTTTTATATTGATGAGTGCATTTGTTGAATAGATAATAGTAAATTACTACAACTCGAGAGTGTTAACGACCACTGCGACGGGCTAGCGACGAACGTTGCCATGGTGCCATACTTATTAATAACCTCACTAAAATACTTTATATTATCGCAAAATAACGTTTGCCGGGACAGCAAGTATTTTTATAAAACTTAATAACATTTTTTCGAAACATGAACATCCCTTCTTACATCGCACCGCGTACGTCTGCGTCATACGGAGAACACCTCCGGCTTCCCCAAAATTTTCAGTCTCTACGATCAGTGGTTTAGGTTTCATCGTAACTCCATTTTCATATCTAATAATTGCTTTAACCCTAGATTTCGCCTAAAACACAGGATAAACTAATTCTGGCAACACTGTAAACTAATACCTCACCATGTATATTAAATTATTAATACTTACTGAAAATTATTAAGTAAGTATTATGATTATTATATCATTCAAGACAAAGCCTGATCATATTATTTGGTTCTAGAAAGCTTTTATGAACTAAGTCTTAATAATAAAATCCTAACATACCCAAAAAATACAAACAATACTCTTTTATTTTCGTCACCCCATGTTAGCTATCCCATAAATCGTCATACAGATAAAAGTACTTTCACAACATTTTACGGAAAGCTGTCGGTATTAGTAACCAATAAATATTTACCATATTCGCTGTAGCGTAAACTTTGCTATTTGTGTTATGGCATGACAAAGGCTGCGTCTAGGATTTTTTTGGCAAAAGTCCCGATGTTTTATTACCGTTACGGTCTGCGAGACCTCGTATTTACATTCAAGCCTTTATACTGTTGGAATTGTAAACGAATTTCAGTTTTTGTTCAATCCCGATATCATGACTCTACTCTTTTTAATTATCAATCTGCGTTAGAAATGTTTACAAGGAAATTGTTGGTTTTCCTAGTATGAGTGAGTTACTGATACAAGGTTACTAAATTTCTCAGCTTTCTTGCGAGTTTTTTACGCCGGTTCTTCTCGCCCGGTTAGTTCCTGAACCGGTGGTAATCATCATGTAGGCTTTCAGAAAATATTTGCAAAAATTTATTTTGAATAAAAAAATTTGAGTTTGAGTTTGAGTTGTGTCTTTTTAGACAAAATATTATAATGTAATCGTTAAAGTAGTATGTTGCACAAAAAATGTATAAAAAATTATGTAACAAACTATGAAATTCCGAGGGACCTTTTTTTGATTCTGCCACACGCACCTTGTTAAAATTTATAACTTCCTTCATTATATTGTAAAGGGATTGGACTTGGTTTCCTTAAGAGTGAGCTATTGGAGGTTATGTTCGTTTTGAGGAATTCAGGACGTCCCATAGAAAAGAGTAAACATTTAAGAGTCTTCTGTTTACTTCAACAAAATATGTGCTTTTCGGTTAAACATTGCGTAAAGTTTCATTCTTTTAAAAAATGCGTAACGGGTACACTCAGAAACATATTTCATTGATCACTTTACAGTAATTCAATAAATGAAGAGTTTAACAGAAAATATTTCAATTTTTCACAATTTTTTTTTAAATTGGTAAATTATTTAACTAAAGTTAGTAAAGGATTTCACAATTTTATATTCCTTTTTTTCATTTTCCCAAAACCGCCACTGCTTTATCGTTTTAAATTTCGAATAAAACCCGTGCGTTTGTTTACACTTTACACTTAAAATTTATGTACTTACCTTTACGTTCAGTGAGAAATAAAAGAAGCTGAAAATTTGTCGAGTAGTGGTCGTAAATATACGACGACATCGGCCACCATTTTCCTGTTGACAAAACCCGGGTAACAAATTTGCAAAACGTTCTAACTGGGTAACAAGATTGCACGACAGTGTTTTGCTTCTAATGTACTTGTAGTAAAAGGGTTTGTATTTGTTTATGAATTCATGTTACGAAAGTAAATGTGAACGCAGAATTTCAATCTGAGAAGTTGAATTAAAAATTGCATAATTAGATTTTTATCAAACAATTTCCTTGACCAGGAATCGAAAAATAATTAAACTACTTGTATTTTACAATAGGATATATTATTCTAATAAGCAATTTTCACGCTGGACGGCAGCACCAGCACAGACAGTAAACAAAAAGTTTAGTTCGTTGACGTTTGAGAAAAATCCTTCAACTCTCTATTTGATACAGTGCATAGATGAAGCGAGAAGACTATGTGAAAGGATATTATAGCCAATATCTTATCGAACTGTGAATACTATTTAAATCATTTACAAAGAATGCGAAAGTCTTATTTTTTAAATTTAAGTATCCTTCAAACATTTTAAGTGCGAAGCTCTTAAACCGATGGCTATTAAGACTGGCTTGATGTGAAAGAAAATTATCTAGATCTAAAACAGCTAACGTGAAGAAGGTTATAGTCCTTTAAAGGTAAAACAGGGATCACTTTACACATAAAGTTATCTAAACTAGTGTTTGCTCGTAGAATATTAAGATAACGCATGTAGAATATTGCAAAGTTTGAAATTAAATTTTTTAAAAAGTCTACAGTAAGCAAATAAGTTTCCTTTTTTCGGGGAAGCCGGGTAAAAATAGTACAAAAAACTTAAATGATGAAAAGTGTTTTATATAAGACTTATAAGTGTATGAGATCTCGGTTGATGTGAAAAAACTACTGCAGTAACCAATTTATCATTCAAACAACACTTAACACAGATTTAATCTGTGACTGCAGTCATCTACGATAGATATATTAATATAATTTTATTGTATCTTAGTTAAGATGTTATTTGTAATTAAAGCTCTAAAGTACTGTTTACGATCGATTGCTTAGATATCATATTATGGTCCGCGGAGCGGGACAGAGTGGACGATCCCTCTTCTCTGCCGCTCCGCCGGCGTAGGACTGGAGTGTGGAGGCGACGCTATGCGAACCTCCTTTAACTATCGTCTAACGGGGCTCCGGGAGAGGATGGGAACCTCCCCGGCTTAGCCAGTCCCGGCGCTGAGGGGAACGCTTCAGTTTGCCAAAGCGTTCCCTAACTTTGGTGGAAGTCCGGTCCATTCTGAGGTAGACCGGCCGGTCGTGGAGGGAGTCCTGTGTTTGTTAGATCCGGGACATCCCTCCTTTATAGGCTGAAGGCGAACCGCAGGTGGTTTTAGTGGGTAAGAGTCCCACATACCCCCGGGGTGCTTCAGCTTAACTGAGGCACATCCCCAACCCGGGGGACCCATGACGGGTTTCCCCTGCGAAAAAAAAAGATATAATATGGTACATATTTAAAACTAGATGACGCCCGCAACTCCGTTGCGCCAAAATTCGTTTATCGCGCGGAAACCGTACATTTTTCCGGGATAAAAAGTATCCTATGTCCTTTCCCGGGACTCAAAGTATCTCTATACCAAATTTCAGCAAAATCGGTTCAGCGGTTCGAGCGTGAAGAGGTGACAGACAGACAGACAGACAGACACACTTTCGCATTTATAATATTATAGTATATAGTATATAGTATAAGTATAGTATATAGTAAAAGTAAAAGTAAATAGTAAAAGTAAATAGTAATATAGTAAAGTAATAGTAAAGTAATATAGTAATAGTAATATAGTAATAGTAATAGTAAAAAGTAAAATATTTGACGATGGTAAATTCTGTAATATATACAATTTGGGCCTTTTCATTACTTTTGGGGGTTAACATAAAAAATGAATTCATGAATAAAATAAACGGCAGTGTTTGTGAAGCAATTAGAATGTGGATTGTTCGCTAATTCATTTAAAATTTGGGTCCAAATATTATTGAGCCATCTGTGAGCATGGGGTGCGGTATATAATGGATTTTTTCTTATTTATTCTTCATGTTTGCATGAGTTTTTATATTCAGCCTTCTACGGAAATAAATCAAAGGAGATTTTACAAAAATTTTATGCCACTATTTTCAAGGATCTAGTTTTAAAATTTTTAAAGTAAGCCGCTAAGCTAAATGAAACAATTTTCTTGAACCAAGTCTGGGTCGTTAAGATAAAGTTATGAAAACAAATCATACATACGGTCCTCTTGAGAGTATAGTATGGAGCGCTGAGCACTGAAACGAGTCTAAACTTTCACCAAAACTTGTAAAACGAAGAAGATTAAATAACGCAATGAATCTATATAATATTAGATTACCTATTTAAATTTTTGATATATTGTCCCCTTAATGATAAAAACTTTTCATTAGCTGCAAAAGTTTTTAAGTACTGTCCTAACCTGTCCAGTACTTTGGGCTCTCATTTAAAGAAAAACAAACCAACCACTTTTGTATTTTGAATTGAAAACTTCAGCGGCATTATTACTACCTTAATATGAATTCGTAAAAAAAGACGAAGGGACTTAGACTGCCGGCGCGGCGTAGAAGAAGTTAATCTCCCTCTCTTTCTACGTGCTTCCTACCGCCCGCTATCATGTTTATACCTTTTTTATAACTTTCTTATTTCTTTAAGGTGACGCCGCGTTAAAGTAAGAAACCGTGTTGGATATGTTTTAGATTGCTTGGAGCAATGGAAGAGCAAAAAATGGAAAGGGCGTAAGCGACAAAATGGTTTTTGTCGCGTAATTTAAAAACCATAAATACATTTCATATAAGCTATGCACATATTAAAGTGTATGCTTCAACCAATTTATTTACAAATTTTGGAACCTTAAATCACTCTCCTCTGTTGGAAAAATAGGAATCCCTTTTTTTACAGAGGTCTTTTCGATTGATAATTCTGTGTTATAAAAGTTGTCCAATCGTGTTATGCTATGGGCAATTCAAAGAAAAATACATGATGAATACTGACAATGAACTTTAGTTTCTTAGCTTTAGTCATTGCTGAGAAAAATCGGCATCGCTTCAGCCAAATTATCAAGGCGTCGCCTTAAAAGGAATAGTTAGAAATTCACCATACCATAATTTTTCATTTTCGTGGTAGGTAGCACAATTTCTTGTCTCCCCGGATCTTATTACTGGTTACATTTGTCACTGACTGGTCGTAACTTACATTATTTACATACCATAGTGACCTGCATAATATTATAATACATACAAGATATTTAATATCTTCGGAAATATTATGATTTAAAAGTGTTTTGTATTTCTTTGACATAAGTTGTAAAAGTAAAACGATATTTTTACTCTGCTGTGCTATTTCTTTTGTGCGCTGTAGGATCTAGAATTTAACAAAGATTAGTAATGTCTAATGAGATTCATCTTTTCCGCGACTTTACCTTAAATATGAAGTGAAGCACCATAGACTTAGTGGGTAGTGGTCACAGAGCTAATACAAAGTTTTTGTATTAGCTCCTTGGTAGTGGTACCTCGAGCCTAAGGAGGCCCACATACTGACAATGGTTTATATATTACATATTTGTAAGCGGGAAATTTGGCGACCTCTGTGGCTCAGCGGATGGGCTGTCGGTAGCTCAAGCCGGGGGTTACGGGTTCGAATCCCGCCGACGTAACAAAAATTTTCAAAGTTCCTGGGTCATGGGTGTGTATTAAATATGTGTATCATATAATAAAAATCTTAAATATATGTATAGATAGTATAAAAGTATTAAATATATTTCCGTTGTCTGTACCCGTAACGTAACCCGCGTCCCCCGGCTTGAGCTACCAACAGCCCACCAACTGAGCCACAGAGGTCGTCAAGTTACAGTTAAAGTTAAATTACAGTAACTGTAACTTAAAATGTAAGTTACAGTTTTTTTTGTTAGCCTATACTATCCCACTGCTGGGCAAAGGCCTCCCCCAGGGTCTTCCACTTGTCTCGCTCCAGCGCCACCGTTGGCCAGCCCGGCTGGTACGCCTCCAGCTCATCGCGCCATCTTTTCCTAGGCCGGCCGGCCTTCCATCTTCAGGAACCCACTCTGTCGATATCTTTGCCCAGCGGTCGGGATGCATACGGCTAACGTGGCCAGCCCAATCCCACTTCAGCTTAGCCGCCTTAACTCCTACGTCCGTGATTTTGTTTGTGAGCGCAGTATTGTGTTCTTTATTTTGTCCAGAAGACTTACTCCCAACATACTGCGCTCCATTGCTCTTTGGCAAGCCCCGAGTTGGGACTTTTGCAAATCGGTGACGGGCAGAATACACATGTCGACGAGTCTGCGCTTCAGGGAGATTGGTAAGTCTCCCTTCATCAGCTTCTTCATGGACCAGTAGCTCTTCCAGGCATTTTCGATTCGGCGATCGACTTCCTTTTCTGGTCTATTGTCAAAAGAAACTAACTGGCCCAAGTAGATGTACTCGTCGACATAGTGTATTTCTTGCTCGTCTACCACGACCCTATGTCTCGTGCTGTTGGTCATCAGTTGTGTTTTGGACCTGTTCATTGTAAGTCCCACCTCGAGGCTTGCAGTGCTGAGGTCTTGGAGCATAACTTGGAGATCTGCGGCTGTAGGAGCAAAAAGGACTATGTCGTCAGCAAAGCGGAGATCGGTCAGCCTTTTCTTATTAATTTCGATGCCCTTCTCTGACCACTGGCTATCCAATTTTCGGAAAATTTCTTCGAGGACACAGCAAAAAAATTTTGGAGAAAGTGGGTCTCCCTGTTTCACTCCTTTAAAGAATTTTGAACTTATGACCGGTGGTACTAAGTTTAATGTCGGCGGTGTTATTGTCATAGATTATTTGGAGAAGCTCTATATATGTAGGGTCTATTTCTTGGTTGTATAAAGATGAAAATATTGCGGAATGTTTTATACTGTCAAATGCTTTAGTAAAATCTACAAAGGCTATATAAAGGGGTTTATTGAATTCAGTGTGTTTTTCTAGAAGTTGGTTAAGAGTCTGAAGGTGATCAGTGGTAGAGAAGTTATGACGGAATCCGGCTTGCTCTGCTGGCTGTTGTATATCAAATTTGTGGTCAATACGGTTTAATATTATTTTAACAAATATTTTATACAGATGGGAAATTAGACTGACTTATCGATAGTTGCTTAAACTACTTTTGTCTCATTTTTTATGAAGCAGTACTATATTAGAATGACACATTTTGCTTGGAAGTTTACCGGATTTAAGTATTGAGTTGGTTAAATGTGGTAGTAAAATAGGTGACCCGATTTTAAGTTACAGTTAAACAGCTAATTACAGCACTATAAAACAGAAATACAATTGAGAAGATAAGCGCGGGCTTATAAGTGCATTTATGTTTCATTTATAAGCCTATTTTAGCTATCAGTACACTGTACACACCACTGCAACTGGCTAGTCAGCAGGGGTTCCCAAATTGTGCGCCGCGGCGCCCCGATGCGCCGTGGAAAGGCAATAAGGGCGCCGCGCCGTGAGTCGAGCCTCTATCATTATCCAAAACCACAAATATTATAAAATTAAATTACCTGTAATTTTAATTATGTAAAGCAGGTAGATAATTAAATATTTATATATTACTATTTACCTGCTTAACCTAACTTTAATAATTATTAAAGGTATTTACATATTTATGTATCTTTTTCTAATAGCTAGGTAGAGCAGGGCGCCGTGACAAAATATTTTACTTGTAACTACGCCGCAGGTTGAAAAAGATTGGGAACCACTGGGCTAGTGAGTAGTGGCTGCATGCATTGTTCTGCCATATTATTAAGTATTTTCATTTAGGGATTTTCGCATTCAATATTTCGTAGAGGATCAATGCTGGATATCTACTTATTGAAGTGCGAATTAACTATTTTTGTCTGTGGCAGTAAATAACGGACTCGAATATTTCTTTTACATATCATATTATGTGTGTAATATGCCTCTGCTGTTGGGCTATCATATAATTTGTTGGTTTCCTGCACGATTACAATATGTCTAAAGAAAAAAAAGTGTTAGATTTCATTTCAAAATTATCTATATTCTATTATACTATATCTTTTATTATAAAACAAAGTCGCTTTTTTCCCTCATGTCCCTTTGTTCCCTTTAGTCTTTAAAACTACGCAACGGATTTTGATGATTCTTTCAATGTTAGATAGCCCATTAATCGAGGAAGGTTATAGGCTATATTTTGTCACGCTTAGATTAATAGGAGCGAAGAAATAGAGGAAAATGTGGAAAAAACGGGGAAAAATATTTGAAAGGCCTAACTTGAACGCTCTAATCTCAGGAACTACTGGTCCGATTTGAAAAATTATTTCAGTGTTAGATAGCCCATTTATTGAGGAAGGCTATAGGCTATATTTTATCACGCTAATACTAATAGGAGAATGTAGAAAAAACGGGGGAAATTATTTGAAAGGGCTTATCTCGCGAACTACTGGAGCAATTTTTATGTTATTTGGCACAGATAAGAAGTAGAGCACGTGAAGGATTATAGGGTATAGATTTAAATCATTTTTTCAGTGGCTATATATTTTATACCCGTGCGACGCCGGTCGCTAGTTATTTATAAATTTAGGTCACATTTTTTTCAACTTGTCATCTTACCTATTTTACCGTAGACAGTACGACGAAGCCTTATACAGAAACTATGATAAGAGTGCCGTTCTTACAATAAAAGAAAAACATTTATATAGTAGACATCAACTACGATAACTTGGCGCGCCCCTCGAAAATTCAAAACGTTTGAAGTGCTTTGTCAAAACGTTTGATGTGCGTTGTCTTGCGCGGTAGGCTAGTTATGATTAGTTGCCCAACAAATTTGGATGATAAGTGACATTAACTGAAATATTACGTGTACTGTGATTGGTTGAATATTTACTACATACAAACTCTTTCATAAGGATGTGACTGCACACATTGAAACAGTCATTTGGAGGGGCGCGCCATGTTATCGTAGTTGATGTCTAGTAGAGGAGGGGGAAGAGGGGATTTTGGGAGTAGCTCGAGCGTGTCAGATTAAGCTTGTATAGGCTTCCGACATGTGTCTAGTTATCATGGTATAGAAATCAGATTTCTCACGTGGTGGGTTAAATTTTTTTTTTTTAAATATGAAATGTCATCCGATCTGTCAGATTAAGATAGGGGGTGTTTAGTATACCCCAAAGAAGCTTCCATAAAAAGCACTGACGATTCAAAGATAAGGTAAGCTGTAGGGACATTTTAAAGTATAAAAAAAACCTTCATATTTTCCTGACTAAACTTCGCAGATATTTTATTTTGCATTAAACTAAATGATTTAGTTCTTGTTGTCTAAAATATATTTATAATTTAACTAAATAAGCAATCTCCTGAATATATTTTCTCTTTCAAAACTTTAAAATGGCTGTAGTTTCTGAACCCACCGCTAAAATAAAAAAACGCTCTTATTATTTTTTTATCACTTTTAACTAATGTAAAAAACCTACTAGGTCTCCATGACGCTCGAGTGACTACACAATTAGCACCCTCCCCTCCCCTACTATAGTGTTTTCTCATTCACAAAGTGATCGTATTACCCACATCGAGTGTTTAATTAAAATAATCACAATAAATGGTCGTCTGATATTCAGTTATAAATCTGTAGCGGGTTTGACGGCGGCATACATCTCTCGCGACCCATTCGGCACGGCTCCAAGCACGTATACAATTTACTTGCCGCGGTCCTACGGATCGTGACGCGAATATATCACGACTTTTAAATACAGTACAGATTTTTCTTTAATATGCCACCGTGGTTGGCATATTGAAGAAAAAAAAGTTTCATATTGTAGTGACACGGAAAATGGTGAAAATGGAATTTAGTAAGCATTTGTTATAAATTATAAATGTAATTGTTGGGTATATATAATATTAGTATGGATACTTCCATATCCATACTAATATTATAAATGCGAAAGTGTGTCTGTCTGGCTGTCTGTTACCTCTTCACGCCCAAACCGCTGAACCGATTTTGTATGAAGATACTTGAGTCCCGGGAAAGGACATAGGATACTTTTTATTCCGGAAAAATGTACGGTTCCCGCGCGATAAATTGATTTTGGTGCAACGGAGTTACGGGCATCATCTAGTATTATATAACGTCTGAAGCATTTATTTGGCTTGTATTACAAATTAGTAATCAATGCTCATATTAATAAAGTGTCTAGCCACCGCGCTTCATAAAATTCAGCGCAACAAAGTTACAGGCAATAACAGCTGAAATGCGTATTACATTATGTGAAATTAAATAATTTAACTTAATTAATTAATCAGTTTTCGCGTAAAGGTAAGTCAAAGGGATAGACTGAAGTCTGGACATACTTTCACTTGTGTTATATCGGTATGTATGTAAATCAAATAAGTATTGCGATTTCATGCGTGTATCCCCACTGCCAACACGATGATTTTCTTCTAAGCGCCAACAAAATACGTCTTATTGTATTGTATACTTCTCCATCAAATATCGATTCTACGAAAACCTATTTGGGAACTGCGAATAGACATTTGATCGTGTTAGGACTTTACTGAATAGAAAAGTTTGTCAAAAACTGGAAAATCCGGGTACGAGGGTTTTGTTCGTGAGAATTCGGAATTGGTTCACCACAGTTACTGGCCGACTATTTTAGAGCAGAATGTAACAGTTTTCGTATTTTTATTGTAAAACTTTGTAAGTGATTTAGTAATTTCAATGCTATAAAAATTATTATGCCCTAATTTCTATATTCAACTGTAAAATCGCAGCAAAAGCTTTTAAATGAAAAAAAAAAAGTTGAAAAATACAAAGCAACAATGCAACGTCGAATGTTTAATGAAATGTTATAGCAAGGTCGCGTTATACCCGTGTCACTGTGTGAAGGTTTGCACGACCGACCGACTTAGGATCAGAAGCATGTTCCGCTGAAAAACGGGAAACCCTCAGTACACCCTCGCGAGCCGCCCCGAACGCACGCGCCGCGTTTACGGGAAAATTTCGCGCGTGTTATCCCGTAAAATACGTATCCAGGCCAATGAACCTAGTGTCGCAGTTAATAAGTTGATGGATTATGTGATTCTGATACCTGGAATGACTGAAAAAAGTGAGTAAACTTTTGTGTTTTTGTGGATTTTGAAGGTAGTTTGAAAAGTGTTTTGTTGTTATCTTTTGCAAGATATTTTCTAATGTGTTTACAATAGAATATAAATAAGATGAGTGAAGTTTTCATGACTTTCAAATTATGTATATTTGACTACTCGTAAGTAGATCCTGTTCGGCCTCATCACGACATTAGTTATGCATAACATTAGTTGAATTATAAATCATTATAAGACCAAAGCTGAAACAACATCTTTACCAATCTCAAACACTTCCAATAACAATAAAATGTTATATTTGAATATCCATGAATATCGCAGACACAATAGATTTCCAATTGTTATGCGGCAGCCGGCTGCCGCTTGGGGATTGATGGGTTTAATAATATCAAATTACCATAAGACCTTAATCTTAGGACAATATTTTCTTAACCATGATCATATTATGCTGATAGCAGATTAAGTTAACCACACGGGGAATTCTGTACGACTCCCTTGAGAGTTTAACCACGCGCGAGGGGAAAAATGTAGTGTCATTTATATGTGACGAAATAGTCGAAAGGGGCTTACGTGCCCTCCGTTTGATCAAAGTCGGTAAATAAGGGTAAACGAGTTTAGCGAATTATAAATTGGAAAGAAAATACATAATATGTATCTATGTATCTATAGTGTAATACGTATGCAGTGGTGCACATTAATACAACATTACTCACTTAGTATTATGTTAATAAGGGAAATTGCTTTTAAATATTGGTAACTTACACTTGAAAAATCGTTGTAAGAAAATTCAATCTTAATTACTTTGGATTTTATGTCAACCGAACGCCGGGCGTCGGACAACGTTTAGACGAAAGCTTCCCTTTTTGTAGACTTTCAAATAAGGAAATTAAGAACCGTTTTGTATAAAAAAGAAGTTACATTCTTAAATAATTAATAATTATTAAAAAAGTTCTATTGATATAAAATTGTTCTATTTTTAAAAAGATAGCAAACACTAAACCAGGTGTTTCATAAATAGACTTGTCCTATTTTCTCGTATAGCTTATAGTCTAAGCCCAACCTAACTAGAACCGGCATAAAAAAACTGGCAATTTTTTCAACTCGCAGATTAAAAGCAATTGGCCTCCGCCAGCCCGAAAAAAAAAAAAAAAAAAAAAAAAAAAAATCAAAATAATTTATTCATATAGGTCACACGGTAACACATTATGAACGTCAAGATTCTTGAATATTAAAAACCCGGTCATAATGTCGTTAGATACAAAATATCTATATATATAAATGGATTTTCAAATGTGTTGGTCGCGCTAAAACTCGAAAACTACCGAACGGATTGGGCTGATTTTAGTCTTAAAATATTCATAGGAGTCCAGGGAAGGTTTTAAAGTGACCTGTGATACAAAGTTCACCGGGACAGCTAGTTATAATATAAAATGACATTAACCAACTTCGATATAGTATCGAATCAGATATTTTGATATTTTAGTGGGAACTGTTCAGTGTCACAAAATACTCCACCAATTAAGTGTTTGCCTCGGAGCCAAGTTTGTAGTCGCGAAACTTTGAGTTTGGCTGTAAAAGATGCAGCGAACTTACAGCTCAGCTTAGTCGTGTTTCATTAGCGTTCTCACTTGCAATATTTCCGAAATCTCTAACATTTTATACCTGCAGTTCGCTCGAGTTTATTCCAAACTTTAGCGAGTTTCAGTCAATGTTGAAAGAAAATTAACATTTTCATGTATAAAGATTTACTTCGCAGTTTTGTACCGAGTTTACTTTAAGAAGTTACGTAGGAAACTTAAAGCTAACGTGAACCAAGTATACTCAGCTAATTACGCAATTATCTACATAATATGAAAATTAATTAATGTTATCCTACATACAGGATTTATACATGATCAGACTTTGTCATTTACATAAATGAAAGAAGATTATTTTGCAAAAATAGCGCTAATGAGCAGGACATTTATTCATTTGTTTTATCATATTAAAACAGTTACAGTACCCGGCAATAAATATTGCACATCGACCTTTGGAAAGTGACAGTCGGCTAATTTCGGTTTTGTAGAGCGCACGAAATACAAACGAAACGCACGAAATACAAAAAGTCCGGTATATATTAGGAGCTGTTAAAACAATTAAGGTTTGCTTCTTTTGACAATTTTATTATTCTTTGTATAAAATACACCAAATTTTCTATAAGTTATGGCTTTATATTCGGGTAAAATAAAATAAAAAAGGGTGTTCAAATTATGTTTACGTATTTAAAATTCTTTTAGAAAATTACAGCTGTAGCAAATTTAGGGGTGTTAACAACTCTAGATATATATTTTGAACTGGACGCGACTGCACTCTATTGAATTTGAACAACGACTGACATAATGTCAAATAGGTGTGTGCTACAAAGATAACGCTCTATAAAACCGAAATTAGCCGAATGTCTCTTTCCAAAGGTCGTAAATATTGCACATATTTATTGCCGGGTATTGTACGATTGTTTTTGGTTTTGTATTTTGTTTCTGTACTAATAAGTCTGAGTAACTTAATTATACATACGGTATTATAATTTTTTTTTTTCATTTCATTGCACGTAATTTCACTATTTTAGAAATTTATTATCACGCAAGATGCGCTCTTTACTCCGGAATGAAAAGGATACAGCATAATATTATGTCCTTTCTCGAAACTATCTCCATTTTTTGAAGTGAAAACTTCTTTAGCGGCGTTGAGCACTTTTGTGGGATGGGTAAAAACTGTGAAACTCGCGTCAGATTCTCGTGCTGATCGAAAAACCTTGGAAAAACCGTAAGACAGTTGGAGAGTAGTGTTTTGTATCGAACTCGAACTTGAACTCGATTTGAAATTTGATCGAAACTTGATCGAAACTCGATCGAAACTCGATCGAAACTCGATCGAAATTTGATCGAAACTTGATTGAAACTTGATCGAAACTTGATCGAAACAACTTGATTGACGATTTTTTTAAAAATCGATTTTCATAAAAAATGGGTTAAAAATTTTATCGATTTTCATAAAAAATGGGTTACAAAAATGCACAACGTTAATAATCAAGTTTTCACTTCTGCCGGCACTCCCGGAGTGCAACCCGTCTTTTTTTTGTCTAAATTGGTCACACATACACACTTTCACACACACAGTTTGAGTATGCTGGCAACAGTGTAATGAGGGCCGATCGGCAATCACAGGGTCCCGACGATTTACATTTTAATTTAAATTTCGAACGTGATGGAATTCCAGATAAATTGGGGCGAGTTTCCCCCTCCTCCTTGCCGACATAATCCGAAACTTGACGTCAATTCTAATTAAAAGTAGGAGGATATCAACAAACTCAGATGCATTAACGCTAAGATACGGTTACGATTGGTAAAGTTTGAACAATTGTTTTGTATTTGATTCAGTAAATTTGTTTTTTTACTAGGGAAAGCCTTAAAAGTTTCAGAGTTTTTTTTGACAAGCAGTTTTTTTATTACTGTAGCGTTGTTTTTACTGATCAAATTATTTGGAACCGAGATAACAATATATTGCACTCTTGTAGCTATTCAACTTCATGATTCTATAAACGCTCATGGAAGTAAAATAGATTTACATATTGACTTAACATAAGTAATGTTATTATACTTTTTATGTAAAATAAGGGGGCAAATGGGTCACCTGATGGAATGCAACTACCGTCGCCCACGGACACTTGCAACATCAGAAGAGTTGCAGGTGCATTGCTCAGGATTTTTACAGACGAACGGCACGTCTTATCAACGGCAGTCGACGTAAGCCCTCAACTGTCGACGGCCTCCGTCGACAAGTGCCGTTCGTCCGTAAGCGCTCCAATTTTGCTGTACGTCAAAAGTCCCCAATAAAAAATAATAAAAGAAGTAAAATTAACATACTTAGTGACCTGACCAAGACCGCGTGGCATCACTATTGTATTAACAAATTTAATCTCGTACCCCTATTTTTTTTTTGCTGAAGGCAGGTCAAGTAGCCCTGATGTCACTGCGACCCTTGAGGATCTATTGTGACTCATTCGCATTAGATTACCGTCCCCAACCCAATGCTACTCATAAATTGAACGATGTGGTTGGGGTTGGTGCCACGAATTTCCTCGGTGGATGAGTATTCTTAGCAACCAAGGTGTCTGTTCCTGCTCTGTAGTAGAGCAGGGAGAAGTCAAGGAGAAGGTGTATAGGTGTTTCATCCTCCTCCTCGCAGAATCTGCAAGTCGTTAAGCTACTAACACCTATTCTGTTCAGTGCTTATTGAGCTTGCAGTGCCCAGTTAGGCTTCTGGTAAGAATTCTTAATTGATTCCTACGCATGGTGAGCACTATTTCTGAAGTTTCTTGTTGAAGCCAGAAATTAGTGTCTTGGAGTGTTCAAGGTCAGGGGTCTCAACCCATTGATTTCTGCTCAGTTTGCGAACCCATTCCTCGAGCACTTGCTTTGTGGTATTGGGAGATATTCCGCAGACCGGTTTTGGGCCAATTTCGACGAAAATTCTGCAGCAGTCAGTACTTTAAGTGCAGCTTGACTATCAGAGAAGATAAAAATATTTTTGTTAACTAGTGCCATCTCCAGGCTTCCTAGTAAGCAACCGATGATTGAGAAGACCTCAGCCTGAAACACGGTTGCAAACTCCCCCAAACTAGCATGTTTGCCTCTTGGGGGCCTGCCCCCATAGAATCCGGCTTCCGCGCGGTTGTTTTTCCTTGATCCATCCGTGAACCAAACTATATCGCTAGGGCGAACATCAATTGGGATTTTTCCTTCCCAGTCCTCCCTGGCAGGTATAAGAACCTGATATTGCTTCGTAAAGCTATGCACCTTGATCATGGCATCTGATGACATGTCCATGATGGGTGATTCACGAAGAGACTGTTCTAGCTGTCTAAATGGGGTGGAAGCCCAATTTGTGCTGCCCGCCGTCCTGGCCCTGAAAGCCGCCTTTCTGGCCTCCATTTGAACAAGCAGAGGAAGCGGAGTTAGGTTGATCAGGGCCTCGAGGGAAGCGGCGGGCTTAGCTAAGCCACTAATTCGTAGTCCAGTCCAGTCTGTTTATGTTTTATTAACAATTCTACAATATTATGTCTGATGTCAGGCCAGACTCGTAAAAGTCAGGCCTTTACAGCTCCAGGGAGACGATGCCACATTGTAGTCTTATTTTATTTTATAGTGAAGTTTTATTCGATTTTATACAAACAGTAAATATACCAGTAAAATCAATAATGCGAGCTTTGCAAATATATAAGACAAAACCTAACTATAATTAAAATGATGCTCATTTAAATGATCTTTGAAAGAAGATCTATTCGATTAAATATTTTAATATCAAACAATACTACCTTAAAATTTAAAAGGAAATTGTATTGTGTTATTTTGTTGTTTAATATTAAACAATGCACAAAAAATGAAGCAATCGACTCTTATACTACTAAAAAATGCTTTTAATGGTACCGTGAATACTGAAGAGTGCATTGTAATGTCAAACAAAAATATTCTGTTTCAATGATTCCGTCGATGGCTGGACCAATTCGTTAGTCGAAAAAACAAAGGAATAATTCGAGGACGGAGTATCGAAAGGATCGAAAAAGAACGAAGCATCGAAAGGATCGAAAAAGGACGACTGATGCTACGCCGTAGCCTCGTAGCTCGTAGCTCGTAGCCTCGTAGCTCGTAGCCTCGTAGCCTCGTAGCTCGTAGCACCGATCACTTTAGCTTTGTTATCGTAGCTAAAGGCTTTTATTAGTTTGTCGTTTATTATTTTTGTGCATTAGTATTTTCTCTTTTAGGTATATTAATGTTGCTTTCGTGTTTAGTTTTGTTTTCTAATCTGAGGTAGGTTTCACTGTTGATTTGACTTTCAAGAAAAGTATAATATTTTAAAAATATACCAATTTTGAAAAACAAATAGGCTTCGTTACATTTTCAATTCATAATGAGATGAGTAATTTTAGCAATTGTGCCAAATCAATGTAAAAGAAAATCTTTTAAAGCATTTTTGAGATAAACCAATCGTCAAGTTTCCCCTAGTGCAATAATATATTTTAAGAGTTAGATATTCATTTTAGATAGGAATGCATATGCAAGAAGGGTCCTGAAAGTTGTCCTATTAGGGCCCTTGGTGGCGCCGTATTAGGGCGTTTTAGGGCGGCACTGAATTTATAGCGCAATATCGCCCTTGCAGGGTGTGACTGTGTTTATTATTCACATTCATAACTTTAAATCATAAATGAAATGGGAATTAATTTAGTATTTTCAGATAATTTTATTAATACATTTCAGTGAAGTTCAGACAGGCATATTGTTGAAGGATTTCATTTCTCCATTGTCGAAAATGTTGGTTATTATTATTATTGTGTTATTATTATAATCTTATATATATAAAATTCTCGTGTCACAATGTTAGCTGTTACCGTACTCCTCCGAAACGGCTTTACTGATTTTTACCAAATTTTATATGCATATATTCAGTAGGTCTGAGAATCGGCTACTGGCTAGAGATAAACTACGATAACATAGCGCGCTCCTTTTAATTACTCTTTCAATGTGTGTAGTCACATCCTTATGAAATAATTTGTATGTAGTAGGTATTCAACCAATCAACCAGTACTTATTAGTTATCACCAAGATTTGTTGCTCACCTAATCATAACTTATAGCCGACCGCGCAAGACAACGCACTTCAAACGTTTTGAATTTTGGAGGGGCGCGCCATGTTATCGTAGTTTATCTGTACTTTTTATATGATAAGTGCATTTGTTGAAGAAATAATAATAAATTATTACAACTCGAGACTGACGGCGACCATTGTGTGCGGGATAGCGATGGACGTTGCCATGGTGACATACTTATTTATTCACTTCAATAAAATAATATGGGCGAAATACTTTATACGTGGGAGAGTCATGCTTCGGCACGAATGGGCCGGCTCGACCGGAGAAATACCACGTTCTCACAGAAAACCGGCGTGAAACAGCACTTACGCTGTGTTTCACCGAGTGAGTGAGTTTACCGGAGGCCTAATCCCCTACCCTATTCCCTTCCCTACCATCCCCCATTCTTTCCCTTCCCATCCCTACCCTCCCCTACTACCCTATTCCCTCTTAAAAGGCCGGCAACACACCTGCAGCTCTTCTGATGCTGCGAGTGTCCATGGGCGACGGAAGTTGCTTTCCATCAGGTGACCCGTTTGCTCGTTTGCCCCGTTCTTTCATAAAAAAAAATAATAATATGGCAAAACAATGTTGCCGGGACAGCTTGTATATGAAAAGGTTATTAGAAATAGTAATGCTATTTTACTATAACTTAACATATGTAGAAACAGCGAAACAATAGCATAGTATTTGCAAAAAGAAACAATATTAGGTATAAAAAATGAAAAAAGCGTCTTGTTGCATAAAAAAATATACCGTCATTTTAGTGTATAAAAAAAAATCCCGCTCAAACTACTCCGTTTAATAGAGAGGATCAAATCTGATGCCAGATAAAATGCGGTGGATTTTTTTACATCTTCGTTGGAGTTATTTTTCGCTTAAGTCGGTGGAGGAACATTTTTTAACTTTTATATTTTTAATAAACTTCAAGGCTTGAACAAAATACTTTCTTGTAAGCGTTTCATTTATCTAGCCTACTGTTTTAAATGGAAATTTTATGAAAATGGATGTATGTAAAATACATTAAATAGTTACAGAATACATTTAGATAACACACAGATCCACTGTCTGTCTGTCATGCGATGTTTCCAATATGCCAGACACTTACAAGCAGATCTTGTATTGTTGATCACCGTCTAGTAATTATTATTTTTATCTAAATATACAGTATGTAACAAAAATAAGTGATAATACTTTAGGGTGTGTACGTGTTCCTTGTAGAGAGTTCACTGTGAAAGTAGCAGCGCTGAAAGACCAAATTTTTTTTTCACTTTTGTATGGGGAAACTGTGACGCTCGGGCCCTTGCCCATACAAAAATGAAAAAAAAAAATGTCTTACACACCCTAAAGTATTATCACTTATTTTTGTTACACCCTATACATAACTCAAAGGTGACTGACTGACTGACATAGTGATCTATCAACGCGCGGCCCAAACCACTGAACGGATCGGGCTGAAATTTGGCATGCAGGTAGATGATGACGTAGGCATCTGCTAAGAAAGGATTTTGATCAATTCTACCCCCAGGAGGTTAAAATAGGGGATGAAAGCTTATATATTTTAACGCGAGTGAAGCCGCGGGCAAAAACTAGTTAGTAATATAAATATTTTTAGAAGGTCTGTCTTAAAAGATCATCCGTATACTTATTTTACATTATAAAGGCGGAAGTGTGTCTGTCTGTCTGTTACCTCTTTACACCAAAACCTCTGAACCAATTTTGCTAGGCATAGAGATACCTAGCAAAATTGGTAGTCCCGAGAATAGGTATAGAATACTCATATTCCGGAAAAATGGTCGGTTCCCACGCAATAATTGGATCTGGGTGTAACGGAGTTGCGTGCTTCTTCTAGTTCGTTTATATTAACTCTAGCTGTCCCGGCAAACTTTTCTTTGCCATATAAAGTAGGTGTTTCGCCCGTATTATTTTATTGAAGTGACTAAATAAGTATGTCACCATGGCAACGTCGATCGCTATCCCGTCGCACAAACAATGGTGGCCGTCAGCCTCGAGTTGTAATAATTTGCTATTATTTATTCAACAAATGCACTTATATCAATATAAAAAGTACCCAGCAGTCGATTCTCAGACCCACTGAATATGCATATAAAATTTGGTTAAAATCAGTAAAGCCGTTTCGGAGGAGTACGCGGCCTAACATTGTGACACGAGAATTTTATATATAAGAAGATAGTGAAGTAGAAGATAGAATTGAGTCTGTTATGCCTTTTGTATTTTGTCTTTGAATAGAACTAAACTATCATAAAATATAAGTATGATTCCTATATTCAAGTAGTTTTTCAAGAAAGGATAGATAGATCATAGAATAATTATTATATAAAATATAATATTAAGATATTTGATTTAAAAAGCAAAAGTTGTTTTATGAGTATACGGTTTACACGTATATTATGACGTGTTTCTTTCTTTCTTCTTTCACGCAATAACTCATAAACAAACTTAATAATAATGTTCTAGTGTTTTGGATATTTTTTTATCTCAAAAAAGGTAAGAATGATAAATGATAATGTTTTCTTCGAATACAATGTTTTGATAAAAACTATATTTTATCTCATAGAATTCTATGAAATCATAAAAATGATTAACGAAGCTGCTATACGTAATAATAACTTCTCCGAAACTACGTGTTAATAACTGTTGGACTTCACAGTAATAAAAGCGCGGGAATTCCAGACTCTTTCGTAAAAGCACAGTTCGGGCTTTCATCAAACAGCCTTTGTTGTGTGTTACATTAATAACAAACGAATTCGTTTAAAATCGGCATTTGCTTTTGGAAATAGAAGCTTTGTACGATGTAGTTCTGTTTAGTTTCAAAAGCATAGAATTCTCATTCCTGATCTAGTCTATATCATAGATAACGAATAATGTATTAATGTCCTAATTATAATTAAATGAAGATTTAAAAATAAGCCTAGTAGCTAGTAGCATAGGATTGGGGCCGCCGTATACTCTAATGCGAAGGAGTCACAAATAGTCCCTCAAGGATTGCAGCGACGCCAGGGCTTCAACGACTTGCCTTTGGGAAAAAAAGCCCTATGCCTTATCTATGAAACTCGTCATTTAATTACAGCTAAGAACTTATTAATATTCGTCTATGAGTGTGGCAGTTAATGTCGAAAACCCAAAATTACCATTCTTTTGGCCACGCTTTTAGCTCCGACATGTATAAGTATAATTTAATTAACATTTCGCTTATGTGTGCACTTTAGCCAGTATTTCAGCGGGTCGTACATTATCACTGTTTAGTGCAACTGGTGTAAAGTACTATAAATCTGGGATTATCTAACCTCAGGAGGTTTTGCAGACGCTACGTTTAGGATTGGGGGAGAAACATCCAAATATTTGGTTAGAAATCTCAAGAGAATTGTCTTGTTCGGTAGCTGTGAAAGGTTAAATCCGTAATCATAGAGTGTAAAGTATGTTAATCCATACTAATGTTTTATTCAAGTGTCTGTCTATCACGTGTGCCGCTAATCCGTTGAAGAATATGTATTACAGTTTACATAGAGATTCATTGAGCCTCAGAAAATGTACGGTTACTGCGCTGTTATCGAATTTTCATTAAACACCTGCGCTTTATTTTATAACTATATAGTTGATGCCTGCAACTCCGTTGCGACACAATTCGTTTATCGCGCGGGAACCGTACATTTTTCCGGGATAAAAAGTATCCTATGCCCTTGCCCCTTTCACAGGACTTAAAGTATCACCATACCGTATATTAGCAGAATTGGTTCAGCAGTTTGGGCGTGAAGAGGTAACAGACAGATACACATTCGTATTTAGAATATTAGTATGGAAGTAGATTTTAACTTCTAATTGATTTAATTAACTTTTTAACTTAATTCACGCTCGTAGACATTTTGTTTTACGAACTATATTAGTCAGCATATTGTAGCATTTTTCAATTTCTCATACGACGTATCCTCATTTTCCACTAATCTTCTGCGGTTCAAAGGAAATTTATCGAAACAGCAAATACGTTTATCTCTGTCCGACGCAGATCTGTTAAATGAACCTTCAAAATTACCCTCATAATTTTGTGTCGCGTTTTTTTATTTCGTTACGGAGACCTTCGTCAAAGTCAGAATCAGTTAAGTTTAATAACGCTTATTTTCAGCACTTCCGATGTCACTTAACTCGGTTCCAAGTGGATTAGACCTGTCAGTAAGTCCAAACAAGGTTACGAATAAATTGAAAATATTTTGAACATTGATTGCTTTCGGAGACTCCCCTGGCGTAGAATTGCGTTATAGGTTATTGTATTTTAACAAAAAGTATAATTTACATAGTGCAGTCGCCAGAGGTTTTAACCTCCGAAAATTCTAATAGTGAATGGATTTATGTTTTTGAGGTGTCATTTTCTTTTTTACACTATAACTTGCAAAGTTTACCAAACATTTTTTTATGCTTTTAATTTTTTAGTTACATAATTAAAAATTAATATTTCACCATATAAAACCGGTCCAGAAAAAAAAAAATTCTTGTTCCTGTTATTTAATAAATAAATAAATCATTTATTTCAGACTAAGTCCATAATTTGTTAGTAAATACAATACTTAAAAACTATGTTAGTAGACATAATAATAAAATTCAATCAATCAATCAAAATTCAATCAATTTAAATATCTGTTTGGCCTGTTTGCGGCACTGGGTACCTGCACATGTAAACGTACCCAATGGCGCACAATGGGACAGTCAAATTTGTCACTAATTATCCTCAGAATGATGTTGGTGCTGTCACGAACTCGGGTCATCAAGGAGGCAACCCGCTTTCGTAAGACAGCTTGGAAGCCTAAGAGTATGCGCTTGTGCGAACATATTTGATGCGCTGCAGAATCGTGGCAGCCCCAACATCACTCTCAGTTAATGACTCTTATCCGATTGTTTACGTTGAAAATTAACCAAATACACAATTTTTAAAAAAGAAAGTTTGCTTTGCTAAGCTTATTAAGCTTATTAGCAACTATAAGATTTTTGCAAAGTTTTTAGAGATTAACGCTCGTCGTAACCAAGATAAAAGGGTTTGGGTGGATTTAAGGGTTGTAACGAAAAGTGTGTTAAGCTTACTTGTTGAGCGTATTTAATTTTTAGATGATGATGATGATGAAATGATAACTTTTAAGTACTTAAAAACGTTTAAATATCTCCAAAAATGTGTAAAATAGACCGAAAACATTTTTCTATATTTGTTGAGAATTTATTTAAGTGAGAGCAGAAACATTAACACAATGAAAGACTTTTTCTAGTCTTTCAAATATATTTAAACTTCCTACTTAAAGCCAGAAAAATATTGGGTGCTACAAATCTCACGTACATACTAAAGACGCATGCTGCGACCTATGTTTGGAAAATGCTTACCTGAATACAAAAAATATCAGTTCTTAACCTAATTTGTATTTTTTCCTTTAAGTATGTTTTAGCAAATATAATTAATGAAAAAAAAATATTCTGTAAAAACCTAACCAAAAGAAATAAAATACAGATTTTCTTCGAAATATCCGTGAAAAGTTTGTGCTACATTTTCAGAAAATTTAATAAAGTAAGAGCTAAAAACTTATACACATTAAGAAATAGAAGGCTTTGTTAAGCCTAAAAAATAATTTTAAACTTCCTATTTAACACCAAAGAAAAATAGGAACGCCATTTACCTGGCGAGGCACACAACAAGCACATTTGGAGGTATGCTCATCTACATACAAAAATATTAATTTTAAATCTAAATTATATATTTTTTCAACTTATTTTCTTTTTTTGGAATATAAGCAACGATACAAATCAGAAAAATAATAATATATTTTATTATTTTGCTATATATTTAAAAGAAAAAAATATGCAAATTTTCTTCAAAATTTTACAGTTTATGAGTTTACTTGAAGTGGAAGAGAACAATTTAAAAATCAAAAGTACAACTTTTCAATAGGTAAACTTTATTATTTATGTTATCAGCTACACATTCCTTTTTTCTTTTCAATTTTCATCCACTATTGCAAAAATCGGAGGTTTGCACCACCGATTTTTACGCTCTGGGAAATCCACTAATAATACTTTATAACTTTCCTCATTAGTTTGATAACAGCAAAAAAGCATAAATAAATAATAATATATTCCTTTGACATAGTTCATTAACTAGAAGCCTTACAATGTGTGGCCGAAATCATCTATTCGTTAGTCGCTAATCGATAAATCAAAATATAAGTATAAATAATCACTCCCATAGAAAAAAGGCAAAACAATCCTGAAGAGACTAAACAAAGTATTAGCCATAATCTAACCTAATTATATGAGACATCGATTTAAACCCACAAAGGCTTATTCTAATGGATTAAAAGTTAATCCTGTAAAGCTTTGATTTTAAATAGGAATAGGGATTATCGGGAATGCTATTAGTCGAGTCAGTGAAAAAAATATATGTCGCCGACCAATCCAATATACTTTTAATTGATTTAAAAAGTACCCTCGGTCGATCGGAGCCTTTACATTTTGTATCTCATTTTTCGACGCTCGAATTTAGCGAATGAAAGAATAGGCACCGATCTGGAAAATTTATAAACATCGTTATAATTAACTATTCGTTAATTTTTATGACATACTTATTTTACTTAAGTTTTTTGTAGACTGCGGAAATGTCGTAGAATTAGGTTTCATTTATGATTTATCCAGTGAACTTTATAGGATTTATCTATTAATTTTCTTACTATCATATCGTTACAAACCACGAAATCCCGTTAGAAGTAATTTAACATTTGTATAGCAGCTAATCAACCCTCGGTAAAAACTTGTAATCATATTTTCTTCCTGTAATCTCGCAAATCACGTTGATTTGTTTGTATACAATCATGATACCTATTAATAAATTGCACATAGAACTTTAGGTTGAGCTTTAACCTTAATATGTTATGTTGAAATCTATTATATTTTAACTACCAATACTGAAATTTATTAAAGGTAACTTCCATACTAATATTATAAATGCGAAAGTGCGTCTGTCTGTATGTCCGTCTGTCTGTCTGTCTGTCTGTTACCTCTTCACGCTTAAACCGCTAAACCGATTTTGCTGAAATTCGGTATGGAGATACTTTGAGTCCCGAGTAAGGACATAGGATACTTTTTATTCCGGAAAAATGTACGGTTCCCGCGCGATAAACGAATTTTGGCGCAACGGAGTTGCGGGCGTCATCTAGTATACTAATATTACAGGTATCGTTAATTTGTGTTAATAAAATTACTGAACTATCCTTATAGTTCTTATCGCGTCATAAGGTAGAGTTCCGATGGGATTTCACGTGAATGAACTGATATCCATGTCAAATATAATATTATATTATATTCAATACAATATAAAGTATATTTCATAATTTTTTGCTTTAAATAATTTCATCATTAATAGCAGTAAGTGGGCGTACCCAGGATTTCAGCTAGGGGGGGCAGCATGGTCTTGCACCCCCCCGCGCTGAAGTCCTGGGTATAGATATCCAGGTATATGAATCATGATATTCGGTCTGGTATATTGAAATCTTTTATCGATCTGCCGACTTAAGGCGACGCCTTGATAATTTGGCTGTAGCGATGCCGATTTTTCTCAGCAATGACTAAAGCTAAGAAACTAAAGTTCATTGTCAGTATTCATCATGTCTTTGTCTTTGAATTGCCCATAGAATAACACGATTGGACAACTATTATAACACACAATTATCAATCGAAAAGACCTCTGTAAAAAAAGGGATTCCTATTTTTCCAACAGAGGAGAGTGATTTAAGGTTCCAAAATTTGTACATAAATTGGTTGAAGCATATACTTTAATATGTGCATAGCTTATATGAAATGTATTTATGGTTTTTAAATTACGCGACAAAAACCATTTTGTCGCTTACGCCCTTTCCATTTTTTGCTGTTCCATTGCTTTTTTTCTATGAGAGGCCGGCCCGGCCTCTCATAGAAAACAAGCAATCTGAAACATATCCAACACGGTTTCTTACTTTAACGCGGCGTCACCTTAAGGCGAGGGGCAAGCCCATTTTGTTATTTCGTGACTCTCGGTTTACCTGTTTCAATATAATAAGGCAATGTAGAAAAATATGAGATATAAAGCACAATTATATTTAAAAGTAATACTTTCGCTGTAATTAATTTACAAACTCACCTCCGACAAATATCTTTGTCATCGAAATATAAGTATTAACTAGGATAATATTATATTTGAATAAATTGTTAGTAAATCTATATTAAAAAATGCTGAACCGAACAATTTTGTTTCTTAATATTTATTTCCAAAGATATTTTAAATAAACATGAAAAATATATAAGATCCGCCCCTAGTAACTACTTACAATTTTGTGCTAAGCTAAAATGAATCTTATTGCGATGCGTATACGCTTGGTCTTTGGTTGTGTGCAAGGTTATCGTTTTGGATTGAGATTAATCCCCGCCTTAAGGCAAAGCTGTCCCTAAATTTTGTAGGTCGATGTCTGTCAGTGCGAATATCGACGTAAAGAACAATAACATTCATATCAGCGCGCCTTGTACGGTGGCGGTTACGACGCTCACCGCTTCCTTGATAGGGCGAAATAGGAGAAAATTTTATTTTATTAATGACCGAATCATTTATTAAAAAAACTATTCCGTTATTGCCTTAGAACTATAAAAAAGCTATCCTATTTGTAAAAAAATATATATCATTGTCATTGAAAATTACGAGATATTCGAATGTGAAGTTATGGTGATATTCAAGATTTTTTACAGAATTACCACGCCATTTTTTAATATTATGTTCGGTAACTTTTTTATTTTGTTTCTTTTGAGTCTATGCTAATTTTGGTGTAAGAGAATTCCACATAATTTCTTCATACTGGAAGCTTAAAAATCAGTCTTTTCGAACTGGCCGGGCCTTAAAAGATATATTGTTTCCAATACTTCATTTTACGCAGAGTACATGTATTGAATTTTCATTTTCCATGAAAATTGACGTTTATTTTACCTTCCAGGGGGGGCGGGCGCAGCTGCTCCCCTGCGCCCCCCCCCCTCGGTACGCCCATGGCAGTAACTAATACCAATATTGCCAGCATTCGAAGTTCTACAAAAATAATTGAAACGGTTCACACGTAAATTGAAAAATAAGTTTGAAGGTTTTTGATTGAATTTGATAAATCGGTATCGGGAAGTAGGTCAGGAGGTTCATTATCAGGTGAGGGTGAGCTCGTTAGGGCGATTCAGTTGACTCGTGTTCGTGGCCCATTTTAAATAGCTTCGAGTAATGAAGCCAGCATCTTTTGAATATAATTTCCTTTTTGGATTACGGCAAATCTTCGCTGTAAAGTACTTATAATGCGCAATTAAAAGCATTCATTTTCTGAATTAATAATTTGAAGCTGTATATAAATTTTAATTAATGATAAAATGAATCAAAATATAATTACATATTATTATGTTGTACGGAACTTTGTTGCGTAAAAATATCCTAAGTGCTTTATGGGAACCTCAAGACGTATTTTCATATTAAATTCGAATCGCTTCAAGAGTTTAGGCGTAATGAGGCATTGGACAGACACACTGACTTATGTGACTGCATTTAGACTGGCCACATACACATGTTTTCCGTAATCGATTCCCGAATTCGATTTCCATGATATTCGGAATTCTGTGAGACTAGCGCAAACGTTCGTTTATTCACGAGCAAACGCGCCGGCATGCACTTGAAACGTATATGTGCGGAATTCGTTCGGTTCGGAAAAAGACGGACGTGTGTGTTAATTTACTTTCTACTGATTCTATGCATTCGGATTTCTGAATACAGAAAACGAATTCGGAAATTGTATGCGGAAAACATAACAGCTTAATTGAAATATCATAAATGGGTGCAATATTATAACAATATCACAGTGGGTACGTCATAGTGTGTGTATGATTAATAAAGGGAGTTTGAAATTAATTGAGTTTGTTCCCAAGACCGGCATCAGCGATTAATATCACAGTTCTTGTGTGACGGAGTAATCTATAACACACATTAGCTTTGTATCAGTCACGAACGCGTTATTATAATAATTATTTTAATAGGATATATTTTCATGCTAGAGGCAGCATCAGCATAATATAAAACAGTGAACTAAATATTTTGTTCGACGTTTAACAATTTCTGTATTCTGATATGACGTGTGCAATATGTCGGATTTTAGTCGGATTATTTACTGTAATATGTACTGTAATATGTGCTAGTAGCACCCTCAGCTCCGACCTTTCCGTAATATTCCCTAATATTTATGTACAGGCAATACCTTAACCCGCGATTTTGCTGTCGCTCAGTACCAGAAACCAGTGATATGACAGAGGATGTGACAGATGTAATTTTATAAACTCTTCAAAGTAACTTCTGTTAGGAACCAATATGATGATTTCACGGATTAAAAAAAAAAATACGGATGGAGCATTACATTATAAAGAGGTGAAGCATGCAAGGTACGACAATTTCGTCACAATTTCGTTTATTGTACACGTGACCGACACTCACACACGCTACTAGGTACTACAACCCGCTGTCATTGTACATAAGAGTGACGGCGCCAATGACACGCACACATCCTACACGGGCGGCCATTACTGTGCTTCACTCGGGATTAGACAAGGTTACATCCGTATTTTTTTTTAAATCCGTGGCTGAATTCAGAAAAATGCTTATACACATTCTGCGAAAAACTACGTTAGTAATATTATTATCTAGATGGAATCCTATCCATCTAGGAGGAGTGAAAGCATCAAAAAGTTGTAGAACGTAGACTGAAAAATATAGTTTACTAGATGGCGCCCGCAACTCCGTTGTGCCAAAATTCGCTTATCGCGCGGGAACCGTACATTTTTTCGGGATAAAAAGTATCCTATGTCCTTTCCCGGAACTCAAAGTATCTCCATACCAAATTTCAGCAAAATCGGTTCAGAGGCATACTTTCGCATTTATAATATTAACGAGCTTTTGCTATAAGAAGTATTATTATATACAAAATTTCATCTCCTATTTTAACCCCTGAGGCCCACTTGCGCAGATCTGAGTTAAAGTTAACTCTGAGTTAAACAGAATGTCACTTGGTGACATTGTCAAGTGAGTGATAGAGATGACATGATGTTTAACTCAGAGTTAATTTTAACTCAGATCTGCGCAAGTCCACCTTGGGGTTGGAATTTATCAAAATCCTTTCTTAGCGGATGCCTATGTCATAACATCTACCTGTATGTCAAATTTCAGCCCGATCCGTCCAGTGGTTTGGGCTGTGCGTTGATAGATCACCATGTCAGTCAGTCAGTCACCTTTAAGTTTTATATATAACTAGCGACCCTCCCCGGCGTCGCACGGGTATAAAATATATAGCCACTGAAAAAATGATTAAATTCGATAGCCTATGATCCTTCACGTGGTCTACTTCTTATCTGTGCCAAATAACATAAAAATTGCTCCAGTAGTTCGCGAGATAAGCCCTTTCAAATAATTTCCTCCGTTTTTTCCACATTCTCCTATAAGTCTTAGCGTGATAAAATATAGCCTATAGCCTTCCTCAATTAATGGGCTTTCTAACACTGAAAGAATTTTTCAAATCGGACCAGTAGTTCCTGAGATTAGCGCGTTCAAGTTGGCCCTTTCAAATAATTTCCCCCGTTTTTTTCACATTTTCCTCTATTTCTTCGCTCCTATTAGTCTTAACGTGATAAAATATAGCCTATAGCCTTCCTCGATAAATGGGCTATCTAACACTGAAAGAATCATCAAAATCCGTTGCGTAGTTTTAAAGATTAAAGGGAACATGAGGGAAAATAAAGCGACTTTGTTTTATAATAATATTATGTATAGAAGATATTATGGAAGTATGGATGGATTTTGTGGTTGGTGTAAATGGTAATGGTGTTGTATTCTTAGCGTGTTTACACACGGCGCCACAGTGGCAGCGCTTCTCGCCGCCGCGGCGCCGCAGAACCTGCGGTGTCTCCACCGCAGGTTCTGCGGCGCGATCATGGGTCCGACTAGTCTCGTAATATTATGTTTGTTGAAAACTGCGGCACCGCTCGCCGCCGCCGCCGCTGCGCCGTGTGAAAAGAACCCATAGAAATACAAGAGTGAGTATGCAGCGGCGCCGCCACGGTGGCGGTGCCGCTACCGCTGCGGCGCGTGTGTAAAAACGCTTAGGGTTAAATCAGACCGCAACGCGACGCGTAGATACATTTCAGATTTCAATTATTCGCCTGAGACGTCTTGCAAATCTGTCAAATCTATACAAATTACAAATTAAGAAATGCATCTACGCGTTGCGATCTGATTTAACCCTTACTAAGTGACATTTCTACACATCTTCATATATTTTTATTCATGGAATCCTCAATAATAATTAACCATAAATCATGATTTACTCACCGATGTCAAATCGATTTGTATGTTTATTCTCTTATTGGTATTCCTCTCAGTCGTCCAATTACGTGGCTGAGATTAGCCGGCCAGCTGAGAGGCTACGCGGCGCTACGAGCTACGACCTCTACGAAACCAATCAACATTTATAATGCCCCTGCTACATGTTTATTAAGTAACTCGACCACAGAATTAGTGTTATATTTTTATCTTGTTTTGACTGAGGCGAAATAAAAAGTTTGTGACATACTTTATAGATATCCAGCAGGGCTAGCATAACAACAGTAGACATTGGAAAGAATCAAAAAACAAAGGGACATGAGGGAAAAAACCGACTTTGTTTTATAATAATGTATAGATTATGTCTCTGACTTATTTGGCTTTCTGTTTATCACCAGGTTTTTCGTAAACTGTATAAATACATAGTTGATGACTAGGGTCCATTTAGTAAGGATCCTATATAAAGGATCAAAGCAAACACATAATGATTCATCATACTTGCCCTTGCCAAATATAACGCCCACGGTATATTTTCATCAATCATAATATTGACTCGGTAAACATCTTAGACATGAATAATTTAAACGGCAGTTGTTATTCTTGGAAACTCGACAAATTATACAAGTTGGTAAGGTAAGCGTTGTTTTTCGAAGACGAGATTTCAAAACCTACGCAACTTATATCCAGGTATCGAAACTACCTACACACTGAATTTAATCATATCTGGACCAGGTTAATAATATAGGATTGTAGCATGTGTAGCGATTGGAAGCTAAGGTCAGAATATAATTTATTTGCTTAAAATAAGGTCCAATGTTGTAGTTTAATTAAGATACCGTTTTAGTTCTCTTATTTTGCCTTTTGGTGCAAATTCTCTCCAATATCTTGTTTATATGACCGAAGTTAGCGACTGCCTCAAGAGCGTCTAATTTTTTTATTAACAGTAAGTGAATAGTCAAATTATATTGGAAGAATGGATTCGGTTAAATTAAAAACCTAAATAAACAAATCCTTACATCCGACATTAAATTTTTAACTTGCTAAATGACCCGGTGAACTTCCTATGACTTTCTTTCTGATATAAACTTTCCCTGGACTTCTGCGAATATTTCAGCCGTTTTCGAGTTTTAGCGAGACTAACAAATTCAACTGTTAATAATTTTTATGAAAAATGAAACGTTTACTTTCTTCAACCGCTGAAAATAACAAAACAGACGCCATTATATTCAGCCAGGCTACATTATTACAGTGGAACACGCTAATGAAGACAAAACAAAAGAAATATGAAGCGAAATTGTGTAATTTACACGGGAACGAACATCGTGTGGGATGTCTTCACAGTTCATTTGCGAGTTTGGGTTACTTCAGACCGCTTCTTCTAGTAGGGGAGCCCATGATAAATGTATAGTTATTCGAGTCTAGTAGTTTTGTTGATAAAGAAATACGAAGAATATAAGCAAGCGTTTTAGCAGTTTAGCGCTTTATTTTTTTATCTAAACTAAATGTTTTAGAAAAGTGCTCACTTAAGATTTCAGTTGAGTAAAATTAGAATAATAATTTGATGAAAAGTAATCTTTTCATTTTAAAGAAACTTATTTTCGCGCTTCTCTGATTTCCAAGGCTTCAGGACTTTAAGCGCTTCTTAAAGAGGTCTTTAGGAAGAGGCGTCTTAAAGAGGAGTAAGTACTTAAGAATTCATGCTTTTTATAAATTGGGATGGTCTTTAAATTCATTTTATTTTCAAGTCTAATCATCTATTAACAAACATTTTCTACACTCATATTATATGGCACGTGCGCGTTACTATCTAATCTACTCTTGGGCTCCCCTAGTCGTGTTTACCCCACAGTTCACAGTTCTGGAATACTTTGTTTTTGTAAAACCTTTTCACGCCCTATTAGCTTCATTTATGCGGGGGAAGTTATTTTACATGCGACTTTCTTCTTGTATTTTTCTTTTAATTTTAAACGGGCAATCTTCGCTTTTCTTTTGTTGTAATTTGTGAAAACTTTGTTGAAAGTTGGATTCCTATAAAACTTTGATTCTTAAATCTTAATATACCCTATAGTAAGATAATTATAATCAGTTAGATGCTTTTTTATTCGTTATACCATCAGTCATCACAAACAATCATTACTTCTTTTGCCTTTTTAGGATTCCGTACCCAAAGGTTAAAAACGGGACCCTATTACTGAGACTTCGATGTATGTCCGTCTGTCCGTCTGTCTCCAGGCTGTAACTCAAGAACGGTAATAGCTAGAGAGTTGAAATTTTGACAGATTATGTATTTCTGTTGCAGCTATAACAACAAATACTAAAAACAAAATAAATTAAATATTTAGAGCTATGAAAGGACTTAAACAAACTGAGAGCTGTAAACCAAGCTTCAAACAAATGAATATCTTGACTTTGCCCTGTCTATACGTTTATGAAGTAGCACTCTATGTATTTCAAAACAAACACCGATTTGTGTCTTTTCCTGAAACGAATCCCAACAGAAAGCACAGAAATGAGCATAGAATATGTGCCTTATCATGTAGAACGGAATTGTTAAATAGTAGTTTCTTCGGTATGGCACACAGAATCTTTAATAAAATTCCGAATGAAATGAAAACTTTGCCAATCCAGACTTTTAAAAAAAGACTATCATTATTACTAATTGAAAAATAGTATTACACAGTGACTGAATTTTTAAATGACGATGCCCTGAAATAATTTGACATGTATTTTCAATTGATACCAAACTAATAATTTTTTTTAAATCCACATTGACATTAATTGATATGAAATTGTTTTAATTATTTGAAGTAACATTGTTAATTTAAGTGAAATAGTGATGTACTTACCTACTTTAAAATATTTGTATACCTTGACGAAGTAATGTAGTGAAACCATTATTAAGCTTAACACCTGTTACATGTATTTAACTGCATTTTACAAATAAATGATATTCTATTCTATTCTATTTAAAAGGGGGGCTCCCATACAACAAACGTGATTTTTCGAACATTTTTTGCTCGGTATCAATGATGACAACAGGTAGGCACTGACATTTTCACAAAAACCTTAATTATATATGTACTTTAATAATTAATAATAACATTTAAATAAAATAAAAGTTTAAGGGGGACTCCCATACAAAAAACCCAATTTTTGGCTTATTTTTGCTCTATAATGGTACGGAACCCTTCGTGCGCGAGTTCGACTCGCACTTGGCCGATTATTTTAATCACATTTATTTTTTAAGGATAATAAATTTCCAAAATACCTACTAGTTAGAAATATACTGCCGCAACCTAAAACAAGCCCACACAGTAAGTGATATTTTAGACCAAAGTAAGTCCAAAATATCACTTGGTACTTTCAAACAGTATGCTTTTAGTGCAGTAAACTACTAAGCCTGCAGTAACCGCAGATCGGCAAGTGGCAACTTCTCAGTTCCACCGACAACTTTTATGCGGGACAGCTTTTGCCCTGGTTTGCTTCTGCTTGTTAATAAAAATTAAAGTGTTTATGTTTATGTAAAATAACGATTTTTATAATGATAATGCAATCTATGTTTGTTACATATTATGCACCCTCTATGAAAACCGGACTTAGCTGAACTTATATACTTTTGCCGAACACCAGTATCACATCATCATCAGTCAGCTGCAGTCAAATATCAACTCTTGGACTATAATAAACTTGAAGCATATATAAAGTGTTGCCGTCTCTCAGACTATACAGTTAAGACCACTCAAGAAGTTTCTTAATAAAATTGCGAAAGAACACGGAATACCGAAAATCGTGGTACCGCATCATCGTGGTGGTCCCAACTCCGTGGGACCTGATTTTGGTAGTCAGCTAGCTCACTTTAGATCTTACATCGATCGGGGTCGGTACTTGTAATTTAGGATATAGTCTTTTTATACAGAATAGCTCTGTTAGAAAAGTGATTATGTTAAAAGACTTAATTGTAATCTTATTTTAATAAATGTTTTAAATTAAATCGTTTTTTTGGAACTCCCGTTCGAGAACACTATAATTTGTTTGTCACAGGAATTGATTCGCGGACAGATGGAGAGGCTTTATATTTTGGTCGGGTTATGTCAAGCACAACAAACTATAACTTGGTCAAAATATGTATCCCCATCTGCTTATGAATTAATTCCTCTGGATCTTTAAAAATAATAGCCACGTAAAATACCATTTTTCAATAAGAATATTTGATTTGGCAAAATAGAAATATTGGCAATACTATTATTATTAAACATGATCACTTAGTAATAATTCATATCCTTACTTCCTTACTAATATTTTAAATATTATTGCGAAAGAGTGTCTGTCTGTTTGTCTGTCTCTGAACCGATTTTGCTGAAATTTGGCATGGAGATAGGTACTTTGAGTTCTAAGAATGGACATAGGATGGACAATGGACAATGGACAATGGACATACTTTTTAATTTTGGCGCAACGGAGTTGAGGGCATTACCTAGTATTCTATATTTTAATTTGCTTCAGTAACGTTAACTAATAGTTAAAAAAATTAAAGAATAAAATGTTTAGCATAATCTCGCAATACAAAAAGGGAAAAAATAAATGGTTCGAAACCTCGTTAGACAAATCACCGCGGCCTAACAACGGAGGGTGCATATAGAGCAGATTTCCTTTAAAATGCCATATCATATAAACGGATATTCAATATCATGTAGACTGGAGGCGCGGGTAGCTGTTTTATGAAACCGTTCTGAATATTTTCACCCTTTGCCCAATGCCAAAGTGAATATTATGTTCTTTTCCGCTATTCGTTCCTTTTTTTATTTAATAAAGTTCCTTTTGCTTATGAGAATCCTTGGAGACAATTTTCTAAGTGACTTAAGGATCTGTTTTTCCTTTCCGTCCGTCGTCTAGCGGGCGTAAAGCAGCGGTGAGTAAGAATTTTCTATGTAAAAAGTCTTCTATAGAGCTGTAATAAGAATTTTCTTTGTTAAATGTCACAGTCTTCTATGTATAGAGCTTATTGCTACAATTATTTACATAAACAACTTTCATTCAATGCTGTAATACAGCTGCTTACCGGAATTCGGATCTTATGTAACCCGAAAGATGTAATCATTGCCATAAGTTGGATGTTACAATCTTTTGTTTTTTTTTTTATTATCGCCAAGAAACTGATACCAATTTGTTGGCTAAAATAAAAAATAAACGAGGCTATAATATCTTTTTAACTGCATGTGCAGTTTGGTGGTTTTAAAGATGAGGATATTGATGTCAAATACTTGAATTATACAAATTAAGAAAGGCCTTGCGTAATTTGGAACCTGAAATTCACTTGTTTTTACACTTTCGTTCCTAAAAGCATTTCACTCTTATGTCCATAGTTTTCAAACGCTCGTTTCTTCATGGATTGGATATTGTGTACATTGTACAATTGCTTTGGAATCATCGTTAGAATGTTAGATGGGAGCGCAATCAGCCAGTATTGTGCTGTGTTTGTGCCTCGTGCTTTCATCTCGGCTCTTTGATATGCGTTTTGTGCATTTGACAAAACGATGTAACTACCATGTTGTTGTATTTAAATCATTGAAAAATGTATCTTACTTTTAAAACGGTCATATACTATTCATATTTTTGCTTATTGATTGCTAGATTTTTCAAGCGACTGTAGGTATACGTAAAAATTAGTTCCGATAGTTGTTTTTGCGACAAAATGTAAGTTAGCCAAGTACAACACGATAAAACAATATTTAAACAAATGAGGCAATGTTCATTACATCAAACTGTACATAATATTATTATGTACTTAATAAAGTTCGAATTCTAAACAATTCATACCGACTTTTAAAAATTGACGCACTACTTTTTGCACCGAAATGCTACAAAGTAACTACAAAGACACTATTACCTAGTTACCTACCTCAGCTTCTGCAGTGCAGAGGTAAATAATGGAGTGTCTAGATTCAAGAATATTTAGAATCAAGATCGTTAAAGATTCACGAGCGTTTAATATTTTTGTTCGGCGAATTTTTCTGTTCATAGGTCGAACTTAATTAAAACGAAAGTTCGTTAAAACTATTTAACGAAGGTCCATATCTGAATTACTTTATGCTCCAGAAAATATATAGGGTTTCAAATTAAAAATAATGTACGATTGATTTACAAAGTCATCATAATAATGATTATTATGAATACCATAATAATCTATATCATTATATAAAAGGCTTTGTCCTGAATGACATGAAAATGGAATCACGCTACGGCCGAAACCAGTTATTGTAGATACTTGAAATTTGGTCGGAGTATTCTTCGTATGACGTAGGCGTGCGATAAGAAGGGATTTTAAGAAATTCCTCTCCTAAGAGTGTGAAAAGGGGGGATAAAGTTAGTATGGGACAACTGGGAAAATTCGCATCATTATTATTTGATGTATTTTATGGAAGATGTAATTCATAGTTTGTTGAAATTTATCCTTAAAAGTCGTTAAAAAGCATGAACAGTTTACAGCGCTATACAGCGTTTAGCAGTGGCTTGCAGCGACGCAGGGAGTTAGAGACGCCAATCATTGCTTTTTGCCACAAGAGACATAATCTGTGGCAAAACTTACCGGGGTATGTTATGGCTGTTTTACACGTAGCCTGCATGCAGGAGTCACAATAAAATACTATTATCGTAATCAACAATTTATTAGTTGTTAAATGTAAATATTAACTAGGTATATATTTGTAACAATTTATTGTTGTTATGATATTATTGTTTTCTTATACTTTTGTAGAATTTAGAAAGATTGTCTTGAATGGAGGGCTTATATTAAACATTCTGTTTTGTCATCATAATATTGTAAAAAAAATATTTGGCGTTCGAAATTCAAAATTAATTATTCCTGTTCGTTCAATTGGTGTTTTTTTTTTCATCGAGATTAAATTTTATGCACATAAAATTATGTAAAGTGCCAAAAATTTAAAAATATTTTTTTTTATATGAAATGAACTAACACTTTTACAAATCTATTTAATTTATAATAATATATACATATTATCATAATATTATCAATAAAAGGCTTCTTCTTCTTGAATGATAATATAATAATCATAATACTTACTCAATAATTTTCAGTATTATTATAATTATTATACATGGTGAGATATAAGCGTTTTGGGCGAAATCTAGGGTTAAAACAATTATAGTCCGTCAAGAAAGTCATGACAGGCGGGAAAATTTTCTAAACGTAATCACTTTTTTAAGGTGTATTTTTTCTTTGTATTTTCTCAGAGGACGCTTATTACATTTTAAATATTGTCACCTTGGACATTTTTATCTCTAATTAATAAAGTTCTCATATTTTTTGTTTTATTAAAAAAAAATCCCGCCTGTCATGACTTTCTTGACAGACTATATGCAATGCAAAATGCAATTACGATAAAACCTAAACCACAGATCGTATCTAGACTGAAAATTTTGGGGAAGTGTTCTCCGTATGACGCAGACGTGCGATATAAGAAGGGATGTTTCGAAAAATCAAATTAATGTTATTATTAAGTTCTGTAATAATACTTGCTGTCCCGGCAAACGTTGTTTTGCCATATAAAGTATTATATTGAGGTGATTAATAAGTATGGCACCATGGCAACGTTCATCGCTAGCCCGTCGCACAAACAATGGTCGTCGACAGTCTCGAGTTGTAATAATTTACTATTATTTATTCAACAAATGCACTTATCAATATAAAAAATAGTAGTATTTCCTTAGTCTTTGCAGTAGCCGATTCTCAGACCTACTGAATATTATGCATAATATAATATAAAAACCAGTGAAGCCGTTTCGGAGGAGTACCTACGGTAACTGACATTGTGACACAAGAATTTTATATACAGTGTGTAACAAAACTAGGTGATAATACTTTAGGGTGTGTACGTGTTCCTTGTAGAGAGTTCACTGTGAAAGTAACAGCGCTGAAAGACGATTTTTTTTTCACTTTTGTATGGGCAAGGGCCCGAGCGTCACCAGTTTCCCCATACAAAAGTAAAAAAAATTGGTCTTTCAGCGCTGCTACTTTCGCAGTGAATTCTCTACAGTCTACGAGAAACACGTACACATCCTAACGTATTATCACTTAGTTTTGTTACACCTGTATAAGATTATTATTTTACTAGCTGTCCCGGCAAACGTTGTTTTGCCATTTAAAGTATTTCTACTTCATCAGTTGATACAAAATCTTACCCCTCTTTTATTCCCTAAGAGGGGTGAGGGGGAAAATTTCATACACCAGATGTTAAGTTGGAAAACATAGTTAATAATATGAAGTAAGTCCATTAAAGAAAAAAGTTTGATACAAAATCTGACCCCCTCTTTGGTCCTCTTAGAGGGGTGGGGTGAAAATTTTTTATTCACCAGATGCTAAGTTGGAAGAAGACAAATATATCTGCGAAAACCGCATTCAAATCGGATCAGTAGTTTTCGTGTGATAGTGGAACAAACATACAGACAGACAGACAGACAGACAAAAACTAACCACATTTTTGGATTCTATAGCGATGTAGTGACACCCCCGCTTATTATTTTTTTGAATATTTATAATGTACAGAATTTTTATTTCTACAATTATTATATCGACACTGGAAATATCACTTAACGTAAGGGACACTTTGGCGAAAATGAGTTATATATATCATTGGATTCAGAATTTCAAGCTCTATCGCTTGGCATACTTGAAATTCTTCTATCGTTAAAAAAATGTCCCTTACAGTACACATTTTTTAAAGTCAAGACAGGTTTTTTCCTAAAAAAATTGATTTAACGGACGTAAATATTTTTATGTGTTAAAAAAATAACGTAAATGCTTTTAAAGTAAAATTCAGTCCCTTACGTTAACCTTTAGCTTAGTACAATTCTCTTAACATGTCCTTTACGTTAAGAATTGATACATAATAACTGTCATAGCTTCACCAAAATTTGTCCCTTACCTTAATCTTAAATATCATTTTTCAAGTAAGAAGAAAATTTTTGGCACCTACTCAAAAAGTATTATCCGTAAAAGATTAAGGTTTTCTATAAAGTTTTAGTGTTTTAGCTAAATCTTTAGCCTTTAGTTACACACATGTAATGCGGTCAATTGTATATAGCTAGCATTAAGGATGACAATACTCTCCTGGCTGCAAATGAAATCGAGATACAAGAACTGTTGCATTGTAGAGAATGAAGCAAATGATCAATAACTTGGGCCTTTCAATTAAAAAAGGGAAAACCAAAAACATGGTCATAGACAGAACAGCATCTGTCTTTAAGGATCCAAGACATGGACTCTGAAGTCTGCAGACCGCAGACGTATCGACGCCGTCAAGGGTGCTGGAGGAAAATGGTCTGAATTCCATAAACTCCTTTCAGAACCAACTCATCCATGCTGGCTAAACTAAACATAAAAACAAGGTTCTCTACCATCTGTCTTATAACGCATCTTAGAATATTTCAGACACATTACCAGAAAAAAGGAGGAAACCTTGAAACCATGGTATGGAAAACTCATGATAATTGGCAAGATTGAGGGGAAAAAGACCAAGGAGCCGCTGTCTCATGCGTTGGTCTGATCAAATCCGTACCACACTTGAGTCGACTGTCTGCGACACTCTTCGAGTGGCCGATAATAGAAATAGCTGGCGTAACACCATAAAAAGGAAGGTCATAGAAGGGGAAGGTCATGACTGGGCACTGGCGAAGCAGCTCTAACAGGTGCGATAAAAGAGAGCAGTAACTCCTGATAACGTGAAATGAGGAGCTTAATGCCAGGTCAAGAACAAACATTTAGACTTGTGGTGTACGATCGCTAGTTCAGGTTCACAGAAAGAGACCGCAGAGCGGAACAGGGAGGAAGAGCCATCTTCCATTCGGCTCAGGAAAGAGATTTCGGTAAGACAACAGAGCAGAGACGTGGTTTAGCAAAGTTCCACCTTGTCTAAAGGGGCTCTGGGTGTAGATGGGAACAGTCCCGCCAAGGGAAATGTTTCAGTCTGCCGAAGTTCCTTATTTTGCTGGAAATCCTATCCATTATGTGGTAGACCAGCCAGTCGTAGTGGGCTTATTGTGTTAGATTTTAATATATTACATCAAACTTCCTCCAAAGCATATTTTTTTATGTCCTTTACAGTAGATTTGTGTCGCAGTTTCATATGAAACTTGGTGCTTACTTTAATATGGCATAGTTGACATTGAAAAATTCAGTCTGTAAGGGACAAATAAGCAATTTTTTTAATGTAAGGGACATGCTATTTTCTAAACGCGTAAATTTACGAAAATATTTTTTTTATAGTTATATAGCCGACAAAATTCTAAGAAATTTTGCCACCTTTATGGTCGGACTAAATGATAAAAAGTTACAGACGAATTTGTAAAAAAAAAGTTGTTTTTTCGCTCTCCTGAAAAGTCGTGTTTTGTCCCTTACATTAAGTGACATTTCCGGTGTCGATATGTATAGATGAGTAAATTATGTCTTGACTCTTGACTGACCTGACTGGCTGACAAAAAATAGCATTCTAAATTCGAAATTCAAATTTATGCATGACAGTGAAACTCATTTTGAAATCTAGTAATTTTATTATTGTGATTTGCGATAGCTGGCGATAGCTTTCTTATTTTAGTTTGTGTTATTTTATTCTGATTGTAGATATTGTTTTAATTCCTTTGTCAATTAAAAAAATATATTTTTTGTGTAATTATTAGGTATTATTTAAGTACTTATAGGTTTTGAGTTTTTGTGTTCAATTTATCAGTTTAAAATTATCTGATAATATAGATTTTTAGTTTTGTAGGTTAACGGAGTATTTAACGTAAATTTAGCTACCCCAGCAGGTTGCCGAAATGACTGCCGGCGCCGTATCAAGCGCATCATTTTTATTTCATTTTATTTTTAATGAAAAGACTTAACAGAAGGCCTACTTAACCACGGATACAGCAGCCGCCACGAAAGGGGGGCTCGGGGGCGCAGCCCCCCGCCAAAACAAAAACAAACACAATTCAGAAAGTCCAAAAGTAACCTACTTTTGGAAATAAAAGTAGGTTAGGTTAGAAATTAGACCACAACACAGAGGGAGCCGAGCGTGCTGCGGCAGTAGCCTGCGACCGTTATAAAATAAAAGGGGGGCTCGGGGGCGCAGCCCCCCGCTAAAACAAAAACACAATCCAGAAAGTCCAAAAGTTGGTTAGGTTAGAACTGTGACTGTGCTGCGGCAGCAGCCGGCGACCGTCACAAAACACGCTATGCAAATTGCCGAGAATAAAACTTGATGTAGCCTCAGAATCCCGAAAATTTTAAAGGTGAGTAGCTCCAATACTGGGGGGTTTCTCAGTGTGGATTCGGTACAGAGGGTGTTTACCCCTCCTCCCCCCTCCCCCCTCACCGCCGCTCTCCATCAATTTTGGGATAGGCTTCCGAACCTTTAACGTTTTTTTAGTTATTGTTTGTTTCTCTATCTATAGGTATCTATCTATCAATGTCTATAGATATAATAAAATTGTAGAGGTAAAATTTTTGTACATCTATACTAATATTATAATTCTGCAGAGTTTGTTTGTTTCTTTGTTTGAACGCGCGAATCTCAGGAACTACAAGTCCGATTTGAAAAACTATTTTACTATTGGATAGCCCATTTATCGAGGAAGGCTATCAAAAAGCTACAAAGTCGCTTTTTTCCCTCATGTCCCTTTGTTCCCTTTAATCTTTAAAACTACGCAACGGATTTTGATGATTCTTTCAGTGCTAGATAGCCCATTTATCGAGGAAGGCTATAGGCTATATTTAATCATGCTAAGACTAATAGGAGCGAAGAAATAGAGGAAAATGTGGAAAAAACGGGGGAAATTATATGAAAGGGCTTATTTGAACGTGCTAATCTCAGGAACTACTTGTCCAATTTCAAAAATTCTTTCAGTGTTAGATAGCCCATTTATCGAAGAAGGCTATAGGCTATATTTTATCACGCTAAGATTTATAGGAGCGAAGAAATAGAGGAAAATGTGGAAAAAACGGGGAAATTATATGAAACTGCATGACGCCCGCAACTCCGTTGCGCCAAAATTCGTTTATCGCGCGGGAACCGTAAATTTTTCCGGGATAAAAAGTAACTTATGTCCTTTCCCGGGACTCAAAGTATTTCCATATCAAATTTCAGCAAAATCGGACCAGCGGTTTGAACGTAAAGAGGTAACAGACAGACAAAGACACACTTTCGCATTTACAATATTAATATGGATTGCTTATTATCTTAAGAACTACTGGAGAAATTTTTATGTTATGCGGCAAACATGAAGAATAGACCACTTGAAGGGACATAGGCTTTTCTTTTTGCGGAAAAATGTACGGTTGTGTGAAATTCCTAAATTACGCATGCGAAGCTGTGTGGAATATCTTTATATAATAAAATCGTAGGAAAGTCAATTCTGTACATTGAATATTTTTGTACAATAAATAATACTTGGGATGTGAGGGGATGCTAACGCGGACGAAGTCGCGGGCAACAGCTAGTAATTAATATTATTAGTAACTGTTAACCCTTACTACATATTTCTCAACCTATCAAGGGTGCTTGACCCTCTTGTGACGAGATTGGAATTTTGTAACCAGAACTGTCTTTAGATTAAAAAAAAAATGTTATAATCTCCTTTTCTGTACCAATAAAGATATTATTATTATAATACCTCGAATTAAACATAAATACTGACAACAATACTTATTAGTATCATTGTACTTACTAGAGGTAGTGCGTACTTTATTTATTGTTTGCATGGTTTATCTTCGTCTGAAAGCTCAAACCAGTTTGATATTATTTGTAAATCGAAGTCCATACCCGGTTCCGAATTTCACATTCATAGCATCCTACTTCGAAATACAAATTTTCGAGTTCTGGCAACCAGTGTTGCTGCAGCGTGCTTGCTACACATGGGAAAATTTTCAAATTCTGCCAAACGATATTTCAGTAAAGGATCAGTTTTATACAAATTTATATGTTGAAATTTACAATAGGTGCCTCATAGCCAAACGATCCGAAATCAAACTAGAAAGACGATAGTATGAAATATATTTTTGTAGTAAGTACTATTTGGCGCTATTATACAAAAAAAAAAAACTTATTGAATCGGTTTTGAAATACAAATTAAACAATAAGTATATCAAGTTATTAATTTCACTTCAGTATGAATTGAAATAACATAATTATTATGTACTTATAAATTATTATTCACAATACATCGTGTCAAGTTATTTAAATTTTTATACATAGTCGAACGAAAGAAAATTTTTCTAAGTGCTTGTTACAAAAATTAGCATGATCTTTGAGACCAGAAAAGCTTTCTATTAAACGAATTGCAATCAATTTCGATTCTAGCTCCCCGTTATTTTGTTGCTAACTGCAATAAAACTTATTGGAGCTTATTTGCGAAGTAACATTTCAAAGCGAAGTAATTAGCCTCTGCGATCGTCGAGCTGTATTAAAATGTACTCAAGAATTTCACTCGATAAACAAAACTGATTTACTTAATCAACTCAAAGGAAGCACTTAACTTATCTATAAGTACTATTTTTTTTAATTACATAAGTAATTTGTTGGAGACGTGGAGACCAAACTTAAAACTTGGCTAAGTCGGTTTCATAAATAAACTAGTATTTTAATGATTGAGTGATTTTCGAATGTTATTTAGTGGCGTTGTACACTTTTATGGATAAGTAAGATAGAAAATTCGTAAGAGGGAGGAGAATAGACCGCCGGCGCGACGTAGAACACGAAGTTAATATCTCTTACGGTAGAAAAAAGTAAGCTGTGATATTCGTCCACCCAAATTATACAAAAATCAACAAAAGTAGAGCATTATTCAAATTTCCCATGCGTACTATGTGCATTGTGCAGTACGAAAACAGTAGGGCTTTTTAATTTATTCCCATTGTAAATTTAACACTATTTGCAAGAAAAAGAGAAATGAAACGCGTAAACCGTGTTCTGGGGAGAATACGGAATGACATTTCATTTCCATCCCCCCCGATATAGATGTTGCCATGGCCGGTTAAACACCACCCGACTTTTATTTTGCATGTTATTAAAGTGGAAAATAAAAAGAAAACTTCGTGAGGAATTACCATAAAAAGGTGAGTTTTATTGCGAGAGTTCAACACGGTCCATTGATGAATGGTGTTTCTAAATTAGTTTTCTGTGTTTTGGCAATTTTTTAATGAATAACAAAAATGGGAATCATATTATTTATAAAAATTGAGGATGGATGGATTGAGGAGGCTTTCCAATAGATGTCATTCCTGAATGACATCTATTGGAAAGCCAGCGAGGAATGTTTACTATTTGAATTCTGGTTAATTAACAACATAAAAATGTTATGTATGGGGCCTTATGAGTATTATAACAAACATAAACCTTTTCCTTGGCAACTTTCAACTTTTTTTTTAATTTTCTTTTTTAAACCATTTCGTATCAATCTTCAACTGAATCTTCTTTATTCGTCAGCAAAATTATTATTCATTAATTTTATTGTATCAAAGTATCCAACCGGAAGAGACAGAAGAGTTTACATTCAGTTCGTGTTGTGGAATTAATCAGAAGTGGGATCGAAGTGGACTGGAGTTCGTTCGTGCGTTCGTGCAGGTCTTTTAAGACCCATATTTATGGATACCGTCCCGTCTCGAAATATACGATTTGTTATTTCTGCTTTAATAAACAGTGCTAGTTTTAGGAGACTAACTTGAAATATGTTACTAGGTAGGTTAGATATTATTAGGTAGTTATATTTAAAGCATATTTGTATAAATACAATTTTTTAGTTCAAAATTTCTTCAAAAAGAGCAGTTCTTTTCAGATTTTATTAGTAATTTTGAACTAAACAATTTTTTTCAAATTAATAAAATCTGAAAAGAATTGCTTTTGACAATAAAATAAATATTAATTATAGTAATGCTTATAAGCATCTTGATTTATAAACATAATTGAGTATTTCAACAAATTTGTTTTTTGATGAATGGAAAGATCGTATATAAGTATAAGTTTTATAACAAAACATTTTTGTTTTTTTTTTTTTGCAATAATTCAAAAGTTATTTCAAAATAAAAATTGGAAGACACGCCGACAGCTCCGGCACTAGCCCGAGCGCCTGTGACGTCATAATTTTAATTTTCACCACAGAACAATAAAAACAGTAGTACTAACATACCACGAATTGTTTAACAAACGAATGTTTTTAATGAATGCGTACTTCTAAACCCAAAGCCTTAAATTTATTAAACTGAAAACCAAAACACACATTCAGTACCTACTCAAAATAGAGTTTGTTTTACAATAAACAAAACGGGCACTTAAGACATTTCTTATTTCGAGTCATAGGAGAATCAGTTTATATTGTGGATTTACTAAAAAGATTAGCTACGTACATGGCATATTATAGCTTTACAATTTTGACCTTCAACTTCAATGAAATAAGGTTAATATTGCCGTATACTATTGAAATGTATTTAACATTGTGATTTGTGACGCCACATCTCAATGGCGCTATTATAACCCAAGCAGCAACCAAGCGTAATGAACACCTTCACAGCAGCCAATATAGCACTTAACGCTGTTTTAGAGCTGTGTAAGAGCGTTGAAGAGATATTGTAGTGTTATAATGTCGGTTTAGGAGTAATTATTCAGCTCTAGCTGTATTAAGTCTGTATTAAGAAGTCAAAGTACGCTTAAAGTTCTAAATCAGTGTATCGAAACTGTCATGTACAGCTTTAAGTTTCCTGTAGCGCTTTGATCCAAATTTTAGTATTAAAGTTGTACAATAGCTGTATTATGCATACCGTCACTTACTTCATACAGCTTAGAACTTTATTATGGTGGTCCTCAAATCTTATATCTGTATTATGGAGTAGCCAAACTCTCTTCTACAGCTTCTTTTTCTGGTGTAATTGTACACCCTTTTACTGACTAAAGCTGTATATTTTCTCTCTTTGAGAGTAATAAACAGCAATAATAGTAAATTTATTCGTTTATACAGCCCATCAATCGCTTCAAGCTGAATACTATATCCATTACATACATATATAGTACATAGTACAGCTATTAGCGCTATAAGACCATCAAAATAGAATTTAGGCTGCTCAGCAAATTGTCGCCATTTTATCAATTACAAATCGAAGATTACGAACATGAGTACATAAAAATTAGACTAATGTTATTATATTTATCAATATTTTTAGTTTGTCCAACAACCTTCTATGCACCAACGAGGCTACGTCCATTAATTCAAGCTTTTTAATTTCTAACCTATAAAAATCATATTTAGTAACCTTATTTAATATCTCTTCCGTTTATTTTTTATCACAAAACATATATATAACCACAATAAATTTATTTTTGCACGATAATGCACTGTATCCTGCCCCTATCGAATCTCCTTAAACACAGCGTTTATAATATGTTACTTTAATCAACACCTATTATAAACGCCATCATTAAAATATATCTTCTGTTTCGTTTTAATTCTTTTGTTACTCTGTTCAACAGACTTTTTACAGCGTAAAGCTGAACAAGTGAGTTACAATGGAATAATTGGAGTGTATTGGTTTCTTCGTACACCATAGTACAGTCGCAATACAGCTATATACAGCCTATTTTATGCTTATACAGCTACTGTACAGCCAATATAACGCAAAACGCTGTATAATTTGTGCCCATTTCAGGGGTATAAGGGCTGTATAAGCGCTTATACAGCCTTTATGCAGCCTGGATATACAGCATTAAGAGTATAAACGAAAAATACAGCTGTTATACAGCTTGTGATGCTGCTTAGGAAGTCACGTGACTTTATTTAAATTTCATGAATTTATAATTGTTGATAATTAATTGAAAAAAACTTTTTCAAAGGTATTTGCATTCAATATTATTAATAATAAGGTTTTAAAATACATTTAAAAAATCGATAATATTTTTTTTAAATACTCAATTATAGTGTAAAAGGTCAAAATTGGGCTAATTTTAAAAGTGCCGACCAACGCAAATAAATCCATTATTTTAATAGAACATAATCTAAGGAATATTTTTTATTATTACACCAAAGTTGTAAGTCAAGTCTCCGAGTTGTTATTTAAGGTCAAACTTTTTTTCATAACATGTAATAACTAAACTTATTTTATTAATTAAACTTATTGCTTTTAATTAATAAAATAAGTTTTATTACATGTTATAAAAAAGTTTGACCTTGAATAACAACTCGGAGACTTGACTTAGAACTTTGGTGTAATAATAAAAATTTTAATTATTCCTTAGATTATGTTCCGCTTAAATAATGGGTTTATTTGCGTTGGCCGGCACTTTTAAAATTAGCCCAAAATTGTATGGACGTTGGATCTTGTCCTTTGTAATATACATATTAGCCAATTTCAATAGGGCTCTATGTGAATGTTTTATGATATAACCTATGAGTTATGACCTAAATTAATGTTATAACATTAATATTTTGGGTATGAATGAGTAATCTAAATATTACTCATTCAACAAACTGCTTATCTGTATGTGTATTGTGTATCAAAAAATATTATATAACACCTCAAACCGAGTACCGATATTCAAACTGCATTTCAAAAATTTCATTAAAATACACTGCTTGGTATTCATCATTGTTCTTAAATACGAAACGTTAATTAATGTTGAAACCTCCCGTTTAATTTCACAGATTTTCATATAATCTCCCAGCAAAAACAATTTTGAGAGAAAATTTGAGTTACGACCAAATAATACGCCCAAGGCTCTCGAGTCGGACAAGTCTTAAACGCCGCGAAGGGTAGGATTAAGTATTCATTTTAGTTTGACTGAGTTCTACGACCCTCGGTACCCTTTGGCTAATAAACATAAATTTCCTCAAAGTGAATTTTGATATTAATCGTTTTTTAAATTTTATAATTTTTATGCTAAGTAACCTTTGTAAAGCTATTCTCTGTAGCAGGTAAAATTTTAACTTTGGAGGTTTAAATATTTTTATACAACTTTAAACTGGACAGGCAAAAAAACTAACTACAACGCAAAATGTCAAATGGTTAAAATCAATAATGGACGCCATAATTTAAACCATAACAGCTATCGTTTCGTGAAAATTTACTATGGCTCACAGTGTTGTTATAACGAATATTTTTCTTGTCGATTTTTACGGATAATTCATTTTTTATACTCTCAATATCCTTACCTGTAGCTCTAACAAAAAAATAAACCGGCCAAGTGCGAGTCGGACTCGCGCACCGAGGGTTCCGTACAAACCTGCAAGGTTTACAAAGTTCGTTCATTACGACAATCGAGTCATAACTATGGTATTTTTATTGCAAAATGAAATTCATAACATTACAATGGGGAAAGATGGAGGAGCATAAATTTAAGACAAAGATCTCTTTATTTATAGTATCAATGGTTGTACTTTTGCGTTTTGCGTTTTTGCGTTGACTTAGAATTTTTTTTTTTTCACGGGTTAAAGGCAATTAGATCTAAGTATTTGATATGAATTTCAACTTGATAGCTCTACGCGTTCATGAGGAAAAAAGTAATAAGTTTATATTTATTAAAAAATATATATTTTGTAATGTAACTAAAAATTTAAGGTTTTCGGAATTTTTCCTTTATGTGTGCTATAAAACGTTGCTTCATGCCAAATTTCAAGATTCTAGGTCGACTGGAAGTACCCTTTAGGTTTTGATTCCCTTGCGAGTACTTGCGAGTTTCAAAATATGCAGCTTAAATTGCTGTTTCTTTTGATTGCGTTGACATAGAAGTTTGATTTTGTTACAGCTTAAAGGTATTATAGACCTGAGTATTTGGTATGAATTTCAATTTAATACCTCTACGCGTTTATGAGGAAATGGGTAGTAAGTTTAAAATTATTAAAAAAAAAATATTATGTGATGTAACTAAAAATTTATGGTTTTCGTAATTTTTCCTTTATCTATGCTATAAGACGTTGCTTCGTACCAAATTTCAAGATTCTGAGTTCACGGGAAGCACCCTGTAGGTTTTGATTCCCTTGCAAGTGTCGAAAATTTGCGGCATAAACGGCTGTATCTTTTGATTGCGTTGGCTTAGAAGTTTGATTTTTTCACAGCTTCAAGGGACAGTAGACCTGAGTAATTGATATAAATTTCAGCTTCATGCCTCTACGCGTTCCAGAGAAAAAGGGTCTTGACAGACGGACGGACGGACAGACGGACAACAAAGTGATCCTATAAGGGTTCCGTTTTTTCCTTTTGAGGTACGGAACCCTAATAAACGCAACAGACATCTATCAAATTTGGAGGTCAAAGTTAAGGCTTAAGTTAAGATAGCCTTAACTATAACCATAACTTTGATCATAACTGTGACTATAGCCACGCCTCTGGTGCAACCCACCCTTAATGTGATGATTTTAATACTAAGATAATGGGTGTTATAACTGTTCCCCACATTTTAATTTTTTGACTACACTGTGCACTGTAGTCTACGTCTAATGTTTAAAAAAAATAAAAAATAAAATAAAAAATCTTTATTAATTTCTCCCACAATACAAAAGACCACTGGTCAGTGGTCTTTTGTATTGTGGGAGAAATAAATATGTCTTATATACTGTATACCATTATATACTGTAGTCACAGCATATTAAATAAGACATTAGATCACAGTTAGTTGGACACTGGCGACCACTGTCCCACGTATTCAAACGCAGCTTTTAGCAATAGATGAAATTATTCAAGGGGAAGGCGAAAACGGAGTGTCACTAGTGTTACAACAGAAACAATAATTCTAATCAGCGTAATTTGAATTTAATTGTTGTAAAACACAAACACAAGCGTTGAACCTCCGAATTCGACAAACATTGAATTAATTGTAGGCAATCACTTGATTCTCTTATTAGTTGTATCTCACCCTCTTAGTTCGGAGATAAGAGAGATTTACTACTGCCTCTTAGCTTAACGAGGCAACTTTTTGTCTCCAAGTAACTACGTGGAAATAAATTAAGTAAATTATACGACAACTCGCGACCGTATGTGTGATTTATACGAGTATTCCCCAACTTTGTTATAACTTGTAAGTGAAGTGAATCTTTGATATTGTACTTTGTTAAGTCTTTGCTTGTTGGCTCCGGCCATGTTAATTTTAGCTACTTTGCACCATCACACTCTATTTACTACTTACTGACTAATAATTAATTGATAAAAATTAAGTAATCCTTTTAAACAAATATACATAGTTTTAAATTAAGATTCAATTTAATTTCCTTTTAAGGAAACTATGTAGAATTGTAGATGTAACCTCCAACTTTATGCGCGTAGTAATTTTCCTTTTTAATATTGCTTCCCTGGATCTCAACTAACTCCATACCAATTTTATCCAAATCAGTTCAGCAGTTTAGTCAGACTAACAGACACATTGCATAATTTAGGTTTAATATCAAGTACTCATGGACAAGAAGTTTAGATAGGTATAATACATTAATTATTAACAATCGCTATACAAAAAGAAAGTTACTTACAAGAAAATCATAGCTCATACTAAATAAACAGGTTAGTTAGCTAGATCTTGAACATAAACTACCTAGAGAGAATAGTAAACTAGTGGTTAGAGTTGTACGCTATAATAACCCGTCAGAGTTGGTCTCTTGAAATGCAAGGTAATAATGACTCGGCGATTGAGATGTCAGGAACAAACGTCCAACTAGGAGAGTTTATATTTGCTTCAACCGCAGTCCGCAGCTCGTCAAGTAAATTGATTAAATATAATAATCTAGTTTGTGTTTTTATATCTAGGTCATAACATAACGATTTTCAATAACTATGTTTTTCCAGGGCAAAAGTTTTCATTTAACAGCCTTACGGGTAAATGTAGAAAATATTAATTTGCATCACATAATAATGTAGCCTGAAATCTAATAATACTCAAACCCAAAAGTTGTTAATATTGTATTACGTATACTTATTAGTTATTTCTCATTTATAAAGGAAAATAACTAAAATACAAAACCGATCCTAGACTAAATAAGGCCGTGTTTCCACCTGCAAGCAAACTCGCGAAAGTCTTGCGTGAGTTTCTTGCAATATTGTTTACATTTCATACTAATTCCTGAAATTTATTGCTGTAATAAATGTCGTGCGAGAAGCTCGCGGATAAATGCTATACGAAACTAGACCGGATATCGGCGATGACCAACAGCGAGATCTGTCGCGAGTCCTCGCAGACATGTTTAGACATGCTGTCGCAACTACTCGCAGGAAGCGCTTGACAAATTGTCGCGACAGCACTTGCTACGGGGTTTATACTTGCAAGCTGCTGTCAGACAGACTATCAGACACTTCTCGCGACAGTTGTCTTGCAGGTGGAAACACGGAATTCGAATGACACAAAAACAACTACTTATTTCAAATCTAACTGGAACTTTCCGAGTTAGTTAATTCAAAGGCTCGTAGTAAGCTCGGTCCGTTGGAAGTGCCAATACAATTTGTAAGTCTCGTCAGGTGCAAAAACTGCGCACCAAAGAGAAATAGATGGTAAATCTGCGAAATACAATCTGTACAACTTTTTCGACTCGCTCCAAGCGATTCGGTCGTTGATTCTAAGTCTCTAGTCAAATGTTACGTGAACTTCTAGAACAAACTATAATAATAGAAAATAGAGAATATATAAGTCTATATTATAGTTAAAATATGCTACGCAAACTTCTAGATCTAGAACAATAGAGAATTAAAATTGTTCGTCGCCTGAAATTTTATGATAGCAATTACAACTTCAATCAAATTTGCTTTAAAGTTTTCGCGGAATATAAATTACGAACGACAGCTTTAATGGTTGAATATTGATAACTTTAGGTGCAAAATTCGGTATGTTAATTATTATCATTAGCCGTCGAGTATTCCAAGGTAACTTTAATAATAAAAAAGCTACGTTGACATGATATTATCTAGTTACTTTATTACGTAGCGTTCCGTCATTGTTGAATTTTACGTCTTTTTCAAAGTTTATTACACAACCTGAATAACTTTGGAATAATTGCCCGTTTTCACCAACTACACCTAAAATTTAGGTGTCCCTTAAGCCAATATTCCAAGTTTTGTTCTTGATGAATTGACAACCCCGTAACTCTTAGGTGACGTTTATTTGAAATAAAACAACCTATGCGATTCATCCATCAAACCATTAGGTGACGTTTATAATTTACGGGATGGATTGACGACCCCGTACACTTAGGTGACGTATGTGGCGACGACGACGGTTGCCTTGACAATGAATCTGTTATAGAATGGCCGTCTGATATTATTTTACTTGTAAAATAGCGAACTCCCATAATTAATATACATATTTATCACAAACCTTCCTCTTTAATCACTCTATATATTAAAGAAAACCGCAATTAAAGGGAACAAAGGGACATGAGGACAGAAAAAGCGACTTTGTTTTATACTATGTAGAGATATGCGTCACCTAAGAGTTACCGGGTTGTCAATTCATCAAGAATAAAAGTTGGAATATTGGCTTAGGGGCATAATGCTTAGGGCGCACCTACATTTTAGGTGTAGTTGGTGAAAACGGGCATTAGTATTCTTTCCAAATTAGAAATGATTCGACGGTTTACCTGAATGTACTTATATTCTTTCTAAATTCGAAATTATTCCACAAAATGGCGCCTGGCGACCTCTTGTGACCGGCGTCGGGGTCCTTATAAATGTTGTATATTGTTTGCATTTGTATCGGGCAGGCGGCTTGATACCCGTTTAATATGATAATCCACATGCAAACAAGCGGCGGATTGCCCGCCTAAATTATTTATGCAGGCTGCGGGTGATGGGACTTGACTCTTATTGAACCCCGGCTTTAAATCGCAAGTTTTGGACGTTCCCTTTTTAATTAAAGGTGGGCTGTTTGTTTTGTTTGTTAAGATGCTATTAGGTGATTTTCAGATTTAAGTACTGTAATATTGTCTATTACTGTTATTTAATGATTACGTAAACTACTTAATTAATATTTTCTAAGTATCAAATAGGGTTTCCCTACAACTAAATAAAATAAATAATGGTTGAGTATATAGGTAGGTACTAGATATAAATTTAAAATAGCAAAATATTAAAAAAATATAATATGTACTTAATAAACGTATTGACGATACTGGCGACATAATTACGCCAAATCCCATAGGCCATAGGTAAGCATTCGGTCAAATCTCACAAGTCACAGCTCTGAGGTTCTATTTTGTTTTGACCTAAATATAAACAAAGCTTGGAATAAAAAGCAGCTTCTGTATTCGTTTATTAAAAATCGTAATAAAGGAATATATAGTGGATATAGTCACAATTTTTGGTTGGATTTGAAAATCGATTTAATTCATAATATATTTAGTATTTACCCTAATATAATACGAATTGAAGCGAAGTAAAGACACTTCCCAATTCACATTGTCCGTGCTGGAAAGTTGGTGAATTCGGGATACTCATTACTGACTAAATGTGCGACCACACGCCACACGGGAGTCGGGGTCAGTTCGTCTGACATTACCGGGCTAGGCGGACACTAATGAAAGGTCAAACTTTACAGTACTCCGATTCTACTGTGTAATGCAATGTTAATGCGGTTCTGTTCCCTATTCAAGTCCGTCCGTCCTATTTGAAAAGACAGTCGTTTCACGTTGCTAATTATTGTTTCTTAAAAAAGAGATGAAATCTAATCCAATGCCAAGCTTAGATGCGCATCAAAATCGATCTTAATCATCTTCATCGACAGCCTGATCCATAATACTTCTAATTTGCAGTTATATGCTTGACATCAAAACATTAAGTATTCAACAACGTTGTTGAACTGATAAGCTCCTAACAAAAAACATCAGAAACCAGGAAATCTTGCCTAAAACCGTCTTCAGTTATTCTGTTACTCTTGCTAGTATCAAGATATAGTTATCACATATCACTAATAACAGTGACCGCAGTATATTGGTAATCAATTTGTAAGTAATTGAATCAGGTGGAGCGGACATCATCCCAGACGCTGACGGCCAGGCGTGTTGTCTTGATGGAGTCTATAATCATAGTTTGATATATCGGGGAAATTGATTCAGCTACGGACCTAGGTTATTTGGTCGGCATCAATCAAATATGGTAAGTTGGTTTTGAACGATGGAGAATGACTCCTCCATCGTTCAGTACATTGACGATACCGTCAAGCTAAATACAGCTTGGAGGAATTATTTTTCTAAGACAATTTGCCTTCAATTATTTTTCAAAGAGAATTTATCTTCAAGCAAATAATAATTAAAAAAAAAATACTTAGTATACTTTTATCATCGTCATCGTACATTAATATTTTTATCGTACCTATACTGAACGATTACAAAATATTTGCCTTTTCTCAATTTACGCAATCCTACTAATCCTACTAATATTATAAAGGCGAAAGTTTAAGTTTTCCTGCGACAAAAAATATCCTTAGAATCTATGTACTATCAGAGAAGTTGATTACTATCGGCAGAATATGGGTCATGGGTAACGTGACCATTTTTTTTGTCAGAGCGGGACACCTACGATTTAACATTGAATTGACCATGATCCGACCAAAATATGATGTTGGTCTCAGGTCTGTCAACTGCCTAAGAATCAATTTCCTCCAAGGTACATAGTAAATTTTATGAACCTACACGTTTTTGTCAAATGGTTGTTTCGATCCAGTTTTTGGTTGACTATAAAATGTCTGCCTCTTTTATTATATTCGTTCAATGTATTCGTGACACTGTACACCAAGAAGTAATATTCATTAGTAACAGCCCTTTATACTTAAGCTATCCATGCTGTCGCATTTACCATACTAGTAATTAGTAAGATGCGTATAGAATGTTTACAAAAGATATAAATCTTGAATTTGTTTACATCTCACGTAGCGGCGCACGTGTGCGAACACGCCTAATTCATTTTCCCTGTCATCTGCATGTTATTTTAGCTGCATAACGCCTCGGTGGTCCGGTGTCTTAGAGCGTGGCTTGATTCGGTCGTGGGTACGATCGGTCCCGCGTTGGAAACGTGTTATGTTCAACTTTGGTAAGGTCTAAGGACAATGCAGACTGATCACCTGATTGTCTGACAAGTAAGATGATCCATGCGTCGGATGGGCATATAAAAAGTCGGTCCTGCGCCTGATCTCTCACCAGTCGTGTCTATCGTCCGTCCCACTGGGTTATGAGAGTAAAGAAAGAGAGAGTGCTCTTGTGTAGGTACTGCTCACCTTTTTGGGGCACCATAAAATTACCTACTGCTCCGTTACTGTGTGGTACCGGTGTGGGGGTATTATTACATATTAGTTCCATCCTCTTTACATATACGATGTCCTATGGGTGTGTGTGACAGATCCGGGCCACTTTGCTAAAAGGCGGTTGCGAAAATACCCACTAGAGGCAAGTTAGGACTTCCCATCAGTTTGAGTACATCAACAGCAAGTCAGCATTAGCAAAAGGGATGGTTAAAACACATTTACTGAACATATCTTCTCGGTCGCTCCGTATAATTTATATTATGTTGCCGAAAGTCTTCCTGGTTAAGTGGAATATAACCAGAACAAAAAGATTTTCAATGCGATAATATTTTACTGCAATGTTTTTTTACTCTAGAGGCATCACCAGCATAGTAAACAAAGAGTTTTGGTCGACGTTTCACAAACTTTCTGTCAGTATTCTGATATGAGGTGTGCAACATGCCGACTTTTTTTGGTCGGTTTTTACTGTTTGTGCTAGTAGGGACCTCTGCTTTTCCCCTAATAATATGTTATTTATTACTTAATCCTTCGATCGTCGAAAAACGAGACACAATAGCCTTTCTATTGATGGATGGATGGGGGAGGGATGGATGGGCTTGATGGGTTAATATGCCTATTCGAATAAAAATCTTGTCAAAATGCATAAGCTATCAAAATTATAGAATGCTAGTAAAACCCAGATATTATGTCAAGGATATTTCAATGTAAGCAAAGTTCATTGTAAAATCTGAATACTAAAGGTATCGATTATGAGTAAGGTCCTAGACTGAGCTCAATACAAACTTGGTATGACCTAATAAACTTTCGCGATCCCCTAGGATTACAATATTAGATCTTTAGACCAATAATTTCTGACGTAAATTATACAACTTGTGGTAGAATTATCGGCCATGTTGTGTTGTTACTTGTTTGTTATTGGCTAGAATTCAGAAGTGATTAAAGTTTGTAGACTATAGTTTCAGGCGTGTGTTATTTTAACTTATAGTATGAAACCCTCTATAATATTTAGATCAGGCTAGTACCTCATTTATGGAAGCAAAAATATAGTTTTGATCAACTTCCATCTTATATTTAAACAGGTTTGTATTGGTCATCTTACATATTTTTATCAAAGTAACTACGATATTTTTTTACGTTAGTACTTGAGTGCCTACTTCTGCTCACAATATTTTGGAAAGAAATAGAAATCCAGAAGTGCTCTTTAAAGAGTTGGTTGTATTTAAAAACATAGAGAATTCCAACAAACACGTTTTATACAAACAGCAAAGAAAGTTTCGCGAAAATGCTAGCTCGTATAAGCTCAATATGCTAATGCGCGAACAAGATTGTCTGGTTAAAATAACGGGTGACCACTTTCGGTTTCGAAGTTCCAGTGCCATAAGCCATTGTTTGTCGGAACTACATTTCGTTGTTTTGCCTCTGACATAACCTTTATGATATGGTAACACTAGCTTTTGCCCGCGGCTTCGCTTGCGTTAAGATCTTTACATATTATAAAACAAAGTCGCTTTTTGCCCTTATGTTCCTTTGTTCCCTTTAATTTTTAAAACTAAGCAACGGATTTTGATGATTATTTCAGCGTTACATAGCCCATTTATCGAGGAAAGCTATAGGCTATATTTTATCACGCTAAGACTAATAGGAGAATGTGGAAAAAACGGGGGAAATTATTTGAAAGGGCTTATCTCGCGAACTACTGGAGCAATTTTTATGTTATTTAGCACAGATAAGAAGTAGACCACGTGAAAAAAGATCATAGGCTATCGATTTGAATCATTTTTTCAGTGGCTATATATTTTATACCCATGCGTCGCTGGGGCGGGTCGCTAATTATTAATAATTACGTATCAAAGTCTCAGCCCGATCGGCTTAAAATTGACAGTTTCATAAAAACTTTCATCCCCTATTTTATCCCCTTGGGGTAGAATTGATCAAAATCCTTTCTTAACGGATGCCTATGTCATAATATCTACCATGCCAAATTTCAGTCCGATCCGTCCAGTTGTTTGAGCTGTGCGTTATAGATCACTATGTCAGTCACTCACATTTGAGTTTTATATGGTAACATATGGATAGCTCTTAAATAAATTGAAGATAAAATTTAAAAAAAAAAACATATCCAGAGCCGAACGTATAACCTCCTCGTTTTTGGAAGTCGGTTAAAAATAATTTTGAACAGTCCTAATAGTATATCAGAAGGGCTCTCAAAGTGTGAGGTGTGAGCCCACAACATAGGGCAATAACGTAGAAATACATAGTTTTGTAGTTTTTTTTAACTAAGCTATAGTGTAGATATTTTTGATATTATTATTCTACCTAAATACTTACTATGATTATTAATATACTAGCGACCCGCCCCGGCGTCGCACGGGTATAAAAATATATAGCCACTGAATAAATGATTAAAATCGATAGCCTATGATCCTTCACGTGGTCTACTTCTTATATTCTGTGCCAAATAACATAAAAATTGCTCCAGTAGTTCGCGAGATAAGCCCTTTCAAATAATTTCCCCCGTTTTTTTCCACATTTCATTCCACATTCTCCTATTAGTCTTAGCGTGATAAAATATAACCTATAGCCTTCCTCGATAAATGGGCTATCTAACACTGAAAGAATCATCAAAATCCGTTGCGTAGTTTTAAAGATTTAAGGAAACAAAGGGACATGAGGGAAAAAAGCGACTTTGTTTTATAATAAGTATAGATAGAAGATATATATTATAGATGTACAAAAATTTTACCTCCACAATTTTATTATAATATGTTATATATGTATAGATATAGATAGATAGATACTTATAGATAGATAATATATACACTAAAACAAATAATAACTAAATTAACGATAAAGGTTCGGAAACCTACCCCAAAATTGATAGGGAGCGGGGGTGAGGGGGGGAGGGGAGAGGAGAGGAAACACCCCTCGTACCAATCCACACTGAGAAACACCCCAGTATTGGAGCTACTCACCTTTGAAATTTTCGGGATTCTGAGGCTACATCATATTTTATTCTCGGCAATTTGCATAGCGTGTTTTGTGACGGTCGCCGGCTGCTGCCGCAGCACAGTCTCAGTTCTAACCCAACCAGCTTTTGGACTTTCTGGATTGTGTTTGTTTTTGTTTTGGTGGGGGGCTGCGCCCCCGTGCCCCCCTTTCTTTTATAACGGTCGCTGGCTGCTGCCGCAGCACGCTCGCTGCGCTCGCTAGGCTCCCTCTGTGTTGTGGTCTAAGTTCTAACCTAACCTAACCTACTTTTGGAATTTCTTGATTGTGTTCGTTTTTTTTTTTTTGATTGGGACTGCGCCCCCCGAGTAAGTAGGCCTTTCTAAGTAGGCCTTCTGTTAAGTCTTTTCATTAATAATTAAATGAAATAAAAATGATGCGCTTGATACGGCGCCGGAAATCATTTCGGCAACTTGCTGGGGAAGGCTTGTGAACCTTAGCCAAAAAAACTACTTTCTTACCTTATAATATTATACACGTTTAATACTCCGTTAACCTACAAAACTAAAAATCTATATCAGAACCTGATAAATACTTAAATTCACAAAAATAGAATACAAAAACTCAAAACCTACACAGTTTAACTGATACCTAATAATTTTAAATTTTAAATTACACAAAAAAAATAATTTAATTAACAAAGAAATTAAAATAATATCTACACTCAGAATAATTAAATAACACAAACTAAAATATGAAAGTTATCGCAAATCACAAAAATAAAATATGAAGATTTCAAAATGAGTTTGACTGTGCATTAAATTTAAATTTCGAATTTAGAATGCTACTTACTTTTTTGACCGACTTCTAAAAAGGAGGAGGTAATACGTTCGGCTGTATGTATCTTTTTTTTTTGTATGTTCAACGATTACTCAGCCGCTTGTAGTCCGATTTTCAAAATTCTTTTTGTGTTGTATTTAACTTTTGGGTTTAACTTGAATTGGGTACCATGTTCACAAAAGTGGTGATCTGATGATGGGATCCTTGAGGAATCGAAACATATAGTGATTTCGATTTTTTCTGAAGCATTCGAGGTAAATGCTACCAAAAAGTAAGACTTCGCACCAGGTTATACCCTGGATCCGAAGGTACCGAACAGAACTTTTGAATGCTTATAGGTACAGGTACGGGGATTTCGGCGTTGCTTAAACAACTGAAAGCATAAGCCAACACATTAATTTGATTGATCATCATCATCACAACCATAATTATACCATAGGTCAATACACTATTACCCAATTATTGGTACTTTTCGTGATATTTTGAATCGAAGCAAATGTTTTTGATGATGATTTCGCTGTTTGTGGACCGATTTTCAAAATTCTTGTGTTGTTGTATAGGATATAATCTTAATTTTGTATAAAAGTTATGAAAGTTATGAAAAGTGGGATCTATGAGCAATTTATCAAAACACTCATAGTGGTTAAAATGTTGTTTCTAGTAAGTTAAACATAATATGTTACGAATAAGAGAACTTTCATACGAAGGTGTATCTTGGTTCAAAGGCAGTGAACAGAACTCCTGAACCTTTAAAGATAAAAGTTTGGAAATTGCAGCATCGCTTAGATAACTGCAAGCATTTACCACAATTTCGCTTACAGTAACATAATGTGAATAGTTAACATTCGTATTGGTTATTTACGCATAAAGCCTGATTTTGTAGATAACTAAAAAGAGTGAAATTATTATTTTTAACAAAAAAATTAAAACCGACTTCCAAGGTAAAAACAATAGTTATATGAACTAAAAAGTATTAAATAACTGTTAGTCTTTAATAGTGCCTTTTTCAGAATTCGTCTAAATCTCAACTATTTCTGTACATATACTACAGTCTTCATTACTTTGAAGTCGGTACCAGTCCCAAAAGTTTCAGATATTCTGACACTGACTGAACTCACGATTAAATTAGCTGGTACCGACTTCAAAATAATGAAAACTGTAGTATATGTACAGAAATAGTTGAGATTTAGACGAATTCTGAAAAAGGCACTATTGAAGACTAAAAGTTATTTAATACTTTTTAGTTCATATAACTATTGTTTTTACCTTGGAAGTCGGTTTTAATTTTTTTGTTAAAAATAATAATTTTCAGCTAGTCAGGTCAGTCAAGAGTCAAGACATAATTTACTCATAAAATAATAATCTTATACAGGTGTAACAAAACTAAGTGATAATACTTTAGGATGTGTACGTGTTCCTCGTAGACTGTAGAGAGTTCACTGTGAAAGTAGCAGCGCTGAAAGATCAAATATTTTTTTTCACTTCTGTATGAGGAAACTGGTGACGCTCAGGCCCTTACCCATACAAAAGTGAAAAAAATCGTCTTTCAGCGCTGCTACTTTCACAGTGAACTCTCTACAAGGAACACGTACACATCCTAAAGTATTATCACTTAGTTTTGTTACACCTGTATAAGATTATTATTTTATGAGTAAATTATGTCTTGACTCGTGACTGACCTGACTAGCTGAAAATTATTATTTTTAACAAAAAAATTAAAACCGACTTCCAAGGTAAAAACACTTAGTTTTGTCACAAGTTGTATGTTAGTTATAAACCGCACTCCTCCGAAACGGCTTTACTGATTTTTATATTATGAGTATTATGCATATTCAGTAGGTCTGAGAATCGGCTACTGCATAGACTAAGAAAATAGTATGTCTGGTCTCTGGGCTACTGGCTACTTTTTATATTGATGAGTGCATATTTTGTTGAATAAATAATAGTAAATTACTACAAGTCGAGAGTGTCTACGACCATTGTGCGACGCGACGGGCTAGCGACGAACGTTGCCATGGTGTCTTATTAATCACCTCACTAAAATACTTTATATGGCAAAAGAACGTTTGCCGGGACAGCAAGTATTATTATAAAACTTAATAACATTTTTTCGAAACATGAACATCCCTTCTTACATCGCTCCGCGCACGTCTGCGTCATACGGAGAACACTTCCCCAAAATTTTCAGTCTCTACGATCAGTGGCTTAGGTTTTATCGTAATTCCATTTTCATATCTATGTTATAAATTAAATAGATTAGTAAAAGTGTAACTTCATTTCTTATAAAAAAAAATATTTTAAAATTTTTGGCCATTTACACAATCTTTTGTGCATAAAATAATTAAATCTCAATGATAAAAAAAACACCAATTCGTACAGAAATAATTAATTTTGAATTTCGAACGCCAATATTTTTTAACTTAATGTAAAGCCCTCCATTCAAGACAATCTTTCTAAATTCTACAAAAGTATAAGAAAACAATAATATCATAATATCAATTGAATGTTACAAATATATAGTTATTATGTAGATTTAACAACTAATTGTTACGATAAAATAATACGCTTCATAAGTTGCAATTTCGATTGTAAATCTAGATACTAATTTACAAATAGAATGATATCGCTTTATCGTGAATGGTGGCTTTATTTCATAAGCAAAAGAGTATTTACTCAAATGAGCTCTAATGGCTGGTTTACACGTATTAAGTGGATAAGTAGATAACTAAATTTTTACTTAATTTTAAGTTATCAACTGCATGTAAACACAAATTTAGTAGCAAGTAGCATGTTCAAATTTAGTGAAGTAATTATAAAGTCATAAGTTAAAATTTTGTTGACTACTTATCTAATTAATACGTGTGAACCAGCCATAACTTGCATGGCAAAAATAGAGTACACAGATTATGTCTATTGTGGCAAAAAGCAGTGATTGGCGTCTCTAACTCCCTGCGTCGCTGCAAGCCGCTGCTAAACGCTGTAAAGCGCTGTAAACTGTTCATGATTTTTAACGACTTTTAAGGATAAATTTCAACAAACTATGAATTACATATTCCATAAAATACATCAAATAATAATGATGCGAATTTTCGAGCAGATCGGACTAAGGAATCGAGTTGTCCCATACTAACTTCATCCCCCCTTTTCACACCCTTAGGAGAACAATTTCTAAAAATCCCTTCTTATCGCACGCCTACGTTATACGAATAACACTCCCTCCAAATTTCAAGTATTTACAATCACTGGTTTAGGCCGTGGCGTGATTCCATTTTCATGTCATTCAGGACAAAGCCTTTTATATAATGATATAGATAACAGGCCAAGATGCCTGATTTAAATAAATAAATAAAATTAATAAAATCATTTTTAATGTCTTAATTCAAATAGTTATAAGAACTAAGGTGAATTATTATCTACCCTAGCTACAAAAAAATGCTAAACTTTAAAATACGCCAAAATAAAATAGAAATCTGTGAAGAAAGAGAAAAAAAGATGAAAACCCCTACTATGGATTAAAATAATATTTTAAATTATTATTTTCTTTGCGAAAATATTTTCAAAGTAGAATTTTCAAAGTTGCAGTGTGTTTGTCAAGTGCTATTTACTGGACAATGTTTTCAACGGCTGTGACACTGTTTTCGCTCTTCTATTTGTGTTTGCGAGATAGTCCATTGAAATGTTACAATTTTAGGACCGAATATTGCATTTATCTAATAAATACGTGTAGTACCTAACGTGACCATCCCCCCCTCCCCCCTCAAGGGAATGTTAATTAATAATTTAGGTTATGTACGCGCTATGAAAATGAAAGCGCTGAAAGACCAAAAATTTTTTGTGATTTGTAATGGGTAGTGCTTCTACCCATAGGTAGTGCACTACTGACTAGTGCTCCAGCGTTCCAGCGTAACAATTTTTCCCATACAAATGTGAAAAATAATTGCTCATAGACATTACATATCACACCCATAATAATAATTAGACAACTAGTCCAATGAAATGTTACATTTGCTTTGCGTTTATTAGAGGACGCAATTTTATTTTTGGAATATGTTGGGGGGGTCAATAGAAGCTTAACCTCAAGTTTGTGGGGTCGCCACTCTTGTCCCCCGGCCGCCATCTTGAAAAAAGGAGTGACAATACTATTTTCGTGATATCTCGGAAACTATAAGTCTTACAGAAAATTTGTAAGAACATAATTTGTTGCAAATTATTTTGCCTACAAATATGTTTATATAACTTTTTACCCTAAATTAAAAATTTAAAAAGTTATAAGCAAAAAAGTGATATATTTTTTAAAAGGTTTATTATGGCTCTTTAACTTTGTTTAATACATTTTACAAAAAAATTATATTAGAACAACCTCGTTAATGATCTATTGAGAAAAAGATCCCTCAATCCCCCCCGATCTCATTAAGTTAATTTTCTGCAGATGCAAAGGAAACTGTGAAAGCATGTGTAGCTGCAGAAAAGCAGACCCGAAATGCTCTACAGTATGCCTACTATTCTGCAAAGCTTTTCAGGCCTGCTTTTCTGCAGTCACAGTCTACAGTATGCCTACTACATATAATATGCCTACTCACTAGTCTGCACATGCCTAATATACTATAAAGCATTTCGGGCCTGCTTTTCTGCAGCCACACATGGTTCCACAGTTTCCTTTGTATCTGCAGAAAATTAATTTCGTGGGATCGGGGGATCTTTTTGTCAAAAGATCATCTACAAGGTTGGTCTGAGGTATTTTTTTTTGTAAAATGTGTTAAACAAAGTTAAAAAGTGATAATAAACCTTTCCAAATTTTTCTCACTTTTTTGCTTATTACTTTCCAAATTTGAAATTTAGGGTAAAAAGTTATAGAGGCATATTTGTAGGTAAAATAATTTGCAACAAATTATGTTCATACAAATTTTTTGTAAGATGTATAGTTTCCGAGATATCACGAAAATAATGTTGTCACCCCTTATTTCAAGATGGCTGCCGGGGACAAGAGTGGCGACCCCACAAACTTGAGGTTAAGCTTCTATTGACCCACCCAACATATTTCAAAAATAAAATTGCGTCCTCTAATAAATGCAAAGCAAATGTAACATTTCAATGGAGTAAGATACCATAATAATTGTTTAATTTCAAAACTTTTGCTTTATTTTAACTATCTTTATGCAACACTTACTTTTGTTCGGTTGTTCATTTATTGCGCCGGAATATACTGTTCTGTGTTAGAAACAGTTCGATTTAAAAAATGGTGATTTATGCCCTTGCTTGTGATCTCTAGCTCGGCGTAGCGACCAGACCGCTGGTTTGCGCGGACGCATATAAATCGAGATATACTAGTTACTGGCTGGATTTAGGGGGGGCGACGATGGGCGACCGCCCAGGGCGCCGGATAAAAAGGGACGCTAAAGGCAAACAAAAGGGCGCCAAATTTTTTCAGCACTATCAGCACCCGAAGCGCCGAAGAAATCTCGCCCAGGGCGCTGTTAGTGCTAAAACCGCCTCTACATACAATACTCCGTACCTACTTTAATTGCGATGCTATAGAGTAATTACTTTATAGTACGGCTTTTGTTGTAGAACTTGGTACCAAGCTGGTACCAAATAAACTATTTCAACTTTCAGTGCTGTGAATGTTCTAGAATTGTTGGGGACCAAACTTAAGTTTCGTATAAAACGTATGATCGGTACGCTAGTGTAAGTTAGTATAATTACTCCAATGTTAAATGTTCACTCTTTATTGTTTAATCACTTTTGTGCTCGGTTGCACGCTTAGCTTTAAAATATATGGATAGAACTTAGAAGTATCTGATATCTCACATGCTATATAATATGTACTCAACAACTACAGTCACGGAATCACTAAGTATTTTTAAAAGTTTTAACATACACAGCTGCACATAATATTTTTTGTTTTCCTATATTTAAAAAGTGCTGAAAATATGAAAGGCAGCAGCTATTATACTATGAACTAAAAAGTATTAAATAATTTTTCCTATCTCATGGTGCCTTTTTCCGAATTCGGCTAAAACTCAAATATTTCTGTACTCAATCTTCATAATTTTGAAGCTGCATATGCTTTCAGTTCTTAAAACAACGCCTAAACCCCCAAACTTGTATCTATAAGGAATCCGGAGTTCTCTTAATATCTTCGGAACCATAGTATATCTTGGTGCAAAATCTTGCGTTTTGGACCAAGATATGCTTAGGATGCTTCTCATAAAGCCAAAATTACCATATGTTTCCATATAAATTTTGAGGAGTTCCCTCGATTACTCATGGATCCCATCATCAGGTCACCACTTTTGTGAACATGGTACCAAACTGGAGTGAAACCTAATACAACAAAACAAAACTTTCGAAAATCGGTTCACAAACGGCGGAGTAATCGTTGAACATACAATATATATATATATATATCCACAGCCGAACATATAACCTCCTCGTTTTTTGGAAGTCGGTTAAAAATAGTACCTACCTAACTTATATTACATGTGGGCAGTTATGTCTATTCTTTTCTTCTTATTGCTTGTATTCACTATTCAACAACAACATTAGTGCAATACTGAACTATAATAATTTCCGAAAAAGGGCAAAACAACAAAACCCATGAATGCAAATAAAATAAAATAGCTATTAACCTACTAAAATAATTAGAAAGTGCCTTTATATCATGGCGCCGTCGGATGTTACGATATGCGAGTATCGAAATGTCGTAAGCGCCCCTAATATGTGGAGTTCAGCAGGTTTAGTTATTAGGGTACTAGTAAAGAACTTTTACGCCACTGTGTAACTGAAGTAATTGTGGCGGTACCCACAATTCGCCTAACATTCCTACATCGCGCTATCGAAGTTTTCTAAGCGCGTCGGTATATATACGACAGCTGAATTGTACCACGTCGGGGTCACCAATGTGGGAATATCGGGGTCACCATAGTTTTGAATTTAATTTTATATATTGCTGAGACCAAGGGAGATTTACTACGCAGGTTTAAATGCAACTTCCTCGTGCCTTATTAGTTAGGGCGCGATGTATTTCCACACTTTATTTCATCAAAATCGATTCATCGGCCTAAAAAGCGTAAGTTTTCTCACAAACAGGCACACATCCGAATTTATAATCATCATATAATGGGATGTGTATAATATATGTTACCGTTAATGTGCGTAAGCCAGTTAGACTGCAGATTAACAAGGTATTCTGCAGATTATTTGGGTGAGTCAGTTAAAGTGCAAAAAGTTTATTCTATCCTTACATTAACGCGATAATCTGCAGAATACCTAGGTAATCTGCGGACTAACGACCATACATACGGTAAATTGCATAAAACAAGTTCTTGTTTGAATAATAACATGTTATTTAGTTGTATACATAAAATTTAATAACTTATTCCTGTTTATGTCCAAAAAAAATATAAAATAATTGCCTACAGGCTACAATAATTGTAAAATGTTACTCCACTTGCACTGATAAAATAAAACAGATCATAACAACTAGAAAAAAAAGCAATAAAAACAACAGCAGTCTCAGGTTCACAAGCTTAAGCGGTATGAACCCCAATTTGTTATTCCGTGACTCCCGGTTTACCTAGTTCCAACATAATAACGAAATGTAAAAAATATGAGATATAAAGCACAATATTTAAAATACTTTAAACCATAAAAATTTTAATAAAACGTATTACTTTGGCTGTAATTATTTTACAAACTCACCTCCGACAAAAATCTAATTCATCGAAATATAAGTATTAACTAGGATAATTTTCATCATACCAGGACCGAAAGTTTGATTTTCTTCCCTTGTTTGCGGGAAGAAAGTTGCATATTTCCTTCAGACTGCTCACAACTGACAGTTTAAAATTTTCTTCCCGCTACCTACTTGAAGTAGCTCATTACCATGGCAACCGTGAAGTTGTTATTTCAAACCCATAATATTAATACACGCGGCAATTTTATAATATTGATCTAAACATTGTTGAGTTGTTGAGTTGAGGACGCGGCTACCAACTTAGTTATTTTATACACCTATAGGCCAGCAGCCAGGAAAAGCGGGGGAGAGCTGATATAATATACCTTATCTTTGAGTCGGGATTGCGATGAACGTTGCCATGGTGCCATACTTGTTAAAGTCACTCTATTGAAATAAAGCACTACAAGCAACTACAAGTTCAACCTACTACACAAAATGTTCAATTAAAATTAAAATAAACAACATTGTTCAATTAAAATCTATTAATTTGTTGTTTTATTTCGTCTGGGGGGGCTGCGCCCCGGACCCCTAGCAAGATTATTTGAACCACATTCGTTTTTCTTATATACGATGTCAATAATTATTGTCATTAAACTTTCGGTCCCTTGTATGATGAAAAGTTCTATACGCGCCACGGGAGGATAGCATGACACTTCAACCGACGCTTTTGTCGATGATATCGCGCGGGTTGAAATGTCATACTTTCTTCCCTTGGGGCGTAATGTACTATTTATTTGAATAAATTGTTAGTAAATCTATATTAAAATCTTCTGAACCGAACAATTTTGTTTCTTAATATTTAATTCCAAAGATATTAAAAAAAAAACATGAAAAATAGAGAAGATCCGCCCCTAGTAACTACAGTTTTATGCTAAGCTAAAATGAATCGTTAACGTTTTGGATTGAGAATAATCCCTGCCTTAAGTCAAAGTTTTTAGGACTTTATACGACGGAAGAGGTTTTTCGGGAAAATGAAAGAATGACGTGTCTTTTGTAAATTACTTAGTTTCCTAAAAATGTGTTATCTGGGTTTTTAATGTCTAATATTGGTAGAATATTAACCATTAGATATTAGTAATTACAAGCGTAGGCACGTGATATAACTTACAGAAACGTACCTTTTGTGTTTCCTCCTAAACTCCATGGAAAGTTTCAGTAAAGCGTTTACCACTTTACTGAATCGACCGACTTGACTCCTTGACTGCACTGACTTTTACTTAGACTTTGACTTCAACAAAAAGAAAATCGATGCTAAAAATTGTTACAGTAACATTGTTTTCATACCATTTACTTAACACTGGCCATGGTTATACAAGGTGTAACAAAACTGAGTGATAAGACTTTAGGGTGTGTATGGGTCTTCTATATTATTATAGAGTTTATTGTGAAAGTGGCAGCACTGAAAGAGCAAAAATTATTTTGTTTTTTATGCAAGCGCCCCCGCGTCATGAATTTTTCCATACAAAGGTGAAATAAAGTTACTTTCAGCGCTGCCACTTTTACGGTGAACTTTTTACAGGGGACCCATACACATCCTAAAGTATTATACACCTATAGTATAGCCGAAGCGCCATAAAAAGAAGAAAAACAGTTCAATAAGGGTTTAAAGAGGATGAACTTAATTTTGTTTGACCCAGTCACTTAAGTCCGCTTTAGCTTCTGATCCCAAATAAAAGATTATTTTAAATCCCGTTTGAAAGGATCTCTTGTACTCCTAATCTTCCATTTTAATTAACTTTTGAGTTGTTTTTGTTTGCCATCAAAATCATGAAATATTCTGGTTACTTAAATCTTTTATGGATATTATATACCCACCAAAAAACATTTTCATGTAAAAATGCTGCCAAGATGAGAACATAATAAGTTCGTGGTGTCAAAAAGTAGTGAGATCTCATGTAGAGCCAAGTTTCAAACCTTACACACTCAGCTCTAAATCTAAAAACCTTAATTTTACACATAAATCGCGGCAAAATACTTGATATAATGCCAGCCGCACGAGAAGAATCTAAAAACTCTACACATTAGTCAAAATCGGTGGCCTGGCCATTTTGTTGCGGTTAATATAAAAGTTATTAAGTACTTATAACAGAAGAGTAGTTCAAAGCTCATAGCATGACCAATAACACATGGACATGGACATGGACATAAACAGGAATAAGTTATTGAATTTTATGTATACAACTATAATTGAAAAATTTGAAAATGGAATAAAATTTAAGTATAATTTTTATTGCTAGATACTTGCGCCCCAGTAGCTTGTTTTTTTTTTTCACTGTAAAAATGGAGGCACTGAGTTGAAAACTTTCTAGGAGTTTTAATCCTTATCAGATAATTTGGTGTGCAAGGCAAAGTTTTTGTGATCTCGCTTCAGTTGGCAGTTGGCACCGACTTCATTCCGCTTTCCAAATTAAGGCTTAAGCATATTTAAATTGGCTATTAGAGACATAAATATTAGCTTTATAATATTATGTCCTTGTAGTTAGAAGTTCTTGTTAAAGTAACATTTGGTTTGTTAAACTTAAATTCTAACAATTGAACAGTACGTTGTCGGAAGTTAATTATTGCAATTTGTTGCATTCTTCAAATTGTGAATATTAATTCTTCTATCTTGTAGATACTAATGTAGTAGAGTTTATACTCATAGGAATATTAGACATTTAAGGTATGAAAATCTCCAGAATTGTGGAACGTGGCATCGCATTAAGTTTCGACTTTTTTATCTTTTTATAATATATCTTGCTAGAAATTGATGATTTAAAATATGTATTGAATATATTGGATGGATACCAACGTCCTTAACTTAATGAGGCATATAGCATTCCCAGATATCATAACATATAGCTTGAGATGGATTATCGCCCTAACATATTGGACGTTTGTCGTTTATCCATCAATATAAACGGAAAACGGAATTGGAACATGCTCGGGCATCTTAGCCATCTATGGGCATATAAGTACATTTTGCTCATCACATAGCTGATAATAACACAGTGCGCGAGAGAAACTGACGCGCGGGCTGCGCGGGCGCAGGCGCCGAGCTGTCAACTCTCGGTCACAGCCGCTGACCTTCGGTGAAAGCGTGACGCTCTATCGGAGGCGCGTACGCATCAACTTCCCTCTTTCTAAACTATAAACAAAACCCATTCTTTTATTGCAACATATTATGCAAATTACTGCATGTATAATTATACAGGATATAACAAATAAAGTACTTTAGGGTGTGTATGTGTGCTAGTTGTATAGAGTTCACACTTTACAGTAATACTAGCCTGTAGCAGGGCTGAAAGAGTAAATATTTAAAACTAGATGACGCCCGAAACTCCGTTGCGTCAAAATTCTTTATTCGCGCGGGAACTGTACATTTTTCCGGGATAAAAACTATCCTATCTATCTCCATGCCAAATTTCAGCAAAATCGGTTCAGCGGTTTGAGTGTAAAGAGGTAACAGACAGACAGACAGACAGACAGACAGACGGATAGACAGACAGACACACTTTCGCATTTATAAAATTAGTATGGATATGGATATTGTAGGCTAGTTCATGACGTAAAGGACCAGGGTATTCTCGTAGAAACATAGAAATCATAAACATATGGCACACCCTAAAGTAGGTATGATCACTCAATTTTGTTACACCCTGAATATTATATCCCATGCCGCAATTCTACAAGCTATAAAGTCACGTTCACAAATTCACAAATTATATAAGCTTCACACATCTTCGCACATCACTTATTTTACAAATCGCGCACGAGTTCCGAGGAATCGAGGACCGAGATTGGAAAATGGTCCGCTTTTTCCCGCAACAATCCCTAAACTAAACAGTTCCTTAAGAGTTCAGAGTTACATAATACCGAACTAAGAATACAAAATATCACTTCTCATACAGTTAAAGTGACACCACATATATCATAATAATGGTTTGTTTGTGAATTGTGAACAATTTTTCATGTCGTGAGTCTCGCGACACAGCAAGGATGACGGATGTGATTTTAGCATACGGGTATACTCTCTGCTAAAGATAAAGTAACAAGAATTGTTTTCCCAAAGAGACGGGAGTTGTCTGCTCTGAGAGCTTGAAATAAACATTTTATATGATATATTTGTTTTTTCTTATCTAACATCATAATCTTATCTTATAAGTATATAAAATTCTCGTGTCACAATGTTAGTTACCGAACTCCTCTGAAACGGCTTTATTGATATTTACCAAATTTTGTATGCATATTCAGTAGGTCTGAGAATCGGCTACCTACTGGGTACTTTATATATTGATTAGTGCGTTTGTTTAATAAATAATAATAAATTATTACAACTCGAGAATGACGTCACGGCTACCATATTCTTTGTGCGGCGGGATAGCGATGGACGTTGCCATGGTGCCTGCGTACTTATTTAGTCACTTCAATAAAATAATATGGTCGAAATATACTTTATATGGCAAAACAACGTTTGCCGGGACATCTAGTATTAGTATACTAATATTTTACGTAAATCTTTCATAAAGCTTTACCTCATTACTGATCAAAATATTTACTTGAATAACTTACAGGCATTTTAGAAACAAAGTAGAGACAGAAAGTAGACAAAAGAAGCAACTATTATTATGCGTGCAAGGGGGTAAGTAAGGGAGGTATTTGTTCGCTCTTTGGAAAGTTCTTATTTTGTCTCAGGAATCAGGATTCATATAATATATATTGCGTTAAACTGTATAACTTATAACTTATAAGTCATTACTCAATACTCATAAAACAAATAACGTTGTGCCAAAATATAGAACCTAAAGTTACTATACAGAGTTATTGATGTTTATTATACAGTATGGTATTTACTATTTATATTAAATCGATGGAACTGGTTTAGATGAAAGTTAATATGGTGACCGCGGAATGATATAACATCCGCCTGTTTTGGCACAGCGGCGCCGCGGCCTTGGAGAAAGTCGGGTATATCAACTGATTGGTTTTATATCGGAGAAATGTTTAGACGACTACGATTTTGACGACCTCTGTGGCTCAATTGGTTGAGAGTGTGACAGCTCAAGCAGGGGGTCGCGGGAACAAAAAGTTTTTCAATGTTCCCGGGTCTGGATGTGTATTAAATCTATGTATTATATAATAAAAACCTTAAATATATGTATAGTATAAAAGTATTAAATATATTTCCGTTGTCTGGTACCCGTAACACAAGTCCTTCAGGTACTTAGCACGGGGCCAGGCTGACGTGGTGTGAAGCGGCCACAAATATTATTATATTATTACTAGCTGTCCCGGCAAACTTTGCTTTGCCATAATATAATGTATTTCGCCCATATTATTTTATTGAAGTGACTAAATAAGTATGTTGCCATGGCAACGTCGATCGCTATCTCGTCGCACAAACAATGGTCGCCGTCAGTCTCAGGTTGTAATAATTTACTATTATTTATTCAACAAATGCACTTATCAATACATAAAGTACCCAGTAGCCGATTCTCAGACCTACTGAACATGCATATAAAATTTGGTAAAAATCAGTAAAGCCGTTTCGCAGAAGTTCGTGGACTAACATTGTGACACGAGAATTTTATATATAAGATTTATTTATGAGGTTCTACTGTCGCACATAGAGTCATAGAGACGATTGTTAATTACCTAACGGTAATTAAATGAAAATTTTGACATATGCATCATACGAGTATATTAACTGTCAAACTCTTTAATAAATTAAGGTTTATGATTTGGTTGCTTTATTGTGCGTATAGAAAATGCAGAATTCCTAAGTGACATTTAAATTGGTAACAACCAGCGTTGCCAGATTTTTTAATGCCAAGTCGGGACTTTGGAACTTTTTGAGTGAAAAAACGGGATTCTTCAGTCAAAAGCGGGACAAATTAAAAAATAATCGGGCAAGTGCAAGTCGGACTCGCGCACGAAGGGTACCGTACCGTTATAGAACAAAAATGGGCAAAAAATTCTGTTTTTTGTATGGGAGCCCCCCTTAAATTTATATTTTATTTAAATATTATTATTAATTATTAAAGTAGACATATAACTAAGGATTTTATGAAAATTTCAAGTGCCTACTTGTTGTCATCATTGATACCGAGCAAAAAATGTTTGCAAAATCACGTTTGTTGTATGGGAGCCCCCCTTAAATATTCTATTTATTTCGTTTTTTGTATTTTTTGTTATAGCGGCAACAGAAATACATAATCTACAATACATAATCATAATGACTTTGTTAATGACTCTGAAAATATCACGTAAGTATATATATTTTGGATCTTAATGAAGCAAAAAGTGCCATATAAGTTATTTATGGTAGTTACATATTATTATATATCTTCGCTTCATTCTTCGATATATAATTATTAACCAGTAGTACCTCTGTATCTGCTAGGCAATCGCGTTTTTTCAAAGACGTATGTGGGTAGTTGCAAAACTACAAGCACGCTCGGTTACTGGACGTTCCGGCATGTCTCATTCTTTGTTAACGCGAGGCAACGCGAGCACGAATACTTAGTAACTATGCCAAAGCGCTGCAGCTGGTTATAATTATTATTAAAAGGATTGAGTCAGTGTTGGAAGTAACTAAAGTCAGTGTTATTTTGTCGTGTAGTAAGAAAATACATGTAAGTACTATTAAATACTTAAATAAACGGCAGGCACTACCAAGGCCTAGACGAGTCAAGTATATTCAATACTAACCGGCTTGTACTGCGACCGCGAGTCAATAAACGTACAATGTGTTGGGACTGCGAGTCTTTATACACGATCGTTCTATAAATAGAATTATAAAACTATATGATTGCCGGATTGGGGGAAACAACTGCAGGTGATTACTGCAATATTTTAACTAACCGGCACGTACTGCGACTGTGAGTCAATAAGTACAGTGTGTTTGGACCGTGAGTCCTTTTACACAATTTATATTCTATAATATGCATCGGAATTAATTGCGGATCTCTGACGATGTTTTACCTATTCTATAAATAGAACTATGTTTGTCCGATTGGGGGAAATAACTGCAAATTAATTACTGCAAGTTCAATTATATATTAAGTTATTTTATAAACCGCCATAATGTGTGGATTGACTACGGGTCTCTAAGTACAATTTATATGCATCGGAATTGACTGCGAGTCTCTGACGATGCTTTATCTGTTCTATAAATATAACTATACGTTGGCCGGTTTGGGGGTTAACAGCGAGTTATTTTATAAACCGCTATAATGTGTGAATTGACTGCGAGTCTCTAAACACAATCCTTATGCATCGGAATTGATCGCGGGTCTCTAACGATGTTTTATCTAAAAATAGAAGTACAAAATATGTTGGCTGATTTGAGGGGATTAACTGCGAGTTAATTACAATTTAAAATATATTGATATTTTTCAAATCAATATTATGTATGGATTGACTACGAGTCTCCGACAATGCTTAAAAATAAAAAAAATGCAACTACCGCGCGTTTATCCCGCGCTCTTTGTTCTATAAATATAACTACATAATTATTATTATTATTATATTAATATCTTTGCCATTTTATAGAGAATAGCTATTTCGAGCTAATAACTAGATAGACTGCGAGTCTCATTAGTTAACAACCAATGCGCGTCTCGCGCGATCCTTTTGTTCTAAATATAGAACTACGATTATGATTTACTATGTCTACCGGTATATAATTATTATTATTAAATAAATCTTGCACCAATTTTGGGGACTCGGGATACACCGCGAGTGTACATAACGAAACTTACTTAATATCTAAGTAACGTTATAGTTACTACCCTCAATATTTTTTGCAACATATTTTATCGACAAATAAGTCAATTGTAACGAGCTACCCCAATATTTATTTTTTTAGGTCACTAAGACCAGACAATCGGGAAAATATCACTAAAAGTGACCAATATAGGTACGGGACGATCAGGTTACGAATGAACCCGAAGCCTTCCCGAGTACCGGCACTGATAGAACCGGACCAGATCCGGATAGATCCAGGGCTCCTACTGACGTTAGGTGCACCCTCGTTGGATTCACCAGATTAAAGTTGAGCTACTTCTTATAAAACATTCCTGATAATAAGTGTTGCAGATCGATTCCATTTCGATCGATTATAACCATTATAGATCTCACCTAACAAAGTCTCGATATGATCAGACTTATCAACAGTATCTGATTTATCTCGATATAAATTATTATCAAACTTATCAGATAATATATTATCAAAAAAGACAACTTCGTAACGGAAACCTATAATACTCAAACTCGATAAGTCTTGTCTCAATATCAGACCGAGATTATTATTGTTTCGTTGGATAATTCCAGTATTTGTTCTCAGAGACAAATTAGTACATCCCATCAATCGGGTACCTTTTGGGCTCTAGCAAACCCTTCCCGCTACCCGTCAAAAAAAAAAGGGGGGGGGGGGGCAGAGCTGGTTACCGTCGGCTGGCGCCGCTAGTACTATACTGCTACAATCAACCTTTTTCTAGTTCGAAGAGCAACGCTCTTCGAACTTCGAGGCGACTAAACGCTCAACACCGCAGTCGGTAGTGCTGACAGTTAATTTTATATATATTTTATAGATGTTACTATTATAATTACTGTGGGCTTTACACTTACACAGCTATCCCCAACCCGCGGCCCGCGGGCCGCATGTGGGCCACCGGGACTTTATTTGTAGCCCGCGTGATGTTAAATCATTTTGAAATTCACGCCCACGGGCAAAATATTATACAGTCAACATGAAAGTCTTTTTTCACTTGTAAATCGCTAATTTTAAATTACGTTATTTTTAAACCTAAAAATGTTTGTTGCGGCCCGCGACACCAAGACCAAAAATGTTTGCGGCCCGCATGAAAAATAAAAAAATTAGAGAACTTCGTTCCAAAAACAAAAACAGGTTGGGGACCACTGGCTTAATTTAATATACATCATGACATCAATAAAATATTGGAATTTAAAACTATATCTTCGTGTACCTTTATCGAAGGTTACCTTATTTCAAAGATTTTCTTTTCCCCAAACAAAGCGGCGGAAAATATTGTATTATAATATTTTAAATACAATTATTGAATTATTTTAAATTTGAAACCACTTCGTATGTTTATTTAAAAATTACATGTTAATTTGGAAAATTAACTTTTAAGCCTTTCAAGCCAATACCCAAAAGTGGATATTTAGCAAAAATAGATTTAAGAGCCTACTTCTTGTTTTCTATTAACTCACTAGTCGATCGAAATATTTTAATTAACGGATTAAGAGCCTTAAGTCTTGGCATACAGACTATCAGATGCGCTTACATTTAATTTTTTTTTCACAAAAATATAAAGAAGGAAACTAGACCAGGCGTAGGCTTTATCTAGATTAGACTTACCACGCTTTAACAATATCAGTATTCTAGGCGACAATTGTTCAGCCTCAGGCTAAAGAATTGTCTGCTCTGCCTTTTTGTTAACGTTTTATTGTTAATAGTGCCATGGGTGTATTAAACCCACAAAAAATATGTAAATATTTAAGTCTTGACGCTTATAATATATATTATTATAACATAACTGGCTGTCCCGGCAAACGTTGTTTTGCCATATAAAGTATTTCGCCCCTAATATTATTATTTTATTGGAGTGACTATACCTACTAAAGAGTATGTCACCATGGCAAAGTTCATGATTGCTATCCCGTCGCACAAACAATGGTCGCCGTCGGTCTCGAGTTGTAACAATTTGCTATTATTTATTCAACAAATGAATACACTTATTAATATAAAGATAAAAGAGTAGATATTGCCCGATTCTCAACCCTAGCTCGCTAAGATTCACGAAAGTCGGTCGAGCCGTTTCGGAGGAGTTCAACCACGCACACCGTGACATGAGAATTTTATATATTAGATATATTATATAATAATATATGCCTATTAAAAACGAAATAATATAGAACAGTTAAATCAATGTACTCATGAGCTATCTCAACTGATAGATATTTTGACACCTTCATATCCTGATTCCTGACCCCCGCCGCGGAATGCAACTAGTTTTAAGTGATTAAAATATTTAATACTAAATAAAATATGCAATGATAAATACGATAACAGAATCACGACGACCACAGAGCTGGACCCAGTTAAAGCAGTAGACTCCTTAAAATTTATTCTAAAATACTTTACTTCGACTTAGATTTTAGATGAATACTCTGTTTAATCTTATTAACTAAATAGACTTATTACAGAGATCTTCGTCCGCTCCATCGGAACCTTAGCCAAACAATTTGACAATGGCTGTAATACGAATCACAATATTATCTTCTGCAGCTTCTGTCATTGTTTATGAACAATGCTGACTTTATTGGTTGGTGACATTGGCTCAGATGAATGTGTGAAGGCTGAAGCGTCTTTCGAAAGAAGCTTTCTGGTAAAAATACCTGTATAATAAATACATACCTGAGTAGTATAGTACCCGGGATCCACTTATAAATTATTTGTTTTTTCTTGCACTCTGTATCAACTGAATACTGGTCATTGACTTAAAACTTTCTGCCTAATAAAACTCGGCAAAATAAAAAATTACGGTTTTAAATAGCGGTATCGAAATTTATATTACAGACATCAACTCCCGGGCGTGATTGGATCGGTGATGTTATTAATTTATGTAATTCTTTTTTATTAAAAAAGAAGTTTCAAGTTATATTTAAGTTATTAGGCCGTGCGATAGTTATTCAAGATAATATTAAATATGATAAAGCAGGTGCTGTGCGAAATCGGCGCAGCGTCAACACGAGCGTCGACACGAGCATCGACACGAGCATCGACACGAGCGTCGACACGAGCGTAGACACGGGGACTGAAACTGGACACGATTAATGACGATTAGTAAGACGACAGTCGAAAGGCAGGACTAGCGACTCCAATACTTTCGATATTTTTCTTAGCCATAATTTTATCGACGAACAAAGTTTCGCTGAATGATCCCAGTATGTTATCATTTAAATCACAAATCATAGAGGTTTCTTACGTTTCGTTTCTGACTATTATTATTATTTATTGTTAAATTATTTCTCCAATATAATAATGATTACTATTCATAGTGAATATATGGTATTTCGTAAAAAAAAATCTTTCTTTCGTTACTCTGAAAATCTACTGGTTAATAATTATATATCGAAGAATGAAGCGAAGAAATATATTAAATGATCAAACGAACTTACCAAGTGAAGTTCGATCATTATTATACGAGTCGCTTCATTCGAAGATATAATCTCCCTCCCACCCAGTCTGCACGAAACTATGTTTGCTGCAGTACCCAAAGAAAGAAGAAAGATTTTTTGCATTATTTCTCTCTAAACATAATAAGACATGCCGGAACGTCCAGTAACCGAGCGTGCTGGTAGTTTTTCAACTACCCACATACGTCTTTGAAAAATCGCGATTGCCTAGCAGATACAGAGGTACTACTGGTTAATAATTATATATCTTCGAATGAAGCGACTCATATAATAATGATCGAACTTCACTTAGTAAGTTCGTTTGATCATTTTTAATATACGACTGAGTAAGTTTGAAATAAAATGTTGTAAAAGGATGAAACTCAATAACATTATTGGCGTTCCTAGTGATAATTTTGTTTCGTCATTTCAAAGACCATGCTTCTAATCAACAAAGTCCTCTAGCTCTATGTTACAAAAAACATAAAATATTACGAGTTTTTATCAATTCCAGTTTTCCCATAAGGTATTTTTAATCCACAAGGAAATCGATTACAGTGTAAGATTAAATTAACATCTGTCATAACACTATTTGCTTCCGTAGTGGTAGCGATATAATGTTAATGGCCATGCAATAAAAGATATAGAGCAATAACATGATAGAGACGCGGTAAAAATATACAAACACGAACAATAATATTAGAACGGCAAAAAGGAATGTTTTTCTCCCAAACCATTTGGTTCGATTCCCGACTGATCAAAAAAGCATTTTTTGTTTTGGTAACGATTGAGCTCATAACTCCTTCCATTTTCCAATATATTTTACTATCTATAGTCTACACTCTAGTCCAGGAGTTCCCAAACTGTGCGCCGCGGCGGCGCGGCGCCCTGGTGCGCCGCGGAAAGGCAAGAGGGGCGCCGTGAGTCGATCCTCCGTCATTATCCATAACCACAAATATTATAAAATTAAATTATATATGGTTTATTACTTATATATAGTATATTTACTTAATTAACCTACCTATAATCATTAAAGGTGCAATTATTTATGTATGTTTTATAAAAAGATTGGGAACTCCTGCTCTAGTCTCTATTATATTATGTACTATGAGCTTTCGACTACCAAAGCGATTTTTTAAATTCATCTTGTTATTTAAGACTAAAAAGGAATTGGAAAAAACAAGTGTAAATAACAAACGTCTATACTGTGATGCAAATAAGTTGAAAGAACGGCAAGTGGTTAACAAAAGATCAGAGTGAGCGGTGCTAAGTCGAGCGAGAGGTTGCATAATCAAAGAAAGCACTGAGCTGTGGCTTCAAAGCAGCTGGGGCGTAGGTTTCATTAGATTTGATCCCACGGAAATATCTTCTAATGTTTTTTCTTTAATCATATTTCACGATTTTCCCCTCTGTATATTTGTAGTTTCTTCATATTGTATTGAAATATTTGAGGATGAAAATCTATTGTGTAATGAATAAATAATTTTCAACAGTGTTATTTCTTTCTGTTTAGATACGTATGCATGACAAAAAAGTGTTTATTACAAGTACTTACATCTCAGTGGTTTATTAGGTTTTATAGATTTTGGCTACTTTACTGCCTACATTATAAGTAAAAGCTGTAAACAAGACATTATAATAAAAATGTATGTTTTAAAAATTTATCAAATGAACATTTAAAGGTACCGAGTGTTAATTGATTACGAAGTTGACCTACTCTACATTTTTTGCACATAAAGATTATCAGAACGAAGTTGTACGAATATGTGACATAATATAAAATATTATAAAGTATAAAAAAATAAAAACAAAACATTAACGTAAGACCATTATGATGAAATAATGAAAGTTGTACGGTCGGTAGAGATCGATTTTATGCGATCTTTGATTTATGGTGATTTGGACTTATGACTCGTACAGCTAACGGATTATGTTTCTTCATAGAACACAGTACTGTATTTTCATATCCAAATTAAAAAAAAACGAAGTAGGTGTTTTTTTTGCGACCAACCTTTTTCATAATTTTTTGATTAAAATAAAAATATTAATGGCGTAAATTATTATGATTGTCCGCAGGTAGTAGTAGTGGCGGGTGGGTGTGGGAGGTGTGGAGGGTGCGGGGGGTGTGGCGGGCGCGGGGGGCGGTGCGGGGTGCGCGGGCGCGGGCGGCGGGATGAGCGCCCCGCTGTCGGCGGCCGAGGCGCTCTCGTCCCTGCTGTGGCAGCCCTACGACTGCCGTTCGCCGCCCCTCGCGCGCTCGCGCACCGACGGCGCCCTCGCGGCCGGGGGGGGTCAGTCGCCGAACGGCGGTCGACATGCGCGCGCGTCGTACTGCGCGATCTCCGAGATGCGGCTGCCCGTCCCGGCGCCCGCCAAGGCGGAATCGGTCTCCGTGCGCGTGCCCGGCGAGCCGAGTGTGTGCAATGTGAACATAGTGCGAGTGGATGCCCCCGGTGTCGAGAGTGCCGTGCAGACGGAGAGGGAGCGGAGTGTGGCCACAGCCGAGTGTCAGACGGAGGAGCCCCGGCGGCGGCGCGCGAGGCGGGCGAGGGCGCCGCGCCCGCCGGAGCCCGAGTGCGTGCCGCCGCCGCCCTACAGCACGCTGCCGCAGCTGCACCCGGCGGTGCTACCCGTGCCCGGCGCGGCGCCGCTGCCGCACGCGCAGCATCCGCAGCACCCGCAGCCGCACCGGTTCCCCTTCCAGCCCGTCCCTCTCAGGTACGAATCTCGCCAGATGCTCTACAAAGGAATGATCGCAAAAAATCGTAGAGGTCGCTCTACCTGAGATAGAGTTTATTATATTGAGTCGTCGCGATCGAAAGCCATCGCCCCACGGACAGTATGAAGCACTCACAATAGGATATAAACGTTCGCTACGGCGCGATTGACATAAAATGGAAACGTCTGTAGTTGTTTAGTCGGTCATGTTAGCGTGCGGATTCGGAGAAAGGCGGCGACGAGACACTTGTATACGAGCTTTGCATATAGAGCCACTCTATCAAAGTCGGCGCTGAACGACGTAAATAATATTGTATCTCGCCGGATCTTGCCGCATACGGATGAAATCTCGCGCTCTATAATATAGCGCTCGTTGAAATCTTTTGTCGGCGCCGTCGTATCACGACAAGCCCCGTTACTCGCTCCGTTCGAAATGATATTCATTAGCTGACAACAAGCGCTAATTGTACGTTATTAAATTCATTTTAGTGCTTCACGAGTCTGAATTTTACATTAAAGCGTAGCATAATTTAATTTTCCGTCAGTTTTCGTGTTACGTCCGGAATTAATACAGCTCACTCGACTTTTGGGAGCCTTCCACTTTGTATATGATTCTCAAAATAGTCTTCTCGTTTTACATACTTTTTGGTATTTGAATGTCGAACGTTTGACTAGAAACATTAAATGGACTAGTTTGGTGGGCTGCATCCAATCCGAACCGGTACCGCATAGGTCTGTCGGCCATTGTACAATAATCGTCGCTGGTATTATCAATTGGCCTCAGGGGATATACTATCCTATGTGACGCACTGCAACACTAAATATATAAAGCGATCCCACGACGCCAAACAATCATCAGTATATCTGCATTTATTATAGGCGTGATATTTTAAATTATAATAGACTAGATAGTAGATGACGCCCGCAACACCATTGCGGCAAAACTCGTTTATCACGCAGGAACCGTACATTTTTTCCGGGACAAAAAGTATCCTATGTCCTTTCCCGGGACTCAAAGTGTCTTTGTGCCAAATTTCAGCAAAATCGGTTCAGTGGTTTGAGCGTGAAGAGGTAACAGACAGACAAACAGACAGACAGACAGACAGACAGACGGACAGACAGACACACTTTCGCATTTATAATATTAGTATGGATGGATTAAAAAATCAATTAAAAAGTAATTCGTCTAAGATTTTCTCTAAAATTCACTATGTAGAGTTTCAAAACGAATTTTAGAAATTAAGATTAACATCGAAATTTATAGCATGTACAGTTCTAACAGCTGGACCCAATCACATTTTTGGTGGAAAATACATGGATGTTATGTAAAAACCTTCATTGAATTTAAGTTAAGGCGCTATATCGAAAGTAATTTTACCGCAAGGGCAATTTTATACTTCATTTGTATGACTATAAAGTCGTGAATACGCTGCGGCCAGATGCTATCGGCTCGCTCGAAAAACATGTGAAAAAACGTAATTATAATCATTTAAAAAATAACTAGGAGCATTTAAGAAAAATACTTCTATTCGATTTTGAGTTGCAAAGGTGTCTACCAATTAGACTAATTTCCTACAATACATCTATTTTCGTTTAAAAATAATCTTCAAAATTCGTATTTTTAAGAGGTCATTTCGAAAATTAAATGTATCGAGGCAAAATACATGAATCGGGATAGATAAGGCTATGAAGATATGTATATCTCATTACCAGATTTGTAACATTTCTGAGGGTCCTATAGTATTACGTCAAAAAGGACAGTTTTTTTCAATATAGCGTAAACATAAATCTTTTTGAGACCGTACCTACAATACTGTAGAGTGTAGAGCTTAGAATGTTTCCGTAGTTTTTTAATTGACGCTTACGTTCTACTCTACACTCAAATTCATACAATTTAGAGCTCTAAAACTTTAAAGCTGATGTTTCTGTAGCCATTGCCAATTCAGTCGGCATGTAGAGCTGGAGAAATTAGGAATTAAATCCACGGAGACCTTCGAAATGAAAGCGGCGAAACCACAGCCAATAACAGTACGATGGCATGTACAATTTCAACACCCACAGAGCAATACTATCGCCCACTTTTAGTGCATTTGGATTAGTTAATCGCTTCAGAATTACAATCATAAAGTTTGGAAATCGCCAAAGATATCTTCTTCGGGTAGTTTAATGAATATAATATTATTATCTAGAGACTAGATCAGTGTATTTCAGCGTGTAGGTCGCAACCCCCTTGGATCGCGAGATATTTTTTCATATACAAGGGGGTCGTATCATAAAAAAAGTTGAACAACACTGATCTAGATAATTTGTATCCTTGGTTAGAAAATAGGCAATTGGTGATAATATAGTAAATGAGAATTTACGAATATAGAGTTCAGAAGGTTCTACCAGTTTAATATGAATGAAGTCAGTGAAACTAGTTCATGTTGGGACGAAAAGTAGAGCCATTGTACGCTTTTTTGTGACGAGATCTCTGAAAAAATTTAGGCCAATGATCGTGTTCAACATGGTTTTGCTCAAAAATAATTAAGTAAGAAAGTTGAGAAAATGTAGAGCGATCTTTAAATTATTTTTAATTAGGTTCATTTTAAGTTGCTCTCATTTACAGTCGTTATAAAATTATAAGTGCTTCTAGTTCTTAAACGTGATGTTATTACTAGATGACGCCCGCAACTCCGTTGCGCCAAAATTCGCTTGTCTCGCGGGAACTGTACGTTTTTTTGGGATAAAAGTATTCTATGTCCTTTCTAGTGACTCGAATTAGCTCGAATCAGCTAAATCGTCTGTGACTAGGGTGTGAACAGTTAACAGACAGACATACAGACTTTCGGATTTATAATATTAAAAGAAGTACGGATAACACGTTAATGTTAGTAGTTAGGGATTCGCCGGTTCTGGCTCACTGCCTCAATGTAGGGAAAAATGGGTTTGTCGATGAACTTTCGCCTAAAAAAAAAAAATTTGGTGGCAAAATAGGGGTTTTCGACTATGCCCGATCGATATATGTGATCCGTTTCTGCGTATTTGCACTAGTTCCAAAGTTAGCTTTTGAGTTTAACCCTCATTATCTACTATCTCCACGCTCCATTGTTCCTTAATAATTACAATGGCTACTTATTGCATTGTTATGCTCGCCTCAGTGTTCTATTGTTCTGACTATCGGCTTATCGCTTACGTCACCTCACTTTCTTATAGGAGATTTATACTCGCGTCTCGTGGATCGGCTCGCGGTGCGTCTCGCGGCTCGCGTCGAAGCGCTAGTGTAAACACAAAGCTCGCGTCCCCCTCGAGCTCCTTTGAAAACCGCTCCCGATGGGAGCCCTGCAAGCCGCGAACCACGCCGCGAGACGAGTCGCGGGCTCGAGTTTATACACGGCTCGTGGGGAGTCTCGCGGCGGCTCAATCATGTATTACAAGATTTGAAATAAATAAAACTTGGTAAATTTTTCATTACGTGTATTTTATTTCATTAAAACATATTGTATCGCGCGCGCGAGTATAACTCATGTACTTATTACAAGATTTTAAATAAATATGAATGATAATTAACTAACTAATGAATTATTGCAAATTAAAAGTCATAATTAATTATGTAGATCACCCGATCATTCGATGGACTTCGTAAACACACGACGACGCGGTGCGCAAACTGAGTCTTTTAGATTTTAAATAAATATGAATGATAATTAACTAATGAATTATTGCAAATTAAAAGTACATAATAATTTATTATGTAGGTTACCCGATCATTCGATGGACTTCGTAAACACACGACGACGCGGTGCGCAAACTGAGTCTTTTAGATTTAAAATAAATATGAAAAAACCCATATTTTTTGTTTCTATTTTGAGTCGATTGATGAATTACCATGCTTAAAATGGAAAATGCTAAAAAATGTTATCAATTGAACCAAGTCTTATTGAAAAGTTCTAACAACCTAGTAGTGTGGAAAATATATATATATTTAATTTACTTGTCTCTTTTCGCACTATATTTCGAAGAATATCTTTACATTGATTTAATTTTTTTTTTCTCCTTTTCTTTGAGTGGTACTTTAAATTGTATAACGTTATGAAAAGTTGAAAATACTCACAAATGTAATTTATTTCTTCGTCATCACAAGATTTCAAAAGACCTTTAATATATTTTGGTTTCTATAAATTGATTTTATGTGACTTACAAAGTTTGATATATTTAGAGATTGTGATAAACATGTTGTATTTATTTTTTGAGTGAAAATTCTATGTCTGATTGATTTGAATTTCAACATTGAGCATAATTGAATATTTTTATAAAAATAAAAAACACGTTTTATAATTTTCTAAAAGGTTTTTGAAAATAATGAATCAAACTTTAAAAATTTTTAAATATTTTTAATTAAAAAAAAACTTTTTATAATTTTCTAAAAAGTTTATGAAAATAATGAAATAAGCTTTAATAAATTTGAAATATATTATATATAAACCAAACACGTTTTATAATTTTCTAAAAGGTTTTTGAAAATAATGAAAAAAGCTTTAATAAATTTGAAATATATTATTTAAATTTTAATTTGAACCTCATAATATAAGAAACATAATTGAAAAACTTTATGTTTTTAAGAAAATCTTGATTAAATATTATGTTTTACAATGTTGTAATACAATGAAACTTTAAAAATTAAACATGTATAATATTAAAGTATGGCTACTCGAAACAAAGTATCACAATCTAGTTTACAACAAAAAAAAATCATTAGTATAAAATTATGTCATAACAAAGTACGTTTTACAGTAATTAATAACAAGAAAACAAATTAATCTTATTGACTAAGCTCAAAAATACAGTTTCACGTTACAACGACAAATCACATACGAATACAATATTTTTAGAAGGTTTTATTCCACTTAATTTTTCTCAATTTATAATGACCCTGAGCTAAAGTGAAAATCATTGGACAAAATAAATATTTTTGTGTCATAGTATGATAAACATGATGTATTTATTTTTGAGTGAAAATTCTATGTTTGATTGATCATATGAGTCTCAACTCTCAACATTGACCATAATGAATATTTTTATCAATAAAAAAACACGTTTTATAATTTTCTAAATTCATTATTTTTGTGAAACATTTATTGACTCCTTGTCTTAGCAGTTAAATTATTGTCTGAATCAAACACATAATTTTTTTATCTCAACCCTACAACTTTTTTCATTATTTTTCGTTGTTTCCATCTTTGAAAAAACTTATTTTTTCTTATTTATTTAAGGATAACCATACCTATTATCAGAAGGATAATCAGATGTATCAAAAAATTTATGAAGATCTTGCTTAATATCATTATATAAATTTTGTGTGTATATTTGATATATTAAACTATCAGTATATGTAATCTATATATAACAATTTTATATTATTTTGAAATTTATTTATCATTTAATTGTAGTGGAAATCATACATTAAAGTTTTTGAAATATCTAAAATACAAAATCGTGAATAAGTTGTTTTTATGAAACATTTTGATTTTATGTAACTGGACAGTCACTAAATTTTCAGAAAAAATCAATAAACTATAAAATTCCAGGTTTCATCGTTAAATTTTGTTCACCTAGTAGAACTTTTAACGTTGTTGAAGCTGTGGATGTGACCTATTCCATTACGTAAATTGCGTGAAGACTTACATATTATACTGATCACTAGTGTGTACGAAAGGAGTGGACTGAGTGGTGATATCATTTACACACTGATTCGGGATGATATCGCAGAGGATCTCGAGGATACAGCGGGAGTGTTTAAACACCGATAAGAGTGGTTACGGTTGGTTGAAGTGTCGGCAGAGTATTTCACTCACACCATATCTGATATCATATACGGACAAGTTGACAAGTGAACGGAGTTATAGGAAAACTAAATAAATATTATTGAGTATACTTTTTTAAATTTAAAAATTATATGAGTTTTTACAATCTTATCTAATGTTATCCTGTTCTTTTAACGACTCACAGGAATAATCAGTAAAGAATGTGAAAGTGTATCTATTGTATGCTTTACCATTAAATGGATATTTAGGATGACTCAATAATTGTGAATAACGTTTATGATATTACGACTTTCCACTGATGAGAAAAAAAAAAACGCTTGATAATATTCTTGGGGCAAGTACTCAAAAGATTTATCATAGGATTAGTAAATAACGCAGCATTTAATCATTAGTAAGAATCCTTTCAATTTTGAAAATTATGGTAGGTATGAATTATTTATATTGTTTATACATAGATGGACAACACGTGCCTTCAAAAACTCTACAACCATCCTTCAATGGTATCTTATATGTTCACTTCAGTCTCTTATACATTATTTTCCGGCACCGGTATACATTTCCTTAATGAAGGAAATGGGATATCAATTGATTCTAGTCTCTCTCAAACGAATAACTGTATTGTATTTGCAGAGTTTGATAATGTTATAGAAAACTAGATAAAAACCGTAATGTAACTGTGGACTATAGAAGCTAAGAAAAGTCACATGTATGATATATATTTGAGTTATAATGTTTAACGTGTGTATGTGTGAGTGTTTACCTAATAGTGTGTAGATATTATGAAATAAAATATTGTACCAAAGTTATGTTTCTTTTATATTTTATTCATTCATTATTTCATATGTAATACCCCGTTAGTAAATACATAAAACATACATTATACGGATATGTGACATATTATTATTATACAAGATTCATATACCAGTTTGGTTCTGTGATAATACAGTATGAACACAATAGAGATACGTAATTATTTGAGAAGAATTTGTGAAGGTTTAGACTTTAGAAGATAATATTATTGTATACACTGCGAATCGTCTGCCTATATAACATAATATGTTAAAACATTTATTAGCAACTTGGATACTGATAACACATGGACCCCACAGGATAGCCATGCACATCAATGAAAATGACATTTGTCAATACTTTGATTCCTGCAGGTGCTTTTCGATTTCGATTCGATAAAAATGATATTATGAAATAAAATTTTGTACCAAAATTGTGTTTTAATTTGCAATAATTCATTAGTTAATTATCATTCATATTTGTTTAAAATCTAAAAGACTCAGTTTGCGCACCGAGTCGTCGTGTGTTTACGAAGTCCATCGAATGATCGGGTGACCTACATAATTAATTATTAGGTACTTTTAATTTGCAATAATTCATTAGTTAATTATCATTCATATTTATTTAAAATCTAAAAGACTTAGTTTGCGCACCGCGTCTTCGTGTGTTTACGAAGTCCATCGAATGATCGGGTGACCTACATAATTAATTATTAGGTACTTTTAATTTGCAATAATTCATTAGTTAATTATCATTCATATTTGTTTAAAATCTAAAAGACTCAGTTTGCGCACCGCGTCGTCGTATGTTTACGAAGTCCATCGAATGATCGGGTGACCTACATAATTAATTATTAGGTACTTTTAATTTGCAATAATTCATTAGTTAATTATCATTCATATTTATTTTAAATCTAAAAGACTCAGTTTGCGCACCGCGTCGTCGTGTGTTTACGAAGTCCATCGAATGATCGGGTGACCTACATAATTAATTATGACTTTTAATTTGCAATAATTCATTAGTTAGTTAATTATCATTCATATTTATTTAAAATCTTGTAATAAGTACATGAGTTATACTCGCGCGCGCAATACATGTTTTAATGAAATAAAATACACGTAATGAAAAATTTACCAAGTTTTATTTATTTCAAATCTTGTAATACATGATTGAGCCGCCGCGAGACTCCCCACGAGCCGTGTGTAAACTCGAGCTCGCGACTCGCGGGATGGGAGCCCTGCAAGCGGCGTGGTTCGCGGCTTGCAGGGCTCCCATCGGGAGCGGTTTTCAAAGGAGCTCGAGGGGGACGCGAGCTTTGTGTTTACACTAGCGCTTCGACGCGAGCCGCGAGACGCACCGCGAGCCGATCCACGAGACGCGAGTATAAATCTCCTATAAGAAAGTGAGGTGACGTAAGCGATAAGCCGATAGTCAGAACAATAGAACACTGAGGCGAGCATAACAATGCAATAAGTAGCCATTGTAATTATTAAGGAACAATGGAGCGTGGAGATAGTAGATAATGAGGGTTAAACACAAAAGCTAACTTTGGAACTAGTGCAAATACGCAGAAACGGATCGCATATATCGATCGGGCATAGTCGGAAACCCCTATTTTGACACCAAACTTTTTTTAGGCGAAAGTTCATCGAAAAACCCATTTTTCCCTACATTGAGGCAGTGAGCCAGAACCGGCGAATCCCTAACTACTAATGTTCACAGTCATTAAGTACATTGCTTTTTATAAATGCCAATTAGTAAAATATCCGTAGTTAATTCAACGACTATGCTTAGTTAACTTTAAAAACTGATACAAATATGGTATCTGGTGCATGAGTCAATTTAATATGTATGTTGGCTCATTACAGAGTACGAAATATAAACATTTTGTAAAAATTAAACCTTTAAATTTAATTTAATGCTTTGTCAATATTTCATATTAGTACACAGTAATGATTATCGTTACAACTTACAGATGTTGTAAATGCAATAATTATCATATTATTTCATAATATTGTTTTAAAGTTTGGTAACATTCAAATCAGCTATAGACTAGTCGAAACTCGAAATATCATTATAAAATTAAATCATTTCTTAATTTATTAACTTCATTTCAATCTAATTTATTATTCGCACACTTAAAACAATAATAAGCGTATTTTAAATGAAATTTTAATAATGAAATTCTAAGAAAACAATAACTTAAAGATTAGGTTAGGTTGTTGTTATTGTTTTCTTAGAATTTTATTATCCATTTAAATACTAGAGCACGTTACCAAACTTATATAATTACTCATGAAATATTATGATAATTGCATTTACAAAATCTTATGACAGAAAAACATACGGTTCATAAATCATAATTCATAACACATTGCACATTAAACAAAAAACAACGAACCTTATTGGCATACCTGTCGCATTTTGGTATACACCTATGAAACATGCGCTAATCGAAAGAGAAGATATTTACAAATTATAAAGACTCTTTGACAAAATGCCGTAAATTATATACTTTCTGAGTTATATCAGTTTGAAAATGTAAAATAAATAACATTTAAGATAAAAAACCTGAAATATTTAAAAAAAAGTATAACATTTACGACATTTTGTCAAAGAGTATTTCTTGTTTGTAATTATTTTCTCTGTCGATTGACGTATGTTTCATAGGTGTACACGAAAATAATGCCATTTTATGTAAGTACTTGAAACTAATTAGGTATGCCACGCTCCATACAAAAAGGTTCGAACTCTTTTGTCAGCATACGATTGAAACTCAACTAAAATTCCTCACCCATTTTCAATAGACATTTTTATCATAAAGCTCATATTTTTCTCTTGATTTTTTAATATTAAGGCCCCTATGGCTATACACTACGGGCTCTATCAGACAGTTCGGCAATTCTACGCGTTATGAATTCAATTTCTAATGTATTGGCAACGACGTTTACATATTCGTCCGACCTTGCCCACCAAGTCGAGGCCGCTTGCTGCCATATAAATACGCATTAAAACGTTAATTCTTCACGCTTCCGTTGCGTAACTATTGAATTAATGTGATTATGAAGAAATGTTTGTGTAACAGTCGGCGATATAATCCGATGAAGCCATTTGAAGGGCACTTTGTACAGTATTTCAACGTAGAATAAGAAAATAACAAACACAAGCAGAGCTTAAAATTGAATTACTTCTCCTTCTTTAGGAAGTCGATTAAAAACTAAGGAATTGAACCTTTAGAATTCTCCATTATCATAATATTTTTAAATTTTAACAACCTTTCGTCACTTCACGTATATTGACGAATTTTTTGTTGGAACTGTAAAAAATAAGTTGTAAAGTACGAGTATGAAATCCTTTCTATCCCTGTTAGCCACCACTTTCGAGATTTTTCGAAAATAAAAATGTTGTTCGTCTTATGAGAATGTAGCTACTCACAAAACATTAGCTTGTTAGTAATCACTAATCACAAAAAAAAATGTTCTAGGACACTCTATTACACTACATACTACACTCACCTCACTCACTATTACATAATATAAGATTCGATTTTTTTCAGTGGTAGCCAATAATCTTTTTCGACATAATTTTTCGTAAAAAATTTTATTTTACACACATTATCTTGTTCACCGATAAAATGTTAACAAAATTAAAATAATATTGTCCAACCACTTTCGATAAGTCATTAAAACAAATCCAGTAAACAGTTAGCAAGCCGGTTGTGACTAGGTGAGTGAGACTGGTTTGGCACATGGTCGAAAGCGGACAGGTTCTATTACTTTCAGCCAACTTTTTACTCTGCTCTTAAATAGAACATGTTGTTGGTCCGTCTATATTTGCTGGATCAACCTATATCGCGATATAATTAGAATTGCAAGCGATGTATGCTCAGAAAATTGTTTTATTAATCCTTCGATCGAAATTCCAAGAATTGCTATTGTATTCTATTGTTGTCGCGATCACCGGTGCTTGTACGGGGCTTGATGAGTCAAGTGTCAACAAAATGATAAAAGCGCAAGTGTTAGACTACGTTTCCACCGGAGCTGAGCTTAAGGCGCTATATTGAAAAAACTGTCCTTTTTGACGTAATACTATAGGACCCTCAGAAATGTTACAAATCTGGAAATGAGATATACATATCTTCATAGCCTTATCTAGGTTTGAGAAGAACCAGAAACACGATTAATGTATTTTGCCTCGATACATTTCGCGATCGAAATGACTTATCGATCGAAAATAGATGTATTGTAGGAAATTAGTCTAATTGATAGACCTTTGCAACTCAAAATCGTATAGAAGAATTTTGCTTAAACGCTCCTAGTTATTTTTTAAATAATTAAAATTACGTTTTCGCATGTTTTCCGAGCGAGGCGATAGCTTCTGGCCGCAGCGTATTCACGACTTTAGAGTCATACAAATTAAGTATAAAATTGCCCTTGCGGTAAAATTACTTTCAATGAACCAATAGAAACGCTTCATTTGATAGACCACGTTCAGCGCATTAAGGTTCTTGTTAGAACACATTCCACGCAACGCAGCTTAGAATATCATCTCCGGTGGAAACGCAGCCTTAGTCTATTTCTTTGGTGTTGTAGACAATTTGTAGCGGCCAAAACCGCTCGTTCCCGCGGACGCATATAAATATATATTATAAAGAAGGCAAACGAGCAAACGGTCACCTGATGGAAAGCAACTACCGTCGCTCATGGACACTCGCAACATTAGTAAGAGCCGCAGGTGCGTTGCCGACTTTTTTTTGCAGTCTTTAATAAAGATTGGAAATTATTGGTAAAGCGGGGAGATTTTTTTTACATCAAATTCTTACTTTAAATACCTACTTAGAATTTTTTTTATTATTTGCAAAACTATTTGTGTAAAACGTATTTTGTAACTAATTTTGTCAATAGGATCAGTACGACAAATTATTATGGTTATAGTTTTTGTACATGTTAACTCCATTGTTTCTAAAAATGATCATTACGTTCTAGTGTCATTAGAGTAAAGAACTCAGTTTAAAAGTTGAGTTAGTCATGTTACATAATAAAGTTTTGTTTTCAAAGACAAAGAGTTTAAATCATTTAATAATTACATAATTTTACATTTGTCTTAATATTTCGGGACGACTTAGTACGTCATAATGCATAGATTCATACAGTAGACTATTTATTGTAAATGAAATCAAAATCACTCACTGCAAGTCACAACTCATAACAGAAACAAGGTCTATGCGCGTGCGACGTTATCCTGCATCATTTGGATACTTAGAGCTGTCTGTAATCACGCTAATTTAATGTGTCTAACTTAACATTATACAATTTATATTTTAGACACATTAGCGTAGTTAGGTACTGCAGTAGATATTATAGATGGTCTACTGTACATATTACTTATACTGTGTTAGTACTCAAAAATAACTACATAATTACAAGGCTAGATCACAATTTAACAACTTACAGTACTTAATTAAATTAACCTTGAGTAGTAACATTATCTGATCATTGATGTTTCTATTTTAAGGTTTCAAAACAATAAACTTATCTGCGCTTTGAAAGTAGAATATGAAACAGTGTTACATACATATTATAATGTTTTTTATAATCTGTTTGCTTATTATATTACTATGAATAACAGTGAAAGAGTATTCTTATCTTTTTAATAATATTATGAATAGGAGTGAAAAAGTAAATATCATGATTTTACTTTTCTTCGTGATAAAAATTAATTATATTGTTTTTTGCTATCAATCATTTATGCTACGTTAAGCACTTAAAAAACAAAGATATAAATCACGAATTGTGGCTAGAAATTTTCACTTTATATAATTTTTTTCTGTAGACTCAAGACTAGGTACTGTCTTTAAAAGTATTATTGACATCAGAAAATGTTTAATTAAATTCTTAAATACACCCTTTTTATTACTAATTATTGATCTACGCTGTGTAAACAGAATATAATTTTTTTGTCCTTGACTGCCAAGCTAAGCCACCTTTCTGAGGTATAGGACAAAAACACTTTAAAAGTGTAACATCGTGTACACAGTACACGTTTTTATTACCAAGGCTAAAATAATTATTTTTCACAGCCCTAAAAATACAGGCTGGAGGCATTTCAAATAAAGACTTACTTTACTAAACTACAATTTCCTTTCTAAATGCCATAGCAATGTCGCCCTTACATCATCAATCATAAGGTTCAATGTGATGCCCCTGTTACTAGGTCCGTGTAGGTCGGCCGTCGGAGAATGTGTGTCGTGTACCAGTACCGTCATATACCTCGTTATGATCATGTGAAACTGATTGGATATTACCCATTTAACTGTAAGTACTAGAAGTGAGGAAAATGTATAATTGGGTACTTAGTCAAACTACATTCGATAATTTCGACAGTATTAGTTTCGAATGTATGAGCCGGCCCCCTAAACCTAAAATGCGATTGAACGATATGTATTGAATATTTTATTTGACAATGAGATCGAGAGGCGTGCGATGTTCCATAATATTGCACAATACGTGATATTGCACAGTAAAATTGATCGTCTAGGGTCCTGTTAAGTCATGGCGCTTGCATTGTCTAATCCCGCAATAATCAAACCGCTTTTTTTTGGAAATAATGAGAGCAGGCATTTTAGCACATTGCATGGCGCTTCATAGAAATAAAAGCTCAATGCAGCGTCCTAGCTCCTAAACTCATAACTGCTACATGAAATGTGTAGTTACTGTCTATGTAGTATGATATTAAGATCCATCAAAATCAGTTTCATTACATCTAAAAATGTTGCAAAAATGAGAACATTACTTATGTAGTTCGTGGTGTCAAAAAGAAATGAGACGTAGAGCCAAGTTTCTAACCTTACATACTCAGCCCTAAATCTAAAAACCTTAATTTTTAAACACTAAAGCGCAGCAAAATACTTGTTAATATGTGTCCTATATAACATTATATATTATGTGTCCGCCGCACGAGAAGAATCTGAAAACTCTACATATAAGTCTACACTTTCGTAAACATAGGTTTTTACAATCATTGTCAGTCAAACTCTTCATTAAATTAAAGTCTTATTAAGGTACTTATTAAATCTCTTCTGCAGCCTTCAGCTACACAAAAGCACAGACTACAGAATAGTTAATAGTACCAACTCCATAGTTACGAGCCTGTCGGACCCGCAGGAAATTCGCTGAATACGGCCAAACGAGCAATCGTTGTTCCATGTCACATTAGCCGCTCGGCCAAGCGTGACACAATTATTAACAAACTCCTATCAAACGATGACACTGGTATTGACAATAATTAATTAGCCAATCGTGTACAAATCAATTGCGAATATCTAATTTTCTGTGTCATGCACATTTCGACCTTATTACAATAGGTGTAATACCCAACGTGACCATTCCCCCTAAGGGAATGTTAATCAATACTTTAGGTTATGTACGCGCTGTGAAAATGAAAGCGCTGAAAGACCAAAAATTTTTGTGATTTGTAATGGGTAGTGCTCCAACGTAACAAATTTTCCCATACAAATGTGAAAAATAATTGCTCATAGACATCACACACCAATAATAGTTAGTATTATCACTAACGTTTGTTACATTCTGTATATCTAACATTTCTGATATCGAGAAAAATACGGCAGAATAATAATCAATCGAAATCGAAATTTTCGTGCGGTTTCAGAAAACGGGACAATTTGCGAATACCTCAATCACCAATCGTGGGAATCGCAGACACAATAGATTTTCAATTGTTATGCGGCAGCCGGGTACCGCTTGAGGATTGATGGATTAAGGCTCAAAACTGCTAGATTTTATACAGTGACCACTCGCAAAACTTTAAAAGATCACTCAGCGAAATGGGAGAGGAAATAACAGGTATCCATTCACAATATAATAATAATTACAGTAGCTGCCATTAAGAAATTACTGACTGGTCACGATCTACCAATTGGATATTATATTACTGCAATGTTTTCACGCTAGGAGCAGCACCAGCACAGACAGTAAACAAAAAGTTTTGTTCGACATTTGACAACGTTTCTGTCAATATTCTGATTCTGACGTGCGCAACGTTCGGATTGTTTGCTGTATGTGCTAGTTGCGCCCTCTGCTCTAACCATCGCGTAATATACCCTATACCTACCCTATGATACGTCATACGACCCCTTCGATTACTGATTTACAATATAGCGTGTCCCATTTCTACCCGCTCCTGCTTTTACTAAATTTTCCGTTCCATTTTTGTCGAGCTATCTTAAAGTATTGCGTGGCTATAACATCTAATTTCTATAATACAAGTCAGCAATTAATTGGCATGTCACGTACAGACGGACAATATGCGAGACGGGGTTACACTTAATTGCATATGAAATTGCTTTCGATATCGACAAAGCAGCTGGTCTGTTTATTTGATAGACTGTAATTTATTTCGAGTCTATCTAGACTTTAATAAATATTTTTTAAGTAACACGAAGTTACTATAAGTCTTGCCTCGTTCACAACATTGCTACATTTTGATTGAAATGTAATACATATTACATTTCAATTACTAGAATACACATTTTAACTAAGTAAGCCATAAAGTAGTAAGCCAAGTCTCTAATTTGTACCAAGTATGTGATTCAATTCAGAGATGCCAAGTCACAAACACAAGTTGAGTTTCCGATAGAAGAATTCGGGTTTGGCGATAGTCCCGCCATTAGGACGTTGGCTCACAGCCAAGTCCGAGGTGCGATATTTGTTAGCTTAACATTCAAGGAAGTGTACTCTCAGAATAAACGTAGAATGATGAACAGGCTCGATAAATAAAGATTTTCGCTTCCTCTCCGCCGAAATTAATTCAAACGGAAGTCGTAAATGTCCTTACAAGTTATCATTTATAAGGTGACGCTATTAGTTCGGTGATAAAAATTTATAGATGTAATATTAAAGTCAAGTATACGTGATATGACTTAAATGATACTATTATAGAGCATTTAACTAGCTGCCCTTATACCTTATAGCTAAAGTGACAACGTTAGTTTGTTAAAATCGCTAGTAAATACACTTTGAATTACCGCCGAAAAAATTCTGAGAAACCAAGAATTTAAAGCATAATATTATTTTAACATATTAACTTTAAATATTATGACTTGGCGTGTACTGAAGTAATAAATCATAATTATTGATAATTTAAAGAATAACTCATATTATAAAACACACACCAGAAACAAAAGAGTAATTTCTATTCTAGATATTACCTCTGGAATTATAAATTTCTTATTAGATTTCGATATTGTACAGAACTAATAAAGCTGCGATGAAAATTTTGATTAAACTTGTAATAAATACGCCCACTGCCAACGTCGTTTTAATTAAAATTTTATTCCTTTGGCTGTTCGCAGGCGATCGTTTATACATGTGCATATTTTTACAAGTCTTTTTGTCGATACCGTCTTTGTGAAATTTCACAATAGATATTAAAAATGAACAAAATATGCTCTTTGAAATACCTTACATATTTTTAATGTCGATAATAATGGAACTTTTAGTCTAGTATGGATCAGTTTCTAAAATGACTTTTTGTTATTAAAATTCGTCGTCAATTAATTTTAGTTCCTATTTAGATTTGAACTAACACACATTGAAACCAAGACGAAAGCAGAAACCAGATATGTCTTTACTCCATGACGAAAGTAAATAAACCATTGGGTCGTCAAATGACTTAAAGTCAAACCAAACAGTTTCCGGTGAGGAAAATATAGGAAGAGGATATCCCGCAGGAGGCTTCACGCTCGCTGGTTATGTCACGTGGTCAAATCTATTACCACCCCCACAATTCACATGGGGTGATACTTTCTATTGTCCAAATGTCACAGTATAATAATAAACAGTAGTACGTTAATGCTAGACTGTCGGAAACGAGCGCCCGCACACATAAGCGTGATTTTAGGTAGCGATAGAGAGCAATGTAAAATTACGAAGTTTTGCCAATCATGTTATATTACTATTTACTTCCCTATTATCTACATAGGGTGATAGTTTAAAGTACACATAAGTAGCTGAAATTTTTCTATCGGAAACTCAACGTCTTGTGTTTGAGACTTGGCATCTTTGAATTTAATCACATACCTACTTTGTTTAAATTAAAGGCTTGGACAACTACTGACTATGACGTAGGTTTAAAATGTCTGGGTACTTAGAAGTTACTCAAAATATGTAATTTAAAATAAAAATAATTAGAAAAGGTTTAAATTTCTCTATCGGAAATTGAACTTGTGTTTGAGACTCTGCATTACATACTTAGTTCAAACACTTTAAAGTCTTGGCATTGAACTACTGACGTGTGACCAATTACGTGTACATGTACAATTATTGTAGGCTAAAAAAGTGGTGTTAATAATATACTCAAATTTAGTGGCTCAAAATTAAATGTATTATACATTATATAAACTATAAAATTAAATCTATAAATAATGGAATAGACAGACTTGCCGCCCACCAAGTTGGCCTGCTCCAAAGAAGCCATTTGAAAAATCTCAACGCCTCGCGACGTTGCAATATGAATTGACACATAAAGACTTGATCGCTGAGTTGCTGGCTGCAGCTCGATGTTTGTCAACATTGCCAACTTATTATTATTTTTTTAACAAAAAATTAAAACCGACTTCCAAGGTAAAAACAATAGTAATATTAACTAAAAAGTATTAAATAACTCTTACTCTTTAATAGCACGCCTTTTTCAGAATTCGGCTAAATATTAACTATTTCTGTACATATACTACAGTCTTCATTACTTTGAAGTCGGTACCAGCTAATTTTATCGTGAGTTCAGTAATGTCAGAATATCTGAAACTTTTGGGACTGGTACCGACTTCAAAGTAATGAAGACTGTAATATATGTACAGAAATAGTTGATATTTAGACGAATTCTGAAAAAGGCGTGCTATTAAAGAGTAAGAGTTATTTAATACTTTTTAGTTCATATTACTATTGTTTTTTACCTTGGAAGTCGGTTTTATTTTTTTGTTAAAAAAATAATAATTTCACTCTTTTTAGTTAAATATCTATAATATTAGGCTTTATGCGTAAAACCCCAATATGAATGTTAACTATTCACATTATGTTACCAGTTATCGTAAGCGAAATTGTGGTAAATGCTTGCAGTTATCTAAGCGATGCTGCAATTTCCAAAATTTTATCTTTAAAGGTTCAGGAGTTCTGTTCAGTGCCTTTGCACCAAGAGACACCTTCGTATGAAATTTCTCTTATTCGTAACATATGTTTAACTCACTAGAAACAACATTTTAACCACTATGAGTGTTTTGATAAATTTCAAGGATTTCCCTCGATTGCTCATAGATCCCATCATCAGCTCACCACCTTTGTAATTGTTATACAAAATTAAAATTACATCCTATACAACAACACGAGAATTTTGAAAATCGGTCTACAAACAGCGATATCATCATCAAACACATCTGCTTCGATGCAAAATATCACGAAAAGTACCAATAATTGGGTCATAGTGTGATGACTCATGTTATAATTATGGTTTTGATGATGATGATTAATCAAATTGATGTATTAGCTTATGCTTTAGTTGTTTAAACAACTCCGAAATCCCCGAACCTGTACCTATAAGCATTCAAAAGCTCTGTTCGGTACCTTCGGATCCAGGGTACGAGGTCTTACTTTTTGGTAGCATTTACCTCGAATGCTTCAGAAAAAATCGAAATCACTATATGTTTCCATACAAATTTCAAGGAGTCCCCTCGATTCCTCAAGGATCCCATCATCAGATCACCACTTTTGTGAACATGGTACCAAATTCGAGTTAAACCCACAACAACAACACAAAAATAATTTTGAAAATCGGACCACACACGGCTGAGTAATCGTTGAACATACAAAAAAAAAAGACACATACAGCCGAACATATTACCTCCTCCTTTTTGGAAGTCGGTCAAAAATGGATTCAAACGTTGAGCCATGTCAGGAGATGCCGATTAAATCCCATGTGTTTGTTGAAGTAGATTGAGTCCGTGATCGTTCTAAGAAGCAATGTACAGTCAACCAATACCACATTTCGACCGTATTACTAAGTGAATAAGGTCGAAGCGGTGAATCCTTAAGCAATTGCAGTGTAATTTGTGACCGCATTGTGTGGACAAGTGTGCAAACTGAGCACACTTACCTCTATTGAGCTATTCGAGCTCTGAATATCTCGATATTCAATCCAGTGTTTAGTGGTGGCCGGTGGCTTAAAACCTAATAAACTATTTTATTTACTTTATATTTTACTTTCTCAGAAACCGTACATTTGGCAATTGGCGTAAAAGTGTCTCTAAAAAACAACAGCTAGATTTAATAAGTGTTAAAGCGACCGCAGACTCATAATTTCAAGTTGGCCAACTAAATTGCATAGTATACCGATAACTATAGCGACTTATGAGCGCACATTGCATCCAACTAAATTGTAAAGCTAGTTACTAAATAACTGTACACCAACCATATAAGAAACGCGATTCCTCTCCGATTACCTAGAAATTAAAAAGTTGTCCAGTGAAATTGTGAAACTACGCAATTAAGTTGTACGATAGTCGGCCCACTTGAAATTGTATAATATAATCTGTGAGCGGTGAGCCGCTGACCCTTAAAGTTCACACATTTTAAGTTAATCGCAAATGCTAAATATGTATTTTAATCAATTTATGTCATTAAAAACCCCAAAATAATCCATCATAATAATATCATCCGTTGCATAGCATCGCTAATTGGCATTATTAAAATTAATTAACTGTTCAATAAGAGCAATATTTCAGTGCATTTCCCTATATTATCAGTAAAAACAAGTCGAGGAAAACTATGGTTTTCCCAGAATATATTCAAAACATGTATAATATAAGTAATATCCCTTTGTTTGCCTGTTTGTGGTATTCCTTCACACAAACATCACGTAGTAACTTCGGATGGTATTCATTTTGCAGAGATCATGAATCCTAATTGAGCAGTTCTACAGCTTGTCACATTTTGATAGGACCCTATGAATTTAAATAGCTTAATGTATTCTATCCATACTTTAATTTTACTAGCTATATGACCAAGCTTCGCTCGGTGTTCAAAAAATTCACAAAACACACATAAAATTACATTTTATGAAAATTATTCCTAGCTAGATCGATTTATAGCCCCCGAAACCAAAAAACCCACCATATACTAAATTTCATGAAAATCGTTGGAGCCGATTCCGAGATTCTAATTATAATATATATATACAAGAATTGCTCGTTTAAAGATATAAGATAAATGCGAAAGTGTGTCTGTCTGTCTGTCTGTTACCTCGTCACGCCAAAACCGCTAAACCGATTTTGTTGAAAGGTGTGGACTGTGGATATACTTTGAGTGTCAGGACCTTTCCTATACAAGTAGCCTATATCCTGTAAAAGTATCCTATATCCTTATATAGGCTACTTTTTATCTCAGACAACATAAAGTTCCCGCGCGATAAACGAATTTTGACGCAACGGAGTTGCGGGCGTCATCTAGTTAAATTATAATGTTTCCTGCACCCGTAGCATGGCTACAGTAGAAATACAAACAGCGAAGATAAACTGAAGGTGCCGCTCCGATCTTTACCGCTGCTAGCCGAGATCGACAAAAATCAATTAAAATCCTACTTTATTACGTAGACCAATGATATTATATAAAAAAAAACTCAAAGCAGATTATGTTACTACCGCGCGCGTTGTGAAGACTCAAATACGGGCCAATTGGCTCCTCTTTTATTTAGTCTGTCTCTTTTATGTAAATGGCATTTCGTATCTTTTGTTTCACTTATCTGTCAAATTTGACAATTGAATTTGAAAATTGTTCGGAAGCAATTTATTCCGGAAAATAGTATGAACCTAACAGATCTGTATTTAGTAGAATATAATTGACGTAGACTATAAGTCTGTCAATAAAGTTGCATTTTAATTGAATTTTGGAGCAATGGTAAAGAAATTAAATGTTATGAAACCACATGACGCCCACAACTACGTTATACGCAAACATTCATTTATCACGCGGAAACCGTACATTTTCCGGGATAAAAAGTAATCTATATCCTTTCTCGAGACTCAATTCTCTATACTAATTTTCAGCAAAAACGGATCAGTGGTTTGGACATCAAGAGGTAACAGAGAGACAGACAGACACAGTTTCGCATTTACAATTTTAATATGGAAAGTAGAGTTTAACTTAGTTAATAATAAAAAATAACATTTGAAATATAATATTCTATACTAATATTATAAAGCGGAAGAGTTTGTTTGGTCGTTTGTTTGAACGCGTTAATCTCAGAAACTAATAGCCCGATTTGAAAAATTATTTCAGTGTTAGATAACTTATTTATCGAGGAAGGCTATATTATATTATCACGCTAAGACTAATAAGAGCAAAGGAACGGGAAAATGTGGAAAAAACCAGGAAAATTATATGAAAGAGCTTATCTCACGAACAACTGGAGCAATTTTTATGTTATTTGGCACAGATAAAAAATAGACCACGTAAAGGATCATAGGCTATTTTTGTGGGCTAATTTGTCAGTGAAATTCCTAATTTATGCAGGCGAAGCCGCGCGGGACGTCACATTGAATACTATGTATTTATCGACAAAGATATTCGCTGACCTCAGTTTAGCGATTACGCCCGAAGTTGTGGCGGTTTGTCCTTTGTTCGGATAGAATGTTAGCGGTGGACAGAATTTACAGCGATGGCCGAGAACTCGGCTGTCTAGCCCCTGAATAAGAGAGTGGCGTTGAGCGTTTTCCAAAAATAATAAGTTGATAGAAGTGTTCATAAAAAAATGTAGAATAAGTAGATTGCTGGTTCTGAAACATATAACCTTAAAATTTAGTAGTTAAAGGGCGGCCACTTATTTGGGAATTTTTGTTTGTTGAACTAGTAATAACTGGTTTGTAATGGTAGTTTCTTATATAATATGTAGTTTGCTTCAAAAATCCTTTTTATGCCAGTTTAATAGTGAAGAGTGGACTAATTAAGAAAGTTAGCTTGAAACCAAATAGATGGTGCCTATAACAGACTGTGAGTTATTGTATTTGTCTGAGCTGAGACATTATTTTGAAATTATATTTTACCACCGCAGCATTTTCCTTACGTCGTGGCCACGCCCTAAGTGATCAAACAAACGATACCGAAGTTTGGTTTATAAAACGTTTTCTCCATAAACAGCATGTTCCAAGTTTCAACTTCCAAAGTCACTTTGAGTGTTTTATATTGATGTTTAGTGTACTGCACTATACAATATAGTATCTATGTATATAGAGTATGTTATCATAGAAAAGTTTTTTTTATTGATAGTAAGGTTTTTCTACAAGGCTTCTAAGGCTTTCTACTCTATATAGAAACGTCAGTTTAAGGAAGACAAGTAGAGGAATTTTTTTATGTCTATTTAGCAGCGTAATGCAATTAAAATTTATACCTATTTTTAACTCATTATAAAAGAAACATTTGTATTAAATACTTAATTTCCTTGTATAGGTCTATGACCTACGTTTAGACGTACTCTATGTTAACTATTAATACAATATAAAATTATACAGTTGACCATCTTCATATTCGACAATCGACATCTTGAATCAGCCGCATATATTTTGTGTGGCGATTTAAATTTCTAGACAATGGCGTATTACTGTATGTTTGTATTGTGGTATGAGTTCGATACATAACATTAATTTATTTAGCGTATTACGTGTTCTGAATATTTAATGTTAATAGCCCAGACCCCTGTCCTAAGCTCGTTCGGCACAGGTTGTTGACGCTGTAAGTTTGGCTATAATTATGTATTCTTTCACATGAAACATCTTACAAAATATAGCTATTATAGGGAATGTGCAGAAAATCTAGATGATAGCACTGTTCAAGATACAGTGCAAGTTTCGCATTAGTGACGTTCTTTATTATCTCTGTTTAAAACTATTAGCACAAAATCATACACATAGGCACAGTCAGGTAAAAATATCCCGAGGGTCTACAGTTGTTCGTTCGTTCCAGTCAGGTTTCTAATTATAGATAAATAATATAATTATAGATAGTTGATATTGGAACAGGAACTGTAAAAAGGGACTGTAATGACAGGAACCGTAAAAAATGTAAAAATATTACATCAGTAGAATCAAGGTCTTATGGCCTGTCTTTTCAGACAAATTAAAATTTTAGAAATGCCTGCCAATCTTTGTAGAAGATTACATATTATAGATACCCATTGACTATATTGAAATGAGACCAATACGGAACTTACACGTAACATAAGTGCCAATATTACCTAACAATATAAAAACAAAATTACAGACAGACGAACAAAACGAAACGCTAATCTCTATCATTAGGAGCAGCTTATAACGGCACCGCGTGCAGTATTTAGATGAGTATTTTATGCACTAGTTTACTTTTGGTTCATAAACACGCTATTTACTTGAACCAAATACATAAAAATGCGTTTTCGAGTTGAATATTTGCAAAACGATTCGTATAAAATATCGCTAGTTGTGCAAAATCTTTTGTCTTTTCCTGGGATCTAAAGTGTCTCTAGACAAGTAAAGAGTTAACGGACAGACAGTTTTGAAGTTTGAAGTTTGAAGATTGAGTACTGTAATCCTCTCTAGGATTCTCTACCTAGTAGTCTAGTCTAGTCATAGATAGAATGTAGTTCTTTATTAAGCACTTAATTCAGTTACACTAATATATTTATTGTTATGCAACTTCTAGAACCAAATGATTTTTTCAAAAATAAGCAAAAAATATGTAAGTTCTTGAAATAGGCTTGAGTTTCCAATTATTTAGTTATCCATCAGCTATAATTACTTTTAAGTTGTTGATTACATTACACCTTTTATGGTCAATGAAGAAATCTGTGCCTTTCAGTAAGCATGACTTGTATGAGTCATAGAATATTAACTTTAGGTCAATGAACCATAATAGTCTAACCAACGTACACACTTCTAAGAAATCTGAAAACCTAATTGATATTATTTGAGTATGTTAAAATGTGTGGATATTACTAGAGTATTTTAAAATGTATTTCCTGGGTGATAGTGTGCAACACGCACTAGAGAATTCATTGCAGTTCTAAAGATTGCCGTCATGCAATATGGACATTATAAAGTTCAAATGTTTCCTCAAAACCATAGTTCACCTTTGTAACCGACTACCAAAATAGTAGGTTATGTGCTTGGCTGTGGTTTTTTAAATATTAACGGTCTTACTAGCTAGCAAGAAATATAATTTGTCTTTTTTTATTTTTATTTAGGGTCTGTTGTAAAACGTTTTGAAAATGCTGATATCCGTTGCTGCCTTCATACATATTGCGTGAGAGATAATATAGCAGCTAACTAGGGTTTTATGTTGATTAAGTATGAATGTATGAAGTAAATCATACTAATTACTATTACTCTTCTATATTATAAACACACTATTACCCTGATATTATCATAAATTTAATGCGGAAGATTATAAATTTAATTTGTTTGTTCTTTTTCAGGCGAAAACTAATTAACGGATTTTAATACAATTTGGCATGGTATAGTATGGTATGGTATGGCTCTGGATCATCACATAGGCTACTTTAATAATTATAATTTATCCAAAAACGCGCAAATACCCGTGGGATATATGGTAAAGCTAGTAATAACGACAGAAGGTTCTACCTGTGTCACTTGTAAGTGTCTCGCTCCACTTTTTATTCACACTTAATACAATATCGGAATTACATAAGTCCCGAAGTGAACAATGAGTAACTACGTAATATGCCTGAACAAACTTTCTCTTTTCGTTTGACTTTTGTAGTTGGCACTGTTTTTGTATAGTCCGCAATCCGCATGTAGAGTCAGCAAGTGATTAGTAGACCGTGAGTTGAAAATAATAATTAAATTACTCAATTTAGTCCTTCAAGCCCCATAATAATAATAATATCTATGGACGCTTCACACCACGTCAGTTTGGCCCCGTGCTAAGTACCTGAAGGACTTGTGTTACGGGTACCAGACAACGGAAATATATTTAATACTTTTATACTATACATATATTTAAGATTTTCATATGATACACATATTTAATACACATTCATGACCCAGGAACTTTGAAAAACTTTTTGTTCCGTCGGCGGGATTCGAAACCGCGACCCCCGGCTTGAGCTGCACACCAACCAACAGCCCACCAACTGAGCCACAGAGGTCGTCAAATATCTATTAGGTGTAAATATTATAAATTAGGTCCATAAGAGCACCGGTGATCGCGACAACCACTAAGGCGACAACAATAGAATACAATTATAGCATTTCCAAGAATCCCCGATCGAAGGATTAATAGATACTAAATATTTAATTTACTGAAATAGCTATGTTGATATTATTAATTTTGCTTAACAATTTTATATACATTGGTTCTTAAAGATTTGCATAATATTCTAAAGGTCTTTAGCTTCACAAATAAATAAGGATGCTATAATATAAGAATTAATAACCATTTAAGAGTAAGTATCCTATTAAGAATTTGGCAGTGCTGTTTTGCTACCTTTACAACCTAAACTTCTTGAAGAAAAATATTAAAGAAAGAAAAATATGAACTTTAAAATAATTGTTTCTGAGCTAGAAGCCTTGTCCTAAATTTTCAACGTTTTGTTGATACCTAATATTACTTTAATGTTGTAGTTTCTATAATAGATTAAACGTAAATGGATATAAATAGGCTAAATGTTAAAATCAACTGAATTAATGTAGGTATTTCCTTTTTCGAGGCTCAGAGTATTGCTTTACCGAACATCATCTAAATCGACACATTATTTTATTTCACATGAAAATGTTAATTTAATATATACAGAGTAATTACAGACACACTTTCGTATTTATGAAATACATATAATATTAGTAGGTACTTATTCAGGTACATATAGATGTGTGTCTCTGAAAATTATAAAATTGTATTTTTAAAAAGATAAAACGGACTTCAAAATTGTACGTAATTGAGAATAAAAATTTCCTATCTCAAAAACTACTGAACCCATTTTGATGAAACTTGCAGTATTCCCTAAGGGCGCCTTTTTATTAGTCGTTAACTCGTGCGGTATACAGCATACGGGGAGCCTATGACAACTAATGGCGCATTTTGATTGGTCGTGGCATGCATTTTAGAAATCTCCCGCACCCCGCATGCGGGCCCTATCGACCAGTGAAAATGTGCCATAAGTTGAAAAATAACTAGTACAATAAAAAATAATCATTTAGATCGGACTTGTAGTTCCGGAGATATGCGTGCACAAAAATAAAAACATACATACAATATACATACGTACACTTTTGAAATTTGGCACATTTATTCGGAAGCATTTATAGATTAACATTTACAAAAACTGGGCAGTTCTGGAAATATTACATACATACGCGTCGAATTGATAAACTCTTTTTTTGAAGTCGGTTAAAAATGATGTTGTAGGTGTTTGTATCATCATACTTTTCATACCAATAGGTATAATAAAGGCGAAAGTTTGTGAGTTTGTATGTCTGTTCTTTCTTCATGCTTAAACTGCTGGTTGGAGCGATTTCGATAAAATTCGGCATATAGTTAGCTAACATTCTGGATTGACACATAAGCTATATTTTATTTCAGGAAAATTTATATTTCATATGGGAAAATCAATGAAAATGTATTCAAGAAAAATCATCTACTATATCTATATATAACTGTTGATGCCTACGCAATTTATTTTCACTTATAAACGGCGGGTTACATTGAGGGGTAGAGCTAGTTTAGCTTATAACCTGTAGCCTAGGTACGTAACATCTCGAAAACGTATCAAGATGGTCGGAAATACATTCCAGCTCTAAATTGAATCGGCCACGGAAATCACGCTCCCCGCCATCAAATAACCCTGATACTTGGATGAGTCTAAGCAAACTGCTATTGCATAATTCAAGGTTGGATTGCACCACGATCAAAGTTTGTTTTTCCAACTATTCGTATGTGGTTTTAGAACTACACTATGAACATCAGGTTCAAATCAAAAAGTTTTCAATTACCAAAAAAGTTCGAGTTGAAGTTCGAACATCTTTCATTTAATGAGATGTACGAAATTGTGTTTCGTTTTACATCATCGATTTTACATATTATTGTAGCCTTACCCTAAACTAAATACTTTCTGTGATTTATTATATTCCGATCCGACTGATATATATATATATATATATTTTTGTTTTCAAACTTTTTATAACATGTTATATTAGTAAATTTGATTGACAGACATTACGTGGAAGAGCCATGCTTCGGCACGAATGGGCTAGCTCGATCGGAGAAATACCACGTTCTCACAGAAAACCGGCGTGAAACAGCGCTTGCGCTGGTTTCGCCGAGTGAGTGAGTTTACCGGAGGCCCAATCCCTTCCCTATTCCCTTCTCTACCCTTCCCTATTCCCTTCTCTTCCCTCCCCTATTCCCTTCCCTATCCTCCCCTATTACCCTATTCCATCTTAAAAGGCCGGCAACGCACCTGCAGCTCTTCTGATGCTGTGAGTTTCCATGCGCGACGGAAGTTTCTTTCCATCAGGTGACCCGTTTGCTCGTTTGCCCCTTATTTCATAAAAAAAAGACAGAATCATAAGGAGAATACATTGTATGATTAACGACTATAATACTTATAACGTCTTCATACACAGTATGGATCTTTTTAGTACCAAGAGGGAATGTGTCAACAAAAAGTTACTCAATATACAATATAGACACTTTTGTGTTATCTAAGGTGGGATTTCACCAAATACACATAAAACTTAGCTTTATAAAACTTAGTTTTCATTGAACGCGTTCACTCTGCGACGTAAATCTCGTTTCGTTTCGATTGGATTTCACTGCCTTCTTTTGATCGCGATTATTAAATCTAATTTTACGTGACGTCACGCAATTATTTTACATGTCTTCAGTATTTTAAAGCCTTTTCACGTTAATTTAACTTCAAAATAGAAATAAACAATACTTAAACTTACAAACGCATGTGTCAAAACGGTCATATTGACATTTCTTTTGTCTATGTTTTTCGTTCCGCCATGACAGGGCTTGAACGGGTTTTATGACGTTGAACTTCGGACTTTGGGCGTTCAGAAGATAAAACTCGGATTTGCTATGAACGCGTTCCGTTTACGCTGGTGAAATGCATTTCGATGTTATAATCGCGTTTAAACGTTTTGAGCCGGTTCAGAGTGCTTTGAACGCGTTCCATTTCTTTCGTGAAATCGCCCCTAAGTCGTGTATAAGCCAAGCCTCAATTCGGCCACGGATTACTAATGTTCATTGCAACACTAACATATTGTGTTTCACTACATCGTGACGAGCCCGGTGTTCATTATTTCTGTCAACTTTTAACCTATGCTAAATTATAGTCCTATTCCTATATTTTTAATTCTATGTTCTCTCTCCTTGCCAGCTTCTTACGCCGGTTCTTCTCGTCTAGCTAGTCGCGAAAATAATAATTCGTTTAGTAAGCACAGATTCTAGGAATACCATCATATTTAATCACATAATATTATGTAATATAATCCATGAATTCTGAATTTTATAATAAACTACGAATAATTTTAGAGCAGTATTGATTCTGATATGTACTGTTAAAGCAATTTTTGGAATCATAGAGCACAGTAAATATGCAGAATCATTTGATTCGTCTGTAAATATTTAATTTGCACAACAAACTCGAAACTGTGTCGATGTGGTTAAAGCCGATGCTAGTGGTTAGCAAAGTAACCTTTTAACGTGTTGCCAACGTGAAAAATACGGTACCGTTCCGATCAATGCGGCATGCTACCGCGACCGACAAAAAAAATCAAATAAAATGCGATTTATGACATAGGCTATAGGTTTAATTTTTGCTCTACGCCACTAGAAAGCAGCGGCGGCATGCGTCGCTAGACCAATCTCGATGGAATATTAAACCTATGGCCAATTCATAAAGACGCATTTTATTTATTTTTTTGTCGGTCGCTTGCAGCAAATATCGAAAATACTGCTTTAGTCGTCACTGAATACTGACTAGTGAGACCGAACAGTAATTTAGAAAATAGTTTCTGAATCAATTTTCATGGCGGATAACGGCGTGATAGGCATGAATGCTTTCATTATTTTGTATTCCACTAATTCCAATAATGTTTTAACTTAATTTAAAATATATTAATTTTCTAATTAAATTTAAGATATTTTAAATTTCGATTTCAAGTCATTTTCTTCCTTTGTAAAATCGTTACTCTGTCATTAACCCGTTCAATTTCATTATACTTTTCTTCGTTTACTTTTTGTCATAGTTACTCAAAATTTCATAATATCCTTTACTCCAAAATAAGAATTCTACTAATGAATAGTGTTTTAACTCCAAATCTCTTTGGTTGCAGGTAACGTCGTCAGTAATGTTTATCGTAACCACTAACCAGTAACCGGTTACCGGCAACCACGCGGGAACCAGTAACGAGTTCCCCAATGCTTCGTAAGCATAAAGGTTTGAATTTTAACATTTTTTCCTTCTGATAGATTCTATTCATGTTATGAATGTTGTGGGTTATGTTATTTGCTTTTAAATCGTCGATCAGGTTTTTTTTTATAAAAAAGTTAAAGAGGGAATTTAAAAGGTATTTGAGTAGTAAAGTTTAAAGTTATTCCACTGTGACATAAGTTAGTCCACTGTAGTATTTAAAAACGACAGGATTAATGTATTTACTCTTTAGCCAAAACTGTGCTAAATGTTGCTTGTTCAAAGACAGTAACCTGCAATTTCGATCGCGGATTGTTGGAAATCTATTGTTATTCTATTGTTGTCGCGGTCGCCGGTGTCCTTATGGGGGTTGATAGGTTAAACCCGTCTAATTTTTCAAAGGCCATAATATGACTCTACACAGTACCTCTATAAACCAATATAACTTGTTATAAATCATATTTCCAACAATAACAAAAGCAATTATTATCAATAAGCTACGCGGAACCGGCCTGAGTATACATCATCTTGTCACTGCTGTATAGAATCCGGCTGCATGATATTTAGTCTGGCCTCGGTCGGCTGACCCGCACAATGCATTAGTATTCACAGCTGCCTCGACCTTATGCCACATATAAATAAGGACTAGATTGCCTCGCAAGGCCGTTTACGTGTACACAACCGCACCTTGTAACCATTACAATTTAAGGCGTGTGTCTATGAGCGTTTTTTATTTGTTTTAGTTTACAGTATACGATCAATGTATCAAGAATTGTAGCAATCATCGTTATCGAGCTTATGATCGACTTCCTTATTTCATATATTTTGATTTTGATGGGGCATTTAGTGATATATTGTCTATGTAACGAATATTTAGACTAGCAATCTATTTTTCTCATAAACATTATTATAATTTTTACTCTATGTAGAGAAACGAACGTTAGAATGGTACTTTACAATCCCTTCATTCTTAAATCAAACTTAACTATAATAAAAGTTACTCAACTTTACAATCAGTAACAATCCATTTTCAATCCATAAAAACATTTTCTAAGAGAAAAATAGATGTGCTTACTCATTTCCAATCGAAACTTGTTTATAGGGAAATGGCGCTACGGAGTGAATTATGTATAGCCGCAACGGCGCTTTAATAAGACCGCCGATATGATTTGTTAACGCTTTCAGAATTGAAGACGTAAGTGGATAAAGTAGGTAACTAAAAAAATCAACTTACATGGGCGACGACGCGACGGTAATATAGCTTTCCATCATGTAAGCCGTTTATTCGCTCGTTCCCTTATTTTAATATAAAAAAATAACGTTTTTTGCACGAATGGAGGCTTTGGGACCGGAAAAATGATTTGAAAAAAGGGGATTATAATAATATGTATAGCTTTATAATAATATATTAGCTAGATATAGAGTATATAAGTTACAAGGTTTATTCAAATTATAAGCGGCACAAATATGAGAACCTCAGCGGAGATTTCATATTTGAATCGTTTGGGGTGGAAGCCCTAGGCGCATGGGGTTCAGAGACACCTATGCTTTATAGACAGATATCTAAGAAGCTTATTGAAGCCACCCGAGACCCCAGAACCGGGAGCTACCTGGCACAGCGGATGGCAATTGCCATCCAACGTGGCAATGCTGTCAGCTTGCTAGGCGCTCTGCCGGGTGGGGACGACCTGGGGGAGGTTTTCTTTTTATAGCTTTATACTTTAAGTTTGTATATATAATGGCCCCTCTACAAGAGTGGCCAGCGCTGGGCGATCGAATGGCGCCTGCGATGGCCATGCAATGGTCGCAACGCCTCTACATGATGGCCGTGTTCTAGTGTTGGGTAGGACATGAATTTTATACGAGGATGTAAGAGCTGCCACTTTTTCGTACTGAGCCGGTACAGTGCCCCACTTCAAAAGAGGCGAGGCCGTGAGGCGTTTGAGGCGTAGCAGTACGTTTGTTGTGCCGCGACATGTGAGCCGTCTTGAGGCGTGAACTTATATTTATCTATTTTTCCCCTAAAAAATATATAAATATACATTCATGATTATGAAATAATATACTATAATATAATATGTTACAAAGTTTTTTTTATTAAAAGTTAATATTTCGTCTTCATCTAAAGATTCAGATTTTTTGAAATCATACTAGGTACATGTTGAGATTGAATAAATTTAACATTTTATTGGATGGATTAAATGTTACACAAGATCCATCATTTTGATTTAATGTAAATCGAACAATAAATTAAAAAAAATAAAGTGTCAAAAAATCCCCTAAAAATTGAGACCACCGCGACAATAATTTTGAAGCGGTACATCTTATAATGCTGAGCCGCTCTTACATTTTTCAGTCTTGTCCCGGACAATTGTAATGCCTCTTGTAAGTCCTACCCAACACTACCGTGTTCAGTTGCGATCTAAACGTCGTTCAAGATGGACGTGTAAGCATTAGCTATCGCGGCAATGCAAAACGTGCATTTTTAATAATTTATGACTTCACCAGATGACCCGGTGAACTTCGTATCACCTCCCTCCTAATATGAACCTTCTCTTGAATTCTAGGAATAATTATTTCGAGACTAAAATTAAAATTAATGGTTTATGGTAGTGATGATGATGACACTGATGAATGTAATAATAGTATATTAATATGCTTTCCGTTCTTAAAACAACGCCGAAACTCCCAAACTTGGATCTTTAAAAATTCAGGAGTTCTGTATATTAAAATGTAAAAGCTATAATAATTATTGTAAAGTTTCATTATCCGTTCAGTAGTTTTTGAGTAAAAGAGTAACAAACATCCATACATCCATACAAACTTTCGCCTTTATCATTATTATATTTTCATTCATTATGAGATCACGTACTCGTCATATTTTTGAATGAAATTCGTAAATTGTAATACAAATTACGACGTCCTCACTCGACCGCGGTCAGGCACCGACTGTCGTATCTCCAACGTGTAGAGGCGTACCGTACCGGCTACCGCCATCGCTGGGCCATCATCCTTTGATGTGCGGCCGAAAAACCGACACCACCGCCATTCCACGGCCATCGCTGGCGCCATCGGCCATCCTACACCACTACGTCCTCCCCACGCTGGCTCATCGTGGGGAGCCGCAATAATATATAGACGTTCCGCGCGGCTTCGCCCGCGTAAATTAGATATTTCACAGAAAAAATTGTCCACAAAAAATAGCCTATGATCTTTCACGTGGTCTACTTCTTATCTGACCCAAATAAGAGAAAAATGGCTCCAGTAGTTCGTGAGATAAGCCCTTTCAAATAATTTCCCCCGTTTTTTCCACATTTTCCTCTATTTCTTCGCTCCTATTAGTCTCAGCGTGATAAAATATAGCCTATAGCCTTCTTCGATAAATGGACTATCTAACACTGAAATATTTTTTCAAATCGGACCGAGATTTCCCGAGATTAGCGCGTTCAAACAAACAAACAAACAAACTCTTCCGCTTTATAATATTAGTATAGATAATTATGTATATTTTAGATTGTATTTTTAGTGTTTAGATTGTTACTTGTTATCTATTATACTTAATTTAAAAAAGTACTTACCTACCTTAGGTAGAACATGACTGATTTCCTTTATATTATAAAATGTTAGTTATCCACTTCCTTTACTTGCGTCTTCAAATAACCTTACGTAATCCTATTTTAGTTCAATTATGGCGCCATTTTATCGCTGGGAAAACGATCAAGGTGTGATCGATTCTTTTCTTCAGTTGATTACAATTATAAATAATTTGGGCGTCATTCAATAGTGAATAGAATTTGTTAAGCAGGTGCAATGTTATATTTTTACGTTACATAGATACATTACTACCTAGCAAGTTTTATTTGAAAATCTTTGCTTTTCTGTGGAAATAACAGACGATAAATGCAAAGCGAAGAGTCTTGCTGTAATTTGATTTAAAAGCGTTTGATTTCATCTATTCATTTTATTTTAAAGACCTGTTGTTACTTTCTACACAAACAGTTAGAGTACCTGAGCTAGTTTGAAGCAAAAAAAAATTGAAAAATGAACGGGGTGAAAAACCTAGGTAGATAGTTTTTAACACGCTTTTATAAGCTTGGGCTGTATGTAACGGAATCATTGAGCGCGATTTTTACCTATCTCAAGTAGTCTAATTAATTCGAAATCTTGTTGTATTTTTTTTTTTGTATTTTTGTATTTGTGATAATTTCCTGTTAAGTTTATTTGCTGATTTTTATTGTATGTGTGTGAAATCAGGTGTCATAATCGCTTTGCGGTTAAACCCTTAATTAAAGATTAAAAAAAAACTTTGCATACGTAGAGCAATGACAATGTAATATTTTGTTAAAATTTTTGAAAAAAAACAAAAAAAAAATCAAATAGGTAATGAAATGAAATGAAAAATATTTATTTCTAATTAGGTTAACAAAGTTAACACTTTTAGAACGTCGCGTCTACATGAGGCCTACCACCGGTTCTACAATAAAAATGAAAATAAATAAAGCGTGTTTTTAAACCATTATTTATTTTATAATCCGCTTGTCATATTTCATGCTTTAGCTGTTAACAAGACTCCAAACACACTCATCTCACAAGTCTCGCATAAGATATTTACTAAGATTAATCTACAAACTCACGTTAAGTAAACTAAATTATCTAAATTGTGTAGCGAAGCGAGTTATCGTCATATGCCGAGTTTATTGCTACATGAAAGCGTTTTATTAAATTGCGAGCATTCGAATCGGGGCGAATGTCGTAAACGGGATGGATAAACTCCTCTTCAAAAGATAGATCCAGTATCGTATCGTGATGAATTAAGACTCAAAAGTCAAATGGAATATTAAATGTATCGCTTTCAGAATATTAAAATGTTATCGCGATTGATACAGCCGTTTGAAGGAGCTCATTTGCGTAAAAGGTTGATAATATTTTTTAATAAAAATATAGAGATATTCGAAACCTATGTATTTTATTCAGATTCTGAAGAAGTCAGATTTAAGACTGTTTAAAGAAGGCAATAATTATAAGGCTATGAGCCTACCATAAGTAAAACAAAATATAACCTCAAAATCTAAACTTAAATTTATAAAGCAACAAGAGGATTTGGAACACGCAAACTTCAGTAGATTCTATTGAAACTGAGTGCCTTATTTATAATTCATTGCGTACTTAGCATTAAACGCTAACATCTCGAGACAAAAATAAAAGCATTCCTTTTTCATCCAAGTCCTTATGATACTAAGAGGATTACGCTCCCTAAAAAGACATTGCACAGGCATCTATACGTTTGGTGCATAAAAAAATAGGTAAGTACTGAGACAACTTACAATTATTGATAATTTTGACAGCGAAATTACCTAGTTAATAACTAATTTTATCAATAGGAACGTAGATAGGAGTTGCATGAGTTATGACATAAGTCATAGTTTTTATTATTCGTAGGTCATAACCATAACGCATTACAACTTGCAAGCGTTGTCACTAAGCTTTTAGTCAAATTCCATACATTTTTGATATCTTACTTAGCTGTTGAAACTACTGAATACAAATTGACTATGTGCCCTGTATTATTGTTATTCTTCTCATAAAGGTCAGTTTAATGCCGCAGGTAATACATATTCGGCGAAAAAATCTCTGAACCCCAAAACGGAGAATCTACGCTCACTTTGCCCTCACTCGACTTAGTTACGCGTTCCTTTTTGTTTTTGCCACAATGTTGCCACAAGATTAAAATGAAGTTTCCGTTTCCGTTTAATGTGGAGCGTTCCTAATTGTTCTCAATTAGGTGCTTTGATTTTTCTGTTAGTTCTGTTGCTATTGCTCAATGTTTCCCGTTTTGTGCATGAATTCCTAAAGAGCCCAACATTTTATTTATTTCCTTATTCCCTATCTTCGCGTTTTTGGAAGTCGGAGTCAAATTCGGCCTTTTAGAGTCTATCTAACAATTAACTGCTTTGTTTCTATCTCTGTAAAATTAAATTATTATATATTATACAAAAATATTATGTTTAAACTTCAGATAAGTAGTTTTTAACTTTTTAATATGTAAAGCTATATTTACTACCTTATTTACATTTTAATCCTTCGATTGGAGATTCTCGGAAATGCCATTGTATTCTATTGCTGTTGCGATCACCGGTGCTCGTACGGGGCTTGCGTATGTACTTTTGGTCAAGCTTACACTTCAACTTAGTATTCTTTTTCCGGACGCGGTTTTTCACAATAACGATTTACGTTAACATATTGTGTAGAAACTCTTGATATTTATTGCTACGTAACAGTTAGAAAAGTGGAGATATATCAGTAAAATACGACCATGTTAAGTGGCGATCTGTCGGCCATATCAATTGTTCGGGGACAGTCGAGCGCGACGTGTAACCTACTTGCTTTTTACTAACAATACTTTTTTTTTTGCCACTACGTTTTATTGGGAAGGTTAGATTTAAAATCACTACTTGATTTGAGCTTATTTTACTTACTTTGAATCTTCATTTAAAATGAGTTAAGTATAGACTACATAGATTAAGTTCTCTCTAGACTCTAGAGAATTGTTCGGAATGCCGAATCACACCTCCTGCAACTTTTTGCCATCGTTCCACGCCAAAAATATACAATCCTCATCACCTCATGATGAGGATTGTATATTTTCATCAATCGTCTTCCACCGTGCGTTTTTCGCGTAACTTTCTGCCGCGCACTGTAAAACTCAGGAAAGAACTGTCACCAGCAGTATTTCCGGACCAATACGACCTGCAAACCTTCAAGAAGAGATCGTAGTGCCTCTTAAAAGGCTGGCAACGCAGCTGCAGCTCTTCTAATGTTGCGAGTGTCCGCGGGCGACTGTAGTTACTTTCCATCAGGTGACCCGTTTGCTCGTCCCCCCCCACCCTTATTTTATAAAAAAAATGGAAAATTTTTGTCAAACTCTAAAACTATCCAAACGTTGGTACTTGCTAGTCATTCTTTTAATTTTCGAACCTTTATATTTAGATTGTTGTTTACAAATAGTAGAGAACTAAGACTTTCTATCTTATGAACAGTAAACGTACCGAAACTTGAGTGTTTTTTTACTTTGCTTGATTTAAGTATAAAAGTAAGTGACATACATAAAATAACCTCAAAATGTGCATTCCAGTTTTTTTTTTGTCAAAGATATTATTCGATTTACATACATTATGCAGATCAGATACAGCAGTAACGAAACAGATTAATAAACATTAGGAACAAGTTTGGAAACATTCGCTAATGGCACGGAATGTGCCGAATCACCTGACGGTCAAGACTCAAGTGCAAGTGTGTGAAGTGCAAAGACTTAAGAATACAATGGACCTGCCTTATCTTACAGCCAATTTTGGCGGATCGTGAGCTTAAAATGCTATACAATGTTGTGAGCTTATGGTAGGATGCCATAGAAGAAAGAGCGTTTTTAACACAAGCAAACATCATGCAATCCAATACCATTGATCAATAATAATTCATAATCAACGATAAACGCCATTGATCAGAATCCGTTGCCAAAAACATCAACTATTACACTTCGTTAGATTCGATACCTTTAACTTCAAAATAATGAAATTAAAAAAAAATTGCCATCCCTTCACTTATTGCATTAGACAGAAAGAAACCTAAGTATTTTATAGCGTGCTACTGTATACTATTGGAGTAATCTTTTGTCATTTCTTCCACTAGAAACAATGATATTATAATATAAAAAACTCAAAGCAGATAATATGTTACTACCGCGCGCGTTGTGAAGACTCAAATACGACCCAATTGGTTCGTCTTTTATTTAGTCTGTCTCTTTTATGTAAATGGCATTTCTTTTGTTTCACTTATCTGTCAAAGTCCAATTTTGAATTTGAAAATTGTTCGGAAAAGATATGAATGTAACAGATCTGTATAAATAGAATATCATTGATTAGCAAGAAAGAAACCTAAGCATTTGTTAGATATTATAAACTATTCCAGCCACTCCATATCTACCTCTATGTTCAAATGACACACTTTTGCGAAGCGGAGTTTATGAGTTGTAATATTCTCTAACCCTCCGGTGACGATGGCTTTTCGTGATTTATGGGGGTCATTATGGGGCATTATTTCCATGTTGTGTTTAGGGACTCCAAATTGGTCTCATTGTTTCGGCCTCGCCCTAACAAAAGACGACCTTTAAGTAATTACCAATTCTCAGTCTTGTCTCGAACTACTTCTTGATTGAGAATGAATAAATGATGCTTGTTTGTTTCTATTGTTATTATTGTTTTAATGTTTTCTGTTATTGAATTGAGTTAGTGGTATCTAGTATCTACTAAATAAGAAATAAAGTTTCATGTTTGAAGAATGAAGATCCGGCAAAAGTTGTTTTGTACTCCAGTCTCCACGTACTAAAAACCTTAAAAGATCTACATATGTATTTACATATTATTATTATGCATATAATATAGGGTTAGGCAGCGGGAAGTGACTCTGCTATACTATGCGCAGTGATATTATTATATTAAATAATTTTAGTATTATAATATTTAAGTACTCGACAAAATATGAAATGAATATTATTAAATATTATTTGGAATATCTGATACTATTGTTATCAATGCGGCGTAATCGGATTTTCATAATAAATGTGTGTGGTTTAATAATTGATGTGTTTCCTTAATTGACGTGTTTATTGCGTTATGTTGCCTGTTATGCTTCCTATTTGTTTAAATATTATATTATCATGTTACTAGTACTCCTAATGGCCAGTAATGTAAATTAATAAAAAAATAGCTCCATATTTATATTGTTTTCAGGTAATATTGTTTTAGAGGCAGCAAAAAATTAATTAATTTATTAGTGAGTACCTTGAATATTAGGAAGTATTATTTTGGCACATATTATTCTTTAAATCAACTTGTAAAAATTATATTACAAATTAGTAGCTCGATTCATTATTTCTGTGCAAGGTGAATGAAACTTTGTTCATTGTTCGTTTTAGTTCGTTTTCTACAAAACTATAAAAATAATAATAAATAGCAAAACTATATACCTAAGTAATGTTCTGAAACGTTAAACCGTGAAACGCGTTCCGATTAATTATTATTATTTGTTTCATTGTCCCAAAAGTCTTTCGTTTGACGTTTGTTTAACGAATATGGGAATACTATTATTTCGCTGTTTGTTAGAAAATGGACATCAAGTAACAAAAGCTGTAGTAAAATAGTACAAACATGGTGCATCTCTGAAATATTAACACAAAAGCAAACGTAACAAGCTTTACATGATTAGAGAGTAGTAAAACCCCCCTACATAGGGGTACAAATAATATATCCCATCATTGATTCTGGGGATGGGACTTAATGGCGCGGACGGGTCTTTGTGACCGAGTCCTCACCCTAGGGTTTGTCAACGGTTGAATTATGTTATGGTTTATTGATTTAGCAGTTCAATGGGGTGGCTATTAGATATAGTGTTCAATACTGTACCCTATAATATTATTGAAAATTGTCTTGGATACTTACCCTTTTTTCCTGTTGGGGTAATGCGCTTACGTGTAAGCACTTACAGTCAAGAAAGAAATTTAACAATTTTTACGCTATTTTTACTAATCTGTTATCACTCTCAGCATCTTATAGTGTCTGTGATATGAGATAACAATTAAGATTAAATATGAGGAAGCACATTAATGTCACCAAAAGATGACGAGATAGCTAAGATAAAGTCATAAAATATTTAAATAATTTAATTAAAATGTTTTTATGTTAAGTAAGTACTTACTTATGAATTTTTATTTTAACCTATTAATTAACATTTTGGTTATTAATGTAACTAAATCCATGTAATATAATTATAAAATAACGTTTATTGTTCATATTTTACTTTCTAAGCTACCTTTTGCACTTTATCGAAAAAGTTGTAAGTACCTACTATCTTCTTCTAACAAACAGTAATATATAATTGTAATATTAAAATTATTTCTGCAGTTATTATATTGGATATGTAATATTATGTAATAATGGGATATTATGCAACGTGTAATATAATAATATTGACAGATATTAGTAGAGTAATCCCACAGATATTAGTAGTGGTAAATGGTAATTGATAGTTCAAACTATCTTTAAGGCAGGGATCAATCTCAATCCAAAACGATAACCTTGCACACAACCAAAGACCAAGCGTATACGCATCGCAATAAGATTCATTTTAGCTTAGCATAAAACTGTAGTTACTACGGGCGGATCTTCTCTATTTTTCATGTTTTTTTAAAATATCTTTGGAAGAAACAAAATTGTTCGGTTAAAGATATTTTAATATAGATTTACTAACAATTTATTCAAATAAAATGTATAATTATCCTAGTTTATATAAGTTAATTTTGACGTGGGAGAGCCATGATTTGGCACGAATGGGCCGGCTCGACCGGAGAAATACCACGTCCTCACAGAAAACCGGCGTGAAACAGCGCTTGCGCTGTGTTTCGCCGAGTGAGTGAATTTACCGGAGGCCCAATCCCCTACCCTTATCCCTTCCCTACCCTTCCCTATTACCCCTTAAAAGGCCGGAAACGCACCTGCAACTCTTCTGATGCTGCGAGTGTCCATGGGCGACGGAAGTTGCTTTCCATCAGGTGACCCGTTTGCTTGTTTGCCCCCTTATTGCATAAAAGAAAAGTTAATACTTATATGAATTAGATTTTGTCGGAGATGAGTTTGTAAATTAATTACAGCCAAAGTATTACGTTTTATAAAAATGCTTATGGTTGAAAGTCTTTTAAATATTGTGCTTTATATCTCATATTTTTTACATTTCATTAATCACAATATCATTAATCACACCATATCAATAACAAATTGGGGTTTATGCCCGCCTTAACATTCGAATGTAGAATGTAGATTCTACATACTTACTTAAATAATAACGAAACTTATATTAATAATTGTGATTCTTGTTATTACTTTTTAGTTACTGTATGTGTTGTTATTTGCTACAATTGACAATTAAATATAATGCAAGACAAAAATTAAAGTAATGCAACAGAAAACCCCACAAATGTTTAATATACTTTTATCAACTTTGAAATTCAGATTCAATGTTAAGTTTCTATATTTAAAGAATAAAGCGAGTTTTATTTAATATATCATACTGTATCATAATTCATAATTCTTGCAAATTCCATCTGCATATTTATTATTTCGATCTCACTATTCTCCAATAATTTAATTAAGATGTACGGCGTATCATAATTCTTGACATCGTCCATAACGATCAGGTACAGCCTAACAATTTTTATTGAAGAGAAACATAATTATACACTATCTGTTAATATATTTATTTATATACTAAAGCCTCATGATGTAATCTGCCATTGCATTATGACCTTTATTATGCCAGCAATAAGGGCGATGGATGCTATATCGATAGAAAGTTTCATTCAGCGACATTGAAAAGCACACAAATACACAGCAAGGTGCACACGCGCGCATGCCATGCTGCGCGCGCGCATCTTTTTACATCGAAACTGGTTTCAACAAAGGATGAGTCAGAAAGTTATACACAGTTTTGCTCTATTTGCGATTGACCAAGAGTCCATATCTTACTTCTTAGAATACTTTAATTTTAGAGCGCTAACACATAATAATGTATATAACGTAAATTACTATTTTAATAGAATAGAAAACGATGTTTAAAATATCTGGTGTGGATTTTAATATAGATGATATCAGGAGCATTAAGTCTGACATCTCCGACCTGAAAACCTCCATCGAGATGGCACATGACCGTACGGATAAGTTATCGAGTAAAGTCAATGTATTGAGCGCCAAAGTAGCGAGTGTCGAGAAGATCGACATACCCAGTCTACAGGAGGAAATTACGAGATTGAACGATGAAATCAATATAAGAGACCAATGGGCTAGAGCCAATAATATTGAAATCAAAGGAATCCCGCAGCAAAAAAATGAAAACCTTTTTGATTTAGCCAATAAAATCGGATCCGTCATTGGCCAACAAATTAAAAAAGAGGATATTAACTATATTGCTCGCGTACCTACGAAGTCTACTAGCTTGCCTAAACCCATCATTGTATCTTTCAATAATCGTTACATTAAGGAGAATATTGTTGCTGCCGCGAGAAAGTGTAAATTAAACACACTGGACATCGGTTTCCCGACCTCTTCAGTCTTCTATGTTAACGACCACCTTACACAAACAAGTAAAGCTTTACTTGCAAAGGCGAAATTACTGGCAAAGGATAAAAATTTTAAATATATTTGGGTAAAGCATTCAAAAATTATGGCGAGAAAATCGGACTCGGCGCCTGTGTTTTTTATCCAGTCAGAAAAGGACTTAGAAAAAATCAAGAAGTGAATTTTTGTGTCACTGTTCTTTATTCATTAATTAGTTTAGCTATAGTTATTTATCTATATACAAAATACTTTAGAACTAACTTCTTAAAATATGTGTTAAGTTTGTGCTGCGTTCTAACTATACATGGTTTAAGACATATTATATTAAAAGTGAACTATTTCGTAACTAGATTTCGTAACAAAACTAAAAAAATGTTTTTATTCATAAAAAGTAAGTTTAAATTAATGTTAATGAACTTAGTCACTTGCGACGATTCTGCTAGTTTGAGAAACTCTGGACCTAAACCTGTTCGTTATCGCTCTGCTGTTGTTATATTGAATGGTGGATATTCGCTCAGCCAGTTGTCACCGGTAAGTATTCTTTTTGATATGCGAATATCGTATGCAGATGTTAGTGATTACGTGCGATTACGGGTCATTTTTCCTTATATGTATTACTGCCATATCTTTCGTGCATTAGTTGATTTTTATCTATGCATCTCACTCTGTCAATTACCGTTCGGGCGGTCTGTGCATCTACCTTATAATTTTATAATTAATTTTTATAACATTACAAAATATAAAACAAATAATAATACTCTAAGCTATTATAAAATGTCATATTATAGGATAAATGCGTTAGACGGTATCCAACATGCAAAGGCTGGTTTATGTTTTGTGAAATTAAATCTAGTATACTTTTTATTACGTAATCTCATAATCTTATATAACAAAAGGCTGACAATATATTATAGTTTATTATACCGGTTTCATTGCCTTTTTATCAATTTCGATTATTTTTATGAATATCCGTTGGTTTTAATACATTATGATATTTTGTCTGTTAAATTACATGTACTACTCAGAATAGATATTAATTGCCATAACCAACTTAAACTTCCGATTAAATATAGCATAAAAATTATAAATCGGTACACTATAAATAACTGGTTATTAAAATCGAATATAATTTTTATGATACTGTTTATAAATCGATTTACACTTTGGTCCTCGTTCATAAAATTACAAGATTTCGTATTGTTTGTTTATAGATGTCACAGATATTATGTTCAGGTAGTTAGTAACTGTTATAATACGCACATTAATAGTCTCACGGATATATTATACATACAAAAAATGAATTGTGCTGGCTATGCTTGTATTATTTTATTGTTTAATATTTCACTAATTTATATTAAATACGTAGCGGTTACTTATTTACTGTATTTTTATTTTTAATGGATTCAAAACTCAATATTTTCTACCAAAATGCTAGGGGTCTTCGTACTAAAACAAATATTTTTAAAAGAAATATCTACCTAAATAACTACGACATTATATCAATATCTGAGACGTGGTTAATCGAAGGCATTAGGAACGAGGAGCTGTTCGATAGTAGGTACATTGTCTGGCGGCGCGATAGGGACTACGGCCTGACTAATCAGTCTCTGGGCGGTGGAGTGCTGGTCGCTGTCCGTCGCGATCTAGCGGCTGCGGAGCGCGTTGACTGGCGCTCGTCCGCCGAGGATATCTGGGTGACAGTATCGCATAGACTTAGCAGTAGTAGGTCAACTGTGCACATACATATCTGCACGATATATCTCTGTAAGCAGAATGAGGGAAATAGCTATAGCAATCAATTGGACAATTTCTCTAATAACTTGTTCGATATAGTCAGCGCACATCCCGATGACAAATTTATTGTTACTGGCGATTTTAATTTACCTTTTGTTAACTGGGGCGCCCAAGGTGATTATTCAGTGCAAACCGGGTTCTCTCTTAACCGCAATGTAATTGAATTCTTAGACACCTTAGCACAGTGCGATTTGTCTCAGCGTAGTCAGGTGCATAACTTTAATAATAAATTTTTAGATTTAGTTTTCTCTAATTCTGAGATAAACGTTTCGCCATGTGACGAACCATTGGTACCGGATGATTTCCCCCATCATAGGTCACTCTGCATTGACATTTGTTTGGGCGTGCAAGGAACATTGGAGGCTAATGAAAGAAAGAAATATCTTTACAACTCTGGTAACTATGACGGCATATGCTCCGGTCTCGATGCTACTGATTGGAAGACCATTCTAAATGATAAACCGTTAGATGATGCAGTCGAGCATTTCTATAATATTATACACGACCTCCGTAACACCTTTATTCCTAGCAAAAATATTTCATCGTCCAGGAGCTTCCCTCCCTGGTTTGACGCACCCCTAAAAAAGTTGTTAAAAGAAAAACATAAATTTCATAGGAAATATAAATTATATGGTAACCTTGACGACTATAATACTTTTTCACTATTGAGAAATAGAGTCAAAACTTTAGAACATCAATGCTTCAAATCCTATATCGAGAAAGCTGAAATGAATATAGTGAACAATCCTAAATGTTTTTGGTCATATGTTAAAAATAAAAAAAATTCGTGTAATGTTTTTCCCTCTACTATGACCTACAATGAAACATTGGCTTCTAATGGTGAAGAGGTATGCAATTTGTTTAATACATATTTTGAGGCCAATTTCCGACATTCGAGCTCCAATAATGATAGCACTAATGACTATAATGTTAATAATTCGAGTAATTATAGCATTGGAGCTATAGATATTAATTCGTCTGAAATATTAAATGCGCTGAAATCGGTTAATCTCAGTAAGGGAGCTGGGCCTGATGATCTACATCCGATATTTATATCTAAGTGCTCTAAGAGTCTAGTCTACCCAGTGTGTATCCTCTTTTCCCGATCAATTAATGAAGGATATGTACCTAATATCTGGAAGTCTGCTTTCATTACGCCAGTACACAAGGGAGGAGACAAAACTGCTATCAATAATTACAGACCCATTTCCAAGCTATGTATCTTGGCTAAAATTTTCGAGGGTATCGTACATCGCCAATTGTATTCCACACTGCGCAGCTGGTTTATACCAGAGCAGCATGGCTTTATAAAAGGACGCTCGACTGTATCTAACCTTATCATAGCTAATGACTATATCTCTTCGTCCATGGACTCTGGTGATCAGGTTGATATGATCTTTACAGACTTTCAAAAGGCGTTTGATCGAATTGACCACTCAATGCTGCTTAAAAAGCTACAGTTTGCTGGAATACATGGCAGTCTATTCAGGTGGTTCTGCTCGTATATTACCAATCGCTCACAAGCTGTAGCTATAAATGGTTTTATTTCTAACTGGGTTTCAATTCCATCAGGAGTGCCCCAGGGTTCGCTCCTAGGGCCCCTTTTATTTGCCATTTTCTTAAATGACATTTCATCATGTTTTAAACATTCAAAATTTTTGTTATATGCAGATGATACGAAGATTTTTAGGATTATTTCATCTATAAACGATTGCCACCTGCTGCAGGAGGACTTGAACAGATTTAATCATTATTGCAAAATAAATAAACTCGATCTAAATGTATCCAAGTGCTTTATGATGACGTTTTCTCGTAAAATTAATTTAATAAAATTCTCATATACAATTAATAATACATATCTTGAGTCCACTGATAAAATGAGAGACCTAGGTGTTATCATGGATTCTAAGTTAATTTTCGATAAACATATTGATTATATTGTAAATAAAGCTTCGAAGGCACTTGGGTTCGTCATAAGGATGAGCAAAAACTTCACAACACTTAAGGTTATTAAAATTCTGTTTTGCTCTCTTGTGCGCAGTATACTCGAATATTGCTCGGAGGTATGGAACCCCAGATATGAATTATATAAAAATAGGATCGAATCTGTTCAAAAGCGTTTTCTACGATACCTACAATTTAGGAGTAATTATTATTTATCCAATTATGAAGACAGATGTAGACATTTCCACTTTTTACCACTAAAACTTAGACGCAATATAACTGATCTATCCTACTTAGTTAAAATAATTAATAATAACATTGACAGCACATATTTATTACAGAAACTAAATTTTAGTATCCCTACCAAGTTTTTCAGAAATTACGTTCCTATAGATGTACCTACCTCTAATACTTACTATCGCAGTAATTCGTTTTTAATAAGGGCTAGTTCTCAACTAAATGAATTCTTGAAAAACAATCCTTCCTTTGATGTATTCTATACTAAGCCTTATAAGATAAGACAGTCGTTAACTATCTCATTTTTTGATAGTTAGTAAGCTGTCTCTGAACTGGTTATTAAACTAGTTTAGTGATAGCCTAATTTTAACATTTAGCTAAGTTTATTAACATTTTATTTACATTAATCTTGACTATCTATTATTGACTTACTTGAACCATGAATAGTGAATGCTCTTTTTCATCTAAATATTAATTAGTTTGTAATTTTCCTTTGTTTTTATGTGCTTGGTTAACTCCTCAATAATTTTTGTACACTTTTATTTTCAACTATTTGCGAAAACTTTTAAATGGCTTATAGTGACTATTTGGTTAAGTTAATTTATAATGATAGCTGTAAGTTTTCCGAAGAAATAAAAATAAAAAATAAATAAATAAAATAAATAAATAAATACACAGCAAGGTGCACACGCGCGCATGCCATGCTGCGCGCGCGCATCTTTTTACATCGAAACTGGTTTCAACAAAGGATGAGTCAGAAAGTTATACACAGTTTTGCTCTATTTGCGATTGACCAAGAGTCCATATCTTACTTCTTAGAATACTTTAATTTTAGAGCGCTAACACATAATAATGTATATAACGTAAATTACTATTTTAATAGAATAGAAAACGATGTTTAAAATATCTGGTGTGGATTTTAATATACTTAATAGTTCTGTAGAATTGAGTTATAAGTACCACTGGTACTACTTACTACTTATAGCTCAATGTTCTGTAGTTGTTTAAAAATTACTAGTTGATAGAAAAACAGATATTATTTTTCAAAAGATTTACTTAAAATAATACGAAGATAATCGAAATACCTTTCAAGCCTTTCAAGTTAAGCCTTTCCTTCTTATGTCTCTTATTCTTAAGAGCTACATTATGTAACGATGCTCGAACGTAATCCCAGTCACAGACTTTGTAATAACGCGACTACAAAGACTAAACTTTGTCTTTTAGTGCTTTAGTAATAGCCGAAATCTTTTATACGTGAGTAAATTTTATGATCGGTGTTAAAATATTAGCTCGTTCTAAAGTAATAGCTCGCTAGACAGTAATCATAAATGTTTTAGGAATCATGTACAAAATTCTAGTCGGTTTATTCTTTGTACTCTTTTCCCCGTGACTCGCCTTGTTATTAGTGGATTTTCAGGATAAAAAGTAGCCTTAGATATTATGTTAATTCAGAGCGTGTAAATTACTCCCATATATTATACTACGCCAAATTTTATTTGGATCCTTACGGCCGCACTCAAAATCATTTAATGTTGATTAAACTTCAATTTAATGACGAGTTTGATAGATAATGGGGCATGACAAAATCTTATTTCTGAGGTAGTTAGACTGGTTATTGCGTGAAGAAGCAACACAAGTCACAACATGACACAACCTTGCGTCGCGTCATTGTAACAGCAGTGTGATAAATTTATCTTTAATTTTGTTTAACTTTAGAAATACCAATCTAAATCGGCCCAGCATGAAGAGCTTACAGACATACACTTTTGCATCCCTAATATCATAAATTATAACAACAATAAGTAGGTATATATTATCTATCATCTAAATACATAATACATCGGTCCTTTAATACCAAACTTGATATTGAGGCAATCAGTACAAAGCAGTTTGATTTACAAGGCAGCACGTGTGTAAGGGACCTGCTACCTGCGACCTGGTCGATCGCTTACAATCACCCCATTGTAACGCCAAACTTGGGCTGATTAGTTTGAGCCGCACGACCCATATAATCACTTCCAAACTTCAACTCGGTTCTCAAATTCTGAATATTAAAGTAGTTCATGTAAAGCAGACCACCCAGAACCATTTATTCTTCTGCATCATGGCGACCTCATTTAATTGCCAATTTTAGAGCAACGGTGAATTTCCGATGCCACTTTATGATATAGGTTCATTTTTTACCAACAATGGTCTAGCAATCCATGACGCCACTGCCTTGCAGTTGCAATAACTATAATTCCATAATGCTGATTGGAGATTTCCAATCAGCTGTGTGGAACCTATGGCGTATTTGCTGTGTAGGCGCGCTTTGCCACATTCACTATAGATGTTATAGAGGACATCCCTGGACGTTCCCTGGACGTCCAAAAAGCGTCACAACTCCGAAAATGGTCGTGAAAGTACATGTTATGGTTTTAGCAGACCGACGATTGAAATTATCTGAAATAGCAGACACTATAGGTGTCTTAAAAGGACGTATACAACATATCCAAAGTGAGGAATTAATTATGAAAAAGTTACCAGCCCGTGCCGCGATTGCTTACGCACGATAATTTTTTTTTAAAGAAAATCAACGAATTAAAGTATGATTGCTGCCCCACCTTTTGCCTGATCTAGCGCCATCAGATTTCTATTTATTCTCTAAGCTCAAAACTTTTTTGGGTGGACAGAAATTTACCACAAATGATGAAGTCATAGCCGCTGTAGAGGAGTATTTTGTTGATTTTGAAGGCCTCGAAAAAAAACATTTTATAGAAGGCATTAGGTACTGCTTTAGAACTAAGATAGAGTAAGTGCAGTTCACAGATAATATATCGAATAATAAAATTAATTTTATCACGGCAAGTTAAGTGTAGAAGGCTAGTTACTTATCATCCCGCCCTCGTATAATAATTATAGTTGAGTTGACAAAAGTGTCGTTCTCCTGTAAAATTGTGTTTTGGCGTTAAGTATATAATATAATTAATAATTATAACTATAATAATATACTTTAATTTCATCAAACATTTTTTATAAAATTTAATCCAAATAGCTTCTGAAATCTGAAACTGGCTCAAACCCGACTTATTTTACAAAGTAAGTACAAAAGCCTCTACCTGCTACATTGAATAATATCAGTTATTGCAAACTGTTTTTGTTGTTCTTTTGTTGCTTTTTCTATAAGCCTTCGGTAAATAAAGAATATTTTAAAAGAACCTTTATAAGCTAAATAAAAGATCTTTAATATACAAAGAGCTTACAAAATGTTTCAAAAGTATTGGGATATTTATAAAAATGCGATTGACCTTAAATAATAAAGTCTATACATAATATCCAAAATTAACATTTTATATTTATTTTATAACAAACACACGACTTTTCTTAATCAAAAGATGGCCAAGTCTATAAAATACTGCTAAGCGGAAACTATGGAAAGTAATAATAATTTAAAACAAATGACCTTCTCATGAAGAACATAAACATCTTAAAATATGATTCAATTTACACCACTTACTAGATTTTATCGCATAATTAAAAATTTTTCACAACATACAAACAATGCCAAGGTGAAGTGTTTAGCATAATTTAAGCGATAACATCAATGGGTTCATCCATTTTGATAGGTTTGGAGGTTAGGGAATAACCTAGAAATGCATTAGATGTGGGCTCAATTATTTCAAGATGTAAAAGTAGTACTTATAACTCGGATAAGAAGAGTTATTTCGGGTCATTTCCGGGAGGCATTAGCAACTGAATAGTTACCAAAATTGAACAAAATTAAAGGTATAAATTAAGTGTGTTTTCTTTTATAAACACGAGAAACAAGCGACATTACGTTATACTGTATAATATTTTATTATAATAATTTCAAATAATTTGCAAAAATCTGTGTTTTTAACTTACTTTGATAAAACATTCAATTTGGGTGATACCAACTTCAGTAGAAATGATCTTTGTTCAAGTTTCAAGATTTTAATAAAAAATCAAATACTTACATAATTATGAAAGACGATTTTACAAAAAAAAAAACCTTCCAAATGTCCGTAGAAACCGAAAACCAAACTTCTAAGCAAACTTCGAACATCTGTTATACTTACTGGAAAACTATTGACCCATTTTCATAGCATTTCCTTATGGAGTTCTGTGTATAAACAAGTTTTCTTTTTACAATGTCCTACAGTTGGCGTGCGGGTAAAGGACAGCTGATATACCTGTCTCGCTCGGGAACGTGGGAAAAGATGGTAACAAGGTTTCTGTCCTTCCTTTCGCTCTGTATGATTGGCTTTTGTTTCAAAATTGGTCGCTCATTTATTCGCTTCAGAGCGCGCCATTCATGCAAAAAGTTGCTATTCCACTTTGGTTAATATTACCTTAAACATAACTTGTTTCAGTGCCTAATTCGTGTAAGCGTTGTAACTGGTGGGTTTACATTTTGTACCAGTATTTTAACTGCTAAGCTAAGTAACAATATTTGTTATTTTGCTTGACTTTCTATAAAAATAGCAGTTTTCAGTAGATTCAAAGATCTTTTTCCAGTAGGCTTTTCTTTATATTTAGAAGTTCTCTCTATGCCAAAAATATTTGTTATCGTGCTAAGATTATACATTAATTAAATTTATTAATGTGGATTAAAAATTCACGATCAACAAAATATATATCACTGCAACATCTTTGCAAAATAGTTTTCCTTGATAATCTTAAATTAAATATTTATTTGTTTATGCGATCATTCACATTGCTAACTTTTCTTAAGGTCTGGAAATCTACCAATAACTATTTTTCACACCTGAAAAAACTTATAATATCACAAAACAATAATTGACGGATCAGCTAGGTCAATAATTTTGTACATAACATAAAATCATAATGTAGGTACATAATATTATAACATGAATACATATAATAAGGAGATAGAGTTTAGCAGGTCTCGTAAGTAAACCGGTACTGGGAGGTCGACGCTCCAACCATACAACACCACACAGTTTGTATGAAGCTGTATGGATTCATACAACTTCATACAGACCACGTGGAATTCGTGTGTTTACATCTTGCATCTACTTGAATTTGGTTGCTCTATTTACTGGAATATATTTTTTATTAATTAAAAAAGATAATTATATCAATGTAGAAGTATGTACAGCTAAATCCACGGTACTTTCAAAAAAGGTTGAACTATTGGCGTACTACTCGTAAAAGTTTGTTTGCATACAACATCTCCAAATTCGAAATTTTAGTTTTAAAATTATATTTTTAATATTACTTCTATTAAGCGTCCAGGAATCAGACCGCGAGGGTGTGTACGGGAGATGCACTCGCCAAAAAAGTAAATATGTAGATCCCCATTCCTCAACAATTTTAAAATTGGAACACCATTTCTATTCTAATTTTAAATTATTTAGTTTTTTATGAAATGGCCAATAAGAGGCACGTTCAGAAATTAATTAATCTATTTCTATTTGACAGTTGTCCGCCAGTCAATTAACTCGTGAAATAGCGGCATCTAACGCCAAACACATTGTGCAATCTGTCAGAACTCAGATCCCCCGCCCGCATCGAATGAACTGATGCCATCGGTTTTACTACACCCTGTATCATAATATTGATTTGTTTTCATTACTGCAATTAATGTGCCTTATACGTATATTAACTTCACCCTGTAGTATGTTTTAATAATAATTTTGATTGCTACCCACATTTTCATATTTATCTGGGATAATGGACGATAATTAAATAAGTATATTTTTTTCCGTTTCAAGTTTTGCGTTTCCAGACAAGTTCGATTTTTTTTTATAGGACTAATGTCATGTAAAGTCCAGATCTCTTGTTTATTTGTTATTATTTATTAAGAGATAGACATAATAAAATGTTATATACAATAAATAACAGTAAGGTGTCCATTTTGCTTATTTTCTGAACCAATGAACACCGCAATTACTGCTCTCGCAGCTGTCAAACCGTGACGCAGGCGTTGTCACTTCATATTCAGTCTATAACTACGTTCCTAATATCCAATACATTGTATTATCGCATGGTTATATGATTATTTTGCGAAGCCCGACGAAATTAGCGTGCTGTTGTTTTATTTCACAAAAAAAAAAAACTTTAGAATTGGTAGTGCCATTGAATTTAGCTTCATATGTATAATCACTATTCAGATCAAAGTGTTTTGAAATGGAGCAGTTTACCATACAGTATAATTAGAAATCAGTAATATGACATTAGCGTTTAAACGATAACTGTACTGCGTTTTAAAGTGTACCATGGCGTGAGACCACTCGTGAGAAACCCGCCGAGAATGCAACCAGAAGTGAACTAAAAACTAAGGCCCTAGACTCGCGTGAATGGAAGTGGAAAAAGAATTCAGTAGGATATCGGTAGAAAGTTTTTTTAGTTCATTGCCAACATGACAATGGAGATACGCTTATTTTGCACTTTGTGATAATATTATTTTGTGGCTTTTAAATTTTGCTTATACTATGATTTATTTATGTGATTTTTTTTTGTTTGATTAAAAGATTTTTATTAGTTATTTAGGGCTTGACATCTTTTACATTTTAAAGATCAGAAGTTATCCGAATCCCTACCTATTACCAGGGTAGGCCTTTTCTGTCACGAAGACAAGTCTTTAACATTAAATTCAATCCAATACATTAGTTTTTTATTCGTCTAATGCACTCGGGCTTCATAATATGGGATCGATATGAAGTGTCGAGTCACGGTAAATAAGTGATGTGCGTGAGGTGATGCTTAGGGCGTATGTAACACGCGTTTATTTAATACCTTCGATCTTTATATAATATGACTTAATTTTATTGCGGTAAATACAGCATGTAGAGTTTTTATATTCGAGGTTTGAATGATGTAGATTGTAGAGTGTAGACGTTTATGTCAAAATTTAAGACAACATTCGTAATATTATTATGTACTTGATGTAGATCAATAAAAAAACAATTACCCAGTATTTTGTGCTTTATTATTTTAAACTATCGATATCTTGTCAAAATAAATATTACTCACTATTCTGTAGTTTTTACCTTAACAAACAGATTTTGTACGTAACAAACGGCGGTAGTAAATTGCTGAATATACCGCTAAAATTAAGCTAAAAGATAACTCCATTGGAATTTGTAGTTATGTTGAACAATTGCGTATGTCTGATTCTTCGTATATAAAACAAACCAATGTTTTGTGAAAACAAACTGTTGTTATTCTCATCATCGCAACGATATTATGATAATATTTACTATTCTTCAATCAAAATAACGAGGCACAAAATGTGGTAAAAAAATTAAGTCCCCCTTAATTTTTTATTTTATTATAATATTATAATTAAATACTAGCTGTTACCCGCGACTTCGTCCGCGTTAACATAGTATAATAGCGGAAATGGAAAATTTTTGCCTTTTTATGGTCCCTTGCTCCATCTTATGGTCACAAAAACCACGACGCAGACTCCAAGTTGGAGGCTCGGGAAGCGAAGCGCCCCCACATGGTAATTAAATGATACTCAAAAAGTATATGTTTAGTTAAGGTTATAATAAATTCACTTTTAATAAATAACTTTCTTCCTTAAAAGGACAATTAAAACTAAACACTAACGACGTGATACCATTTTGATGTAAGCAAGAATCCCAGGAGGGGATTGGTGCGCCCCCCCAAGTACGGGCCGAGGGCAAAGTCCCCTGCATATTAATCAAATAACACTCGAAAACTGTATGTTTAGTTTTGTTCCTAAAAAGGAGAATTAAAACTCAACACAAACGACGCGATACTATTTTGATATAAGCAACAATCCCAGGAGGATGCGGGGGGTTGGGGGGGGGGGCAAAGTATATATGTAATATAAATAGTGTTTTAATTTTAATAATATAGAGCCTATGTGTTGATCCGAACTCTTAGTAATATTCAAAATTTGTAGTAAATCCATTTCGCATTTATAATATTAGTATGGATATGGATTAAAGCACCTACACATATAAATAAGGAATTTTAAAAAATCAAGTACCTACAATTGCCATTATTGATATACGCCAAAAAAGGCCAAAAAAATCACGTTTGTTGTATGGGAGCCCCCTTTAAATATTGATTTTATTTTGTTTTTATGTAATATTTTTTATAGCGGCAACAGAAATACTTACACAATCTGTCAAAATTTCAGAAGTTTAGCTATAGCGGTTATTGAGTTACTGCCTGGAGACAGACAGACAGACGGACAGACATCGAAGTCTCAGTAATAGGGTCCCGTTTTTACCCTTTGGGTAAGGAACCCTAAAAATGTAAAATAATAATTATATTTTTGTGCCTCGATTCGCCGTTTAAACTTTAGTTAATAGTTATATAGTTCTCTTTGAGCTGCTAAGTTCGAGTTCAGGATAATGTGGCTTAGTCTGTGATATCGACAGACTGGACGCTAAACTTTGTCGTAGTGCCAATGTCAAATTAAATATTTGGCTCGGAGTGGGCGAAATTTGTTTACTGGCAACACCGACTGTATAGTACTGGTTAATCTAGGTAACAGATTAAGTTATCTGTTATGGTGCTTAGGATTTATTTTAAGGATATGCAGCTTATTAAAAGAGTAAACGTCTTAATTACTCTCACTTTTTGTTCCGGAAGTGTACGTTTCTCTCGCGATAAACGAGTTTTGGCGAAACGGAATTGCGGGCGTCAACTAGCAAGGCATATTTACAAAAGTACTTACAAAATTAAGTAGATACAGTTTAAGTAGGTACTTAAATTGTGCGGGACCACTACAGTCACAAGCGGCTGCTTTGTAATTTGACTGTAGTCTGAGGTTATCATTCATCTAGGTAGATTCGTCTAAATAAGGGAATACGTAAATTGTATGAGTTGAATCTAAACTGCTTATCATAAAATGTTGCAGAAAAAATGAATCATTTATGATAGAGTATGTTTTCGAATTATCCTATGTGGGTTAAAGTAAATCGTGTTATATTAATTATTATTATCTACTAGATGATGCCCGGAAGTCCGTTGCACCAAAACCCGTTTATCACGCGGGAACCGTACTTTATTCCGGAATAAAAAGTAGCCTGTGTCCTTTTCCGGGACTCAAAGTATCTCCATAGCAATTTTCAGCATTCAAAATTCGATAACGACTGAACCGATTCAGCTAATTTTAGTTTATCTATAGTTTGAACTTACTGTTTAAGGATTTGTTTAAGATTCAAAGACATAGGAAGTCACGACTTACAAAACAAAAACAGAAGCAACATGGATTGATGGTGTATAATTGGGTCTACGCTGCAACTAATTATATTGTAATAACATTTTAAACTTTCGCGTTGCATTATAATTAAATATACTGGAACACAAATGTTGGACAATTCGAGGGTAGTCGAAGATCAGAACGCCCGGTGCAAACGAAGGCGTCGCGCTCCTGCAGTCCCCTCGTGACCACGGCCGTTGCAACACGGCCGAAACGTCGAGAAAAAGTATGTACTCGTAGTAACACTACTATTTAAATAAGTCGCGTTAAGTCCCGAATTAAAAGTTTTAATTATATTGTGTGTCCATTAATATAATTTGTTCAGGCTTTTCCTGCTTTATTAAATTCCCATCAATTTATTTCACGTGTAATCTCTGCGGCCGCTAGTGTTGCCCAGATAGAAATGTCAATTTAAGCTAATATTCAGTGTGGTAATTTCTAATAATAATAAAATTATTATGTATTGGACATTGGGTATTAGAACTAAGGATCAGGATTTAATACTTTAAAAAGTAAAATATTATGAAGATACTATGTTTTATGAAATTAACTACAAAAATAAAATATGCTATTTTTCGAAATGAGATTCCATCATAATCAGATAAATCATGCTTAGGTAGGTAGATAATTTATATGCCAATACAATGTAGTACTACAATGTGCAAAATAATTGGGAAAACTTCCTAACTTAATCTGGTGTCTCTGCGCGATATACGATATTGAAATTAGCCGTATTTTGTACGGCATTTGTGGCTTGATTTTGCCCACAGAATTTAATGCTGGCAGCTGTGGCATTAAGGTTTGTGTATAATTTACCGTGCACGTAATTACGTTTTAGATGCCGAATAGTTTCCAGTGAAATGGTGGCTAATAAACTGTTAATAGTTTCGTATGGCTCGATCATAGTTAACAGTAGGTACATTATAATTGCTATGAAAAATTACACCTTGAAATTGAATTTCATTGGTTTTTCTTTTGTTGAATTTGAATTTAGTAACAAAATTATTAATAATTATAATGACACAAATATTTTTTGTGTATTGGCTTAGCTACGTTATTTTATAATTTTATAGTTTATTGTAAACCTTATATGGTTTTGTTAGGTTTTTGTTTTACGTTACAGTTGAGCTATGCTGATGTATTTTTTCTATTTTTCAGGTCAGTTACGAGATGCAAGTTACAACTTACAAAAAAGTCTGGTAAGAATTTTGTTTACCACGGTGAATCCAAAAAAAAAACTTACTGTTGGCTCCTTGGAAAAGGCCTAAGGACATAAGTGGATAAAGTGGCTAACTAACAATTTCAAAATTTTCGTTTTATTTAATAAATTGAGGCTTTAGGACCAGAAAAATGATGAAGATGTGGACTTAATTTATAGACTTACAAAGTTAGCCGGATGATGAAGCAGGTAATTTACAAGGTTCGTTCAAATTGTGAAGAAAAAAATTAGTTATCTTCTTCATCCACGAACTTACAGTACCACGAAAAGGCGTACTGTCATCAGTTTTACAATCTTAAATTACAATATTTAGGGCCTGTTTCACCGTTTTCTGATAAGGCTATCCACCACTTAACTTGACAGATGGAGTATGGAGAATCTGTCAAATAAGCCTATCCGGCACCTTATCAGGAAGCGGTGAAACAGGCCCTAAGTGTATCTAGACATCAGTCAGTTTGTCTGACCTACAAACAGTCTGACGTAAGTGCCTGTTACTCTGACTGTAAACACTAAACATGCGACGGTAAAAAGTTTGTTACTTAGTGCACTCACTTCGTTTGCGTCTCAAAGGCGCTGCGGTAAAAGGTTTTTTTAAACGTTACGTCTGTTTATTGACTAGAATCTAGATGCTAAAGGTTTCGCCAGCGAATAAATTGGTTTGGTTTTAGTTATACACTTGTTGACCGCGAGTTCATAATTAAAAGTACGTTATTCATTATGCATTTCTTTATCCTTACTTATAATAAAAGCAGTATTCAGACAGACACACGATACGTTACGTTCAAGGAAAGAGTAAACCACGGGTAAGGACATCAGTAAATTATAAAGACACTAACCGCACTCAGATTTCTCAACCATCAGACTCAGAACTGTAATTAAATGACGATTTTGACATACATTATTAATCATCATTAAATATCTCTGAGTGCGGCTGTAAGTTACATACTTAGGGTAGGTTGCACCAGAGGCGTGGTTAAAGTTAAATTTAAGGTTAAAGTTATGGTTATAGTTAAATATGGCGTCTTTTAGCTTTAACATTAACCTTAACTTTGACCGGAGAAATTCACAGATGTCTGTTGCGTTTATTTTTTTATTGAAGCTACAGGTAACGGGATTGAGGGTATAAAACATTTAATTATCCGTAAAAATCGACAGGAAAAATATAACACTGTAAAACACAGTAAATTTCCACGAAAAATTTAGTTATACGTATGAGCGGTTATGGTTAAATATGGCGTCCTTGGACGCCTTTAATTTTAACCAAAGATTTGACATTTTGCACTGTAGTTATAGTTAAAGTTATAGTTACAGTTATAGTTAAAGTAAGTTGGTACAACCCAACCTTACTATAATAGCTATAATAATAATAAGTACATATAATACAGAAATTGACAAATTCCCAGCACATTTCCCGAATTCATAATATATAAATCAGTAATTTGGGGTTCCGTATACATATCAAAGTGCTGAGCAATAAATTTAGATGATCAAAGTAGAAGTTAACGGGGCCGCTGCCGCCACCTAAAATACGGTGACCTGCTTACCGGCCGCGATGTAAAGAAACCATACTGTTCGCTGTTTACTCTATGTAAAGAATAGAGAGTGCGCAGTTTAAATACGTCGTAAGTTATAGCTTTGAGATGCCTAAGGCAACGTTTTTATTCTACACTATAATTAATTTTAAACCTATTAGTAACATCAAGTATTTGATCAATTATTATTTATTCGTTTATTATTATTTATTTCCATATCTGATTTCAGCAAAATCGGTTCAGCGGTTGAGCGTGTAGAGGTAACATACAGACAGACGGACAGATACACTTATGCATTAATGATATTATAGTATGGAAGTATGGATAATATGAGCTTAAAAATCTGTATGCACTACCATTTTACTCTACTATAAAAGGCACGTAGTAAAATTTATTCCAAATCTCAGTTTTGGCAAGGTCTTTCAATTCGCATTTCTTTCTTCAATACAATAGTGAATAGTAATAGAATGTAATGAGCTTCCCAGTCGATTGTAGTTACGGATGAACATTGTCTAATTATGTAGGCAATTATCAATTACATCTGTTACAGCGTAACGGAAGTGATGTAAGTGTATGTATGCGTACGTTTTGCATACTAATGTATTGGCTATGAATTACTTTCATTGATTGAGTGTTTACTTTTACCCTCATTTATACGCAGCGCGTAATCTGCGAGAAATTATAAAAGAAATGCGGGGACTCCTTGGAAATCGAACGACTTCTTTAAAAAATTGGGAGGTGTCAAGGGGCACCCAGACGGAACGAAATTATAAAAAAAAAAACAAGAGAGAGAGAGAGACAGAGAGAGCGAAACACGTGCTACCGCACGACTTACGACTATAGCATTTTGCTCTAGTTGTAATATTTACACTTTTCTGTAATGTCGTTACAACTTTTTCCGTCTAGCCCCCTTTCGCAACGCGCGATAAGGAACTTCATTAGAAAAAGTAACTATAATAAACTTGCCGAATCTCATTCCAATTTAAATTTGGAATCATAGATTGGCGTGTAACTTTTTTTATATCCGGCCCCATAATAAGGCAAAGGCAACGAGAAAGTTGAGCTTTTACCGTGTCACAACAAAGCGACAGAGATGGCACGTACGTTGACGTTTTATCTCGCTCGCCGACTTTCATCGCGTGAATAATAAATTATAAAACACATTTCGGTTCAACTCAATTCAAGTTTTGTATTCCGGGAGAATTTAACCGTGGAAATCCGACGGGATAGAAAATTGCTTTCGCTCTAAATTCTTAACCCGCAACAACACTGAAATGTTTACTGATGATGTTTTCGTCTGAAGCGCTCGGGGTTGAATTCGACGAATCGGAAGACTCAATTTTAAAATACTAGGCCTGAATTTAAATGAGGGATTTATAAACTCATCAAATATTTCGGGCGAGGCTTTTGAACATGTTCGGCAGATTTAATCACCAACCGGCGTGATTAGTGGCGAAAGATGATTCGAAATCGTCGCTTCCAAATTACTTTTCCGAGAAGGTTCTCTAATTACAACTGGAATATTGAAAGGCTTAATTTAAAGGCTTTACACAAAAGTTAGAAACAAACTATACCCACCTAATTAGAAATCTGAGTTTGTGATACTTATTAAAATGTGACGTTAGTAAAATGTTACAAAATCTGGCATGACAACCTTCATTTTTTTGTGGAAATGACCGACGAGGCGAATCGTCTTCCTTCGTGGTCGTACTATACCTTTCCTACATAGTACATACACACAAAATACACGTTCAAGAGATAGGTACAGCTATGTAAACATACACAGGATGTAACAAAACTAAGTGATAATACTTTAGGGTGTGTATGAATAACCTGCCCGGCTTAGCTAGTCCCGGCGCCGAGGGGAACGCTTTAGTTTGCCTAAGCGTTCCCTAACTTGGTGGAAGTCCGGTCCCTTGTGAGGTAGACCGGCCGGTCGTGGAGGGAGTCCTAGAGTGTTAGACAGATCCAGGATATCCCTCCGTATACGGCTGAAGGCAAACCGCAGGTGGTTTTAGTGGGTAAACCCAAAGTCGGGAGTCCCACATACCCCCGGGGTGCTTCAGCTTAGCTGAGGCACATCACAAAAAAAAAAGGGTGTGTATGAGTCCCCTGTATAGAGTTTGCTGTGATAGTAGCAGAGCGCTAAAAGAGTAACATTTTTTAACTTTTGCATGGGCGTTTGCCCATACGAATCACAAAAAAGCGGCCAAGTGCGCAACAGCATTAAGAATTGTTTCTATGAAATTATAAGGTTTTTGATTTATTTTAATATTTAATTTTTATATAATGAAAGTTAAATTAAGGTTTATAATTTATGACGTATAAAAAAACTACTGGCTAGATCTCGTTCAAACCAATTTTCGTTGGTAGTTTTTATAGTAATGTACATCATATATTTTTTTTAGAATTATCATGCCCCTACTTTAGAAGTTAGAGGGGGGAGGGGGGACACACATTTTGCCACTTTGGAAGAGTTTCTCTCGCAAACTATTCAGGTTAGAAAAAAATGATATAAGAAACCTCAATATGATTTTTAAAGATCTATCCATAGATACCCCACACGCATAGGCCGGATGAAAAAATTTTTTTTTTGTTTCAGTTGTACCTATGGGGACCCCTAAAATTTTTAATAATTTTTCCATTTTTGTATCAAAATCTTAATGCGGTTCACAGACTACATCTACTTACCTTTAGTTTCAATAGTATAGTTTCGGAGAAAAGTGGCTGTGACATACGGACGGACAGACAGACAGACAGTCAGACAGACATGACGAATCTATAAGGGTTCCGTTTTTTGCCATTTTGACTACGGAACCCTAAAAATGACTCATCCCGCTTCTCACAGTGAACTCAATAAAAGAGACACATATACAGCCTAAATTATTATTACTTTGTTTTGTTACAACCTGTGTGAACGCATATTATAATCTATAAGTACATCATATTATAAAAGAAAGTCACTTTTTTTCCTTCATGTCCCTTTGTTCCCTTTAATCTTTAAAACTACGCAACGGATTTTGATGATTCTTTCAGTGTTAGATAGCCCATGCATCGAGGAAGGTTATAGGCTATATTTTATCACTCTAAGACTAATAGGAGCGAAGAAATAGAGGAAAATGTGGAAAAAACGGGGAAAATTATTTGAAAGGGCTAACTTAAACGCGCTAATCTCAGGAACTACTGGTCCGATTTGATAAATTCTTTCAGTGTTAGATAGCCCATTTATTGCGGAAGGCCATAGGCTATAATTTATTACGCTAAGAATAATAGAAGAATGTGGAAAAACGGGGGAAATTATTAGAAAGGGCTTATCTCGCGAACTACTGGAGCAATTTTTATGTTATTTGGCACAGATAAGAAGTAGAGCACGTGAAGGGTCATAGGCTATCGATTTTAATCATTTTTGTAGTGGCTATATATTTTATACCCGTGCGACGCCGGGGCGGGTCGCTAGTAATCAATAAATAACACACATTAAATTGTGAGTACGACTCAGAAAGGTCCAGACTCTAGATAAGGCTTATGTTATCTATAACGGCACCCCCTGGGACGTGGGCTCAGCGCCGGTACCTGTGGCGTTCCGATATCGATTTCGGCTTTATCGTGACAAATAAAATTTGTGTATCCGAACGAAGTAAATTTTTAAGGACCCCGACTTTGACGGGAATTGTACGAGAATAGCTTAGTACGTGTAACATTTATAAGTGAATATGTTTATAATATTGTCTACCAAAATCCCACGGAACCACTCAGTACTCACTCCTATCCGACACGCGCTTCACAGATTTGTTTAACAATCTCAGAAGATCAGAACAAACAGAGTTGTAAAGAAACAACTTTGTTGGATACTTCACATCCGGCTGTTATACCAAGCAAAAAATCTTCGAACAACGGCTACAAACCTACGAATAATAAAAACTAAGGAAGAGTAACTCCGTCAAAAAACATGCTCCAAAATACTTGTCAAAAAAGTGTACCTTAGGTTCACTTTTCATACATTTGCAATATTTAGGTGACCTTGAGCGGTATAAAGGCTGACGTTACATGACAGTTCGAATGGAACCAAATTAAAACTGTATTAGTATGGGAGTTACGTTTCCTTAGGTTTTATTATTCGTAGCTACAAACACTATCTATGATTTGAGTGAACTCATTTAATGGATCTAGATGAACTTAATCTTTATTTATGGCCCATTCATAAATGTCTTTTGACAGAAGCTTATACAGGGTGTGCCAAAAATTGTATAGAGTTGACTGTGAAAGTAGCAGCGCTGAAAGAGCAACTTTTTTTACTTTTGTATGGGCAAATTCACGACGATGGAGCGCTTATCCATACAAATCACAAAAAAAACTCTTTCATAGCTGCTACTTTCACAATGAAGTATATATAAGGGACACATACACACCTTAAAGTATTATCACTATGTTTTGTTACATCTTGTATATATAAAGGTTTTTTGACAGGGGTTTATCTATTCAACAGCGTAACCAATTGGTTTGTTACTAGTAGTAAAAGTAAACCTTCAAAGTAAACCTTCAAGATAAGAGCATATTCCCTCTTAAAAAGCCGGCAACGCACCTGCAGCTCTTCTGATGTTGCGAGTGTTTATGGGCGACGGTAGTTGCATACTATCAGTTGACCCGTTTGCTAGTGTGCCCTCTTATTTAATTTAAAAAAAAGTAGAACTTCAGCATACTTCGGTGAAGAAACCTCAGAAACCGGTCATTTTTAGTAATACAGGCTATTAAAGTCTATTATATAGTATCATTATTACATAGTATACAACATGGCAAGTCGATTTCAAAAAGCCCTATTTCGTGGTTGTTATGGCCCGTGATTATGACATTTAAGATTCCTTAGAAAATTTTTGTATCAAGTAGGTATAGGATAAAGCACAGATAAAGCATAGTATTATAATGTCTTGAGCTTGTTAAACATTTAAATATTAATCTTCATTTTGATTGAATATCGAAACATCTATGTTATTTTCATAGTTTTTATAATCGAATAAATAAAAATCCAATCTAACAATATGAAACATTAAATAACAGCTCCATTCAGCAGACACGTGTACGAAAAATTCCAATCCAACATTTTCAATTAATATTTTTTTATCCTAAAATTGTTAGCGCGTATTTACTTTTTTTACTGTGTGCGTACTGTTTCAACATTTTATTTAAAAGCAACAAGTAAAAAGTTATAGATTGTAACTTTGTAAGTCAAAATTACGGAAGTTTGTGATTTAAATTTAGAACTATTATTCTTTGACATTTAATAGTTCTGCTAAAATATAGCCTAATGTTCTGTTTACTCTGCTAAAGCTAATATTACATGATTTTTTTTTTCAATAAAATATAAATAACTAAAAACTCACGTAACTTTTACATTGACAGTGGATTTGATGCAACATTCATTTTCTCCTAAGCTCTTAGTTCCCACACAAAAGTCTACATAAGCGTTGTTTTACAGATTTTCTGTGAGGCTTTGGCCAGACTAGTCGGTCATTCGTGCCGAAGTATTATACTGTCTAAAATATTTATACTGTTTAGAGTTTAGGAACACACCCAAGTCCCAAATTCAGTCTGAGTGGAACAGTTCACGAACTATTACCGTTACTCTACGGATATCGTTCCACGTGTACACATTCATAATTATACTACCTCTGAGTTTCACGAAAGTGTTTCTTATGTCGGCACCATAAGGTCATGTCAGTTGTCACAGGTGAAGTAGCTGAACGCACTACACGTATAAATATTTCACTAAGCGGTGAATATTTTACACGGCAAAGTAAACGACTTGGGTCTGAGACCAAATCCCTTGGGATACTCCATGACTTAGAGTATTGAAAACACTTTGCCTATAAATAAATTGAGGGTTTTTACGTACTTCTAGGAATAACTTTTTTAATACATATTACATTGTATTGCCACAAAATAAATAATATTGAATAGACCGTCATCATTACTTATTAACAAGATAACTAGATGAACTAAATCAGGATTCAGGCGCACGCTCATAAAATTAGAGTGATTCCAATTTCCAGGTAACTTGCAGCAGCAAAACTTATTTTAAGAGTGCTCCCATGTTCTTGAGTACGCCATAATAATATGATGCTACTTATGACATACGTAGCAGCTTTTAAGCTCTACTGTGGCTCTACATGCAATTGTATACATATTTGACGTTACTCATTAAATAGTTCAGTATCCGTATTTGCGTATAAAATGTATACAAAGGTAATGTGGCAGCTGCTTCCTGAGTCCATTACTGCGGCAAACACTGTGATTACACCATGGCCACAGTATAAATACTATACAGTAAGATAACTTGACTGTGCCCTTGACACAGAGACCAGTTTTTATAAACACACTCGAAATGACACGAAGGAAGTTCCGCAGCTTATTTTATTTTTGGAATATGTAAATTATACTACGAATAATAAAACCTAATGAAACGTAACTCCCATACTAATTCAGTTTTAAATTTGGTTCCATTCGAACTGTCATGTAACGTCAGCCTTTATACCGCTCAAGGTCACCTAAATATTGCAAATGTATGAAAAGTGAACCTAAGGTACACTTTTTTGACAAGTATTTTGGAGCATGTTTTTTGACGGAGTTACTCTTCCTTAGTTTTTATTATTCGTAGAAATTATATTATAAATTAATACTAATATTATAAAGCGGAAGAGTTTGTTTGTTTATTTGTTTGAACGCGCTAATCTCAGGAACTAGTGGTCCGATTTGAAAAATTATTTCAGTCTTAGATAGCCCATTTATCAAGAAAGGCTAAAGGCTATTATTTATATTATTATATGATGATTTTATTATACGACACGTTTTTAGAAGATGTGTCTAAACTCTCAACACACTATGGCAAATATTATACGCAACGGAAGTTTCGCAGCTAAGTAACCCAACTTAATTTTGGCATCATAATATTGTGTCTGTCTGCAATCTCAATTTAAAATTATCGTGCTAAACTTCAGACGCTTAATTTCAGACAATGACGTGATTCAAGCAATCCAGTTTGAAAATGCTCTACTGTTTATCATTTGTATTATGACATGGCCATCTGATGCAGCTGGAACAAAGAGTGAACACATGAGTTAGATGTAGGTTAATTATGGTCATTAAAATATGTAAACAAAGCATTTATTTACCTACTGGAAAATGAGCATCAGATTTCATGTTTAATTAATGATTCATCCTATTGATAAATAGACAAAGACACTACCGGATAATTTTAACAGAAAAAAACTGACTTCAAACAGTATTTCCTTATCATAGTATGTACCACCTGTGAAGTATCTTGTTTCCAACAAAGACTTGAGTTCACAAGCTGCGAAGTTATCCGCAAACATAAAAAAAACATAATATAATATAGGGTTACATTAACTAATTATTAACCCTGCTCCTTTTGAAGTTGCTTAAAAAACAACAAACTGCACAACACGGCCTACAGGGTGTACTGCAGGCTGTCATACGCCGCCTGTGGCCCGGCAGTCTATTCATCTTTCGTCTTATGAATTTTCGTCAGTTAACATGTCTTTAGGTGAGCTTAGCATTATTTTACCCACCCAGAAAAGTACACAACGCAAAATAGTTCTTACTGTAAAAATACTATAATAGACCAAGAGCCAAGGCTCAAAATTCGCAACTTTAATTTTACACATTTGCGTCGATGTATTTTTTAAACTTACAGTAAAAAACCTACGGTACCACGTTGCATACATTATATTTTAGTAGATTTATATAACAGCTGTTTTATCGGAAGCCGCGCGTAACCGTTGGCACGCTACCGTATTAAATAACCTGCATTATGAGCTTACGTTTATTGGCCAGCTTCACAATTGTGTAAACGTTCCGATCATATTTCATTATGTACTAAGAGACTAGATCATTCGAATATAATGTATGTAGATTTAATTGCTTAAATTATCGTTATAGCCGTTGCACCAACTCCGTTGCACCAAAATTCGTTTATCGCGCAGGAACCGTACATTTTTCCGGGATAAAAACTATCCTATGTACTTTCTCGGGACTCAAAGTATCTCCATGCCAAATTTCAGCAAAATCGGTTCATCGGTTTGGGCGTGAAGAGGTAACAGACAGACAGACAGACAGACACACTTTCGCATTTATAATATTAAGTATGGAAGTATGGACTAGATGACGCCCACCAAAATTCGTTTATCGCGCTTGAATTATACATATTTTTTCAGGAATAAAAATATCCTATATCCATTCCCAAGACTCAAAGTCTCTCCATACCAAATTTCAGTAAAATCGGTTCATCAATTTGGGCGTGAAGAAGTAATAGACAAATACACTTTCACATTTCAATTCTATTAGTACGGATAATTTAATGTAATTTACTATAATATAAAAGGTGCTACATTTGTAGTTTTTACTCTACAAAAGTCATGTACATAATTGGAATTTAGTTCATGAAGACATGTTTTATTACTGACAGTGCTCTAACCAAGTAGCCATTAAACTAATATGGTGACATAAAAATTATTATATAAAATGTGTAACGACTAGGTAAGTAACGACGAACCCATTATGTAATAAAATACCTTTCACGTGCTATATCATAGTCATCAAAAGTAATAACCATTCGAGCTATCAAAAGAATTACGACACTAGATATATAATGATGTGAAAAATTTGCGATTATTCCCAAATTGAGATACTATTGCCATTTTTGGCATTGTACTGTAGCTACTAGCTACTGTTGGTAGGTAACTTAAACAACATTTACGTACACGTAACATTTAATTTAATTAGTAATTTAAACAGCAAAAAAAATACACTGTAATATCTTCTGGAAGTTCTGTATATTTATGCTGCAATAAAGAATTTTTATTTTATTTTATTTGATATTAAGAAATAGTTAAGACCTTAAGGATGAGGTTTACGTTACTGCAGTTATCTAAATGTAAGGCAACCGAATCCCAGGCTCTTGGACTATAACGTAACACGGTAAATGACATTCGGCAAAACAAATTCGGTAAATACGCTGATTACTGAAACGGCGATTGTAAATGTTTATTCAGCTATAACTATAACAGAAACACTCATTAAAACAGTAATTAATACCAATTCCTGATTTCGTGATGGCGAAAATTGAAAACTTCAATTAGTAAATTTTGGTCAAACAATTATAGCTAAAATAATAATGCGTCGTTATCTCTCGGTTTTCAATTTAAAAGCGTATTTTTATTGCTATCGGTAGACTCTTGGAAATTTTTAAATATGTTTTTTTTTTTTGGACTGACCCAATTTTTTGTACCTTTGGTGACTGGCGTCTTACCCTTCAATTTCTATATGACCACATCAAAGAGAATGTAAACTGTATACGACCACATAGTGAAATATAAAAAAAAAACCTTTTTAATACATTTGCGCTATGCATATAGGATGTCATGATATTATTTCAGTATCTAAAGCAAGCAGGAAGAAAAATTATATTCAAGCACACTTTCAGCTAATACGTAAGCTGTAAGTCTTACTCATACGTTAGACCACGATGGGCAATCACTGAACGAAGAGGTATCTTCACATGTTCCAAATCGCTTAGGTATACTCTTTCATCATAGCCAACATGAAAACGCACACTAATAAGAACCCTCACTGGACGAAATCAAGGGACATCCACACGTCAAAGCGGGTAATGGAGATTGGTGCTTTCACACTTCGTCTGCCTCTCGGGGGACGCAAATTATCCACGTCTTACCAAAACACGTACGATACGTAAGTCAATTTGCACACATCGATAAAGCATTACAATTTACAAGACTTTATTAGCACTGTTAATTACTGAAGGATTAAATAATCATTATTTACATGTCGTTAGACTGAAGTCTGAACTTATATGGCGAAAAATTGAGATAGATCGCTGTCTTAATTCATTCGAAATTTGAATTTTGAAATTTCATTAATACCTAGCACGTTCGAATAATAGATATTATCAAAGATTTCGTACGAGTATTCATTTAAGCCTTCATTAAGACTTTTAATTATTATGCTCCAATTAGCGAATAGTTCCGAAAGTATTGTCTATGGACATTTATGCTAAGTTACAGTGACAGTCGACAGAACTTTCGTATAATATATTCCGTATTCATCACTTAATGACATTGGCGTTAGAATGAATTAAATCATACTTAAAATTATTTTTTGATTTTTAATCTATTTTAATATTATAAAACCACAACATGGCACTTGGGATGCTACAAGTATTATGTCAAATGCGATGCTTTATGTCGAATGCGTTGCATTGATTTCCAACTTCTTTGCCGAAATTATTGAACACAAGATGAGTTGGCCTTTATAAATTGAAGCCAACAGGATATTTTCTTGTTATTATTTATTTGCTGCTCCCTGCCATAGATTTATTGACAGAACATCGAGCGAGTGACTGATGCGCGTCGTGAGCTGAATAACCAAATCTTGCTCCCAAACCTATTTATTAACTTTTGCTCGACTACGTCGATTTCAAACATATTTTATGTTAGATCAGAGAAAATTTTGTTATTCGTTGAAAGAAAATAAGAAATTAACTGAGTTATTTGGAAGCGGTATTATAGTTTCTAAGCATGTCACCCAGACTGATACAATATGTTAAATTTCGTTAATAATTTCGTTGTTAATATCAAAGAAACTTTCTAGAATATTAAATAAATATTGTTAACCTATGTCACTGACTTAATTTCGTGAAAAGATAACTTCGGAATTAGGGCTTTTCACTATCGAATACGTCCTAATAGATCAAAGCGCACGGAAGTGCGCAGGCCTAGTTCCAGCAGGCCACGCGCATGCCGTGCACTATTTACATGAACCGTTACGACGCACTTTTGACCTCCCTGTAGCTCAGTGTCTATTGCAAGTGCAAAGATAAAATTATACCTACGTAATTATATACTAGTACTCACGCAGTATACCAAATTTCATAGATATAGCTTTGGTAGATCCTGAAATATGTCCCTTTAAATATAGCTAATTTTGGCACTCACTCATTCACTCACTCACTAACTCACTGACCGGTAATCAAAACCACTTCCAATTTTCCTAGCGCTATGAAATTTGGCACACAGGTCGTGTGTTACATGTAGATTAATAAAAAATTAAGAAATTTTGGAAATCAGTCAAGCGTGAGTCGGCTAATCTACGAACTATAGAGGTTACTTCCAAATATCCTAGCGTTATGTAATTTGGCACGCAGGTCATGTGTTATAATGTATGTTAACAAAAAATTAAGAAATCGGTCAAGCGTGAGTCGGCTCTAACTTGAGATGAAAATTCTTATGTACTAGTGATACAAAGAGAATACGAGGAGGAGGGTGGGAGGAGGTATAGAGGGGGGGTATAAAATATTGTCATGTATAATGCACACTGTACCTATAGCTTAATAAATAAATACTGTTTACTTAAAAATTTGGCTTCTATTATATTGATAGTTTAACAAATACCGCGTGGCATAAAAAGAAAACATAGGTATGATTTCTTGAAAAAAAGTATTGAAATCCAACCAAAAACATAACTGTTAAAATAGGGCCTAGTTCTTATAAGCTAATTTTTGGCCTAAAAAAAGAGTTGAAACTTCTAAATTTGAACTTGGCAGGTTTTTGTGCTATATATAACACTTGATTAATTATAAAAAAATTAGATAATATATTAATATATAGAATTTATTTAACCTGCCAAGTTTAAATTAGAAGTATTATGGATCAGGCTGTTGATGAAGATGATTATGATCTGTGAAGTGCATCTGAACTGGGCATTGGGTTAGATTTCAACTCTTTTTTTAGGCCAAAAATTAGCTTATAGGAACTAGGCCCTATTTTAACAGGTATGTTTTTGCTGGGATATTATGTTCCTAAAGTAGATCGTCTATGATGTGAAGCTTCTAATACAGTTATCTATAATAATTTACGTACAATTCATTAATAATAATGCATGATTAATAGTCTCAGAGCCCATAGTATAATTGAACTTCGAAAACTGATGTAATAAATGATACACAAAAGTACAATGGTTTAGTTTCACGAGAAATAAAACCAAAGAATTTAAGTACTTCACATTCTCATAATTAAGTTTATTTTGATCTTTTACTACCATAGTTATCTTAATTTAATGGCAACAAAGTCCATTTAATCAGACGTCCATTAAGATCAAACCAGACCAATAAAACCGAAATAATCTCCGGTAAATAATATTTGAAATAACTTAGGAGTAATAAAAATAAAGTGATTGCATTCGTATTTGTACGTCTAAAAGGCGGTTCAGTAATACAGTGAAAGGTACCCTGCCCACACTGTAACCTAGCTTTGAACCATCTATATTTATACTAGCGATTTCATTACTGAGTTCGCTATTATTAATGTTTTATACGGATTTTTTTACTGCAGTTTTCATTTAGAGGGAACATTAGATAGGTTAACCATAATATATATGTTTTGAGCACCTAAAACATACATACTTATAACGATATACAAATAACGGCTTGCGAAGCATAATACGAGGGCGGCACTGAAAATTTCGGGAATCAAGGAGGTGACACAACAGTACTATTTAAAAATGTGTTTAATTGCTTTTCGAAGTATTCTCCGCGAAATTCGACACATTTTTCCATACGATGGAACCAACCAACCAAGAAGTTGGGGTCTCCAAAATGGCCGTTTTGTAGGCGTCCACAGCTTCTTCAGGTGATGAAAATCTCTGACCACGCAATTTATTATTTATTTTAGGGAAAGTATAGAAATCATTAGGGCTTAAGTCGGGGCTGTACGACGGATGGTCTAATAATTCTATGTTTTCTTGCTCTAAAAACTCTTTTGTTCTGTGCGCGGTATGAGAACTCGCATTGTCGTGATGGAGGATGATGCGCGGTTGCAGCTCTCTTTACGGAGTTCAGATACGACCTGTGGCAAACAAATGCTAGCATGCCATTCCGCATTAACCGTTCTTTGTCCCTCATGAGGAATAGTCGCAATATGGCCGGTTTTGGAGACAAACGTGGCAACCATTTTTTTTGCAACACTCCGTGAATGAACTATTTTTGTTGGCTTTAACTCATTTTCGAACACCCAAACTCGTAACTAGTTTTTAGTTTCGGGTTCGTATGCGTATATCCAGGACTCGTCACCTGATACGATGTTGTATACAGCATTTGAGGATCCTGCGTGGAATCTTTCGAGAGTTCTGACGCACCAAGTAACGCGAGCCGCTTTTTGCTCTTCACAGAGCAAATGCGGTATCCATCGGGAAAACAACTTTTTTAAACCTAATTGTTCATGCAATATTATTTGTATTTGACTTATGCCAATGTCTAAAGTTGCCTAAATTTCGCGGTATGTCACATGTCGATCTTCCTCAACCAGCTTACGCACAGCATCAACTTTTTCTTGGGTGACTGCAGTTTTTGGATGACCTTGACGGGAATCATCACTGAGCCGGACACGTCCACGTTGAAATTCAGCAAACCAGCGATAAATTGTGGTTTTGGATGGGGCTTCATCACCAAATGCAGAAATCATCCGATCAACACACTGTTTTTGTGTTAAACCACTTCGAAAGTCATAATAAATCATCTCTCTAGAATTTTCTCGAGTTAAATCCATTTTCTCAACGACTAAACAAGTTTGACAAGACCTTGTGACAAGAGCGAGAATCTTTTTTTAAATAAATAAATGGTATTCGATTTTTAAAACCAAGGAGTTTTCAATTAAAAAGATTTTAATATGACAAGAACAGTGGAAGTATTCCATTCCCGATATTTTTATGTGCAGCCTATGTATTATGAATTACTAGCTGTTGCCCGCGACTTCGTCCGCGTTAGCATAGTAGATCACGTCCCAAGTAAATATATTCAATGTACAGAATTGACTTTCCTACGATTACATATTATAAACAGATGTTCCGTGCGGTTTCGCCCGCGTAATTTAGGAATTTCATGCAACCGTACATTTTTCCGCAAAAAAATAGCCTATGTCCCTTCACGTGGTCTATTATTCATGTTTGCCAAATAACATAAAAAATTCTCCAGTAGTTCTTAAGATAATAAGCAATTTCATATAATTTCCCCCGTTTTTTTCACATTTTCCTCTATTTCTTCGCTCCTATTCGTCTTAGCGTAATAAAATATAGCTTATAAGCTATATTTTATTACGCTAAGACTATAAGGCTATATAATAATGCTATAGCCTTTCTCAATAAATGGGCTATCTAACACTGAAAGAATTTTTCAAATCGGATCAGTAGTTTCTGAAATTAGCGCGTTCAAACTATTACTTAATAGGCATTTCATATAATTTCCCCCGTTTTTTCCATATTTTCCTCTATTTCTTCGCTCCTATTAGTCTTAGCGTGATTAAATATAGCCTGTAGCCTTCCTCGATAAATAGGCTACCTAACACTGAAATAATTTTTCAAATCGGACCAGTAGTTCCTGAGATTAGCGCGTTCAAACAAACAAACAAACTCTTCCGCTTTATAATATTAAGTATAGATGATCTTATGAAGCATAATACTAATAATGATATTATGATATCCACGAACATGCAACCTTCTCCTTTTTTTGGAAGTCGGCTAAAAACTTATAAATAAAAGATAGAGTTAGTCCTGGATGTTTATAAACACACAGAAATGTTTAGAGAAAATCCAATTACCTCGACGTAAAGATCAATCACAATCGTTTTAAATGCGAATGGAACTTGAAATGCTTCCGAGATTATTATCATTTATATTTTGTATATTATAACGTCGTTAGACCGCACCCAAAAATATTTTTAGATTTAAACAAAAACTCCATAAGTTTCTGCGCATTCATTATTATATTAAAGTGAAGAAAGCAAATAATACCCCCAGCCATAAGATTTCATAATACGACCAAATTGCGAAGACTGAAGACGATTAAACTGTTACACTTTTATTGTAGCGACTGCATACATAATTGGGCAGCGCGTGCACGTATCTGCGCCAACCAAGCGCCGCCATAACTCTTACAAGCTTAGCTGTACAGTGCATAGCTATGATGGATGCTGCAGCCGTTTTTGTTCCCCTACACAACAGACAACCACCTGTATTTATGAGGTAGTTTGGTAAAGTTAAAACTTTGGGTTAAAGCCGTGTTACAAAATGTTTGCCTGATTGCAAAAACTCGCGCATGATTTCCACCATGACAGTGAAGCTATAATTATTGCATATGAAGGGTGGACCCTTTATATTATGTACTTTCGGAGAAATTGATTCACAGGCTGATGGCGAACCTACGTGATTCGGTCGGGTCAAACCATGGAGCTTATATAGAGGGTCAAACCCATAGAATGTCAAACCCAGCTGATGGATCACAATTTACATTGAGTTGACATAACCCGACCAAATAACGTAAGTCTGCCATCTGCCTATGAATCAATTAATTATTATTTATTTATTATAATAATACTAGCTGACCCGGCAAACGTTGTTTTGCCATATAAATAATTGTTGGTATGAAAAATAGATGTTGGCCGATTCTCAGACCCACTCAATATGCTCACAAAATTTCATGAGAATCGGTCAAACCGTTTCGGAGGAGTACGGGAACGAAAATTGTGACACGAGAATTTTATATATAAGATGGTAATTAGTACAATTGGTGGTACTGTCTACCTTTCTTAATGAACTATTGCATCTTCTTAAATAAATTATAACCATATTTTAATCGTTCAAAAATAACACAAAAGATTTTAATTTTAAAGCTTTCTTAATATTTACTGCTCATGGACGTGCGTATACTATTTTTTTCATCGATATAGGCGGAAAACGGCAACATCGTTAAGCGCAGCGGGAAGAAAGTTGACGTTTTCCGCCCAGAGGTGAGAAAGATTTTCCTGTCAAATCTAAATAAAATAATGGCTATAAACTTTTCAAAACATCATAATATTAACATTATAAAACAGTGCCAGAACTTTATAATGCGAAAACCAAAGAGTTACCGTCAAAATGATTTGTTAGCCCGCTTTACAAAGCCGAAAGTATATTCGGGCGCAATACGGGACTTCCCCGGGATATACGAGTTAAGTTTCCTTTACCTCGGCAAAAAATCCCGTTGTCCCTTGAGCGCTCGCTCAGACACGATAAAATTTACATGTTTCGCTTTCAGCCTATATTTTATTTTAAAAGGGTGAAATAAGACGCCATTACGCAAAGAGAATATTCAATTAGAGTCTGCTTTTAGATTTATGCAATAGAACGATTTATTTTTTTTCTTCGTCTGCTCTTTGTGAGAGGTTTTTTTCGTTTCGCCGTTCGCTTCGGTACTTTTAATAGACTGCATAAGTGAAATATTTGAATGTCTGTAACGTGCGGAGCTCGAAATGAAAAAAGTTTTTGGATTGCAGTTTAAGTATTTCCTTGAATAAATTGTTTGTTCTCTGTCTACTTTTATTGATAAAGTGTTTTGATCTTTCTGCTTTTAATGCGATAAAATGTTATATTTAAAATAAAGCTATTATTTACCTACGTTGTTGGTTTTAGTTCTTTTTATGAACGTAGGCATTAATTAATTTTAGAGTATGAGTTAATATATCGGGATGGCATTTTTAGTTAGTAGTACGCACCATTCATAATAATAATTAGTGTCTAAACACACTATGCCGAATTTCCGCAGCGGAAGTTCGGCTTGATTTCGCCTGCAATGTATATTACCGATGACACACCATGCCGAAATTCCGTCGCGTTATATTGTATGCGTTTGACATTGCTGACGTAATCATGCGGAATTTCCGCCACGGAACTTCGGCATAGTGTGTTTAGATACTTAGGCCGGTATAAATAGTCAGTACCCAAGACGCATCTCGGTCTCAAGACACGGTTCAGGCTCTGTGATTGGTTGGCTGTCAAAATTTGGACCAATCACAGAGCCGAACCGCGTTTTGAGACCGGGTCGCATCTTAAGTACTGATTATTTATACCAGCCTTAGAGGTAATACCTCTTTACGCTTGAGCCGTGGAACCCATTTTTATGAAAATTGGTATGCATGACACTTAGATTCTCGGGAAACAGCATAGAACATTCCCATAGTAGATCCCGTTATAGTGCGGGACCCGCGTGATAAACTATTTCGACGCAACAAGATTAAGTACATAGCTAATGAATTTGTAAAGGATACCATACAGGATACCTGTATAGTATCTAGAATATGTAATTTATTGAAAACGATGAAACTTCACTCAACTGAACAGGCAGATAAGACATTTAATATCTTGCGTAACCGTAAATCTTTTATTGGTGCGTCAAAAGGGCTTTAATCTAACCTCATTTGAATTTGGAACGATGTTTTTACATCCCGTTTCGCTCCCGAGGTTAAGGGTCTCAGGAACGATAATAAAATTAAACGTCAAATTGGGTGACGCCCCCAATTATTGACACTTTGACAATGTAAATGGTCCTTAGGTCCAGTCGGGTTAAGAGGCAAACTCCTCCTACTAGGCAAAGCATTGAATTACCTATTGGCACTTTAAGGGCCTGTTTCACCATTTTCTGATAGTGCCGATTTACTTATTCAGGCTATTCACAACTTTTTTTATAGATTCTCCATACTGGATCTGTCAAGTTAATTGGTGGATAGCCTATTCGTCACGTATCAGGAAGTGGTATAACAGGCGCTTAGAGTTTAGTTGAGTAGAAATCCTATTCCATCCATAACCCTATAACTGATATGGCATTCATAGTGTTATCAGCACAAAAAATCGATAAATTATAACACCTTATAACCAATTTCCTGAAATAAACGATTCTGATTCTGAAAATCTATGGTGCCAAATGAACCAATGTCTGTCTGGAATGTGTTTATCTACTTTGCGCCATTAGTTAGAGCAAAAGCTATGTACTGCATTTTACATTATATTGTAATAAAGCCACCTACCGACCAGAAAAAGAGATGTATACGCAGACGGCGGACCTACGTAATTCAGGCGGGTTATGTTGACATAACTTGGGAGCTTGAGCCCAGCCGAAAGCTCGCAAGTCGCAGTCAACATTGACTTGACATACTTAACCCGACCGACCAAGGTAGGTCCGTCATCTACCTATGAACCAATTTCTTTGGTGGTACCTGCAGCTATTGTACAACTGGGTCGATCAACTTTTAAGTGTATATCAACGATAAATTTTAGTATTTAAATTTTATCTGATTTTTTTTTATAATTTAACATATTTTCTGTAGATAATTAAATATATTTTAAGAATTTACATACAGCAGAAAGTTTATTCAAATAAAATACTCAATTTACAAAAAAAAAAACATTTTTTTCCAACTTTCGCTTTATACGGTACGGAACCCTACGTGCGCGAGTCCAACTCGCACTTGGCCGATTATTTCCTCTTTCGCTCAGCAAACTTTTCCGGGTCTCCTTTAAGTTTTTCTCTATAGCGTCTTGATTTTTATTTTTCTGTCAAACCCGTTATCTAAAAATAATAATAAATATAATCTAGATTAGAGATATATTAGACTATAAAAATGTGTTCAGTAAGGTAACACACAAGTTAAGTAAAAATATGAAGTTGGTCAAAATACCAACGGTTTTGGTTGTCCAAGTGACTGGTTGTCCGAGTCTCATCTACAGTCTTTGCGCTTCCTGGTAATAAATAATTATTAATTATATTTTGAATTAGGTCTTAAGCGCAGTGAAAAATGAAGATTAAGTAGAATACATTTCACATTAATTTACTACGATATATTACGTACTTACATTTTTGTGCTAGTTGTCCGGTAGACACACAAAAAAGCCACCCGCTTTTTTCCAAACACACTCGGCCAACTGACGCCGTGGCAAAAATGAAATCAAAATGGTTTTTGGATGAGTTTTGTCACCAAATTAATCGACTATATCTTAAGGCACTGATCACGTCATCTGCGTTGTGGTTTCGGAACTTTTTTGCAGTTGTCAGGTGGACGTCAATATAATAAAATATAATAGAGACCAAAATGAACATGCAAAAAGCTCGTTACAATTATAAAGTAAACATAAATCTATATGAAAGCATTATAATAGACATTGTAATAAATAATTATTTACAAGCGTAATTAATTGTCATATACTATTTTTTGTTTAAAGTAACGTTTTCTTGTACTAACCTATACTGGGGGACAAACAATTCAACACTTCATCAGAGGTTTTGTCGCACGGACAACCATTAAAATTCTAGTATAATAGTGATTTATTCAAAATAATTTAGTCGTATGTTTGCTTAATAAAAAGATAAATGCGACATATGCCAACAAACCACATAATTTTCTCTATAACTGCGATTATTGGCCTGGGACAAAACATAGTGCTTACAGGACAAATAAAAGTTGATTGACCACCCACACATTACACAGTGTAAACTATACGGAGAATACACCCAGCTTAATTCAAATTGTATTATGAATGTGGGTTAAAAGTGAGTTCCAAGCTGTGGGCAAACAGCTGTATAATTCACCTGTGACCTAAAAATTCATAACGTATTACGGTAAGCCTTTCCAATTCAATTTCTTCCGCGCCTCCGCTCTCGCAAACTTCGTTTCGAAGTGATCCTTATTTTGAAGGAATAAAAGTCCTGTTACAGGTAAATTAAATCTGAACGGATACTCCGTTCAGAATTTTAATACAATTATAGCGTCACTGTTTTCGTTGGATCTCGGCGCAATACAGGGATGAACTGTTTGTCCGTAGAAAATTATTCTTGTAGAGAATTTTTTTCATAATTGTCGTTTTCTACTAAATGTAAAATATAACTTCAATATTAGTAAAGAAGACAGGTGTCGAGCTCGAGGACCTTCTAACTAAAATTATTTTTTAACAAAAAATTAAAACCGACTTCCAAGGTAAAAACAATAGTAATATGAACTAAAAAGTATTAAATAACTCTTACTCTTTAATAGCACGCCTTTTTCAGAATTCGTCTAAATCTCAACTATTCCGGTACATATACTACAGTCTTCATTACTTTGAAGTCGGTACCAGCTAATTTAATCGTGAGTTCAGTAATGTCAGAATATCTGAAACTTTTGGGACTGGTCCCGACTTCAAAGTAATGAAGACTGTAGTATATGTACAGAAATAGTTGATATTTAGACGAATTCTGAAAAAGGCGTGCTATTAAAGAGTAAGAGTTATTTAATACTTTTTACTTCATATTACTATTGTTTTTACCTTGGAAGTCGGTTTTAATTTTTTGTTAAAAAATAATAATTTCACTCTTTTTAGTTATATATCTATAAAATTAGGCTTTATTCGTAAAACCCCAATACGAATGTTAACTATTCACATTATGTTACTGTAAGCGAAATTGTGGTAAATGCTTGCAGTTATCTAAGCGATGCTGCATTTTCCAAAATTTTCTTTACAGGTTCAGGAGTTCTGTTCAGTGCCTTTGCACCAAGAGACACGTTCGTATGAAATTTCTCTTATTCGTAACATATGTTTAACTTACTAGAAACAACAAGTGTTTTGATAAATTTCAAGGATTTCCCTCGATTGCTCATAGATCCCATCATCAGCTCACCATTTTCGTGATTGTTATACAAAATTAAGATTACATAATACACAACAACACGAGAATTTTGAAAATCGATCTACAAACAGCGAAATCATCATCAAAAACATCTGCTTCGATGCAAAATATCACGAAAAGTACCAATAATTGGGTCATAGTGTGATGGATGACTCATGGTATAATTATGGTTGTGATGATGATTATTAATCAAATTGATGTATTAGCTTATGCTTTTAGTTGTTTAAACAACACCGAATTCGGTACCTTCGGATCCAGGGTATAACCTGGTGCGAAATCTTACTTTTTGGTAACATTTACCTCGAATTGGTTTAGTTTTAAGGGTATAGTGACATAACAAAATTTAGTCTGATTTATATAACTTTGACATTTAGATTATTATGACATTTTTTTAACTTAATTTCGACTTGTGACGAGAAATTAGAAATTACAACTTTTACTAGTAATTATTATGATTTATGACTAATGAATGATGTAATTACTTATAAATTGCCATCCATAAAAATGTGTCAAATTATAATATTGTGATTATAATATTTGGACGTCGTCAACTACGACAAAATATGCGATCTACCGAAATGTAACATCTTTAGCAACCATATTTTATCCAAATAAATATCATTTCATTTCATTTCATTTCAATGCTTCAGAAAAAATCGAAATCATATATATTTCGATACAAATTTCAAGGAGTCCCCTCGATTCCTCAATAATCCCATCATCAGATCACCACTTTTGTGAACATGGTACCAAATTAGAGTTGAACCCTATACAACACAAAAAGAATTTTGAAAATCGGACCACAAACGGCTGAGTAAACGTTGAACATACAAAAAAAAAAAGAAGATACATATAGCCGAACATATTACCTTCTCGTTTTTAGAAGTCGGTCAAAAACCATACTAATATAATATTATACTCGTAAATTATGAATGCTAAATTAGTATGAGTCTGTCTGTTTATCTCTTCAAGCCCAAATCGCTGAACCGATTTTGGTGAAATTTGCCATGGAGGCAACACTGTCACATCTACCAACTTTTTGGTAGATCTACCTATTTCACCTCCCTTCTACCTATCTACCAACTTCGGTATCAAATCTACCTATTTTTCAACATATTATATCATTGTTCACGTACAAATAATAAACGTTACAGGCTACTCGGATAGCATTTTGGTACATTGCATTGATTCGTCTTGGTACAATACTTCCTTTAGCAAAATTCATATTTAAAACAACCCGGCCAAGTGCGTGTCGTGCCACGCGCAATATAGGGTTCCAAAGTACCGCTAGTTTTTTAAATTTTTGTATGGTCAATGAATAGGTACAAGTTTATAACGTGTTTTACACTAACAACATCATCTCAGTTACGTTCAAAGGATTTTGAACGAAAAGTTCCTTTGTACTCGTACTTCTACTAGTACAATTTTTGAAGTTGATCAATTACTATTACTCAATAGCTTATGAAGTCTGCTTAGCAATGATAGTTTTCCTTTTAAATTCAGCATATTATTTCCTACTCTCGTGAATTTTTTCACATTTTCAGAAGCAACCGTTTAGAACTTTATCTGCTAGAAAGGGAGGGATATTGGACTCTAACGATTTTTTCCACTTCAAAACTTCATATAATATCACAAATGGATCCCTAAATCGGAAAATTTTGAATACGCGTAATATTTTTAAAAAAACCTATCCAACGACACCCCATATATGGTGGGGTGAACGAAAAAAAAGCACTCCCGCATTGATGTGTAGGGGGGGGGGGGGGGGGGGGGGGGGGGGTACCGTAAAAATAATTTCAATAAATTTCAAAATCAAAACAATTTCAAATCATTTCAAAGAAGAGCTTAGTGCTGAACATTTAAAATTATTATTTAATAAAAGTATGTATTTAAACACCATTAATAAAACTCTCTCTATGTATAAACTAGCATTGTTTATTCTTAAAAATTTACTGATATGAGGGTGGTAGATCTACCAACTTTTGGTTCTAACATCTACCTAATTCTACCAGTTTTTGGCATGACGTCTACTGATTTTCTTAAATTTGGTGTGACAACACTGCATGGAGGTACCTTGAGTCCCGGGATAGGATAAAGGATAATTTTATCTCAAAAAAAGTTAAAGTTCCCGGGTAATAAACGAATTTTGGCGCAACGGAGTTGCGGGCGTCATCTACTACAAATCAACAAAACTTTTGACAATACAATATGGCTCAATGCGCAGCAATTCAGCTATCGCGTAAGAACCGTGCATTTTTCTGTGATAAAAACTATCCTTTCCTATAATATCTATAGATAATGTATAATTATACTTACTTAATTTAGCTAAGAGCAGGATTACAAAGATATTCTAGCCCGTAGTTTTTAAATAAACAAACTATTTTCATTTTATTTGTTTAACGATTATCGCTTTTAATTTTAATAGTTTATTTTGACAGCTTAACTCTTTAATTCCTCGCGTTAACGACATCAGCGATTTATTTTCGTAACACTTTCCTTCTCAAGAATAACATTCCGAGTAGAGTGTGGATAGAAATAGATGAAAGTTATGCGGATATCCAGTTTTATCTGGATAATATTATCCACCAAACTTTCCTCTACATAAGACATTACCTAGGCTTACTTTTGGTCTACTTATTGTACAAAATTTTAGACCTATATAGCACAGAACGAAATGAAATCATAAAGTATGAAATGTCACACCATGTAACAGCGCATAATCCTGAATCGCACTATTGAAGTTTGTCTGAAAGCTGCAGCGGGCGTAACAACGTCTGAAATACCAACTCCTGCTTCGAAAGATCCTTTTTGACGCTCTCAAGCATAACCCGGCCAAACAACGTTGCCGGGTCAGCTAATATTATGAACATACCTCAGCGTTTTCAAAAGATGTAAAATGCACCGCCATTACCGCTGAAATATGGGGGCATGTACAGGGGGAGATTTATCTAATGACGACTCCCGAAATTCGGAGACACTGCATTAATCTTTAACTCGATGCGGTAAAGGCGCGCTCACACTACCGGCACTGCATAAAATATTTTTTTTCTCTTTCTTCTGGCGCTAATTTAAGTTACGTATTGGCTTATTATGAGTAAAAATGTTATGTTTTCCATTTTATGGTTATAATAAAAAGAGTTCTTGGTTGTTTGAATCAAATAGGTTCTGAAAATATAACAGAGTCAAAGCACACACACAGCTGACCACGGGCAAATACATTAGGTACTACTATTTTTTATTGTTTTCGGTCGTAATAAAGTTGACGTGAACAATGACATTAATGAAAAGCTAGATTAAAATCGGTTAATTTGATGAACGAACGCTACGAAGCCACGAACACAGTGTACACTGGAATAGGCACACGCTCTTAAAACTCCTCATTCTCTTCAATAATAAAACCCCAAAATGGATGACAGTGTATAAACAGCCTTATATTATGAAATAAAACACAAATATGTCGTCGCGGAGCGTGTGGCTGCGCAAACAAATTACTGTCGACATTTCCAACCGGAGATTGTCTCAGTGTTTATTATTACTTACACTTACTGGATTTTGTATAGCTCTATACCACGACGAAAATTATAGCGGGCTTATATTCTTTCAATCCAGTCCCGAATTACTGGAACAATGTAAACGGGCACTGGAGGTTAGTAGTTAAGTACTGAGTAAGTATGGGAGTTAGCCCACCACACATTCCCACCACTATCTCCTGTATCACCAGGATCGACAGCGGTATCCAATCACGAAAACCATCTGGTATGATCTCAGGGAGTCCGAAAAACAAGCTAAAGCTGTCTGTAAATTAACCAGAAGAAGATAGGAGGAGTAGAAAGTATCCAATCTTTCCCTCCCCATTATAAGCGGGAGACAGCACAAAGTTGCAATGACCGAAAGTCAACTTAGTATTTAAGGTGTTTACAATTTACTTAAAATATTATGATATTTTAGGTTCGATGGTATATTTAGTATTCTAACTTCAATACCTGAATATCAAATATGTACCACATTGTGCGTACGGTAAGCCGTACATTTGAATAGGTATTGCTAGTCAAATTCGAACCTGCTTCCATAATCGGATTAGGCCGAAATTCGCATAATATCTGCCGGACATTGTGTGATATCTACAGCTAGCCACACAACGAGGTGATATTGAATTATAATTTTGCCTATCAAATATGAACAACTTTTGCTAAGTTTCTGAGGTTTTCTGACTGAAGTTTAACTGTTTAATTTATGCTTTGGATGCATCAAAACATTAACTAATATGACGCCCGCAACTCTGTTGCGCCAAAAATCGTTTATCGCGCGGTTTACAGTACACTTTTCCGGGATGTTACAGTACACATGTCCTTTCCCGAGACTCAAAGTATGTATCTACATACCAAAGTGGGTTTTAAACACTGACCTCCAATAAACAAATAGTCTTAACTGTCAAACTGACAAATGTCAAATTAGTGCGAATTGCAAGCAGTTGTATTTTGCGATAAAAAAAAATATTCATATAATGATTCATATTATGAATCTTATACAATATGAATCATAATATGATTCACAATATGAATCATAATATGATTCACAATATGAATCATAATATGATTCACAATATGATTCACAATATGATTCACAATGTGATTCACAATATGAATCACAATATGATTCACAATATGAATCACAATATGATTCATAATATGATTCACAATATGAATTATAATATGATTCACAATATGAATCATAACATGATTCACAATATGAATCATAACATGATTCACAATATGAATCACAATATTAATCATAATATGATTCACAATATGATTCACAATATGATTCATAATATGATTCACAATATGATTCATAATATGATTCACAATATGAATCACAATATGAATCATAATATGATTCACAATATGAATCATAATATGATTCACAGTATGATTCACAATATGATTCATAATATGATTCACAATATGAATCATAATATGATTCACAATATGAATCATAATATGATTCACAATATGAATCACAATATGATTCATAATATGATTCACAATATGAATTATAATATGATTCACAATATGAATCATAACATGATTCACAATATGAATAACAATATGAATCATAATATGATTCACAATATTAATCATATGATTCACAATATGAATCACAATATGATTCATAATATGATTCACAATATGAATCATAATATGATTCACAATATGAATCATAATACGAATCATCATATGATTGAAAATATTAATCTTGATACGAATTTACGATTGTAGTGTTATGATTCATAATAAGATTCATAATATGAATCATTATATGAATATTTTTTTTAATCGCAAAATACAACTGCTTGCAATTCATAATATGAATTATATAATTATATAATATGAATCATATTATGATTTATTGAATGAATCATAATTATTATGATTCATGATTCATATAAAAATACCTGAGAAACAGGTAAATAATAATATTATATGTATATGTTACTGTAAAAGCTCGAACTTCGGTAAATCTTAAGATTTAAATGTAAATCTTAGGATTTATCGACATGAGTTGGTAAATGTAAGTATTTCTAATAATACGACGATTTTTTTGAACATTTACCGTTAAACTACCATTAAAATAAATACTACTTTAGTAATTTATAATAATATTAAAATAAATTAAAGATTTAACGGGGCCTTCCGTACCAAAAACACAATTTCTGGCCTGTTTTTGCGATATAACGACACGGAACCCTGAACTCGTGCGCAAGTCTGACTCTCACTTTGCCGTTTTTTTTTTTTTAAATCCTAAGATTCACCAACTATATGGTGGTAAAATTTCGTATCGCAAACCTTTTCGGACATTTACCATTAGGAATTGGTAGATCTTAGGTTTTACTAGAAAATCTTAGAATTTACTGCAGTTCGAGCTTTTACAGTAACATATATATTTTTAACAGTTTCTTAGAAATCGATACAAATAATATCAATATTTTCGAGGGAGTTACGGAGTTCTACGGAGTTAACTCGACCGAGTTGTAAAGTATTTTTTCTCAAAACTGCCGGGTTAGATTTTGATGCCAAACAAGGATGTAGTTGAGGTATCCCTACAACAATACATCAACAGTATGTGTATTGGTTCACGGACCACTTTGCTCAGTCTCCTTTCAGAAAAATCGGTTTAGCGGCTTAAGCTTGAAGAGGTAACATTATAATATTAGTATGGATAAGCTCCTGTCGCTTCAATTATTCTTTTTATGTGGTTACTACACATTTTTTCCTGAATGAGAACCATTCTATGTCCTTTTTCGTTACTCAAAGTATTTTAATACCTATGCAAATCGAACAATCAGTTTAAAAGCGTGAAGATAAGAAGCCGACATATATACTTGTATTATTTAATTTATTTCACTTTTGCATTTATAATATTAAGTAGTATAGATATTTAATAACAATTAATATGACATACTTAATAATGTTCCTAACATTTTACTTATGAAAATTGACATGCAAGGGTATAGCTGGTCTATTACCTAAAGAGGTACAGTCACACGTAAAAACTTCTTCATATACTCACATAATTTTCGTGATGAGCCTGAGAAAAAATATATTACTTAAAACTTGAAAGGCATTCTTTCGGTATTTGAATTCATAATAACAAATTAAAAGTATTGTATAGTATAAACTACAACATAGTTAAGATAAGACAAATAATTTTACAAAAGAGCCAAAAAGGGGCAAAAGCCCAAAAACGACTTAAAATATAAATATAACAGACATATTGTGACAAAAATAATCCAGGATTTAATTAAAGGGATGTCCGAGTTCAAGAACGTACAAAAACACCGGCTTATGTGGGATCAGTTAAAATGATTTGCACTCGCCTGTACCCGGTATTTCTGGCGAGAGGTGACGCGCATGTGGTTTTAATGGCCTGCACTCTAATGCAGAGATCTATTCATACTTTATTGAGTACAGTCGTGGGGATAAGTGGATTTTTATATTTTTTAATTTATTTTATTTGTCTAAAGTTGCTAACACTTTTACTTGACATGCAGCTAAAATAATATTATATACCACACTCGTGGATTCGTAATAAACAATAGTATTATGTTTTTGATTGTAAAAGTGAAATTAAATTTTAGTAAACAGCTAATATTGAAATAACCTTTTATATTATATCAAAGCGTAAATTGTAACATTAATTGACCCTATTTATGCAAATTGAGTCCAATCCACACCATTGCCAAAATTGAGTTAATAATGCAGAAGTATTCCAAAATGGCCCTTTTATCGACCCTATGAAGATCGTACTAATCTAACAATTTTTTCAGAACAAAACATTTTTACAACAAAGTTACCAAGTAACAAATTAATGAGTATTGTTTTTTTTATATAGATCCAAACTAGATATTGGTCTCTCGATTTTTTTTTAATTAGTCAAGTGGAATCATGCGACTTGTTTGCATATTAAAAAAGGCTTAATTCTTAATATTTTACAAAGACTCACGGGTCATTGTGACACAGGCCCGACACAAAATAGACATATCCTATTTTTTGATAGGGTAAAACGACTAGTGATTAGATAGTACCAGTTATTGGACAAAACACAAAAACGCAATATTATTTATAAAGTTTGCTTTAAAAACTGCATTTTTAAAGTAATAAAACGCCTGATTTTAAAGATAAACAGGTAGCTATTAAAGCAACCTTAATAAATATTATAGTGTTTTTGTGCTGTGTCCAATGACTAGTACTGACTACTGTCCAATCACTAGTCATGTTCACCCTATTTATATTTATATTCAAAATCAGTGGCTAAGACGTTATTGTATTGCTTTCTTTTTTTCTCTTTAGGCCCAGTAAGAAAAGTGCTAATACGAAGAATAAGAATCGTTATTTGCATGTTTTTTGCAATTATATTCAATATCAGTGGCTAACACTTAGAAATTATTATTTTCATACCGTGCCTAAAGAAAAACACAAAACAAAAAAAATATATTTTCTTTACTTAGGTACATTTAAAAAGAAATCGGTCAAGTGTGAGTTGAACTCGCGACACGAAGGGTTCCGTACCATTATAGAGCAAAATTAATAAGTAGTAAAAAGTTTTATAGTGCCCAAGTGTGTGCCCGTGTAAAAAGTCGGTCGTGCACCTGATCTCTCACCAGTCATGTCGGTCTTCCGCTTCGTTGGGTTACGAGAGTAAAGAATAGTGCTCTTGTGTATTGCGCACACACTTGGGCACTATAAAATTACTCCTGCTTAACTGGCCTGGTTTTATTGAAACCAAAGTGCTCGTGTATTGCGCACACACTTGGGCACTATAAAATTACTCCTGCGTAACTGGTCTGGTTTCATTGAAACCAGAGTGGTCGTGTGTATTGCGCACACACGACCGTTACGACACGATCGTATAGAGGGGAAAAATCCAGGAAGAACAAGCCGAAGAACCCCATATCGAGGACAAACAGTTGCCGAGTTATAAGCACTCAAAGTTTGACATTGACAGCTCGGCAACTGTCAAACGTCGAACAAAAGCGGCCATAACTCCACTCCCAACAGGCCTAGAGGAACGGGGTTTCTTCTAACATCAAAGGCAACATCTCGGCTACCCGCTCCTTGAATTTGAACTAAATCGGAGACATCAAATTTCGTCTCAATTCTGAGGCCAGGACCGAATAGAGGAGAAAAATCCAGGAAGAACAAGCCGAAGAACCCTATATCCAGGACAAATAGTTGCCGAGTTACAAGCATTCAAAATTTGACATTGACAGCTCGGCAACTGTCAAATGTCTTACAAAAGTAGCCATAACTCCGCTCGCAATAGGCCTAGAGGAACGGGGTTTCTTCCAACCTCAAAGGCAATACCTCGGCTACCCCCTCCCCGAATCTGGACTAAATCGGAGACATCAAAACTTCAAGGACGATTCTTCTACTATATACTTACAATACTTTTAAATGAGTAATGTAAAATTTGTCTATTACAGTAATGTAATGGACAAATTTTACATTACACATTCTTTGCATTTAATGGACAATAAAGGTCCGATAATGGCTCATTATTTTGTAAAATGGCAATGTAAGATACTCCATTACTGTTATTTTTTGTATTATTATTATTATTTTTTACATTAAGATTTTTGCAACGTTGCTTGAAACCATCACTACTAATGCGAAAGTGTGTCTGTCTGTCTGTCTGCCTATCTGTCTGTCTATCTGTCTGTCTGTTTGATATCTCTTCACGCCCAAACCACTGAACTGATTTTGCTGAAATTTGGTATGCAGATACTTTGAGTACCGGGAAAGGACAATTCATCCCGGAAAATGTACGGTTTCCGCACGATAAACGAGTTTTGGCGAAACGGAGTTGCAGGCATCATCTAGTTTTAAACATCCTTGTAAAAACCAGAAAAAAGTAGGAGCGCCACATTATATCAGGTAGGTACTTACTGCCGAAGCATACAACAAGATATATTTAGGATATGCTCACCTAGATACAAAAAATATTAAGTTTTAAATCTAAATTATATATTTTTTTCATTTCAATCTTTTTTTTTGGGAATGCAACAATATAAACTAAAAAATAATGAATATATATTTAATTCTATTACTACATAACCGAAAGAAAAAAATGCCGGTTTTCTTCAAAATTTGAAAGTTCATGAGGCCTCAGTTTATTTAAAAGCAAATTTTATAAGTTAAAATCGTTGTTTCTATTACTAATTAGATGTTAGACATCCAAATCGGGTGCACAGATCTCATGCACGAAAATCCTGTTGACTTGTGTAATAAATCTAAAACGATGGTTCGCTTTGGATTATATGTATCTCACACTAATATAGTTTTCCTAAAAGGAGCCCTCCTGTTTTTGTTTAATTTTTGTTGGAAATAGTAGTAATTTTTAACATATTTATGTTCGTACGCATAGAATAAATTACCAAATATACTATTGTAAATTAACTTTACTTAAAATAACAATCAGTTTTAAAGAATACACAATTTTAATAAAAACGGCTTTTTCTCAGAACTGTCATCGCGTGAGTTGAGTCCGGTATGCATAAATAGGTCCAATTGAATGGTATATTAATTGAAAGATAAAAGTTTCTGAGAAAAATGAGCACAAAGTATTTTAAATATAACATGACAAGAATTTTCTATTACTCAGACGCAATAACTGTCATATTGCATGTGTTGTTACTGTCACTATAAAAGACAGCTTACATATTTTATTACATTGTGACTTTTACATTTGAAGACAAATTATTATTTATACAAAGTTGTAAATTGACTCTAATTATTCAATTATAATAACACTGATGGACTATGTTACATTAATTTATATCATTTACAGCAATTTAAATGCTAAAACCAAGATTTCATGAAGGCCATGACTACTATAATGCCTAATTTGGTTTTAATGACTAATCTAGATAATTGAATTCACCACATTAGTGTGTTTCCACTATAATTAGAAGCTTGAAACATTTTAATAAAAACTGTTGCAATTGAATCATTTCATTACTTCAAACGCTTTTATAGCTTTGAATTTTGACAATTTATATACTTATTTATGTCTAGTTTATGAGGGTTTTGACAGGAGTTTATCTAGTCGCTGTTAAGCATTTGTGTATTAACCCACAAAATTTTGGTGTTGGGTTATGAATGCAGTCTTGTTCTTCATAATTCAATATATAATTTTATTAATTGTGGAATCAAACACAAAATATTATGCTTAACAGCGACTTTTAATTAATTTTGCCAATGTTTAGACGTTATAACCGATCAAAAGCTTTCAAAGCTTTGAAAGATAAACTATCATCAGAACGGGATATTACAAATTAAAATATATTTTCTGTCACTTTTGGCACTGACAGTACCAATGAACGAAGTACCTTGGGAACTGGAATAGGCGTAAGTAACATTGCCAAGAGAATAGCTTAAGAAACTTCACGTGGAACGAATTTATAACGAACCAGTTCATTTTAGTTCGTTACATAGAAATCCTGATTTCATTCGTTCGAACGAGCCGTGAACGCCAAAAGTTTTTTAAATTAATTGAGTTTTATTGTTAAAATGTAATTGCATCAAATTTTATTTAGCTTAAATTCATTAAGGCATTTTATAAAATCACGCTTATTAATTTTTATTTCGCATTTACCTCCTGTTGTTGTCTTCGTCTGATACGTTGAAAAAGCCACTGGACAACGAAAGCATGAGTTAGCATCAGCGATAAGTATTTTAGTTTCTAAACACACTATGCCGAAATTCCGCGGCGGATATTCCGCATGATTACGTCAGCAATGTCAAACGCATACAATACGACGGAATTTCGGCATAGTATGTCATCGGTAATTTAAAATACATTGCAGGCGGAATTAGGCGTAAATTCCGCCGCGGAACTTCGGCATAGTGTGTTTAGACACTAAGGGTACAGATTTTCAGGAAATCTCATCAATTTATGTATAGAGGAATTGAGGCCCACATGGACTAACATAATTTAAATCGTTGAAATGGGTAACTAGCATTTTATAACATTACTAGCTGTTGCCCGCGACTTCGTCCGCGTTAGCATATTATAATAATGGAATGGGTTTCATGTTCCGAACTTAAGAAATAACGGACTTTCATTCAAACTTTCAACCCCTATTTCACCCCGGGGGTATTTTCGGGGTAAAATTTTTACAATTCCTTCCTGGGTGTCTACTTAATAAAACAACCCTACTCACCAAATTTCGTGGCTGTAACTTTAACAGTTTTTGCTCAGCGATGATGAATCAGTCAGTCAGTCAGGACATGTAATTTTATAAGTATAGATAATTTACTAATTTTTTTCTCTTATAATTTGAAACCTTGTAACTTACCAGTTACTTACTTCATCATTTGGCTAATGTACACAAAGTCCATTTTTTTTTCAAAAATTTTCTAGTTCTAAAGCAAAAAAACGAACATATTCAAATTGTTGCCCGTTTCATCTATTCATGTCTTCAAGTATTAAGGGTGAAGCCAAACGAGCGTAATTTGTGAGTTGTGAGTCGCAGAATTTCTGCTGCGTAAATATCTTTTCATACAAATCATGACTCACAAAATAATTACGCTCGTGTGAATCAAATAGGACTTTTGTATGAAGCTAAATGCAGCCGAATTCTGCCGAACAGAAGGGGTACAGAATACAGATTTTCAGAAAATCTCATCAAATGAGTCGAGGATAGGCGTTAATAGAGTCATGTTTAGGTTGAGTGGTGGTCGACCGCTGACATGTCAACACCAACAGGACATGTGATAGACCAGACGAATTAACAGTCATCACAAAGCGGAACCCTGATTCTGCTGTTTTATGTAACAGCAATGCAGATTCGTTATTTGTTCAGTAGGGACTGCCTTTTTTATCAAACTGTTCTTTTATTTTACTTACGTCAGTAAAACTTTATAAAATTATGCAATTTTCATGAACACCATTTTGGTAGTTACATATTTGATAGGAAATAGAACAAACTAGGAATAAGGCTCCAGATAAATTCTAAAGGGTACTGTAACTATTTTTTATCTGTAACTTTTATCGCGTACTTGTCATATTAGACAAACTAACGACAAAAAACTCTGAACACCTCCACCATGTAAAATTGGTTAAATAATTCACCTGTCACGTCTCCAGGGTTCGAGCACATTCCATTAGTCCGGAAAGTCCGGAAAAATAAAGATGTCCGAAACTAATCTAGCCACACGACCGCCGCTCCGGAATTGTGGGACGCATTTTAATCAGACATTCCTAAGCGCTTTTTTCACGGGGAAAACGCTCCTAATTTTTCCAGCCCGAGTTATGAACGTAATAAAGTTTTTTGGGTAACTATTTTGATTAAGATAAAAGATACGGTTAACAAAGTTAGTGCAGATTTAAACTGTTTTTTTAAATGATTAAAATGTGAATTAACGTGCATCCAACTTTCAGAAGCTTTGGTTAGCTAAGCTCTATTTCTTAATTTTTAAAGTATTATTAATACGTTTTAAAATATATTATACTAGCGACCCGCCCCGGCGTCCCACGGCTGTAAAATATATTATAGCCACTGAAAAAATGATTAAAATCGATAGCCTATGATCCTTCACGTAGTCTACTTCTTATCTGTGCCAAATAACATAAAAATTGCTCTAGTAGTTCGCGAGATAAGCCCTTTCAAATAATTTCCCCCGTTTTTTCCACATTATCCTAGTAGTCTTAGCGTGATAAAATGTAGCCTATCACCTTCCTCAATAAATAGGCTATCTAACACTGAAATAATTTTTCAAATCGGACCAGTAGTTCCTGAGATTATCGCGTTCAAGTTAGCCCTTTCAAATAATTTTCCCCGTTTTTTTCACATTTTCCTCTATTTCTTCGCTCCTATTAGTCTTAGCGTGATAAAATATAGCCTATAACCTTCCTCGATAAATGAGCTATCTAACACTGAAAGTATCATCAAAATCTGTTGCGTGGTTTTAAAGATTAAAGGGAACAAAGGGACATGAGGGAAAAAAGCGACTTTGTTTTATAATAAGTATAGATAATAATTTATTTATTGAAATAAACTTTTAAGACACAAACTGAAACTGATAGGTATACTTGTCATTCATTTCAAAACTCCAATAATAAAACTTTCAACGTTTGTTTGACGTACTTACAATCTACATGTCACATGAGATATATTATACTTAATTAAGAGAATACTACCTATTCTGTGGTTTGATAGGAATTAGTAGCTGCATTAATTTTGATTTAAAATAGCCGAATTGGGATTCCAGTTTTTATCTTAAGTTCTTGACTGTACTATTTGATTTAATAGAAGATACATATTTTTCTAGTTAGTAAGTTCATTTGCTGACTGTACCACATTTGTGTGATGAAGTTGAAAGCAATTTTCACGGTTATGTGCGTAATTTAGTTTTATTAACACGTTTATCATTGTGAAACCCGTTTGCGACGTAATTTAAACTAAGTATTTTCGACGTCCCGGCTTTACTGCTCATCTCATTTTCTGTTATTGTCGTTGTCCAATGACTAATATTACATTTTAGTACGACGACTATTATTTCAGTAAATGGACAATCATCTTCAAAATAACACTTTAGCATAAATAGAGGATACCAAGCTCAAAAATTTGATTTACATGGTAAATTACAAAACGGATTTCTTTATTTTACACCGGGTTATACTGTACCGATTTTGATAAATTTAGCACTGAGGAAAATCAAAATACTACAGACTACTTTTAATGATGGAGAATTAATGTACGATTTCCGTGTAATACTGTATTGAGGCAGGCATAACCATGGAAAAAAGCTAGAATTAAGTAAAAATCTAAGTAGATATTCATTCCATTGTAAATCTTTAATACATAACATAATATACAAGTTTTCCTGTTACAATTTAAAGATGCGAAGGTTAATTAGTATAAGCAAATTTCAATATTCAAGACGGATTTCCTAGATGTTACGTTAATAAGTTTTGAGGAAGACATAATGTAGCTGGGCGATTCCGCTACAGACGGCCCTTAGCGAGAATTTTTAAAATGAGACATTAGTTACATTTTTCAATTGGAATATACGTAAGAAGATGTGTATTTACTAACAAAACAACTTTTATCGGTAAAAAATGAAATTTCAATAATTTAGAGCGTTTTTAAGCAATATCATCTAAGGGACGCGATGTTTTTTCCCATATTCTTAAATTAAAATAGCATATATTTCAAATTAATGTTTAGTTGTGGTATAGTTATACAGCAATATGTCGAAATCTCTTGTATAAATTACACTATTCAATCGTTTTTAGTGATTTAGACGAATAATTTTGTCAGTCCAATAAACAACTGAAAATAATAAAAAAACTACAATTTGGTGCAATTTTATTACAAACTTATTAGTATAATTATATATTCCATATCGAAAGTTTTAAAATTTGTTAGAGAATTACGATTTAATTCACCTTTAAGAGATTTGAGAATTTTGATGTTGCACCCGCGATCGTAAAATGGTTAATGATTTCTAGTACTTATTATTATAATTACTTTTATCTAGTTACATAGTTTCTTTGTTTTATGCTATTTTGAAATATAGGCAAGTTATTTTGTAAAAGTTTCGCAATAACCAGTATTCATATATGAACTCATCACAGGTCCTAATGGAGGGTCAATTTGGTTGCACCGGCGATGGCACTTCAGACCTGTTTGTGGCTCTTCATACATTTGATGAAGGTTTTCATTTATAAATCATTGTTAAACCAGTTAAAATGTATTCCTTTAAGGGATATTTTATTAATAAATATGCTTCATTTTGGCTCTAGGAAGCTTTAAGTATGTCAAACTGTTGCACCCGCGATAATGGAATCGCCCAGCTACTGATTACACTATTACGTTCGAGAAAAATATGGTAATCTTTACTTCCGTGATACCAAAATATAGGTTGCGATTAACATTAAAATCGGTCAGAGAAAATCAACAACGCAGTTTATTTTTTTTAGAGACTCTTTGGTGGGGTGCTTGGGGTATTTTCCTACTTTTTTTTACTATAAACTAGTAACTACTATAGGTTGATCATGATCAGACGGTAACATATTATTTGTAGCTATTATAAGTTAATGATATTTAGCCATAGTATACAGCAGGCAGCAGCATACATACAAAGTAGACAGCCTTCATTTTCACCTTAACGCAAACCGATATTTAAGTTATAAACGCGGCCATATAAAATATTATCTTCTTCTTGGTGAACAAAATGAAGATTTTGATGATTACTAAGAAAAAGCGTTATCGGCACAAAAACCCAACATTAGTCTGAATTCGGAATATAGTTTGTAAGATTCGTAAATCTTACAAACTATATTCCGAATAGAAATAGTAACTCCGTAGAGTTACTATTTCTATTCGCCTAAAATATTTGGAGTCTTATCGTTAGCGGCCCTCGCGAACACTTTGCTTGATCGCGATAAAACTTCCCACAAACTGTACGCAATGAAATCCAAATATCTTAAATCTTTTATACGATATTAGGAGCTTAGTGACCGAAAAATGTACCAATAAGGGTCAGTTTACATTGCAATTAGACAAACTAATGTTTTTATTTAATTGCTGTTTTTGGAATTAAATAATTCAGCCACTAAACCTCTGTCAAATCAACTCAGAAAACACGCAGCTGTTTATGAGATTTTTTACAGAAGTTTGTCTATTCGCTACCGTTTTTGATTGGCTTAAGTCAAAACATTAATCAATCAAAAGTGTTGAAGCTTTATTATGTACCATCAAAGAAATTGATCCCTAGGCAGTTGACAGGCCAACGTCATTTGGTTGGATCATGTGAATTCAATGTTAATTGTGACGTAGGCTGGGTTTGACGTAACGCGACCAAACTACGTAGGTGCCCCATCTGCCTAGGAATCAACTTCTCTGATATTACATACGGTTGAATTAAAAAACCTCCTCCTCTTTGGAAGTCGATTAAAAAACCCTCAGAAATCAAGCATCAAAAAGGATTGCTTAAGATGCAAAATATTTAATGTAAGTATAACCAAATTTAAAAAAAAATACCAAACCTATTTTTCACAAAATATGATTATTTATAATTGTTTTGATGTGTAACATGCGTTGCGTTTTTGTAAGGTGTAATTATCATTGTACGTTTAATAACTCCTTTGTTTACTTTATTTTGGATCATCTTTTGTCGGTTAACCTTCATCTCTTTACATAAATTGACCTCGTTGAGTTGTTACTCTTGTAAGTTATTACTTTTATGAAGTAGATACTATCCACATGGAATAATAAGTATTTTACATAATATTTTAAGTTGATATTTCTGTATTTAGATTGCAAATGGGGCCTTTTGTCTACTTTTTCTTGTTCTGTGCATACCTAGTCTATACTTTTCATAATATTGTCTAAGCCCTGAGTGTGCAAAGTACTTATAAAATATAATGTTTCAATTCTCTAGTGTCATTATCACAACTAACTTACTAGAAAGACTCTTACATGATATATTATTTCCTTTTATTCTTTTCCATTAAATTATAACAACATCACGCTAAAGTACAAAAACAAAACACAATTAAATATGATATTCCTTTTAAATGAATGTAATAAATCAAGTACATTTGAATAGATGGCCCGCCCGGCGTAAACGAGTTTGTTTTTTGTCCCGGAAAATAAAATACTCCAGTATAAATTATCTGTCAGCGCAGTCTCCGAGTAGTTTAATTGATAATGCAACGAGCAAGACTCGTGTTGGAATGAAGGCTACTTTATACTCATTGTTCGAAAATCCCGAAAAACTCTCGTCGTTATGAAAATTTCACCGTAAAGCTTCAATATTTCGATATATTGATACTAGTAGGGGAGGTAGTGCTAGCGTTTCTAAGTCATTTCATACCGACCAAATTTTTGTCCAGCGGTAGCTTAATATATATCAATCAATATAATCAGCGTCCGTCGCCGCACCCGTGGTGGAATGTTAACTGAGAGTATTTCAAAGTTATAAAAAAATAGTTGCGAAAAGTGATTTTATACCGAATGAAACTTTGATGGATGATTATTGAGGTCATGTTTAACCAAAAAATCACCGTCAGCCGTATTGCAGACGGGGGATTCAACGTCAGTCGCGTTACTGAACATGTAAAAAATTTTTGAATATGAAGTCATTTTATACCGTACAAAATTTATACAGGTGAATGTTTCTACTTTGTAAATAATAAAGAAAACCGTCAGTCGCTAATACGACGGTGGAAAAACCGTCAGCCAGCGATATAAGTTATGACCAATATAGCGCTACTTCGCGCTCAATGTATCATTCAGCTGACGGCGATTTTCGTTTGAATTAACCATAAAATTATCTCACATAGCAATTTTAAGTAATTAATTCGATAGTCAATATTTGTGAAGAAGAATGATATACATTTTTCTTTAAAAGCGCCATCTGTTGTTATATACTAAAACTAAAATAACACCTACTGAACCTAAACGTGTATAATCTAGATATAAACCTTTATTGGGTGCGAATTAAGACCTTTTTAATGTCAATTCAATACGATTCCCAACAACAACTTTGAGATGCTTTCAATTTTTATTCCACCCATTATGAAGTGGCTGACGATCAAAGCTGTTATGTATTAATGGAATACTATTATTGTAACGATTTTCTCTCGGTATGAAATTACTTTTTAAACTGAGCGCGACCTCCCCTACTATACGCTTTAACTCTACATTATGTACTTTAAAGTAGAGGCCCGCCATGTCATAAATATATTCTGCGTGGTATCGATTTAAAATAATATTTTTTACCAGACAACGGAAATATATTTAATACTTTTATACTATAGATATTTAAGACTTTTGTTATATCATGTACGTAACATTGAAAACTTTTTGTTCCGTCGTCCGGATTCGAACCCGTGACCCCCGGCTTGAGCTGCCTCACACTCAACCAATAGAGCCACAGAGGTCGTCATCTATTACTATTATTGTTAATTTAAAAATTATTTTAATTATTATTATTTTTAACAAAAAATTAAAACCGACTTCCAAGGTAAAAACAATAATAACATTAATATGAACTAAAAAGTATTAAATAATTTTTACTATCTAATGGTGCCTTTTTCCGAATTCGGCTAAAACTCAACTATTTCTGTATTCAATCTTCATTATTTTGAAGTTATTTTTAGTTACACTAGTAGGTAAACCTTCGCGTATATTTTACGTATCTTATTACAATTTGTCAAGAGTCACAACTCACACTCACAAAATCATATATTATCAGTGAAGTGAACATATTGTGCTAAGTAATTTAACAATTTTAATGCTTCAAGCCCCAAGCGGTCACCGGCGATTGAGATAACAATAGAAAGGCTATTGTGTCTCGTTTTTCCACGATCGAAGGATCTATCAGATAAAAAATTGTATAAACTTGCATAGGATGTAGCGTAGCTACTCATAATATTTAATATTATCATAATTATTATTGACAGCTCTGTTCTTGTAAAGCGCTTATTCCACTTATCCTAGCTAGGAAGTCCTAGCTAGGATCCTAGCTTTCTAAATGTCATTCCACTTGACTAAATTTTTTCCGATTTAGGATCCTAGCTAGGATCCTAGCTTCTAAATGTTATTCCACTTGACTAAATTTTTTAGGACCCTAGCTAGGACTTCCTAGCTAGGATAAGTGGAATAAGCGCTTAATCAAGAATTCAAATCGATACTTAGTGCGCCATCTATCGATTAATAAGTATAACTGATTAAAAAGACACTTAATGACTTTGTTTTGTGTAAATGCTCTTTTTAAAATAACTTTATTTTTATTCTATTTGTCTATTTAAATTTTATAAAGTAATTAGTAAAGTATTCGATCTGTTGTCTGCCGCCACGCGCCACGCGGCGCGGCGGCGCGGCGACGCCGTCGCCTCTGCGGCGCCGACCGCCATGTATTAAACAAACAGGTGTTGTTATACAGTACAAGGCATAGTATATCCATACCTATGCCTTGTACTATTATTAATTCTGTGCCATGAGACATTGGTGACCTTAATGATGATGATGACGATGATGATGATGATGATGATTATGATGATGAATATGAATTGCATAGTAGCATATGCTTTCTGTTCTTAAAACAACGCCGAAACTCCCGAACGTGTATCTATAAGGAGTCAGGAGTTCTCTCAGCATCTTCGAAACCATGGTATACTTTGACCCAATATTTGACTTTTTGGTAGCATATTCTTAGTACACTTCACATAAAACCAAAATCACCATATGTTTCCATATAAATTTCGAGGAGTTCCCTCGATTACTCATGGATCCCATCATCAGGTCACCACTTTTGTGAACATGGTACCAAATTGGAGTGAAACCTAATACAACAAAACAAAAATTTCGAAAATCGGTTCACAAACGGCGGAGTAATCGTTGAACATACAAAAAAAAAAAAAAAAAAATATCCACAGCCGAACATATAACCTCCTCGTTTTTTGGAAGTCGGTTAAAAATACATAACTTTTTCTGGAAGGTTCCATCCGTAAAGTCTCTCTCTATCAAATTAGACATTCCTCTGTTTGCACAATTCTTAAACTTAAGGTTGTCAACACTTTTGCTTTAACTTATTTCGAACTACACCGTCAATATTGATGTAATACCCTTTTACTCCATTTCAATTACTTACAATAAAGATAAAATAACGAAGGACTAAATGCATTTAGTTATCAAAGGATATCGTCGCCCTCGCCAGTCTCGACTAATTTTAATCCCTCTCTCGACTAACGACGGATATTTTGGTCGAAGTAGTTTCGACGACACTAAAAAGATAATTATAAGAGGGTCGCTATTTACGGTGTCCAACGAACACGCATGTTCGAAATACAAATTGAATGTAGAGTATTAAAGTGACATATTTATGGTTTATTATAAATAGTCTGTTTTCATTGATACTTTTTGTGATTTAAATTTTGTGGTTATTTGTTAGAGTCGTTACTCGTTGTAGAATTGATTTATATAAATTTTTTTTATATTATTATATATATATAATATTTTATTTATTAATATATATATATATATATATAATAATTTAAATAATTTGTCCGTTTAACGTGTTATAGTAACATTATACTTTTACACAATCCATACTTAATATTATAAATGCGAAAGCGTGTCTGTCTGCCATTCTGCCTTTTTCTGTCTTTCTATCTGTTACCTTTTCACGCCCAACCCGCTAACCCGATTTTTCTAAAATTTGGTATGAAGATACTTTTAGCCCCGAGAAAGGATATAGGATACTTCTTGTCCCGGAAAATACACGGTCATTTAGTACTGTATAAATCATACAAAACGGGTGATAACGAATTCAGCTTTGTACCATCGAGGGAATTGATTCCTAGGCAGTTGACAGACCAACGTCATTTGGTCGGATCATGTCAATTCAACATTAATTGTGCTCTGTCATCTGGGTTTGACGTAACGCGACCAAACTACGTAGGTCCCCCATCGGCCTAGAAATCAACTTCTCTGATAGTTGTACTGAACACAAAGCGATCGGATAACTTAAACCCCGCATTTACTAGTAATTGTAAATGGCCATTAGCTGAGTGTTTTCTTTGTTTCTGTTGTTAGCATTTTCCCTCGCGACAATACATCCGGGTTTCCCAGACTTCTGTACCGGTTATGCGACTAGAAATTTCCACTAAACCGCAAACCTGCACGGGGCTAGTAAAAAGAAGTGAAATATGTAACGTGCAGGAACTATAGGTGGCGAATCATGTCAAGTAAATATTATATTATATTAAAATAAATTTGGCACAGATAATACACACTTATTATAGAGTAGACCACGGGGAAGAAGTAAGAACACAAGCTTTTTTTTGCGGGAAAATGTATGGCTCGCGCATTTTTTATTCAAGCAAGAGGAAATTCGCAAAAAGTATAGTAACATAACTATCAACAACTGCTCTCTATCAGGTGACTTAAAACTGTTCTTGTGCAGTATTCACCACCTTCTAAATATCTTTTTGCAGGTTTTTAGTCTAAGACATAGGTTTTACAAGCCTTTATTAGTAAATAATTCAAAATCCTTTTACATATTTAATAAGAGTCTCATGCACTTGCATTTCTTCGCGGCCCTACTTGGTATACGTGTCATGGCGAGCGACGCTCACAAACGGAATGTTATAGAATTAATATCTAACCTCCAGTTTCACGGCTATATGCAATTTTATGCTCCTCTAACCTGTATTTACGTAAGCGTTTGTTGAAAAGTACAGTTTTGAAGCAAGATTTGGGGCATAGAAATAGTTTTATAGGTAGACTAGATGACGCCCGCAACTTCGTTGCGTCAAAATTCGTTTATCGTGCGGGAACCGTACATTTTTCCGAGATAATAAGTATCCTATGTCCTTTCCCGGGACTCAAAGTATCCCCATAGCAAATTTCAGCAAAATCAGTTCAGCGGTTTAGGCGTGAAGAGGTAACAGACAGACAGACAGACATACTTTCGCATTTATAATATTAGTATAGATATGGATGGACCTACAACTTAGTCGGATTGTATCTAGAAAAGCTGACTGATCACTACCATTAACTGATTTGCTATAACTTGACCAAATTAAGGTGGATCCGCATCTGCCTAGTCACTTTCTCTGACGGTAGTTGGTACATACTCGTACCAGACAGTACTCAGTACAATAATATCTTAATTGTTAAGCTAATAAGCTGAAGACTGTCTAATCTAGTTACAAAAACCACAAATTCATTCTATTTAAATATAAACACTTTGCCATTAAATTACCATTAAATTACTTAACCCTGTCAAGTTGGGGGTATAAAGTTGACCCCCAGTGGACTCCATGGGGAAATAAGACGGAGACATAAAGCCACGTATAATGAAGACTTTCAAGATGTCAGATATAATGAATTTCATTATAATGAAATGTTGTTGCAAAACATTGTTTTCAAATTTCATTTTTAGGGTCTCTCTGGGATGTTGAACGATTAACAACGTCTATATTGAAAAATAAGTTCCTATCAAAAAAAAGTTAAAACTCGCATAATTTGCATTTAAAATAATTTTTGCAATTTACTAGAATTTATTATATTTTGTAAAAAATATTATAATTTGTAAAAACTAAAAAGTTCCTGTTCCTTTATTCTTCTGATTCTTGTGTGTTACTGTTTTCCAAATATGTATTAGACTTATATTTTTCCTCGTTTATGAAAATAAAATATTGATTAAAATTATTACATATAAGATATAAAAAACCAGAATACGAATTAGCTTTATAGCTTCTGTTTAGCAGTTTAATGATAGTTACTAAGCGATAAATATTCATTTTAAGAAGTTAATCCGAAGATTGCATTATCCGGAGTCAAGTAGAGTCGGAACGCGATTTGTTAAATTACGACTTGATTACGTTTGCTTTCATTTGATGTTTAATAACTCTTTAACTGTAAAAATTTAATTACTTGAATTAAATAAATTAATTGAACATTTCATTAATACTAATTATCTGTACTTATAAAATTACATGTCCTGACTGACTGACTGACTGATTCATCATCGCTGAGCAAAAACTGTTAAAGTTACAGCCACGAAATTTGGTGAGTAGGGTTGTTTTATTAAGTAGACACCCACTAAGGAAGGAATTTTGAAAATTTTACCCCGAAGGGGGTGAAATAGGGGTTAAAAGTCTGAATGAAAGTCCGTCATTTCTTAAGTTAGGAACTTGAAACTTTATTTTTGGGTTACTGATTAAAAATGAATGGATACATATTTAAGCGTTTTTGGAAATTCTACCCCCAAGGGGGTGAAATTGGTGATGAAAGTTTCGATGGAAGTCCGTTCTTTCTTGAGTTAGAAACATGAAATTTTATGTTTTGGCTATAACTGATTGAAAATGATTGGATACGTGTTTAGGCGTTTTTGAAAATTCTATCCCCAAGGGGGTGAAATAGGGGTTGAAAGTTTAAATGAAACTATATAGGTATACAATGTTAACGCGGACGAAGTCGCGGGCAACAGCTAGTTAATATTATAAATGCGAAAGTGTGTCTACCTGTTACCTACGTCCAAACCGCTGAACCGATTTTGCTAAAAGGTATGGAGATACTTTGAGGAAGAGGAAAGGACATAGTATAAGATATTTTTTTTTATCCCGGAAAAGTATACGATTCCCGCTATCGAGCGAATTTTGGCGCAACAGAGTTGCAGGCGCGGAGCGTTACAGCCTACGAATAATAAAACCTAAGGAAACGTAACTCCCATACTAATACAGTTTTAAATTTGGTTCCATTCAAACTGTCATGTAACGTCAGCCTTTATACCGCTCAAGGTCACCTGAATATTGCAAATGTATGAAAAGTGAACCTAAGGTACACTTTTTTGACAAGTATTTTGGAGCATTTTAGATTTCCAAGTATTTCCAAGAATCGAATGATTAAGGCTTCTTACAGACGAACGGTAATCCGTACACAGTGGACGTACTGTAAAAAAATCCGTTTGATGCAAAACGTCCGTTGCGTATGATACCGACCTGAGGACGCTTACCTTTACGCGTTACGTCACAACTGCAAGTCTGATAAACTGTCGACGGCTTCAGTCGATTGCCGCTGACTACCGCCGACACGTGCCGTCGTCTGCCGTCGACTGCCGCAGACGCGTGCCGCCGACACGTGCCGTTCGTCTGTAAGCGCTCTAAAGTCTTAACCAATTTAGGTGGAAGATACCTAATGAAAGAGTCGCTGACAAAACATAAAGTTCCCGTGTTTTACTCTCGAGAAACATTGCCGGTAACGAGTTAAACAGCCCCTATATTATGGTCTTGGTCTCTATAGTTTTCCCTAAGGAAAAAATATAGTTTTCCTTCAAATGACTACTCGTACTAATGTTTCCTGCCAGAACCTACACCGTATTATCGAACTCTACTTTTGGATGGACAATGGACGTATGCAATGTAGGTTACTAAACAAAGTGATTATGTTATTAGTGTACTGCGCAGTTCGTCCGTATAGTCTGTACGTGTCACGAATGCACGCGATCACAAGGCTGCGATTTACACATCATTGAGTTATGGCCTATCGTCTTACCATAAAAAGATTGCTCACATAATAGGTTGCTATTGCTAGGTAGATTCATTTTCAGATGACGGACCTAATTTGGTAGGAGTGTGTCAAGCACTGCCGAGTGCCGATAGATTACGACTAGCATTGGCTTGAAGTAAATCAACCAAATAACGTGGGTCCTCTATTTGCTAATGGATCAGTTTCTGTAATAGTACGGAGTACCTACAGTATCAACAAAGTTGATGCTCGACTGGCGTCCAGCAAGGCACAATCTATCTAGCAATCTTAGCATGCCTACATAAGTGACAGATTGTAGTGACAAAATCACAGATTCCCTACCTACGTTAAGGAAGATCAAAAACTACAAAATCTAATATTTCTCATCGAATAGCAGCATCATCAACAATTATAGAGATTCTGATCTTAAATAAAAAATAATTATCAAGGAAACTAATAATACCTGTAGATATATATCCATACTTAACATTATATTATACTCAAAACTGTGTCTGTCTGTCTGTTACTTTTTTTACGCACATACCGCGTGAACCGATTTTACTGAAATTTTTTGGCTATACTTGAGCCCCGGAAAAGGATATAGAATACTTTTTATCCTGAAAAAAATATAGGATTCCTAAATAAAATTTGAATAAATGGTTATTTTGATAAATTAATTGCACCAACGGAATTGCGGGCGTCATATAGTGATGGATATTTAATACGCCTCTTTGACAAAACCGTCTGATACACTCAACTTGATCGAATTACTGTGACGTATGTAGTTTAGCCAAAGCTTACAACGTGGTAGAGATCAACTACGATAACATGGCGCGCCCCTCCAAAATTCAAAACGTTTGAAGTGCGTTGTCTTGCGCGGTAGGCTAGTTATGATTAGTTGACCAACAAATCTAGGTAATAAGCTACGAATAATAAAACCTAAGGAAACGTAACTCCCATACTAATACAGTTTTAAATTTGGTTCCATTCGAACTGTCATGTAACGTCAGCCTTTATACCGCTCAAGGTCACCTAAATATTGCAAATGTATGAAAAGTAAGGAACACTTTTTTGACAAGTATTTTGGAGCATGTTTTTTGACGGAGTTACTCTTCCTTAGTTTTTATTATTCGTAGGTAATAAGTGACATTAAGTGACATATTACGTGTACTGTGATTGGTTGAATACTTACTACATACAAACTCTTTCATAATGATGTGACTACACACATTGAAACAGTCATTTGGAGGGGCGCGCCAAGTTATCGTAGTTGATCTCTAACTAAGGTATAACGTTTTAGGTTGCTCAAAGGTAAAATCTGTTACCACTTACCGATTTAGAGTCGGTAATATTTGCAACTTGGAATTCATTATATTTGAGAGTTGAGTTAATCTACTCGAATGATTGCGTAATCCAGACAATTTTAGTCGAAAATTTCGCTCTTTGGTTTATTTTAGAAAGAAATCTACTTAGATGGTTTTGAAAAACATTTTAACACTAATTAATAAAAAAATATTATGAGAATTTGAATATGCATTCAATTATTAATGTTCTTTGATTGATTTTTTTGGTTGCTTATTTTAATATTTCCCTTTTTTGTTACAGGTAAGAAATATTTGAAATTATTGAGAGAATGAAAACGATATGGGATCAGGGATGTATGCTGAATAAAAAGAAAAAAACATTGAACAAGTAAGTTTATTTAGGAATTGCTCGATATACAACAAAATACGCAACAAAACATCGGAGCAAAACGGACGTAACCCAAAAAGTATAAAAATATTTGCCTCATCCTATAAAAACATGACGTCAAAAAATGTGTACGAAAATTATTTTCTACGGCGCGTCCATTAAACAAAAAAAAAAGTGAAATTTTGTGCAAACAGGAAATATTTGCTAAAAGCATTCATCTATCGTTGTCCATATCAGTTATCCGGTCCGCATAGATAAAAACAATAAGGCTTGTTTACACACCATGTTAGTCAATTGTATTTACACATTTTCTACAAATAAATCCCCTTTGATATCAGGCGAGGCCATGCGAGGCGCAGGAGGCAAGGGTACTTTTACCAAAAGATGGGAAAATTGGTATTTTTTAAATATTACAATAATAACTTAAAATATGTAATTTACGCAAAGTATGTAAGAATATGTTACATTTATATTTAAAGTAGCTGTCCCGGCAAACGTTGCTTTGCCATAATAATATAATATTTGCCATATTATTTTATTAAAGTGACTAAATAAGTATGTCACCATGGCAACGTACATCGCTATTCCGTAGCATGCAAACAATGGTCGTCGTCGCTCTCGAGTTGTAATAATTTACTATTGTTTATTCAACAAATGCACTTATCAATATAATAAGTACCCAGTAGCCGATTCTCAGACCCACTGAATATGCATATAAAATTTGGTAAAAATCAGTAAAGCCGCTTCGGAGGAGTTCGTGGACTAACATTGTGACACGAGAATTATATATATAAGAAGAAGATAACAACATATTCAGGGTAGGTACTGTTTTAAAAGTGGCTATACTGCAGGCAACCTGTGATTCCCCATTGAAGCTCGCATAGAAACCGCTAGAACCACTGAGCCATCTCAATTATGTTACTGAAACTGAATCTAGCTGCACCATTCAGATTTATATTACCAACGAGTAAAAAATAGTGTTCTTTATGTGGTGGACATAAGAGTCTGTCGGGGCTAAAATAGTTTTAAACGGCGTGTTCTTATGCACTCGGAAACGTGTTAGATTGCAATATGATTCGTTCCGTATTATGCAACTTCGAGTATCATTTAGAATAATTATATAACTTGTTGCAATTAGTTTTACATAATTTTATATATGTGTTAGGTGTACAAAACTTTTATTTTTAGAGCAGTTGATTGACGTACCTACGTAATTTGGTCACGTTATATCAAATCCAGTCGATCGATCACCACTACGCTAAATTGACACAACGATTACCAAAATATGATGTAGCTCCACCAAATACCTTATTGAATAAATTTCTTCCGTACATTTGTATCTTGTGAAAAGCTGTACTAGTTTTACAAACATAAATTAGGTTAAAAATTATGTTATTACTTATTATTCTTAAGGCAATAACAAACTTTTATTCTTCCTGGGAAGAATGGCTCTTCGTTGAGTTTTGAGTATATTTTAGATTGTTATGTAAATAAGGTGAATAACTTAAAATTTAGATTAACGCTTTGTGCCTTGAAATTTTAATAAAATAAGGTACGCCCACCCTAGACAAAAAAGGATAATGCGCTTTTCAAGGAAGAAAAAATATTCCACTTCCACGCCAAGCGGACAGGAAAAAATAGTCGATGTCTCCGATTTTGATAATATTTGGATATGTTATACCTACACGTGTTATTAATAAGTGTGCCAAGTATTTTTGTAATATAATGGCTAGATTAAAAATGATGGGACTTTAAATCGTGACTTTTCTATTCGACACTCAGTGCTTCAAAGTTGATTATAGATTTAAAAAATATATATTAGAATAATTAAACCACTGAATTTGTTGCTTCATTTAATGAGCTCTTTAAGTGCATTTTTTCAAATAAAAAAAATGTTTTTTTTCTTTGAAAAAAAAATGCAAATTAATTTTTTTCTCTTGATTTTCTCAAAGAGATTTCCCTTTTGATTTTTTTAATATTTTTCTAGCAAAACTTAGGTGTTTTCCAAAGACTTCTATTTAAACAGAGGTTTTTGGTGTTTTCACGTACCTACAGTAGAATAAGGCCCTAACTTAAAATATCGAGGTTTTTCCATTTTAATTTAGAACCGCAAAAACAGACAGAACTTCTACTAAGTACTAACCAACGACTCAGCATTTACGATCCTTCTTTATTCAATACAGAAGATTCACGTATTGAAAGTTACAACAAAAACATTAAAAAATGTTTAAAAAGATTAATACTCTTACGATGATATTTTTAAGCATAGAGCAAAGAATAGAGCAAAGTTTTGTTTCTAATTCTATATTTAACTCTAGAAACTCGCGTAAACGTAAAAGCTACAAATAGCGTTGCATTAGGTTTTAATTACAGGACGGAGTGAATGTCATACTGTTGCGGATTTGTCAAATGGGATGTGAATATTGACAATATCGTGTATGGAACTCTCGGCCTTATGTAGTGGGTTTATGGGTGGTTTTGCCATGAGTATGTATGTCCGTTCGAAGTCATGCAACATGGTACCGGAATCACGCTCGCAGCGATTGCAAATATCACAAAAGAGAAAATACAGCCTCATAGTGACAGATGAGGTGGCGTGACAAACTTGATACTTTGTTGTTGGATATCATCCGTACTAATAATATTATAAATACCAAAGTGTATCCGTCTGTCTGTCTGCTACCTCCTTACATCCAATCCGCTAAACCGTTTCAACTGAAAGGACAAGATCCAACGTCCATACAATTTTGGGCTAATTTTAAAAGTGCCGGCCAACGCAAATAAACCCATTATTTAAACAGAACATAATCTAAGGTATAATTTTTATTATTACACTAAAGTTCTAAGTCAAGTCTCCGAGTTGTTATTCAAGGTGAAACTTTTTTATAACATAATATGTAATAAAACTTATTTTATTAATTAAAAGCAATAAGTAATCGATCCCAACGTACCTATCCGAGTCATAGAACAGATTAGAAGCCAAATACCTACAAATGATTTGGAAAAATTCAAAGGAAGGGGGATACTTTACGTGCTTGGGGTACGCACGGCATTTGCCTAGTATTCCAAGTAAGCAATGAGTCGTGCCCTGCAAGCCCCAAGCACGTATAGACTACAGGCCCACGTCGAAAATGGATGGGTCATATGAACCACCTGGGGGCGTATATAGGACGATATTAGAGCATAAAATAATAAGATTGAGCACTATGCCGTCACTTGTAAGCTGTCCAACTGAGTGCTGGTGAGAATTCAAAAGTGCATGTAGGGCGAGTACATTTATAACTCGACTAAACGCGTCAAATAGACACGTTAAACTTATAACATCCCAATTTTTTGGTCCGGGGTTAAATATAACTTTATAAGTTAGAAATTGCCTCATTCTTGTATTCTGAACATAATAAACTCAATGGATTTCTAAGGCCTTCGTAGCTTCAACCCAAAATATCCCTTTTAGTAAAAAAAAACTTGGAGCAAGGTTTAGCAATAGCTGCACGCGCCCGCCCGGTCACGACTGTGTCGAAATACACAGAAATGATCACGTGCTCCAGCCACACTCAAACGGACCTTTGTTCAATGGTTGAGCAACTCTGATACTAAAAATGCTCTGTGATTTTCGACCAACTCTGATAGAAACCGAAAACGTAGACTGTATAGAGCAATTTTTAAGTATGTATAGATTTACGCTAACATTGTAAATGAGGCGTATGTCAATATAATAATTGCTATGGATTTCTTTACTTTAGTTATTATTAAAGTTTAGGAGAGGAGTTCCTGAAACTCACAGTAGTGATTACTGACTGACTTTGAAAAATAAAAATAAATGTTTCTGCGCGATAACCGATTTCCGGTGAAGTGGCAGTACTCTAAAATCAATTCAGAAACTGAATCGTCAAAACAGTCAAACTGACGAATGTCAAATTAGTACGAATTACTAGACATGTATTGCAAGCAGAGTGACCGTTTTGTGATTTTTAGAAAATAAATCATAATAGTTACATAATTATTATGATTCATAATTGTCCAAAGCGAAATTTTAGCCCCGCTGATATTCTGTACTCTAAAATTTTCTGACAAACTCCTAAAGGAAACGAAAACTGTAGTATTGATCCTGACTCTATATGATTATAGTCATAATCTTATTCTATTACATAGAGCGCAATTCTTAGATAATTTTTAATATTCGTGTTCCAATATCGTGTAAGAAACAAAGAATATTACCTTTGTATGTCGACTAATTACACACAAAGAATAAGGTGAATCAGGCCAATCTCTGCATAAAGCCTTCCGCGAAATGAGGTCGATGAAACAAAAACATAATATAGCACTACTAAACAAAATATAACACTTTAGAGTCAAAAGTAACAGTACTAACAGTACATGTTTATACTCACTAAAATGTATTAATAATATAGTTCTTGCAATCTACGAGTGCGCGTAGCCTTTATTTGTAGTTGGAAATGTGAATAGACATTTTCGTTAGTGTGCGTACCTGACGGAGCAGTCAGTAGCGAGCGAGCCATGTACGCGTGTATAGATATGGCCACTCACACAACTAAGGGCGACGCGCGCTCGTAGATTGCAAGAACTATATACCTTTCTTGTATCATAACAACTAATATATATTCTGTGATCATACTAACATTAAGCGCACATTACGACAGGATGCGACGGAGTGGGCCGCATTATCCACATATTTTTTGTTAAGGAAACCCCATTATGCAATAAAATAGCAAAATGCGGCCCGATGCACCTTGTAGAGGCGAGTACTTTTAGGCTAATTTTAAGAAAGAGCCTCTTTAGCTGAGGGCCTTAAAAAGCTTTAATTAAGATCACTTCACGTAAAGGCGTTCTAATTATGGAACAGGGGGAGGTTGGTATGGAAAAGGTAAAGCAAAAGCAATGCGTCCCCCCTAGCTCGCTTAGTACTTGGGCATACATTTTTGAATTCAGGAATCACCGTGACAAATCAAATTACAATACATTATGGCGCTGCCAAAATCTTAATATATATTAATCTCGTGTCACAATGTTTGTCCTCAATGGACTCCTAAACCACTTAACCGATTATAATAAAATTCGCACACCATGTGCAGTTCGATCCAACTTGAGAGATAGGATAGTTTAAATATTAAATTATAGTCGCAATTTTATTTTATTGCAAATTATTTGTCTATAAAGAGCGACCATTGTTTATGCGACGCGGGTCACGGGATAGCGATGGACGTTGCCATGGTGACATACTTATATTTTAGTCACTAATTCAATAAAATAATACGGGCGATATACTTAATATAATATGGCAAAGAAACGTTTGCCGGGACAGCTAGTATTATATTATAAGTAGCTATTTTTATTAACCGACTTCAAAAAAGGTCGAGGTTATCAATTCGACGCGTATGTATGTAATATTTCCAGAATTGCCCAGTTTTTGTATTATGTTAGTCTATTTCAGTGTCTGAATAAATATGCCTTTCAAAAGTGTATGTATATTGTATGTATGTATGTACGCATGTTGTATGTATGTATGCTTTTATGTTTGTGTTCACATATCTCTGGAACTACAAACCCGATTTAAGTAATTCTTTTTCTGTTGTACTAGGTATTGTTCAACTTAGGGAACACTACAAGTTTCATTAAAATCGGTTCTGTAGTTTTTGAGATAAGGCAATTTAATTTCTCAATTACGTACAATTTTGAAGTCGGTTTTATTTTTTTATTAAAATACCTACTATTATTATCCCACTAAGGATTTCCAATCGGTATATCCTGCGAAAATACAAAAGTGTCTGTTTGTCTGTCAGCTCTTCGCGCCCCAACAGCTGCACCGATTTTGCTGAAAGGTTAGGAAATAAATTCATTTATCACATGGAAACCGTACATTTTTCCGAGATAAAAAGAGTTCTATGCCTTTTATCGGGACTCAAAGTATCTCCAAACAAGTTTTAGCGGTTTGAGCGTGAAGAAGTTACAGACAGGCAGACACACTTTCGCATTAATAATATTAGTATGGATACAATACTTATTTAAGATGTCAGTACAATTAAATCGCGCCACAGTACTTTAGTGATTTTATTAACTGGGCTTTATTCCGTTCTGTGTAAATTTATGTGTGCGGGGAACATAAATTTTATTGGCTCTGTTACTCTTTTATAGGCTTTCGGGGTTCGTGTCAACCTTTTTATGATACACCGTATAAATGTGAAGTGACTTTTAATTAAACAATTTTATTGGTTTTTCGGTTATGTCACTTTGATCTCTGGCGTCGTTGTTGAAAGATATGATTTTATTGGTGTTTCATGCTTGTCATGGAATAAAAGTAGATTATGGTATAAAAGATATTACGTGTTATTTTTCTATTAAAATATGAAAAACACTACGCCCAAAACTCCGTTGAGGCAAAATTAGCTTAATGCGCGGGATTGTAATTTTTTTCGGGATAAACAGTATCATAATATCCTTTCCGGGACTCAAAGTACCTCCATACCAAATTTCAGCAAAATCGGTTCAGCTGTTTGGGCGTGAATAGATGACAGACAGACAGACACACTTTGGCATTTATAATATGAGTGGATTTATACTTTTCAAGCACATTACAAAGCAAGGCAAACTCATCAGAACCAGCCGTAAAATTGCCACGCCATGTTTACTGTGTTGATTTTAAATAATTAAAAATCACCCACAGTTTTACACAACACAAACTTCAAAACAAAGGGGCTCTTTCAAAAATCTTGAATGGGACCACCCAAGACAACGCTTCTAATTTCTTCTAACTTCGTGGGTCCCAATTCTCAGCAGTTGGTGATATACCACATGCAATTTCCTTTGTTTCTGTCCAAAATTCTGTTAAGTTTGTTGACACAGATGTAGTTTTACGTAATTTGTAGTAAACAAGTGAGAATACAGCTTTTAGACAAAATAAACCATGTTCCTAATACTTATAATGCTTCTTGAAAGCCTCCAAAAATCACAGACTCAAACTATAACATTATACTAAACTCCTTCCATATGATTGGAATCAACATTTTTGATCTAAATTCCATTTTCTAAACAAAGCGTGTTGTTGCTTTGATTTACCAATTTAAATATTACGTTTTGCCCTCAAAGAAAGAAATAAGAAAGAAAGAAAGAGACTTTATTTGGTAAACAATACAGACAAATAGGTACACTTAAATGTTTAATAAAAGTACAAATTAAAATAGACTTAAACAAAATATCTGCTATACTGCTGCATGTACTGTATAATAATATATGTATACATATATTATATGTCAGTGTGGCTTAAAATTGTAATTGTTAAAAGTTTCATCACAAAGAAACAAAAACGTACAAAAGCCGGAAGTGGATATCCAACTTAATATTCGACCTACATATTATTATACCAAAATGGTGACATACTGCTCATTATACACCTGCTTTGTGCTAGCCACCTACACTGCTTTTGTTGCTTTTGTTTTTTCATTTGGTCCAATATAAACCATTAAACAAATACCTATTTATTATACATAGAAACAAACGCATACCTACATAGAAACAAATGCATACATAGAAACAATATAAAATACATGATAATCTTTTAATCGTTAGGTTATGCTTATGACTTATGACTTATGAGAGATGATTGCCACCAAAACTGAGGTTCACAATGTCATGTCGATCATGAGAAATCACGATGTATAGCGCCTCTAAACGTGCAATTTTTGCATTCTTCCATCAAGGGCCATAGCATAATGCAGCCTCTACATAAGTAACAATTTAAATTCATACTACAAACTATAGTTTTTGTAATATTTTACTATATATAGTAAAAATATACAGATGAACATATAACCTCCTCCTTTTTGAAGTCGGTTAAAAAGTACAATAAGTTGCTCTACTAGTCCAGCTAAGTAAAAAATACTGTTGTCAAAGCAAGGCCGCTTCGTTCTCACGGTAATACTACGTAAACTGTAAAGGTTTTACGTAGTGCTGAGTATATAGCACTAGGTACATAATCATTATATATTAACAGCTTGTAGATTACGACCGTGCGAAGCTCATGATTTAATTTGCTATAGCCTGGTCAATGAACACTTAGATTTCCGGCCATTGACTTTACGCTGCTTCTCTTTCTCTCTTACGCAAAAAATCGATGGCGCTTTCAATGGATGTGTACAATCGATCGAGCTAGTATCAAAAATTTGATGATGAGCCCGTTTGTAAATCTGTCCATTTGTTAGCTTTTCACGCATGAAATTTTGCATGCAGGAGCTAATATTATCTTAAATCTCGAAAAGGGACATACGTTGGTTTTATCTCAAAAACTATGTGGCTCCCCGTGCCCAAACATACATACAATAATATGATAAAAAAGCAAAGGGTGAGGGGTCGCAAAATATTTTTTCATACCAGGGTTCTGTTGGTACGCATCATGAAAAAGTTTGAAAAAACCTTACCTCATAGATTAGGTAGTCCGAACAAAGTAGACAGTCAAGCGCAATGAACTGTGTATCTCAAGACTACATTTGAGCGTGACAGTTTTTCTGTCACAAAACACAATGTAGAGATAATCATTCCCAAGATCACTGTCGTGGGCCGCGATCATGGCGAAGGTCGAGCAAGTGAACTAGTTTTTTTTTGCTAGTTATGATTTAATAGGGTGATTATTTCCGTGTCGTATAATAACACCTTAATCCTTTGACTTAATAATTGAATAAAAATAAGGCGCGAGCTAAGTGAAATAATTGGTAGGGCCCACAGAAATAGATCTTGATATATATGTCTGTGGTAGGGCCGCAACTTCGTTAAAATACGACTACAAGAAAATAACAACTTGCTAAACTGTACTCGGCGAAACATGGCGGTAGCGGTCATTGACTTCCTGTCAAAAACTTATCATTTTCTATACAAAGCCGCGATTGACAACATCTGACACTTCATTGTCAATCGTGGTTTATATAGAAAATGACAAGTTTTTGACAGGGAGTCAATGACCGCTACCGCCATGTTTCGCCATTACAGTATAGGTATCATAAAAATATAAAGCTTTCGCGTTTGATTAAGGCTGACTTAGGGCCAGGACACAAAAACACGACACGACGTCGTGTCGTGGAAATCTACCACACTCGTCGGAGCAACCCATCTTTGAATTTCTACGTGAGTTTCTACGACGCGACGTCGTGCCATATATCGTGGCACGCCACAATGTCGCGTCGTAGTTTTTTTACGATGCGACGTCGTGGATTTTCATGACACGACGCCGCGTCGTGGTACGACACGACGTCGTATCGTGTTTTTGTGTCCCGGCCCTTACATTGATACAGTAGCCGCGGCCGCCCGCGCCGGCGCGGCGCGGCATAGTTCTCGTGCTGGATCAGCAGTCAGCACTTTATCAATGTAAACATAATATTTAGAAAAAAGTTCAGCCAGTTGTTTTGATTACACATGGGCAAAGTGCAATGTGAGTGGTTATAATGCTATACAACTTAATGTCACGTATCGTCCGTTCGATAGAGAAATACAATGTTTACATTAAAACGAAGTAGGTTTAAAATATTATTACAGTGCAAATCTTGCAATGGATTCCTTGATACTGTCACTGGCTACAGTATAAATGTAAACGCAGCACAGAAGAGTCCCCCACACATGAAATACCAAAAAAGGCCCCCACAAAGTCATAAATATTGACACATAGAGATTGGCGTGTGTTAACTGCACAAAAACTGCGCCCGTACTGACCTCTATTTTTCTAAAATCACCTCTGTACCAGAGACATAAGGCTCTCTCTCTTACAGTACGAGGCAAAAACCATCTAAACGCCATACATTTTTCATTCTAATTTCGTAGCAAAATTTTTCGTTATTTTAGTTTAGATGTTTTTCTACTGAATTTTCTATGATATAATGTAGTTTTACACAGAAAACTCATTCTCTAGATGTTATTTTTTAATATGCGAGATTAAATTAAATGGGTCGTCGGCGACGGAAAATCGTGGCGTATAGTTTCATAAATTTTATATGGTCGCCGCCGCCACGTTACTGAAAATTTTATCCCGAACACAAAGTGTGTCAAACTTTTAGTTTTTTTAAAATAAAACTATCCTTATTTAAACTAGATAAATTATTACTAGAGACTAGCGCCGAAATTAGTTTATCGCGCGGTAGCCGTACATTTTTCCTGGATAAAAACTAGCTGTCCTATCTATCGCGTTCGCGTATGCTACGCTCTTCCCCGTGTCTCAAAGTATATTCTTACCATCAAGCAACAAAATCGTTTTAGCCATTTAAGTACGAAGGGTAACATACAGGCGGACAAACGGACACAAATACGGACGGACAAATTTTGTAATGTTTTTCATCGTATTGTCCCAAATGCTTTTCCGGAAAATGTATAAGTATATATCCATGACGAGCTATAAAGACGTCATGTATGAGGTATGAATTCTGATTTTGGCAAAATTGGTTTACAACCATATCATTTCAAACACGGAGAGTCCTCGCTATGGCTGCTATAAACCATGGTACACGCTCAGCTAATGTACAATATAAACCATCAGGGAAATTGATTCATATCACCTTCACTGCGGGGTGGGCCGAAATCGGCCCGCCGCGGAATTTCAGCTGGTGCGGACGAAGAAAACTATGTTCTCTCACTCGGTGCGGAACGATTATCTCAGGTGTTTGTAAAGGTACGACAGAGGCAAATATATATTTGAGATTGTGTTTAAAATTATAGGTCTTTCCTATAAAAAAATTATGGCAGGTTGTTATCGGCCCACCACGCACTGGAGGTGTCAAAAATCAACTCAGTGCGGCAGTGGGCCTATTGCGGCAAGCAGGCGGTTGGCGACCCGATACCGCACCGAGCGTCCGCCTCGCCAGTTAGTGATGTGCAATCTATCGTAAGTCGTAGCTGACGTACGTCGCGTTTTTTAACCGACTTCAAAAAAAGGTTATCAATTCAACCTGTATATTGTATGTATTATTTTCAGAACTGCCTAGTTTTGATATGTTTTACTCTATATTATCAGCATCTGAACAAATGTGACAAATTTCTAAAGTGACATACATGTTCATGTATGTTTTTATGTTTGTGTTCGCACATCTTCGAAACTACTAGTCCGATTAAAGTAATTCTTTTTTTGTACTGGGTACTATTTAACTTCGGGAATACTGTTCATCAAAATCGGTTCAGTAGTGTTTTAAATAGGTAATTTTGATTCCCAATTACGTACGATTTTGAAGTCAGTTTTATCTTTTTAAAATACAATAATTATTCATTTTATAAAATTAACAACGCACGATAGCAGGAAACAAAAAATCATATCCTTGAGATGAGCGTTAAACGGCGAAATTGTGCAGGGTGATATGAAAAACTGGGAGAAACCATGAGTGTCGAATCAAAACAGAAATTAAAAAAAAAAAAACATACTGCAGAATGTGCAAACAAAAACGGGCTTTGTGTTTTAAAGACAGGAATTTAAATATATTAATAAAAATATATATTTTTGATGTCCCCTTATTTTTATCTTTCCCATCTCTACTAAAAATACTTTCTAGTGCGGTTCGGGTCGATATCGGCCCGCCACTTTCCCTGGTTTATTTCTCATTTCCTGTTTGGCAGATCAGGGGCGAATTAAATCTAAAGTAGTTGGGTTCAAGGTTATTCCAACAGTCCAAAAACTGTACACCTACATTATGTTTTCGCAAAGTTATAGTAATTTAATCTAACCTTGTGCGGGTGGGTCGAGAAAGGCCTACCCCGCACTGGCGGAAAAATCATTGGGAGCACACTTTGGCCTGCCGCCGCACCAGGCGAAGGTTTAAGATTTTACTTGCCGCAGGTGATATGCAGTTGACCTAATTTGGTCGAGTTATGGCTAATCCAGCCGATTTCAAGACTAATATCTTAAAAACCTTGACGAAATAACGTATTTTGGTACTTTTTTCGTTATTTTCTCTGATGGTAATTGTATCTGTGTGATTTATTATGTATGAAGTATGTACGTATGTATGTATGTCAAGACCGTTCGGACGTTAGTCGTAGTTTGTTCCTGCCGTGACCCTGAGTACCGAGGACATGTTTACTAAGCATTACGTTTTTGCTATCTGTAATACGTCAGGCTACTTTGTGTACACGCTACACTGTACTCGGCGAAACACGGCGGTAGCGGCCATTGACTCCCTGTCAAAAACTTGTCATTTTCTATACACGATTGACAACATCTGACATGAGTGACACTTCATTGTATGGGGAAACTCGTGACGCTCGGGCCCTTGCCCATACAAAAGTGAAAAAAAAATTTCGTTTTTCAGAGCTGCTACTTTCACAGTGAACTCTCTACAAGGAACACGTACATACCCTAAAGTATTATCACTTATTTTTGTTACACACTGTATAGAAAATGACAAGTTTTTGACAGGGTGTCAATGACCGCGACGCCATGTCGTCGTCGAGTACAATAAAAAGAAGAAGAAGAAGAGTACAATATACAATTAGTATTGCTCGACTCTGTTAAGTAGGTACTGTCAAAGACATTGATTTATAAGCAGATTGCGAACCTACGTAATTTGATCGCGTTACGTCAAACCTTGCCGACAATCACAAGTCACGTTCACGACTAACATTTAATTGACATAACCCGACCAAATGACGTAGGTAAGTTAACCTAACCAGTAACCCAGCCTTCGATGGTACAATAATAGAGTTTCCATGAGTCATCGATGCAGTTTCGGTATCATAATGCTACAAGACCAACGTCAAATGCATTCAGATTGGTTAAAACTCAAAGAATATATCGTCCTGAGTTTAAAGCTGTATTAATATTGTACTAAAAATAACATAATATTAGAAACTATAAACATTAAACAGTAATTTATTTTAAATTTTGTTTTTAATACTAGGTTTAGCTTGAACCAGGTTTAACCACATTAAAATAACCACACAGGGATTTATAAACTTTAAATACATAAGTCGTAACACCAGTGTAATAGTTTACAAACATGTAAAGTTCAACATCCTGTAGTTTAGAGTCTTAACTCTGACTATTACGCTGACGATATAAGAAACACTTTGGAGTTAAATAACTCTGAATGAGCTACTCATAATATACACAATAAACAGTAGAACGTTTCCATATTAAATAGCTCGAATGCACTGTATGAATAGAATAGATAATATAACATAAAATATTATATAGCAATACAGCAATGGCAAGGAATAACCTTTGACGCCATTCTACTGTCTTCTCTCTACATTTGAAAGATGTTAATCTCTACCTATTAAATAGGCTAAGGATACTTTCTGAAGAAGAGGAAGCTCTTTCGCTATTGCAAAACAGTCACGTCGTACGCGCATTGAACTAATCTCTAATTTCAAGGGCACGGCTTTGTTACTCTACTGTATATTTAGGTTATGCTAAGATAAGGAATGCTCAATGTTCGTTTTGCTTATATGCTTTAAGTTTTTACAACTGGGGCGTTCCACGCCAAGCGGACAGGAAAAAATAGTCGATCTCTCCGATTTTGATAATATTTGGATATGTTATACCTACACGTGTTATTAATACGTGTGCCAAATATTTTTGTTATATAATGGCTGGATTAAAAATGATGGGACTTTGAAACGTGACTTTTCTATTCGACACTCGGTGCTTCAAAGCCGATTATAGATTAAAAAATATATACATTAAAATAATTAAACCACTGAACTTGTTACTTCATTTAACGAGGTCTTTAAGTGTATTTTTGAAAATAAAAAAAAAATGTTTTTTTCTTTGGAAAAAATGTAAATTAATTTTTTTTTCTTGATTTTCTCAAAGAGGTAGGTTATTTTCAAGGCGTCGCCTTATAGACGTTGTGCAGGAATGTTCTATAGAATATTAGCTATTTACATAAAAAATATAAAAAAAAATCAAAAGGGTCCCTCTTTGAGAAAATCAAGAAAAAAAATAAATTTACATTTTTTCCAAAGAAAAAAACTTTTTTTTTTATTTTCAAAAATGCACTTAAAGAGCTCGTTAAATGAAGTAACAAGTTCAGTAGTTTAATTATTTATATGTATATATTTTTTAATCTATAATCGGCTTTGAAGCACCGAGTGTCGAATAGAAAAATCACGTTTCAAAGTCCCATAATTTTTAATCCAGCCATTATATAACAAAAATATTTGGCACACGTATTAATAACACGTGTAGGTATAACATATCCAAATATTATCAAAATCGGAGAGATCGACTATTTTTTCCTGTCCGCTTGGCGTGGAACGCCCCAACTACATAATATTTTTTTCGCGCTATATTATGAAAACGCGTGTTGAGACTTGAGAGCATTGCACATTGTCATCTGAAGTAGAAAAAGTCTTTACTTTGTGGCTGAAAGTAATATTCCGTCGTACCCGCGTATTTACCTCAATGTTGAGTCAATTTAAAGGTCAAGACTAAGTTACGTACTGTATAATGCTTATACTAATAGCTGTATAGTACAGGAGGCATGGTCGGCTGGTCTGCACAAAATTATTGGTGATCGTTCACGCAGCAGTACCCCGGAGGTTATCTAACCGAATAATTAGCACGATCTTTCTCTTTTGTCATTTTACGCTTCACTTTGTTTTGTTTAAATAAACTGTGAATAAGATACTGTGATTGAAGAAAATGTTGTCGTAAGTTAGTAAGTAGGTATATAATACATAAAGTAAGCAAGTTGTTTTTGAGCTGGAAAGATATCGTAAGATTTGTCATAGTCGTTAATATTGTGATAGTTTAGAAGTGATGTAATACCCCAGGAAAATTAAACATTGGAATAATTCGCATAGAGCTGAAAATTGGTAGAGACATTAAGTACACCATTACAAATAAAACCTCAAAAGTCCCCGGTGATCCTCCTTGTGCAAATTTTTTTATTCAAGGTCAAATGTAAAAAAATGAGGTTTTTCCTGTTTAATTTTCAAACGGTACATTTTATCACAAAAATATGTAGGACAAGAGTGCAGATCATAAAATTCTCTACAAAAAATATATTTACACTTTTTTTCGTAAGACTTACCATTCGTTATAAATAGCAGGCGTATGGTTGGGAAAATCATATCTATGTACTTATATTATAAAGCTGAGGAATTTGTAGAATTACTGGTTCGAATTGAAAAATTATTTTTGTGATGGACGGTCTTAGATATGGAAGAAGGCTTTAGGCTATATAGCATCACCCTGCGACCAATAGCAGGGAAGAAATAGATGAAGATGTGAAAAAAACGGAGAAAACAATTTGAAAGGGCTTATCTCACGAACTGCTAGAGCAATTTTTATATTATTTGGCACAGTTATAGAATAGAACACGTGGAGGAACGTAGGCTATTTTAATTTTGAGGAAAATGTACGGTTTCCGTGAAATTTATAATATACGCCGGCAGAGCCACGCTCAACATCTAGTACTACATACTAGGGTTGTTTGACATGTTATCGGCCTGACATGCCTCTAAGTGCCTTGCAAGCGTACTGTTGCTCTTCTCGATTCGAAAAGATAAGATTTGGTAACGGTAATAAATCACGCAGAAGTATGTTTGGCTGTGAACAGCCCTCGTAGGCTGTAGTACAAGAAGTTCCGCTCCGCACTGTTAATTATGTATTTCACAGAAACCGTACATGTTCCCGAAAAACAAAATAGCCTATGTCCCTCCACGTGGTCTGTTTTATATATGTGCCAAATAACATAAAAATCCTTCAGCAGTTTTAGAGATAAGCTCTTTCAAATAATTTTCCCCGTTTTTTCACATTTTCGAGGACAGGACAGGAGGATCGCCGGGGACTTTTGAGGTTTTATTTATAATGGCGTATTTAACGTCTCTACCAATTTTCAGCTCTATGCGAATTATTCCGAGATTACGATTTTTTTGCGTCTAAATAGACCGGGTTAGTAAAACAAGTCGCAATCGCGTTTACGCTTTTGGAGAAAAGGTAATGCAAATAATTTAACCGTTTTACGGTTAAATTATTTGCATTACCTTTTCTCCTTAGTTAGTTATTTTTTTATTTTCTAGGGCCTGTTTCACCACTGGTGATTGGTGATAGCGCTATTCACAACCTTTTTGACAGATTCTCCATACTTTAACTGTCAAGATAAGTGGTGGATAGCCTATTCGGCACTTATCAGGAAGTGGTGAAACAAGCCCTTAATGTTGCATTAAATCATTGTTATTATTAATAATCTTCTAATAAACTCTCTTATAGGATATCTCTGAACGTGTAGAATCTCTTGGCCTTTTTTCCAATCCACGTAGACTGCTGTGAATTATTAAAAGGGGTTCTTAGAGCGCAAACATTTGAACAAAAATTTCATTTACGTGACGAGATAGGATAAAATTTACTTTTAAAACGTTCCATTTATACATTTTTTATGCGAGCGAATTTAAAGTGTTTGAATTATGGAGTTCGGAATACGTAACATAATGGAAATGAAAATGGAAGATTGTTGAAAGGCTTTTAACAATATGTATATTAAATGGTATTCCTAAATGTCTTCCACGTATATAAAAAAAAGATTGAAGACGTAAGTGGACCTACAAAGCAGCTGTAATTTGTCATGAATGCACATATTATTAATGAAATGTATACAAAATATATACACATCAAGCGAGGATAAAAAATTTTTTCGCGTCCACTCCACATGGGCGTAGCGAGGTACGGGCAGGGGGCAGTTGCCCCCCCCTAGAAGAGCTATCGGTCGTTAATGCTCACGAGTTTCACACCTAAACGTGGAGCGGAGAGAGTTCCAGGGTGAGAGAGGAGGCATACAATCCCAGTTCCTTCGCTCATATTATATTAATACTTCAGTCGGAATTCCCAGGAATTGCTATTGAATTCTATTGTTGTCGCGATCACCGGTGCTCGCGCGGGGCCTGAAGGATTATTAAAAACCACGAATTCGAAGCTTAGGATTTTCTTAGGCCCGTAACGCTGTCAAAATTTGGACCAATCACAGAGCCGAACCGCGTCTTGAGATCGGGTCGCAACTGACTTTTTATACGGGCCTTAATCTGACCCCCCCCCCAAGATATATGCCCCCCCCCCCCCCCCATATACAAAGAATCCTGGCTACGCCCATGCCGCTCCATCGTGTGGGGTGTCATTGGGTAGGTTTTTTTAAAAATATTATGAGTATTCATAGATCATTTTCCGTTTGTGAAATATTAATTTTTAAATTGGAAAAAATCGTTAAAGTCCACTGTCCAGTGTCCCCCCAGCTTCTACTAGCTAAACGGTAACTTCTGGAAATGTGAAAAAATTCACGGGAGTAGGAAATATGCTGAATTTAAAAGGAAAACTATCACGGCTAAGAATACTTCATAAGTGTTTGAGTAATAGTCGATCAACTAAAAAAATGTATTCGGCGAAGTATAAAGGAATTTTTGTTCAAATTCCTTTGAACATAGCTGAGATGGTGTTTTAGTAGTGTAAAACACGTTATAAATGTACATTCATTGACCATACATAAATTATCAAAAACTAGCGGTACTACGGAACCCTATATAATATATTGCGCGTGGCCCGACACGCACTCGGCCGGTTTTATTTTCTTTATCTTATAAAGAAAAAAAGGTTTGCCTCATAATAATTTTCCACTTGCTACTCTAACCCTTGTCTGCTCTACCAACGCTTCTTCGAATCTTCTTTAATAGTATACGACATACAACTGCTTTGGCTTTAGGTTCCATTGTTTCAATATTCTGCCAAAGATTATTAAAACAAAACTCATATCAAAATACATACATAAACTTTAAAATATCAGTATAAAGCTACTGAGAATCGACATGCAAAAACCTAAGTAATCATTATTAACTAATCACATGTAACACACAGTAGGTACTTTTAGGAATTGAATAGGTACAAAACGTTAGGTAAACAGTATTATCATTATAATATGTAATCCCTTCAATTAGGCGAAACGTACTAATGGAATTCTGTGATGGCTAGTGTCCGACCGCTGGATGAATTTGGCTGAAACTGAAGCCGAAGCCGAAAATTCAAAATACCGGTAGCACCTATCTGAGTAGCACTTATTTAACGATCTCTTAACTTTAATGTACGTGACTTTAGTGTTTATGTCAAAATATTAATTAAATTAAAGCTAACCAATAATTAAATTTGTGTACTGCAGCTGTTGAAGGTTTTTAAGCTCCGAAGACCAACGTTTTTAAAATTCATTAAATTCCGGGATGAGTCCCAAGTATTCTTAATTAAGATGTTATTAATTATGTTGAACATAGGCTAAAGGATTAATTTTCTAGATAATCAACTTTAAAATTGAGCCGGTCTACGTGCTTCGTTTGCCCGCAGTGAAAGTCGCCGAAAGGCCGAAGCCAAAGCCGAAGCCGAAGGAAAATCCAACACTAGCGGCTGCTGCGGTTTAAATAATAGGTTTTATCTGCGGGTTGTTTTAAGCCACATTCACTTACTTTCGTTTCGAAATGAGCCATTTCCTTTCTAAGGACGTTTCTAAGTTCTCGAAGTTTCACTTCGCAACCTAAATACTGGATGGAACTTCGAGATAATAAAAAGGATTCGTCTCTAATTTGTAAAGGAATAACGACGAAACTTGACAAATTATACGAATTATTCCTCGAATAATATTATTGCTTGTGATTAAGGATAATTTAATTGTTTTATTTCTAGATAAAATGTCTGTATAATAAGATATACACTGTGTGTGATTCTGGGGCTGTACCCCACTCGCTATATCGTCTCACACCTGGCCCTGGGTGTGGGCCTGGGTGGGGAAACATGACCAGGGGCAAGCCCCTCTGCATGTGGGGATCCATTGGTTTGTAGCGCATCCCGGAAAACCGGGATGCGGAAGCTTTATAATATATCTTCTATATATATATAAATGGATTTTCAAATGTGTTAGTCGTGCTAAAAGGCGAAAACGGCTGAACGGATTGGGCTGATTTTAGTATTAAAATATTCGTAGAAGTCCAGGGAAGGTTTTAAAGTGACACGAAGTTCACCGGGACAGCTAATTATATATAAAAATGGATTTTCAAATGTGTTAGTCGTACTAAAACTCGAAAACGGCTGAACGGATTGGGCTGATTTTAGTCTTAAAATATTCGTAGAAGTCCAAGGAAGGTTTTAAAGTGACACGAAGTTCACCGGGACAGCTAGTTATTTATAAAATGTTATGTATAGTTATAAAATGGTTTGTCATTTTCTATCCAGCGTCTACTAACGTATCAAACTTAGGCCGGCAACGCACCTGCAGCTCTTCTGATGTTGCTAGTGTCCATGGGCGACAATAGTTGCTTTCCATCAGGTGACCTGTTTGCTCGTTTGCCCTCTTATTTTATAAAAAAAAATCAGGCAACGAGCAAAAGATCATACAAGCTTAGGTACAACAATCTGTGTATATGTTTATATCATAATGTAATTTTTTTAATAGTGACAGTGTTAGTATACTTACATTTTTTTCCATAGAACTTCACTTGAAGTAATCTAACATATTTCATACAGGAAGGCGTGGCCCGCGGGGGGTAAGTAAACTATGTATTACCATTTACCCCGCATTCGGCAAAACACGTGCGAAGTCCTTATTAACGGTACTTGAACATACTATTAGTTCACTTATAGAATTAGCTCAACTAATTGCAGGGGAAAAGTGGAATTTCCCCTTGCTGCACTGAAGTTGTATATTATGTTTGTTACTTGTAAGTTTAAATCTTAATGCTTTGTCTAAGTATCAATTATTAGCTTTAAATTGTTTCTTTCATTCATCAATCATCATTTGATACTTTGTCGTCTATGTTAAACAGTCATTTCGCAGTTACAGTGCCACCAACTTATCTGTTCAGTAATGTCGCGTAACGCGTTTAGTGTTGCTTTTGTTTACTAAAACTGTAGGGAACCCACTGTAACTGGGCTGTATCTGTATTCTGTATTCACTCGTACTTTAAATACTGACAATGAATTACATTTCACAAAATGGCAGCTGTAGTTCCAATTTTATTTACTGAACAGATAAGTTGGTGGCACTGTACACATATTATAAGCTACCATTCTGAAAAGTTTCAAAGCAGAAGAAAATAAAATATTCACTTGGTATAATTTATATGATATTTAAAGTTTAAACCTTGCAAGGATTATCGCGACAGCCGTTAACATCTTTTTATTAATAAACAATAGCATTTAATACACTGAGCTATTAAATTTCAATTAATAACACCTTAAAACTCTTAATCCGGTTCGGTCGTTTTAATACGAAATGGCGTAACAGCCAAATAATTATCCGGCGAGTTACGGATGTATAATCCGGGAGTTACGGGTGTATAATCCGGATTACAGGCGAAGCCTCACGTCAATAGCCGAATAATTAATAGCCGGTGATAATCCGGCCTCCTTTTTCTCCGCCAAATTGCAAACTGGCGTAGCACTTTGGTGAATCAATTTATATCGGTTTTGTTTCACAGGTAAATTGATGGTCTCTTTGTATTGAGTGCTATGTTTCATTTGAGGAATTAAGTATAGATTTTTCAGGGCGAGCGAAGTGAGCCCTAGAATATCCCACAACCTGAGCACTTTTGTGTTACCTACACTTTACGGAAAAACTATCACGCCTATTGATTTGTGCTTTAACATTTAACATAGCAATTTCTGTGTTAAAATATTATCGGTCAATCAAGGTTTGCTTACTATTAAAATATAAAAGAAACTCCCTTAAAGATTATTATCACGCAGAAAAACGACACGATCGAGCCCTCACAATCACAAATCTCGGCTTTTAGCTAGTTATAAATTATGATTATTTTGTACATTTGTCGTTCTTTCTAATTTATTTTGTGGCAACGTTAAAAAAATTAGACAATTTTTTTAGCTTTTTATAGTTAATATTTAGTGAATAGTGTCTTTTAACATTATAGACTATGTTTCTGACCAATTATTATATTATTATAGGATAGATTATAGGCATGGCTGATTTCTGAGGCTGTATGATAGGAGTTTATCTATTCATCAAAATATTAGTAATCAGCCTTAGATTAATCATTGATTTTCTATACTTATAAAATTACATGTCCTGACTGACTGACTGACTGATTAATCATCGCTGAGCAAAAACTGTTAAAGTTACAGCCACGAAATTTGGTGAGTAGGGTTGTTTTATTAAGTAGACACCCACTAAGGAAAGAATTGTAAAAATTTTACCCCGAAAGGGGTGAAATAGGGGTTGAAAGTTTGAATGAAAGTCCGTTATTTCTTAAGTTCGGAACATGAAACCCATTCCGTTATTATACTATGCTAACGCGGACGAAGTCGCGGGCAACAGCTAGTCTATCTATAACGACGTAGTGCCGTGCACGATGACCAATGATTAATCAGATATCAGCGTTGTTAATTTACAGTATTTTGACATTAACCAACTACAATAGCTATAAAACTCTTGTCTAAATTTCACAAACCATAATAATCAGCGATTAACTTTACCATACAATAAAACGTTGGAAATTCGCTAAACACAACCCAATACCCATGTACAAAATCGATATAAATCAAAGGAGACGAAAACGTTTTGTAAGAATATGACACAGGTGAAGGAACCCAAGGACGGTAATGACGCCCCTCGATTCAATTTGGCGGAACGCGCGGGAACTTTTTTCACGTCCCCCAGAGATCTAATTAAATCAAATGAAATATTTTCCACTTTCGTACTTCTTTTATACATTCCAAATCGTTGATGATAGTATTATGTTCAGCGTTTTTATGGTTCTGTACCCAAGGGGTGAAAACATGACCCTTTACTGAGATTTCGATGCTGTCTGTCTGTCTGTCTCCAGGCTATATCTCAAGAACCGCTGTTCCGCTAGACTTTTAAAAGATTGTATATTTCTAATTTTCTATTGCCACTACAACAACAAAATACTAAAAACAAAAAAAAAAAACAATATTTGCGAGACCCCCCGGATCCTATACAACAAAACAAAATATGTTTTGCTTACTTTCGCTCTATATCGGTACGGAACCCTTCGGACGCGACTCCGACTCGCACTGGGGCTTTTTTTAACCGACTTCAAAAAAAGGAGGTTATTTCCCAAAGGCTTGGGATTGGGGGCGTGGGTAAGAGTTTTTGTGCTTGCATTCAAATATAAATCTGTCATTAGATTTTAAGGAATAGAATGCTCGTTTTGTATTTTCCTATATCCTTTGAAAGTACAGTACATGGTTTTTAATTTCTATACACTTGTATTCTTGACAAGCTGTAATTTAGATTTGTTTGTGCATAATTACTTAAAAATGTTAAATTACAATCTTAATTGCTACCAACTACTAAACAACCCAAATCACACTTATAGAAAGTTGGTAATAGCAAAAACTCTTTGAAAAAGTTAATTTTAATACACAGTTGCTCATTAAAATAAAATTAAATCTCGAGAAAATAAAATTAAGTCTCGAGTAAATAATTCCGAGTAATTAAAGTTTCATTAAGTTCGAGCGAGATTAAAGCAGTCCTCGAGACAAATAAAGTTCGATTGTCGACGCCGAGAGGATCAGGGTTTCGATTCTTTAGTGTCGAATACCGTTTCGATCGCAAGTAACCGCACTCGCGCGTGAGACGAGTAAGAGCATTATAGTATGCTGTACAGCTATATAGTCGAGTTCTATAGCTTGTTGAGTAAATGTGAACAATTAAACATACGGTATAGAAACTAAAATGCTACTGGGCACTAAGCATACGATATAAAACCTAAAAGCTACTAATGAGACAGCCTGTGAACGAAACGACATTCGAGGCTAAAGAATCGGGCCCCAGCTTAGTCCTCAGTCCTGAGTCCTGACTAATTGCTACACAATTTACGGATTATTGCTTAACTCTAAATGGGTCAGAACTCGGATTGTTATCATACCATGATTGATCAAATGATCAGCAATCTCAGTGCATTGCTGTTAATAATACGTCATAATACTCTATCATGTAAAGTGATTTTCAAACGGGAGAGTATTCCGTAAATGAACGAATGTTTAAAGAAAAAACGATTTTATTCACAGTGCAGCAGTGCGAGTAGAGTATTATCCACCTAAAATAATTATAAATATGAAAGTTTGTCTGTCAGTCTGTCTATAAGTCTGTTACCTCTTCACGCCCAAACCGCTGAACTGATTTTGAGGAAATTTGGTGTAGGAATACTTTTAGTCCTTGATATAGGATATTTTTATCCCGGAAAATTCTACGGCTCTCAGTTCTCACACAATAAACGAATTTTGGCGTCATCCAGTTTACTATTAACAACAGAAGAAGAATATAATATTATTTTTTTTTTATGCGCAGGGGAAACCCGTCATGGGTCCCCCGTGTTGAGGATGTGCCTCAGTTAAGCTGAAGCACCCCGGGGATATGTGGATTGTGGGACTCTTACCCACTAAAACCACCTACGGTTCGCCTTCAGCCCATAAAGGATGGATGTCCCGGATCTAACAAATACAGGACTCCCTCCACGACCTGCCGGTCTACCTCAGAAGGACTTCCACCAAAGTTAGGGAACGCTTCGGCAAACTGAAGCGTTCCCCTCGGCGCTGGGACTGGCTCAGCCGGGGAGGTTCTTATCCTCTCCCGGAGCCCCGTTAGACAAGAGTTAGGAGGTTCGCATAGCGTCGCCTCCGCACTCCCGTCCTACGCCGGCGGAGCGGCAGAGATGTGGGATCGTCCTCTCTGTCCCGCTCCGCGGCCTCTTTCTGCGACATAACAATTTCGCAGAAAGAGACCGCCGCCTGCCAGGCCTCATAGCTCTCGAGCATGCAGCGCACCATACTCGGGAGCGAGAGGTCCCCGCCTAGCACTGCCACGAGATCGTGGCGCTGCATGCACCAACGATCGCACACCTCAAGGGTATACTGGGCCGTGTTCTCCGCGATAGCTAACAAGCAATAATAGTAAGTAATAAAACATTAAGGGTCACCGCAGATATACAATTTCAAGTTGGCCTAATCTATCTATCTATCGTACAACTAAATTGCGTAGTATCTCAATTTAATTAACCGACTTCCAAAAAACGAGGAGGTTATATGTTCGGCTGTGGATATTGTTTTTTTTTTTTTTTTTTTTTTTTTATTTTTGTATGTTCAACGATTACTCCGCCGTTTGTGAACCGATTTACGAAATTTTTGTTTTGTTGTATTAGGTTTCACTCCAATTTGGTACCATGTTCACAAAAGTGGTGACCTGATGATGGGATCCATGAGTAATCGAGGGAACTCCTCGAAATTTATATGAAAACATATGGTGATTTTGGTTTTATGTGAAGTGTACTAAGAATATACTACCAAAAAGTCAAATATTGGGTCAAAGTATACCATGGTTTCGAAGATGCTGAGAGAACTCCTGACTCCTTATAGATACACGTTCGGGAGTTTCGGCGTTGTTTTAAGAACAGAAAGCATATGCTACTATGCAATTCATATTCATCATCATAATCATCATCATCATCATCATCGTCATCATCATCATTAAGGTCACCAATGTCTCATGGCACAGAATTAATAATAGTACAAGGCATAGGTATGGATATACTAATAATAATAATTATGTACTGTATAACAACACCTGTTTGTTTAATACATGGCGGTCGGCGTCGCAGAGGCGACGGCGTCGCCGCGCCGCCGCGCCGCGTGGCGCGTGGCGGCAGACAACAGATCGAATACTTTACTAATTACTTTATAAAATTTAAATAGACAAATAGAATTAAAATAAAGTTATTTTAAAAAGAGCATTTATACAAAACAAAGTCATTAAGTGTCTTTTTAATCAGTTATACTTATTAATCGATAGATGGCGCACTAAGTATCGATTTTAATTCTTGATTAAGCGCTTATTCCACCTATCCTAGCTAGGAAGTCCTAGCTAGGGTCCTAAAAAATTTAGTCAAGTGGAATAACATTTAGAAGCTAGGATCCTAGCTAGGATCCTAAATCGGAAAAAATTTAGTCAAGTGGAATGACATTTAGAAAGCTAGGATCCTAGCTAGGACTTCCTAGCTAGGATAAGTGGAATAAGCGCTTTACAAGAACAGAGCTGTCAATAATTATGATAATATTAAATATTATGAGTAGCTACACTACATCCTATGCAAGTTTATACAATTTTTTATCTGATAGATCCTTCGATCGTGGAAAAACGAGACACAATAGCCTTTCTATTGTTATCTCAATCGCCGGTGACCGCTTGGGGCTTGAAGCATTAAAATTGTTAAATTACTTAGCACAATATGTTCACTTCACTGATAATATATGATTTTGTGAGTGTGAGTTGTGACTCTTGACAAATTGTAATAAGATACGTAAAATATACGCGAAGGTTTACCTACTAGTGTAACTAAAAAGAGTGAAATTATTATTATTTTTAACAAAAAATTAAAACCGACTTCCAAGGTAAAAACAATAATAACATTAATATGAACTAAAAAGTATTAAATAATTTTTACTATCTAATGGTGCCTTTTTCCGAATTCGGCTAAAACTCAACTATTTCTGTATTCAATCTTCATAATTTTGAAGTCGGTGCCAGTTCCAAAAGTTTCAAATATTCTGTCAGAGGACTGAAGATTCAGCTATCTGGAACCGACTTCAAAATAATGAAGATTGAATACAGAAATAGTTGAGTTTTAGCCGAATTCGGAAAAAGGCACCATTAGATAGTAAAAATTATTTAATACTTTTTAGTTCATATTAATGTTATTATTGTTTTTACCTTGGAAGTCGGTTTTAATTTTTTGTTAAAAATAATAATAATTGGATAACTTTTTAATTGTAATTTGAAGGTAATCGGAAAGGAATCGCGGTTCTTATAGGTACGATCGGTGTCCAATTATTTAGTTGTACAATTTAGTTGGATGCAATGTGCGAGCGCTCATAAGTCGCTATAGCTATTGGTATGCTATGCGATTTAGTTGGCCAACTTAAAATTGTAAGTCTGCAGTCGCTCTAACTGGAGGCTGCAGCTAGTAATAAGTACATTGTAAATTATTATTGTACTTGCAAACTTGCGATGCCAAAATTGATTAGTTACATAACAGTTTTTATGAAAGCAAAAAGATATACCTAATAGTTGAATCGGCAATATCGAACAAAAAATCCTTCGCCTCGCACCGAATTCATTAAATATCCAAACCCGAGGCTCAGGTACAAATATCCACCCACAAAAAAGGGACAAGATCTGTTTTGTTCCCTATTGAGATCTCGGCGTTTTTGTCGAGGGACGATGAATAGAACTCACCAGATGTGTCACAGAATCTGTACGTCCATTGTCACAATTTCGAAAGGATGATTAAGTGTTTTTCATTCGTACGAAATGTGCAGATGAATGACGTAATTTGTATGTACATTATGATCCTCAATACTGTATAATGTGGTCACTACAATTTGGAGCTAGAGGCCTTATTGAATGCTTTTCGATTCAAATTCGGAAACTTACCTGGTCATTTAGCCGAAACTTTTTCGTTTTCGCTTCGTTATAGAATCGCCGATCAAAATGTATGGTATTGACATTAGACGATTCGAACGTCAACGTCATATTAACGAATGCTTATGTCAATTCCATACATTTTCATCGGCGATTCTATAACGAAGCGAAAACAAAAAAAAATTGGCACACCCTTCTGGCGAGTGTTGATAAATGTTTAGAGCTACGGCTACCGAAAATAGTGGCGAGACAGTGCTCTAGGCTACTTCTATTGGCCGAGAGCACTGACTCGCCAGTCGTCACAGACTCACCACTCTACTCGTTAGTGGGTAGATGAAATTAAGACCTTAAGCCGGGTCCAGACGAGTGTAACGTGTTTACACGTTACACTCGACTGGACCCGGCTTTAAAAGCGAGTCAATGTTGAGCAAGAAGAACGCACTATAATTTTTGTATCTAATAATATTCTAATGCCGCGGCCGCACATGCGTTAATCGTCACGAAGCTTCGTGCTTAAAATGATACTATTGGACGATCTGCGTGTATCGTCCAATGGTATCGTCTCATAGCACGACACTTCGTGACGATAGACGCATGTGCGGCCGCGGCATAACGAGAAAAGGATATAATAATAATTACTGTAATGTTTTCACGCTGGACGACAGACCGCAGAACCGTACGGACAGTCAACAAAAAGTTTGGTTCGGCGTTTAACACCGTTTCTGTCAATATTCTGATTCCAGTAGCGTGTGCAATATGTCGGAATTATGGTCGGATTATTACTGTATATGCTAGCAGCGGCCTCTGTTCCGACCTTTGCGTAACATTCCCAATTGCATACAAGTATCCATATCCATACTAATATTATAAATGCGAAAGTGTGTCTGTCTGTCTGTTTGTCTGTTACCTCTTCACGCCCAAACCGCTGAACCGGTTTACTGAAATTTGGTTTGGAGATACTTTAAGTCCCGGGGAAGGACATAGGATACTTTTTGTCCCAGGAAAATGTACGGTTCCCGCGCGATAGCCGAGTTTCGGCGCAGCGGAGTTGCGGGCATCAACTAGTTTCTAATATATTGGGACTTGCTAGTGGCTATAATATGGCATTTGAATCGCTAATAGGATTGGGATTTGGGAGGTTCAGGATCACCTCTACTCTACCTCATTCGATACACTTGGTCTTGTTTTCAAAAACATATAATAATTATGATGATGACCTTGCACCAAAGTCACGATATCACAGGGGAACCTTAATTTTTTCGGGATAAAAAGAGTCCTATATGTCCTTTCCCGGGACTCAAAGTATCTACATACCCAGCTAAATCGGTTCAGAGGTTCGGGCGTGAAGAGATAACAGACAGATAGACAGACAGACAGACAGACGCACCTTCGTATGTATAATATTAGTATGGATAATCATATGATAAAGTTTTGAGTCATATATATCTCTGTGGTCTATATTTTTACACGGTTTCTTTAAACTTGAAGAAGCAAATCTTCAGGCGTTTTACAATTGAATATCGCGCGAACATCTCTAGGGAACTAACAGCTACAAAGTTTGTCATGTACACTTTAGAACTCTTAAAAGCTTGAATGTTAGCGAGGTAATGTTGTTAAGTCGCTCAGCTTTGCATAGTAATGTTACTTACTGCTTACTTTGTCTTGTGTTATACTTGTCATAATATTACTCCAATGCCAAAGTAATTACAATCTCATCATGATCGTCTAGACCAGGGGTCAACAAATGGCGGACCGCGGTCCGCATCCGGACCGCCGCGCCGCCGACCAATTGTGTGCGGACCACGGACCAAACATTTTCGTAGATAAGCTTCGTTTAATGTCAAAAGTTTGAACTTCAGACAGATAATTAGCAACAAAAAATGACACTTTTATCATTGCTATACGTAAATAAATACCTTCTTAATTTCAGTTAATAACTTTGTTTAAAAATGTTATTTTATAAAATGAGTGGACCGCGAATGTCATTTCATTCCTTGAAATGGACCCCGAGCGAAACTAATTGGTGACCCCTGGTCTAGATTCTAGATTCCAGAAGAATTAATCCCACCAAAACATGAAATGTAAAAGGAGCCAAGCAAAAAGTTGCATAGCTATTCAATTCAACACTTCTGTCGTAAAAAGTTTTCAGATCACATTCAAGCCAAGCCTTCAACTTATTTTGTAATTTAAATCAACATTCAGTAAATGTATCAATAGATTTCTTTTTTTTTATAATTATTATAGTGGCTTGGCAATGAGCACTAGAGAAATAATCAGCTACTAATTGGATTTATTGGGTACCATCAGCCACATGCGTCGTTACATATTATTAAAACACTACGCTTGCCGTCTGTGTAAGTATGAACTCCTCCCAATATGCAGTTTTATATTTCTTTCTATTGCGCTCATTGCCAAGCCACTATAATAATTATAAAATAAAGAAATCTATTGATACATTTACTGAATGTTGATTTAAATTACAAAATAAGTTGAAGGCTTGGCTTGAATGTGATCTGAAAACTTTTTACGACAGAAGTATTGAATTGAATACTAATTGCTTTTACATTTCATGTTTTGGTGGGATTTCATTTCTTATTTTGAAGGTTTTTTCTTTTCTTTTCAGGTCACGTTATATAACTTTTCTGTACTTAGCTTAGCACACATTCCCTATCTCCTTTATATTTTTTCTTTGAGGCTTCGTTAGTTCTATAGGTGGACAACGTAACGTAAATACTTCTGAGTTCTGAGTTCATAATATGTAATTGACTCTTAAGCTAATAATTGAAGGTGGTCATTTTCAGCATTACCGTTGAATACATAGCATCACTGTTGTAAGCGTCTTGACGTTCTTCGCTGGAAAGGAGCACACCTTATTTCATGCGATGACTTAAAACTCCCATATTATATCGAGCAAGTAAGGAGTGTATACCTCAGTACTGATTAGTGATTACATTAATTATAATATTTAAATCGAATTTAATTATTGTTTTATTAATTATTAACGTTGTTAATATTACTTTTTATTTAATTAATACCATTTCATTAAGTTTATAACTAACGTAAAGCCTTTTGTACGTCAAACAAATATGCAGTCGAAACTCATACTGTTCTTGCAAAGTTACAAACATAAAAATATTTTATTTTATTTAATACTTAAAGTATTATACTATTATTTTTCAATTTCAGTTTTTAGGTTTCCCTGCCCAAAGGATGAAAACGGGGCCCTATTATTAATAAGTCTTCGCTGTCTGTCCGTCGTATATCCGTATGTCACTAGGCTGGATCTCGAGAACCGCAATAGCATAGTTGCGATTTTCACAAATTATGTATTTCTGGTGTCGTTATAAAAGCTGATAGTCTAATAAAAATAAAATAAATTATTAACGGGTATACTCATACAACAATCACGATTTTTTTTCCCTATTTCTGCTTTATGTCCATAAAGGTAAGACTAAGGTTTTTGAAAATTTCAGGAAACCCTCAATTTTATGTTAACTTTAATAATTAATAATAAAAAATAAATAAACTTATTATTAAAGGGGGGCTCCCATATAAACTTACGGTACGGAACCCTATGTACGCCAGTCCGACTCGCACTTGGCCGGTTTCACAATTTTTCTTTTCGTTGTGAATAAAGACCTATCCGGGTACCAAATTTCAAGGTTCTAAGTCTGCTAGAAGTACCTTAGAATTTTGATGATCTATATGTCAGTGAGTGACAAAATGTAGTAACTTTGACCATCCGTAACTATTAAACTATTTATCGAAATTTCATGTAATTTGGAGGTTAAGCTAGTTTTAATACTTGCTCCTAGTGACAAAAATTTGAAATCCCTAGCTTTGTTAACATCGAAGATAAAGGGGGTGTGAAATAGCCGCGAACCGCTTCGAGAAAAGTATGGTACGGCCGTGCCTTTGCTAAAAAGCTTGGGTGGGGCACTGCCGTGCCCCCAGATACTGGCATGTGAGTCTTTTACCATATGAAAAATAAAACAAAATGATAGATTAACAGGAATTCTGTTAAATCCTTAAATTATTTCACTATTTATATTCTTTCGAATACATGCAATCTCAACCGAACGCGTAGCCCGTAGGTCCCTTTAAAAACTCTACTTATTCGAATGTTCTAGTAAAATCCTTATTCACTTGCTCAGTTTACGCAAAGTAAATCACGATTACTTTTACGAATATGACATTCGCAACATACAGCCTGTTTAGTTTTATTCTACCTCTGAATGTCTCAAAGTGAGCCTTATATCATTGGCATACGCGTCCTTATACACCTTTAGCCTTAAACAGTTTAAACACCCTACATCCTGTGACAGATTGCAGGACCCACGCGTTTTGTACGCAGATGTGTCCCGTTTAGCTTTCCAAATAAATTATTCCACGCATTTATATCGTGTTCTTTTTTAATTAATTTAGGACGGTTTTCGTTCTCAGCTGCTTATGAAGGTCACTGGAATTTAACGTGATACTTTGTGATGATACAGCATGCTTACCAAATATTGTAGCATAATGTAATAAAAACTTTCGGTGATGAAGTAGACTAGGTACTACTAGTTAGACGATGTTCTAGAGAGGGAGTAGTAACAGAAATAGGTTAGGTATCACTTATCAGTTATCACTAATCATTATGTTGCGACTATTTTTAACTTTTTACTGTTGTCGTTATCAGGAATGCTACATGACTCTAAGTTATACTTAAATGAATCCGTCATTTCAAAAACCTCATAAGTTCGAATATAAACTAATAAATGTTGCTTAGAAACTTCGTTATGCTAAAATTTGTATATCGCGTGGACACTTTTCATTAAAAATTTACTCGAAAGTAAAACTATATTTTTCAACGGACTCAAAGTATTTCATTTCCATCAAAATTGTTTCAGCAACTTAAGTGTTAAGAGGTAATAAGCTTATGCGTTTATTACATAGGTAGAAATAGATTATAATCGCTATTTATAATTTAATGATCGTATTCATTGGAATTGCAATCAACCGAATTGAATAATTTGCATCAAAATGGGCGATCATTATCTATTGAGGTGGCAACACTTCATACAGTGAAGTTTATCGTTCAACTATTATCATTTTAAAATAATTAACCACACGCGAATATTCTGTTATATTTATTGTATAATTATACGTTTAAGTTTTATAGAGTACCTACTTACAATATTGTTTTATATGTATATTGTATCATCTGTTTTTTTTTTGAGTACAGCATAGATTTATATTTACCTATTTAAAATCTCCTTAGAGTAGGTATATGTAATCGATTGTACCTACTGTCGGTTCTTGGTGAAAATTCATGTTGAACACTAATAAAACACAGTTTTCTGTGCACTTTTTCCACTATATTAAGATATTAATAACTTTTAACAAATTACACGACCGGTTTCGAAATAAATCATCATCAGATCTCCTTCCAGTAACAAAATGACAAAAGCAAGCAAATAAAAAGAATCGTATGTCCTTTCCCAAGATTTCGGGACACAAAGAATTCTAATATTATGTACCATCGACGAAATTGATTCCTATGCAGTTGATAGACCAACGTTATTTGGTCGGATATGTCAATTCAATGTTAATTGTGATCTGTCGGCTGGGTTTGACGTAACCACAGAATACATAATCTGGGGGCACGGCAGTGCCCCAGCCAAGCTTTTTAGCAAAGGCACGGCCGTACCATACTTTTCTCGAAGCGGTTCGCGGCTATTTCACACCCCCTTTATCTTCGATGTTAACAAAGCTAGGGATATAAAATTTCGGTCACTAGGAGCAAATATTAAAAGTAGCTTAACCTCCAAATTACATGAAATTTCAATAAATAGTTCAGGAGTTACGGATGGTCAAAGTTACTACATTTTGTCACTCACTGACATATAGATCATCAAAATTCTAAGGTACTTCTAGCAGACTTAGAACCTTGAAATTTGGTACTCGGATAGGTCTTTATTCACAATGAAAGGAAAAATTATGAAACCGGCCAAGTGCGAGTCGGACTGGCGTACATATGGTTCCGTACCGTAAATTTGTATGGGAGCCCCCCTTAAATAATAAGTTTATTTAATTTTTATTATAGTATTAGTAGGTACCCAATACGTAGTTTGGTTGCGTTACGTCATATGTAACGCAACCAAACTACGTAGGTCCCCGATCTACATAGAAATTAACTTCTCTGATCTGGGAACACGGTAGTGTCCCCGCCGAGACGAGCCAAGCGAAGCGCAAGGGCACTACCTACATTTTCTCGAAGTGTTTCGCCGTTTTTTTGAACCTTCGTGGAATTGCTTTCCGTTGTAGCAGATAGTTCATATTTTCAGAATATGATGTCATCAATAGACTTATTAAGCATACAAAGCCTCAATTAAATAGATCTAATATTTTAGATTTTATAGATATCTAAAATACGCCGATTTCGTCACTGACACACTGATGGTCATCAAAATGTTTGGCTACTTCCTGAAGTGCTAGAAAGCTGAAATTTGGTATGTAATCTAAGTTTAGTATACAACCGACAAAAAAAATCATAAACTTGTAATTTTCTTCCCCCATCCCTTAAAATGGGGGGGGGTGGAAGTTAACCCTCATAGGGTTGGTCTCCAATGTACCAGATAGTTTATATTCTCAAGATATGATGTCAATAATAGATTTATTAAACATACAAAGTCTCAATTGAATAGGTCTAATACTTAAGATTTTAATGATATATAAATTACGCCGAAATTTGGCTATACGCCGTAAAATAAGTTAAGTATGGCTAATGGAAGTTTAAATATGTAATATGAGATTTTCACCAATTTTATGAATCAGGACATGAAAGTTTACACGGGATAGACCAGGGGTTCCCAAACTGTGCGCCGCGGCGCCTTGGTGCGCCGTGGAAAGGCAAGAGGGGCGCCGTGAGTCGATCCTCCATCATTATCCATAACCACAAATATTATAAAATTAAATTATAATATGAAGTATACAAAGCAGGCAGATTATCAAATATTTATTATTATTTACCTGCTTTACTTAACTATGATCATTAAAAGTATTACAAAAAGATACATAAATAAACAATTTATGTGCTTTTTGTAATAGCTAGGTAGACTCGGGCGCCGTGACAAAATATTGACTTGTAAGTGCGCCGCAGGCTGAAAAATATTGGGAATCCCTGGGATATACATCAACTAAAAACCTCTTAGAAAAAAAAAATAATAAAACCACTAAAATACTGCGCCTAGCGAGTAGCAACTTACAAAAAGGACTGAAATCCCACCAAAAACATTTCATGTAAAATGTTACCTCGACGACCGCAAAAGGTTTGTCCTGTGAAAAAGACATCAGATCTAATGTAGAGCCAAGCTTCTGAATCGACGCGGCCTAACTCTATCGATACTACAACAAATTCTACATAACAGTAAGTATGTATGGCTTGGCTGTTTCGCTACTTGCTACAGAAATATTCGCCTCACTCCACGACGGTAGCGAAACAGCGAAGCCGTACATACTTACTGATATGTAGAACTTGTTGGAGTTAGGATCGATAGAGTTAGGCCGCGTCGATTCAGAAGCTTGACTTTACATTAGATCTGATGTCTTTTTCACAGGACAAACCTTTTGCGGTCGTCGAGGTAACATTTTACATGAAATGTTTTTGGTGGGATAGAACTTACCATACTAAAATTGAAATCAGTTCATATCAGCCGTCAGTCCGATTTTCCTCACTCTTAAAGTGTAAGAAAAACAGACCGCGGACGTAACAGACAGACACACTTTCCCATCCATACCAATATTATAAATGCCAAAGTGTGTCTGTCTGTCTGTCTGTCTGTCTGTTACCTCTTCACGCCCAAGCCGCTGAAACGATTTTGCTGAAATTTGGCATGGAGATACTTTGAGTCCCGGGAAAGGACATAGGATACTTTTTGTCCCGGAAAAATGTACGGTTCCCGCGCGATAAATGAGTTTTATAATAAATGAGATAAATGAGTAAACTAAATCTTGCTGATTTGCATTTCGTTACCAAAGTACGGATCCCATACCCAAGTAAGTTTTCCAAGGAAACAGGAAACTCATTGTAAACACACTAAAAACAATAACGTGATCAAACGAACGGTTGTTTAAACTTCAATCTATAAATAGGAAGTTCAGTTTTGTTTGTCTTATGTTAACACGCCAATGGCATATTAGTTAACATGGCGTGTAATTTGTTGGTTTTTCCTCAATTTCAATTACCTACATTAGGTATTAATATTCATTATTCTGTAATCGGAACAATATTATTGAACCTTGCTGACCGCGACTTAAAGTTTAAACTAATCAAAGTTGCTGTAAATTTGTCTATCAACATATGTCAACATCTTTTCGAAAACAAACTGCAACAGCCAACACTCATTAATAAAAGGTCCATATTAGAAGTACTGAAGAAAGTTTACAAAAACGTACTTAACCATTTCTTAAAAACTAAACAAAGATCCCGACTGCGATGTTCCTGGTGTCAGTGTCATGCCATGACCAAAACCAAATCTAATGGTTGCAAACTCAAAACAGAATAAGCCCTTAAACGTTCAGAAGGAACATTATTATTATTTGTTACACTCGAAAAACATAACCTACCTCCTGACATCACAGTCTAGTAAATTAAACTAGATGACGCTCGCAACTCTGTTGCGCCAAAATCCGTATATCGCACGAGAACCGTACATTTTTTAGGATAAAAGCTGATAAAAGGTCCTTTCCCGTACTTATAATAATCTTTGTCTCTACTACGAGTATACCCAGCGAAATTGGTTTGGCGGTTCGGTCGTGTATAGGTAACAGATAGACTGACAGACGCACAGACAGACACATTGTTTTATTTATAATATTATGGATTTAAGTACTTGTTACATTTCTACCTATGTAATAAATCACAAATGATATTTTGATGGTAATAGATTCGGATGTTGTCACATACGCTCGCGGCAGTTTGTCGCGGGCTAAGCTATCATTTTTCACGCCCTAATCCGAGGGACTCGTCAAAGGGAACGCTTATCGAGGGCCCAATTTATTTCCTGGGGATCTCGCAGCCGCGTCATCGCTCGCAAATGTGGGTTTAAGTTGGGGACTTGTTATTTGACGAGGTCCAGATTAATAAGTGGACGAATTTTATGAGGATTAAAGTTGATAAAAATTGTTGCGTGGGGTAAGGGTGTGAAATACAAATTATGCTGATGAAACAGTAGAAACAGATAATGCATGTCAAATTAACCCATCAAGCCCCATAAGAGCACCGGTGATTGCGACAACAATAGAATAACACAAGATTTCCAAGAATCTGCGATCAAAGCATTTCTAACTCATAGGCAGCTCTCTTAAATTTTGACACAAAATTAACGGAATGCATCTTAAGTACCCCGCAAACGATCAAATTTGTTTGACAAACATGTTTGATGTAATTAACGTTTTCATCAAACAGCAGCGCAGAGGATCAAACGTGCATCAAACAAGTTTGTCGAACAATTAGCTAGAATCGGTTTGAGATCATGATTCATGAGATCTTGTTTGACAAATACAGCGGAACACGTTCAAACACGTTTGTCACACGCTGCGCAAATCCAAATTTTCTTCAAACAGGTCAAACACGTAGTTTGTTTGACAAAAGCTTCAAACAAAGCTGTACACTATCAAACTGATTGACAAACACGTAAAATTTGACAAACAATTTGATCGTTTACGGGGTACTTTAGCCAAACATTTGTCCAAGTTTTATTTGCTTATCAGCTGATAACGCTCGCAACGAACCGTAGTTGAGGGATTTGGGCGTTAAGAGGTAACAGAGACACTTTCGTATTTATAATATAAATATTAAGTATATGGATGCATGTATTTATAGAACAAAACATGACTTCCTCATAATTCCGTTAGTCTCGTGGTATGCTGAAGAGGAAGGATGGAAGAACACGCGCGTGATCATAGCCTCGCGCACGGTTTGTTACGAGTCATTGCCCATTTAACTGTAAGTTGTAACCTATTCTGAAGTTAGATAAATAAAATATTAACCTCGAAAAATTGTAAGAACCTTCTTCTGGCACACTCTGGTCAAAATTTGCTCTATTTTGAGTAAGGAAACAGCTAAAATTGTAAAAGCCTCTAGCGCTAGCAATGAGGGTGGAATAGATGTTATCGTACACTTTTTGGTGGTGTAAAAAACTTAGGCAAGATTGCGGTGCGGAAAATAAAACTACGGACGTAGTGGGGAATGTGTTACTTATTTTCTTGTGTTTATCTTTTTTTCGGTCTGCCTTGTACGGTGTGTTAATGGCCGTTTATAAATTAGGAGAGGACCTTTGGTAGCCTCTTCACCCCCAAACCGCTGAACCCATTTTTCTGGGTAGATATGGAGACAATTTGAGTTCCGGGAAAAACAAAGGATAATTTCTAACCCTGAATTTACAATTCCCGCGCAATAAACGAATTTTGGCTACGGAATTGCGGGCGTCATCTAGTATTGCCATAAAATTATATGTACTAATTAATTCTAACGATGTCAATTCGACTTCGCTGTCACCAAGTCCATATAATATCTGGGATTATGTACTCGGAGACATCTGTTTAGCGCTCTATGCTAATAGTATAATTTACTTCGAGTTAAATCCTCACTGTAAGCAATTTACAGCGAAGTCGATTGTGTTAGCGCGTTAACAGCTTGTTACCAATATCGAATAGCACGAGCTGTTTACTGTCATTTCAAGCTACTGCTGAAATAACATGACAGTAATTAGCAGCTAAAAACGATTGATTTACGTGAATCTTACCATTTTTAACGGGCTTTAAGCGCACCACAATATATTCCCACCACTGCATCTCTGTGCCGACAGGATCGACAACGGTATCCAACCACGAAACCCTTTGATATGACCCTATCTTGGGATCCGCAACGAAATTAATCAGAAGAAAATAGGAATAACTCAAGTAATAGACCAATTCTGAAATAATTTGTTTGAAAATGCAGATATATAACAATTTTTATTTCATTTATGTAACTTAGTAAAATAAAGATGCCCACAAGTAATAAGCCAATGTTCCGGAATTTCCAGTTTCCACCCAGTGCAAATCGCAAATAAGAATGTTTAGATAGCATTGTTCACGAATACTTGTGGAAAGAATGCTGCGACTTTTCTCCCTTACGGAAATGTTCAAGACAAAAGCCAACTTGATACTGGCATACTTGTTTGTTTCACATTAGATTACGAAACTTGACTACTTTTTCAAATTCTTATTTTATTCGTTCTATAAAAGGTTTATATTTTTATGGACTTAAATTTGAAAGGGCCCTTCCAATGCTTAATCAAATTATTGTAGAGTTAAGTGACTTTCCGATCTTTGCTGCAAGCAACTGCGACCGAAGATAGATCGAGAAGATTGGAAACCCACCTTTAATCCCTCGATCGTGGATTCCTGGAAATCTATTGTTTTCGCGGTCGAATTCGACCGCTTGGAAGCTTGCTTGAAGCATTAAACTAATTTAATAGACTCGTTTTGAAATATACATACGTTGGTATAATCTTATAAATATTAGTAGGAATTAAATATGAATTGTCCCTTTGCACCATAATATATTAATTAGCACAGAAGAGTAAAGACGTTGCTATTATAATGCTCCTCGGAGAATATTCGCGTTCATTTCAAAGATTTATGCGAAAAACATTTTCTCTATGTATTGTACAGTCTTAATTTTATCTCGCAGCATATTTTGCGGCGTCTTGGATATAAGAATATTGAAATATTACTGCGTGTGAAATTAAAAACTATTACTTTTTACTTTTATGCATCTTTTTTTTCGATTTCCGTACTTATCATTTGAAAATGTGATGCCCAAAATGTATATTTGCATGATGGACCATACAAACATGTATAGGGACATACTTATTTGTTTATTGGCCATTGGACCATGATAGGTGATTGCCACCATGATAACGAAGCTATCGCTATGGCATGGCATCGACGTCGATGATGGGATATCATGGACGAATCTTCCTACAACTTTGACGTACAAAAATATGAAGTGGGGCTTTGAAACATAAATTCTTGTTATAATTACATACGTGTAAATACTTGTGTATATGTTATGTTAATGTACTTGTACATCAAATGTTTTTATTCCGTTTGTATATTGTTTTGATACAATCAATCAAGCACATCGTGAGCGTTAAAGCTTTGCACTTCAAAGAACACATCTCATTCGTCACTTAACATTTACTGAACAAATCAAACAACGGAATTTGGACATGGGATGGAAGACGGAAATTATAAACATAAATATTTGTTTATTTCCTCACAAAGTTGTAATTCGGAAATTTTCTGCGAAAACTTTCGACTTTTTCAAATATCTGCGAAAAATTTTGAAAGTGGTAGCTAATAGAAATAGAAAGGATTTCATAATTTGATTTGATGGTCCTAAAATATAGATTGTTCTATTTGTAGGACAATATTACTCTTAAATAATTATATAACTATTGATTACGGAATCCTAAAACGGAACGATAAAAATGTTGTTTGTCTTATCAAAATGAAGCTACTCACAAAAAATTAGCTTTGTAGTAATAAAAAAATGTTCTAGGGCTCCCGACTATGTGAGTAACGTGGCGTTTAAATTATTATTTGAAAAGGAAAATACTGAAATCTAAACAGTACTGAAATCTAACAGAATAATGATACAGGAAAATCCACCTTTTGTGTTGCTATTAAGGCGACGCCTTGATAATTTGGCTGTAGCGATGCCGATTTTTCTCAGCAATGACTAAAGCTAAGAAACTAAAGTTCATTGTCAGTATTCATCATGTCTTTGTCTTTGAATTGCCCATAGCATAACACGATTGGACAACTTTTATAACACAGAATTATCAATCGAAAAGACCTCTGCAAAAAAAGGGATTCCTATTTTTCCAACAGAGGAGAGTTATTTAAGGTTCCAAAATTTGTACATAAATTGGTTGAAGTATACACTTTAATATGTGCATAGCTTATATGAAATGTATTTATGGTTTTTAAATTACGCGACAAAAACCATTTTGTCACTTACGCCCTATCCATTTTTTGCTGTTCCATTGCTTGTTTTCTATGAGAGGCCGGCCCGGCCTCTCATAGAAAACAAGCAATCTAAAATATATCCAACGCGGTTTCTTACTTTAACGCGGCGTCACCTTAAAGCGTATTATTGTATAGACATTGGAATAAAAAGGCCAATTTCTCAGTCCCCCTCTCGAGAGGTACGGTTCATCAGGCTCGGATGCAATAAACCCATAATCATTGATGTATCGCTTCGGTATGTTCCAGGGGGTTGAGTCAAGATCTTTTCTTTATCGCTGCTTATAGAATCGCCGGTCAAAATGTATGGATTTGACATAAGGCGAGTCAAACGTCAACGTCATATTAACGAATGCTTATGTCAATTCCATATATTTTGATCGGCGATTCTTTAACGAAAATAATGAAAAAGTCTTGGCTAAATGGCCACTATAGGAGTATTTCCTTTGTTATTAACGTGAGCTTTGACACGCTTTGTGAGATTGCCTGCTGTATTGGACGGAAAATGTGTGATGGGAATTGAACTATTATTGTCAGGTTTCCGAGTTTTTTTGGTTCTTCAATTATTATAGGCTTAGTAGATGATGGCCGCAAATCCATTGCGCCAAAATTTGTTTATCACGCGGGAACCGTACATTTTCCGGTATAAAAAGTATCATATTATGCACTTTCCCGGGAAAGGTATCTTCATACGAAATTTCAGCAAAATCGGTACAGCGGTTTGGGCGTGAAGAGGTAACAGACAAACAGACATACTTTCGCTTACTGTATAGTGTCTAAACAGACTAGGCTGAATTACGCCGGCGTAATTTCCGCCGCAAATGTCAAACGTATACAAAACGCGACGTAATAGTGTCACCTCTAGTATTCGGCCCGTATTTTGTATGCAATGTAAACGCGACGGAATTTACACCGGCGTAATTCAGCCTAGTGTATACCCTTAAGCAAAATCTTTAAATTGAGTGTATAATTAGTAAACTTACAAATTAATTCATCAAGCCCCAAGCGGCCACATCCGGCCGCGATAATAATAGACAAGCTATTGTGTCTCATTTTTCCACGATCGAAGGGTAATTTAATTTGATCATTAAATCCTTCGACCGCGGATTCTTGGAAATCTATTAATATTCTATTGTTGTCGCAATCACCAGTGCTCTTATGGGGCTTGATAGGTTAAAAAGAAAATAACGAAAACCTTTGTAATTAGAATTTTCCTTTAGTAATTGCTGTGAGACTAAATAATTGCTAAAAATAGAAGCCTCGTTCACGCTTTAATTTAGTTTCCAAGTGGAACTTTATTTGTTGAGTTAGGAGAAAGAGCAAAATATTATTTAGTGAACTAGGGTAGGTGTTGATTTAGAACCTAACTTTGTGTGCGAGAAATGAGAATTTTTAATAGCATTATGGCCATCCCCCGAGCAAACGACCTTGGCCATACCAAAGAGAGAGATCGTACCAAAACCCTATTTTTTTTACTCATCTTAGTTCAAAATTGACTTAAAAAAAATTTAAAACGTGGAATATGTAGTTTATGATATTATTGAACTATTGGCGTGTGTTTCAAATAACAGTAATTTGTAAATACTAAGGATATGCTGAATGTACGCTTGAATTTTAATAAATCGGTTTTACTTTGAAAGCTGATATCATTAGTATAATAAACAAAAATAGAAAATTTAAAACGTGGAAAGGAATGTTGATATGCTGAAGATTATTGCTGTATTTTTTATTATAACTTTGTAGCTTTCATATTATGAGTTTATTTATTATTTAGGCCCCTAAATACGGTAATTTACGGAATCTTCGTAGGGAACGCCCTTAAGTATTTTTGTTTATTGAACTAATTCATACTACACACGTTTTTAAGGTTCCGTAGCCAAAATGGCAAAAAACGGAACCCTTATAGATTCATCATGTATGTCTGTCTGTCTGTCTGTTGTCTGTCTGTCTGTCTGTCTGTCTGTCTGTCTGCCCGTCCGTATGTCACAGCCACTTTTCTTCGAAACTATAAGAGCTATACTATTGAAACGTGATAAATAGATGTAGTCTGTGAACCGCATTAAGATTTTGATACAAAAATGGAAAAAATATTAAAAAATTTAGGGGTCCCCATAGATACAAATGAAACAAAAAAAATTTTTCATCTGGCCTATGCGTGTGGGGTGTCTATGGATAGGTCATCAAAAATCATATTGAGGTTTCTAATATATTTTTTTTCTAACCTGAATAGTTTGCGAGAGAGACTCTTCGAAAGTGGCAAAATGTCCCCCCCCCCACCTCTAACTTCTAAAAAATATATGATATACATTACTATAAAAACTACCAACGAAAATTGGTTTGAACGAGATCTAGACAGTAGTTTTTTTTTTTTTTTATACGTCATAAATGATAAGCCTTAATTTAACTTTCATTATATCAAAAATGAAATATTAACATAAATCAAAAACCTTATAATTTCATAGAAATAATTCTTATTGCTGCTGCGGAACCCTTCATGGGCGAGTCCAACTCGCACTTGGCCGGTTTTTTATAATATATATGTGAATGTGAGCTAACAGCTCTTCACGAGTATAGAGTAACTATGAGCCTCGGGGAGGACATACCAGTGCTGTAAATAGGGCGGTGCCACCGGTGCCCAGGCACAGGGCGTATAGACTCTGGGGGGCGCAAGAATGGCCAGACCAGGGGGGCCTATACAAGCATTGCTCTGGGTACCTATAATATCTAAAAAACAAGGGCGCAGTTATAAAAACTCGCACAGGGCGTAAAGGGCTGTTTACGGCACTGGGGCGTACTATAATATTATTAAAGTAGTTATTTTGTAAACCATTATTATAAACTGGAACAACAAAGTTCTAGCAACAAATATATGTTTAATAATTTAGAATCTTCTCGAGTTTAACAAAATTGAAAATTTATTTTTATATAGATACTAGCTGACCCGGCAAACGTTGCTTTGCCATAATATAAAGTATTTCGCCCATATTTAAAATTTACTGAAGTGACTAAATAAATATGTCACCATGGCAACGTCGATCGCTATCCCGTCGCACAAACAATGGTCGCCGTCAGTCTCAGGTTGTAATTATTTATTATTATTTATTCAACAAATGCACTTATCAATATAATATAAAGTACCGAGTAGCCGATTCTCAGACCTACTGAATATGCATATAAAATATGGTAAAAATCAGTAAAGACGTTTCGGAGGAGTTCGTGGACTAACATTGTGACACGAGAATTTTATAAAATATAAGATTATGCAGATTATTATATTATATTGAAGAACATAATAATGAATGTAATGAATTCAACTGGCTGAGCCAATCTGATTATTACTGAGTAATTGCACACCATATTAGTCCGTCGTCGGGAAAGTGATTTCTATTTCATTATAGTGTCTTGTCTACACTCTAGAGTCTAGACCACTACAGTTTTACTATCTCCTTTCTATGGATATATCCTATAGATTTTTTGCACCGGAGTATGACTTACTAAGTAAGTACTGTAGTTCATTTTTAGGGTTCCGTACCTCAAAAGGAAAAAACGGAACCCTTATAGGATCACTTTGTTGTCCGTCTGTCCGTCCGTCCGTCTGTCAAGACCCTTTTTCTCAGGAACGCGTGGAGGTATGAAGCTGAAATTTATATCAATTACTCAGGTCTACTGTCCCTTGAAGCTGTGAAAAAATCAAACTTCTAAGCCAACGCAATCAAAAGATACAGCCGTTTATGCCGCAAATTTTCGACACTTGCAAGGGAATCAAAACCTACAGGGTGCTTCCCGTGAACTCAGAATCTTGAAATTTGGTACGAAGCAACGTCTTATAGCATAGATAAAGGAAAAATTACGAAAACCATAAATTTTTAGTTACATCACATAATATATATTTTTTTAATAATTTTAAACTTACTACCCATTTCCTCATAAACGCATAGAGGTATTAAATTGAAATTCATACCAAATACTCAAGTCTATAATACCTTTAAGCTGTAACAAAATCAAACTTCTATGTCAACGCAATCAAAAGAAACAGCAATTTAAGCTGCATATTTTGAAACTCGCAAGTACTCGCAAGGGAATCAAAACCTAAAGGGTACTTCCAGTCGACCTAGAATCTTGAAATTTGGCATGAAGCAACGTTTTATAGCACACATAAAGGAAAAATTCCGAAAACCTTAAATTTTTAGTTACATTACAAAATATATATTTTTTAATAAATATAAACTTATTACTTTTTTCCTCATGAACAGATATTGTAATGTTATGAATTTCATTTTGCAATAAAAATACCATAGTTATGACTCGATTGTCGTAATGAACGAACTTTGTAAACCTTGCAGGTTTGTACGGAACCCTCGGTGCGCGAGTCCGACTCGCACTTGGCCGGTTTTTTATCAGGACAATTCATATTATAACTTTTGTTTTAAAAATTACAAATAGTTTGCATACTTCATAACAAAATGTCTAAGGTATAGGTAATATTTATACAGTTTTTAAACATTTCCAATATTTTTACGTTTTTTTTTTCAACGTTCATAATAATAAACCGATTTATTAGTGATATCGATTGAATATCGCTTCCAACACGTTTCAAGTAGGCACTCTACAATCTATATTAGGGACCCTGAGCCATGTAAGGCCAATCTAGCGGGAAAATGCTTTTTTTTATTCGTTTATTAACAAAATAAATTGAGGAAACAAGTTATCAAGTAATGCTCTGTTTTATTAGGTATCATAATATTATAAAATCACTTTTTAACCTAGCCTTAATAAGCACTTGTTAACCTTAAGTTTTGTTAAGCTTTTCTAAATGGCCTTGCAAGGAACACGGCTTCAAACAAGGCCAATATTACTCATCAGTCGTTTAACTTAAAAATAGAGTTTTAACAATACATATATCCGATTTTACTAAAACTAGATAATAAGCTCTATCTAAATGATAGAGCTTATTATCTAGTTTTAGTTAGCGAAACATTAAATGCTCAATATATTTTTATCATTTATAAAGAATTCAACGAACATGACTTGAACACTGTCGTATAACTAAGAATATAACAATGGAAATTATTTAAAAATAGTATTAATGAGTATCATATTGACATAAAATAATTAGCCAACGTGTTTTGTAATAAAATGAAACATTTTTTTTCCAAAATGGCCTTCTTAGGAGTTCGTTCCTTGCAAGGCCAAAATGTTCCTAAGAAGGCCAAACTAACAATTAAGTATCATAATACATACTTATTTATTAACTTATTGTCATACTTATTGACTAAGTATGACTTTTTCGTGTTAATTACAATAAAATAATAGTTAGAAACTACAGACTACTCTAATTATTATGAAAACTAATCATGGCACATAATCAGTCTTGTGGTCAGGAATGTTTAAAATCTACTAATTAAAATTTTATCTGTAACAGCCAACGGTACGTATTTATAACAAAAATATGTGTGTTCATATGTTCATTGATTATAAATGTCCCTTGCAAGGCCAGCGGTCAAATATTTTATTGACCTTATAAGGAACCACTGGCTTTCCTAGGAACATTACCAATATTTTAGCTTAAATTAAAGCAAAACTATATTTTTTTCTTTAGTATCATAAACATAATTATCCTTATACGATAATTCACAGTAAAAAAATTTAGAATATAATAGGTTATTGACTAAAAACTTATGTTTTGCTGTACGCGCGAATAATAATTTCGACGTCGACGACCGAAGTCTATAAAGCGAGAGCTCGCACTGCCACAATAGCGGCGCGATCGACTCGCCGCGCCGCCGCGTTTGTGGCCATAAGTTTGATGGATCTAAGTGTGTAGTAGAAGGTATATGTCTTTACATGACGATAACTGTGACTTTTTGATAGTTGGCCTTACATGGCTCAGGGTCCTCATGTCACAAATTGCAATGTAGAGTGATTCGCGTAAAATCGAGAAACTATTTTCATTGCAGTGAAATCTCTATAAAAAAAAATCCAATACTATAAAAAGGAAAGTGTATCTGTTATTTAGCAAGCTGAAACCGCAGAACCTATTTTGATGAGTTTTCAAGATTCTTTAAATCCCTTTTTTTTAACATCTGGAAATGCTTTACGCATCCCCGGCAAATTGGGGACATCGGCTGGGGTATGTGGGTTCCGCGTAGTCTATACCCACTGAAACCCCATGGTGCTCCACACATCGCTTAAGGCAGGTTGTGGGTACGATGGAACCTACCGCAAAGATACTTTAAACTCCGGAGGAAATTTTTTTTTCCGCTACAAAGGAATATCAGCGCAACGTTGCATGCAACAATCCAGTAAAACATATTAATTTAAATTAATTCTATATCACAACCATCAAACCCGTGTCACGTAATTCATGGCGTGAAATTTATGCCCATAAGTGTAAAGGGTCAAAACTAGGGCACATGTCCGTATTTATAACGTGGTAATAGGACAGTCCCTTAAGGTTTTTATCTGAACTCCTCATTTGTATAGGATAAAATGTGACAATGATCACAATTTGAGTGAAATAAACGATAATAATATTTATCTAGTTTTACTAGGACTCACATTTCATGATATTTTTCTTTTTCGTCCTGAGATTTCCGCTTAACTGGCAGAATTTGCCTGTCGAAAACTACATAAATATTGAGCAAAGACTCGCTTATAAAAATATTTAAAAAATAATAAGGATAAAAAAATTAAGAGACGACTATTTTTATTCAATCTTCTCAAAGTTTCCCGACTTTATTATATCAAACCTCAAACGTCGAGACTAATTACGAACTTTCATCGGGAAATTATGAGGGTAGAAAAACAATTTATTAGATCGCGTGTCGAAAACAATTTGTTTTAGTTATCGTACGTGCGTATTTTTTGTGTAACATATGGCGCTGGGTTGCCATGTGCTTTTAATTTTATAGTATCATTAATTTTATTATACAGTATACTGCATATTTTTAATTGAAATATAATGCTCAGTTTCTGAGTTTTTTTTATATTTTTAACAGGGTTTTAAGCTCCTGTCAAATAATCTCCGGAATCAGAAATTAAAAACGTAACGTCCAGTGTTTTTCAACCAGGGGGTCGCAGTTGAAAAATACGGGCTTAATTTAATGCCATCTTAAAAAATGTCTGTAACAGTACTTTATCGAGGATTTAAATTGTTCTAACTGGATTTAAATAGAGGGATGTAACAAAGCGTCGGTCATCACGAAGCGCGCTGACACCACATAGATGTATGGATAACTAACGATCTTCGTTTGAAACTCGCTCCGTTCAGAAACCCGATGTTTTTATAATAAGTAGTTAGTGGTTAATAAAGCGACAAAACAAGACAAATCAAAGTAAGTACTATTAGGCTCTAGATTTTGCTTTAAAAATACTTGCAGCCGTTGAGGCAAACCGGAAAAGACGAGAATTTTATGAAGAAGTAACATGATTATTGGTCTTGTTTAAATGTTTTGCCCTTAAATGGAAAATGTAGGAAGCTTATAATAAGTATCACATTATTAAGCAACATGGAGTATTTTAGAATTAAAAGAACAACATTTGAGGCTTAAGACGCTGTAATTGGGTCAGCCGGCGGTTTCGTTAATGTTTGGAAAGCCAAAGCCGCAAAGCACCTTCAAGATTTGTGTTACTCTAAGTGGTTTGTTTCGTATAATTTGTAATTTACCAGATTGTAATAATTAATTATGTCTTATAAATGCGATAAACATATTTTAAGAGCAATCAATTTAGATTGTCCGAATGTCCAATCACCTTTTAGGATTTTTCTCTAGGTAGGCTTTCTCGAAAAAACGTTCTGATTTACAATACTTTTATGCCTTTTGCTTAAAATTTCCTAAGATTTATTTTCACAATATACTGTGACTTAAAACATACAACTTTCTTGCAGATTGCTTTATGAAAAATTAACAGAAAATCAATCAGCGCTCTTCAATTTCTATTATTGAAGTAATAAGTTTCAGCGCACTTCGTCTACAAACTTCTTTTGTACTGTAATAAATCAAACTCAAACTACGTGATCTCAATGCAGTAATAAGACTAATACTATTGTAGCAGCATTGTTCAGAAACTTTACAAACTCAAAAAAAAAAAAACTCCGTCCTACGATTGTGCTATTCAAAGCTAATTAAAGTACCTATTTTTGGCCGCCATGAAAAAGTAAGGTCTCTCATGTACGAGTCTTTCGTCTGTTTTATTAACTTGTTTCTGCATTCCTGATTCCAAACTTAATTTGATGGTAGGCCATTTTCATTTACAGACACAAAAAGAGGTAGTTTTAAATTAGCTCAAATTTTGTAAATTTTTCGTTTTCAGTTCTTAATTAGCCGGCCTTCAGTTTGTCTTCTGTCTGCCTGTATACCATGGCAATTTTGTGTCTACAACGCAATATGCTGGCTGGTTAAAAAAAAAGATAAATTCCATATTTGAAAAAGCGTTCCACACAAAAAAGTAACGAATGTACGCAACAGTAATTTGAAGTAACTTGCCCACGGCTGAATGCACCGAGTTTGTTGACCCCCATCTGACCCTACACAGGAAGGATCTTATAATGGCAATTGATTTTGTTGGATCAAAAGAAAAATGTTTTGTGTGAGTCACGTACGATCTATTTAACATAATTAATGGCTGTTTTTGTTGCCTATTGTCTGCCATATTAATGTGGCATCATGCTCCAAAATTATATTCTTTTCATTCGACGCTCTGTTATTTTCTTACGAAACGCTTACGACTTTCTCCGGCGTCATCAAAGGAACAACTTTAGTACTAATGTGTCTGTGAGTTCTTAGCTTTTGAAGTCTCTCACGTTTTTAAACCTAACTGTCATTTAGCTTATACAGAATAGATGATGAGTATAAGTGTATTTATCTCGCGGAAACCGCACCTTTTTCGCAACAAAAACTATCATAATAATAAGACTTTTCTTATTCCTAGTCCATACTTCTTAGTCCTTTTTTTGGAGAGAAGGCTCTCAAAGTATCTCCATAATAAATGTCATCTTAAGTAATCGGTTTGGCCAATGATGAAAAACTCAAAGCAGTTATGTCACTACCGCGCGCGTTGTGAAGATTCAAATACGGCCCAATTGGGTCGTCTGTTATTTAGTCTGCATCGAGCGCAGTCACGAACGTGCCGTGTCTTGTCTTCTATACTTATTATAAAACAAAGTCGTTTTCTTTTCCCTCATGCCCCTTTGTTCCCTTTAATCTTTAAAACTACGCAACGGATTTTGATGATACTTTCAGTGTTAGATAGCCCATTTATCGAGGAAGGTTATAGGCTATATTTTATCACGCTAAGATTAATAAAAGTTAAGAAATAGAGGAAAATGTGGAAAAAACGGGGAAAATTATTTGAAAGGGCTAACTTGAACGCGCTAATCTCAGGAACTTCTGGTCCGATTTGAAAAATTATTTCAGTGTTAGATAGCACATTTATTGAGGAAGGCTTTAGGCTTTATTTTATCAATTATCACGCTAAGACTAATAGGAGAATGTGGAAAAACGGGGGAAATTATTTGAAAGGGAAAGGGAAAGTTTATCTCGCGAACTACTGGAGCAATTTTTATGTTATTTGGCTGATATAAGAAGTAGACCACATGAAGGATAGTGATAGGCTATCGATTTTAATATTTTTTTCAGTGGCTATATATTTTATACCCGTGCGACGCCGGGGCGGGTCGTTAGTACCTAAATAAATTGAAAATGACGTCGTGCGTGTTTCGAAAATGTACCAATTATGACTCAAAAGAAAACAAAACACATGGAATCTCTTACCTTATGTCTTGATTGCAATAAATACCTCAATTATTTAAGTACATTTTCAATTATTTTTTTCGAACAATCTGGAAAAAAACGAATTTTCGTCATAGCTCAGACGAAGAAAGAGACAGCGATACGATTCGACGTTTAAAAGTAGAACTGTCTCTTTTATGTAAATGGTTTTTCGTATCTTTTGTTTCACTTATCTGTCAAATTTGTTTTAACGTTGTTAGTGGCGGCCGAAAAGGAAGATCTTCCGACCGAGAGAGATAGCATGCTCGGTCAGGCCGAAGCCCACTGACGTCATTTCAGACGTTGTATATATCTTGCCGTTCGCCGAAACTTCGATAGCGCGATGTAGGATTGTTAGGCGAATTGTGGGTACCGCCACATTGTCAATGTTTGTAATTTCGAATTTGAAAATTGTTCGGAAGAAATTTAAGCCGGAAAATAGTATGGACGTAACAGATCTGTATAAGTAGAATATCATTGGGTTTGGCCGTTAAAATGTGAAGAGCTAACAGACAGACAGATACACTTTTATAATACTAGTCACATTTATTATATTAGTATAGTTAACCAGATGGTCCCTACTCAAGCTGCAAACATTAAAGTATCTGTTTAAGCTATTACATTCTCAATATTAAATTCCCAAATCCCCAAAGTCATATTTCAAAATGATTTGTGCAGCTTCGATAGCTTAAACGGATTTTAAAGAAAACATAAGCCGCATATCATGCGGGAGCACGGGGGATGCATAATGCATGCCTGGAAGTCGAGGGTGTCTTGATGGCCATGTGTAACTTGACCGTAAACACGGCCGTAAACACGATGATAGATTTATTATGTATTTTGTTATGGTGTTGTTAAGCTGTTGTTAAGTAAAAACATGTTACTTGTTGGTCATTTACATGGAAATTAAAGACTGATAAATAACCGAAATTGCAGTATTTTTAGTTTTGATTGGTACTATGTATGTAGTATGTGCTCATTGTAAAGAGCCTACACGTGTAATTATTTACATGTCTAGGCAACTTATAATTTTCAGCAACTTTCTAGTCTGACTCACGTTGACGACATTGGCGCGCCTAAACTCACGATTTAACCTGTACTTCGTCTTACATCACAATCGTGTGTACTAAATTTTTATATCCAATTTAATTGCTATTAGATAATTCCAACTTCTGTCAGAGAATTTGACATAACCTGATTAAATCACGTTGATCTACATTTGCCTGTAAATCAATTTATCTACTTAATAGTATTTACTGCGGGCTCCAAAACGAGCCCGGTGAAAAACATATTAATATATTTTTTCCAAATTCAAAATTTACATTTCTATATCCCCGGCATGTGAGATATACTTTATCTATGTGTGAGTTGTGACCGACGTAACACTTTTGACTCCGAATGTTTTTTTTTTCAGATTAGGCAGAGGCGCGGCATACGCGTGCTCCGAGGGCGAGGGCAACGCGCCCAAGTCGTGCTGTGGAAGGCCCCCGTTGCGGCTCTGCGTGCTGTTCCTTGGTGTGGTGGGGGCCTGCCTGGTGGCCGCGGGGGCCGTGCTCGGCGCGCTGCGGCCCCATCCGAAAGCGCCACTAACGTTGCTACTGCTTATGATAGGTATGTTCTTTTTTTAAATTAGAGGCCGCCAAAAAGCCGTCAAGACTGCCCCGCTCACAGTGCCTTTTTTTTTTTTTCTTCTTTTTTGGCAACTTGACACAAAGGATGTGTATGTTGTGCCACAGACAAGGTAAAAAGGTAAGGAATATGGCGGGAAAACCATATTCCTCCTATTATAATTTTCATCATCGTTTTCATGTATCGTCAGGTCTAAAGTCTAGTCAAAGTCTAAGTAAAAGTCAATACAGTCAAGGAGTCAAGTCGGTCGATTCAGTAAAGTGGTAGACGCTTTACTGAAACTTTCGATGGAGTTTCGGAGGGAACACAAAATAGCACGTTTCTGGATATTACATCACTTTCCTACACTTGTGCATGAACACGAATATCTAATGGTTAATATTCTACCAATATTACACATTAAAAACCCGGCTAACACAATTTTTAGGAAAATAATACAAAAACACAACAGCACTCTTTCACATGCCCGCCAAAACTCCGCTCACAGTGCCATTTCTTATGATTGGTCAGCTATTTTTTTTTATCAGGGGCCAAAGAGCGATTAACTCTATGGACAGAATTGATCGTCTAAGTAAAGAAGTTTAGCAGAAAAAAATGCATAAAATTTGCCCTAAGAGGCATTTAAAACCTAGAACCGCCACGTAGCAGCAATTATTACAGCAAAGCGATTATTTTAGGGTGGTATTTGATCATTGCTATTTATGACAAAACAACTGATTTCTAATAATATGTATTTATAAATTACTAGCGACCCGCCCCAGCGTCGCACGGGTATAAAATATATAGCCACTGAAAAAATGATCAAAATCGACAGATTGATCCTTCACGTGGTCTACTTCTTATTTGTGCCAAATAACATAAAAATTGCTCCAGTAGTTCGCGAGATAAGCCCTTTCAAATAATTTCCCCCGTTTTTTCCACAGTCTTAGCGTGATAAAATATAGCCTATAGCCTTCCTCAATAAATGGGCTATCTAACACTGAAATAATTTTTCAAATTGGACCAGTAGTTCCTGAGATTAGCGCGTTCAAGTTAGCCCTTTCAAATAATTTTCCCCGTTTTTTCCACATTTTCCTCTATTTCTTCGCTCCTATTCAGTCTTAGCGTGATAAAATATAGCCTATAGCCTTCCTCGATAAATGGGCTATCTAACACTGAAATAATCATCAAAATCCGCTGCGTAGTTTTAAAGATTAAAGGGAACAAAGGGACATGAGTGAAAAAAGCGACTTTGTTTTATAATATCTATAGATATAGATATGTATATTAGATAATTTTTGTCCAAACGCCGTACACATATTCGGAACAATGAGAGGAAAAGTTAAAATATAATATGTAAGTATACAAAATTAATCGAAAATTGCTTTTACACAATTCCAAATAAAATAACAATTTAAAAGCAATACGCAAAATTTGAATTTTACAAGCATTTCAATGAAAAACCGTATAAAACTTGGAAACGTATTGAATATTTAAAGTTGATAATACAAAGAGAATGTAGGGCGAGTATAAATTCAGGCAAATTTTACTGACAAAGCCTTTGATAATCGTTTCACAGTTCACTTCATTTTTCACGGTTTTTCATTTCACAATCGATTAATTTTATGTTTTTTATGCACGAGCATAAAAATAAAGGGAAATTAGTATCTCATTCATATTATAATCAAAGTCAAACAATTAAGCGCGCCTATCGAGTAGAAACGCCAAAAACTTGAGTACAAAAATATAGGACTTAGGATTAGGAGTTTGGACCAATATAAGAAATTCAATTTATTTATTCTAAACATATGCCAAATACTAAATTCAGGTTAATTAAATTTACTTATACTATGAAAATTATAATATTAAATCTATCGTTATTTTTTTTTAACGCTGGTATGGCTTTAATTAATGTAAATATCAAATGATAACGTCACATGTTTCAAAGAGGTAAATATCCATTTTAAAAGATATAACCCAACCCTGCGACTACCCACATTTCCTACTTTTGTCATGGAACATGAAGTTTTGCGACTGTCCTCGCTCCACCAAACCATCATTCTGTTTGATTGCCTATTAGGCACTTTGACAGGCCGATGTCCACACACTACGCCGTGGTATTCATGGGTCAATCAGCCAACCAATTGCGTGTCAGTCGTTAGACGTTTTGACATGTAGAGCTTGGTTGAGTTGGTATAGACAGGGACTTAGGGTCTACACAGACGGGCCGCATTTCAACTGTAATCCAACTGCAAATTGCAGTTCAAGTGCAATTTGAATGCAGTTGACACGACTGCAATACGACTGCAATAGAACTACAAACCAAACAGTTCACACGACTGCACGCCGACTGCAACTGAACTGCAATCCGACTGCGCGTTTGGTTTGCAGTTCTATTGCAGTCGTATTGCAGTCGTGTCAAATGCATTCAAACTGCACTTGAACTGCAATTTGGAGTTGGATTGCAGTTGAAATGCGGTCCGTCTGTGTAGACCCTTAGCCAAATGACGTTGACGTGCCGTATGTTGTCGTTATTTGCGTTTTCCCATCTCTTTATTAAAAGGTTAAAGTACAATAAGCTAACTACAATCGGTTATGTTAAGAACTGAGTAGGTAGTACAGTGACTAACCAAGTAAGATATCGTATAGTAAAAGTAATTTGGCTTTGTCCTTTTCAGACGTTATAAGTAGAGGAACATAAATTCTATTTGAGCACTTTTTTAACTAAGTATACTTACTTAATATTGAGGTTTGGGTATTAATAGTTATGCATGTTAGTTACATTCAATGATATCGTAGAATACAATAAAATCAAAATATTTCATTTTTAATCATTTTTACAATAATAGGCTACTTGACCTATATTCAATTTCATTGAACAAATGTATATTTCTAGTAGAACTTGGCCTAGGAAACCGTATTTCACCCTTATCATCAAATAAAAGCTTATGATTGATAAATAAAGTCGATTTGAAAATATGATTTTATGAAAATAGGATTTGTACTGACGAAAACGCTTTTGCGGTACTTCCGATTTGGATGTGACGTCATCCTCACAGCAATTTAATATCTTTTATTTATCACGCTCGTTATGTGTAAGTTTATTTGTACATAATTAATAAGAATAAGCCTAGAAAGATTTGTAAAATATATTTTATTGAATAATTCGCTTAAAACATCAGTTTTATATATTATCTCCATTTATTGTAGACGGAAAATGAAATGGCCAAAACTTTTCTCCAAAAGTTTTCAACATTACAAATGATTTCTAATTTCTTATTTTATAATTTTTGAGCACTTTGAGACTAGTACATTACGTTCAAGCAAAAATTTTCAACTTGCAGAAAGCGCAGTTGTTTGGTACCATGATTTCCTATATTCAGAAACTTTTTCGGGTGACAGCGTAGTCAATAGACTTTCCACTGCAGCATTTTGTTTTCTGTTGGTTTTCTGTTAGTTAATAAAGGCACAGTCTACGTTCCTATTTTGTCATCTAGGATTTTTCACAAGATTAAACCTTGCGCCATGGACATTGGACATAAAGTTCAATCGGCTGTAGTTTTGAATAATCGCTTGTGGCTAACTTCACACATCAATCGTGACGCGTGAAGTTGCTGAGTGACGGGTACAAATTGCGGGACACATCGGAACAACATCATTTGTGTCTAACGCTAATGAAAATCCAATTAATCCTCCTCCAAAACTCATTGGAAGTTTAATTGAAAACTTCACTGCGCTGTAATGAGATTTCGGACTTGTTATTGTCATACGAACGTGCCCTTTTCAATTGTGTCCCTAATTGCGGGTTCTGTTTGTTGTCAACTTATGAGACCTCTCGTGCGATAACTAATTCGTTTGTGATTGAGGAAAATTGGGAAAAACGGAACACCTACAAATCACAATAATTCAATCACTACGTAACATAACTATTAAGTAAGTAAGCTGTTTAGATTCGTTCAACTTCTATAAATCCGACAAACTGCTACTAAGTGTTTGCTTTGGAAACTCAGATAAATATTTCCATTATAAACTCGTAAGTCAGAATTGAAGCTACGGCCTAACTCAAAACCTGCTTTGATTATTCGGCTATCCCGCTGACACACTTTGTTTTAGTATTAATGATGATCAAAAGAGACCCAAGTTTCTAATTCTCTGTTTTAATATTAATGATGATCAAAAGAGACCCAAGATTCTAATTCTCTGTTTTAGTATTAATGATGATCAAAAGAGACCCAAGTTTCTAATTCTCTGTTTTAGTATCAATGATGATCAAAAGAGACCCAAGTTTCTAATTCTCATATATCTTTTTCCAGGTATAGGCATAGTGCTAGTAACAGCAGCAGGTCTCGCATGGCGTCTGGGTGCCCGGGACGCCCCCTGCGCGCTGCTCGGGCTCCGTCGTGCATCTTGCCGCCGGCTGGTACCGCGGCTGCCTCCGAGCTACGCGCGCCCTCACCATCCCTACGCGGCGATGTTGTACCCCGAGTTCCATTATCGACCGCCGCCGCCGACGTACCAGGCGTCCATGCAGGAATATAGACTAAGGTATGTGGGATATGGAGGCCGCAAAGTAAGATCTTCCGACCGAGCGAGGTGGTAAACCACCGCATTACAAAACGGCCCTGTTTTTTAAAACAGCTAACCATGTAAAACGGCGGATTATACAATCCGCCTGCGATAGATACATGGACTCTACGGTAATCACGTTTTCGTATCAGTTTGGATACCGTGGACTGTGAAAGTGTTAAACAAAAGGTATAATGGTTATTATTGTTATGCTTTGATTTTGGAGGCTTCACATCAAAATCGTTACACTTAAATGGGAATAAGGTACCGGACTTTCTTTGTTAACTGTTTCCGTTATATTATTACCTAACATGTGCTAAGTGTGGATCCGTTTTGCGCAAAAGGATACATTTCTAAATCTATCTATCTTCAAATAAATCCTGTACTCACAAAATGTGACCTGAATTCTAAACTATGAGCATTAAAACTCAGTTCGTATTTCAGCAGCTAAATATTGTGAGCAGTTACTAGTTACAGTGAAAATTGTTGCTCAAATAGTTTGGCACATATTTTACCCGAATAGGTATAGTTACCGACCTTTTTGCACCATTTGTGCGTTATTGGTATTTGTGCCAACTCGCGTTAGGTTAAAGTTTGGTTAGTACACTGTTTATGATAGGGTTTACTTTGTTTCACCGTGTATGAAGTATGAATAGCAGTTTAGGCGTATCTTTTATTATTATGACTTATTTTTTTAGATAAAGAAACTATAACTGCGTACCAAATAAACCAATGTGATGTTACAAAACACGTCGAAAAGCTAAATTTTGCATGACGACAGTGCTTGTCCAAAACTCTACATTTCAAGAGCTTGTATTTTATAAACTTTATTATGTATGTTGTATAACTTTTCAAGCATTTTATAATAATCAAAGAGGATGTAAACTGTATACTACGTAACAAGAGGTCGGACTTAGAAGAAAAAAAAAAATAAACATCCGTTATTTTTTTAAACGAGAAATTTTTAAGTGCAAAACCTTTCACTCTAAACATACCAAAAATTAAAAAAAAATGAGCTCAAATAAATGTTTTTTTCAATAAAAAATATTGTACATAGCTAAATAAATAGACTAATAAGGTAAATTAAACAATAAAACAAATTAATCCACAAGCTTTTGTTGATTTCTGTTAATAATATTACAGTACAGTTTTCTGTATTTTATTTATAAATATAATAGGCTGTCTACGCTACTCTACTCACTACTTGATTGGCTTATACAGTAAACTCTATATAGGGAGGGGATTAAAGCTATTAAAGCGCGATTAATTAAAGCGCGTCCACCAGGTCGGAATCGGGACGTACGACATTAAACTTATAACTGTTTTTTTTTTAATTTCCAGGTTACTTCTCCTAGACAGAAGTGCGCCCGCGATATCGCCGCCCCCCACGTACCGGTCCAACTCAGCTAGTCTACTCAGGTACTAATGATAAGTCAACACAAACACAATTACCGCCGAATCGAAGGGGCAATTAATTAAACATCGAGAGTTATTTTACCTCAAATTACTAGTCCCTCTGACAAAGACATAGGAGTCGTTTTATAGAAACGGCGAGGTAAAATAACTCCGAACAGACTACAACAAATCGCAGACGAAAAAAAAGAACGCCGTTTGTTTAATCTGTGAAACGGGATGTTTTCTTTTTCATGCGAAAGAGCGTTCATATTTGCCAATTCTGTTTCAATACATTTTACTTTTTGTTAGATACATTAATTATACACATACATTTTGCTTTACATTTTAAATTTTAATTCAATATTGGTTTGAATAATTATAAATAAGTAATATAATATAAGGTGCATTGGGGTAATCTCGTAAAGTTTTTGGAAGAGTGAGCTATTGTGTCATTGTTTCAACTTTAGAAGACGAATTTGTACATATTTTACCTATAACTCTAACATTTTAGTTATAATAAACATATTTCCATGTGAATTGTATCTTTTTTAGTTCAAAAGTATTTACGGATTCTGGTATAACTACCCCTTTAAAATATAACCCTATTTTTTACTTTTCATGGGTAATTTCGAAAACTCAAGGGGTAATTTCGAATAACAGCGAAACACGACCTAATGTAAAAATACATTTAAGGCATACATTTATTTTTATTCTATTTTACCCCATACAAAAACATTGTGCATACAAGCCATAGAAGACACCAAACTTTTAGACTGCAAAATTTTCGAAATTACCCCATTGGGGACGCAGATGTCCTCAACATTTGGAGCAAAGAAGTAAATAGATAAGAACAATAAAAAGCCAGCACTAGATATTATTGTATTTATTTAATACCCGGCAAAACTATAACTAACGAAATAAAATAGGAACACATTTTTTGTTAAAAATAAAAATATTTTTTACTCAAAATTAAAACTAAATTAAAAAAGGAAGTAGTTTTTAATTGCAGAGGAAAGGCGCACCTTAACTCTGCATTTAAAAACCACGTCAGCAATCAGCACCCGAGCAGTTGACACCTGCAAATAATAAAAATGGCTTCTTCACATAAACTATTTTTATATAGTCGTACGTCAGGTTCCCTAGAACATTTTTTTTTTATTACAATCAAGCTAATTTTTCGTGAGTAGCTTCATTTTGATAAGACGAACAACAATTTCCTCTGCGTAAATTCTTGAAAGTGGTAGCTAACAGAGATAGAACTATTAACCTATCAATATACAAAAATCAGCTGGTTAGGGTTGTGTTTTAGGGTTCCGTAGTCAACCAAGTTTTCTTGATTAATGAACTAAAACGACTAAAACGGAACTCTAACGAGCTGATTTTTGTATATTGATAGGTTAATAGTTATCAAATTCAAGAGTAACCTTGTTCTACAAATAGAACAATCCATATTTTACGACCATCAAATAGAAATATTAAATCTTTTCTATCTCTGTTAGCTACCACTTTCGAGAATTTACGCAAAGGTAATTGTTGTTCGTCTTATCAAAATGAAGCTACTCACGAAAAATTTGCTGGATAGTAATAAAAAAAATGTTTTTAAGAACCCGGACTATAGGTAATCTTTAAAACTGTTTTTTTTTATATTAACAACAATAAAAATTGATTCTACTACATCTCAATGTTCTACACTATTCAAAAATACGTTTTAAACCTCTCAATGTCGAAAATAGACATGATTTGTACGAGTCGAGTCAAGTTTGGACTCTGTATTTTCATTCGTTTATGTTTGTAGGTAAAGGCAGGTAAATATTTTATATGTTGCGCTGTGCGCACCCCTGCAAAAGACTATGAAAAAATTATTGGGGATATTTCGTTACCAAATTTACTCCAAGTTGGGGTTATTTAGAATGTTTGTTAAAAATCATAGCTAGAGCAACATTACCTATTCTTAAGAAAGCAAAAAACGTCAAAGCTTCTTTAAAACAAGCAAAATATTACGTAATTTACCTAATTTATGTGTAAAACAAAACGGGGTAATTTCGATAATCCCAAAAAAACACATAATTGCACTTGGCGCGAAAAAATGAACTTAGCGCACACGCACTCCTGCTGAGGGCTCGAGGCAAAGGAAGCGGGGGAGGTGATTAAATTGGCGTCTCGGTAAAAGGCATGATGACTATTTTTTTCTTATTAGTAATTGAAAGACCCTTAAAAATTAGAAACATCGCTGAAAGAATGACTCTGATAGCTTAAAAATTCACCAAGATATGACAATTTCAAATATCTCATAAAATAGACCTGCCCGAAACGCTCCAAAGTGCTACGAAAGACTGACGTCACTCTTTCGTAGTTTGTATGGATCGGGAGAGAATTTTGTTCGGTAGGTATATTAAATATTGCGTTTATGAAAGTGGTTTCATAACAAAAGTTGCTTTTAATTGCATAAGTTATCGAATGGTATAAAAATATTAAGAAATTTAATTGAAAAAAAAATCTACTTGATTATCTAACTTTGAAGGCGCATAACAAAAAAAAAAATAGAAATGCTATCAAGCTGAAATTTTGAGAACACTTATTTTTTACCGTGATTTCTTTATTTTATTAACAAAATTCGCTAATCTTGGACCTTGTCATCATCCCTATTACTTTATGTTTGGTAATTATTTGCCATTTTCGGAATATCCCCAATTTTTTTTCTTCCGAAGTTACGCCAATGCACCCTAATGATGACAAGCTTTCTTGTTTAAAGATTTTACAAATTTTCTTTCTAATGAAAAATACCTGCCTAAAAACAAACGATACCTGTCTAAGTTCTTAAAAAATCAAAATATTCATTCTTTGACAAAAAGTGAGCTTTCATACATACACGCAACAGAATCATAATTTTCCTATTTTCAGAGGGACAACGGGAGCCGGTTGGTGTGGGTCCGAGTACAGTGGACCACCATCGTACCGCGCCCCCCGCGCGGACCCCCCCGTCGCAGTCACAGACGCACTCCCGTCTATCACGCCCATAGAACTCAAATACAACGACACCATAGAAGCCCTGCCCAAGCCCACCGAGCAGGAGAAGGACCCCGACGAGCATTTGGTCACAATCGTGCACACGGACGCGCAGCCCGTCATCGTAACCGTGTCCGGGTCGCCGGCGCTCAACGAAACGCATTCACCGCCGCCTTCCGAAATCGACATACTGGCACATTTATAACGCAAATGAACAATTTCAAATTTCGAAGGAAGAATGACGTGATTTCTGTGTCGCAGTGACAACGATGTAAAAAAAAGTTACAGTTCGAATTTCAAAATAAGTAGTTCGAATCAATGATATTATATAAAAAAACTCAAAGCAGATATGATACTACCGCGCGCATTGTGGAGCCATAAATACGGGCCAATTGGCCCGTCTTTTACTTAGTCTGTCTCTTTTATGTAAATGGCATTTCGTATCTTTTGTTTCACTTATCTGTCAAATTTGACAATTGAATTTGAAAATTGTTCGGAAGCAATTTAAGCCGGAAAATAGTATGAACGTAACAGATCTGTATTTAGTAGAATATCATTGGTTCGAATCGAGTTTGAATTGTTTAGTTTTCGGTGAATATGAATTGAAATATAAAAACTGATCCTAACTTTTATAGCGACGGTAGTTTTTATAATTGTCTGCCCATTTCGAAAACAAAGTAAAGTACCTGTAGATAAGTTTATATTGTGTAAATAGAAATTTGTAAGGTGCGGAACATTCGGACATTATTTTATGTAAATAATCGAAGCAGATATATTATTACGTAGAGTAATCTGTAATGTATCATATTTCCAATGAAGTATAAGCCAAAATTACACCATAATGTACAACTGATGCGTGTTAAATATAGTGCCAATAGTATAATATATTCTGTTAATGAGCATTTCCAACGCCAGATGTTATTTCAATTAATTTTATTCATACTCTAATAAATTGATTCGATGTGGTTTGTTCGACCCCGATTCAGAATGGCAACATACCTACAGTCTAAAATGTTTTTTGAATGGGCAAAATGATTGATAATGTAGTTCCTCAATTAATATCAAATTCATTTGATGTAACTAATTAGAGCAAGTGAAGCGAACGATCAAAGAACAACGAAACTTATTGGCATACCTGTCGTATTTTGGTGTACACCTATGAAACATGCACCAATCGAAAGAGAAGATGTTTACAAACAATAAATATTCTTTGACAAAATGTAAATAATATACTTTCTGAGGTAAATTAAATAACATTTTAGATAAAGAACCTGAAATATTTTAAAAGGTTATAACATTTACGACATTTTGTCAAAGAGTATTTGTTGTTTGTAATTATTTTCTCTGTCGATTGACGTATATTTCATAGTCACCGGCTACACGGTCAATTTTTCATCAATCTGATTGACGGAATATTGATGGTTATAAAAATTTCGTATTAAAAATACGATCAATCCATCAATCCGTGGCGTACACGATCAAATTTTCGTCAATCCGTACCAGATTGATGGATCAGATTGATGAAAAATTGACCGTGTAACCGGTGACATAGGTGTACGCGAAAATTTACCATTTGAAGTACTTGAAACTAATTAGGTAATAGGTATGCTACGTTCCATACAAAAAGGCTCGAACTCTTGCGTCTAGAATTATTTTGACGTACCAAATGAGTTTTAATTTTTAGAAGGCAAGTGCGTTCTTTTATTTATTTTTACTAATTTGTTTCAGTAAAATGCGGCTAGACACCATTAAATTGTGTTATATTGACCTAACATGCCATTTAGCTTAGACAAATAATGTTTTATCTAAGTCTTATTTCAGAAGATGTAAGACATTGTAAATAATCCATGTTTTACTTTCGTTAATAACTTAATAATGGTATAAAGAGTCACACATTTACAATATGTATATTAACATAATATATATATATATATATATATATATATATATATATATATATATATATATATATTATGTTAATATATATATATATATATATATATATATATATATATATATGTATATACTTATATAAAAGAGGCTATTTCATTACAATTCATAGGATCAAAAAAAGACTACGGCAAAAGACCATTGAACTATAAAACATTGATTTTCAATTAATGTTTTGTTAAAAAAAAAACATAATTATTTTTATTTTCATGAATTAAAATTTAAAATTGTAAATGCGTGACAATTTGCAAATTATTAATTAGTTCATTAATAAAATGTATAAAAAATAAGTGATGTTTTAGAATATGTACTTATTACGATTCTTTAAAAAAATATTATAACAATAATATTATTATGTAATTATTAAATAATTGTAAATAATGTTATTAGTCACGTAAGGATAATAATAATAAAAATCTTTAGTGAATATATGCTTTTTATTAAGTACTTATTATTACTTTCAAACCTTTAAATAAGTATAAAGCTACGAAGACAGAAGACTCAAAACGGAATAAATATTCGGAATAAAGTACACTAAGGACTACAACTTACAAGTACCAGACATATAATACCGGATATATTATAATTTATACTAGCGACCCGCCCCGGCGTCGCACGGGTATAAAATATATAGTCACTGAAAAAATGATTAAAATCAACAGCCTATGATCTACTTCTTATCTGTGCCAAATAACATAAAAATTGCTCAGTAATTCGCGAGATAATTTTCCCCCGTTCCAAATAATTTCCAACGTTTTATCCACATACTCCTATTAGTCTTAGCGTGATAAAATATAGCCTATATAAGGCTATAGAGCCTTCCTCAATAAATAGGCTATCTAACACTGAAAGAATTTTTCAAATCAGACCAGTGTTCCTGAGATTAGCGCGTTCAAGTTAGCCCTTTCAAATAATTTCCCCCGTTTTTTTTCCACATTTTCCTCTATTTCTTCGCTCCTATTAGTCTTAGCGTGATAAAATATAGCCTATAGCCTTCCTCGATAAATGGGCTATCTAACACTGAAAGAATCATCAAAATCCGTTGCGTAGTTTTAAAGATTAAAGGGAACAAAGGGACATGAGGGAAAAAAGGGACTTTGTTTTATAATAAGTACCTATATTATTTAGATATAGATTTCCTTTTTATTATACTCAACTTATTTAAGATCCATACTTCCATACTAATTGTAAAAAATTAATAAAAAAAAGTGTGTCTGTTTGTCTGTCTGTTATTAGCTTATTACCTCTTCACGCCCAAACCGCTGAACCGATTTTGCTGAAATTTGGCATGGAGATACTTTGAGGCGGTCCCGAGTCTTTGTCCTTTGACATATAATACTTTTTATCCCGAAAAAATGCACGGTTTCCGCGCGATAAACTAGTTTTGGCGCAACAGAGTTGCGGGCGTCATCTAGTTTTTACAATATTATTATACACATATTTAATACACATCCATGAGTCATGACTCATGAATCATGAGTCATGAACCAGGAAAACGTTTTGTTCCGTCGGTGGGATTCGAATTTCGAACCAGCGACCCCCGGCTTGAGCTACCATGCGCTCAACCACTGCGCCACAGAGGTCGACGCTTTTATTTAAAAATTATTAAAAGACAGTACGTAACAATAAAGTTTCAAAAACAGAAAAAAGGCTACTCCAAATATTCCTCACATTGTTATCATTCAAAATAATAAAATCGTCCAAGTGCGAGTTGGACTCGCCCATGAATGGTTCCGCAATCCGCAGCAACAATAAGGTTTATTTTTATGAAATTATAAGGTTTTTTTTATAGTTTCGGAGAAAAGTGGCTGTGACATGTGACATATATTATGTATAATTATAGAATTAAAACCAAGCCAGACTGACGTGGTGTAAAGCGTCTATAGATATTTAAATAGACTCTCCTAAATCCTAATGATACCTAAGCCCTAAAAAATTTGGCCGGTGGCTGTGCCGGTGGGTTGAATTGCATCCTGTATAATATTACATCTCCTTTTTTAAGTCGGTTAGTAGGTAATTAGATAAAATTAATAATATCGGGGCGAGACGTTTTTTTCATACAAGTTTTACGACTGAATACGCGATAGGTAATATAAAACTTGTACGAGAAATGCGACCCGACCCGATGCATTCCGTCACAATGTGCGCGAATTTTCTGCTATCTATACTAATCTATACTAATATTATAATTCTGCAGAGTTTGTTTGTTTGAACGCGCTAATCTCAGGAATTACTGGTCCGATTTAAAAAATTATTTTACTGTTGGATAGCCCATTTATCGAGGAAGGCTATATATTTTTATCACGATAAGACTAATAGGAGCGAAGAAATAGAGGGAAATGTAGAAAAAATCGGCCAAGTGCGAGTCGGACTCGCGCACGAAGGGTTCCGTACCGTTATAGAGCAAAAATAGGCCAAAAATTGCGTTTTTTGTATGGGAGCCCCCTTAAATTATTATTTTATTTAAATATTATTTTTAATTATTAAAGTACACATATAATTAAGGCTTTTGTGAAAATTTCAAGTGCCTATTTGTTGTCATCGTTGATACCGAGCAAAAAATGTTTAAAAAATTACGTTTGTTGTATGGTAGCCACCCTTAAATATTTAATTTATTTTGTTTTTAGTATTTGTTGTTATAACGGAAACATAAATACATAATCTGTGAAAATTTCAACTCTCTAGTTATTACCGTTCTTGAGTTACAGCCTGGAGACAGACGGACAGACGGACAGACATCGAAGTCTCAGTAATAGGGTCCCGTTTTTACCCTTTGGGTACGGAACCCTAAAAACGGGGGAAATTATTTGAAAGGGCTTATATTTGAACGCGCTAATCTCAGGAACTACCAGTTCGATTTGAAAAATTCTTTCAGTGTTAGATAGCCCATTAATCGAGAAAGGATATAGGCTATATTTTATCATGCTAAGACTAATAGGAGCGAAGAAATACTTAGCGGAAAATGTGGAAAAAACGGGGGAAATTATATAACATTGCTTATTGTCTTTAGAACTACTGGAGCAATTTTTATGTTATTTGGCAAACATGAAGGACATAGACATAGGAAAAATGTACGCTTACGTGAAATTCCTAAATTACGCAAGCGAAGCCGCGCGGAACATCTTTATACTTTATAATAAAATCGTAGGAAAGTCAATTCTGTACATTGAATATTTTTGTACAATAAATATTAATACCTACTTGGGATGTGAACTACTATGCTAACGCGGACGAAGTCGCGGGCAACAGCTAGTATGGAATAATCGTTGTTCCGCGCGGATTCGCCCACGTAAATTAGACATTTCACAGACAAATTAGTCCAAAAAAATTGCCTATAACCCTTCACGTGGTCTACTTTTTATCTGACCCAAATAACAGAAAAATTGCTTTAGTAGTTCGTGAGATAAGCCCTTTCAAATAATTTCCCGTTTTTTTTTCACATTTTCTTCTATTTCCTCGCTTCTATTAATCGTAGCGTGATAAAATATAGCCTGTAGCCTTTCTCGATAAATGGACTAACACTGAAATAATTTTTCAAATCGGACCAGTAGTTCCTGAGATTAGCGCGTTCAAACAAACAAACAAACTCTTCCGCTTTATAATAATATTATTTAATTATTAAATTATTTATATTATTTAATTGAATAAAACTGACATCAGGAAATAATTACTAAAAATACAAACTAAAATAAAATATACAAACATATGTATACAAACTTAGAATACAAGTTCAGTTTTATATTTTACTTTATTTCAAGACAGAAATTAGCAAGTCTGTTCAGGAGTTCTCGAGTTTTAGCGAGACTAACGAAATTAATTATACATAATATCAATGTATATAATCATATTATAATATTATGACTATCGCTAATATTCCTTAACGTTATTTACAAAATACAGTACTTATAAAAGAAAATAATAATATTATGATTTATGATATTCATAATTATTATTTATTTTAAACTACTGTGTGATACATCATACATCCCACCTTTCGGTATCCATTATTAATTATTATCACAAAAGTTTAAGCACCACAAATCAAAATAATTTTATTTTGTTCAAGCAATTGTCTTCAAGTATCACAAAAAACTATCAAAATCAACATTCAACAACAATAACATTCTCTCGATCGCGGATTCTTGGAAATCTACTGTTATCGCGCGCGCGGTCGCATGCGACCGCTTGGAGCTTGAGGGAATATTGTACTTGAATAATGAATGCCTTGAATGAATTATTGTCACGTGTACCGGTTACTCCACTCCGCCACCCGGCTCGCGCCTCCCGCGCCTCCCGCCCCGTTGCCGCGCTCTGTCGTGTGAGCGGATCGGCACGATACCATGTTGGAAATTATAGAGAAATTTCGTTGCGTTTACGAATACCAAAAATGATGAATGAAAATTTATTATATTGCCATTCTTTTGAAGACATTCTGTAACTACACAATATAAGCTGTGTTCCCAGGAAAAATACATTACGATTCGATGAGTTTTTAATATAAAACAAGTGTGCGAAAAGTATGTCGACAATGGCGTAAAAATTTATGAAATGTAATCGCTTATATTTTTTAGTGTGTAAATATTTTGAAGTTAATTTTTGTACAGGAACCTAGGTAATTACTATTTTAAGCTGAAAAATAACTCAAACATGTTAAATATTTTCGTATGACAAAATGATTTTGGTATTACGTTTGTATGAGAATTTCGAGGGTAACCCGGCCCCTTAAGCTGCGCGTGCACTGGATCGGAATCGGAGCGTACGGATTTGTTGCTTTGTATTGATTTGTATGGTACTGCGTGCACTGGATCGGCATTTCTGCACCTGAGACCGGAGTTTATGCCGATGACGTCATCCGCAGTGAACGCGTCATTCGGATTGCGAAGGTTTCAAGTACTGACATGTTTGCGAGAATGCGACGGCTATACGTAAATACTTATTCGCGATTAATGACGACATTTTAATTACTTTAGTGCAAAAATATGAAGAACTTTACAATCTACTAAATCAAAAAACTTTTTCGACTCATATGAATGTACCCAAAAAATCTTTTTTTCATCTTGTAATAAATCAGGATACTTATAACGCATGAAATTCTCCGAAAATTAATATTTTTGAGTTTATATTACGAACCCATATCTTTCGTTTCCTCTTATTTCTCTTTTCCTCTTCTGACAAAATACAGCTAATTACAAGAATATTATCCTCGTCACTATCCTATAATACAAATGCACGCAGGCTATGACGGACTAAGAATAACTAAGTTGCCGATGCGAAATCCGAATGCAGTGGACGCACCTCATCGGCGTTTCGTAAATGACGACGCTCCGTACGCTCCGATTCCGATCCAGTGGACGCGCAGCTTTAGTGACAGCGCCAGTGGGTGCACCTCACTCCAGATTGGTTTTACGTCACCGCGTTTCTTCCATGTGATGATGTGCCGAAAGTCGTCATCTCTTTCTTGAGCCTTCCTCATAGCATCATTTTCCGAGAGACCCAAAGTATTTGTCTTTGTTCTTCCGCTCCGTGCCTGGGAGATAACAGTTATCGGGACTCTCTCCACATTGTCCAATACTCATTTAATTATGAAGACGTAACAAACTATAAAAGTAAACTACAATTAAATATTTGAGTAATTTTTATTAGAATATTTCTTCATTTAATATTATTTATCCAATAAGCCAACATTAAAAACTCACCTTTAAGAGGCCGGGCTACCCTCGAAATTCTCATACATACGTAATACCAAAATCATTTTCTCATACGAAAATATTTAACATGTTTGAGTTATTTTTCAGCTTAAAATAGTAATTACCTAGGTTCCTGTACAAAAATTAACTTCAAAATATTTAAACACTAAAAAAATTTTTTTTGTGTATAATTTTTTTTTACTAAATTTACTACTAAATATTTAAACACTAAAAAATAGAGTAAAACACTAAAAAATATATAAATAAATATTAAATTTACTACAAAATATTTCAACTCTAAAAATATTTTTTAGTATTTAAATATTTTGTAGTAAATTTACTATTTATTTATATATATTTTTAATATATAAATAAATAGTAATTAGTATTAACGATATCTCAATCTTGCACGTTAATAATTGTGAAAATTACGTTTCTTGTATGAGAGACTCCCATATATATATATATATATATATATATATATATATATATATATATATATATATATATATATATATATATATATATATTTAGTAAGTATTTGTTGTTATACAACAACAGAATAAGTGGCAACAGAAATACCTACATACATACCTACTTAATTTGTGAAAATTTCAACTCTCTAGAATATAACACTGTTCTTGAGATATACTCTGGAGACAGACGGATAGACAAACAAACAAAAACAAGAGCGAAATATAAATATTTTATTTTCACCCCTTTGGGTGTGTCACCCTTAAATCAGTTAAATAAGTAAAATTTCTTCGGTCTCGAGACCATAGGATTTGTAACACTCAAAACTCAAATTGAACTGGGATTGGATTCGAAGAAAATCGTCTAATGTACCTAATTATATTGTAAAACCATTAGCCGAACCTCCAAATGAAAATCCCTTTAAAATGTTCACCGTTTCAGATTGTACTTAAGTGGGCGACTAACTCAAAATTGACGATTTTATAATTAATTTTTATACATGAAAATAAGACCCGAATTGTTTCATTTTCTAAAATTAGATACTAAATTATATTTATAAGGATTCGATCTGAGCAAAAACACGATATCTTAAAATTTTCTCGATAGAAAAAAATCATAAAGATGCATCTAATTTTCACGAATTTTTCATTTATTGCCATAACCGTGAACTAAGTTAATATTTTAACACATTGTATAAGATTCTATCATTGAGAAACCGGCCTAGCGGATTTTTAAAATGTTGTATATTTATCGAGTTATTGAGAAAAAACTAATTTGGCGATGAATCCGCGTCGTCCTTCTTCACCTGGCTTGAAAGAGGGGCGTGAGTGTGAAGAGAGAAGGACGATGTTTTGGGTTAGTCGCCCTTTAACAAGGCGATTATAAATAATTGTTAAACAAATTATTGTCTTGGGTAAGTGTGCTCAAAGTTTCCATGAAATACATTAGATATTATGGCTGGTTATTGGTTTACATTATCCCAATCCAGTGATGGATCGCTACTGGAATCACAGAATACATATTAGTTTAACAACTGGAATAATGTATAATATGGCATGACATAATATGGGCACTGGACCTAATAAAAAAACGCAAAAATAAAATATGAATTGAATCGAGACTAGACGTAACTCAATGCAATCCAAGAACCTTAAATTTTTTCGGTGATAAAAAGAATCCTAGTCCTTTTCCAAAAGTACCTCCATACCAAATTTTCAAAATTTCATTAAAATCGGTTTAACGGTTCAAGCTTGAAAAGGTAACATTATATTATTATAAAGTATAAACAGACAGACACTGTTGCGTTTATAATATTAGGAAGTAAGTAGGTACTTAAATAATTATATACAGTGTGTAACAAAAATATAAATAGAGTTCACTGTGAAAGTAGCAGCTCTGAAAGTCGATTTTTTTATATGGGCAAGGGCCCGAGCGTCACGAGTTTCCCCATACAAAAGTGAAAAAAAGTTGGTCTTTCAGCGTTGCTACTTTCACAGTGAACTCTCTACAAGGAACACGTACACACCCTAAAGTATTATCACTTATTTTTGTTACATTCTGTAGAGGTAGATCCAGATTTTTTCGGTTGACTGCCTTGAAAATGATAATAAAATAAAACAATGTTCGCGAAATTGGTACATGCATTTAGATAGGATAATACCCTAGAATCTAGATCCATAGGGCTGGCTGCAGGCAAGCGCGGCCCATGCATACCCAATACATTTCCCATTTTCTTCGGCAATCTCGGTAAACGGTAAATGATTATCGCATGAGGAAATTCGTATTTGACTTTCATGAATTTGCTGTCGTAACGCTGAAATATTGTAAAATAAAATTTAAGAAAGCAAAATAAAGTTGCTTGGTAAAAATTATTTTTAATGCTGATCTATCTTGCCATAAACCATAAAGCTGGCTTGTCTCTAGATTTCTCTCTATTATTGTCTCTATTATTCTGATTAACCCTCAGATTACAATAATTTATACACTTTGATCTTAGCCAGAAGGCCGAGAAGTGAATTACAATTAAGTACATAATATGTATATTTCCGAGGTGAGTCTATTATTTTGCCTCGATATAATATACAACTGGTACCTCTCTACAGAAATGCATCCTACGCGAAAAATAAAGAAAATTAATTATTGAACTAATTAAGTACACCCCCGGTAATCATAGGTTTCCTCCACAAAATCCAGAATGACTTAAATTTTCCTATTTAAGTACTAAGATACTTCTCAATAACATTATACGGAAAATAAAAAGCATGGAAAATATAGTCAGAGACGTAAAAATTGCTTTACAAATCTATTGAATATTGAATAGATTTGTAAAGCAACTAATTAAGAGCCCGGGTTACCCTCGAAATTCTCATGCATACGTAATACCAAAATCATTTTCTCATACGAAAATATTTAACATGTTTGAGTTATTTTTCAGCTTAAAATAGTAATTACCTAGGTTCCTGTACAAAAATTAACTTCAAAATATTTAAACACTAAAAAAAATTTTTTTGTGTATAATTTTTTTTTACTAAATTTATAATATAATATTAAATTTACTACAAAATATTTCAACTCTAAAAAATATTTCTTAGTATTCAAATATTTTGTAAGTAGTAAATTTACTATTTATTTATATATTTTTTAGTGTTTTACTCTATTTTTTAGTGTTTAAAAATTTTTTTTTTGTGTTTAAATATTTTGAAGTTAATTTTTGTTCAGGAACCTAGGTAAGTAATTACTATTTTAAGCTGAAAAATAACTCAAACATGTTAAATATTTTCGTACGACAAAATGATTTTGGTATTACGTATGTATGAGAATTTCGAGGGTAACCCGGGCTCTTAAGGCGCTTTATTGAAAAAACTGTCCTTTTTGACGTAATACTATAGGACCCTCAGAAATGTTACAAATCTATATTATCTTCATAGCCTTATCTAGGTTTGAAAAGAACCAGAAACACGATTAATGTATTTTGCCTCGATACATTTCTCGATCGAAATGACCTCTTAAAAATACGAAATTTGAAGATTATTTTTAAACGAAAATAGATGTAATGTAGGAAATTAGTCTAATTGATAGACACCTTTGCAACTCAAAATCGTATAGAAGCATTTTGCTTAAATGCTCCTAGTTATTTTTTAAATAATTAAAATTACGTTTTTCGCATGTTTTCCGAGCGCGCCGATAGAGTCTGGCCACAGCGTATTCACGACTTTATAGTCATACAAATTAAGTATAAAATTGCCCTTGCGGTAAAATTACTTTCGATAAAGCGGCTTAAGGACACCCCCGGTAATCATAGGTTTCCTCCACAAAATCCAGAATGCCTTAAATTTTCCTATTTAAGCTAAATACTTAAATACTTCTCAGTAACATTATACGGAAAATAAAAAGCATGGAAAATATAGTCGGAGGCGTAAAAATTGCTTTACAAATCTATTGAATATTGAATAAGGATGCCGACGCCACAATAGACATAACTACGACGCGGTACCGACAATTGTGTCGCCATTGGTGTCGCCATCACAGAAGATAAAAACATAGAAGTGACACGAAAAAGCTAAAGGTAAGCAGCTATTTTTCGTAAAACTGAAAACATCAAAGAAAAGAAAGGAACCCATAAAAAAGAAAACAAAAGGTAAGTAGCTGTAACTAAGGAAAGATTTTTGCCCCCTTTTTCCTTTTCTCTAAAATTATTTTCATTTCAGAGATCAAAATAACTATTTCCAGCAATTTAAAATGTAATTTATATAAAGTGCAAAGTATTGATTCCAATTTCCAACGTCATAAAATTGAACTACACAGACAATAGACATATTATAAGTAAATATATATTTTTTAAATCTTTAGATGGAGTTTTGGAGGGAACACAAAATGGCACGTTTCTGGAAATGGAATCAACTATCACTAGCCTACACTACACGTCTCGTGCACGATAACGAATATCTAAACCAATATCGGTAGACATTAAAAACCCAGTTAACACAGTTTTAGGAAAATAATACAAAAACACAACGTCTCTTTCACACTCCCGGCAAACCTCTCACTAAAAATGTTATAGGACTTGACAGTCGGTGTACCTCTTTATACTATGAGTCCTCATTCTGAGGGCACGGCGCGGCGCGGAGCACGGAGGTATTAGCTCCGTGGCGCGGAGTCAGCGTTTGTCGGCAATATTATCGGCAATGTCGGCGTTGTCGGCAATGTCGGCGTTGTCGGCAATATCGGCGTTTGTCGGCAATATCAGCAATGTCGGCGTTTGTCGGCAATATCGGCGTAGTCGGCAACTTTGTTTGCTAATAGCCGCTGAGATAGCACGTAATGCATAGCTTTTATTTTGAGGCTAGATATTATTTGAGTTACATTGTGGTTTTGAAACTGTGTGGTTTACTTTTCAGATCACCTTTTCCCTAGTAACGACAGTAGGAAGTGTAGGTACTCACTAAGTATGGTGTTCTCAAAAGGCTATGCATATTAGGTACTCATTAGTAGGTATTACTAGCTATTTGGCCGAGATTTGCTCGGTATTCGATAAAACATGAATAAAATGACATTTTCTAAAAATGATTCCTAGCTAGATCGATTTATCGCCTTCGAAACCCCCTATATACTAAATTTCATGAAAATCGTTGGAGCCGATTCCGAGATAGGTACAAGAATAAAAATATACAAGAATTGCTCGTTTAAAGATGTAAGATGAGTATCTAGTGTAACAATTAACAAATAAAGTGATAATACTTTAGAGTTTAGAGTTTAGGGTGTGTACATATCCCCTATTGTTAGTTTAGTTTACTGTAAAAGTAGCAGTGCTCAAAGAGCAACTTTTTTGTGATTTGTTAAGCAAGCGCTCCAGCGTCATGAATTAGCCCATACAAAAGTTCCTACTAGCTCTTTTAGCTTCTTTTTTTGTTTACATTTCATTTTTTTTTTAATTAAGTACACACTAATTTAATTAAATTATCTTGCATACACGTTGGTATAAAACCATAACAAACACGTGAATTTCGGGCAGAGTAAACTCCAGCTAAAGTCCGACAACTCAGTTTTAGATAATTGGCTCTATGAAAATTGCAGCTGCGGGACTCTGTGCCCAATGTTTATTTGAGTAATAGCATGTCGGCATCCCTGAATATAATATTATGTGTCTTCATTATTTTTACAGTAGGTACGTATTAGCACGATTCACGGTAAAAACTTAATAGTAGCTATACTAACTACATAGATGACGCTCGCAACCAGTGTTGCCAGATTTGTTTGTGTGTGATCTACCTAGGGTTGCCAGCTCCAAGTTTAATTTTTAGAGGATTAGGTAGGACGAAATAAAGGATATGAGCAGTAGATAAAGGACATTTTTTTGCAATGAAATATTATATATGCGACTTTAAGAGCTTCTTCGTTTTCTATAATGAAATGATAACATTGTTTACGTGGCATTTATTTGTAGTTCTGCTTTTACAGACTTTATCTAACTTATTTCGGTTCTTGGTCCACGTATTCATACACAAAGAAAAAATCCTTTCAGCTCGAGCTTTGGAAACTGAGACAGAAAAATCGAATTGTATAATTTTTAGTAGACACTAGATATAAAGGACAAAGTATTGTTCTCTATTGAACATTTAAAATTATAGGACAAGATCAAATATTGGGTCTAAAAAAGAGGACGTCCTTTAAAATAAAGGACGTCTGGCAACCCTAGATCTACCCCTCTAATATTCAGTAATCAATATTGCTATACTGCCCTCTACCTTCCAAATATTTCTTATCTTCATTACGCACCTTTCTTTCTCAGCACACTGCACACGATACGTTCGGGCTTTCCCCGAAAAGCGGGACTGATCACTGAGCCTGTCTGGTGTCCCGCGCGGGACATTTAATTTTGATGAAAAAATCGGGACGTCTCGCCAGAATCGGGACGTCTGGCAACGCTGCTCGCAACGTTGCCAGACGTCCCGAGATTTGAAAAAATTATGAACGATCACTGACATAGTATGTACTACGTACTAGACTCGACAACGCAACGCAATGCTTGGTCACATTCAACGTAATCTATATAGCAGCAGTGCACTTAGTCGCCCGCGAGCTCTCTGCGCGCCAGACGTACAACAATCAAAAACGAAACCAAAAAAAGTCGCAAAAATGTCTAGTTGTGGGTTAAGATACTGCAAAAATTATGCCAGTAATACTCCAAATGCAACGGAATAACATTTCATCGGTATTAGCATTCTTATTTAATTATTTTCAATTAAAATACGAACATTCAATTACTAAGCGAAGACGCGCGCCATTTGCATTGACATAGAGTAGTAGATTCAGAGTGGAATGTAGGCAGAATACAGATCTATGTTAAGACGACGATGAATGAAGTACTTACGTAGACGAGTTTGTATTTTGGTAATATTTAAAATATTGCGTACATTATACATGCGTACATTACAATAATTTTATTATGGTACATATTTGAAAATATTTAAGTAATTTAAATAAGGTAATTAGCTATAGTGGACTATGGATCCATACTTCATTATTTTTTTTATAAAAAAGTGAATTTTTATTTTTATTTTATCCACTTACTCAAATAGATTCTGCATTCATTCGAGTGTAGGCACAAAACTGTGTCACTTCTGCGGTACTGATCTATAACAATCACCGCCCGCCTCTTTCGTTTATTGCGCATGAACCGTACATAATAATATTATGAAAAGTATCCTTTCCCGGGACTGAAAGAGACAAAGTATCTTCATACCAACAGCAAAATCGGTTTGGGCGTGAAGATCAAAGTCGTTTTTTGTTTGTATTACATTACACGGTAAACGCTACAAGATACATACTTTTTTAAGTTTCCCATGTAAATAGGTTTATACTTACTTGAAGTGCGGAGACAGAAACCCTGCTCTATAAAAAAAGCGCCATCTATTAGTAATTTTAAGAAGCTTTTTATTTTATAAGACACAGTGAGACAGATGACGCTTGTAATTCACGATAGTTCTGACAAGCGACCACAGATGTCTCTGTTGGTTGGTAATCGAAAACTCCCTGATATTTATTAATTTTATTATTCTGCGTCCTGCGTTCGCGAATTGGGATTATGTGCAATAAACAAACATTATGATTCTACGACTTATTAACATGGATTTTATGTTTTCTATTAAAATACGATTCCGAAAATACCCAACTCAGGCCAACCTAAGCCTAACCTAAGAACAAAGAAAACACAATATGAATTATTTTATTTCATATTTATTATACAGATATACATTGGCATATAAAATTGTCTAATGACACTATCTAACAATTAGAACTATGCAAATTATTCATAATCTTAAGGGCCTGTTTCACCGCTTCCTGATAAGGCTATCCACCACTTAACTTGAGAATCTGTCAAGTTAAGTGGTGGATAGCCTTATCAGGAAGCGGTGAAACAGGCCCTTAGTCTTTTAACTGAAAAAATAAAAAATCATTCAATTCAAACATGAATTTATTAATATTGCGTATTGTGATAAACATCAACATTAAAAAATTTATTCACTGTAAAAAATGAGAATTTCTTCTACACCATAGTAAATTATTTTTTTTACATGCAATTTTACGACTCAACTTTCCGACCAAAAAGATTATGAAACGAGAAATATGCAAATCAAGTGAAATGTTACGTACAAAAATTAACTAAATATAAATACAAAAATTCTATTTACTGTGCATAATTAAAAATAAAATTTCCAGTAACATTAACTATACTAATAGTTGAACATACATGGCAGTATATAAATAATATGGACGCGATAAAAGAAAAGTAAATAGCATTTAGCATTTCTCAGTTTCATTGGTCCGAAGAACAAAAAGTATAATATCACAAAGATATATTTAGACGTGACTGTTCAGACATTTTATACGAATTTATTTTAAGGAATATCCTCTTGGTCATAATATCAGTTGCTCTACCTGTAAAACAAAAATAAAACTTTTTAAGACACTAAATCCTAGATTCTAAAGTCTAAGCCTTTAACTAACAAAAATAATATCCACACTGCGTAGGCATAATAATAATAATATTTACACAGCTGACACAAGGCATCTTAGGCTTTGTCCACATTTATATCATTTTGCTACGCGACACAAATGTGGACATAGCCTTATAAAGGGTCTGCGTATTGTCAGGTATATTGAAAGAACTTGTGACAGACAAAGCAACCTTGCAAGTTCGCGTTCTATGCGAATATTTTTTCAGTAAGACCTTGCAAACAAGTTGTAAAAGAGATAACATGAATTACAATCCCTCTACATACCCAGCCCTGGATTTATAAATAGGCCGTTATCGGCCATGGCCTAGGGGTGGCAGTGTTCATAGAGTCCCTACAGATTACGTACATGGGACGGCGGATATAAAGTTATTTACTTTATTAAAAAATATAAATTCAGCACCATACATACCTCTTTTTGGTTGTGGACTCCTCTTTCGCTTTTTTCTCTGCTTCTCGTCGCTTAGCTGCCTCTTCTCTCTGCTGACGGATGATGGCTAGCCGGGCCAGATCTGCCCTCGCCTGGTCAGTCTTGCCCTCAGCATGTGCCTTCTGATAAGCTGCTGCAGCTCGCTGGCGCTCAATTTCTTCACGTTCACGCCTGAAAAGATTAATAATAAGTGTTACATTTTGATAGTATAGTTCCCTGTGCCATTGATGGTAATCACACAAACACATTTGCCATAAGGACTTGCCAATTCCTTGGGATGGGAGACCGACTTTTTACATGCCTATCCGACGCATGAATCATCTGACTTGTCAGCCAATCAGGTGATCAGCCTGCATCATGAAGCTATAATAGAGAGGAGCTGGCCTAAGCAACTGTGCACTGTGATTTTCAACTAGGTCCTGACGTCATCGTTGTGGGCGGGGCTTAAGTCAGTTGTTTTCGGCGTTTGTCAGGTGCACACGTCACGAGAATCCCAATAAATTGGTGTTTTCTGCGTTTTTAACAAGGAAAGGATGAAGTATTGTGTTTTACAATGTCAAAGTTACTCAGACAGACGTTCTGATAATATAAATAACATCACATTTCATCCGTAAATAATTTTAAATGTAATTTAAATACAAAAGTTCTAGAACATTTCATCTTTCAGCGTTAATTATACTACTTGACACTAGATGGCCAAACCTTTGAAAGATAATACAGACGTAATTGCGTTTAATTTTGCATAAGTTTATTGCAATTATCATACTTGAATACTTTAAATTGTTATACACTTTGTCTTCAATACATTTAATAGCTAAAACGGTACTTATATAGCTTTTATTATCATAGTACTTATAAAGCGCCATCTGTCGACATCTAGGATAACTATTTGAAACGTAACAATATGTCCAGGGCCGTATTTAGAATTAAATTATTTTTTAAGGGTGGGTTGCACCAGAGGCGTGGTCAAAGTTAAGGTTAAAGTTATAGTTAAGGCTAAATTTAGCTTTAACTTTAATCTTTACTTTGACCGGCGAAATTGACAGATGTCTGTTGCGTTTATTTTTTTATTCAAGCTTCAGGTAATGAGATTGAAAGTATAAAAAAATATTATCCATAAAAATCGTCAGAAAAAATATTTCTTTTAAGGGGGCGTCCACAAATTACGTGAGGTGTTTGGGGGGGAGGGGGTCGAGTCAAATCTCATCTAATCTCACGTTGGGGAGAGGGGGGATCTCGGCAAATCTCACGTAATTTTTTCTCAACAAAATAATACTATTTTAGTCCATTTCATCCAGATTGTATGTATGCTTAAGATTTTATCATAATAAGCGTAATCGTTATACGATGAAGATAATTCACAAATTCGTTCGAAATAAAATGTACTGACTGTCAAACGAAACGTTTTCGTAAGAAACCCACATTTTGAAAAATCTCACGTGAGATTTGTGAATAAAATCTCACGTGGGGGTTGAATAAAATCTCACGGAATCTTACCAGAGGGAGAGTGGGGGGGGGGGGTCAAAAAATTAAAAAAAAACACCTCACGTAATATGTGGACGCCCCCTAACAACACAGTAAATTTTCAGGAAAAAATTTAACACCATGTTAGGTGATTTGACATGACTTTAGGGTATGGTGGAACGCTCGATAGCTCTAACAGGCCATTAATTTCTGATCTAACAAGCCATTCTTTATTTAACATTGCTTGATGAAACTGGGTCTTGACCAGAGATTTGACATTTTGCACTGTAGTTAAAGTTAAGTTGGTGCAATCCACCCTAAGTATCACATTATCAGTTTTGTTTGCTAATGTGGACGCGCGCTGACATAAGCCCCTCTAGCATACGCCAACGAGAAAATTTTGTCTACACGTTTTATCGATGTTTGATTGCTTTTCTCTTCATCTCTATTGACCCTAACATGTCATACATTTTTTCTCGTGTAGATCTGTCGTCAAAATCTATCGACATAATGTCAAAAAATGATTTTGACATTATGTCGTTATCGACAATATAACTACACACGAGAGTGAGATATCTCGAGATTTTCTCGTTTGCGCATCTTAGGCTTAGGCCGGATGGCCAGTGCAGCCGTAGGTAATTGATCGTACATTTTTCCGGGATAAGACAGACAGACAGACAGACGGACGGACGGATGGACGGACGGACGGACGGGCGGACGGGCGGACGGACGGACAGACAGACACACTTTCGCATTTATAATATTAGTAGGAAGTATGGATTTAAAAATCAGTCAAAATGCTAACCCTAATTTTATTGATGACCTTATTATTCCTAATTCATATACATTTTTTAAAGTTCTGAGTACGTCCCATAATATTCAAGACAAAATGACATCTAGTGTAAGATAGCTGAACTACGTAGTAACATCAACATCGACCTAAGCTAGTAGTTTTGCTTTTAGCCGATAGATGAAATATTGAAAAGTGGGCGGAGCTTGACACCCCCTCAGTGCCCCTCACCCCGCAAATTGTCACGTGTCGTTTCTTAAGGAAACTTGATTATGACAGCTCCTCTCTATTATAGCTTCATGGCCTGCATTGTCCTAACCAAACTTGGAAATAACATATTTCAAGAGCCACACTCTAAACCACTGGACCCCGGAGGTGTTGTAATTTTAATAATCCCATACTTAATATTATAAATGCGAAAGTGTGTCTGTCTGTCTGTCTGTTACCTCTTCACGCCTAAGCTGCTGAACCGATTTTGCTGAAATTTGGCATGGAGATACTTTAGAGTCCTAGGATACATAGGATATTTTTTGTCCCGGAAAAATGATGGTTTCCGCGCGATAAACGAGTTTTGGCGCAACGGAGTTGCGGGCGTCATCTAGTATTATTATAATAATAGAATTATTACCTGGAGAGTTGAGGTTTTTCAGCTTCACCGATGGTATTCAGATTTGACAACTTCTTGTTTTTCTTCACAACACGGTTTGGATTTTCTACTTCGATGAGACCAGAAACACCTTTTGCTTTTGTGGGGTGCTAAAATATAGTATTATATCCATTATAAACAAATTATAAATAAAAATAAAAATCTAACATCACTGAAATTAATTCATATTATATTGATGGTAGATCTGATTTGTTTGGGTTATGGAAAGAAAATAATACATAACACAATAATTAAAGACATAATATTAACTGATATAACTCAAGGAAATAAGGTAGGTGAACAATCAACCTGTGACTGAATATCTCCGGTGGAACGAGAAAAACAAGAAATGTTTGCGTCTAGTTACTTGTTTACTTATATTAATCCTTCGATTGCCAATTCTTGGAAATCCTTTGTTATCGCGGCCCACTTGGGTTGGGGTTGATTTACACGGATGACTAACGGGTCAATTTTAGTCGCCCGGCAAGTCACCAGTCGAATCGCCTGTCCAAGTCGCCACCCCATTTACACATTTAACAAAAATCGCCTGTGACTAGTGCTGACAAACTATCAATTTGCAGCAAGCGATCGCTTGCGACTGAGGTTTTGCACGGTCGATTTTAGTCACCTGTCGCATGCGGCCAGTGGCCGCACGACTTTAGGGCTTGCGGCTTTAGCCGCATGCGGCATAGACGAATTGTCATTTGGACGGGTCGATTTTCGCCGTGCGACGTAAATCGTGCGGCTTTAGTCACCAGTGTAAATCGACCATTACGGGGCTTGATAGGTTAAAAGTCTGCATGTGCTATTTTTGTCTGTTACTTCTAAATACTACTTGTTGTTTATTGTGTATATGTTTTGTATTTAAACTGATTACTTATATAAATCCCAATGAAAAATAGCCTATTCACACACATGACACAGCACCTACTCAATGCAAAACAAACTATAATTTTAGTACTAGCAATTATTATCCGGAATGCCACTATATCTCTTTAAAATACTTAATAAACATTGTGTTCCTGCTTTATTTACAAAGGCCATAACATGATGAAAATATGCACCAAACCCGCTTTTATATATAAGTTATGTCTTGTAGATTTATTTAAGTACAATGTTCAGCACACGGACTTAAAAAAATACGGACGTAACCTTGTCTAATCCCGAGTGAAGCATAGTAATGGCCGCCCGTGTAGGATGTGTGTATGTCATTCGCGCCGTCACTCTATGTACAATGACAGCTGGTTGTAGTACCTAGTTGCGTGAGTGAGTGTCAGTCACGTGTAAAATAAACGAAATTGTGACGAAATTGTCGTACCTTGCATGCTTCACCTCTTTATAGTGTAATGCTCTATCCGTATTTTTTATTACATCCGTGGTTCATTTTTGTTTTAAAAAAGTAAACTTACATCGTCATCTGAATCGCTTTCTTCACTTCCTGAGCCAGATTTATCTTCTTCTGACTCATCACTCGATGTCTCATCACCATGTTCCTTTCTCCACCTTTAAATTGATGAAGTGGATCAGAAAAATTGAACTTTACAACAAATAAAAAAGTAGTATAATGCAATAGCTACCAAAGAGTAACTACTACTAATATTATGTACTCAGTAGTAGATCGTTTTGCTTGGGACTACGTCGTTATGAATAGGTTATTATAGTTTACTACTGAATACAACAAAAATGTATGAAATCAATCTTACTTTTGCTTGAGCTCCTCTTGCTTGCGTTGTTCTTCAAGTTCCTCGGGACTCGTGAACTTGCGATTACGACCCTTGTGGTTAGTATACTTTCCTGCAAAATCATTTGCACACAATTATTAATTTTGCCGACAGAGAAGCAACAAAGAGCACATTTTAATAACATTGTATGACATTGAGGGCGAGCGACTGAATCCTAAAAGAAACTTACCACGTGGCATTTTTATATAAGTTAAGTTCTTGAGGGATTTTATATATTAGTAAAATATTAATAAATTATAACAATTTGTAATTTATTTAACTATAAAAAGCAAAATTGAACGAATTTAACATTGACGTCAGAAATGCGGAAAACGAAAATTTGACATTTGAGTTTCGACTTTTTTGACAGTCGAGACAGTCGAGTGTCAACTGTCGACAGATTTTAATTAAATACTTTTTTTATTTGTAAAACTTATCAAGTCATAGATTTTTTTGTAAACTGCCAAATCATGTCAACTGTCTTTTCTGTCATCTAATTTTTTCAATAATGTCCGGTGTGCCCTCAGAACAGGAAAAGGTGTGCCAGACAAAAAATAAATCAGACCGTATGCCATGTGACTTTTCCAATGCGCCAGACAAAGGCAAGCATACATTGTCATTCGCTGGGTTATGAGCAGTGGTCGGCGTAGGTAGTGCCATCCCGCGGGATTCGTTAATCGCGGCATAACGTGGACATGCCTCTCAATCCCGCGATTTTGGGATTCGCATTGAAATAATATATAATCGGAAATACATTCAGAATTTGATATTTAAACAACAAATATTGTGACAAACGTAAATAAAGAAATAATTTGTTAGTTTTTTATTTATTTATCATAATTATAAGTTTTATATGATATTAACAAATAGTAAAAAATTAACAGAAATGTGATTATATTTATTTGGATATAAGTAGTATATCGAGATCACTTTCAGGCTTGCCTGTGTTACCTACAAATAATTTGATTGTTTAATTATAAAAATTCATTTAATGTTTATCAAATATTGACTTTCTTTTAAAATATATTTAAACAACAATAAACAATAATGAATTCGCTTAGTGGCACCGTTAAATATTCGACGCAAACAACCGAGCGATCATTCGCAGGCAACACAGGCAAGCCTGAAAGTGCTTTACGATATACTACTTATATCCAAATAAATATATCATTTGTATATCATATGTGTGGATGCGATAATTCGGAACGTGGGATTTTATCCCGCGATCCCGGAGGTATGTCCATGTTAACATATACAATTGAGGTCATTCACCCTAAATGGCACTACCTACGCCGACCACTGGTTATGAGTTATGACTTATGACTTATGAGTTACCTACTTGTGAGTTATGGCTGGTTTACACGTATTAAGTAGATAAGTAGTAACTAAATTTTAACTTAATTTGAGGTGCCTGCCCGAAATGTGTCAAGTGACAAGCCCCGCCTGCAAACTTAACAAAAAATAGTCAAAATTCAAATTTTCATGCTTAGTAATTTTATCTTGCTACTTGCTACTAAATTTTGTGTTTACATGCAATAAGTAACTTAAAATTAAGTTAAAATTTAGTTAACTACTTATATCTACTTAATACGTGTAAACCAGCCCTTACGGTCTACGGATATTTTTTTTGTAGCTAGATGACGCTCGCAACTCCGTTGCGCAAAAATTATTTTATCGCGCTGGAACCGTATATTTTTCCAGGATAAAAAGTGTCCTATGTCCTTTTCCGGGACTCGAAGTATTTCTATATCAAGTAGCAAAATAAGTTCTGTAAGAGTAAACAGACAGACAGACATACTAATCGCATATTTTATAATATTAGTAAGAATTAGTAGAGATAAATTACTACGATAACATGTCGCGCCCCTCCAAATTACTGTTTCATTGTGTATAGTCACATCCATATGAAAGAGTTTATGTTCTCTGGGAGAGCTTTTTCTGGCAAGACGATCCTAGACAACAATTACGTTTAACGTTGTAAATCCATACTACGGCAACAGTCTAACACAACAAATTCCAATAATAATTTAGCTATACTTAGCTTGGTACTCACATTTTTTTTTGTTTATTTTTAGTCGCTTTTTAACAGCTTGGTAACAATTATTATTACAGTTTAATTATTGTGGCATTTTATTTTCGTGGTTTCGTTACTGCAACTTTGTGCTGTCTCCGCCTTGAATGGGAAGAGGATTTAGAATTCTTCATACTTCTATCTTCTTCTAATTAATTTCGTTGCGGGTCCCAACTCCCAAACCTTTGAGCATGTCCTTCGGGCTCCCTGAGATCATAATTCATATCAAATGGCTTTCGTAGTTGGATACCGCTGTCGATCCTGGGGGTGTGCCAAAATCTTTTCGTTTTCGCTTCGTTATAGAATCGCCGGGGAAAATGTATGAAATTGACATAAGCGTTTGTTTATATAACGTTGACGTTCGACTCGTCTTATGTCAATTCCATACATTTTGATCGGCGATTCTATAACGAAGCGAAAACGAAAAAGTTTCGGCTAAATGGCCTGGTGATTCAGGAGATATATCCCGTCTTCTAGTCTATTCTCTATCTCCGTCACATGTTCCTTTCCCCTGTCGTGTGGCGCCCATCCCCTGTCCTGTGGGCTGCGGCCCCCATCCCCCGCATCCCACGCCAAGCGGTCTTCGAAGAAAGAATTTTTCAAAACGATATCTGTGGTTCAAGCCCCGCTGATAAATGTTACAGTGTTAAAAGAGCTTTTAATGTTCCTGGATCTTTGATGTAAATTAAAAATTTTGTGTGTAATATAATATTAATCCTTTTCCAAATAAAGTAGTCGTTGATGGGTATTCAATTTTCTAAATCTCGATTACAATACCATACATTCTCGCGGACGAAGTTGCGGGCAACAGCTAGTCTGCAATAAAAAATATTCTAAGTATGTCCTTTTCGGAAATGCACACCATCAGTTGTTCAAGTTCATAGCATTGGATTTTGTTTCCGATATTAGTTAGGCACGGCATGTAGTTAATTCAACAATAATTATCTGTATACGCGTAAAAATAACTACGCATTCCACGATTTTCGTGCGACTGTGGTCATGATCAGATTTTAATTTAATGATATTGAACTTAAACCTCAAATTATTGTTGAGGAATTGGGCATCCATCCAGGAAATGTCAATAAGCTCCTCTAACATAGGTAATTAGGCATAATATTATGTACCACTGTATGTACACCGCTTGTGGTAAGCGTATAAAAAAACCCGACAACGTAAAAATTCACAATTTTTAAAAATGTAGCCATTGTCATTTTGGGTTTATTTGTAAATTGTGAGTTGTGACCACGTTGTGACATACTTATTTGCTAAAATCAAAACCAAGTATCTAATGGCTGGTTTGCACGTATTAAGTTGATAAATAAATAAAAAAAAAAAAAAAAAAAAAATCCATTTATTGCGGACTATTACAGCCCATAGAGGTTAGTATTAACAATAATCTTATTCCTATGTTAGTAAAACAATACACATTGGTTTTTAATTTACTTATCTATTTGCCGTATTTGCGCCACGGTACCGGCGCACTGGGGACATGGACATGGACGTGCTCCCAGTGCGCCGCTATCACGCCGTCGGCTTGCCTACATATCGCCTTCAGTATGCTGTTGTCACTCCCGCGAACCCTGTACTTCAGTGACGCAGTGCGCCTACGTAAAACTGACGGGAAGTCGTCAGTTCTAGCGTCAGCGAACATGCCAGATGCACTGCAGTATCGCGGGAGCGCCAGCAGCATCCTGAAAGCGTTATTGTATTGGACACGAAGAGCGTCAAACGCCCGCCTCGTATATGCCACCCACAGGGCGCAGGTATACAGTGGTTGACAAAAAGCTTTAAATAGTGCAATTTTGACCTCCACTACACCGCACAAACCGGCGGGCTAGCATATTGCAGCGCACGGCTAACGCTCTTCTTGCCCTCTCAATATCATCATCATCTCTGAGGTCCTCGTTTACGATATGTCCCAGGTATTTAAATTTCGTTACTATCTTAAGATAATCAAAATTAAGATTACATCCTATACAACAACATGAGAGTTTTGAAAATCGGTCTACAAACAGCGAAATTATCATCAAAAACATCTGCTTCGATGCAAAATATCACGAAAAGTACCAATAATTGGGTCATAGTGTGATGACTCATGGTATAATTATGGTTGTGATGATGATGATTAATCAAATTGATGTATTAGCTTATGATTTCAGTTGTTTAAACAACACCGAAATCCCTGAACCTGTACCTATAAGCATTCAAAAGTTCTGTTCGGTACCTTCGGATCCAGGGTATAATCTGGTGCGAAGTCTTACTTTTTGGTAGCATTTACCTCGAATGCTTCAGAAAAAAACGAAATCACTATATGTTTAAATATTCAAGGAGTCCCCTCGATTCCTCAAGGATCGCATCATCAGATCACCACTTTTGTGAACATGGTACCAAATTCGAGTTAAACCCTATACAACACAAAAATAATTTTGAAAATCGGAATACAAACGGCTGAGTAACGGTTGAACATACAAAAAAAAAGATACATACAGCCGAACATAATTATTACCTCCTCCTTTTTGGGAGTCGGTCAAAAACGAAAGAGTACACAAAATGCTAGATCGAAATAGCCAATAATTTTCGAGAAATCGGCGCGTGATTGCTAGCGTGGGGTGTTGGGGCACCCCTGTTACCATCCTAGGGTTAATAACCGATACTGTCTCGAATAAGTTTTTTCGCCATAATAACGCGATACCACCATACGGCCGACCGCTTAGTAACACGTCTGTATCAACCGCCGACTTCCCGAAGTAACAGAACTGGTCACTCACGGTGCTTAAGTCAGAGATTTCGTAAGGCATCAGCCAGGTCTCCTGCAGAGCTATTATATCAGCTGTTTTGCTCGTCGACCGAATGCAGTCTATCGATCTTTTGAATGACTTACAGTTAAAACTGTACAAGTTCATTAATAATTTATTATTGTTATCCTTAATACTTCAGTCGGAATTTCCAGGAATTGCTATTGTATTCTATTGTTGTCGCGATCACCGGTGCTCGCGCGGGGCCTGAAGGATTAATTTTTATATCCATAATTATAAGGGGGCGTCCACAAATTACGTGAGGTGTTTTTCTGCATATGAAAGACGGGCGTGAGTGTGAAGAGAGCAGTGGAAAAGAGAGTACGGGCTCTTAATCGTTTATCGATAAAATCTTAAGCATACGTACAACCATAGAACCTACATGCGATGGACCAAAATAGTATTATTTTGTTGAGAAAAAAAATACGTGAGATTTGCCGAGACCCCCCCCTCTCCCAACGTGAGATTAGATGAGATTTGATTCGATCCCCTCCCCCCTAAACACCTCACGTAATTTGTGGAAGCCCCCTAATTAGTCACTAAATTTTAACTTAATTTTAAGTTATTAATTGCATGTAAACACAAATTTAGTAGCAAGTAGCAAGTTCAAAAGTTAAGTAAGTATAAAGTCATAAGTTAAAATTTAACTGACTACTTATGTACTTAATACGTAACCAAAAACCAGCCATAAGGCCACTTTAATTTTGCCGCCCCTAATCCCTATGTACGAACTCTGTCAGCCCCCCTTGGACGCCATATGTGATAGGACGCTGCCGCCCATAGGCCATGGCCTATACTGCCTAGTCCAAATCCAGAGCTACATTCATGGATTGACAAAATCATCCCTTCCTTTTGGCTTCGCCGTAGTCGGGTAAGAATAAATAACATATTGTAGGATACAAACAATCCAGTCTGACGACCTTAAGGCCTAGTTACACCTACCCAGGAGAGTGGCGAGACTGTACCCTCGCCCCTCGGCCGAGCATATCTATAATAAACATGCCGAGTGCTGGTAGCTCCAACTTTGTATACCTCCTAATATTATGACGTCACAATAGCAATTACATGCCATAAGAAATTATCAGGATCCATCAGCTCCCTGCATTGTTAGCGTAGATTGCCAAAAGAGATTTGTTTTTGCTACAATCAAGCGTTTACTTCAATGTCTGCTAGCGATGCCCTGGTATAATTAGTGGTTGGGGAGCTACGAATAATAAAAACTATTGGGGATTGTTTTTCTATATTATGGCTTTCATTGAGGAATGGTGAGAATTAAGATATTAAGTGCTTATCCTAGCCCAAGGGTTTTAACGCACAGGTGAGCGGCGATCAGGCCATTTAGCCGAAACTTTTTCGTTTTCGCTTCGCTATAGAATCGCCGATCAAAATGTATGGAATTGACATAAGACGAGTCGAACGTCAACGTCATATGTATTAACGAACGCTTATGTCAATTCCATACATTTTCATCGGCGATTCTATAACGAAGAGATAACGAAAACATTTTGGCACACCCCCCAGGTGACGCGTCACACTGCAATGTGAACTGACCCTTACACGCAACAAGTGACGACAATATCCAATTAAGATTTGAGTATAGTCTTCAGGATACCTACTCGTTGTGCCTAAAATTCACTACTTAGATTGTGTAGTTAAATTACCTATCTAACATAACCATGATTTATTTTAAGTCAATTTTAAGTTTTAACATTTCATTAAAACTACAATTTCCTGAATGGTGTCAAGCAAAGCTTCATTCACAATAAGTAAGTATTATTTAATGGAATTAGCATATTTTTTTTATTTCTATAGTATTTTTATAAGAAATAGCTGTTTATGTTTTTATAACCATTGATGAAGCTGTCGAATAACTGTCTTTTATGATGATCACCTTACTGTTATGATTGAGTAATTATGATCTTACTGGATTGGGTATAATAGTAATTATAATGTCAAAATGTAGGTAATGATTATGCAAATCAGGAAATAAGTAACTCTGCGCGCGATTTTAGGGAAATCCCAGATACCTCATAGGATCATGATTTCTGAAACAGTACATCCAATTTCCAAATTTCATACGATAAGGAAATATAATAACGAAAACTTACCTGTCTGTCTGCCCTCTTTTCGATTATAATGCTGCAGCTTGCACCTACTGACAATATTAATTGACGTCCCTTTCCCGGGACTCAAAGTATCCCCATACCAAATTTCAGCAAAATCGGTTCAGCGGCTTAGGCGTGAAGAGACTTTCGCATTTATAATATTAGTATGGATAGACAAGTTTTTGACAGGGAGGCAATGACCGCTACCGCCATGTTTCACGGAGTACAGTATAGATCACAGAAATTAGATAGAGATCTGTGATATATACTTTGATAACTAAGAAAAAAAATCGTCGATAGAAACGAATTTCGCCGGAACGCGTAGCCAAATACGACTATTTTCAAAATTAATTCCGCTGGCTGCTCTTGTTCTCTACACTTTTGAAGAATGGGTAAGTATTTTAATAGTACTTCCACAATAAAAACTGCTTGTGTTACATGTGATATAAAGTAGGTTATGAGTTATGAGGCATGGGCGAGGCCGCCAATTTTTGCTGATTTTGCAATTATTTTTCTCCGCCCTTTGTATTTTAAAAAGTATTGTGTTTATCGTGTGTTAATCTTATGCTCGAAAACTGATTCTAACGAAGAAAACAAAGTACTCAAGCATGCATTAGAATTATTTGAGTTCCAATAATAGTCTAAAAAAATATTTACAATTAAACATAAAAAAGGTAAGAAAATAGTTAAAATATACAATCCGCCGTAAAAGAGGTGCACTTTAACTGTCGCTGTAGCAGTAAGTATGACAATTGACAGATTTTAAGATAAATTGGATATGTTATGAATACTTATTTAAATGACTATTACCTCATCTAATTCTTATAGTATTTTAAGATAACTCTTTTTATAAACTTTTTAAAATCAAATGAATCGTTAGAAACATCAATTCTACCCCAAATTTTAAACGTCATCAATAATACCGATTTATTGTTATCGTTGGGTGTTAGGGAAGGTAAAATCGGGAGATGGCAACGCTCAGTTTTTACGTATTCTATGGAAAATCTCGTAATATCAGCCATTTCTCGACAGTTCACATTTGAACCTCAGTCGGAATGTGTACACAGTTTTTTCAAAGGAAGTTTTTTTGTGACACAAATGTAAGTATTACTGTTTCACATAAAACTATCAATGCATCATGTGAGTCGTCAAAAGGGCCATGTTTGGGGCTATAATAAAAACCACATTGTGTATTATTTACAGAGATAAGTTTGATTTTCTCAACTACGCTACCATTTTGGTGCTTCAACGTCATATTTCTCAACGCTATGATAGCGTAGAGGAATAAATTCGCTACAATTTTGGTGCCCCAACGTCACAAGCAGCGTAGATATTCGCCAATTTTCTTTCTCTCGCAAAATTTTTCTGCGTCATATCAGCAAAAATTGGCGGCCTCACCCACATACGCTATGAGTACCCACAGAAGCGACGTCGCAGAAAAAAAACCCTTTATTTATCCTTACGCAGGCGGGTAAAACGAGTTGAGCTATGAATTAACAAGTTCTGTAATTATACCGCTTTGCCGACTCTCATCCTACCCCTACTTAACTTACGAGTAAAAAAATCACTTTCTTGTCAATAAGTAAGTATATTTTTTTCTGAATCTCAATAATGATTGATGGATGACAGCATAATGGTTTTACAATATCGCAATAAAATAAATAGTTAAGGTGTAGCATTTTCGCTAGGAGCAAATTTTTGAAAAATAAATAGGTAGAGTTAAAGAAGCTAACTATGAGTTAAAGAAATATGACTTTGTATTAAAAAATCTATTCATGCAATATTATGATACAACATTAATATTATAAATGCGAAAATATTGTGTCTGTACGTTTATTATATCTCCTCACTTTCATAATAAGTATACGACTTTGATGAAAAATGTGGAAATACATAGCCGAACATTTTCCGGAACTTAAATTCCGGAAAATGTATGGCTTCCCCAAACAAAAATGCCACAAATACAAAATCTTGAACCAGAGAAAATCTTAAGTTATTTATTACATCATTCATAATAATATTAGAAGTGATGAAATAAGATTATAATATTATGAAGTTTCATAGTTTTAGGGGCCACATTACTTCTCCTCACTGAACGGATTAGCAAATATATATTATAATTAAGCTAAAGATAAACGGATTATCTAATTGCCACAATTATAATCGCCTTAAGGACGATGGGTATAAGAGGCGGAGGATGTTTCGCGACCGACCATACATACTTGGTCGCTTCGCAAGGACGCTACCCCATGACTTACAGACGTAGTGTGTGTGTGTGAGTGTTATAATCTAGGTGAGTTCTTTTTTTAAATATTATTTTTTATGGAAGATAAACGGTTAGGGTTAGGTTTAGGAAATCCTGAAAGACGTGAATGTAGTGTATAAAAGTGTTTTTTATTGTGACTAAAAATATGTGCATAAATTGCCAAGAAATATTTTATTTAATATTATTTATTGTAAGTTAATTAAGTAGCTAATCTAATGATTAGCTACTTAATTAGTATGCAAAGACATTATACTTAAAACGACGTCTTTGGAGTTTGTTGGTATGACAAAGTTCTAAGTAGTGTTTCGCTCTACGAGTATCGCAAAAGTTGGAACAGATTTTTGTATTTGTGCCTTTAGGATAATGAATTATTTCTAATGACGTAAAATTTAGAATACTAATGTTAAATAAATTAATTACTTATAAAATAATAATATTATACAGTTTATCTAAGATTTTTCATCAATGATTGTTGAAAGATTTTTCATGCTATATTTTTTCATATTATATTTTAAATTATTCCTACATAAGCCTAAATAAGGCTCGATATTATAAGTTTTAATAAAAATATTATGTATTGAAATAATTACACACCTAGAGGTAGGTAACTACTAACTATATAGGTCTACCAGAATCTGATGGCAAAAAGTGAGAAAATAAATTGACTCTAGCAATACCGGGGTAATAGGAATATTAAAATATTTTCATCCTTTTTTATTTTCTATTCCTTTAGCGGCTTATTTTGTGTGTGAAACATGAAAATATAAAAAATTATCCAATGATCAAGGATATTTTTTGAAAATCTGCTGTCAAAAATTGCCATCAGATTCTGGTACACCTATAGCTCCCTAACCGGATGAACCGACTTTGATCTAGTTTTTATAGAGCGGACATAATCGAGAGATTTTTTGTAGCTTACTTTTTACCACTTAATAATATTGTTTAATAAGATAATAGTAAACTGTATAAAAATGGGAAAACTAGCTTTAACGGCCTCACTCAGAGACATTTAATCCTTCAGGCCCCGCGCGAGCACCGGTGATCGCGACAACAATAGAATACAATAGCAATTCCTGGAAATTCCGACTGAAGTATTAATTATGATTAAACTTTAATTTAATGAAGAGCTCTGAGCTTCACTGATAGTGTATGGGGATTATGTCAAAATCCTCATATTTTAATTACAGTTATATAATTTATATTGCCGATTACCGCCATGATTGCTAAGCTACAAAAGTTGAAGTCGACCATAAGCAATCGTAGATAAAAACCTCTCTATATCTGTATAGCATCCCTCCATCGGGACAATATGTAGAAGCCTCATTATAATACCAATTCAGTACAATACCTTATATCCCTGTTCCAAGCATGTTCCCACCTTAACAGCGTCCATGTCGATGGGGCGATAGCATCCAGACTTGTTATAACATAGAGCCTGTCGACAAAAACTCGCCAGCTATTTATAAAGCCTCGTTACTGGAATGAAGGCTACTTTATCTACTTATAAAAAAATGGCGGAAAATTTCACAGCGTAGGCACATCAAAATGTATTTTTTTAATGTGGTAATCTTGCAAACATGTCAAGTACACATCTCGCTTGTAGAGTTACTGGGGTCTAATAGTAATTCTGAGAGACAGATTAACGAAATATTTGGTGTAATTATAGTAATTAAGAATTTCAAGTAGGAGATACTTACGTTACAAGACGATATAACAAAGTCAGGGGCGTTCGCAAGTTTTAAAATTTAAAGTTGACATTCGAAATTCAAAACTGTAGTTATCGGAGTCTATGAAGAGGGCAAACCTAACTTTAGAAGTTGCGCACACAACTTTTTTGGGCTCCGTGCCTTCAAAGGAAAAAAAAGGAACGTAGTTATGAGAATACTTGCGGACTTACTACAAAAGTATGGAGTGTAGATGGAGGAGAACTATCTTATATGGGGGATATTTGAAAAAGTGTCCAGCTGTACGCAGTAATTAACAGTTGAAAGTGGCGCTAGCTGCAGCAAAGGGTATGGAATGAATGTAGCCGTTGGTGACAAAATACTTAATAAATAAATAAAATATAATATAACAAAATAAATTATACCAATATATTTTGAAAAATATAACCTAAAATAGCTGAAATAAAAGGCTAAATGATTTAAATTTTACCCTGTTGCTACTGTAGCGCTACTCTAATTTAAACCATAATTTAACGCATTTCAGCGGACACTTTTTACGTAAGTACAGAGATAGTTCTCCTCTATCTGCACTCCATATATAAAAGATTTAAACACCTGCAGTTGAATAGTTGATTCTACGAGTTGAGTAGAGAAAAATTCAGTACAAAATAGTCTCAAAACAACTGTTCAATAGACGTTTAAATTGTGGCAAGACCGTTGATTTCTAAGCTAAGAACACGTCAACCAGTGTACATTTTTTTTTTTATTATTAGCCAAACTTTCGCCAAAACTGATTTTTTCAAAACAAGTCTACATAATATTATAAGTAATCAATAATTACAGAAAGAAGTCATTTGAGATCTTCCAGAGAATTTTATTTTAATTATTTTTAACAAAAAATTAAAACCGACTTCCAAGGTAAAAACAATATTAATAGCATCCTTATAATATGAACTAAAAAGTATTAAATAATTTTTCCTATCTAATATGTAGTGCCTTTTCCCGAATTCGGCTAAACTTCAACTATTTCTGTACTCAATCTTCATCATTTTGAAGTCGGTACCAGATATAGCTGAATCTTTATTTCTTTGACAGAAAATTTGAAACTTTTGGAACTGGCACCGACTTCAAAATTATGAAGATTGAGTACAGAAATAGTTGAAGTTTAGCCGAATTCGGGAAAAGGCACTACATATTAGATAGGAAAAATTATTTAATACTTTTTAGTTCATATTATAAGGATGCTATTAATATTGTTTTTACCTTGGAAGTCGGTTTTAATTTTTTGTTAAAAATAATAATTTCACTCTTTTTAGTTACCTAGTAGGTAAACTGTTAGTGCCAATTCAAATTGTATAAAAAATAGTTTCATATTGTCTTCACTAGATGTCACTGAGGCGCTCCTGTGTCGCGCTATCGCTTGTACGTAGAAGTTTTATATAGGTAGTTGTAACTTGTAACAGATTTTCGTTGTGTTGTTGAAAGTTTGTAAGCAACTGACGTCTGACAACTCAACAGTGAGCTTGGTGTGAGCAGTGAGCATTGAATTGACAACATAAATCATAATATTGAGTGGTAATTGATCTCGTATAATTGTTATTAAAGGTGAACGCAGATTTGGCCGCACCGCACGCACCGCAGTCGCCGCATTCGCAATTCTTCATATTATTATGAAGTTGCGAAGACTGCGGCGCGGGTAGGTAGGTATGCGAGCTTGCCTATAACTTCATATAAAGAATTCCGAATGCGGCGACTGCGGTGCGTGCGGTGCGGCCAAATCTGCGTTCACCTTAAGTTGACCTCCGTCATAGTCCGCGAATTTATAAGTGGTCGTCGGTGGTACTGCGTATATTCTACGTATCTTTACAATTTGTTAAGACTGATATGAGTCATACGGCATACCCCAAGGCCCAAATATCAGGTAGATAGATAAATTTAAACAATACATTTAAAAAGATCTAAGTGAACACGTGCTGCAAAATGCTCGCAGCGCGGCATCACAATAGACATAACTACCAGTACTTCGACTGCTATGAGACTGACGAGTATTAATATCTGTCGTTTCTTTCGTGTTTCGCCAGGATAAGTTAAAGGCTGGCGCGCTGGCTGGTATAATTTAATTTTAAAAATAAGATTTTGAAATTGAATTCTGATAGTTTTCTTTGCATGTGCCAAAATATAAACAACTAAATTTGTAGGTTACGACCCTAGCGACGACTTTTGTCATAATACGTCAAACTTAAAAAAATTACATCAGTTCTAAAGGCCTGTATTCACTTTGATTAGTGCAAGTGCAAGTGACTAGTAATTGAGGCAGTGGAGTGCAGGTGTGTAGTGCAAGTAGTGTCCAATTCTTGTTTAGTGGCTCTTTAGTAATTTAATTTAGTAAATTCAGTAGTAGCTGTCAACACGAGCGTCCAAGTTTCAAAAATAAAACTGCCATTTTGACATGTCCTTCATTTTTAATATTGGTTTTATTAAAAACGAGCTTTTGCCCGCGGCTTCGCTCGCGTTAAGAAGTATTGTTTTATACAAACTTTGATCCCCTATTTTCACCCCTTGGAGGTAGAATTGATCAAAATCCTTTCTGCCTCATGATGATGCCTCATGATCAAAAACCTGCATGCCAAATTTCAGCCCGATCGGTCCAGTGGCTTGGGCTGTGCGTTGATAGATCAACATGTCAGTCAGTCACCTTTGAGTTTTATATATAAAGACCACGAAGTATTTTTATATGTCCTTTCCCAGGACTCAAAGTATCTCCATGCCAAATTTCAGCAAAATCGGTTCTGACTTCTGAGGTATAAACGTGAAGAGGTAACAGACAGACAGACACACATTCGCATTTATAATATTATTAGTATATTAGTAAGTAATAAGTATGGATTAGTATGGAAGTAATTGAAAGGGTGTCCTTTTGTACTTTTAATATGTATATTATTTAATAATGATATACTATATCTATGGACGCTTCACACGACACACCACGTCAGTCTGGCCCATAAAGTTAATATACCTAGCGGAATAATAGTAACAATCTCGAGCTGTCAAACGAAACCAAAATTGGTTTTCATCTGTCACGCACTTGCACTCGCAAAAAATAGAACACGCTTTTAATCACGTTACTACGCAGCCGACTAGTCACTTGCACTAATCAGTCGCTGTCCACACTTACTTTCTACTAATCACTCATCACCTGTACTAGTCACCTGCACTTAATCACTAATCAAAGTGAATACAGAACTAATCACGTTACTACGCAGCCGGCTAATCACTTGCACTAAACAGTCGCTGTCCACACTTACTTTTTCCTAATAACTAATCACTTGCCCTAATCACTTGCACTTATTACTAATGAAAGTGAATACGGGCCATAACTTTTTCCTAATAACTAATCACTTGCCCTAATCACTTGCACTTATTACTAATGAAAGTGAATACGGGCCATAAGTCGGCATACTCTATCATTCTGTCTACTCTGGCGGCATGCCGCATGCCCTGACATTCCAGTTAGAACTTGAATACGATGTTTACGTACGCGTCGCCGCGCGCCGCCGCGCGCCGCGCGGCGACGCCGTTGCCTCTGCGGCGCCGACCGCCGTGTATATTAAACAGCCTATAATAATTGGTGTTGTTATGTACATAATTATTATTATTGTATCCATACCTATGCCTTGTACTATTATCTATTTTGTGCCATGAGACATTGGTGATCTTAACACGACGTGGTAATGGTGATGATGACGATGATGATGATGATGAATTTGAATTGCATGGTAGCATATGCTTTCTGTTCTTAAAACAACGCCGAAACTCCCAAACGTGTATCTATAAAGAGTCAGGAGTTCTCTCAGCATCTTCTAAACCATGGTATACCTTGACCCAATATTTGACTTTTTGGTAGCATATTCTTAGTACACTTCACATAAAACCAAAATCACCATATGTTTCCATATAAATTTCGAGGAGTTCCCTCGATTACTCCTGGATCCCATCATCAGGTCACCACTTTTGTGAACATGGTACCAAATTGGAGTGAAACCTAATACAACAAAATAAAAATTTCGAAAATCGGTTCACAAACGGCGGAGTAATCGTTGAACATACAAAAATAAAAAAAATAAAAAAAATATCCACAGCCGAACATATAACCTCCTCGTTTTTTGGAAGTCGGTTAAAAAATAGAGATGACTCGAGGGTCTTTTCGCTTTTAAGAACGCTCTTAACTATAATCTTACTTGTTTATTTACTTGTGCTATCTTAAAAGCCTCAAGTCTTAACCCTATGGTTAGTGCTCTACAAAAACTTATTTTATAACCTAGATTTTTATGTTCCCTTAATTCTTTATTTATTTTCTATATACAATATTTATTTGTAAAGGAGGTTTTTCAATGTTTTCAAAATTCTCGAACAGATTCTAGTCCTCTGGTAAGTGGTAAGTATATTACTTTTTGAGAAAACTTTAAAAATTGAGTATTTATTTTAATAAGGTTTGCCTAGTCATATGAAATTATATCAAAATATAAACTGCGACATAATTATAGCTATTAAAAGAAGATTTTGCATTTGCGGTTTGCTTTTTATTCATACGACATCATTTGTTCGTTGACTTCAGTGACCACAAAACTATAATTTATAAAAAAAAAGTTTTATAAGTAGACTTGTAGTTTTGTTATTCGTAGGTAGACTTCCTATTTCAGAAGTTCAACTTTAATTTGGCTTCTGAAGTTGTACGAGAGTTGTACCATCTCGAAGAATTTGACTCATAGGCAGATGAGTGCAGATCTAAGTCATTTGGTCGGATTATAACAATTCAATAGTCTTGTAGGTTTGACATAATCACATAACGCGACCATGTTACGTAGGTACGTAATCTGCCTATGAATAACTTCCTTGATAGTTTAAAATTTAGTTATACAGGGTGCAATTAAACCTTCTTGCCAATTTTTTCCAGGGCTTAGGTATCATTAGGAGAGTCCATTTAACCAAAAAAAATTGGGTGTTTTTTTTTTTCCAATGACATATTTTATCCCATTTAATATCGTTGCAGAATGGTCACTCGTGGCGCAGGGGAATGAGAGGGGGTGCGCGGGATGAGGCGCACGCGCGGGGGCACGTCACGCGCAGCGGACGCATCGTGTCCATTAATTATTGTAGTGTTTTTAGGATAACTTTCGGAAGCTATTTCTCAACATTTTAGTACTGAGTGACTATAAAAGAAAAAATACGTGTATTTTTATTTTTAACAAAGATCAATACATCAAAATTTGGCAGGAAGGTTTAATTGCACCCTGTACATATATATTTAGTACTTACCAATTTTTCCCCTTTTTAATAAACCTCATACATCTTGTTATCTTTATACATCCAATTTGTAGGCTACTGAATATTTATTGCGTTTAATTATTATGTATAGTCAATATCTGGATTAAAATTGCTTCCATTATGTCAGCTTACTTAATGAAAATAGTTTATGAAGTCGGCAACAGGTGCATAACTAACTTCACACTTTTTATTGTGTAATTATTTATAGTCTGCAGAAAGATATTACCTGCAGGCATAATCAAGAGGAAAACCAGTCCCAGTTATAGTTAGTTGAACTTCAATGGATGAAACGGTACAGGTACAAACAATAGTCGCTACTACATAGTATTATTATAGGTACAGACGCGTACACGATTGCGTGAGATAAAACGCAGAGGTATGAGAGTCAAGGCTTACAAAAGTTTGCCACAAAGGTATCATCGCGATCGAAAGTAAGCTACTCGTAAAAAATAATCACAGCCAAACATAGAACTTCCTTCTTTTTGAAGTCGTTTAAAAGTAGGACTTCGGTATGGCCGGTCTTTTATTGAATTTTATCTAATTATTAAAATATAGCATTGCTGATTGGAGGATCAATCAAAAGTGCAAGTGAAAGAGTGAATAAACTTGCCAAAACCCCCAGAAATCATCATAAACAAAAAGTGAAACTGTCTATAAACAGTAGTCTAGTGCAGTACTATCTATAAATAAATAATAATTACGTTTCCGCTGCACCCGGATCAAACAGCTGTAAAAGACAAAACAAACCAAATGTAACTTGTACAGTGTACCTCCTCATAGCCACTTAATATGTATGATTGCAAACAGTAGGTTTTTGGTAGTCAAGTGGGATGGTAAAATTAATATAATAATATTATTATTGTATACAGTCAATCAGTATTTAATTTTATTTTATTCTGACAAACGAATACATGGAATTTTATTACCCACAGACTGAAATAAAAAAAACCGGCCAATTGCGAGTTGTACTCGCCCATGAAGGGTTCCGCAGCAGCAATAAGGTTTATTTCTATAAAATTAAAAGGTTTTTGATTTATTTTTATATTTTAGTTGATTTAATGAAAGTTAAATTAAGGTTTACCATTTATGACGTATAAAAAAAACTACTTGTTAGATCTCGTTCAAAACAATTTTCGTTGGTAGTTTTTATAATAATGTACATCATATATTTTTTTTAGAATTATCATACTTTAGAAGTTAGAGGGGGGGACACACATTTTACCACTTTGGAAGAGTCTCTCTCGCAAACTATTCAGATTAGAAAAAAATGATATTAGAAACCTCAATATGTTATTTTTTTATGCAATAAGGGGGCAAACGAGCAAACGGGTCACAAAAAAAATAAAATTAAGACGATGTACCTACTAATAATTAGTAGTATGTAACATAATTTTTCAAGGAACTATGAAACATTTATAAGTATTTTTTAAGAAATAATATCAAACGTAGAAAAAATGTAGAGTCCCAGCTTTTGATCTTTGCCATGAAGCGAGCTTTTTCACGGCGCATTTTTTCTTTTCCTTAAGCTTTTACGAATTATATTTCATGTAATTCACTAGGCCTTAAGTCGCGCCATATTTTTTTTTGTAAGCGGCCAGAATATTTTTTTCTTTACCACCTGCGTATTCTATTAACCAGCCAGTATCTCTGACAGATGTAAATGGGCTCCCGTATTGAATAACTTGAGTTACGACTTTATAAATAAGATATTTTTGTCTCAAGGAATGTAGTTTTTGTAGAGTCAGCAAAGTTTGCGAGTAGAACACTTGAAATAAAATATTATTATTTAACACACCCGTAAATAATTTGGTTTCTGTTAGTTAAAGGAGAAAATGATTTTTTTTTATAAGCTGTACAGTGTAACGCTAGCGTTATTTTGACAGCAGACAAAATCATATAGCGTTTTCGGCATCTAGAACTGCCCCGGGGCAGGGCAGGTAGGGTGGGCCGAACGGATACGAAAATAGCCGAAGTTTAAATTAAGAACATAAACTACGTATTGCACTAGTACTAAGTCTACGTGCTTCGTGGATCATCGGTTTTGTTCGGCTATTTCCGTATCCATTAGGCCTGCCCTGCCCCGGGGCAGTTCCAGATGCCGAAAACGCTATTTATTATTGTGCTGAAGCCTTTTTTTTATTAAATAAGGGGGCAAACGAGCAAACGGGTCACCTGATGGTAAGCAACTACCGTCGCCTTAAATTGCTCAAATGGAATAAAAGTATAGAGATAGTCTACAAAGTACTTTTTTAAAGACTTTAAGTAAGTGTTTTAAAAATCACGCCACCAGCACATCTGCACTACATACTTAATGTAAACCGTATTTCGAATAACACAATTTTTGCTAACGAAATGGCCTTGGTCTTAAACTAGAGGTAACCTAGGGATTTTTCAGTTGGCAACCATTATAAAAACGATACAATAATATATTACATTGTTTAACGTTTGACATTGACAGGTTTGACGTTAGTTACACCAAAAGTGCATCGAAACCTTAAGTGTAGGATTAAGCTGAATCGAAGCTGCGTTAGTCCCGTTCGGTCATTGATACAGATTAATACATTTAACATTAATAAAACGGTAACAATAGTAATGCAAAATTGGCATTTGACACATTTGGCTTGGTTGCCAAACGAGTCATTGCCAAGTACCCGCTATTTTCACAAAGCAATTGTATTCTAAACGCAGACGTTCCGTTTTACGTGGCTGCTCTAAATTTTAATAGCTCTATTAATTTAATTTATTTTAGTTAAAAACTAAACAATATTGTTATCTGGGTTATCCTTAGCTATATAATTACCCACCGATACAAATTTTTAATTAATTTATTATTTTATTTGCTTTAATTTTATGAATTTGAGAAAATTTTGGAAAATTGTTCATGTAGATATTTTTTTATTTTATTTGTTAACTGTTTATAATATTTTCTTCTGACTGTACTTAACGAGTAAAAACGTAATTATATTTTTTTTTTATAAAAGATGCTGCGCTGCGGACGACTTCGTATGCAGCGCATGTAATCCTGCATAGACAGAACCGTACACTTTCTTGCGGTCCTTAATACAGGGTGTAACAAAACTAAGTGATACTTACTGTAGGGTGTGTATTGTACCTTGAGAGAGTTCACTGTGAAAGTAGCAGCTATGAAAGTCCAATTTTTTTTTCACTTTTGTCTCATTGTGTATGGGAAAACTCGAGACTCTCGGGCGCTTGCCCATACAAAAGTGAAAAAAAAATGGTCTTTCAGCGCTGCTACTTTTACAGTGAACTCTCTGAAAGACACACACCCTAAAGTGTTGTCACTTAGTCTTGTTACACCCTGACCTGTATTATATAAGTAGCTTAACACCTTCGCTGCGGCAAGTAAAATCTTAAATCTTCGTCTGGTGCGGCGGCGGCGGGCCAACGTGTGCCCCCAATGGTTTTCCCGCCAGTGCGTGGTAGGCTTTTCTCGACCCAACCGCACAAGGTTAGGTTAAATTACTAAAACTTTGCGAAAACATAATGTAGGTGTACAGTTTTTGGACTGTTGAAATAACCTTGAACGCAACTTCCCTAGATTTGATTCGCCCCGGGATCTGCCAAACAGGAAATGAGAAATAAGACAGGAAAAGTGGCAGGTCGATATCGACGTGAACCGCACTAGAAAGTAATTTTAGTAGTGATGGGAAAGACAAAAATAAGGGGATATTGAAAATATATTTTTATTTATATATTTATATTTAAATGTCTGTCTTTAAAACACAAAGCACAAAGATTTTGTTTGCAGTACGTTTTAATTTCTTTTTTGTTCAACACTCCTTATGGCTTCCTGCAGATTTCATAGCACCTTGCACAATTTTGCCGTTTAGCACTGAACTCAAAGACATGATCTTTTGTTCCCTGCTATCGTGCGTTGATAATTTTATGCAATGAATAATTATTTTTTAAAAAGATAAGCCCGACTTCAAAATTGCACGTAATTGAGAATCAAAATTCTCTGTCTTAAACACTACTGGACCGATTTTGTTGAAACTTGCGGTATTCCCTAAGTTAAATAATACCCAGGACAACAAAAAAAGAATCACTTCGATTATTGGACTAGCAGTTCAGGAGATATGCGAACACAAATATAAAAACATACATGTACACATACACTTAAGAAATTTGACACATTTTTTCAGATGCTGATATAGTCTAAAACATACCAAAACTGGGCAGTTCTGGAAATACATAATACATTCATACAGGCCGAATTGATAACCTCCTTTTTTTGAAGACGGTTAAAAAACGCGACGTACGTCAGTTACGATAGATTGCACAACACTAAATGGCGAGGCGGGCGCTCAGTGCGGTATCGGGTCGCCAACCGCCTACTTGGATGGGGGGCCGCAATAGGCCCACTGCCGCACCGAATTGATTTTTGAAACCGTCAGTGCGTGGCAGGCCGATTAAGACCTGCCTTACGTTTACGATTAAGACCTATAATTTTGAAGACAATCTCAAATATATATTTGTCTCTGTCGTACCTTTACAAACACTGAGATAATCGTTCCGCACCGAGTGAGAGAACATAGTTTTCTTCGTCCGCACTAGCTGAAGTTCCGCGGCGGGCCGATTTAGGCCCGATCCGCAGTGAAGGTGTTAATAGGTATGTCTTTCACTGTGGTTCTGTCTGTGTTTATCAAAATCAGTCTTACGTGTTATCACAGAGCTTTTTCATAACCAAAACCAGCAAATCAAAAGAAACATTATCATCATTATCTAAGGTATCAGAGTCATCTCTATATACATATTATAAAACAAAGTCGCTTTTTTCCCTCGTGTCCCTTTGTTCCCTTTAATCTTTAAAACTACGCAACGTTTTTTGATGATCCTTTCAGTCTTAGATAGCCCATTTATCGAGGAAGGCTATAGGCTATATTTTATCACGCTTAGACTAATAGGAGCGAAGAAATAGAGGACAATGTGGAAAAAACGGGGAAAATTATTTGAAAGGGGCTAACTTGAACGCGCTAATCTCATTAACTACTGGTCCGATTTGAAAAATTCTTTCAGTGTTAGATAGCCCATTTATTGAGAAAGGCTATAGGCTATATTTTTATCACGTTAAGACTAATAGGAGAATGTGGAAAAAACGGGGGAAATTATTTGAAAGGGCTTATCTCGCGAACTACTGGAGCAATTTTTATGTTATTTGGCACAGATAAGAAGTAGACCACGTGAAGGATCATAGGCTATCGATTTAAATCATTTTTTCAGTGGCTATATATTTTATACCCGTGCGACGCCGGGGCGGGTCGGGCTAGTATAATATAAGTAAGTTAAAATTGATACATTTAATATTATAAGGCGCGCAGCATGCCTATTCTATGTCTAAATTATCTTGTAAGAGTCGTCAAACTTTTGTAACTCTATCATATTCGGCACATCATAATTTATTTAGGTTGTACTGTTACAAAAACTTATAATTACCTATAACAGGCAACAATACTATTTAAATTAAGGCCAGGCGCACATATTCATAAACTAATAGCAGTAAATTATAACCCATCACCGGTGATCCCGACAACAATAGACAAAAGATTTCCAAGAATCCGCGATCGAAGGATTAAAATATGTTTGGGACAAATAATAATTAATTATTTGGATTACTTCAAGTCCTGACTTATAGGACAGGACAGGATTAACTAATCTATGTCCAGTATTTATCTCATACGTTGAAATTTGGAAAAATATATAATATTTGGAATCCAAACATTATGTTTGTCCAAATTTTTGGATAGACAAAGACATGGATCAATTAGTCCTATATAAATCTTTATTGCAGAAATCACAATAGAGCATGACAAAATTAACATTTTGTTAACTTTATGTGTCTTCCTTCACGTATTGTTATTTTTTAAATATAAAGGTACAGAGTACAGCATTTTATTGTACCTAGATCTTTTTAAATTATTTTTGTAGCAAAAGTTTTATTTTACTCTTTAATAAATCTCTTGCTCTACATACTCTGCGGCGCGCCTTAGCGTCAATCATTATGAGTATTTATGATTTTTTATCGATATGGCCTTTGATGTATGTAATCCCATTGTAATAAAGACGTACCTACTCAGGTCAGCGAACCCACCGAATGATATATTAAGACCTACATAAAATATTATTACTGTCTTTGTGAATGTTTAGATAACCCAGCGCTTTTTTTGCAAAATTTCATTCTAGTGCAATCCAGTGCCTGTTTATAGTATTCCAATAGTAATCTAGCGCTGAATTTAATCCAGCGATTCAATTCAGAGCTGAATTCAGTGATTAGAATAATATAAACCGGCCCTGGATCAATTGAGGCTCAGTTGGTTAGCGCGTCAACACTCCAGCCGGAAGTTATAGAATCCTGCCGACGCGCGACCGGACCAAAAGAAAACTTTTCTACACGGGGAAATGCTATGCGCCCGCACTTAAGGAGAAAATAGCTGCCAATTCGACATCTTTGTGCAGTTTTTTAGACGTATGTATTTAATTGATTGGCACAAAAAAAATACATGTGATTTTTGATTATATTTGGAAAAGCTTGTCGAATTTAAATAATAAAATAATGTACTCCTACTGGATGAAAAAAAATACCAAATTCACATTTTTCAGGAACAATAAACAGTTCTAACTAAAGTAATAATACAATCTATGCTTTAAAATTTTGTTTATTTGATACCTTTTACAAAAATCCAAAGATTGCCGGATTTAATTTTCGGTTCTGACATCTAAATTTCCCATATTTATTTTTTCCTGTAACAAACGAAAAATGTATCCACGCTACCGAGTGAACACTTAGCATCTCTGTCTCTCTGGCATGAAAATCGACACAGGTGCGAGAGTGATGCGAGATCAAGGTCATTGGCAGGTTTGACGTTAGTTACACCAAAAGTGCATCGAAACCTTAAGTGTAGGATTAAGCTGAATCGAAGCTGCGTTAGTCCCGTTCGGTCATTGATACAGATTAATACATTTAACATTAATAAAACGGTAACAATAGTAATGCAAAATTGGCATTTGACACATTTGGCTTGGTTGCCAAACGAGTCATTGCCAAGTACCCGCTATTTTCACAAAGCAATTGTATTCTAAACGCAGACGTTCCGTTTTACGTGGCTGCTCTAAATTTTAATAGCTCTATTAATTTAATTTATTTTAGTTAAAAACTAAACAATATTGTTATCTGGGTTATCCTTAGCTATATAATTACCCACCGATACAAATTTTTAATTAATTTATTATTTTATTTGCTTTAATTTTATGAATTTGAGAAAATTTTGGAAAATTGTTCATGTAGATATTTTTTTATTTTATTTGTTAACTGTTTATAATATTTTCTTCTGACTGTACTTAACGAGTAAAAACGTAATTATATTTTTTTTTTATAAAAGATGCTGCGCTGCGGACGACTTCGTATGCAGCGCATGTAATCCTGCATAGACAGAACCGTACACTTTCTTGCGGTCCTTAATACAGGGTGTAACAAAACTAAGTGATACTTACTGTAGGGTGTGTATTGTACCTTGAGAGAGTTCACTGTGAAAGTAGCAGCTATGAAAGTCCAATTTTTTTTTCACTTTTGTCTCATTGTGTATGGGAAAACTCGAGACTCTCGGGCGCTTGCCCATACAAAAGTGAAAAAAAAATGGTCTTTCAGCGCTGCTACTTTTACAGTGAACTCTCTGAAAGACACACACCCTAAAGTGTTGTCACTTAGTCTTGTTACACCCTGACCTGTATTATATAAGTAGCTTAACACCTTCGCTGCGGCAAGTAAAATCTTAAATCTTCGTCTGGTGCGGCGGCGGCGGGCCAACGTGTGCCCCCAATGGTTTTCCCGCCAGTGCGTGGTAGGCTTTTCTCGACCCAACCGCACAAGGTTAGGTTAAATTACTAAAACTTTGCGAAAACATAATGTAGGTGTACAGTTTTTGGACTGTTGAAATAACCTTGAACGCAACTTCCCTAGATTTGATTCGCCCCGGGATCTGCCAAACAGGAAATGAGAAATAAGACAGGAAAAGTGGCAGGTCGATATCGACGTGAACCGCACTAGAAAGTAATTTTAGTAGTGATGGGAAAGACAAAAATAAGGGGATATTGAAAATATATTTTTATTTATATATTTATATTTAAATGTCTGTCTTTAAAACACAAAGCACAAAGATTTTGTTTGCAGTACGTTTTAATTTCTTTTTTGTTCAACACTCCTTATGGCTTCCTGCAGATTTCATAGCACCTTGCACAATTTTGCCGTTTAGCACTGAACTCAAAGACATGATCTTTTGTTCCCTGCTATCGTGCGTTGATAATTTTATGCAATGAATAATTATTTTTTAAAAAGATAAGCCCGACTTCAAAATTGCACGTAATTGAGAATCAAAATTCTCTGTCTTAAACACTACTGGACCGATTTTGTTGAAACTTGCGGTATTCCCTAAGTTAAATAATACCCAGGACAACAAAAAAAGAATCACTTCGATTATTGGACTAGCAGTTCAGGAGATATGCGAACACAAATATAAAAACATACATGTACACATACACTTAAGAAATTTGACACATTTTTTCAGATGCTGATATAGTCTAAAACATACCAAAACTGGGCAGTTCTGGAAATACATAATACATTCATACAGGCCGAATTGATAACCTCCTTTTTTTGAAGACGGTTAAAAAACGCGACGTACGTCAGTTACGATAGATTGCACAACACTAAATGGCGAGGCGGGCGCTCAGTGCGGTATCGGGTCGCCAACCGCCTACTTGGATGGGGGGCCGCAATAGGCCCACTGCCGCACCGAATTGATTTTTGAAACCGTCAGTGCGTGGCAGGCCGATTAAGACCTGCCTTACGTTTACGATTAAGACCTATAATTTTGAAGACAATCTCAAATATATATTTGTCTCTGTCGTACCTTTACAAACACTGAGATAATCGTTCCGCACCGAGTGAGAGAACATAGTTTTCTTCGTCCGCACTAGCTGAAGTTCCGCGGCGGGCCGATTTAGGCCCGATCCGCAGTGAAGGTGTTAATAGGTATGTCTTTCACTGTGGTTCTGTCTGTGTTTATCAAAATCAGTCTTACGTGTTATCACAGAGCTTTTTCATAACCAAAACCAGCAAATCAAAAGAAACATTATCATCATTATCTAAGGTATCAGAGTCATCTCTATATACATATTATAAAACAAAGTCGCTTTTTTCCCTCGTGTCCCTTTGTTCCCTTTAATCTTTAAAACTACGCAACGTTTTTTGATGATCCTTTCAGTCTTAGATAGCCCATTTATCGAGGAAGGCTATAGGCTATATTTTATCACGCTTAGACTAATAGGAGCGAAGAAATAGAGGACAATGTGGAAAAAACGGGGAAAATTATTTGAAAGGGGCTAACTTGAACGCGCTAATCTCATTAACTACTGGTCCGATTTGAAAAATTCTTTCAGTGTTAGATAGCCCATTTATTGAGAAAGGCTATAGGCTATATTTTTATCACGTTAAGACTAATAGGAGAATGTGGAAAAAACGGGGGAAATTATTTGAAAGGGCTTATCTCGCGAACTACTGGAGCAATTTTTATGTTATTTGGCACAGATAAGAAGTAGACCACGTGAAGGATCATAGGCTATCGATTTAAATCATTTTTTCAGTGGCTATATATTTTATACCCGTGCGACGCCGGGGCGGGTCGGGCTAGTATAATATAAGTAAGTTAAAATTGATACATTTAATATTATAAGGCGCGCAGCATGCCTATTCTATGTCTAAATTATCTTGTAAGAGTCGTCAAACTTTTGTAACTCTATCATATTCGGCACATCATAATTTATTTAGGTTGTACTGTTACAAAAACTTATAATTACCTATAACAGGCAACAATACTATTTAAATTAAGGCCAGGCGCACATATTCATAAACTAATAGCAGTAAATTATAACCCATCACCGGTGATCCCGACAACAATAGACAAAAGATTTCCAAGAATCCGCGATCGAAGGATTAAAATATGTTTGGGACAAATAATAATTAATTATTTGGATTACTTCAAGTCCTGACTTATAGGACAGGACAGGATTAACTAATCTATGTCCAGTATTTATCTCATACGTTGAAATTTGGAAAAATATATAATATTTGGAATCCAAACATTATGTTTGTCCAAATTTTTGGATAGACAAAGACATGGATCAATTAGTCCTATATAAATCTTTATTGCAGAAATCACAATAGAGCATGACAAAATTAACATTTTGTTAACTTTATGTGTCTTCCTTCACGTATTGTTATTTTTTAAATATAAAGGTACAGAGTACAGCATTTTATTGTACCTAGATCTTTTTAAATTATTTTTGTAGCAAAAGTTTTATTTTACTCTTTAATAAATCTCTTGCTCTACATACTCTGCGGCGCGCCTTAGCGTCAATCATTATGAGTATTTATGATTTTTTATCGATATGGCCTTTGATGTATGTAATCCCATTGTAATAAAGACGTACCTACTCAGGTCAGCGAACCCACCGAATGATATATTAAGACCTACATAAAATATTATTACTGTCTTTGTGAATGTTTAGATAACCCAGCGCTTTTTTTGCAAAATTTCATTCTAGTGCAATCCAGTGCCTGTCTATAGTATTCCAATAGTAATCTAGCGCTGAATTTAATCCAGCGATTCAATTCAGAGCTGAATTCAGTGATTAGAATAATATAAACCGGCCCTGGATCAATTGAGGCTCAGTTGGTTAGCGCGTCAACACTCCAGCCGGAAGTTATAGAATCCTGCCGACGCGCGACCGGACCAAAAGAAAACTTTTCTACACGGGGAAATGCTATGCGCCCGCACTTAAGGAGAAAATAGCTGCCAATTCGACATCTTTGTGCAGTTTTTTAGACGTATGTATTTAATTGATTGGCACAAAAAAAATACATGTGATTTTTGATTATATTTGGAAAAGCTTGTCGAATTTAAATAATAAAATAATGTACTCCTACTGGATGAAAAAAAATACCAAATTCACATTTTTCAGGAACAATAAACAGTTCTAACTAAAGTAATAATACAATCTATGCTTTAAAATTTTGTTTATTTGATACCTTTTACAAAAATCCAAAGATTGCCGGATTTAATTTTCGGTTCTGACATCTAAATTTCCCATATTTATTTTTTCCTGTAACAAACGAAAAATGTATCCACGCTACCGAGTGAACACTTAGCATCTCTGTCTCTCTGGCATGAAAATCGACACAGGTGCGAGAGTGATGCGAGATCAAGGTCATTGGCAGTTGTCAGCGTCTTAAACCTAATACTTAAGGCCATCCCCCGAGCAAACGACCTTGACCATACATTTGCCGCGTCGCAGAGATCGCACCAAAACCCTATTTTTTACTTATCTTAGTAGTACATCACAGTAGAATATGTAGTTTATGATATTGTCGATCTATTGGCGTGTGTTTCAAATAATAGTAATTTGTAAATACTAAGAAGATGCTGAATATATGCTTGAATTTTAATAAATCAGTTTTACTTTGGAAGCTGATATCATTAGTATAATAAACAAAAATAGAAAATTTAAAACGTGGAAAGGAATGTTTAAATGCTATAGATTATAGCTGTATTTTTATTATAACTTTGTAGCTTTCAAATTACGGAATCTCCGTAGGGAAATCACTTAAGACGAAGTCGTGGGAATGAAGCAATACCGTATTTAGAAACCATGCACGCTTTTTATGAAAACGACTGTTTAGTGTTTATGTATAACTTCCACACCAGTTTCGGTGAACTTTGCCGGTTTCATTGAATTTTATAGTGCCCAAGTGCGTAGTATACAATATCACTCCCTATTGACTGGGTAATACTAATAAGAGTATAGGAATAGAGTCTATTCCTATACTCTCATTAACCAGTGCCACTGGGTAATGTTAAGAGTATAGGAATAGACACCCGTCCCACTGGGCCATTGGGATTTGGGACGGACGACCGAACGACACGACAGGCGAGACATCAGCGGGCCTACCATGAGCTCTTCTAACAGTATTACTTTAATATTACTTTTGGATTTCGTATGAGCAAACATGATCTCTATTTTTATATTATAAACAAAACTATGTTTTTTGTTTGTGCCAAATCTGAAAGTAATATTAACACGCAGGACCGACTTCTTACATGCCCCTCCGACGCATGGATCATCTCACTTGTCAGACAATCAGGTGATCAGCCTGCATTATCGAACCCACGACCTCCGAGTCAAGAGCCACACCCTAAACCACTGGACCATGGAGGCACCGTATAAGTTACAGACTCATCATATTAATATAAGGATGTTCAGTTCCAAGTGGTGTAGCAAGTACAATGACCATTTTTTGCCGTTTCATATAGGCCATAAAACACAATTAAAATCTGCTCTACATTCTGCTAGGAAATCATTAGAGTTTTTTTGTGACTCATCTATATAAGTGGTATCGTAGAGCTTATTAAACTTTAATACATCAAAGGTATAAATTGCCATTCAAGATGTTAGGAAAAAAACCGCAGTAGCTAGCTACCGGATTCGTGAGTACCTTATTTCGCGTATTTTGTGTAAGTATACTTAAATCATTCCTAGTATTTTTGTTTAAAACTAAAAGTATTATAATATTACTAGACGAATCCTGCCGTTCCGCTAAAATTTGTTTATCACGCGGCACCGTACATTTTTCCGGGATAAAAAGTATTCTATGCCCTTTCTCGGGACTCAAAGTATCTATTTCTAATTTCCATACTTACCAAATTTTAGCAAAATCGGTTCAGCGGTTTGGACGTGAAGATGGTAACAGACAGACACACTTTCGCATTTATAATATTAGTAAGGATATATTTATATTATTACTTAGTTATCTACTAATAATTGATCGATTAAACTCAATGTCCGAATTTAAAAAATCGGCGGGGCCTTTGTTTATTCAACGGTAAAGTTTCAAATTCAATCTCTCAATAAAAAAATTGATATTTTACGCATTTTTTGCGATAAAAAGTATCAAGGAGACCAATTAAATACCGTAAACTTTATTGCCAACTATTAAATAATATCGTAAGCAAATTTGGTGTTTTATGATCATACCATAATATTTTTACTTTTAAACGGCAAATAATTTCGTGAATAAAAAAAATAACAAAAAAATAGAATTTTGTATTTTTTTTGTAACGGAATAGTCAGATATATAGGCTATCCTTATTATTTAGATAAACCTGAAAGTTACCTGTTTTAGTTGTTTGTTTGGACGCGGTAATTAAACTACTGAACGATTTTATGTAATTTGGCACAGTTCCTTTTTTGCTGAAAAATATAATTGTCTTTGCGGAATTTCTTATTTACGCAAGTAGATACGCTCGGAATAAAGTTCTCCTATATTTTTGACCTTCTTTTAGTCTTAGCCACTACTTCTTCCCGAAAAAAAATATTAAAATTTAAAAATCGAACATTGACCTTCAAGCATTGAACTCTAAAACAGAAAGTGGTACATATTGCACAATACATAGAATCGCCGGATAACTCAGATAGCATCTCTTGCTAAACAGAAGGCATTGATTGTATTAAATGAGATGATAATCACGTGGGCAATTTAAACTGGATTTATTATCCGTTTGCGTTGAGTGCTCTATTAATTTTGAGGTAATTCCGAGCAGGGTTAGAATTGAATAGTTTAGGTGCATTCAGCATCCTCTGGTTGCGGTAGGTTATATCGTACCCGCAATGGAGTACCATGGGGTTTAGTGGGTACTGACTACTGGGTCACACATACCACGGCTGATAGCCCCAATCCGCCAGGGATACGTTAAGCATTTACCCAGTACCCACGTTCAATAAAAAATGCATTCTTCTCTATTCAATAGCTATAAATATTAAATAAGTATATCTTAACAGGGTAAAGTGCGTCCAAGATATTTTGATTTCATCGTCTTAACTTCGTCATCCTAAAGAGCGCCAACTTTTTGGAATAAAATATGATCACAATATTAATATTAAAATTATTTTATAAGACTCCGAATTTGCAGGACCGATTTTGGTGAAATTTAGCATTGAAACAGTCGATTACAGGTACGATTCCTGAAAAATCTTTGATCTAAATTATAAACTAAGTAAAATATTTTTTGTTTTTCTGCAAAAATTTCCGCAAAAATTTATTCAACTTAGTCTTGGTATTGACTATTGTGTGAATTCTTGTTTCTTATCAAATAATCAGTTATCACTATGTCAGCCAGAGCTTAGAAATTAGGAAACAATATAACATAGTGCAGGTGTATTAACATACACTATGACGAATCAATAAATATAATTTCCTTTACAAATAGCAAAATATTCCTCAGGTCGGTGACTTATCGGCAATTTTAAATGTAATAATTGAATGAGTGGACTCTAAACATAAAACAAACAGTGGTTAATGTAGGTGTGATCGGCAAAATAGGAATACTAACGGGTCTACGCGATGGCTGTTGTACTAAAAACTAGGTGAGGTAAATATCCTTGTTATATAAAAAAAAGAGAAGTAAATATACTTTATTTTATACCAGGATCTGACATAATGATTTCTTAAGTTTTCGCGAGTATCACTCATGATATTATAAGTAAGTTTAAACACTTACGGATTTTGTCGCGGAGCACTTATATTAATCCCGACGACGTTTCGGCTGCTTTACAGCTGCCGTGGTCACGGGCTGACTGAGGTGACAGGTGTCCAATTTCCTGAAGTTGTTCAACTACCCTACGATTCATCAATAATTTTTGTTTGCGTTCTGATCTACGCAGAACGAACTCACAGTGTCTTGAAGCCGAGGTGTCATAGATTTGTACTTTAGTCCGCCCGTGACCACGGCAGCTGTAAATACTTATAAATTATAATATCATAATTCAGCCATATTCAGCTATGACTTCAAAATGAGATTGAAAATAACGTGTTCTATCTAAGAATATAACGCATTTGATTATAACGCATAATAATTAATAACCATTACGCGAGAAAATATGAGAAATATTTTAATTCTCCATTTTACTTATTTAAATAAATTAATAAAATTACCAGGAGCATGATATCATCTAGGTATAATTGCATTATGTTCGCATGAAAATCGTGATCATATGGGAAAATGACCATAGACTATAGTAATTATTATGAACATGGTGGGGTCAAGGTGTAAAAAATATCCAGCAGAGAATAAAGTAGTTATGTATGTAAATAATTGTAAACTATTGTATCAGTAAAGTTTTGAAAAAAAACATCAAAGAAATCAATAAAGAAATGGCCAATGATTGAATAGGATAGACTATAGATTGAAGTCCTAGCCCGTATTATGTACAGACTATTATGTACAGACTATTATGTACAGACTATTATGTACAGACTTCAAAATATTATAAGAGATACTTTATATTGATAGTGATAGTAGTTACTATTTTCCGGGATTCAATGTATCTCTATGCCAAATTTAATTAAAATTGTTTCGGTGGTTAAGAAGGCAGAACATTGGACATACACACTTTCGCATTCTTAATATGTATTACTATACAGTGTGTAACAAAAATAAGTGATAATGCTTTAGGGTGTGTACGTGTTCCTTGTAGAGAGTTCACTGTGAATGTAGCAGCTCTGAAAGACGAAATTTTTTTTCACTTTTGTACGGGCAAGGGCCCGAGCGTCATGAGTTTCCCCATACAAAAGTGAAAAAAAAATGGTCTTTCAGCGGTGCTACTTTCACAGTGAACTCTCTACAAGGAACACGTGCACACCCTAAAGTATTATCACTTATTTTTGTTACACCCTGTAGAAACTAGTGATAATAATGCATAATATTATTATGTACTTACTACAAATAGTAACTAGCCTATCTGAAGATACCATGTGTGTACAGATATGGCACATAATATTATGCAAAGTACCAGAAAATTATATTACTAGAAAATTGTATTCCACGAGCCATCAGAAATTACAGATATCCGGTGTGAATACCAGTCGGAATCGTTTATACATTTTTATCTCAAAAGTGATGGGGGATAATAATTGTTACATCAGCGAGTAGGGTTGACAATGTTGTAGTTTAATCCATTATTCATTTATAAATGCGAAAATGCGTCTGTGCATCTGTTAGGGGGCGTCTACAAATTACGTGAGGTGTTTTGGGGGGGGGGGGAAGGGGTCGAGTAAAATCTCACTTAATTTTTTTCTCAAAAAAATAATACTATTTTGGTCCATTCCATCCAGATTGTACGTATGCTACAATCTGGATGGAATGGACCAAAATACGTTATACGATTAAGATCATTCACAAATTCGTTCGAAAGAATGTCTAGTGACTGTCAAACCAAACGTTTACGTAAGAAACCCACATTTTGAAAAATCTCACGTGAGATTTGTGGGGGGGTTGAATAAAATCTCACAAAATCTCATCAGGGGGGGTCAAAAAATTCAAGAAAACACCTCACGTAATTTGTGGACGCACCCTTACATCTTCACGCTTATGGGTTTATCAAGAATTTATATATAATAAGGGATTATCAAGAAATTTCGAAATTCGGTGATCTTAAAATTACAAAAAATATTGAAATAATTTTATACTTGTTATGTGAATTTTTGATAGTAAGTACTTATGTTATAATAATTTAACTATGTGGTGGTCCCCCATACCATAATTATCGCTTCATTGAATTTATCTATACAATCCACCATTAAATTTGATGAGGGAATGATGGTGAGGGAATGACGAACTTTAACTAAAACTACAAAAACACTGGCACATAACCTCAATTTACTTGTTCCATTTCGGATATACATTTTACTCCTAAAAACGCATTAAAAAGACAAATTATCTACATATATACTAAAATGCTTAATACATACAAGTGACGTGAGGTAATGATCGCCATAAATGTAACTCTTAATATTTTTTTACATAATGTGTTGTTTCCCAAACTTATTTACCGTTGAGGAGAATTCTCCATTTTGAATCATTTGAGAGTGTTGCCAGGTAATAAAAACTTAAGGATGCGTTCCTGAATATCGTACGACACGTTCAAAAATCAAATATTCGTAATAGGGTGAGGGAATGATTTTATTTGGCGGGACATATTTAAAATCAAATCATTGTTTTTATAAGTTCTTCGTAGTTAGATGGAAGTTTTTATAGACAATAACAAATATCTTTCTAACGTATTAGCATAATTTTATTATAAAGAATATTGATATATTTGAGATGAATAGGCATTTTAGTAATGTTTTTGTACTGAGGGACAAGGTGAGGGAATGACTTTAACGGTAACAAAGTAGCCATATCTTTTTTTTATTTAGAGGTATTACGTTTTATTTTTCAACAACATTATGGCGCATTTTCATTTGTCGATAGGGCCCGCATGCGGGGTGCGGGAGATTTCCCGTATGCTGTACACCGCACGAGTTAACGACCAATGAAAATGCGCCCTTAGTATAGACCGCGTACATTGAAATAAAAAAAAAGACTTACTTACATAGTTAATGCATATGACTCAGAACCAATGACTCGGGACTGAAATTTCGAAATTTGATAAGAAATACCCTTATACCACTCAACCGATTTTACTGAAATTTGGTATGTAGATACTTTGAGTCCCTGTCCCCGGAATTAGTAATATTTAAAATTTGAAGTAAATCAGTTAATAATAACATACAACTCACAGCCCTAACAGATAATAATATTATGATGCTTACTATCTGATGGGATTCTTGCAGCCTCTCAATGCTAACAGCCTGAAGGCATTTGTATCTAAAACTGAATCCTTTTAAGGCTACGCACTATTTGAAGAACATAAAATTTACGAACACTTTATTATTTAAAATATAAATATTTTATGTTTATGTAAAATATTTATATTTTAAACTTATGTTATGGCTTTCATGGGCTTAATAGATTTATTGGATAAAAGCCAAAAGGTATCCTACTAATCCAAGTACTTACACTAATATCTAAATATTAGGCACCTCTTATAATAAATGACAAGGATGCTAAAAATCGTAGATGAAGATTCGGAATGTGATTATTGATTAAAAAGGGTCTGAAACTCTGAACATACTAAGTGACGTCACAAAAAAGTCCCCGTCAAATGCCAGCACAGCAAGTTCACGGTTGTCAAGTCCAGTTGCTTACGCTAGTAACTTGAATGCCAACAAACGTAACCTTGGCCGTGAACGTATTAATACTGCAATTTAGTCATTTCACTAAATGCCATCCGCGTCATTGAATTACTTGACTCGAAACAATGCAAGCATATTAGTAAAATTGCTAATGTAGTTTTGTTATTATACTTGAATTATAAATACATAAGGTGTACTTACCTTAGGGCTTTTAAGATTTAATGTCAGTGGGTAATTTTGTAGGTTGGTACCTACCTATTTGGTAACAATATAGACCAGGGATTTCTGAAGTGGAATCTGCGGAATCCTGGAGTCATAACTCATAGGGCGTAGACCTAGAGATTTTGCCAAAAAATATAAATGCCGCAGTTACATTTCTTTGAGTAGCGCAAAAATGCGGCAAGAAAGCAGACAAGTTCCATTACGAAAGATGTTTGGGTTTTCGTTATTTCAAAAGTTTGGGAACACTTGAAATAAACCATGGATGGTCATTTTAAACCGACTTAAATAAAGGGGAGGACGTGCTTGTTCGGCCGGATGTTATTTTTAAAGACTTAAAAATAATATTATGACGTTAATTTTTCTTATATTTTAATCGTTTCTGACCTTCATTATTGCTTTACGAATATAAAGCCGCTCTATTTAGTTTATGAAAATTATGCAACATGAAGCGATAAGGGTAAACAACCTCTGTACTAGTTGCGGTTAGCATTTTTCTTATGATACATAAAATTATACCGGCCATCATCACCGCAGGAATGTAGCTACAATGCTGGAAAGGGAATCTTCAAAACCAGTTCCACTTGAGCCCTGAGAACGTCATTTGCACTTGACTTATGCAATTTTACTCTCATTGAAGTGTTGATGTACCATTATTTTCTATAAAGGACGTCGCAATTAGTAATTACACGTAAAAACCAGCGACCACAATAGCCTCGTAAAAAGTGACGTACGACAAAACGCTAATCAAAGCTTGCGATGGGCGTATGACTCGTTCATTACATCTTGTTGCATATAGAGCGAAATATTACAGACTATTTTAAATACCTAAATTAGATCGCAATCACTCGCAAAATAAATAAAGTAGCTTTTAAAATTTATTTAGGTACGTCACTAATATTTTTTCAAATAAATTATTTCATAGGATTAAATAAAGATGTTAGCAAAACATCGTTTGACACTTCATAAGCAAAGGCTTTCTGTTGTCTCAAGCTTAATAAGACTGTTTTTTGCTTGTAGTAAGTACTAAGTATTTGCCAAGTGCCGACATTATACCGTGCAACGTCCCTAGATGGTATGTCGATGATCTGAACGATTTACACGCCTCCTACAAATTGTTGCGATAAATAACCATCGATTTCTGCTCAAGTGGACTTATAGGCTTAACTTTACGAGCAAATTTTGTTATTTTAGATATCATTTGTTCATACTCGGCCTTGTCTATTTGGAATCCCTCTTGACTCACCCTTGTAAGTTTTACTCCTTTAAAATTTTCGTAAATCCGTACCGGATTGATGGATCAGATTGATGAAAATTTGACCGTGTAGCCGGTGACATAGAGATATTACTGGACTATCCATACTCAATATTATAGTGTGTCTGTCTGTTCTCTTCACGCTCAAAGCGCTAAACCGATTTCGCTGGGTATGGAGATACTTTGAGCCCCAGGGAAGGACATATTATGATACTTTTTATCCCGGAAAAATGTATAGTCAGGGAGCCCCAGAACAATTTTTTTTATTACTATCAAGCTAATTTTTTGTAAGGAGCTTCATTTTGATAAGAAAAACAACATTTTATACATTGGGAGGTTAATAGTTATAATAAATAATTTAAGTGTGACATTGTCCTACAAATAGAACAATTCGTATTTTAGGTCTAACAAATCAAAGCATGAAATCCTTTCTATCTCTGTTAGCTACCACTGTCAAGATTTTTCGCAAATAAAAATGTTGTTCGTCTTATCAAAATGAAGCTACTCACAAAAATAAGTTTGATAGTAATAAAAAAATTGTTCTAAGTTCTAGGACTCCCTGACTATGTAGATTATAGTATGATTCCCGCGCGATAAAATAATTTGGTCGCAGCGGAGTTGCGGGCGTCATCTAGTACCTATCTAATATTCTAAAAGCTTTATAGCCAAATCATAGAACACGTATCGCTACTGATTAATATGACGTGTTAATATTGTCTTGTCCCTTCAAAAAAATAAAATGTAAAATGGGGATACTTAATTCATATTTCATGATATTATCACATTATGTCATAGCCCGACTCATAGTAAACTTATTTAAGGGCGTTCCCTACGGAGAATCCGTAAACTACCGTATTTAGAGCCTTATAAACTCATAATTTGAAAGCTACAGAGTTATAATAAAAATACAGCAATAATCTTCAGTATATCAACATTCCTTTCCCCGTTTTAAATTTTCTATTTTCGTTTATTATACTCATATCAGCTTCCAAAGTAAAGCCAATTTATTAAAATTCAAGCATAAATTCAGCATCTCCTAAGTATTTACAAATTACTTTTATTTGAAACACACACCAATAGATCGACAATATCATAAACTACATATTCCCGTTTAATTATTTTTTTTAGGTCAATATTGAACTAAGTTAAGTAAAAAAATAGGTGTTCGAAACGTTTTCAACCTTTTTGGAAGTTTATTTTTCTTGATATTTTAAATATGACAAATTCTGAGATGTGACTTGTGTAGAGAAAATTGTGTATGAAAAATGGTGTATTGAGAAAGAGCTTAGAGTAAAATGTGTATTGTGTTAGAGTTTATTGTGTTATATGAGTTTAAAAGTTACAGAGATAATATGAGTAAAAGTAAATAAAGAATATTAAGAGAAATAAGAGTGTTTTCTATATGAGTTTAGAATTCGAGTTGAACTGAGCCTACTTTCGTTCAATAGGGTTTTGGTGCGATCTCGTTAACGCGGCAAATGTATGGCCAAGGTCGTTTGCTCGGGGGACGGCCTTAATTTTAACTATTAAATTATTAGGCTCACCTATATTTCCTTATAATGTAACTTGTGTTGCTAACTCTAGACTCTACAGTTATTAATTATTATCACCAGGGCCCCCGCAAGGGCAAGTGGCGCCCGTGTGCAAAAAGGATTTTGGCGCCCCTTCGGGCATTTTTAATGACTAAAAAAAAGGTGCTTCAAATGAAGCAAAGAACGAAACTTAAAAATTTATTTTGAACATGATAACAAATTATAATATCAAAATGAATTAACAATGAAACAATGATAAATTCTTGTTCACACTTATTTTAAAGCATTTTTGAAAAACTATATAGCAATTGAACATGACATTTTTTATGGTATTAGCCAGTTTTACCCTTTCTTGCAGTCTAATTTTTCTTTGCTCGCGGACCTTCGCACCAGTAGCGTTAGCACGGCGACCAGTAGAAATGCGAAAGTATAGACATACTGTGGACATAAACTTAAGGTGCCGTTCCGATCTTTACCGCGGCTAATCGCGACCGACAAAAAATCAATTAAAATGCCACTTTACGACAGACTATAGTATCTATACTAATATTATAAAGCGGAAGAGTTTGTTTGTTTGAACGCGCTAATCTCAGGAACTACTGGTCCGATTTGAAAAATTCTTTCAGTGTTAGATAGTCCATTTATCGAGGAAGGCTATAGGCTATATTTTATCACGGCAAGACTAATAGGAGCGAAGAAATAGAGGAAAATGTGGAAAAAATAGGGAGAAATTATTTGAAAGGGCTTATTTGAACGCGCTAATCTCAGGAACTACTGGTCCGATTTGAAAAATTCTTTCAGTGTTAGATAACCCATTTATCGAAAAAGGCTATAGGCTATATTTTATTACGCTAAGACTAAGAAGAGAAAAGAAATAGAAGAAAATGTGGAAAAAACGGGGGAAATTATTTGAACGCGCTAATCTCAGGAACTACTAGTCCGATTTGAAAAATTCTTTCAGTGTTAGATAGTCCATTTATCGAGAAAGGCTTTAGGCTATATTTTATCACGCTAAGACTAATAGGAGCGAAGAAATAGAAGAAAATGTGGAAAAAGCGGAGGAAATTATTTGAAAGGGCTTATCTCACTAACTACTAGAGCAATTTTTCTGTTATTTGGGTCAGATAAGAAGTAGGCCACGTGAAGGATCATAGGCTATTTTTTGTGGACTAATTTATCTGTAAAATATCTAATTTACGCGAGCGAAGCCGCGCGGAACATCTAGTATGTCATAAAGTAGGATGTTATTTGAATTTTTAGGACTATAGTCTGTCATAAAGTGGCATTTTGATTGATCTTTTCGGAGCGAAAAAAGATCGGAACGGCGCCTTAAGTTTATCTCCACAGTTTGTGACTATAGTCTGTCATAAAGTGGCATTTTAATTGAATTTTTCGGAATCTCTCTCCACCATATATCGCATAATTCATGTCCGAACATGAAAAAATCGAGAAACTACAGCCTGAAATGTTTTCGCAACACAGTCCGAATTGACTATTTATACTAATTAAATATAATATGCTAATAAAATTTCGTGTGTACCTGATGCTATTAAATTTCTTAACTTTTATTTTTTAGTTATTTTTGTTTTCTTTTTATTATTTTTTTGCCTTTGATTTTGGCGTCTCTAGAAATGTCATTTTGGCGCCCCTATAGGGTGGCGCCCGTGTGCATTGCACACATTGCACATATGGTAGCGGGGGCCCTAATTATCACATCACTATAGGATATAATATTACTTTACTTTTTACGCTAGAGGTAGCACCAGCATAGACAGTAAACAAAACGTTTTGTTCGACGTTTGACAACGTAGGTACGTCAATATTCTGATATTATGATGTGTAAAACATGTCGGTTTTGATCGGATTATTTACTGTATGTGCTAGTAGCACCCTCTACCAACCTTAGCATTCGCCATCTATACTTTAATATCATAAAGCGGAAGTTTGTTTGAACGCATAAATGGCAGGAACTATATGTACTGGTCCAATTTGAAAAATTCTTTCAGTGTTAGATAGTCAATTTATCGAGGAAGGCTATAAGCTATATTTTATCACGCTAAAGCGGGGAATTCATTACCGGGCTGCCCGCGGGCCGCCCGGACTGGCACAAGTCTGCCGCTTGCCCCTATTGAACACACACAGAACGGGCAAGTCAGTCGAATATATAGAGAGCTGCAGCTCGGTCGTGGACTCATGGACTCGATATTCTTTTTAATAGATGATAGATCAGCATCGGTATTGATTTCTTTGGATTTTTCAATAAGTTCGCTGTAAGCGGCTTTACGTAGATCGGTGTTCATGCAATCCTTGCTTTTATAACTTTTCACAAACAAGGATGCGACCGGTAAATGGAAATAAACGAATGTCAAAATTGTTTTTGTTGGTTTTTCTTAACTTTAATGTTTGTATTGTTTACAATAATATGTTTTAAAATAATATTTTAAGTGCACTCCAGTCGCTCTCCAAGGCGCGAATGACGACGGGCCGCCCGTCGCGGCCATTCATGATCAGACTTGCCCGTGCCCGCGCGAGAAAAATGCGATCCCGCGGGCAGGCTGCGGGCACGGGCCGGCGGACGGCCCGGTAGTCAATTCCCCGCTTAAGACTAATAACAACGAAGAAATAGAGGAAAATGTGGAAAAAAACGGAGGAAATTATTTATAAGGGCTGATCTCACGAAGTACTAAAACAATTTTTCTGTTATTTGGCACAGACAAGAAGTAGACCACGTGAAGGATCATAGGCTATTTTTTGTTGAATAATTCGTCTGTGAAATATCTAATTTACGCGGGCGAAGCCGCGCGGAACGTCTAGTTCCCATCAGATGTTCTAGATGGGAAGTACCTACACAAATACCATATTTTATTTGTAAGTACAGTGCTTCAGGAGCTATATCATCCTAGCTATTTGATGTAATCGCTTATTTTTTAATTTATTTCCTGGCAGCAACGTGTATTGCATATTATCTCTACAGGGTATTGTTTTGTACTGTGGTATTTTTGTCTATGTATTGCCTTATTTAATTCCATCGTACTCTAGTATTTCAGTCTATTATATTCTATTTCCTTATTTAATCCCATTTGTACTTCTAGAGGTAATGGTGTAAATATTACATAATATGCTAACTCCAACGTTGCTACTTTTGACTCTCTGGTTACTAATGTCAACAGTCTACTTGGTTAGCAAATAAAGTCTATAAAGTAATTGTGAGCAGATCATAATGGTGTAGTATCTAATCTGTTCAAACTTTGGATTATTGACACACTTTTGGATTAGGTATTGACAAACAATATAACTATTTTGCGCAAGTAGCAAATTTATGTAAGCAATCACCATAAGTAGAAACTTAATTGCTCTGTGTTAAGTTAAATCGAGCTTATAACGTGTAATCTTTGAATCTTAGCGCAGAGTATAAAGAACAAATAAAAATAAAAAACAAAAAAACCATGTTGAATCATCGCATTTCAGTCAACTAATTTACGCGTAATAAGGACTCGCGCGGCAAAAAATTCAAATAGCTCACATTGTTTTTTTTTCTTGTAATTATTCGTGGCAATGAACTAGGGCCGTCGATTTGAGCTGAAGGCTAGCTGGTTCCCAACTGACCTTTCGTTCAGGGACCACAATATCCAGAGGTTTATTACCGCGTAGGGACTCGTATCATCTTTTTATTGGTGTTTGCTGAGTCGCCTCGGACACTAATTAAAATATATCCCAGAGATAGTAGTTTTATTTATAAAGCACGCCATCTGTTGTCGAGAGGCCCCACATAGAGATTTATTTATAAAGGATTTACATAGGACACCTGTAGACTGATATAAGGCTCTACTTGCACTGTAGACTACCTACGAATAATAAAACCTAGTAGATATATTCTAAAAGCATACGGTCTACGAAGTATTTAATGAGTTTTACATTTTGATTTGAAGATTTCGTTTTAGATTTTAGGTAAGTAGGTGTTTTTTGTGCACCCCAGTAACATACCTAGCTGTTCGCAAAGCTCGAGAATCTTAACTCCAATAATTTTTGTGTTTAACTAATTTCTGAAGTTTAGTCAATAAGTTAAAAAAAATCTTAACCAATTAGACATTTCTTCGTATTATGTTAGGTACATACCTATCTACTTATATTATATGGTATAGTAAGTAATTTTCTCATGCAGTTTAATGCACCAAGTTATTTCGCGTAGGCCCAAGCACTAAAGCCTACAAGGTATAAGCGCTCAAAATCAATCTCAGCTTTACGACTTTTCGTTTTTATTGCCAATGATAAAAACGTCTTGGGGATTAAGGAAAGTACTTTTAAAATTTTACGATTGTCCAAGTGTTTGGAAAATAAAGCAAAAGGATTAAGGATAACGACCAGAGTCATACGAAAATCTATTCAATTTACCTACGGTCTACTGTCAAGGAAAAAAAAATGGAACCGGAATACACCTGCAAAACATTTCAGTAGTTTTAGAAGTATTATCAAGTTACGATTACCATTTTGGTTTTGGTACCATGTTTCGGTCTGTCCGTCCGTCTGACTGTCCGCGGTTTTGCTCAGAGACTATATTAAAGCCTACAAAGCTGTGATTCGCCATGAATGCACATCTTAATAATGCCGAGAAAATGGTATATAAAATTAAAAAAAATTACGGTACCTAAAAAAAATCACCTCGCATTGATATGTAGGGGACACATCAATGCGAGGTGATTTTTTTTCGCGTCCACCCCACCGTGTGGGGTATCGTTGGATAGGTTTTTTAAACGAGTATTCTCAGATCATATTCCGATTTAGGGATCTATTTGTGAAATAATATCAAAAACTAGCGGTACTAGAACGCGGATAGCGCGGAAATTGCGCGTGGCACGAAACACACTTGACAGGTTTTAATTTCTATTTCCTTTAGGAATATTTTATTATATTAAATAAGTGTCTAATTTACTCATCAATACAATAATTCATGTAAATTGCAAACATTGCAAGACTGACAGCGATAATTATGATGTTTTCAAAGATATCACGCAGATATGTTGATTTGTTAAAGATAATACAAATTATATTAAACAATAAATGATTATATTTTAATCACGTTTCTTAAGTACATTTTATAGTGTTAGATGACTAGAGTCTAGATACAGCGTGTAGCAAAATTTTCGGATGCGTAAACTCTAGTTCGACATAAAGCGAGTTTACATTATACCAATCGACAATCCAGTGATTCAACCAGCGTTAAAAATTGGAACGCACTAGATTCTAGATTAAGCAGATTTATTGCACTTCAATGCCTGTTTATGTTATTTCAGTGGCAATTTAGCTATTGAAATAATATAAGCCCGCCATTACTGTAATGTATCTACCTAAGCAAGCTAAGCAATAGAGAATTGACTCACGAATAAAGAAGTAGAATGTGAGAAGGATTTTCATGGAATACACTGAAATGCCGCAGTGCCCGTTTACATTATTCCAATAGTAATCCAGCACTAGATTGGATTACTGGAATAATGTAAGCCCGCTAAAATTGATACTACAGTTCATTGCTCAGATATTACAATAATCATTGAGATGGTTTGGTTTCTTAAAGTTTTTTAACCTCCAATAATTGCGTAAATTTATTATGTTTTTATTAAAGCCCTTTAATGTTTAACACAAGTTTAAGGGTTTTACTGATATGGTTAAATGTTTATGGCAACGAAGAATTCGATTTTGGATCGTAAAACACCTTTGGACAACAAATTAGGAAGTAATACTTATAATTTATAAATCCAAGTAATTTGTGGTTGCAAAAAATAATAATATTATTATATTATGTACTTACTTTTTTAACACCTACGATTACTTTTCAGAAATGATTAATTACTACTCAACACATACAATTTGATTTAATTAACGTAATATCACACTTCACAGGTTGTCTTTTGTATTTTTTTACCTTCTACCCTCGTTAACTTTTTTCTCATACAAGAAAATGTTGAACTTTTTAAGTCCTTTTTAATATGTGTAGACCTACACATATTTTATCAAAATAAAATACCCAAGCTGACTACAGCTATGTGCTACAGCTTGGGTACGGGTTTAACACAAAAATGCCCCTTCTGCTTTGATTAGATGCACAAAATCATTTTAAACAGAAGTTAAGGATGAACAAAAATATACTGTGAAAACATTGAAATGCTAAACACGAAGAAAAGTGATTGCTAATCCACTAGTATGCCCTCAGATCATAACTACAAAATGCAAAATCAATACCTTTCTTTTGCTATAGTCGGGTAAATTGAAGGCAAAATTGGCGTAGCAAATTGCAGAATGCATTGTGATTCATGGGTTATTAGCACTGACACTGAACAAGTGAGCACGTTGTTCCATCGCAGTCACGATGCTCCTGGCCTTTGGTAATACTAAAAAAACCGTTAAAGGCATTGTTGGGTAGACTGGGTACGGATGTGACAATTTTGGTTTGGAGGCCAATAATTTTGTTAGTTTTACAGCTAGCTGGGAAAATTTTGTCACAAACCATAGTTTATTTATTTGGCTACATAAAAACACCATTATATCATGCCAAAAAACGATGTATTAGTCATGGAATCAAATTTTAATCAAAAGGGAAATTGTCTCAACCGACCACAACCCAAGGACGGTTGTGACAGTGGTTGAGGTCGGTAGTGACATCTACAAAAAATAGTTCATATTATTTTTATTTTAATAAAATTCTACCATAAAACACCATAAACTTATTCTAAACAAATTCATCTAGCGTATGAAAACATAGTCTATTTTGAAACATATTCATCGACCAAGACAACGACATCCGATTAATTTGATGAATTTCGCCGTTCTCTTTAAATTTGACATTTCCTACATTTGACTTTTTCGTGAGTATTTTCGTATTGACTAATAATATTCTGCACTCGTTTGGTCTTCTGCAAGCATTTTAGGACATCTAAGACAAAAGATAGGATAAATGTAGGTATGTCACAACCGTACCCATAAGATTTGTCACAACCGTACCCAACACATAATTTCAATTATTAAACAATCGCCACGAATCGGCTAAACGATTTACGTAAAAAATAATCACTCACAGTTAACTACTAATGATCAACTTACAACAAGAAAATAAATGACATAAGTTATTTGTATACAAAAAATAGTAAACGTTATAATAAATCAAACAAGAAAACCTACTTTTGACTGTTAAAAAGCAATGTGGACCCCTGATAACGTTATCGTCAAGTGCTGGCAAAAGCAATGCTAGGAGAAGCATTCAGACTTGCAAGACGCGTCTTTTGCTCTTAGCACCCATCCCCATATTCCGCATAGTTTTGCTGTTATGACGACTGTCACAACCGTAACCTGGCACAAACGTACCCAGTCTACCCTACTCCAATATTAGGCTGATTTTAGACCAGTGATTCTTAACCTTTTAGTCATGAGGGACCATTTTAAATGTTTGTATGGTTGGGTCCACCCAGTTGTTTTACTTACCTAAAATACGGGTTGTTTGATAAAGATAACAAGCACAACTCTATAATTAGCACTATTTTTTTTTATTTGGCAAAAATCTAAAAGTTACAGATTTTAATTTAATGTGATTTTTGTGACTACATAGTCCATATTACTCTTTATTAACTGCTTCGCTGATGGCTTCGCGGACCACTTGGAATGCCTCCGCCTCCAGGGACCACCAGTGGTCCGCGGACCACCGGTTAAGAACCATTGTTTTAGACACACGCTGGTCGTCAGCGCCGATATCGAAATGTATGTAATAGATAAATTGTTACTAGAAATGACGTAATATACTAGCATAGAGATAAGTAATTTAAAGACCAAACATATATTTTTTGGAGTCCGTCAAAAAAGACAATCCTTAAATTATGGGTTCCGACTTCCGCTTCCACTAAAGTTTGAGAAACGCTGCTTCTAGCTCGTCGCTGTCCGCTACTTTCAATATCGAATATAATATTATTAAGTAATATTATTATAGTTATATATATTTGATAGGATAGCAATTTTAATGTCCCTAGATGAGTGTGAATTTCAAGAACAAAATTATTTTTATCGTCGACACAAATAACATTGTTTGTTCAAATGGTTCTACGTACCTAGTTAGGTATGTGATAAGTATTAAATAGGTTCCTAATTCCTATTTAGGCAATTATTACAGTTGTACATAATATTCTTAATTATTATCCTGCAGAGTTATGTATTTACAAATTATTTTTGTTCCAGGTAACATTAACGGGTTATGGTGTTAACGAAAATGAGAAGTTAGTCATAACATAGAAACTACATAGTCAATATGAACCCTTTCCAGAAATTTTGTTACTTCATACTATTTGTAGCGCTAGTACAATATTCAAGAAGCGATGAAAACAGTGAGTATAGTCCTGTAGAGTCCTGTTTCATGGGCGCCGGCAGGGGGGTGCCAAGGGGTGCACTTACACCCCTTGGGAATCACGGTGTCAACAGGAATTATTGAAATAAAAAGCATTTTGTAACCCTATTACCACCTATTACCATGCCGTGCAAAGATAGTTCGTAATGTTTCGGCACTCAATGTATTCTGTTGACAGTTGACGTAAATAGACAGTCACTGTTGTTCGTAAAAAGTAAAAAGAAAAGAAAGAAAACTAAAATCTGCACCCCTTGGATTTTATTTCTGCCGGCGCCCATGCCTGTTTTCAAAAGACTTGAATAAAAATATTTCTACCATTATATATCTATCTGAAAAATATCCAAAACATATATAAATATACTCAAAATAATATTTTAAATATTAAAAAATCATACAAGATATTGTATGGAACTTTTAAACTGTCAAAATTTTATATTGCTGGTGAATAATTCCGTCGTTTCTAGCCATACGTATTTCTGTAGATATACGTACAGCGTGTTACGCATTTCTAATACAGTTTCTATACCTATTCAATTTAAATATTTGTTAGTACGTATGCTAAATAAAACAATATATTTTTCAGAAACAAACACGGAACGTCAGGCTAGAGCCAAGGGGTACATGGTCAAACTTTACTCAGGAAGCAAAGCCGATCCTGTGATGTGTCCTAGAGAAGGCTTCCTAGCTGATCCCAACGATTGCTCGGTCTTCTACAGGTGTATCAAGTCCTTTAGTGACAAATACACGGTGTATAAGGTGAGACGTTTCACTTAAGCACTATTTTTGTGCTATCTAGATTCCAGCCGCAAAGTTCGAATTCAGAACTGGCAGGCAGTGCCCGTGTGTAATATTCCGGGAACCATTTGGGAATCATTAACATTGTTGATTTGAAGTTTTAGCAAAATTAATGATTATGAATGCGACATGATTAATAACTTAAACCTTTTTTCAATCTTTACAATTTTAACACTTTTAAAGTGAACAATACTTATAGAACCAACGTTTGTTTACTTTCAGTTCAAATGTGGCCCAGGAACGGTCTACGATCCGGACACAGAGATATGCAACCACGCTGGAAATACACGACGCACAGAATGTGGAGGCACTCTCAAGGATCGAGACAGTGAAAATGATATAGACGGTCACGAAATACCCACTCCCATAACAACAAAATTACCGGCAATTTCAGATAATACGACATCACAAAACTATGTCACGGCAAATAAGTACCCTGGATTCGTAAGCCCGATACCTACGTCTACAAACTATCCCATGCCTCCTGAAGACATGAATTTAATTTCGATAGAATCTTCATATGGAAATCCATTTGCGTCGACAATAATACCAGCTTATGAAATAAATAAAACACCTAGTTTGATGACAACATTATCTGTAAAGACTACTACACCTAAAGGAATTTACACAGATAACAAAGGGGAAAATAAACAAAAAGGCGACGAGTGCACCAAAGATGGATTCATGGGTGATAGCGAGAACTGTCGAAAATTTTATAGATGTGTTAATAACAACAATAGAGGCTACTTACGATACGAATTTTTATGTAGCGATTTAACGATTTGGGATGATGATTTACAAAGCTGCAACCATCCCTGGGCAGTCCGAAAAAGACGATGTGGAAGTGCCGAAGATATGTTCCCATTAGCGAATATCCCAGATTCTAACGAAGGAAACCAACCACAAATTTCATATGGCGACAAAGATTTATCAATAACAAAGGCACCAGTAAATTTTAATTTAAATGAAAATAAAACTCAAACTAGCATAAGCGATAAATATACTTTTAAACCTGTAACTGAAAACGTATTCACCAGTAGTCAAGTTACATCAAGCTCCACTAAATATCAAACTTCAACCATGTCTACAATTAAGAGTTCACCAGCCTTTACTAACAATCATTATAGTAGTCCAAGCACGTCTAAGCCCCAGATAAACCATACAGATAAAAAACCTTTAACTATAGACTCTGATAAAGACAAGATAAAAGAAAATTCTCAAGGTATCAAAAGCAATGACTGCTCCGAAAATGGCTTCATGGGAGACCCCAATGATTGTAGAAAGTTCTACAGATGTGTTGGAAGTGGAAGAGGAAGATTTATTAAATATGAATTTACATGTAGTGATGGTACAGTATGGGACAGCAATTTAGATTCATGTAATTATGCTTGGGCCGTAAAAGAATGCGGTGGAAAAAGACAATCGACTGACGAACATAAAAATATATCAAGCACTATAGTTGCAAGTAAACCAGTAGTGATAACTACAGAAACACATTCAGCTTACACTACACTCCAAACGATTGATAATATTTATTCTAGTGATACTTGTTTGTCTAATGGAATTTTTGGAGACTCTAATGACTGTCGTATATTTTATAGGTGTGTCGACAATGGACAGGGAAAGTTTGTAAAATATGTTTATAAATGTGATGAAGGAACATTTTGGAATCCTACCACTCAGTCATGTAATTATATAGATAAATCAACGTCTTGCAGTCAAATATTGGAAAACAATAAAACATCAACCAGTGAAAAAGCTATTGAACCTGTATCTATTTTACAATCAACCACAGACAGAAACGAAAATAATATCAATTATGAGACTGACTATGTATCAAACTATATGCCTATTAAAATACACACCTCGACTAAACGATCAATAAATAAAAATACTGTTTGTCAAACATCTGGATTTTTCGGTGATGATAATGACTGTAAGACGTTTTATAGATGTGTGGACGACGGGAATGGTAACTTCATGCAGCATGCTTTTTCATGCGGAGAAGGAACTGTTTGGGACTCAAGTATCGAAGCGTGTAATCATGCCTGGGCTGTAAAAAATTGTGGAGGAGGAAGATCAAGTACATCAAAGGAAAATATGAATTATCCTACTATCTCGCCTTATCAAGAAAAAGAAAATGACGGATATAATAATAATTTTAATAATATTCCCAATACACAAAGTACATTAGGATATACAACTACGTCAAAAACCACTACGCACGAAGCCTTAAAAACAACGCGATCAATTAGTAGCAATGGATGTTCCGAATCGGGTTTCAGAGGTGATTTTAATGATTGCTCCAAATTTTATAGATGTGTTGAAGACGGTAAGGGCAGTTATATTCAGTATGAATTTAGTTGTGGCGACGGTACTGTTTGGGATCCCAAAATACAAGCTTGTAATCATAAATGGGCTGTGGAAAATTGCAATTTCAACAATGAGGTGAATAATATTGATAGTGTGAGTCAAAGTACAACATTGAGTACAGCACAAACAACAAAAGTGTACCATACCACAACATCAATTACTGTTGCAAGCAGTTCTCAATCAACAATTTTATCGTCAACACAATCAGGTAGCAATGCTTGCAAAGCGGAAGGTTTTCATTTTGATGAGAATGACTGTCAAAGATTTTATCGATGTGTAGGCGATGGTAGAGGAACCTATATAAAATATGAATATACGTGTAGTGATGGTACAGCATGGAACCGACAAATAAATACTTGTGATTACTTAGAGAACACGTCTTGTAACAACACTAGAAAAGATAATACTTATGTTCATCCTACAACAACTGCAATGTCACAAAAACTAACTACAGAATCGTCACCTAAAACTGAAATGGCCTTATCTAATGAAAATATTGTATGCAAATCTGATGGTTTCTATGCAAATACTGAAGACTGCACTAAGTTTTATCGTTGTGTACGCGACGGTAAAGGCGGTTATATCAAATACGACTTCTCTTGTGGTCCAGGTACAATTTGGGTACAAGAAAACCAAATTTGTGACCATGATACGGGGATAACAAATTGTGGTACTGCTTCCACCGTAAAAGAACCTAGTTCAACGAACAAATATTCTACTACGAAACATTCGACAACTGCACCTATTTCAACAACCACTCAAAAGCAAAGCGAAGAAAGCTACGATTCTGAATGTAGTTCTGAAGGATTTTATCCACACGCATCTAATTGTCAGAAGTTTTATCGGTGTGTAAATGATGGCAAAGGTTACACAAAGTATGATTTTACTTGCGGTGAAGGTACAGCTTGGGATACAAATATACAAGCTTGTAATCACATAAACGAAGTTAAACGATGTGAAACGCACGAATCAATAAGTCAAAAACCTGAACAAAGTCCACCATTGCAAGATGAGCCGCTAGGATCGGAATCAAATAATAATGTAGATACAACCAAACCTCCTAGTTCTACTACAGAATCAAATAATAATAAAAAATCTACCAAACCTACTGTTACAGAAAGTACGACTGCAGGCACTTCTACAAAGGCTACATCAACAACAGAAAGTACAAAACCAACCAACAAAGACGAATGCAAGGAGGATGGATATTTTGGAAGTAGTTCAAATTGTAAAAACTTTTACAGATGCATTGGCAATGAAAATGGCGGTTATACTAAGTATGATTTTACATGTGGCGAAGGAACTATTTGGGACCAAACCATTCTCAGTTGTAATCATCCTGAAAATGTTTTGAACGCTTCATGTAAATCTAGTGACGACAAAGAAGAGACAGAGACATCAACATCGAAAGAGCAAGATTCATCAAAAAGTCCAGAATCGACTAGTTCTACTTCTAGTTCTCAGTCTTCTAGTACTCAACCAACAACAGACCCCAGTGAAGAATCAGACAGTAATCAATCGAATAATGATACTTTTACATGTACTGAGGCTGGATTTTTCGCCAATCCAAATGATTGCAAGAAATTTTATAGATGTGTTGACTGGGATAATCAAGGAAAGAGGTTCTCTATTTTCCACTTTGACTGTGGAGAGGGCACTGCTTGGGACCAGTCATTGTTGACTTGTAACCACGAACATTTAGTAAATTGTAGCAAACAAAATGAAAATGCAACAGATGAAAGTTCAACTACTACAGAAACGTCGACGACAGAAACTTCCACTCAGCCATCGACAACAACTACAACAACAACACAATCGTCAACCACAACTACAAAAAAACCAACAACACAAAAAACAACTACTCAACAGACCACAACACAGAAAACGACTACTCAAGAAACGACTACCCAGGAAACAACGACACAAGAACCGACTACCCAGAAAACGACAACAGAAAAGTCAACCACGCAAGAGCCCACAAGTCAAAAATCAACAACAACTACCGAACAGAGCACTACTACTGAACCAGCTACTGAACAAACTTCAACAACTACTTCTAGTACAACTGAAAGTACAACAAGTTCTACTAGTTCACTACAAGAGACTACTACCACTGAACAAACCACAACCACAACTACGGAGCAAGCAACTTCAACGACTACGCAATCATCAGAACAAACTACTCAGACTGAGAAAACCACAACTCAGGATTCAACTACTACTGAAGCCCAAACAGAATCAACAACAGAAAGTTCCGCTAGCAAAGAATGCCCTCAAACTAGTGAGGACGAGTACCTCTTTGTTTGTCCAACTTCCTTTAGGAGACACCCGAAATACTGCAACCTATTTTATCAATGTACAGAAGATGAAGATAACCATGAATCTAAGATAGCAACATTCCACTGTCCAAATAATACAATCTATGATGAAAGTAAAATTCAATGTGTTGAGGAGAAGAAAGCTGATAAAAAATGTGAAGGAGAAATAGCCGCAAGAAGAAGAGTAAAACGACTTGGATATAATTATAAGGAACCGGTAGGTAACCTTTACACATATTTTTAAAATATAACATTGTAACAACCAATATTCATTAACGCTATTTTTTTGCAGATAACCGTTGGAAAAGAGAAGATGGCTTGCAAAATGCCAGGGTACTACTTACTTGAAAAAACTGAAGAATGTTCACCCGCTTTTCTGAAATGTGAGAAGTCGAAAAGAGGCAATGTAAAAGGATATATTTACAAATGCCCAGAAGGCTACTTATATTGGTCAATAAGCAGACGATGTGAACCTACTAGAAAAATAAAAGACTGTAAGCGCTCTTCTTTCGATTGGAGCGGAAGAAACGAACTACCAATTGAAAAATTGAATGTAGCACCATGATGACAAAATATGTATCTTATGTCTAGGTATAGTTCAGTGCAATAAGTAACCTTATATTTAAGCTTTTACAAAAGTTCTTAAAATCTTCAAACGATTAATGATAGTAATAAAATAAGAGTTTAGTACTTCCCTTTAAATTTACTTAGTACACGATCTAGTCTCGCGCCCTACATTTTTTATAATAATAATTAGCGACAAAACTATGTTATTATCACACCAATGCTGCCATAATGTTAATGACATTTGTGAGCAAAATATTGTAAAATGTAACACTATTTTGATCACGACTGGGTTAGAATAAGAAAAAATAACTAAATAAATTATTTGATACAAAAATGTGACTACTTTATTTAAAAATAATAGTTAAGAGATAACATTTATATATTTACAGGAACTTATGTTTCCCTTACAAAATATAGTGAGCTCATCATTTATAATGTGCTCAATTGTATCATTTGCACTGTAATGTTTTACATTACTAAACACTGTACCAATAAAAGCGTGACAAGAAGTGGAAGTCGCAATAATAGTGCCCTTTAGATCCAAAGTTATATCTGACAAATGATTAGAATTACTTACTTGCATTATCGAATCATCTGGGCCTATCGAATTTGTATTGGCTTTGGTATCATAGTTGTTTATATTAAATAATTTTGGTGTATTTTCATCATATTCATCTTCTCCTTGAGAATTTATAATTGTATGGTTTTTTCGTCTAGGAAATTCTTTATCTTGAGATATTCTCGTGTTTTTTGTTACTTCCCGCTTATAACGTTTGTGCTCATCATCATTGGAAACTTTTACATCTATAAATGTAAGTTCGCCTCTATTCTCAGCTTCCGATAAGTTATATTGTGGAATATTCGCGCTTTTACTCTTATCGATTTCTAAAATACGTATTATGTCTTGAATGTTGTTAACTTTTGGTTTTTCTCTTAATTCGTATTCGTCTTTTTTAGGTTTTATTTTACCATTTGTCTTTTTATACTTTTTAAGAGTACTGTATAAATTCTCTAAAATCGTAGGGTTTTCAAAAAGAGGTGCTATGATGATAGGATCAAAAGCTATGCCTCCTTTATCCCAAACAGATATGCACCTTATTAAAAATGGAATTGCGTGCAAAGGCACATTTCTCCAGGCGTCTTTAAGAGGCGAGCTATCTAAGTACTTTGAAAGTGCAGTGTATTGTATCGAAATATCGCTCCAGTATTCGCTGCGATATAATTTATCAGTTCTCAATATAGTTCTCATAGCAATCTCATTTTTGTCTTCATCCCTCACACTTTCTGTTGATTCTTGCGTATCTTTTAGCATCACAATGATATTGTACTTGTAATCGGTGAATTTTTTTGCAAGTCTTTTGACATACTTAAGGTAAAATTCGTCATTCATTTCGTCGTAGCTATCGACAAAAATATGCATGTACACATTCAATGGAAAGTTTTCATCTAGATTGAGAAAATTCTCATTAGCAGTTGAATCAGCAGCTGCAAATGGTAGTCGAGAAGGAGTAACCATATCGATTAGAGAAATACTGTTGTAAACGATAAAAATAGTTATCGCGATCATGATGAATCCAATCCACCAATATGCCAGGAGCGATGAAATGTGATCTGAAAGTAAAATATTTTTGATGCTTCGTGAAAATCGCTTTAAAATAATCGTAGCTAAGAGAACTTACAGTACCTAAGTATTTAATTTTGAACAAGAAGCTTGTTTTGATTAAATAATCAATTTATCTAGATGTTACAAGCTAGCTTTCTCCTGGGAAATTCATTTATTGCGCAGTACCCAGTCGTAAATTTGGTAGCAGTAAAAATATTTGTATTTTTTTTTTCACAAAAAGAATAGAAGATTTTCGCGAATGTTTTTGTCGAATTTAGGTAGCGCAGTAGTGGAAAACCTCGCACCTTTAGGCAGATTTGATATTTTTCGTTTTAAGCTAGCAAAACATAATATTGTTTTTGTGGTGAGAAATTCAAAATATAATTATTTTTCAATAATAAAGTATTCAGTACCTGGCCAGTTTTTAATGATGAAAGCTGCTCCTTGTAGTTTGGACTTGGAGTTTCTGTAATACAGTGAGCGATGCCTCCGAGGAGAGGATAAATGACTCTCATCATCTGAATCCCAAAGCAATGGTAGTTGCTCCTTTTGGTTATTCATCACTTTCCATGTAATATGCTGAAAGGAAATTTGTTTTTTGATGATTGTTCGGTTAAAGCAAATTTGTAGGTATGCCGTATGTATCTATTATTAATTATTATTAAGTAGGAAACCATAGGAAACAATAATTTTATATAAATGCATAATTTTTAGTTTGTATCAGGCTTTAGTTTTTAAACGCTGATAGTAACGTACTAACGTAAAATCACAGATCTTTTCAAAATCGAAGGCTGAAAGGAGTAAAAAGGTAAAAAACTCTTACCAATATTATTTATTACAATTACAAAATTATTATTAATAATATTAACAATCTGATGACTTTTCTACAGTTATTCATAGATAATTTTTATTTGTCAAATAAATTTTTTAAAAATATTTCCCGAGAGTCACACAACACGTTTATCTTTTCAAAGAAATGTAAAGAAATTAGAATTATTAGATAATGGAAAACACTTACAATTTCGTGATCCAATTTCTTCAAAAATGCCTCGCCTATCGATGGATTATTAAATAATACAATATGCTAATTACATCGAAGGTTAATTGTAAATGAATCGATAGCGCCGAGTCGCGGCAGCACGTCGCGGTATAATTTTGTTGATTCAACACAACATTTCACGTACAATGACGATCATGTCAAGGTCAAAGCATCCCCTCATCTTATAAGAGCTGCTTAAATGCTGATCATGCTAACAATTAAAGAGTATTTAAGGCCCTTCTCCTGTCATGCATGCTATGGGCTGCGCGTGGATCTGGTCCGCATGCGGGTGACAACATGCTCCCGGCCGCACACGTGCTATCCGCATGACAGGAATATAGGATGCAGGCAAGTTTCATTCCGATCAGATCCGCGTGCGGGCGAAAACGCACATGATATAATCACAATCATCATCATCATTTATTTCTCACCTTAATAATAATACAGTGCTAGTGGAATAGTTTTACAGTAAGCGCTTAGGTGGGTTGATGCCTGAACTAGGAGATCCTGTGTCTCTAGCTATCAACCCTCCACCCCATACAATGGACACAGTAAAATGTAATAACACTTAAAAAAAGTATTCTTAACTATATTCGACAATAACACGTAAAATGTAAGATGACTAATTAGTTTAAATGAAATAGAATGAAAAAAGCCTTTACTTAAATGCAGACTCCACATTAAACTGATCATTTAATGAAGATTTTATAAAGCCGCATAATGATGAGAATAGGAGAAAGAGGTCTTCGTTAATTTATTTCATAAATAAAAGTTTTTGAAAAATAAAAGTTACTAAAGGTTTTCCTAATTTTTACAACAAAAACACGTATCTGACTTTTTTATTTTAAAGTAAATTAGAAAACTAAAATTAACATTTTATAACATTTATTACATACCCACTTCAAAATTTACAGGAGTAAGGCAAACCAAAATATTGAAATCAATTTGAATTATGTAATTATAAATTATTCAAAATCTTGATAGAATCACAATAATCGGCACGGTTGGATCTGCAGCTTTCATGAAAAGTATTAGATATTACATACCGAGGACTTAGTAGAGGTCTGGGCTTAAAGAGCATTATACTCAGAAATGGATGGTTTCGGAAATAAGCGGCCATGATGGTTCCATCTGAGCTCAAAGTTAAATAATTCTTTTGATCATTTTTGTTGTGAAAATCGGGAGTATTTTCAATATCTACAAATGCCGCAATATTATCCATAAGACTTGAACTCTTGTATAAGTGGAAATTATATTCAATGGGCGTGTTCCTTAACAATATTCCATTATTTGGATAGGCATGTTCCTTGACAATTCCAGAATTGTTTTGTATAGTTGCGGTAATATTATTGACGTCAGTTGTATTATTTATTTGGGTTGTATCATTAGATTCATTTTCCTCGCTTATAGTATCATGCGTTTTGATACTAGAAACGTTCGCTTTGGTATCATTAGAAGTATTTTCAAGAATCTCATTACTAGAGATACTACGTTTTACTTTAACTGAAGTCATCGGTACGGGACGCAAATCTCCGTTGTCAGCTGCTATTCCAAAATGATATATCGTATGAATCATCATTCTGGGGATTTCGTTGAAGGCATCAAAGAATAATGTGAAAAAATCTCTTTCATCTATAACATCGATTTTCTCAAGAGCCTGGGTGTACTTGGTAAGATCGATGCTTTTGCTGTGCTGTTTTAAAAGAGTATCCAGCTTAAAGTCGACCCGTTTCATCAAACGAAAACGACGGTTCTCCGTCAATAGGTTAAGGCCGATTCCACCATTCTTCCAAACTTCATAAGCGCTGACATAGAACGGCAAATATGTGCCAGGTATAGATCTCCACCTGTTATATCGGAGTGGAGTGTTTGCTGTGTACTTGCTCAGACACAATACGGAAACGTTGACATTCGGATGTTTCCTTTGAAGTTCTTGAATATCTCGATCGTTGTTTTTGATAAAAACATATCTGACCGAACCGGTATATTCGGGGAAAAATGTTTCGGTGAAGAGCGATTTCTTTGGGAACTTATACATAGGGCTCTGTGGAGCGTTATCTATAAGGAGACGAACGTTAAAATTCAGCAGAGGATATTCTGTTGCCATAAAACTTAAATAGTTTGTGAATGTTTTGAATTGTACGGAATTATCCCTTGGAAGTATGTAATGGTAGTACACTTCTCCGGTGGGCTTGGATTCGTATTTGAGCATTACCGACTGCAGCCTGTAAATGCTCCCGAATGCGTAGAAAATGACGAACATTATCACCAGAAGCACGACCGACATCCAGCAAGCCGATAAGAATTCTGTAATAAATTGATACAAAACATTACCTTGGTATCTACATGTGACTAATAGTTGAGAATAATGCGTATTAAATTATGAGAGCACCAGCCAACAAGTGTGCTCTAAAAAGTTATAATGTAACTAATCCTAGAGAATCATCACTATTCTTCAAACCGTTATATTAAACTAGAACAAACTTCACTTCCATCTTTTTCCTAAATTCTCATGGCTAACGCAAAAGGTTGGTCGCTAGACCAACTTTTGACAAAAATATGCATGGATATTGGGGGAAAACGTGCCAACCGAGCATAGCTGCAATTTATGGTCTAGAAATATTTCAAACCAAACTTACGATGCCATCTTGGGATCCAAGAGGGGCGATTCGGTGTACAACTAACATTCCATTCCACTGGGATGACTGCTGGCTTATCGAGTGGTTTGTCACCCCCGCTATCTGGGTTTAACAGGGGGTACTCTTCAGAGCGTCGTAAAAGCATTTGGGTCATTCTGAAAAAAATATGTACTTAATGTGACTAAATTTTTTGTAATTAGATTGCTATAATTTGAACACTTTGTATTCAAATAGTTTCTAAGTTTAATATAAAGTCTGGATCAGTAACGAATTACGAATATTCAAATTGGCAAGACATTTTAGCAGCTAGATAGTCTTGAATCAAGTGTGGTATTTTAGCCTGCTTTATATGGCTTTAGCGTGGCTTTAGTCATACTTACAAGTCGTTCGCTACGTTTTTCTTGGACTTAAGTGACTTAAAAAATCTATTTGGCTTATAATTTCTTGTGTGTATAAAAATGTAATATTAAAGCAATCTTACCTTTATCGCTTGAGGTTTGAGTAAAATATTTTATCACAATGAGCAAAAAGTAACTTCAAAATTTTGACTTTAGGTACTCAATCATTTTTTTGACGTAAATGTTCGAAAAAACTATAATATCCTCCTTTTATTTTTGTCAGCGAACTTCAATCGAACTTATATTTTTGTAGCCCGCAAATTTTTGCGCTATTTTTGAGTTCTGAAAACAGAAAATAAAGTGTCAAATAAACAAAAAACAAAATGGCAGAAGCAATACATAGCAGACACAAACAATACAGAAATCACATCCTCTCATAAACCATTAAACCAGGAAATACCTACATAAAGCAAGAACTATGGAAACTGAGAGCAATGCACTTATTAATCGATTACATTCCAACCTAAAGGATACTAAACCTACCGTAAGCTATCTGTTATTTAGCAACTATTTCAGCAAGTAATATGAAAAATCTTATTTTAGCGAGTGCAACATACTTCGTACCTATGTAAAAAGTATTAGATGCTCTTGTTACATTTTACCTCCCGAAGGAAACACAGGGGTGCATCGTGTAAGTAATGTTAAACCTACAAGGTGCAACTCGTGTGTCTGCCTGTGGCATCGTAGCATCTAAACCAGGGGTTCCCAAACTTATTTTGCGTAGTGCCTACTTTGAGAAAAAAATATGTTTTAGGGCTCCCTATTGTTTCAATTTAAAATGCATCAAGATTAAATGAAATTACATCACGCCCAAGTCTCTACACAACGCCCCCATTTTTTTCTTTAGACCTTCAGCACCCACAAGGGGACGTTATCGCCCACTTTGGGAAAGCCGAAAGGCTGATCTAAACGAATGGGCTGAATCTTTCTACTATATTGAAAACTGAAATAAGGTCTGTCGGTTTAACCAAGTGTGACACAGTTTCAAGACTTTATCATCGGTCTGGAATAGGATTATTTCTACTGGTAATCTACAATCCCAGTCTGATGTCGTTTAGTTATAGGTTTAACGCGTGCTAGACAGGCAGAGTTTATACTGTCATGCCTGTTTATAGATAAACAGGGCGTTTTACATGCATTCTATGTTTAGCATCGGCTAAACACAGGGTGTATCTGCTAAATATTTTAGCAGGTACAGCTTGAGTTTAAGGCATAGCTTAAATTCCAGCGCAAGTCTCCACAAATCCATGGCGATATAAGAGTAAAGCTGCGCGCATTGCTGGTGGCCCTCTTAGGTATATCCCTGTCAGCCTGCGCCTTCGTCTCGCAGCCGGTGGAGATGGAGATCAGCGATGAGGTGGCTCAGGGTCTCAACAACGTTACTTTTGCGAGACGGTAAGGAATTAGGCTCTCTTTGAAATTAAAATGACTATATGTTTTATTTGAATGGCTCATGAATAGCCTAAAGCTGCCTTAAAGGGAAACTCCACATCCTACAATGTAGACCGAATATATAAGCAATTATTATTATGAAACATTGCTTGTCTATTAAATAAGGCGTCTTATGTATTGAAATTTTTTACCCCTCGCCTACCATGGAAAGCAAGAGGTGTTTGGTGTGATTCTTTTACGGCGCGTTTTCTGATGTACCTATAGAGTATAGTGTTTGGAAAAACACGCGAGCTGAATCCGAATGAGTAAAAAACGCGCACGTGTGAACGCGCCCTTAATTATATATTTTACATGTCTCTAAAGTATTACCCACACTATGCCACTTTATGTGACCAATTAAATAGCTATTGGTCAATTATTACCTAAGTAGGATGTAGTTATTCGATTGCAATTTGCAACACATAAAACAACAGTATCTCTTTTCAGGCTAACCAAACCGACAATTCGGCTAGTGATGGGCTACAGTAAGCTGAGTGTTATGGTGACTGCTATGGCGTCACTGCTGCTGCTTCTGGCTGTCATGGCCAAAGTAAGAAACGTACTTTTGTTAATTGAAGACAGAGTGGTAAATACTATATTCTATAATATATATTATAAAGTAGGGCCTTACTTAAGGTGATGCAGAAGTTCTTATTAGGTATAATATAAATAGGACCAAAACCCAGTTCTTTGTAAATAATATTGGTAGTTATTGTCAGCATCAGTATGCCTCTACGGCCACAGATCTGCGTGCGGGCGAAGACACGCATAACACGTAAAGCTGGACTGGATTTGAAAATGTTTGAATACGCACCTTTACGCCTCTCCATCCACAATAGTCTCATCTTACAGGATGCGTGGTGGAACCGCGGCTTGCGGTGGCTAGCTGTTCCGGCGTTGCTGGTGACGGCATTAGAGGTGGTGACGGACGCCAGCGACGGGTTGCTGGCGGCGGCTGTGCGAGGCGCGGGGGCAGCACACGCGGCCGGCGCGTGCTGTCTCATCGCTGTCGAGATTTTAGTTTGGTTAGTATACACCTACTAAAGGATGGAGTTGGGACCGCTAGACGACACTACGCTGCATCGGATCGACACGACACGGCACGGCCAAATCCATACTAATATTATAAGCGCGAAAGTGTGTCTGTCTGTCTGTCTGTTACCTATTCACGCCTAAACCCCTGAACCGATTTCGCTGAAATTTGGTATGGAGATACTTTGAGTCCCGGGAAAGGACATAGGATACTTTTTGTCCCGGAAAAATGTACGGTTCCCGCGCGATAAACGAGTTTTGGCGCAACGGAGTTGCGGGCGTCATCTAGTACCTAATATATAAAATTCTCGTGTCACGGTGTGCGTAATTGAACTCCTCTAAAACGGCTCGACCGATTTTCGTGAATCTTAGCGAGCATATCGGCTAGGGTTGAGAATCGGACAACATCAACCTTTTAGTTTTTATATTGATAAGTGCATATTTTGTTGAATAAATAATAGTAAATTATTACAACTCGAGACTGACGCCGACCATTATCTGTGACATACGGTACTTATTTAGTCACTTCAATAAAATAATATGGGCGAAATACTTTATATGACAAAATAATGTTTGCCGGAACAGCTAGTTATTTGTATAAAATCATGTGAGCTAAGATGCACCAGCTCTGCAGAGCTACGCAACACAAAATATATGAAGAGAAGAATATGAAGAGTCGCGTTCCGCTGCAGCGTAGTGTCGCTTACTACCGTTTTAAGGGGCCGGGTTACCCTCGAAATTCTCATACATACGTAATAACAAAATCATTTTGTCATACGAAAATATTTTACATGTTTGAGTTATTTTTCAGCTTAAAATAGTAATTACCTAGGTTCCTGAACAAAAATTAACTTCAAAATATTTAAACACTAAAAAAATTTTTTTTGTGTATAAATGTTTTTTACTAAATTTACAACTAAATATTTAAACACTAAAAATAGAGTAAAACACTAAAAAATATAAAAATAAATATTAAATTTACTACAAAATATTTCAACTCTAAAAAATATTTTTTAATATTTAAATAATTTGTAGTAAATTTACTATTAACCCCTGAACCGATTTCGCTGAAATTTGGTATGGAGATACTTTGAGTCCAGGGAAAGGACATAGGATACTTTTTGTCCCGGAAAAATGTACGGTTCCCGCGCGATAAACGAGTTATGGCGCAACGGAGTTGCGGGCGTCATCTAGTATCTAATATATAAAATTCTCGTGTCACGGTGTGCGTAATTGAACTCCTCTGAAACGGCTCGACCGATTTTCGTGAATCTTAGCGAGCATATCGGCTAGGGTTGAGAAGCGGTATATACTATGTATGTGCATTTTAATTATGTATAACTTATGTATGGTATTATAGTAAGCTAGTATGTATTAGTATTTAATAGGTAATTACGGTTTATGTAGGTCTATTAAGATATAATATGCATAAAAATAATAGTGTATCAAATATTAATATTAATATAACTATTTATTTCATATCACCAATTATGTTTTAGAATGCGCCTATTTTACGCTTTCATTATCACCCTAAGGTTGGCTGGTAGAGAATGCCATAAGGCATTAAGCCCGCCTATGTAAATATTTGCATAAAGTGTTTAAATAAATAAATAAATAAATAAATACTATTTTAAGCTGAAAAATAACTCAAACATGTTAAATATTTTCGTATGAGAAAATGATTTTGGTATTACGTATGTATGATAATTTCGAGGGTAACCCGGGCTCTTAAGAGCGACTCCACGTGGTGGCTAGCGGTGTCAGCGTTGGTGACGGCAATTAATGTGCTGACGGCATTTCTCAGAGAAAAAAGTGGTGTAAGGCCAGGGCCCCCGCTACCATATGTGCAAAGTGTGCAATGCATACGGGCGTCATCCTCTAGGGGCGCCAAATTACCATCTTTAGCGGCGCCAAAACCAAGGTGTGCGTCCCCCCAGAAAGCCCAATCGAGCTAGGTGTATTTTCAATATATCAGAATTTAGAGCAAAAATAGAGCACCTCTACAGTCAAGTAAAAAAATTGGAGCATTAATACGAACGACGCTGCGAGCTAAAAACCGTGGGCTTGCTGACGTCCTGTCCCGTCAGCACGCCCAAGCTAGATCTCGGAAACCGTTGAGAGTACTATCGTGTATTGTGGTTCAAATTTTCGAGCAAAATTGGAGCACTCTGCTCCCGTGAAATCAACTTCGAAACTAGAATGTGAAAGGAGTTAGACGTGATTAACCGGTGGGCTTGCTGGCGTCCTGTCCCGTCAGCAAGCCCACGCAGATCTCTGAAACGGTAATGATTTGGATTATGATTAAAAACTCTACAATAGAGCCCTATTTAGAGCACTCTGCTCCAAAAAAAATATTAATGTAGCTTCAATAGTTATCGAAAATAGGCCTTTGAAAATGGGCTTGCTGACGTCGCGTCCCGTCAGCAAGCCCATTTGGAGCGTGAAAACTACTGAACGGAGAGTCGTCAAAAATATCTCAAATCGTAGCTTAGAATGAGAGAACTATGCTCCAAATAGATCAAAATCCTAGGTTCTACGGTTTTCGCGCTATCAGCGAAAAACACTTCAGCCGCCAAAATTTGTCGATTTTCACAATCGCGCGACGTTGCCGTTCCGTGCGACAAGCAAATGAACGCTTCATTTGCCGTTGGTGTACACGAGAATGAACCTTCCGATGGTTTATTTAAGAGTCTCTTTACTTGCAATCCTAAGATGGCACGTAGTTTATGTCTGATATAATAGACCAGCAGCTATCGTTGCTAATTCGACATTTGTAATCTTCTTGTAAGTTCATGTAAAAGTAAGCTTGTTTGCCTACTCCCTATATTGAAATGTTACCTAATAATATTTCATTTGATGTGATGTGAGTCAGCACAGCATGATTAAGGGCCTACATGAACCATAATGGCGCCGCCATTAGTTAAAAATAATTACTCACGTAAGTAGTACTTACCTACTTTTAAACGAAAACTCAGTTTTCAAGTTAGGCATTTATTTAGAAACAATCAATCGGCAAAATATAGAAAGCTGTGTAATATTTATTATTTTTAACTGAGAAATTATTTTTTAACTGATGGCGGCGCCACTTAGGCTTGTGAAGTTGTGATCTTAATAGAAGTGTTGAAATAAAACAAGAAACATACAAATGTGTAAATGTTATAATTGAACATTTAAAATAAACTAACAGACAATATAAGTAAATATCGTAACAATAGGTAGGTATAGTGCAGAGTGTTGCCGTTTTATATTTTAGAAAAATGCTAACTTTTCGCCCGAAAAATGCTGGAAAATGCTAATTACAGTTTAAAAAGTGCTAAATAAAATGCTAATTTTATTTAAAGTATTTATTATTTATAAAACAATTTATTAATCTTCTATTTTGAAAAATACCTGAAGGTAAAGCATTAATAAGTTGGTTGGTTTTGATTTCAAAAAATGGTCATGAAATAGTCGTGACCACACGCCGAATCTCGAAAATAGTCCTTCAAGGATTCCAGAGTTATAAAGGTGTGTTGAGGATTTTTTATATGTATAGTTTACATGGGTTATATGGGTTTTTAACATACTTATACAGAGTAAACCAGGTCGAAATTTATATCGTTTGGGACGACTATTTCCGGACTATTTTTTGATACCAAGTTTATACTGAAATCCGTAAACGTTTAGTAGAAAACAGGTGAGGATTATACCGAAAAAGCATGTCGCTATAATCCTCACCAAGGTACCCATAACTCTGGAATCGTTGAAGGACTATTTTCGAGATTCGGCATGTAGTCACGACTATTTCATGAATATTTTTTGGCATACCTACTCAAAATTGATTTTCATGAAGGTTTCAAAAGTGAGGATTATAGCGAAATGGACACAAATAAAGAGGTGATTGTGCACATGAAACTTTACATAATTTTAGTGCCATTTTATGACCAAAAATGTGATAAAAATTGTTGTATAACTTTGCTTAAGCACTATACCTACCTATTGTTACGATGTTTACTTATATTGTCTGTTAGTTTATTTTAAATTTTATTTCAACATGTTTGGAAAAAACGTAATAGGAACACTACAATAAATGAAACGCTATATTTATTTAATCATAATCGTAGTAAAGTAACATAAGCAATCAAATGATGATTAAGACTGTTTTATAAGAAGCAAAGGTGCGAAAGGTACCTTCAGGCACCTTACCTATTCTAATTTATAAAACAAGACTGATTTGTAACAATTATAACATTTACACATTTGTATGTTTCTTGTTTTATTTCAACACTTCTATTAATCCTTCAGGCCCCGCGCGAGCACCGGTGATCGCGATAACAATAGAATACAATAGCAATTCCTGGAAATTCCGACTGAAGTAAGATCACAAGTTCACAAGCCTAAGTGGCGTCGCCATCAGTTAAAAAATAATTTCTCAGTTAAAAATAATAAATATTACACAGCTTTCTATATTTTGCCGATTGATTGTTTCTAAATAAATGCCTAACTTGAAAACTGAGTTTTCGTTTAAAAGTAGGTACTACTTACGTGAGTAATTATTTTTAACTAATGGCGGCGCCATTATGGCTCGTGTAGGCCCTTAATCATGCTGTGCTGACTCACATCACATCAAATGAAATATTATTAGGTAACATTTCAATATAGGGAGTAGGCAAACAAGCTTACTTTTACATGAACTTACAAGAAGATTACAAATGTCGAATTAGCAACGATAGCTGCTGGTCTATTATTTCTGACATAAACTACAAGCCATCTTAGGATTGCAAGTAAAGAGACTCTTAAATAAACCATCGGAAGGTTCATTCTCGTGTACACCAACGGCAAATGAAGCGTTCATTTGCTTGTCGCACGGAACGGCAACGTCGCGCGATTGTGAAAATCGACAAATTTTGGCGGCTGAAGTGTTTTTCGCTGATAGCGCGAAAACCGTAGAACCTAGGATTTTGATCTATTTGGAGCATAGTTCTCTCATTCTAAGCTACGATTTGAGATATTTTTGACGACTCTCCGTTCAGTAGTTTTCACGCTCCAAATGGGCTTGTTGACGGGACGCGACGTCAGCAAGCCCATTTTCAAAGGCCTGTAACTCGATAACTATTGAAGCTACATTAATATTTTTTTTGGAGCAGAGTGCTCTAAATAGGGCTCTATTGTAGAGTTTTTAATCATAATCCAAATCATTACCGTTTCAGAGATCTGCGTGGGCTTGCTGACGGGACAGGACGCCAGCAAGCCCACCGGTTAATCACGTCTAACTCCTTTCACATTCTAGTTTCGAAGTTGATTTCACGGGAGCAGAGTGCTCCAATTTTGCTCGAAAATTTGAACCACAATACACAATAGTACTCTCAACGGTTCCCGAGATCTAGCTTGGGCGTGCTGACGGGACAGGACGTCAGCAAGCCCACGGTTTTTAGCTCGCAGCGTCGTTCGTATTAATGCTCCAATTTTTTTACTTGACTGTAGAGGTGCTCTATTTTTGCTCTAAATTCTGATATATTGAAAATACACCTAGCTCGATTGGGCTTTCTGGGGGGACGCACACAAAACCAAGGTCCCAAAAAATTTGCCTAAAGGGACGCCAAAATCCTTCTTTTACACACAGGCGCTAGTAAGCCCTTACGGGGGCCCTGTGTAAGGCTGCGTTTCCACCGGAGCTGAACTGAGCCTCGGCCACGGAAACATCGAGACATTTGCGGCACTTTTGCTTAGCTTAATCGCGTCTTGCTTCTCTTTCGTACATTCTAATAACGAAAGAAATAACGTGATTAGTTTAACTACAGGCGCAGGAGTGCCAGCGAACTTTGAAATTGATTTCTTCTTCGATTTGAAATCTTCAATTCGAACTTTCGGTAGGACAAGGGCACAAATTATGTTTAGTATTTATGCCCTTATCGAGCGCGAGAGTACGAGTTTTTTTTAATATTAAAAAAAATTTTTTAGAATACCTTTCGACTCTCACGCCAGAGACCTCAATATACTTACTCTAATTTAGGCACCTACTTTCTTTAGATTTTCTAAGGCAATAATTTTTGTCTTTTTCTACAATTTTATTGGTTAATTCTTGACTAAATATTGTATTCCATCTACATTCACATGTTAGCAATTGATACTTTTATTCAGTATGTCAATTATTCTGTCTATATACCTGTAACAAAATATGAGTAACATTTTACTTAACACAGAAAATATCATTTCAGGTATTTCATAGCAAAATTCTTTGAGTACAGTCCACAGGAAGAACAAAATACAATAGAATTTGAATGAAACTATTATATTTGAAACTATGCAACACAATAATAACAACAAAGGGATAAATAAACATATGGAATTAATTTTGTGTTTTATTTCGTAATCATAATAATATGCAATAATCAGATAACTAAATCTTAATAGAATTCATAATAAAAACATATTTTTATAAAAACTAATACAGATTATAAGAACTTCATTGACCCAAAGATTTTTTATTATGCTTTTTTTCTGAACCATATATTTGATTGGATACAATGTTAAAAATATATAATATAAAAGTTGAGAATCATTATATTATTTCATTTATAGCAATAATGTACGGTCGTATAATAAAAATATAAAATAAAAGTTACACATTATATTAAGCTATAGGTACTATGCCAATCATAGGGCCCAGCCTACAGCTTTTTGTAGCGTCGGGAAGCGGTCGCTGTGTTAGCTAGCACACGGGGCGCTCATTTTGTAGCGATTTAAACGCAATAGAAACATTATGCTTACGTAATTCGGTAACGGCACAAAAATACCTGAAATCCTCCTTCAAAAACACTGTCGCGCGTTTGTTTCGCTACAGTATCGATGCAAACGCGCGTTGGTAGTGCGTTAGCATCGCTACAGCGCGTAACAAATGCAACTAAAGCGTTAGTAGCGATAAAATCGCGCATTCGCTAAACGTGCGATTGCGTTGCTACAAAGTTGTCGTGTACTAGGCCCATAGGCTTACATGGTTATTTTTTAATAGAAAAAGGCACATCGTTACATAATATAGTTTTTAAGGCATTATATAGTATTAGTGTGTATATTTTTAACATATTCTTAGTAATACTTATTCAAAATATAGACAACCAAGATTATAACGTTGCATGGTGCTTTACAAATCCATATAAAAAGCAAGGCACATTTTTCTAATTATTTCCTAATCAAGACTAATATCACAAATTTCGAAACTCATAACCCTCCTTGCGCAGTAGGTTAATAACAATCACATATCGATATGTTAGTAGGGTAATCACTAATCACAGTTTTGTGCAAATGCTATCTACAGTTTTAAAAGCCTCAAAAATAGTACAAGTGTAAAGCATTCGTTTTTTCTGTGCATTCGAAATAGTATAGTTTATTATATAATAGATTACATAATGCTGAACTGATGCAATTTCATTGGTATAAAATGTTGAGGTAAAGACTGATCTTCGAACATGGAGAAATTGTGATAAATAGCCTAACGCTATGCACAAAAACGCTTTTGTTTCCACTGTTTCCCGTAAATAACGAGAAAGCAATAGTGTGTGAAAGCGAAAAGTAGTGTTAGTCTTCTATCAAAATTTCTTCCTATTAGATAACCAGATTTTAGTATATTCTTATAATACCTAATTTTATATTACTTTATGAGTTGCCATAACAAAATCTTAACATAGCATAAGATTGGTATTTACTTCTTTGTATTGTGCTACTACTTTTGAGTTTTGGTTTCTACCAAATTGACCTATTTACTTCATTAGATAACTAGCTGTTGCCGGCGACTTCGTCCGCGTGGACTTCAGTTTATAGCGCGCGGTGTCAACAAAATTGGAGTCAAAAGCTTTTATAAAAAAAACCTGGTACCCTTCAAATCAAAATACCCAAAACAGCTGTGCAGTGTGCACATGATATTTTTTTTAAATTAAACTTTTTTATACCAAATTTTAAAGCTTATTTAGCCCCCCATTCACTGACCTCTATTATACACTGGACAGGCTATGCCGTACAAAATGACAGCTATTTTTTTGTGCCGATTTGAAGCGCCGCGGTGAGTGTACTGTGAACTAATTGTGACATAAAATGCAGCGGCCATTTGCAAAATTCTCATTATCAATGACATTTCTGAGGGATGTCGAAATTGATATCGATAATATCATAATATTCATATTTTATAGCGACATAATTTTTTGTACTTAAAAGAACATTATTATGTTATTCAATAAATAATATTTATCATTAAATGCCATACACTATAGCACTACTTTGATATTAGAAATGAAATTAGAAAATACAATACAACAAAGTTTTTGTTAGAAGCATTGGAAGCTCATCTTCAGTTTTGTTTTTAGTTATCGTATTGCTAACTTTTACTAAATTACCGAGAGGAAGTCTGTATTAATACAAATAGCGTAATATTTTTGTCCTATTGGTCGACATCATCTGAATCTGGAAACATTTAATCGATAACAGAAAAGACAGTTGTACATCACTAGTATTAGTTCCCAGTACACTCACCACTGCTATCAGCGCCAATATGGCGACTTTCAAATAGGAACATTTTATTGATAGCGATCGCCAGTCCAGTGTATAATAGAGGTCAGTGCCCCCATTACACAACTTTAGCTTTACCATAAACTGTTTAGTATTTATCATTGGTAGGTTTCTGATATCTATGTTGGTAGGTGAGTTATTTAATAACGTGTATAACAATCGAAAGAATCGAAAATCCTTACTCAACATGGTACCACCTCTTATAGAAATACGTATGAGCAAGCGATAGCGCGATCTAGGCGACTCTTGGCGCCATCTGTTATAAGTTTTTGGAACTAACTTAATTTGAACAAATTTACGCATGAACACCCCCTTTTTCCAGTTAAAAAGTAGCCTATGTCCTTTCTCAGGCTTTAGACTATCTGTGTACAAAATTTCATTACAATTGGTTCAGTAGTTTTGGCGTGAAAGCGAGACAGACAGACAGACAGACAGACAGACAGAGATACTTTCGCATTTATAATATTAGTATAGATTAAGCAAACCTCACACCGTTGCAAGATGGACATATAATTTGCTTTTTATGAGGAAACTGCCGGCTTCTCTCATTCAACTGGTTTTCTATAGACATAAGCAAAACCTCTTTCAAATAAAGTATTGTGTCTTTCCTAACGACGCCATCTTGGAAAAATTCTTTCAATACAATAATTATTCCGTTATCATCTCGACTGGCATCACCCATAGGCCTCTGATGTTTCAGATAATTGAAAACGAACTTCACAATTTGAACGATCAAATCCTCATCCGGGCTCAAAAGTTTTAGCCGAGCAATCTCCGCAGGCACCAACATTGATAGAAGATTTAAGGCAACAGTCATGACTGTATCGTAAAGATCTTTGCTTAGGTTTTCCAGTAAAAATGCCACGCTTTCTGCCCCTTGAGCGCTGACTCGTACTAATACACCTCCTATACGTAATATTTCACCCGGGTTGATACCAACAAGTAAACTGTTATTTGGTTCTTCAGTGTCAAGGTATTGGTTGACGGCTGTTGGTGAAGGTAAGATCTGGGTTGGCATATTCTTTGAAGTAACATGAGCCGGTCCCAGCGTAGAGAATAGTTCAGTTCTCCCATCTTTTCCAAGTCCGTACAAGTCGGACGGGTTAAATTTATGTACAGCGTTCAAATTGACCTGTCCGTCCGATGTCATAGATATTCTTAGTTTGTGGTTGTTTATATCTTTGTTTATTTTGAGTACGTCTGCAAAGTATTGGTCCTTATTAGCAATGTTCTTTATGCCTTGTATCACTTCAGCATTCCCTTGCACCACTCCTTGCACTCTTCTCGTTTCAGCGCTGAGCTTATCAAATATTTTCCTGCAAAATGCAATCCTAAATATTACCATAAGCATAGTGAGAATTTTGAAATTAATTATATTTAACATTATTATGTTAAGGCTTTACAGATAAGAAAATATTATTGCGAAATTGTGTATGGACTCTGCCTGTGACCTCTTAAAACTTAAACTGCTGAACCGATTGTAGTGAAATTTCCAACAATTTCAGTAGCCAACAAATTAATAATAAAACTATAACTTTACCTGTGTTTATTACTTCTCAGCGTCGAACGGTACTCATTGATGGTATTAGCTTGAGCGTCCTCTATAATGGTCTTAGCGGTTCTGTTCGATACTACCGCGTTACAGAAGAACAGAGTTGCGGCAGAGAATTGGAACAACTCTAGCGTTGTAGGCTTTTCGCCGTGTTTCTTATACTGAAATAGAGATAGCAGATTATTTTTTGTTTTTCTTTATACCATCTTTAATGATAACATTACGCATACTCCGCATTGTGAAGTCAATATTATCAAACATCGCGTCTAATCTAACACTGATTTGCTTAAAATAGTGCTAGACTCAAAAATAGTAGATTTTAGCCTATGTCATATGAATTTTTGTCGGTGACATTTCGGCCGTGTTCAGACCAAACTGACTATACGCCGCTGAATGTGAGCAGGCTCACTGTGAGCCCCAATGTGAACGTGAAAATCATACAAAATATACGGTATGGAATGTCCGCGCCTACGCCTAGCGTAATGGCGTAGAGATCAGCTACGATAACTTGGCGCGCCCCTCCAAAATTCAAAACATTTGAAGTGCATTGTCAAAAAGACTTAAAGTGCGTTGTCTTGTGCAGTAGGCTAGTTATGATTAGTTGACCAACAAATATTGGTAATAAGTGACATTAACTGAAATATTAGGTGTACTGTGATTGGTTGAATACTTACTACATACAAACTCTTTCATAAGGATGTGACTACACACATTAAAACAGTAATTTGGAGGGGCGCGCCATGTTATCGTAGTTGATCTCTATTGTCCGTTATAGTAGGGGAGGTAGTGCTAGCGTTTGCTAAGTCATTTCATACCGACCAAATTTTTGTCCAGCGGTAGCGCGTCAGTCGCCGCACCCGTGGTGGAATGTTAACTGAGAGTATTTCAAAGTTGTAAAAAAAATATTTGCGAAAAGTGATTTTATACCGAATGAAACTTTGATGGATGATTATTGAGGTCATGTTTAACCAAAAATTCACCGTCAGCCGTATTGCAGACGGGGGATTCAACGTCAATCGCGTTACTGAACATGTAAATTTTTTTTGAATATAAAGTCATTTTATACCGTACAAAATTTATACAGGTGAATGTTTCTACTTTGTAAATAATAAAGAAAACCGTCAGTCGCTAATACGATGGTGGAAAAACCGTCAGCCAGCAATATAAGTTATGACCAATATATCCCTATTTCGCGCTCAATGTATCCTAGGGCGTCGCGTAGACGACATTTACACCTGCAAACATTCAGCTGATGGCGATTTTCGTTTAATTACCATAAAATTATCTCACATAGCAATTTTAAGTAATTGATTCGATGGTCAATATTTGTGAAGAAGAATTATATTCATTTTACTTTAAAAGCGCCATCTGTTGTTATATACTAAAACTAAAATAACACCTACCGAACCTAAACGTGTATAATCTAGATATGAACCTTTATTGGGTGCGAATTGGGATCTTTTTAATGTCAATTCAATACGATTCCCAACAACAACTTTGAGATGCTCTCAATTTTTATTCCACCCATTATGAAGTGGATGACGATCAAAGCTGTTATGTATTAGTGGAATACTATTATTGTAACGATTTTCGCTCGGTATGAAATTACTTTTTAAACTGAGCGCGACCTCCTCTACTATTAGGTGTGAACTAAAAAGTGAATTGGTATGGAAATAATGACGTGGGAGAGCCATGCTTCGGCATAAATGGGCCGGCTCGACCGGAGATATACCACGTCCTCACAGAAAACCGGCGTGAAACAGCGCTTGCGCTGTGTTTCGTCGAGTGAGTGAGTTTACCGTAGGCCTAATCCCCTTCCCTTTTCCCTTCCCTATTTCCTTCCCTACCCTCCCCTATTACCCCTTAAAAGGCCGGCAACGCACCTGCAGCTCTTCTGATGCTGCGATGTGTCCATGGGCGACGGAAGTTGCTCTCCATCAGGTGACCCGTTTGCTCGTTTGCCCCCTTATTGCATAAAAAAAATTTCCAATAAACTGCGTAACGCTCGCTCGCATTCAGCGGCGTATAGTCAGTTTAGTGCGAACATGGCCTTCGCCGACAGCGGTGGAAAAACGACCTAAGGGTCTTATCACACAGGTATTTTGCGGACGGAACAGTTACGGGGCGCCCACACATCTAGCAAGCGTCGCGAATCCGCTGTAAGTTCGCAGCAGCCAAATGCTTTAATACACAGCTATTTAACAGAGGGTATAATAAAAAAATATTATTATCAGTCTTTTTGCTGGTACCAGTACAATATCGTATTTGTATCATAGTAAAGTTAGCGCGTCGTGTTCTAGGTTGGTAATCAGCGTGTCCTGTGACACATAGGCCTCCTCCATCCGTTTCCATTCGTTTCTGTTTCTAGCAATAATATAACAAGTACAGCTACGAAAAAAAAGTGTATAATAGGCAACCCTACATGCTACGCTTGAACATGCCCCGCGTTCCACTTAATGTTGAAACTAGTTTTTATTATTCGTAGTTGAAAACGATCAAAACGATCAAAATAGGAGGCATTTCGAGCGTTTTGATCGTTTCATCAAATGGAACGCGGAGACACTTGACACAAAATGTACTTCTACTTGACGAGTACTGAAATGTTTCCATAAATAAACATGTTTAGTTCTAACTGACTTTTTTGTGCCAAGCTGTACTAGTAATGTACTGTTATTTTTATTTTAATTTAAAGAAATTACCTTGAGTATAATATGTATGAGGCTGTTGACGACGCCCGCGCCTCCGGTGACGATGTTGGCGTGACGTAGCACTTCCACAGACATGGCAAGTGCTTGACCGGTCTGGAAATATAATCGTAGAAAGTCAAAACTGTACATTGAATATTTTTTTAAAGAATCACGAAGTGCATCACGCCCTAAGTATTCTGCGTCAGATGTACTTCAAATTTTTGATGAATAATATTACTAGAAGTCGGGTCAACATATAGGCTAGAGATAAACTACGATAACATGGCACGCCCCTTCAAAATTCAAAACGTTCGAAGTGCGTTGTCTTGCGCAGTAGGCTAGTTATGATTAGTTGACCAACAAATTTTGGTAATAAGTGACATTAAGGGCCTGTTTCACCGCTTCCTGATAAGGTGCCGGATAGGCTTATTTGACAGATTCTCCATACTCCATCTGTCAAGTTAAGTGGTGGATAGCGTTATCAGGAAGCGGTGAAACAGGCCCCAAGTGAAATATTACAACTACTGGTTAATTGGTTGAATACTACATACAAACTTTTTCATAAGGATGTGACTACACACATTGAAACAGTAATTTGGAGGGGCGCGCCATGTTATCGTAGTTTATCTCTACATATAATCACGCTGTCACCTACTTTTGGTGCTGTAGAGCCTTCACGTAGACGGCGCAGCTAGTTATATTATTATAAATGCGAAAGTGTATCTGCCTGTCTGTTACCTCTTCACGCCCAAATCAATAAACAGATTATGCTGAAATTTGGTATGGATATACTGTGAGACTCGGGAAAGGACAAAGAATATTTTTTATCCCAGAAAAATGTACTGTTCCCGTGCGACAAACGGATTTTGTCGCAACATAGTTGCGAGCGTCAACTAGTGTGTGTATACATTTTGTATTTTTTTCAATAACACTATAGTGAAGAAGTCATGAAACCTCAAAACAGCCGGCAACGCACCTGCAGCTTTTCTAATGTTGCGAGTGTCCGTAAGCGACAGTAGTTGTTTTCCATCAGGTGAGTCGTTTGCTCATTTGCCCCCTTATTTTATAAAAAAAAAAACAATATTACCTTAGTCATATTAGTGCCGGCGGCTGCGGATCGCGCGAGCAGCGTGCTCGCCGCGCCGGCCGCCAGCCCCACACTCGAGGCGGTTATGTTCAACCAGCTCCCACGCGCCTCGGCGTTGGCGATACTTATACTCTGAAATTATAAAACTAATAATTATCAACTTAAAATCAATGTATGTTACGACAAGGCTCAGAAAGACATTATATAAAGGTTACGCAATAAATTATCAAAAAGGTAGGTAATAATAATACTTACATAAAATAACGCATGCCGATTATTATTACGACTATATTAATATATTGTCCTAGTTCTAGTTAATTAAGTTATAGTTAAGTCTAGTTATAGTATATATGTTACGCTCAAAGACCGAAATCGCCCAGTGAGCGAAAAAATAGCTCACAACGCGTTGTGGTCACAGTGAAACAGCCGTCGTGGCTGTTGTGTGAATTGCGTGTCGTGGCTCCAATGAAAACGGCCACGACGCGTTCTGGCAATCACAAAAAGGCCATAACGCGAAATTCGTGTCGTGGCTGATATGCTATTCGTTTTTCTTGATTTGTTCTTGATTGATTAATCATCCATAGGTATGGAAGATTATATTTGAATTACCACGCATACTACAAAATATTTTTTCTTTTACTAAATCACTGCATAACGTGTTTATCATTATTTATAAAATGATAAACACGTTGTGCATTGTAATGTCCTTTTCTGGGACTCAAAGTAAATACCGTTCCCGCCACTGATCTCCATTATACAAGCACGCTGGATCTATGATACCCACTTTTTGTTGTGCCTATTTGAAGCGGAATCAGCGCCCCCATTATCAGGGAAGAGAACTAAATTTGACGTAACCATTGGTAACCATGTATGTATTTCAATTCTCTATGGCTTAATCGTATGAATTGTTTTCGTGTTTTTAAAGTGTTTTAAAAGGTTTTACGTAGGTTTTACGCGATTAAGTAATATATAAATAAGTATGAAGGACACTCCTTCATAGTTTAACTATAAACTATGTTATGTAAAACGCGGTACAAAAAGGGGTGTGGGGTTATATTTCACAAGTAAGTGATTTTAACAGCTAATTTCTACGATATTAAACTTTTATTGATAATATAGGCACTTAAAAATGTGGCACTAATCTTATTATACCGTATTCACCACATATTTACCTTTGTTTTACCGATTTTTGATAAACAATAAAATTCAATAGTGCTGGAGTTTTCTGTCGATAAAACTTATCGATATCTATAATAATTGTATTAAAATCTCCGATAACCGATTTTTATTATCAAATACATACTTATTATGCACTTAAAATAATTGACAGGTTTCCGTCTGACGAAGGAAGACTGTAATTATGGTTGAAAAAAATTGAAAAGCCTGGTTGGCGTCCGAAAATTGCTACTACCGCTTGCCGTTACTACGTGAAGTGTACAAACGTTCTCTGTGAAAATACAAGGCGCAAAAACTACTCATTTGATCGTGATTATGTTTGGAAAATTTATTTCAGCGTCTTTCTTGACAGACTGCAACTGTGTAACAGCAATGAATAAAATATAATGTTAAAGTATATTTTTATTATTTACTAGTTGTCCCGGTGAACTCCGTGTCACTTTAAAACCTTCCCTGGACTTCTATGAATATTTTAAGACTAAAATCAGCCCAATCCGTTCGGCCGTTTTCGAGTTTTAGCGCGACTAACACATTTGAAAATCCATTTTTATATATAAGATAAGAAGAAGAAGATAAATACCTTACCTACTCCACCCCAATAAAAATGTATTCAAATGTTCCATATTTATTTATGGATCGCATTATCCAATTAGTTAATTTCCCTCGCACTTCTGCAATCAGCGCCAAAATGGCGAAAATCAAATGAGATAAAGTAAACCGATAAAAATTGGCTTGCTAGATCCATAAATAAATAGGAAACTTTTATATTATTACTAGATGTTCCGCGCGGCTTCTCCCGCGTAAATATCTAATTTCACAGACAAATTGGTCCATAAAAAATAGCCTATATAATCCTTCACGTTATACATTTCCCCACTTATTCCACATTTTCCTCTATTTCTTAGCTATTAGTCTCAGCGTGATAAAATATATAAAATGGGCTATCTAACACTGAAATAATTGTACAAATTGGACCAGCAGTTCCTGAGATTAGAGCGTTCAAACAAACAAACTCTTCCGCTTTATAATATTATATGATGAGATTAGTTAGGGTCTAATCACACAGAACACTTATTCAGCTTTGTTCAGCTTTAATACGATACACTTTAGCACTACTTTGATAATATTAGAAATTAAATTTGGATATACAATACAACAAAGTTTTTGTTAGAAGCTTATCTTCAGTTTTGTTTTCAGTTTTTCGTAGTGCTAACTGGTAAAAATAAATGGATTATAGATAGGTACTGCTACTTCACGTTATCTACGTATGAAATCGTTGTTAATTTATTACACCTATCTAAATTACGGAAAGGAAGTCTGTAATCTTTAATACAAATATGTAGCGTTTGTATTATTCAATTCAATATTTTTGTCCTAATGGTCGACATTATCTGAATCTGGAAACATTTCATTGATAATAGAAAAGACAGTTATACATCACTAGTATTAATTCCAAATATTCCCACTACTGCTATCAGTGCCAATATGGCAACATGATGGCGACTTTCAAATGTCATTTTTACGTCAAATTTAGTTAGTATCCCTGATAATGGGGGAGCTGATTCCGCTTCAAATAGGCACAAAAAATAGCTGTCATTTCAAAGGGTATCATTCAGGTATAATTAGTCCAGCGTACTTGTATAATAGAGGTCAGTGGTTCCCGCGCGATAAACGAATTTTGGCGCAACGAAGTTGCGGGCGTCTTCTAGTATTTAAAACATTGATTACTTGTCTTATTAGCTGCCACGTATTTAGACGCGATAGCAGCGCAATAAAAATAACATTATTGTTTGCATGCGATATTAACATGACATTCTAATGTAATAAGGGTCATTACCTGCTCATGAATTCTCCTATCATGCAAATGCATAGATGATCGGACTAATCCATACACTCCAGTGCCAACGGTCGCTGCTAGCGCTCCCACTAGCACGGCTGGGCCTACTGGTGTGAAGGCAGCTGCCCCTAGCACTCCCAAAGCACCTAGAGAGGCGACTGTACTAGCGGTATCCGCAGTACTTAGTACTTTAGCTGTGAGACCCAAAGCTGGAGACGGAGTGACAGTCAGTTTCACTCTGAGGTATTCTTCACCCTGAAAGCATTTTACAATTTATTTTGATTTTGAATAAATAATTTACAAATAATACAAAGAAGTAAATAAAATAAATAACTTGTCCCTAAAATATAATTTAATCTTCATATTATTTTGATAATAGAAGTAAAAAAATGAACACAAATTAATTTCTTAAATATAAAATGAATTAAAATTGTAGAGTACTAGTTCAATATTTACTTCCACTTTGATACCGCAATATTCTCCGTCTTGTGGGGCAACCATCACGCATTCTGGCAAAGAATTTTTCTTCAAATAGGAGTCCCAGTCATGATAGACTCTTGCACTTTCATCAATATACACTTTACAGGACTTTTCTAAAAAAAATTTACAAGGAATGAAATGTTTGCAGGTACTTTTATTTTTGGCATGATGCCAAAATTTGATACTCAAACTAGTATTGTATATAATTATTAGTTATTAGTATAGGTGATTCCTGTTGCTATCTTTAAGTGTGTCAAGATATCATAATATTATTTGTCTACTCTATTGCACACGGACAAACTGCAGTCAATAGTTTAGTTGGGAAAATGTTATTAAATAAAAAAAAATACACCTATTAGTCATTAGTAATTACTTATTACATACCTCCAATAATAGTAGAGATACACTTTCTTATTTTAAAGACTGCAGTACACCAAATGCCTTTGATATCATTTCTTTCGTGCAGATCTACCCAATAATTCTTAGGCTCTATTTTATAGAATGGTAGAGGGTCGGGTTTTGCACATACTACTAGCAACACAGACATCATAATATCCTCATCATTCTGCGAATATTTTTCTGAAAAAGTAGTTTTTTAAATTAATTTTTTAATCTGCTCTTTATGAAAATCTTGCTATTTATGAAAGTCAATTTTAATCCTTCGATGAGGGATTCTCGGAAATGCTATTGTATTTTATTGTTGTCGCGATCACCGGTGCTTGTATGGGGCTTGATGGGTTAAATACTTTTTTAATAATAATTTCGACATAGGCCTCCCCTATTTCCTTCTAATAGTTTCTATCTCTGGCATATATGTTTTTCTTGTTTTACTGTGAACAGCGTTATAGTCAGAGTATAAATTTATTTAATAACAGTTTAGTTTAAAACTATAACTTTTACTCATTTAAACAACACACAATCAATTATTATTATCTTTATGTAATATAATATGCTAGATTGTCTACGGAAGATTATAATATCTTAATTATAAACCTACTTTGCTCCACAATTTTCTCATAAATGTTCATGACTTGTTCCTGTTGTCTTGTTGTGTATCCTTCAAGATTGGCTTGGTCTGGATCAAAAGGCAACAGCATGTCACCCTCAAGACTTGGACTTCCAAAGAGGGCAAAGGCTATATTTTGCAACAGATACTTTCTGTTGTTTGACTCATACCTGAAAATAAAATTATTGTAACTTTTAAATTCTGTTATCCATACTAATATTATAAATGCGAAAGTGTGTCTGTCTGTCTGTCTGTTACCTCTTCACACCCGAACCGCTGAACCAATTTGGCTGAAACTTGGTATGGAGATACTTTGAGTCCCGGGAAAGGGCATAGGATACTTTTTATCCTGGAAAAATGTACGGTTCCTACGCGATAAACGAATTTTGGCGCAACAGAGTTTCGGGCATCATCTAGTCAACAATAAAACAATTTTATCTGATAAAAGAAGTTCAAAGGTCCAAATTTTGGTACAAATTATAGTTTAATCCTTTGATTGTGGAAAAACAAGACACAATACCCTTTCTATTGTTATCGCGGTCGCAGAATTAATACAGTTATTGCATAAAAGTATTAGCAGCATAGCTTTATTATTATATATATGTAAGGTTATATTATGTACTAACAATTTTAAATAGGCAATTAATCCTTCAATCGGGGGTTCTTGAAATTGCTATTGTACTCTATTGTTGTCACGATTACCAGTGCTCACACTGGGCTTGATGGGTTAATTTTTTACTGCAGCCTGTTTGTAATAATTTTGTCACATAGTTCCATGAGACAAATGTTGTGTTGTAAATAATTCAATTAAACAACAATCATTCTCAATGCGATGTCCATTTCTATTGTTTTTATATTTTAATATAATAGTATAGCTAATTTTATATCATATTTTTAACAGTACAAAAAATCTACAGATTAAAAATACTTAGATAATAATAAGTAGGTACTTTAATAATATTGAAATGCTGGTCAATTTTACATCTAAAATTAATTGCTGTTATTTTCATGACTCATTATATTTACGTAAAAACTGATGTAATACACAGCAATAAGCAAACAAACGTTTGCTTTGGACTTACTTTATCCAATCACAGTCTGGAAGATTCTCAAAGTATTCCTGCTGTATTTGTACTGGTGACATCTTTTCTGGTGTCTGCTCCTGTTCTTGGGCCATTTCTTGTTCCAACTCACGAAAATCTTCAAAATCGGCACCAATATTGTTCCCAGACATTGCTTACTTTTGGAATTCTATTGCTATTACAAAGTAGGTATACACCGCCACAAAGTTAAAAGTATTTAGTAAGTAACTACGAATGCACAGTTACACTTTAGTCCTTGCTGATTGTTAGGCTAATAGTAATCACAAAGATCGTGATATTCAATTTTTATAGTGGTAATTATAAAGGAATATTTTACGAAAACGAAAATAAAACTACTGTACTTAACTCTAATTTCTAACTTCGCATTTTGCAATTTGAATTTCTGACAAGTGACAGTGACAATGACAAGCTGCAGGCTGCAGCCTGCAAAATGCAAGCGCCAGCCGCCAAGCGGTCTTACCAGCTCTTAGAAATATTTACCCCTACATCCATGATGAAGGAAAAAAACATAGAAGTTATAAAAAATCTTGAACAGCTATATTTTGTTTCACAAACATGAAAGAAAAAAATAAATAACAGTAAAAAGGAAATTAATGTTACTTTGCCTTTTAAGATCAAACCGTAAACAAAAGCTTTATAACGTCTTCATTATTTACAAATACGTAAGGCACAAAAACCATGAGAGCGAAGAGAAAAACTTTGATTCTTGGCCCTTAATTCTAAAGATATTCTCGTATATGATTCAAAAATGTATAATCAATAATTAATTACAATATGTTCGCTACAGAAAAGAACAATATTAATTACATATTATTAAATATACTTTTGACCAAGAACACAGAAGTGAAAATAAAGCCTAAAACATGTCGTACTCAAATTTTACCTAGATTTAGGGACAAATCTTCATATTGACAACATTATTTACAAGTGACAAGTGACAACTGACAGCTGATCTTTTTCTAGTATGGCAATTATAGAGAGGCACATACTCAGGTAATACCCATAATAACTACTTAGAAAATTCTTACGTAGCCGGTAAATAACCGTATGTACCCAGACCCAGATTGCAGAGAGACAAAATTCCACGTTCTACAGATTGTAACAAAACTAAATACCTACTAACAACCTACTAAGTGATAATACTTTATGGTTTGTATCATGGGTCTTCACTCTATAATATTATCGAGTTCTTTTCACATTTTTGTATAGGGACCGTGCACAGCGATGACACTGCCACAGGCCACTAGTGACGAGAAGCCGAAACTTAAGCGAAAATTTTATTGTCAAGCTCTAGTCAAGCTACGGAAAATTATAGGATTTTCTTGAGAAATTTGAGTATTTTCAAGAAATGAAATGCATTGTTGTATTCCCGGATGTTCTAATACATACAAGAAAAATAAAGATAACTCGAACAATGTAAAATTTTACTATTTTCCTGCCAAAAGTATTCACATGCCATGGCTTATTGAGAAACGAAAGAAATGGATAAAAGCCGGTAAAAATATATGTAAGTATTTAAAAAGTTCCATGAATGTTATGTGTAGACTCGTAAAAACACTGAATTTTGTAGATTATAACCGTAAATTCATTTTTAATGAACACAATATGAACCTAACCTGTAACCGTTGCTTCTTTCAGTAAACATCAAAACTGGCTTTTCCATCTAAATTGATAGGTTGAAATATACATACCTCACCCCACCGCTCATTTAATTGGCATAAAGTTGCATCAAAAGTAAGGATAATTTGGAGAAGTCCTGCCAGAAATTCAACACTGAGGATAGTATTGTTACGTGCTAGGGTTCGTTGGATTCGGAGAGAAAGACCTGGTGACTCTCTTGAAGACTTTATTCACAAACACAAGCTCACACAAATCACTAAGTCCAAACACTAAGCACTATCACTGTCACTCACTATTGATCACTTGTTCTCACTTCGAAGTCGCCTTGATGATCGCTTGTATCAAACTGAACTCCGGCTGGACTGTCTGCGACTATTTATACGGGCCGGATCGAATCTTAGAAAATTCCGGAACGTCCCAGAATAAACCCGACATGCGTAAACATGCATGGGATATTTCTAGAAATTACAAGTGGTTACACCTGGCGCCATCTAGTATCGAGTAGGGGATTTACGTTGAATGTGTTCCCTTGGTAAGTTCGCTGGTCCGATGCTAGATGGCACCACGTGTCCGTATCCGTAACAGTATTGAACTTGAACCATCTTGTCAAAGTGTTGGTTCTCAAAAGGATGATTCTTCAAGTAGGAAAAAGATTAATTATAATTAGTTAAAAACAGTGACTGACAAAAGTTGTGGAGATGTGTGGAGATGGAATCGATCGAATCGCAAAAGGTTGATGAAATAAAAGCATTTATTTTAGTAAACTTGTTTTATTTTATTAATCCACATTCCACAAGCAATTTCAGTAATTAAAAGTATTTTTTGCATCTTCATTATTTTATTGCAAATTGCAATATTTATCAAGTTTTTACTTTCTATGCTGATGGATGGTAGTACCTAATTACTTTTTCAGATATTTTCTTAGTTAACTAGATAAGCTTTATACATTTTTATTCACGCTATCGATCTTTTTTTACGGGTAGAAACCCATCCATACTTATTATTATAAATGCAAAAGTGTGTCTGTCTGTTAGCACTTCACACCCAAACCACAGTATAGCAATATTGAATATCCCTAGGGATATTGCTATACTGTGCCCAAACGGCTGAACTAATTTTGCTGAAATTTGGTATGGGTTTACTTTGAGCCCCGGGAAACGACATAGGATACTTTTTATCCCGGGAAAATGTACGGTTCTCGCGCGATAAATAATTTTTGGCGCAACGGAGTTGCGGGCGTCATCTAGTCTTTTACTTCAATCCTTAGGTTTAAGTTTAGGTTTAAAGATTTTTATTCTCATTAAGACTTATGACAATATGTAACTTACATGAGAACAAAAAATTACAAGAATAAAATATGTTGCGTTCGTCAGTTAGCAACCAGTCTTTAATATTCACTCAGTGTTTAATTATTATTTTTAATTGATAAAATAAGAGGGTCTAAATATTCTGCCCTTTGCAAACACTGAATTAATTGGTCAATGCAATTTCTTGCCTTTACCAAACAAGTCAGTGTATTGATGTATTCTGATCTATATGATATTTTCTATTAAGTACTTATATGATTTTGGAGCCGGATTTTAAAAACATTGAGTGAATTTACATTTCGTATGTTAGAAGGTATTTTATTATCCTTCGATCGCGGATTCTTGGAAATCTGTTGTAGTTCTCGCGGCCGCATGTGGCCACTTGGGAGTATAATTAGTATTAAATCATTTTATAGTCTAAAACATAAAAAAAATCACTTATAAACTAGCCGGGGTCAAGGAGAATGCGAAGCCAGTCGCTCACAAGTTACTTATTTTACTCGCATCGTGTCGCTGCTGTTGAATTACGACGCCCTCTATAGTTTCTGCACGGTGAAAACTCATGACGCTCGGGCGCTTGCCCATACAAATAATAAAAACATAAGTAAATGCTTTTTGCGTTGCAGCTACTGTCATAGGAAACTCTTTTATTAGGGACACGAGCTACGAATAAAAACTATGGAAACATAACTTCCATACTTACTTCAACTATTTTGAAATTTGGTTCTTTTTCGCATACTAGAAATATATGACAATAGCTACGTAACACCAACATTCAAAAGGAAATACTTAAAGCCGTTGACAATAATATTATTCTATAAAAACCATAGACTTATAATATAATAGGGTTCCTCAAAGTGGGGTACGCGAACCCCTAGGGGTTCGCCATTCGACGGCAGGGGGTTCGCGACGAGATTTATGTAATGGTGTCTTGATAAATTTACTGACAAGCACGCATTTATTTTATTTTATTAGGAAAACTAACAGCATTTAACTATAACAGTGATAATACATATTAAGTAACGACATGCCAATAATAAGTTTTCACTAGTAAATAAATAATAAATTTGAACTAAAATTAACAACAACAACTAAAATTGACACAGTTAGGTATAATTACTCTTCCTTAATTATTTTAATTATTATTATTTGTAGGATACGAGTCACGACACAATATTATACTGTTAACCATTAGCAGAGTAGGCAGAACTAAGCCATTAGTAAAGACTAAAGTATTATATCACTTAAGTATGGCCTGTCTCACCACTGCTTCCTGATAGTGTCCTTATTAATTATTAAGTACTAGCTGTTGCCCGCGACTTCGTCCGCGTTAACATAGTATGCCTATATAGACTTTAATTTAAACTTTCAACCCCTATTTCACCCCCTTGGGGTAGAATTTTCAAAAACGCTCAAACACGTATCCAATCATTTTTAATCTACTGATTAAAAATGATTGGATACGTGTTACCAAAACATAAAATTTCATGTTTCTAAGTCAAGAAATAACGGACTTCCATGGAAACTTTCAACCCCAATTTCAACCCCTTGGGGTAGAATTCTCAAAAATAAATATGTATCTATTCATTTAATCAGTAACTCAAAAATAAAGTTTCATGTTCCTAACTTAAGAAATTACGGACTTTCATTCAGACCTTCAACCCCCTTCGGGGTAAAATTTTCAAAGTTCCTTCCTTAGTGGGTGTCTACTTAATAAAACAACCCTACTTACCAAATTTCGTGGCTGTAACTTTAACAGTTTTTGCTCAGCGATGATGAATCAGTCAGTCAGTCAGGACATGTAATTTTATAAGTATAGAAGATAGAAGAATCATTATAGATGTTCAGGGATTTCAGCATTAAAGCATAATATTATGTCAATATATCAATTTCATCAATTATTATCATCTTCATCATCATCATCATAATGCCTCGCAACGTCAATAATTGCCTTTCATTATAATTATTATGACCCTATCATTAGTAGGTACTTCTCATGGTCATTAACCAGTCACATCAAAACGGACGAGTTTGATTATTATACTTGTATGATTTTGGAAATTATATTAGTGTTACATATCTCATAATTATTGAGTACCATGTTTTCGAAGGTCATAATAATTCTAATAATCTATACCTACTAATATTATAAATGCGAAAGTATCTCTGTCTCTCTGTCTGTCTGTCTGTCTCGCTTTCACGCCAAAACTACTGAACCGATTGTAATGAAATTTTGTACACAGATAGTCTAAAGCCTGAGAAAGGACATAGGCTATTTTTTAACCGGAAAAAGGGATTATAAGGGGGTGAAAATGCGTAAATTTGTTCAAATTAAGTTAGTTCCAAAAATTCATAATAAATGGCGCCGTGCGTCTCCTACATCGCGCTGTCGCTTGCTCATAAGTCTTTCTATAAGACGGTACCATGTTTGATTGCAGGTTTCGATATTTCCGATTGTTATAAACGTTGATAATGTATAACTCACTACTCAGTACTTCATCTATGTATAATGTAGTGATGAGTGACGTAACCTTAAGAGCCCGTGTTACCCTCGAAATTCTCATACATACGTAATACCAAAATCATTTTGTCATACGAAAATATTTAACATGTTTGAGTTATTTTTCAGCTTAAAATAGTAATTACCTAGGTTCCTGAACAAAAATTAACTTCAAAATATTTAAACACAAAAAAAAAAAAATTTTTGTGTATAAATTTTTTTTTACTAAATTTACTACTAAATATTTAAACACTAAAAAATAGAGTAAAGCACTAAAAAATATGTACATAAATATTAAATTTACTACAAAATATTTCAACTATAAAAAATATTTTTTAGTATTTAAATATTTTGTAGTAAATTTACTATTTATTTATATATTTTTTAGTGTTTTACTCTATTTTTTAGTGTTTAAATATTTAGTAGTAAATTTAGTAAAAAAAATTTATACACAAAAAATTTTTTTCTAGTGTTAATAATATTACATAATAATATTAATATTTTGAAGTTAATTTTTGTTCAGGAAGCTAGGTAGGTAATTACTATTTTAAGCTGAAAAATAATTCAAACATGTTAAATATTTTCGTATGACAAAATGATTTTGGTATTACGTATGTATGAGAATTTCGAGGGTAACCCGGGCTCTTAAGAGCCCGTCTCTCTTTTCTACTGCTCATATGCCAGGTGAAAAAGGACGATCGCCAAGTTAGCGGGCAGATAGAGGTTTTCTGTTTTTAAAGGGTTTTTTATATTGAAGTGGTAAAAAGTAATTCCAACATTGTATAGACGACTTTCTCAACAATACATTGTATTTTTTTCATACCGTTAAGACGTCAATATAATCCATAAAAAGGTGATATTCTAAACCTTTTACAGCAAAAATCACAAAACTGTCGCGGGTTTGAGTTGGATTATTAAAGAATACTTTAAAAAAATAAAAAATCTAGCTCCAACACTATATTATAATTGAAATGATCTTACATGTTGTGCATTAAAACTTATAGAAAAACTGTATTTTAACTGTTAAATCACGTCTGTTAAATGAGCGAAATCGGCAAAATTTCGTATACGGACTCTTAAACCTACCTAATCTAATATCTATGATAAATAGTTTATGGGTAAAGCTAAAGTTATGAAATATTATGTGCACAGTGCACACTGCACAGCTGTTTTTGGCTATTTTGATTTAAGGGGTACCTACCAGGGTTTTAAAAACCTTTAAAATTTGACACCAATTTTGTTGACACCGCGCGCTGTAAGTACACTGAAGTCCACGCGGACGAAGTCGCGGGCAACAGCTAGTAAAATTATACATACCTATTATGACCTTCGAAAACATGGTAGGTACTAAAGTAGTTTGTAGTTAATTTGTAGTGTCATAGTATAAGGAAGGGAAGTAAGTTATCTTCATACAAAGGCACCGCGCGCGGCTTGTATGTGTGCGCCATAGTATCAATGCGTCGCCGCACGCACACTTATTAAAATCTCGGACCATTTTCGGACCATACCAGTCGGGGCTAACACTTTACGCTGAACGCCCGCGTCGCGCCACGCCGCGCCGCGCCAAACGAATGCCCGATCATAATCGCAGGAGTAATAAATATTTCTGTGTGTTTGGGTGTTTTAATAGTAATGCAACAATTCCAGAATTGTCTTTGTTTAAATTACCAGTTGAACAGGAAAGGTAAGTACTACTTACTTCTTTTTTTATTGTATTAGTTTTCTATCACACAAACTTTCCCAGTAGAACATAGTATAAAATTTAAGAGAATGTTTTAGGTAAGTACTTTTGATCAGTCAACTAATTTGCCGCTATTGCTTTGTTTACGTTTAGTAATGCCGATTTCTCTGTATTGTAGGTATATTATGTTAACTAACTACTTACAGTCAATTACTTATTTTAAATCGTAATTAAAAATAAGTAATTGACTAATTGTAAATCATATCAATTACTAGCGACCCGCCCCGGCGTCGCACGGGTATAAAATATATAGCCACTGAAAAAAATGATTAAAATCGATAGCCTATCACGATCCTTCATGTGGTCTACTTACTTCTTATCTGTGCCAAATAACATAAAAATTGCTCCAGTAGTTCGCGAGATAATCCATTTCAAATAATTTCCCCCCTTTTTCCACATTCTCCTATTAGTCTTAGCCTGATAAAATATAGCCTATAGCCTTCCTCAATAAATGGGCTATCTAACACTGAAAGAATTTTTCAAATCGGACCAGTAGTTCCTGAGATTGGCGCGTTCAAGTTAGCCCTTTCAAATAATTTCCCCCGTTTTTTTCCACATTTTCCTCTATTTCTCCGCTCCTATTAGTCTTAGCGTTATAAAATATAGCCTATAGCCTTCCTCGATAAATGGGCTCTCTAGCACTGAAATAATCATTAAAATCCGTTGCGTAGTTTTAAAGATTAAAGGGAACAAAGGGACACGAGGGAAAAAAAGCGACTTTGTTTTATAATAATTTTACAAGCTGACCTGGCAAATGTTGTTGGCAAAATATATTAGATACTTAAGTGATGTATATGTATTATGTATAGAATATAGTTATAGATGACCGCTTCCGCCATGATTCGCCGAGTGTATACAGTATAGTAGGAATTGGCACAGTCTTTGAAGTAGGTACATAATAGATGGTAATATGTAGTTTCAGTCGAATAGTGTTTTTTTAAACATTCATTTCATTCGTTAATTTTGGACGCGTGGTTACCTCGGTCATAATTAAGGACCCTGAGCCATGTAAGGCCAATCTAACGGGAAAATGCTTGTTATTCGTTTATTACAGTGCGTCAAGAATGTCTAGGAGGCGAAACTTTTTTTTAGCAATAGCAACACTCTTTTGACATTTGTTCCTTTGTTGTATCAATACATACTATATGACATAAAATTTACAAAACAAAGATTTTCAATTTGCATAAATTTAGTTTTACAATGTGAAAACTACATGTTACTGTGATTATATTAATAATTAAAGTGAAAGACGTGTCAGAGTGCTGAAATTTTTGAAGATTTTCATTGAAGAAAAATAGTAAAACGCGAAAATACCACTGAAATTCTCGCGTCCACATTTCCGATTCTGATCGCTTCATCGCCATAGTAGCAGGTATCTATGCGTTTGTTTTATAAATTCTGTTTGTTAATTTTATTGTATAATGTAATTTTAAGTAGCCTGAGTAAGTATTAAGTGGTATAATAAAACAACAATTTTACATAAACCTAATGTTTACGTAAACAATAAACTGTCAAAAAAATCTATCGTATACCGCGCCTAACAATGATTGATACTTTGACTTAGTTGCTTTGCGTTATTAACTAATTATGTATCTTAGTCTGCTTAGATGTATATAAAATTCTTGTGTCACAGTGTATGTGCTTAACTCCTTTAACACTTTGATGCAGCCTACTATAATATTATAATTATTACGTTTTATGTTTACAGGTAGCAGAAAAAGCGTTTAACGAAATAACCGAAATGATTGGGAGAATTTATGCTATCTATCATTTTGAAAAAAAAAAAAAAACACTGAAAATAAATACAAGGACTAAGGAGTGAGAATTAATCTTTTATTAGGATATTGAAGAGCTGATAATTGAAGATGAAAGAGTCTCTTCACTCACAACACCACTGCTGTAACTACATGGACCCAGAAAGTGGCGATGATTCTGTTTCCGACTGCATTGTAGAATATTATTTGGATGATCATATTTTATTAAAATAACAAAACCATGTTTTTCATTTATTTATTTTTTGTATTTTTTTTAAATAAGTAGTTCCTTAATAAAACAGGAGTGAGCTTCTCTCAGCTCTCACTGGTCATTAAACTAGCTCTGCAGCTCTCAGGGAGAGGGTACTTAAATAACAATAATAATGTTATAAATTCATAATATAATAATAGCTCCTACACCGGTTTCGGTGACGGTGGCTGGTTTCATTGAAACCAGGTCAGCTATGCAGGAGTAATTTTATAGTGCCCAAGTGTGTGCGTAGTACACAAGAGCACTCTCTATTCCTTTACTCTCATAACCCAGTGGGACGGCAGACCGACACGACTGGCGAGAGATCAGGTGCAGGACCGACTTTTTACATGCCCATCCGACGCACGGATCACCTTAAGTTACTTGTCAGACAATCAGGTTATCAGCCTGCATTATCCTTACTAAACTTGTAAATAACATGTTTCCAACGCGAACCCACGACCTCCGAGTCAAGAGCCGAGCTCTGAATCACTGGACCACGGAGGTGTTATAATATAACACTAGTGACTAGCTGATGTCCCGGTGAACTTCGTGTCACTTATAAACCTTCCCTGGACTTCCAGGAATATTTTAAGACTAAAATTAGCCACATCGGTTCAACCGTTTAATCGAGTTATTGCATTTTATATATACAAACAAACAAATTTTTATTTCCCTCAAAAAATAATTTTACACGTTAAGTAATATCTTAAACAAAACACTGCTCCCCACACTAGGATTCCCTGTGTCGTGGAGAGCAGTCTCTTCCATCATGCACATAGATAGGTACATACAATTAATTTTAACCAGCTAATGACATCTTTGTGATAACTAACATAAAGTTACATAAAGTTTTTTTAACAGAACCAATAATGTATTTGTAAGTAAACAGACAATATATTTTTCAAAAGTAGGTGATGCTATTTTAATATGATATAAAATACACATAATAGCATTACAAGATCACTACCAGAGCCACCGAAACCAGCTACAGTACGTGTAAATTTGTGATGAGGTGAGTTATACAAAGATTATACTTTACATAGATTAGATTGTTTCTGGTAATATCGTAAATTATTAAACACACACTATAACTACATCATAATTATTTCAACATAATATATACAGGATGTCCCAAAACTCAACGATAATCTGGGACCGGATGAATGGCCAAGTTATACCAGTTCCGTGAAAAATAAAATAAAAATTCCATATCACTCAGTTCAGCGATAATAGACAATTTTGTAAAAAAGTCGAAATTCGACACCCTTGGTCGCATTTTCAAGTCCTGTGATCACCAATGTCACAATTTCGCTGTGATTTTTTTAATTTCGAGATCTTTATTAACGATGCTATTAATCGCAACTACGAATTAATGTAAAAAACATTGTTAATTTAATAAAATAAGTTAAGTTTTAGGGAGTCGTGGTTCACAAAAATATTGTTAGTTAACTTTGACACTTCATTTTGAAAAAAAAATGTACTACACTACCCTTGGCAAGTTATTTCAAAAGATGGCGCATTTAATCAAGATTTAAAAATGATGCAACACTAGCCACTTTTCTTGCTACTAAAATTTTTATTTCTCATTTTTTCCAAATTGAGCTTATTTTGAACAACTCAAGATTAGGAATTTTTGTTACTAAAATTTGTTATTTTTTGTTTCTGGTCTTAAATCAAATTATTATTTTTAGTAAAGAGGTAATTCAGTCAGTTAATAACCAATGTTACTGTAAAAAAACATAATAATAATTAATAAAACAATGAAGGAACCGTCGTAAAACTTTTTATTAAATTATTCTCCTTAAACTACAATAAATGTTCGAATTGTTTGCCTCCGGCACGAATACAGGCTCTGCAACGCCTTACAAAAGACCTTTGCACCAGTCGTGCCAAATTTCTTGAATTTATTTCTTCTGACGCTGCAGCAATTTTTTGGCGAAGTTCTGATAGATTTTGTATTTTTTTCGAATATACTTTTTCTTTTATGCATCCCCAGTAAAAAAAATCAACTGGATTTAGATCGGGGGAACGAGGAGGCCATAAAATTGAGCCACCGCGTCCGATCCATCTGTCAGGATAATCAGCGTTTAAATAATCCCTTACAGCTCGAGCATAGTGCGCCGGACAACCATCTTGCTGAAACCACATTTCTCTGCGAATACTGAGCGGTGCGTCTTCTAACAAATTTGGCAAATCGTTTTGAAGAAAATGCAAATAGGTGGCGCCATCTAAATTTTGAGTTAGCTCAAATGGTCCAATTACTCGTAGTAAGTAGAAGTAACACGAATACGAGAGATGCGCAGTAGACGAAGAAACGATGCGTACTAAATGTTGTGAACGGACGACCCCTCAAGCGTCACTATCCGTCTCGCTCATTCTAAAAGTCGAATGTCGATCTGTCTTGCTCTAGAGTGAGACAGACTGTCAGCGTCACTATCTATCTCATTCTATCACTTTTGTTCATTACACACACTCAATACCCTGATCTTTTAATATAAAAAAGTATCAATTATTATTTTAGAAATTAGTTCAATTTGAAAAAAAATTGAAATAAATTTTTTAATGGTAAGAAAAGTGGCTAGTGTTGCACCATTTTTAAATCTTGATTAAATGCGCCAACTTTTTAAATAACTTGCCAAGGGCAGTGTAGTACAATTTTTTTTCAAAATGAAGTGTCAAAGTTAACTAACAATATTTTTGTGAACCATGACTCACTAAAACTTAACTTATTTTATTAAATTAACAATGTTTTTTGCATTAATTCGTAGTTGCGATCAATAGCATCGTTAATGAAGATCTCGAAATTAAAAAAATCACAGCGAAATTGTGACATTGGTGATCACAGGACTTGAAAATGCGACCAAGGGTGTCGAATTTCGACTTTTTTACAAAATTGTCTATTATCGCTGAACTGAGTGATATGGAATTTTTATTTTATTTTTCACGGAACTGGTATAACTTGGCCATTCATCCGGTCCCAGATTATCGTTGAGTTTTGGGACACCTGTATAAATCATAATATATACAACGTATTTTTTAAACTATATTTATTATAAAGTATCAAAATCTTTTATAGTGACTGGATACAGTGTGGCCATAAGAGGCCATACCGGAAACAAGTGGCGACTCTATTAATGTCGTGACTTTTTTGACGGACTATAACTAAATAAATTAAGAAAACAAATTATCTAGTAATGCTCTGTTTCATAAGGTATCATATTATTATAAATCTCTTTTTAACCTAACTTCAATAGCGATTCAATAAAGATTTGTTAAGCTCTTCCAAATGGCCTTGCAAGGAACACAGCTCCAAACAAGGCCAATGTTATACATCAGTCGTTTAACTTGAAAATAGAGTTACAAGTATTTATTTATTTGCTTTTACTAAAACGACATTATAATTTCTTTCAGTTAAGCAACACATTAAATGCTCAATATATTTATATCATAAAAAAAAAAAAAAACTATAACGAACATTGCTTGAACATTATCTTATAACTAAGAATATATAAATGGAAATTCTTTAAAAATAGTAGCAATGAGTATCACATTGACACCTTATAACTAATTGACAATGCGTTTTATAATACAATCAAAATTTTTTAAATCTAAAATTGCCTTCTTATGGGCCCGTTCCTTATAAGGCCAAAATGTTCAATATGCGTGTATAAGTTTAATAATCCTAATAAGTAAAGATGTTTTAAAAACAATATTATTTTAATTGTTACGGTACGCATTTATAACTAAAATTAACTGTTTATATGTTAATGATGCTTAGATGTTCCTTGTAAAGTTTATGTTCCCTAGCAAGGCCAACTATCAAATCTTTGGTTGGGCCTTATAAGGAACCACCGGCCTTCCTAGGAACATTACCAATATTTTAACGTAAATCGAGGCATAAGTAGATTTCCTTTTATTAGTACCATACCTATGTCCCTATACGAAAATGCCCTGCGAAAAAATTTGAGATAGATATAGGTTATGTAACTAAAAACTAAAGTTTTTCAGGGTGCGGAAATTACAATTATTGTAGCCTCGACAACCAAAGTCTACAAATAGTGAGATCTCACTGCCACAATTGCGGCGCGATCGACTCGCCACCGCGCTTGTGGCCATAAGTTTGATGGTTCTAAGTGTGTAGTAGAAGGAAAATGTCTTTACATGACGATAACTGCCACTTTTTGATAGTTGGCCTTCAAAGGAACATGGCCTTACAGGGCTTAGGGTCCTTACTAGCTTAAAATAATATAGCCTCAATAATAATTATTGTAAACAAAACTAGCATATTATTCCAAGCGCACGTCATACAGTTTTCATACAGCTAGCAATATGAATTATTAGTACCTATCGTTTGAATAAATTGTATAATTTTATTAATTATTATACCTTATTACTTGGCGATAAAGTTTAATAATGATAAGCCGGAGCTGTATTCGACTGTAGGTACACATTAACGTCTGAAATCATTTAAAGAAACTATGTTAACTACACATTGTAAAGCCGTAAGTCGACACAGACATAGTACGTGATACGGGTTTACAGCAATTTTACAAGCGCACACCCGTGCATAATGAAAATCCGCCCAAGTGCGAGACGGATTCGTGCACGTAGAGTTCCGTACAAAGCAACAACAATTGCGGCTTAACCTCCACATAAACACTTCTTTTTTTTTAAAGGTTTGAATTATTAGGTAAAACCCTTACAAGTTGTAAGGGTTTTACCTAATAATTCATGCTTCCATACTAATATAGTTAATATTATAAATGCTAAAGTGTGTCTGTCTGTCTGCTACCTCTTTACGCCCAAGCCTCTAAACTAATTTTGCTGAAAGGTACGGGGATACCTTGAGTACCGGGAAATGACATAGGATACTTTATTATCCTGGAAAAATGTACGGTTCCCGCACGACAATCAAATTTTGGCGCAACGAAGTTGCGGGCGTCATCTAGTGTTATTATAAATAATGATAATAATATTATTATCATTAGTTAAATATTAAACTAGCTAGATATGACAGTTCATGAGATAAAGTTTATTGAGACACACAGCTTAAACAGGTGGATTCTTAGTTAGTTACAGGATTCTGTACCATTGGGCACGGAACTCCAAAAATGATTTCCTGTAAACCGTACGTAGAACGATAAAACAAGTGTAGATAACCAGTAGTAGAAAAATTTTGTAAATAAGGCGGACGCGACGCGCGCGAAAAAAATTGACGCGTGAAAATAAAGAAAAAAAAAAGTGTCAGTGCTAAAAAAAATCCTTAGGTATTTTAATGCAAAATTAAAAATTAATTTTCATTTACATACGTGCCGGTGCTAGTTATATTTAGTGATTATCGAAAGGATATGTATTTTGTAAGAATGTTATCAAAATTTGTGCTACACAATTTTTATCGCCTACTTTTAATTGTTTTTTGTTTATCGGTTATTCTAATTTATAGTTTTGATAACATAAAAACGTTTAAGATCTATACTAGTGATTACTTACAACTGGAAAAAACTTATGAAAATGTAGAGCTATACTTTGAAAAGCGAAAGGTAAGTGCCGGAATTCGAAGGTTAAATTTATACCGGCATGGAAAGGAATGGAAGCGACTTTTAGCTACGAAACTGTAAATAGCACAATGAACTTTATGTCGACAGTATATAAATCACAAATTAAATACGAGTCAAAAAATTTTACGTGCGTCTTCCGCGGAAGTCACCAGAATTCTCCGGTGTTAAAACGCATGTGGCGAAATTGTAGCTTCCATTCCGTTCCATTCCGCGGCGGTGTAAATTGAGCCTAATACTGCAGTGATTCCTAAAATCGTGCCGTGGAACTAGGGATTGCAAAAAACGGATTTTTAGAAAAATCCGGACTTACGGATTTTTTCATCCTCAAATCAGGATTATCCGGATAATCCGGGTTTTTGTAATTTTTAAATATTTTTGATAAACAGCTTTAAGCGTGAGTTATTTTCTTATTATTTCTTTATTTAACATTAATTTTTAAAGTGCAAAATAAAACGTCCTAAAAATTAACATTTTTCTTTAAAAAAAGACGCTAAGATGTGTGTAAAAAGCAAGAGATTAAAATAACAGTATCTGGTACTTTCAATTTTAATAAATTATCAGAATTAGTGCTCACCTTGGGTAGGAACCAATTAAGAATCCTTACCAGAAGCCTAACTGGGCACTGCAAGCTCAACAAACACCTAAACAGAATGGGTATTTGTAGCATAATCACTTGCAGATTCTGTGCGGAGAAGGATGAAACACCAATTCACCTTCTTCTCGACTTTCCTGCTCTACTACAGAGCAGGAACAGGCACCTTGGTCGCCACGAATACTCATCCACAGAAAAAATTCGTGGCATCAACCCCGACCATATCGTTCAATTTATGAGCAGTATTGGCCTGGGGATGATTCTCTAGTGTAAATGAGTCACAATAGATCCTCTTGGGTCGCAGTGACATCAGGGCTATAGCGACCTGCCTTCTTTAATAATAAAGAAAAAAAACTTTCAATTTTATTCAGAACTTAAAAATACTTAGATTTTTTCAACTACATATTATATGTACATTATACAAAATGTGCTTACAGTTAATAATAATAGTTAACTTTAAGCTCATATTATTTAAAACTATCTAAAAATGTGAATTTTTTGTTAGCAAGACAATCCTAAGCAATCTCCGCTTTATCAATTCCTTCGTCATTTTTACACCTACAGCCGTCAGCCGCACATCATCAAATTATGCTCCAAGATCTGTAAGCCTAGAGGTGAAACTTACAAAAAATAGATCAAAGACAAAAACAATTATCAACAGTACGAGATGTAGGGTTGAAGTAGACGAGCAAGGAATTCACTATGTCATCGAGTAGCTATACTAGGACCAATTAGCTTCTTATGACGACAGAAAGGCAGAAAAACTGGTCCATGAAGAATGGTGACTTACCAATCTCACTGAAGCGCAGACTCGCTATGTACTTCGCTCGTCATAGCCAACGATGCGCAAACTGATTGACCGATTTACGATTTACAAAAGTTCCAACTCAGAGTCTGCCAAAGAGCAATAGATCTCAAATCTCAACAAATCAAAAAAACATAATGTGCTCCTAAACTAGAATCACAGACGTAAGAATCAAGACGGCCAAGCTAAAGTGGCATTGGGCTGGTGCCGCTATCCGCATACATACTGGATATCGACTGAGTGGGTATCTAGGCCTAAGAAAAGATAGCGCTATGCTCTGGAGGTATTTTTTCCTGCAGATCACTGTAATCCTGACGTTAAAATGATCTTTGAGGATCTATTGTATCCTTTTTCCTTCGTATTAGAGTACCGTCCCCAACCTAGTGTTGCTCATAAATTTAACTATGTGATTAGGATTGGTGTTACAAGTTTCCTCTTTAGTAAATTAGAAGAGTTTTGCTCTGTAGTAGAGCAGTAGAATCAATTAGAAGGTGAATAGGTGTATCACAGAATCCGCAGGTCGTAATGCTATTAACACCTATTATTCTGTAAAGGTGCTTGTTGAGCTTACAATGTCCAGTTAGGCTTCTGGCAAGGAGCCTATTTTATTTTCTTACTAGCCAACTCATCACTTTGCCCAGCAGTTGGATAGTTCAAATTCAAATTCAAATTCAAATTCAATAAGTATATTTATATTTAGGCTATTGCACAGAATATTAAACTTTAAATCAACATTTAGTTACATTATAAACTTACTATATGCCTTTATTTCATAAAACAAAATCAAAAATCGGCATTCGTTACATATTTTATTTTCTATAAAATATGTAAAAATATGTATGTAAAATATGTAATATGAAAAAACTGTATTCAATACTAAAATGTTCTAAAATAATTGTAAAAATATTTATCATCATTGCATTTATATTCTCACGAACTTTTGCTCGCGGCTTCGCTCGCGTTAAGAAGTATTATTATTTACAAACTTTCATCCCCTATTTTAACCCCTTGGGGTGGCAATTTATCAAAATCCTTTCTTAGCGGATGCCTACGTCATAACATCTACCTGCATGCCAAATTTCAGCCCGATCCGTCCAGTGGTTTGAGCTGTGCGTTGATAGATCACCATGTCAGTCAGTCACCTTTGAGTTGTAAATATATAGATATAAGTATTTAGAAAACATAACAATTAATAAGATAGTAAAATTATGGCTAGGGTTTAAGAAAATAAAATATATCATTATTTCTTTTAAATAAAATGATAAAATGTAAAGAAATGTAATTACAACCACCAAATAACTACACAATGCAATGAAATAGACATACGAAATTCTGACTTTGTTACGTGTAGACCACGCAAAGTTGTATATTGATAGCGCCTTTAATCAAATGTGAATTTGTATTTCGGATATCACACGATACATTTAAATTAATTTTATATTACGTAAAAGCTTCTTTTTCATAATTTTATCTACTATTCGAAAAAACCGAAAATCCGGATTTTGCAAAATAAAAATCCGGATTTTTCAAAGGCCCAAAAAATCCGGATTATCCGGTTTTTTCGGATTTCGAAGTATCCGGATTGCAATCCCTACGTGGAACCCACATAGAATCACAACACTTTCATCGAAAAGTCATGAGGGTTCCGCAATTAAATTAAAACGGTATCATTGAACCCCCATACCCTCGGTTTTGAGGTGTTGCGAGGTCGTCTGCATTCTCAGGACATCTTTCCACCAGACGAGTAAAAACATATCTGCTTTATAATACTACCTGCATATTATATTACCTGCAAGAAAGAAGAGTATAATATTATTACTATATACTTTTTATGGGTGAACTGTGAAACTTAATTTTGCTTCTCAAGACTCTGAAAATTTTATGTCCCAATAGCCTTATATTATGTCGTTATATTTTAATGATTGAGTACTTAAAGTTAATTTTGACACAAAATGTATGAATGGTCGAAAATCTTCAGTTTAGTAATCACCAATAAACAAATCTCTCTGGGTGGTGCCGTCAATGTGTCTAAACACACTAGGCTGAATTACGCCGGCGTAAATTCCGCCGCAAATGTCAAACGCATACAAATACGCGACGGAAGTGTGTCGTCTCTCGCGTTCCGCCCGTATTTTGTATGAGTTTGAAACGCGGCGTAAACGCGGCGGAATTTACGCCGGCGTAATTCAGCCTAGTGTGTTTAGAGCCATTGTGCCTCTTCTGTCGTTTACTCAAAATCTGTAATTGACGATTTGATAAAAGTACAATCCATTCTGATATTATAAATGCGAAAGTGTGTCTGTCTGTTAATTACCTCTTCATGCCCAAACCACCGAACCGATTTTGCTAAAAAATGGTATGGATATATTTTGAGTCCCGGGAATTAGGACATAGGATTCTTTCGACCCCGGAAATGTACGGTTCCCGCGCGATAAACGAATTTGGGCGCAAAGTTACGAGCGTCAGCCGTCATCTAGGAATTAATAAATAGGTAATTTTATTATTTTCAGAGCTGGAACACATCTAATCTAGGAACGATACTGTTTAAAAATAAAGATCCTCCCGACTTACCCAAAACGGATCGTATTTATAAAATACTCGTGTGGAAACACTGGAAATGGCTTCAAAACAGACACGTCTTTAACTTTGACAGAAACAGGTTCGTATGCGATTGCTATTACATTTTCTTTGCTCAAGTATTCCTCAGGGATTCCCAAAGTTTTCAGACCCAGTCTATGATTCGTGAAAAAAATCCTGCGTAAACCGTTTTGCCACGATAAAAGTAGCCTATATAGTATAATATATTCTTGCCTAAATTCTGTTTAGAATCAAGACCGAGAGCTCAAAAACGCCACAACATGGAAGTAGTAATAAGTACCTGCTATCAGAGAAATTAATTCTTGTGCAGATAGCTGACCTACGTTATTCGGTCGGGTTTCTACTTAGTAAATTTTCCGACATTCCATTCTGCTATTATAATCCAAAGTTAGAACAGGTGGCCGTCATAATAACTATTACATATTCAAAATTATGTGTTCGTACTTGTAACCTTGTAAAAGCCTTGTTCATTTCGAAATAGATGCAATGATAATATTGTATTACGTCCTTGTCGTATAAACTAGTGTTTGGCATTATTTTAGGGAGTTACGTAATAGTTATTTATTCATACTAAGTACAAAATCATGACCTTGCATGGTTGCACTTGCAGTAAGCAGTTATTTTAACTAAGTGCCATGATAGCCCATAATACGAATTTCGCGTTGTGGATGTTTTACTGCGTCCTGTGACCACACAATGAACGTTTTAGATCTTTGAGCGTAACGTATAATATACAAATTAAAAATGAATTTCTAATTTTGTTAATCTCGCTAAAACTCGAAAACGGCTAAGCCGGTTTGGCAAATTTTAGTCTTTAAATATTCGCGGAAGTTCAGGAAGGGTTTAAGAGGAAAATGATACGAAGTTCACCGGGTCATCTAGTTACTATATTCATAAAGTTACTACTTATATAATATTATTGTTGTTATCAAATATTTTTCAGGACAGCGGACCCTTTACACAACTGCGGTGTCAGGAATTGTTTGTTCTCTGGAGACTCAGAAGACATCAAGACAGCTGATGCTGTGGTCATCCACATCCAGAAGGGCCAGTTCCCGAATGTCACCACCAGAAACCTTAACCAGCGGTGGATATTTCTGAGTGACGAATCTCCCAAAAACGCGTTCTCTATGGCTCGAACGAGACCAAAGTTGAAGGATCTAGCGGGAGTATTCAACTGGTCTATGACTTTTAGGTAATGTAGATATCAAATTGTTATTATAGTCGGGACATTTTAATAGGCCACATTTGACAGTTCATCAAAATTGTACCAGGTAACCTTGTAGCGACGTGCATAAAAAAAATAAATATTTTCGTTTTGTTATAACTGCACAATTGATTAACTTTTTTCAATTACGATTACACATTTATTGTAAATATGACCGATACGAATTATTTAACAATTTGCGTTTACTGATAAACAATTCTAAACGTAATAAACAAATTCTGATCTTAATAATTGCACGTCGTTACAATATTACGTCAGCTGACCTTTTTTCTTTTTAAACTCTTGGGAAGTTACCCTAAAAATCGAAAGCGAATAAATAGTATCGATGCATTGATTACTTGTAATGAAATATCCCCATAAATTAATAACCACGTTGTGAAAAGTAACACATATTTATGTGAAATGAATGATGATAATACTACATTTAACAGTTTTTATAATTCAAGCGATTAAATGCATTTGTTTTTGTAAATTATGTACTTGTCTTATTTTGCTCCTTGAATTTGCAAAAGAAAAAGTAATAATGGGACAGGAGTTTGTTTCAATTATAAAAAAAATCAAATATTTTATTTCAAGTCCGTATCGTTTTATTCGTTTTGGTCGATGTTGTTACGCAGCTCACCTCACTATGGAGATTAATCTGACAGATGTCAAATGTGGCCTATTAAATTGCCCCGACTGTATGTAGGTATATTTTTCTGTAATACCTAGAGCACAAATTACTAAGAAGGTAGTATAAAACAAAGTTGCCTCCCGCTGTCTATCTTTAATTTATGGATTTGACAGATTTGCAAGACGTCCCACGTCAATTCAGTAGAGATCAACTACGATAACATGGCGCGCCCCTCCAAATGACTGTTTCAATGTGTGTAGTCACATCCTTATGAAAGAGTTTGTATGTAGTAAGTATTCAACCAATCACAGTACACGTAATATTTCAGTTATTGTCATACCAAGATTTGTTGGTCAACTAATCATAACTAGCCTACCGCGCAAGACAAAGCACTTCAAACGTTTTGACAACACACTTCAAACGTTTTGAATTTTGGAGGGGCGCGCCATGTTATCGTAGATGATCTCTAGAAATGCATCTACGCGTCGCGTTGCGGTCTGAATAGACCCTAAATCATTCGGAATCAGCATTTACCATGAAATAATGGGCATAATATTATGATAATGTGAATGTATTCGTACATTTGGCTGATGTTAGAGATCGCTGATACGGAAATTTGGCAACAAAAATAAGGTGCTATCTGTAAACTAACATTAGTTTAGTGATAAAAACACTGTTCGGTATGCCAATGCTGACGTATGTTATAATACAATAATTAAAAACTACTTGGCAGTTGAAATGAAAGAGGTTCCATTAGAACAATTCATTCAAAGGCAGATGGCAGTTCTTTATTCGGTCGGATAATGTCAATGTTGTAGTCATGACATCATGAATCGTGATGATGACATTAACCCACTCGCACATAATATTTTGTCCGCACCATAGACTTATCTATACTTCTATACTAATATTATAAATGCGAAAGTATCTCTGTCTGTCTGTCTGTCTGTCTTGCTTTCACACCAAAACTACTGAACCGATTGTAATGAAATTTTGTACACAGATAGTCTAAAGACTGAAAAAGGACATATGCTACTTTTTAACTGGAAAAAGGGGGTTGTAAAGGGGTGAAAATGCGTAAATTTGTTCAAATTAATTTAGTTACAAAAATTCATAATAGATGGCGGTTTGAGTCGCCTACATCGCGCTATGGCTTGCTCATAAGTCTTTCTATAAGTGATGGTACCACGTTAAATCATGTATTTCGATTCTATCGATTGTTATACACGTTATTAAATAGCTCGCTACTCACTACTCAGTACTTTATCCAGTGTTTTTTTTTTTTTTTTTTTTAATTTTTTTTTTTTTAATTCTCTTTTTATTTAGGGATTTTAGCACACATAGTGGCTATGTCAATCCCATCTAATCAACTTAAAACTAATTTCTTATAATAAAGGAGTACAATAATTTTGCATAATCAGAATCCGGTTCAGCCAATATAACATTAAAGATACCCATATTCATTAGAGGCACTTTAATTAAGTTGAATAACTCATTTCTTTTATGAGTATATCGGACACATTCCATCAAAACGTGTTGCACATCTTCTGGTCTTCCACACATTTCGCAATCAGGAGAATCAGCTTTACGCATTAGATGTGCAAATTTATTTAATGGTATGTGTCCTGAACGAAGTCTATGTGCAGCAACAATCTGGCTCCGACTCAAGCCTGACCTATGAAACCAGGGTATATGAGGAGGCTCGCTTTGTATACTATTGTACCAAATACCTTTGTACTGCGATCGTTCATTAAAATACTCCTTCCATAATTCATATACATGTCTTTTATATTTAATTAGGATTTCCGAATAATGAGGTAATAAATTTTGAATTTCTTCTAAATTAATAGCATCTTTGGCTAATCGGTCGGCCTCCTCATTACCACGTAGACCGACATGAGACGGCACCCATTGCAAGACTATATCTTTACATAATAATTTAAACTGCATTAATAATTTTATACATAAATATGCAACAGACAAACAATTAGAACCACTATACACACATTTAATTAGGTGCTGCAAAGCACTCTTGCTATCAGTACAAATCACAATTCGTGTAGCATTTAGGGTGAGCGCATATTTTAACGCCTCGGATATAGCAAATAATTCTGCTGTCATGATATTTATATGCCGGTTCATTTTAAACACTCCATGTCTTTTATTTAACGAGTCATAAAAAGATGCGCCAACCCCATCTACTGTTTTAGATCCATCTGAATATAAAAAATACCACTCAGGATAATTTTCCCTTAGGTTTTTAAGTGCATTATATTTTAAAAAATTCCGATCATAATGTGATTTTGGGGCATAAACATTGGCCAAGTCTAATTTAACATAATATTTAATATTTACATCAGACAACCATGTATCTAAACAAAACATTTCAAGAGGTTGTGACGAGGATACCTTCTCCTGCTTCAACATATTGTGTACATTGCTTAATAAAGGTTTCTTTTTCCTTATCCAATAACTGTTTTGAGATAATTCGGTAAGTTCTGAAATTTTAATTAAGGAGGCGTCATTGATCCTAGATTTAAGTTTAAAATAACATTTTTGCGAAAGGTAAAGTCTTCTACTATATAACGGTGGTATGGCCAACTCAGATTCCATAACGTGTATTGGAGTGGTTTTAATAAAACCTCCGATAATTCTTAAGGCCTGATTTTGTATTTTATCAAGTTTATTTGTGTGACTAATTATTTAAAAATATACTACTTATATTATTATTTTTTTAGGTTAAAGTGTAATGCTGAGTGCATGTATCTGTCCCTATTTCTGAATGACTGTTATTAGGAGCCACATAACACCAGGCACTGTGGTGAACACCACGGTAATAAGCCTGAGTGGTATCCTTTTCTACAATGGACATAACAATACACTACTCGTACAGCTGACCCTTGCACTATGGGGATGTCGGGAATGTCCCCATAGTTTACGTCCTTATGTTGTGCATACTGTCCCAGGAATAATAATTCCTCCCTTTCGATTTCTTTTGTTTTATAATTTTGTGTCTTTTGCGTATGTGATGTTTTAATTTTCTTTAGATATTGTGTTGTAACGTGTTATTTATTATTGTAGTGTAATGTGGTGTCTTATTGTCGAATAAACATTATTATTATTATTATTATTATTATTAATAGCAGCATTATCGTACAAGAAACAACCGTAATCTATTTTACTTCTTATGAGAGACATATACAATCTACGCATGTAAGTGGGATGCACACCCCAAGATGATCCCGCCAAAATTTTTAGCAACTGCATTTTTTTAAAAGAACTGTCGTGTATCTCGCCTACATGTTTCCCCCATCTCAGACATTTGTCGAGCCACATACCCAAGTATTTATAATGATCAACCAAATCCAAAATTCTATTATCAACTTTAATATTAGCAATTAAACGTTTATGGCCCTAAAGATGCATACTTTTGATTTTTCGCTAGAAAGTTTTAATCCCAGTGATTCTATGAAGGAGACAAAAACATCCACAGCCCTTTGCAATATCTCGACGCTTTCAACGAATTTATTATTAGTACAATAAATTGTAAAGTCGTCAGCGTACTGCTCAAAAAAAACATTTAGAATATAGTGACGTACGTTTGCTGACGTAATGTTAAAAATAAGGGGGGATAAGGGGTCACCTTGGGCTATGCCAATCCTAGTCCACCTAATAAAATACAAACTATCACATTCTTCGGCCTTTATAACGAGATGCCTTTCAGTCAAAAAATACCAAATATAGTTACATATATTTTTGCCTGCTTTAATACTATCAAGTACACTTACAATGCGGTCAACAAGAATATAATTATAAGCAGCTTCTATATCTAAAAAAACAGCTAAGGTAGGAATATTTTTACTGAAGCCAATTTGGATGTTAGTTACTATACGCGTTAGGCTATCTAGGCACGAGTGCGCCCTTCTGAAACCGGTTGTATGTTGTGATAAATAATTATCATGTTCGACGAGCCACTCTAAACGTTTTAATATCATTAAATGAAAAATTTTACACGTACATGAGATTAACGAAATGGGCCGGAGATTATTATCTGAATTATTAATTGACTTAGGTATAGGTACAATATGAATATCTCGCCATTGTGAGGGAATATGAGATGTTTTAAATATCAAATTGTAAATTTTTAAGAGTAATTGTTTACCCTCTATAGGCAAATTAAATATCATGCTATAAGTAATTTCATCCATTCCGGGAGCCGTATCTTTAGTTTTAAGGCAAGATTCTAATTCATGTATAGAAAAATCGCGATTTAAAGAAGATTCATGATGGATAAGATCGGGAATTTGAGCTATGACAAAATCAGGTGCAAGCGATGCAAGTAATTCCTGTTTCTTAAAATCCGGTGATGAAAATTTTGCCTGTCTGTGACCCTTTAGCCAACGCATCTTTTTCCACATGACCGCTGAAGATGTGGCCTCGTCTATACTATCACAAAATTCACGAAAACATGTAACTTTTGCTTGCCTAATCAACTTACGTGTCTTTGAAATTTGATACTTTAATGCATTTAAATTTTGGGGTATCGGGTTTTTCCTAAATTTACGTAATGCAAGACGTCGTTGTGCTATTGATTTTGATAGTTCCTGACTCCAATAAGGCTTAGGTATAAATTTTTTATCTGAATTGTTTATATCATTAGGTATAAATGGAATAGATATATCAGCTGATAAATTAATTTGAGTAACTAAAAAATTATAAAGGATCTGAACTTCCTCTGAGGTAGGACAATGTGCTATCAAAGATGACGTAATTAATTGTTTATACCTAAGCCAATCCGCTTTTTTAAAATTTCGTCGTCGTGTGGAGTTTGTCTGTGGAATGTAAACCGGAATTTCAAAACTTATTTTAATTATCAAGTGATCGCTGCCTAAACTTTCGTTTAAAACCACCCATGTACTGTTAGTAACAATATCGGTAGTAGAGAAGGTAACATCGGGCGATGACTTTTGTAAACGGCCATTCACTAATCTTAGTCGGGTATAATGTCCTGTATTCAAACAAACATAATTATTTTCGATTGCAGATTCAAATAACTGATTACCGCGAGAATCACTCCGATCGGACCAGCAAGGGTGATGTCCATTAAAGTCCCCTGCGATTAATGATTTATTACAAACCTTTGAAAATATATTTTCCCAATCCATTTGAGACGACGAAACAGAAGATGGACAATAAACCGATATAATATTTTTAGTATAATTGTTGTTAATTATTTTAATATGCAGTAATTCTATACCTGTATTAGTCACACAACTTGGGACAATATATGTTTTTAAAGTGTTACGTGAAACTATAGCCACGCCCCCGTATGAGTCGTGTCTATCCTTTCTGTATATATTGTAACCAGATATATTAATTCTATCGCTAGGATCCAACCACGTCTCACTTAAAATTGCTAAATGAATGTTTTCCCTATTTAACAATAATTCGAAGCTAAGTTTCGGCTTTAAACTCTGAGCGTTCCACTGAACTATATTAACATTGGCTGAACTGTCCTGTGACTGATCCAGTGTTGTCACACCAAATTTGAGAAAATCAGTAGACGTCGCCTACATCTCGCTATCGCTTGCTCATAAGTCTTTCTATAAGACGTGGCACCATATTAGGTATAGCTTTTCAATTCTATCGATTGTTTTACACGTTATTATTAAGTTTACTTAATTTAAAAAATGAAATATTATGTGCACACTGCACAGCTGTTTTTGGGTATTTTGATTTAAGAGGTTCCAGGGTTTTAAAAAGCTTTTAAATTTGACACCAATTTTGTTGACACCGCGCGCTATAAACTGAAGTCCACGTGGACGAAGTCACGGGCAATAGCTAGTAATGTATATACTGTCGTAGTCCGCACCGTACGCGCCGTACGCGTCGAACGCATAGTAATTTACTAAGTGTCCATGATTCATTTATTTAAAGGGAAATTTGGTCAGAAATTAAGTACCTAATTTTATTACATAATTATGAGAATCGAGTACCGAGTACCTACTCTCCTTATGTATTGATCATGTCTCACCAGTTATGCTGAGTGCTGACAGTGCTGTATAAATACTATATCACACTGGGCAAAGTAAATATGAACGAGTTGTAACCCTCTCACAATCCATACTAATATTATAAATATGAAAGTGTGTCTGTGTGTCTATTACCTCTTCATGCTTAAACTACTGAACCGTTGTTTTTTGGTATTGAGATACCTTGAGCCCCGGGAAAGGACATAGGTAGGATACTTTTTATCTATACTAATATTATAAATGCGAAAGTATCTCTGTCTGTCTGTCTGTCTGTCTCGCTTTCACGCCAAAACTACTGAACCGATTGTAATGAAATTTTGTACACAGATAGTCTAAAGCCTGAGAAAGGACATAGGCTACTTTTTAGCTGGCAAAATGGGTTGTAAGGAGGTGAAAATGCGTAAATTTGTTAAAAATAAGTTAGTTCCAAAAATTCATAACAGATGGCGTTTTGAGTCGCCTACATCGCGCTATCGCTTGCTCATAAGTTTTTCTATAAGCGATGGTACCATGTTAAATTGTGTGTTTCGATTCTTTCGATTGTTATACACGTTATTAAATAGCTTGCTACTCACTACTCAGTACTTTATCCAGTGTTGTCACACCAAATTTGAGAAAATCAGTAGACGTCATGACAAAAATTGGTAGAATTAGGTAGATGTTAGAACCAAAAGTTGGTAGATCTACCACCCTCATATCAGTAAATTTTTAAGAATAAAAAATGCTAGTTTATACATAGAGAGAGTTTTATTAATGGTGTTTAAATACATATTTTTATTGAATTAAAATTTTAAATGTTCAGCACAAATTTTTTCGTTCTTTGAAATTGTTTTGATTTTGAAATTTTTTTGATTGAAATGATTTTTTACGGTACCCCCTACACATCAATGCGGGAGTGTTTTTTTTTTTTGCGTTCACCCCACCGTATATGGGGTGTCGTTGGATAGGTTTTTTAAAAATATTACGAGTATTCAAAATTTTCCGATTTAGGGATCCATTTGTGATATTATATGAAGTTTTAAAGTGGAAAAAATCGTTATTATAGAGTCCAGTATCCCTCCTTTCTACAAGATAAAGTTTTAAACGGTTGCTTCTGAAAATGTGAAAAAATTCACGAGAGTAGGAAATAATATGCTGAATTTAAAAGGAAAACTATCATTGCTAAGCAGACTTCATAAGTTATTGAGTAATAGTTGATCAACTACAAAAATTGTACTAGTAGAAGTACGAGTACAAAGGAACTTTTCGTTCAAAATCCTTTGAACGTAACTGAGATGATGTTGTTAGTAGTATAAAACACGTTATAAACTTGTACCTATTCATTGACCATACAAAAATTTAAAAAACTAGCGGTACTTTGGAACCCTATATTGCGCGTGGCACGACACGCACTTGGCCGGGTTGTTTTAAATATGAATTTTGCTAAAGGAAGTGTTGTACCAAGACGAATCAATGCAATGTACCAAAATGCTATCCGAGTAGCCTGTAACGTTTATTATTTCTACGTGAACAATGATATATTATGTTGAAAAATAGGTAGATTTGATACCGAAGTTGGTAGATAGGTAGAAGGCAGGTGAAATAGGTAGATCTACCAAAAAGTTGGTAGATGTGACAACACTGACTTTACCTATGTAGTGACGTAACCTTAAACCTACCAATGATAAATAGTTTATGGGTAAAGCTAAAGTTGTGTAGTGGGGGGCTAAATAAGCTTTAAATTTGGTATTAATAAAGTTTAATTTAAAAAAATGAAATATTATGTGCACACTGCACAGTTGTTTTTAGATATTTTGATTTAAGGGGTACCAGGGTTTTAAAAAGCTTTTAAATTTGACACCAATTTTATTGACACCGCGCGCTATAAACTGAAGTCCACGCGGACGAAGTCGCGGGCAACAGCTGGTCTGGAATAAATGTACGGTTCTCGTGACTAATTTCGACGCAACGGAGTTGCCGGCGTCATCTAGTAACATAATAATAATATTATTATCGTTACGTTTGCAGTTTGGCTATTGTTAAAACTACATCGTTGTATACACAAGTGTTATTGATGAAGAGACTAACCATAACTAAAGATAACAATGAACGTTTCAGTTGACTGCATCGAATGCTTTTGTTTTAAAACATTCCGTGGAATATTTTCACACCATATTATAATACAGTCAAAACCGTTTATAGAGACATCGTTTAGAACAACATACCGGTTAAATTGACCAAAATCAAAGGTCCCGGCTGAATGCTATATGACCACCTGTCACTGGTTATTATAAGTATTGGTTTTTACGACTAAATATGAGTAGTCCCTTCGATGTCGTTATAACAGATTTCGACTGTATTAACATTTCACATTTATTAATATTAGCAAAGATAGCCAGGATAATTACTTACTAGTTTTATATTAAACATCGTGCCAAAAGTAACTAATTTTTTGTCACGTTATTGTTAAATTGCAGTCTTTATCCTAAATCATAATACCTACCTAACCTTAATCTATTTTAAGTTCAACATAATACCATAATATGGTAGACCAGTATGACTAAAGCACTAGCAGTAAATTAAATTAAATAAATCGACAATCCAAGATAGAAGGAGAATTTCTTGCCGCAAATGTACTGGGAAGGCCGACCTTACGTAAAGTGGGAAAGATCTAAGAAGAAAAAAAGTACAACATAATACAAAAGTAGTTACAAACGCACCAAAGCTTATAACGAAAATATTAACGTTACATATCTAATATCTTGATTATTTCAGAAGCGACTCAGATGTGCCGGTGCCATATGGACGAACAATTCAGCGTATATTACCTCACACATCAGAAGTGCCTTTTTGGGGACAAAAACGACGGGACACATTCGTCACAATCCTAGTATCAAACTGTCGTGTTTCACGAAGAATGGAATATTTAAAGGAGCTCGAGAAACATATAGATGTCGATATATACGGAAAATGTTCGAAAGATCACAAAGAAAGGTAATTAATTTTCTTAATGTTTCCTTAGAATTGTGGGGTACCGTGGAAAATTCTAGTTATCATCACGAGATTCTGTGGAACGTTAGTGGGAAATGTTACATTTAAGAGGGCGACTGCCGACTAACCCAAAAAATCAAACATCGTCCTTCTCTCTTCACACTCACCCCCGTCTGCCATAGCCCATATCATATGCCAGGTGAAAAAGGACGACGCGGATTCATCGCCAAATTAATTTTTTCTCAACGGCGAAGAGGATAACTCGATAAATATACATTTTAAAAATCCGCTAGGTCGGTTCAATGATAGAATTTTATACAATGTGTTAAAATATTAACTTAGTTCAATGCACGATTATGGCAATAAATGAAAAATTCGTGGAAATTAGATGCATCTTTGTGATTTTTTTCCATCGAGAAAATTTTAAGATATCGTGTTTTTGCTCAGATCGAATTCTTGGAAATATAATGTATTATAATGTAAATTAAAATGAATTATAAAATCTAAAATTTCGGGTTAGTCGCCCCCTTATTGAAATAGAAATAGAGTGAGCGTATAGAGTTATATTTTTATAATGAAATAATATTTAACCAAGAGCAAGTATTCAACATGAACAATCATTAAAGCTCTAAAGTAGTCTAAAGCTAACTGTTACTTGTATATTACAACTTATTTCTTTGGAACAAGTACCTGTGCTATATCTTCGTGTTCTTTTACGATTAAAAAATATTATTACGGAAAATATTTCGAGACAAAAAATTGAGCGATACACGCCATAATCAATAATTCGTTACATAGAGGTATAGTAAGTTGTTATTTTATATAACAAAATAAAACATTGGATTTGATAACGTGACCCAGATTTATATTTGATCCGAACAGTGTTTGATATTTCTAAAGAAAATTCATCTTTAATGCACTTTTAAAGTTAGTTTAAAGTTTAAACAGTGTGTTACAAAATAAAATACTTTAGGGTGTGTATTGGATAGTTTACTGAGAAAGTAGCAGCGCTGAAGGAGTTATTTTTTATTATTTTTAGATGGACATATTTGCCCATAAGTCATGTCACAGAAACACATAAGTCAAAAGTCAGCGCTGCTACTTTCACAGTGAACTCTATAATATAAGGGACCCATCACACATGCACATCCTAAGTATTATCAATTCGGTTTGTTACACTCTATATTTCTGTTTTAAGGCCAATACCGAGAGGGTTTCAACCCAATTATAGCCACAAACGCTTATCAGATGATGGCTCGTAAGATATTGAATAAGTACTAATAAGGTCTGATGGATTTCAAACGAGCCCGATGTCGATGTTTGCAAAACGTTGTGTGAAATGTGAATCGCATAGGTGCCTTATGAGAATTTGATTGCCTGACATAAAACAAATACGTATTATAAAGCTCAGAAGATAATATTTTGTAATGACTTCCACACTTCCATACTACCTAATACATATTAGTTATAATAAATATTAGGTAGTATGGCATACCTACTTTCGCTTTTATAATTTATGCGAAATTAGGTCTGTCAGTTCTTCACGCCCAAACCGCTGGACCGTATTTGCAAAAATTTGGTATAATATACTTTAAATCCCGGCAAAGGACCTAGTTTACTTTTTAGACCGTTGCATGATAGACAAAAACAAGCTTATTGGCGTAGCACTCCCCCGGTAGGTTTATGAAGATTGATTTTTAAATCACCTTTTAAATCTGCATAGCCAATATTTTTTCAGCTGCCCCGGCCACTTTTCAGCGGACTGCAAAGTGATGGCCGAATACATATTCTATCTAGTGTTTGAAAATTCAGAATGCCATGAATATTTAACGGAAAAAGGCTTCTATCATGCATACAGTAAAGGCGCTATTCCCATAATTATGGGGCCTACGGTGCAAGAATGCGAAGCGCTGCTGCCACCGAATTCTTTTCTGCACGTCGACAATTATAGAAGCGCGGCTGACTTAGCGAAGCATATTAAGTATATAAGCGAGGATGAGTCGACAATTCTGGAATACCACGCCTGGCGGAAGCACTTTGAAGTGGTGAACGAGCACGGGTATTTTGGCTCTCCGTCCTACCATTTCTGCAGAGTGTGTGAAGCTTTGAACTATAATGACAAAAATGTGAAAATTTACGATGAGGAAATGCTGAAAAGCTTTTTAGATCCGGCTTTATCTTGTAGATAGGTGTGTGCAACAATAATAGAAAATGTAAGTATGTGAAACAGTCAACAGTATTATGAAAATCTGACCCAGGACAATGGATAATTCAGTCCCTCTTCGACCAATTATCCCTTTATTTAGTTATTTAACATATTATTATAAACTAAAACAGTTCTATGAAGTTTTATTTTAAGTATATCAGTAAAATTGAAAGAGATACAGTTTAACAGAAGTTAAAAAAACTGGGAATCTGGATCTAAGGTATCAGAGCATTAGGTAGAGGTGTAAACTGCGATAACATGGCGCGCCCCTCCAAAATTCAAAACGTTTGGAGTGGGTTGTCAAAACGTTTGAAGTGCGTTGTCTTGCGCGGTAGGCTAGTTATGATTAGTTGACCAACAAATCTTGGTAATAATTAGTGACATTAAGGGCCTGTTTCACCACTTCCTGGTAAGGCTATCCACAACTTAACTTGACACATAGAGTATGGAGAATCTGTCAAATAAGCCTATCGGGCACCTTATCAGGAAGCGGTGAAACAGGCCCTAAGTGAAATATTACGTGTACTGTGATTGGTTGAATACTTACTACATACAAACTCTTTCATTAGGATGTGACTACACACATTGAAACAGTAATTTGGAGTGGCGCGCCATGTTATCGTATTTATCTCTAAGTCGTGAGGTACTATCGGAGAAGTTGATTCATAGGCAGATGGCGGACCTACGTAATTTGGTCGCGTTATGTCAAACCCAATCTACAGACCTCATAACCCAATAAAATGACGTCTTCCGTCATCCATGCTTCCATAATATAATATTATAAATGCGAAAGTGCCTGTCTGACTTTCTGTTACCTCTTCACACCCAAACCGCTGAACCGATTTTGCTGAAATTTGGTATGGAGATATTTTGAGTCCCGAGAAAGGACATAATATTATACGTTTTACCCCGTAATCGTATTTTAGAGTTAGGGCCGGGACACAAAAACACGGCGCGGCGTCGTGCGACGTCGTGCGGCATCGTGTCGTGGGAATCTGCGACGCGCATCGTGGAAAGCTACGTGCGACGTCGTGTCGTGTTTTTGTGTCCCGGCCCTAACGGAGTAGTCTGTATGAATCAAGTTCTCTGATGGTAATTCTTCTGATGTTATTATACAAAAGCTTGCAGAAGAATACTGACATATTGTTATAAAGTTACATAATTATACTGCCGTCCTTATCATAAACAACGCATCTGCATGGCGGCAACTTTAGAGTAATTCGCGCCTAAAGTTTTATTCTTTATTTTTATTGTCCCTTTGAAACTAAGAGGAATACTCCAAATATTTTTATTTTGTTTGGTGCCTTTAAATGTTACCTTTGCATATGCGATGCTATATTTACATATTTAGTTATTTTTAATATTTTTAAAGACGGAAAATTGTTTATGACTAGGAAACATGGATTGCAATAATGTTAATTTACTAAGCATAACCAACGCATGTATGACAGTTGCGTTGTTTATGTCTAGTAAATGCACAATTGTGATGCTTATGCTTAGCAAAGATAAGGGATTATTACTTACATTTAAGTTGCATATACGTTCAATATGACTAGCAAAGAATGATAAGATCAACTCACATGCATTTTTTTAACCGAACAAAAATGAAATCAACTTTAAATAGATGCATAGCAATCCATGAACAGGTACATTTTTCTTCACCCTTAATCAGGCCCCATGTGCACTGGCATTAAAAAATATTTTTAAATATGGGGTGGTCTTAATTTTTACCTGTACAATGTATACCTAAGAACTGTTTCTTAAAAAAATGCTCGTTTTATGCCCTATGCCTGTTAAGGAGCTCTCTAGCGTTTTATAATTTGTTTCCACTATCCCTATTTTTACTTAGGAAACTGCATACTTTGAACTTTGATCTCTTTGTCTGTTATAATATGATGTGATAAGCTATTCACAAGAATTGAAGAATTTTGAATACTTACCGAAGATTGCTGTTTTGTAAGCGTGTAATTACCACACGTAGTATCGATTAGAAGAATGTTTTTTTTATTTTTATAAAAAGAAACCTAATAATTTACAATTGTATTTTATTTAAAAATCATCTCTTGTATAATAGAAGCAGTGTCCATATCATACTACCGCCAGACGGGCATATAATTACCACTTTCCAAAATATACTGTTTAGTAAAAAATTTTTAGCTTCATACGAAAGATACAAATAATTATTGGTAATCAAAAATAGGTTTTATGAATTTCAAAAAAAAAAAAAGCTTACTATAAAACTCCAATTACCTAGGTGGTCGATAAATCATACTATGCCTGATTAAGGGTTTATTTATTAGTTGTACTTAGTTTACCACAATTATTTTCATGGCAATTCTTAACGTAATAAAAGTCTATTTAAAGTTAATATAAATAATTTAAAGTTGTTAAATTTTTTTTTTTGTTCGGTTACAAAAAAAAAAAAAAATGCATGTGAGCTGATCTTATCATTCTTTGCTAGTCATATTGAACTTACAATACGACAAGGCTTTAAATTAATATGTCAATGATGTCAATGGGCGCTGCAGGTAAAGGAGAACTGTCAAAAATTATGTTTTTGTATGAGAGCAGCGTTAGTTCCTTTTCTCGCCACGTTCATTTAAAGCCTTGTCGAACTGTACGTGCAACTTAAATGTAAGTAATTCCCTTATCTTTGCTATACATAAGCATCACAATTGTGCAATTTCCTATACATAAACAACGCAACTGTCACACATGCGTTGATTATGCTTAGTATTTCATATGTCGAAATTGTAAGTAAGATAGTCATAAAAAACGCATGTTTCCTTATGATGGATATTACTAGTAACAAGTTTGGAAAATATCACATACGCTGTTTATGACTAACAATAAAATGAAAACTATAGAAGATATTTAAAAACGAGTAATTGATTCTGGTAGATCTCGTTTCAACGATTCCTAATATACTAATAACTCAATTTCGTAAAAAATGTCGATTGCGTTGTTTATGCTTACGACGGTAGTATTGTTTGAAGACACCCGTCAGTTTTTCAGGGGATTATGGGATTCAATTTAGATCTAGAGGAAAACCTCTTATCTCGCCGTTAGCTTAGTAAATATTGTGGTCTTAATGGATCCCTAATAGAATTATTTAGTGAGTCCTAAATAGAACATTATTTTCTCTTTCAATTTCGTACTTTAAGAATAATAATCAAGCTAATACTATAATTAAATTAAATTAAAATGAATAAATTAAGAAATTAAAAAAAACCTCCAAAGAACTTAAAAAAGTAATGAAATAATATTTACTGACTTTAATTTTTAATAGTTCCTAAGAGTAAAGTAATAATTTACTCCATAATTATTAATTGTTGTCAGTGTATTGGGGGACCGCCCAAGTAAACTACGACAACAGCGACTTTTGCATTTTGTATCGCATAATAGTCGCTGATTTTCTCGACTCTGGTTGCTGTGAACTGACCCTTATACTATAATGTTATGTGAAATCAAACATCTACATTAGCGGTCCCCCGACACACCTTGACAACAATTTTATTAAGGACTAAAATATTACTTTACACTTATAGGAGGAATTATTTAAACTTGAAGTCAGTAATATTTCATTACTTTTTAAAGTTGTTTGGCGCGTTTTTTTTTTAATTTCTTTATTTTATTTTATGCTTTTTAAACTTGTGCAGAATAATTACTATATCAACAGGATCATAATATCCCAATGAATACCATTAATCATTTATAAATGTCCTCTTGGATGAGGCCATCAATATGAGCCCAAACAATGCCAAACATGAAACCTCCACTTTGGGTTCATACGGAGCTCGGCTCCTATAGAATCCAGATGATGCTGCAGCAGCAGCATGCAAAAATTTACTGTTTATCTACGTCTTACTGGTTGTCGCAATTAAAATGAGCCCAAACACGAAACCTCTGCTCTAAGTTGGTGAGGAGTTGGGAGACTATTGATAACCAGGTGATGCTGCAGCACCAGGTCCAATTTCCGTTAAGGTGTAAGTATATTTATAAGTGTCACGAACCAGAGCAAAATATAAAATCCATCAAACGACTGTAAGTTGTTAATCGCGGCCTATCACGAACCAGATAAACCGTGATTTTGCAGCAATGGGCAGGCTGATGATGATGAACTATAATAGCTAAGAACACTCTCGATCATGTCAGCTTTCAGCTTTCAAACAAAAGAAACTAGATCAAAATCAGTCCACCCGTTTGGATGCTACGATATAACGGACAGACACGCAGACAGACAGATAGACAGACACGTCAAACTTGTTATATACAGGTTGTAACAAAAATAAGTGATAATACTTTAGGGTGTGTACGTATTCCTTGTAGAGAGTTCACTGTGAAAGTAGCAGCGCTGAAAGACGAAACATTTTTTTCACTTTTGTATGGGCAAGGGCCCGAGTTTCCCCCTACAAAAGTGAAAAAAATTGGTCTTTCAACGCTGCTACTTTCACAGTGAACTCTCTACCAGGAACACGTACACACCCTAAAGTATTATCACTTATTTTTGTTACACCCTGTATAATATAATATTAAAACACCCCTCTTTTTGGTCGGGGGTTAAAAAGTGCGTCTGTCTGTTACCTTTTTACGCTTTTAACCCTTAAGGGCAACAATGATTTCGTGTACTATTATGACTACAACGGGTGTAAAAACACCCGCTTCTTAAAATTGGAAAAAATGACTTAATTAAAATCTTTATAATGCAAAAATGGGCTCAAATTATTATTTGGACTTTTAACCCTTAAACAAATGCATAAGAACCTCATATTTATTATAAAAATACCTTCTACCATGACAATTAAGCAGAATCCTGAAAACTGAAGAAATATGTAAAAAATAAATATGTATAAACCTGTATGAAAAATGTCCTATATTGTATACAGAAGTGTTTTAATTTATTTATAAGTCTTATTATTTTTTATAACCCACTCTTCTTTCCTTTATCCCACTTGTGTACTCTTGCCGGGCCTCACGGCGAAGAGGTACGGCCTCCGGGTGGCGAACGGGGGTATGGTCAGTAGCACAGCCTGGCTACGCTACATGGCTAAGTCCGATGGACTCGTGGACCGAAGCAGGATGTGGTCCTCCAGCATTTTGAGGGTTTTGCGGCGGGCTAACGCCCCTCCCATGGAAAATATCTATTGTTACGAAACTGAAAAGAGCAAGAAACCGATCCGATCCTGACAACGACTTACGGCATAGTATAATGGATATCCGATTAGCTACATGGAATGTGCGTTCATTATGTAGGCCTGGCTCTATTTATCAAGTAAAAAATGAGCTACTAAAATATGACGTACGATGGCCGGGTAATGGAGAATGCAATGTTGACAATGATGCAGTCCTCTTCTATAGCGGTAATGACAACGGTCACCATACACATGGTACTGGTTTCATGGTGAACAAAATGCTGGCTAATAATGTGATTCGGTTTGATGCTGTATCAGACAGGCTGTGCATACTGCGATTAAAAGGAAAATTCTCAAACCTTTCTATCATCAACGTGTATGCACCCACTGAGTAAGCTGACGAAGAGACTAAAGACGAGTTTTATGACCAACTAGAAACCGTATATGAGCAACTACCTAGATATTATGATGTTAAGATTCTATTGAGTGATTTCAATGCAAAGATAGGACGTGAGGAGATATTCAACCCTACGATTGGACATCACAGCCTACACTGTACATCTAACGACAATGGCATTAGACTCATTACCTTTGCTTCGTCAAAGGCAATGTGTATTAAGAGTACGATGTTTCCTCACAAAAACATTTATAAGGGTACCTGGAGATCGCCCGATGGTCGCACAGTGAATCAAATTGACCATGTGGTTATAGATGACCGACACAAAAACACTGTTCAAGATGTAAGAACATACAGAGGAGCCGATTGCGATAGCGATCATTACATGGTAGGCGTAAAAATTAAACTTAGGATAAGTGTTTCCAATAGGAAAGCACAGAAAAGAGAGGATTGCATTAATGTAGAAAATTTAAAAGATAGAGTAATAAGAAATAAATTTGTGGTAGAATTAAGCAACGCTTTCGAAGATTTAGAAATAGACGACGACATAGATGATGTTTGGGAAAAGATGAAAACAACTGCAAAAGAAGTTGGACTCAAAGTGGCTGGCAGAAAGAAAAAAAGCAGAAGGAAGAAGTGGTGGACGGAAAAGTGTAACATGATAGTAGAGGAAAGACGAAAGTACAAAATATTATCAGAGCAAGATAGAAAATGGAAACCTAAGTATGATGAATCACGGACCACAGCAAGAAACGTCATAAGAACAGCAAAGAGGCAGCATTTGGATGCAATAGATGCAAAATATATAAATATGGAGACAATTCTAAGAGCTAACGAGACACGTAAATTTTATCAGGAAGTAAGGTCGTTTAAAAAAGGGTACCAACCAACTGCCCAATCTCTCCTTGATAAAGATGGCAACTTAATAAATGACGCAGAAGAAATAAAATCCACGTGGCAAGAGTATTTCTTGCAACTGCTGAACTTCAATGCAAAGATTGCCCTTCAAAAGAACCTATCATTTGTGATACCTCAGAAGAGAGTCCTGATACAACAGAAGCCCTGTCTTTTAAGGAAGTGCAGGAGGCCATCATGAGACTAAAAAACAACAAATCTCCTGGAATCGATGGCATACCTGGAGAGATATGGAAATATAGTGGAGGGGTGGTACAGTCGAAGTTGTATGAACTGATTGTTAAGATATGGGAGAAAGAACGTCAGCCCTTGGAATGGAATACAGGCATCATTTGTCCGATCCATATGAAAGGCTGCAAAAAGAAGTGCACGAACTACCAGGGGATTACTCTGCTTCCAACCGCTTACAAGATCTTGTCTTATGTGCTTCTTAAAAGGCTGGAACCTTACGCGGAAAAAATCCTTAGTGATTATCAGTGTGGATTCCGCCGAAACCGAAGTACAATTGACCAAATCTTCTTACTGAAGCAGGTGATGGAAAAGAGATGGGAGTACGCCCCAGGGGTCCACGCATTGTTTGTGGATTTCACCAAAGCCTATGACAGTATTGACAGAGATGCCCTGTATTCCATTTTGAGATATTTCAATATCCCGGACAAAATAGTCACGATGATTAGAGTTGCGACATCGGAGTGTAGCCTACGCGTAAAGGTTGGAGGTGAGCTGACGGACAACTTCACAGTCGCAACTGGTCTAAAACAGGGGGATGCCTTGTCACCTATGCTCTTTAATCTGGTGCTAGAATACGTTCTGAGAAGGGTTTTACTCCTAGAACTTGGCGTGGATCTGGATGGAAGGCATAAAGTGATAGGGTATGCAGACGATATAGCCCTGTTAGGTGAAACTCGCGGAGAAGTCATAGAGGCCATCACAACTTTGGAGACTGAAGCGAAGAAGGTAGGGCTCAGGATCAGCCACGATAAAACGGAGTATCTCCACATGAGACGCTACAAGAATACGCGTACACCTTGCGAATACCTACATGTCGGAGATACAACGTATAGGGGTGTACACAAATTTAAGTACCTCGGGTGTACTGTGACTGATACCAACAGTCGAGAGGATGAAATTGATATTCGCGTTAAAAACGCCCTGCGATGCAGCGCAGCTCTTCACAAGCTGCTCGTGTCCAAGCTTCTCAGAAAAAATACAAAAATCCGAATCTATAATACGATTATTCGGCCTATACTAATGTATAGCTGTGAGGCTTGGACGCTGACACAAAAGGAGGAGAACAAACTTCTAGGCGCTGAAAGGAAAGTCCTCAGAAAAATCCTGGGCCCAGCCAAAACGAATGACGGCTGTTGGCGAATCCGGAAGAATGCTGAAATTGAAGAACTGGTGGCCCAACCCAATATAATCGGAGAAACAAAGGCTCACCGACTCCGTTGGCTGGGACACGTGGAAAGAATGGGAGAGGATCGCGGGGTAAAAAGAGCGTACAAGGGCCGTCCAACAGGACGTCATCCTGTTGGACGCCCCAGATATCGCTGGAGAAATGCCGTTGAGGCTGACCTGTGTGACCTTCAAGTCAGTAACTGGCAGGAGGTAGCGCAGGATAGGGCCCAATGGCGGAAGCTCATTTCGGAGGCCAAGATCCACTTTGGGTCGCTAAGCCAGCGGAGTTAGTTAGTTAGTTATTTTTTATAATCATGGAACAGACAATAATAAGACGCACAAAAAATTTATAAACTTATAAAAAATTATATCTTCTTTTTGTAATTGAAAATTCCATAAAATTTGTATAGTAAAAAGTTTGTATGTCACGAAATAAATTATCCATAAGGCAAAAAAATACAATTTTATATCATAATAACGTAAACAAAATCGAAATAAGGTTAGAAAGTTTAGCTTGACAGCCTTTTTTGGCGACAGTACTTAATGCATCACTTAGCGAATGACTTTTGCCTGTGGCCCAATTTATCAGGCTTGTTGATGACCAAAGTAGTTTTTGAGACAGCCTATGATTTTAAATGAAACATAGATGATGTTGTTGTACGACATCTGCCACAATAAATATGATTGCATCGATATTGTAAATGACCTTATGGCCCGTATTCACTTTCATTAGTAATAAGGGCCTGTATTCACTTTGATTAGTGCGAGTGCAAGTGATTAGTTCAAGAGATTAGTGATTAGTAGAAATCAAAGGACTTGCACTAATCATTCGCTGTCCACACGTACTTTTACCTGATTACTAATCACCTGCACTAATCACTTGCACTTATTACTAATCAAAGTGAATACGGGGCTTAAGTGCAAGTGATTAGGGCAAGTGATTAGTTATTAGGAAAAAGTAAGTGTGGACAGCGACTGTTTAGTGCAAGTGATTAGCCGGCTGCGTAGTAACGTGATTAGTTCTGTATTCACTTTGATTAGTGATTAAGTGCAGGTGACTAGTACAGGTGATGAGTGATTAGTAGAAAGTAAGTGTGGACAGCGACTGATTAGTGCAAGTGACTAGTCGGCTGCGTAGTAACGTGATTAAAAGCGTGTTCTATTTTTTGCGAGTGCAAGTGCGTGACAGATGAAAACCAATTTTGATTTCGTTTGACAGCTCGAGATTGTTACTATTATTCCGCTAGGTATATTAACTTTATGGGCCAGACTGACGTGGTGTGCCGTGTGAAGCGTCCATAGATATAGTATATCATTATTAAATAATATACCTACTAAAAGTACAAAAGGACACCCTTTCAATTACTTCCATACTAATCCATACTTATTACTTACTAATATACTAATAATATTATAAATGCGAATGTGTGTCTGTCTGTCTGTTACCTCTTCACGTTTATACCTCAGAACCGATTTTGCTGAAATTTGGCATGGAGATACTTTGAGTCCTGGGAAAGGACATATAAAAATACTTCGTGGTCTTTATATATAAAACTGAAAGGTGACTGACTGACATGTTGATCTATCAACGCACAGCCCAAATCACTGGACCGATCGGGCTGAAATTTGGCATGCAGGTAGATGTTATGACGTAGGCATCCGCTAAGAAAGGATTTTGATCAATTCTACCTCCAAGGGGCGAAAATAGGAGATCAAAGTTTGTATATAACAATACTTCTTAACGCGAGCGAAGCCGCGGGCAAGAGCTCGTTTTTAATAAAACCAATATTAAAAATGAAGGACATGTCAAAATGGCAGTTTCATTTTTGAAACTAAGACGCTCGTGTTGACAGCTACTACTGAATTTACTAAATTAAATTACTAAAGAGCCACTAAACAAGAATTGGACACTACTTGCACTACACACCTGCACTCCACTGCCTCAATTACTAGTCACTTGCACTTGCACTAATCAAAGTGAATACAGGCCTTTAGCTACAGAGTGCCTCTTAGAACACACAAAAGAGCCTGTCGTGCTGCTTCTGAAGTATTTGCTACAAGATTATCGCGTACTAATGCAGGTCTTCGCGCACCAATGAATCATATACTTACATTATATAACAGACACTTTAACCATATATATATTAATGCCAATAAAGCCACTGCTTTTAAAAATCTAATCACAGAGGAACTCTCTAAAATAAATATCACTAGTATTACTTAGTGATAGAACTATATTTTAGGATATTTCACGTAAGTTAATGTTCTTCCTTAGCGGGTATAACATACTGTAATACATTAGCATGACACGGCACCCTGGTGGTCATCGTTACCGATCCCAAGACCTCAATATTATGTCGTAGGGCTAGGGTGCCACGCACTCAAAATGCTCACGATTATAAACACACATAGCACACATACAAACTCAAACTAACAGTCACATGTCGTACCGCAGGTAATGTGCACTCACACATGTAATTAATAATTAGTATAAACAACACATGTCACCCTAGTAGTTTTAGTTACTGATCCCAAGACCTCGTTTCGCAGGGCTAGGGTGCCACACACTCTTAAATGGCGCACCACCTACACCGCAGATACACAGGCTAACACATGGCTTTGATTGTTTAACTTCTAGTAATTAGTTATTATATATACTGTATAAATACTGTATAAATACTGTATTATTATTATTACTTTATTTGTTATTTGATATAGAAATTGTGTAGTTATTTAGCTTTGATTTTGTAAGAAGCATGTAAAATAAAAAGCAGCCGTAGTATATGTTGATTATAAAGTAATTTTAGTTAACTACTCAATACTAAGTAGGTACTATTTTGTAAACCAGACTGATCTCGCATACGACACCCTAGTGGTCCTTGTGACTGATCCCAAGACCTCGTGTCGTAGGGCTAGGGTGCCGCCCGCTGATCAATCAAGGCTGTAAATTGTAGTTACTGAATAATCAGGTAGGTAACACTTATAATCTTATAACCTTGTTATTTGCTTAAATATGTCAAAAATTTAATATGTAAAAAAAACAATACAATAAATTAAAATCTCAACCTGTTAATAAACTAATACTTATAATTAAACTTAAGAATATTTTACATATTCAGTATGTGGTAAATGATGTGGATATCACAATTACTGATTATATAGAGTAAGACTGTTTGTAATAGTACTTTATTGTGATATTGTTTTTTTGCCCTAATAAAAATAAAATAAATAAATAAAAAAAAATAACAACGAATTTTTAAATAATGAGTTAATAATAAAAGTAGGCATCAAAATAAATATTTTATTTTTGACAAATTTTAATACTACAATTGGTGTTTTTACACCCGTTGTAGTCATAGCGGGGACTACAACGGGTGTAAAACCACCCGGTCCACCTTCGTATATCAAAATCTGCGTGTGCTAGTCACTGTTTTTCCTGCGTATTCGGAGGCTGCTTACCTTTTAGAAGAATACACGAAATCACGTAGCGATCAGCTCGCGCATAAAAAACTATAGCCAAAAGATTTCGTGTTCCGGGTGTAAAAACACCGTTGTAGACTTTAAGCGTTAAGCTGTGGAGTCGATTTTAAGATAATATGGAAATACTTTGAAGTTTGAGCTAAGAAAAGTCATAATAGTTTTTATCCCGAAAAAAATTAGGGTTTCATTTACTATTTATAGAGCCAGCCTAAATTAGATTCATCATTCTCTTCACAGCGAATTCTATATTTTCTTATCATCGATTGCATTTCCTTATTTGATCGTTTAGAGTTTACACAGTATTATTTTTAACAAAAAATTAAAACCGACTTCCAAGGTAAAACAATAATAACATCCTTATAATATGAACTAAAAGTATTAAATAATTATTCCTATCTAATAGTGCCTTTTTCCGAATTCGGCTAAAACTCAACTATTTCTGTACTCAATCTTCATCATTTTGAAGTCGGTACCAGATTAATCTTCTGTTCTCTGACAGAATATTTGAAACTTTTGGAACTGGCACCGACTTCAAAATTATGAAGATTGAGTACAGAAATAGTTGAGTTTTAGCCGAATTCGGAAAAAGGCACTATTAGATAGGAATAATTATTTAATGCTTTTTAGTTCATATTATAAGGATGTTATTATTGTTTTACCTTGGAAGTCGGTTTTAATTTTTTGTTAAAAATAATAATTTCACTCTTTTTAGTTACCAGAGTAAACCATCGCGTACTATAAGTAGAATAATACACCTGTATAATATTATTCTGCGTATCTTATTACAGTCACACTTACAAAATATAATATCAGCTGCAGCCTGCGGATAATTTTAAACAATACATTTTAAAAAAATCGAAGTGAACACGTGACGTGACGTGCTAAGTAGCCGGTCACCGGACTAGTTTCAACTTTCAATAGTACTGGCACTCGCTCGACTTGTCGCACGTGACGCGGACGTAGCGCACATAGTCCCTACCCGGCCGCGCCGCCGCGCCGCCCGCGCCCGCTTGACAGCCCTGCGGCCCTGGCAGATTGAAGTGAGACTGCAGAGAGTGTTATTGTATTATGAACGCTAAACGCAATACAAAAGGTTGAAATTAGGTTGTTTTCCAGAATATCTCGGCGAAGTGAGACAGAATGTTACATTATCGAAGCAGCTTTAACTTCTTAGAAGTAATGTCAAATGTGTGCCTTATGCTCTGGAGATAAGGTTGAATTTGGTGACATTGGTGACCCTGACAAGGTAATGATGATGATGATGATGAATGTAATTTGCATAGTAGCATATGCTTTCAGTTCTTAAAACAGCGCCTAAACTCCCAAACTTGTATCTATAAGGAATCCAGAGTTCTCTTAGTAGCTTCGGAACCATAGTATACCTCGGTGCAAAATCTTGCGTTTTGGTAGCATATGCTTAGGATACTTCTCATAAAACCAAAATCACCATATGTTTCCATATAAATTTCGAGGAGTTCCCTCGATTACTCATGGATCCCATCATCAGGTCACCACTTTTGTGAACATGGTACCAAATTGGAGTGAAACCTAATACAACACAACAAAAATTTCGAAAATCGGTTCACAAACGGCGGAGTAATCGTTGAACATACAAAAAAAAAAAAAAATCCACAGCCGAACATATAACCTCCTTGTTTTTTGGAAGTCGGTTAAAAATACCATTGAAACGGTCCGGACGATATTCAAAGTTAAACTTTTTCACATTCGCATTGAAAGGAGTGCTCGTATATCAGGAAATGTTCGTATTCGAGTTTCAAAGAATCGTGTATTATGTTCTCGAATTCAAAAATGTTTTCAAACTGTGGAGCAGAATGCTCCTATCAATATCTCACTGAGGCCATTAAAAGGCCATTCGTGAAGTTGGAAGTTTCGTGCGTATTTGTTGAAGCGATTTCGAGAATAATTCCCTTTCAGCACCTGACCTAAATTGCCAATGAGGCTACTTCAGTTACTGATCAGTGATCACACTCACTTTGAACCTTTAATTAATTAATTTATCACTTTTTGAATAGACAGTTACTTTTTTATCTGAGGAAACCAATCTGAAACCAAAAGTAACAAGATAGCTAACGAGTAATTGAGATAACTTGACGACCTCCGTGCGCAGTGGTGAGCGCGTTGGTAGCTCAAGCCTGAGGTCGCGGGCTCGAATCCCGCCGAAAGAACAAAAAAGTTTATAAAGTTCCTGGGTCATGGTTGTGTATTAAATATGTGTATGATATAATAAAAATCTTAAATATATGTATAGTATAAAAGTATTAAATATATTTCCGTTGTCTGGTACCTGTAACACAAGTCCTTTAGGTACTTACCGCGGGGCCAGACTGACGTGGTGTGAAGCGTCCATAGATAAAAAAAAAAAAACTAAAACAGGTACCTAGGTAAATATTTACACGCTTTCGCAAGTCTAGACTTGCTTTTACTGCCTAAAACTATGTTCATATACTATGTAGTTAGGCCGTGCAATAGCTCATAGTATCGTAGCAGCTATCGTAGCAGGGCCCAATCTAGCTGTCTAGCCACTCCGGGCAAAGGTAATTTTCGTTGCCCTTTATACAGAAAAAGGAAAACCGTAAAAGTCATATTAAGATAGTTTTATTGGGAATTGGGAGAATATTTAAGTAAAACTACCTGAAGTAGGTTGGGAGGTAAAATTCTCAAAGTGGATGGCTAATAGCTAGGTTGAAAGATAGGAATAGCCAATAGGTAGGTCAATTTTGCCGCCTCCTCATTTTTGCCGCTCTGGGCTAATGCCCGACTCGTCCCACCTTAGATCGGGCCTGTAGCGTAGAGTCACAAATTTATAAAAACTTTGTTATTCGAAGAATCTATGTCTATATACTTTTTACTCGACCAGAGCTTCCTTCACCAGCTAAAGTAATTCTTGAGAAAATTGATATTTCATTGATCAAAAATACACTGGAAAATGTGGACAGATAGTTCATAGTAGATATTCTGTTGCTATTGTGGAATACAGCGCTGCACAACGGATACGTCATTACTCATTATTGTCACACTACTACGATATTATGTATCTAAGTATTTTATTAAGTATTGTAAGTATTTTTCCAAAGAAGGGTGAGTTAGTTCACAGTTCACATTTAAAATTTAAATACGATTTAAAATTTGAAACACTGGCAGCCCTATATTAGGTCCAGGAATATAATTAAATTATGAGTAAATCATCCAGTTGGCCTGTTACTTGAGCAGCCTTGCCCGAATGCTTTTCCTCATCTTAATTTTCTAGAACTTATGAAAGGGAATTAGCGGAGCAAGCATCTGCTACACCAAGGAATTCAAGTGCTTTCGTAAATGGTAATAATTCTAGATGCTTATGAGAAGCTGTTACTACAGGGCCGGGCTATAACATTTTAACTGTCAATTCGAAGTAGAGATAAACTACGATAACATGGCGCGCCCCTTCAAAATGCAAAACGTTTGAAGTGCGTTGTCAAAACATTTGAAGTGCGTTGTCTTGCACGGTCGGCTAGTTATGATTAGTTGACCAACAAATATTGGTAATAATTAGTGACATTAAGTGAAATATTACGAGCAGGTACTGGTTGATTGGTTGAATACTTACTACATACAAACTTTTTCATAAGGATGTGACTACACACATGATTGAAACAGTAATTTGGAGGGGCGCGCCATGTTATCGTAGTTTATCTCTACCAACACCTAAACGTAGACTTGCATTAAATGAATAGGGAATATTACGCAAAGGTCGGAGCAGAGGGCGCTACTAGCACATGCTACATGTTGCACTGTGCACACGTCATATCAGAATACTCTCAGAGAATACTCAATACTGACAGAAACGTTAACAAACGTCGAACAAAACTTTTTGTTTACTGTCTGTGCTGGCGCTGCCGTTTAGCGTGAAAATATTGAATAACTAGCTGAAAGCCATCTGAAAGCCGAGCTTTGTTAGGGCTCGCGTCGTCACACCAGCTTGGCTGACTGATGATAACACATTTACATATTTAAATAAAAATTACTATGTTAAAGCACAAATCAATAGGCGTGATAGTTTTCTCGTAAAGTGCATCACAAAATGTAAAGGTTGTGGGATATACTCGGGCTCGCCCTGATTATATCCTACTGAATATTAATTTCTTCGAACGTACCAATTTCTCCGTATATGGGGACCCTATAACTTAATAGATGCCCCAACTGTGCATTTACGGCGAGTAAGAACTTGAAGTAATAAATCCCATCGGAATTATGTAGCATTATTGTTACACACGGCTTAAAATAAGCTGCGACAGTGGTTTGTAACTGATGGTTTTGAGCGGCAAAAAGTGTGTACCTTTAGAAGGGTAGGGTACACAAAAAATTCGTGACGTTTTTTATAGTTTACACAATGATATTCTACTTACACAGATGTTACGTTCATACTATTTTCCGGCTTAAATCTCTTCCGAATAATTTTAAAATTGGACTTTGACAGATAAGTGAAACAAAAGATACGAAATGTCATTTACATAAAAGAGACAGACTAAATAAAAGACGACTTAATTGGGTCGTATTTGAGTCGTCACAACGTGCGCGGTAGTAACATATTATCTGCTTTGAGTTTTTTATATAATATTATTGAGTTTATAATTATTATTATTATAAGCACGTAGAATAAATAATTCTTTGATCACATTAAGTCTATTATTCTGCATGTGCACGCCTGTCTGGGGGAGTCCAATTAATGTTGTACTTGCGAATAACTTAAATAACAAGACGTGTAGTGTTTACCTGACCTGTGTGTGTGTGTGTGTGTTCGTGTGTTTGTGTTTGTGTGTTGTGAGTTGTCGACATTAAATTGTTTCTCTTAAAGAAATAATTGAAAAATAAATTAAGGTCTCTCCTACTACCTATCCATAACTATAGTATACTTTTAGACTTATCTATTAACAAAACTGGTCTATAACAAAGTTTACCTATTAACTTCCCCAACAAAAAAGGTTGCCAACTCCTGACATCGAGAAACCAAAGGCCATATGGGGAAACGGCCTCGTTAAAAGTAAAGTGTTTGTAGTAAAGTATACAACCGTAAAAGATGGTTGTGAAATATGAGTTGTATAGTTTAATGTGTATTGGTTAAAGTTGGGCTACCTCACTTTGGCGTAGTGCCAGTAATTTTAAAAATATTCTGCTGCATTTTTTAATTTTGAAGTTGCAGCATAATAAATATGATACAGTATCGTCTTCATAAAACTAAGACGGCCTGAATGAGAATCACACGCACACATTGAAGTGATTTCACAGAACTTGAAACAGCAAAAAAGTGACAGTATTACGTGGTATTACGTTGAGTTCCTACTCCCTGTGAAAAAAGAGTCAAAGTTTGTAAAGATAGCGGAATGTTCTTTTTTATGATAATAATGTTACTAATTGTATTTTTTAAGAGCCTATAATATTATCCCACTGCTGGGCAAAGGCCTCCACCAAGGTCTTCCAACTGTCTCGCTCCAACGCCACCGCAGGCTAGCCTGGCTTGTAGGCATCCAGTTCATCTGGCCATCTTTTTGTTTTACATTTATATTATTACGAGCTTTTGCCCGCGGCTTCGCTCGCGTTAAGAAGTATTATTATATACAAACTTTCATCCCCTATTTTAAACCCTTGGGGTTAGAATTTATCAAAATCCTTTCTTAGCGGATGCCTACGTCATAACATCTACCTGCATGCTAAATTTCAGCCCGATCCGTCTAGTGGTTTGGGCTGTGCGTTGATAGATCACCAAGTCAGTCAGTCACCTTTGAGTTTTATATATACAGATTACATAGCCAAGCATGTAATTATGAAACCAGTAAGTAGAAAAAACCATTTCATGGCTTTTCCATTTCGATAAGAACACTTTCAATGAAAAGAAAATAATATTTTATTCGTAGATACTTACTAGTTATAATCCATTTCCACGCAGTTTGTAGTGCGGCTGATAAGCCAAGACCCAACAAAAGAAACCACAGTATAATATGATACAGTAGATATTATTAGATAACTTACTCGTGTACGCGTTATTACACGACTGCGCCAAACGCAAACTGACTGCGCAAAGAGAGTATATTTTTTGACAGTTTAAAATTATAAAAAAGCGTAGTCTTTTATATTACCAATTTTTAGTCTTGCTACTTAAAGTTACCTGAAATTAGGCTAAAGTGTGCGTACGGCAAATCTGGTGGTCATTAGTCATTAGACCACTATAATAATATCATATTAAGTGATGGTTTGATCTACTGTATAACATTATTATTTATATTGTGAGGAAATTGTATTGACATGACATGACATTAGTCAACGTCTCAGACGATATTCGTTTAGGAATGTCAGACCAACTTGTGACTGCGATGGTTCTCCTAGATTTTAGTAACGCTTTTTGTACTGTTGACCTCGATATTTTGTTGGCTATGCTAGGAGATGTCTTCGGCTCAGACAAAGAGATCGCGTGGTTCAGGAGCTACCTCGTCGGCAGACAGCAATGCGTCCGCGTAGATGGCAAAGACTCTGAGTTGTGTGATGTAGATGTCGGAACTCGGATTGCCACAAGGCGGAGTCCTCTTTCCTCTACTGTTTTCGATCTTTATAAATTTTATAACCCCTCTGCTCTCGTGTCAGTTCCATTTATACGCAGATGACCTTTAAATCTACTCCCAAGCTGAGGTTACCGAAATTGATGCCCTTATCCGCAAAATAAATGAAAACCTTACTAGAATTTATAATTGGAGCATATCTCATGGACTTACTATTAACCCAACAAAATCTCAGGCTATTATTATTGGCAGTACTAAGCAAATAGATAAACTTAAACACCTTATAGTTCCTCAAATCGTTTTGAATAATATACCCTTAAATATAACTAGTGTCGTTAAGAACCTTGGTGTCAGCTTTGATTCCTGTCTGTCTTGGGCTCCGCACGTATCTATGATTTGCCGTAAAGTTTATGCTGCATCTGCGTCCCTTAGAAGGTTAAAAAATTTCCTACCTATAAAAACCAAAATCGAACTTGCCCAATCACTTCTTTTATCGATAATTGATTATGCAGACGTCTGCCTTATTGATCTTAGTGAGGAACTGCGGGGCTAAAATGGTCGCTTTGTTGAATCATGATATGAATCATAATATGATTCAATTCTTTAAAATCGCAAGATGCAACTCTGCTTGCAATTAATTTCTGTATTTTTGTACTGATTTGACATTTGTCAGTTTGACAGTTTTGACAATTCATTTGCTGAATTGATTGAGAGGAATTGATAAATGTTACCATTTTAGCCCCGCTGATCAATCAATTCCAACGAATCCAAAATTTCTGCATAAGATTCATTTACGGGTTACGCAAGTTTGATCATGTTACCGAATACAGACGAAAACTTAAGGGGCCGGGCTACCCTCGAAATTCTCATACATACGTAATTCCAAAATCATTTTCTCATACGAAAATATTTAACATGTTTGAGTTATTTTTCAGCTTAAAATAGTAATTACCTAGGTTCCTGTACAAAAACTAAGTTCAAAATATTTAAACACTAAAAATTTTTTTTTGTGTATAAATTTTTTTTTACTAAATTTACTACTAAATATTTAAACACTAAAAAATAGAGCTAAACATTAAAAAATATATAAATAAATAGTAAATTTACTACAAAATATTTAAATACTAAAAAATATTTTTTAGAGTTGAAATATTTTGTAGTAAATCGCATGCGAGGTGCGGGAGATTTCTAAAATGCATGCCACGACCAATCAAAATGCGCCATTAGTTGTAATATACTCCCCGTATGAATTAAAAAATATTAAATAATTTTTCCTATCTCATGGTGCTTTTTTCCGAATTCGGCTGAAGCTCAACTATTTCTGTACTCAATCTTCATAATTTTGAAGTCGGTACCAGATACAGCTGAATCCAGACGCCAGAATATTTGAAACATTTGTAACTGGCACCGACTTCAAAATTATGAAGATTGAGTACAGAAATATTTGAGTTTCAGCCGAATTCGGAAAAAAAGCACCATGAAATAGGAAAAATTATTAAATAATTTTTAGTTCATATTACAAGGATATTATTATTGTTTTTACCTTGGAAGTCGGTTTTATTTTTTTGTTAAAAATAATAATTTCACTCTTTTTAGTTACCTAGTAAAATCATCGCGTACTATACGTAGATTAGGGCCGATTCACACCGGAATGGCAGAGGCGAGGCGATCAGTTTCAGTGTCATATGATTTTAAATTTTATCTTCATTATTGTAATACAATATAGTATCGCTTGAGAAATCGACGCCGCCGGCGCCCGCAAGAGGCCACGAGCGTCTACGGGCGGCCGTAGGTTTCTCAAGCGATACTATGTATTATTAACAACAATGAAGATAAACTTTAAAATCATATGACACTGAAACTGCTCGCCTCGCCTCCGCCATTCCGGTGTGAATCGGCCCTAATACACCAGTATATTATTCTACGTATCTTATTACAATTTGTTAACAGTCACACTTACAAAATATAATATCAGCTGCAGATAATTTTAAACAATACTAAATGATCAAACGAACTTACCAAGTGAAGTTCGATCATTATTATATGAGTCGCTTCATTCGAAGATATATAATTATTAACCAGTAGTACCTCTGTATCTGCTAGGCAATCGCGTTTTTTGAAATACGTATGTGGGTAGTTGAAAAATTACCCGCACGCTCGGTTACTGGACGTTCCGGCATATCTTATTATGTTTAGAGAGAAGTAATGCAAAAAATCTTTCTTTCTTTCTTTGGGTACTGCAGCAAACATAGTTTCGTGCCGACTGGGTGGGAGGGAGATTATATCTTCGAATGAAGCGACTCATATAATAATAATCGAACTTCACTTGGTAAGTTCGTTTGATCATTTATTATATTTCTTCGCTTCATTCTTCGATATATAATTATTAACAAGTAGATTTTCAGAGCAACGAAAGAAAGAATTTTTTTTTACGAAATACCATATTCATTATGAATAGTAATCATTATTATATCGGAGTAAGAAATTACTCCGATATAATAATGAGTGAATAACAATAATCAGAAACGAAACGTAAGAGACCTCTATGGTTTGTGATTTAAATGATAACATACTAGGATCATGGTGATTATACATAATATTATAACTGATTCAGCGAAACTTTGTTCGTCGATAAAATTATGGCTAAGGAAAATATCGAAAGAATTGGAGTCGCTAGTCCTGCCTTTCGATTGTCGTCTTACTAATTGTCATTAATCGTGTCCAGTTTCAGTCCCCGTGTCTACGCCCGTGTCGACGCTCGTGTCAATGCTCGTGTCGACACTGCGCCGATCTCGCACAGCACCTGCTTGATCCTATTTAATATAATCTTGAATAAACATCGCACGGCGTAATAACTTAAATATAACTTGAAACTTCTTTTTTATTAAAAAAGAATTACATAAATTAATAACATCACCGATCCAATCACGCCTGGGAGTTGATGTCTTTGTAAAATAAATTTCGATACCGCTATTTAAAACCGTAATTTTTTATTTTGCCGAGTTTTATTAGGCAGAAAGTTTTAAGTCAATGACCAGTATTCAGTTGGTACAGAGTGCAAGAAAAAACAAATAATTTATAAGTGGATCCCGGGTACTATACTACTCAGGTATTATTTATTATACAGGTATTTTTACCGGAAAGCTTCTTTCGAAAGACGCTTCAGTCTTCACACATTCATCTGAGCCAATGTCACCAACCAATAAAGTCAACATTGTTCATAAACAATGACATTGCACAGTGATGGCTGTAGAAGATAATATCGTGATTACGAATCACGATATTATCTTCTACAGCCATTGTCAAATTGTTTGGCTAAGGTTCCGATGGAGCGGACGAAGATCTCTGTAATAAGTCTATTTAGTTAATAAGATTAAACAGAGTATTTATCTAAAATCTAAGTCGAAGTAAAGTATTTTAGAATAAATTTTAAGGAGTCTACTGCTTTAACTGGCTCCAGCTCTGTGGTCGTCGATAATGTGATTATTGCATATTAATACGATTAAAAGTCGAGAATATTGTGTTCTCCGCTCACCAGGCTGAATATTTTAACAATTATTATCCAAGAATAAGTGTGATTCTGTTATCGTATTTATCACTGCATATTTTATTTAGTATTAAATATTTTAATCGCTTAAAACTAGTTGTATTCCGCGGCGGGGGTCAGGAATCAGGATATGAAGATGTCAAGATATCTATCAGTTGAGATAGCTCACGAGTACATTGATTTAACTGTTCTATATTATTTGGTTTTTAATAGGCATATATTATTATATAATATATCTAATATATAAAATTCTTATGTCACGGTGCGCGTGGTTGAACTCCTGTGAAACGGCTCGACCAACTTTCGTGAATCTTAGCGAGCTAGGGTTGAGAATCGGGCAACATCTACTCTTTTATCTTTATATTAATAAGTGTATTCATTTGTTGAATAAATAATAGTAAATTGTTACAACTCGAGACTGACGGCGACTATTGTTTGTGCGACGGGATGGCAATCATGAACTTTGCCATGGTGACATACTCTTTAGTAGGTATAGTCACTTCAATAAAATAATAATATTATGGGCGAAATACTTTATATGGCAAAACAGCATTTGCCGGGACAGCTAGTTATGTTATAATAAACGTCATATATATTATAAACGTCAAGACTTAAATATTTACATATTTTTTGTGGGTTTAATACACCCATGGCACTATTAACAATAAAACGTTAACAAAAAGTGGGCGCCCGCGCCTGAGGCTGAAGAATTGTCGCCTAGAATACTGATATTGTTAAAGCGTGGTAAGTCTAGTCTAGGTAAAGCCTACGCCTGGTCTAGTTTCCTTCTTTATATTTTTTGTGGAAAAAACATACAGACTATTAAAATTTTTATATTTTAATAGTCTGTATGTCAAGACTTAAGGCTCTTAATCCGTTAATTAAAATCTTTCGATCGACTAGTGAGTTAATAGAAAACAAGAAGTAGGCTCTTAAATCTATTTTTGCTAGATATTCACTTTTGGGTATTGGCTTGAAAGCCTTAAAAGTTAATTTTCCAAATTAACATGTAATTTTGAAATAAACTTACGAAGTGGTTTCAAATTTAAAATAATTCCATAATTGTATTTAAAATATAATACAATATTTTCCGCCGCTTTGTTTGGGGAAAAGAAAATCTTTGAAATAAGGTAACCTTCGATAAGGTTACACGAAGATATAGTTTTAAATTCTAATAGTTTATTGATGTCATGATGTATATTAAATTAAGCCAGTGGTCCCCAACCTGTTTTTGTTTTGGAACGAATTTCCCTAATTTTTTATTTTTTATTTTTCATGCGGGCCGCAAACATTTTTGGTCTTGGTGTCGCGGGCCGCAACAAACATTTTTAGGTTTAAAAAATAACGTAATTTAAAATTAACCATTTACAAGTGAAAAAAGACTTTCACGTTGACTGTATAATATTTTGCCCGTGGGCGTGAATTTCAAAATGGTTTAACATCATGCGGGCTACAAATAAGGTCCCGGTGGCCCGCATGCGGCCCGCTGGCCGCGGGTTGGGGATAGCTGTGTAAAGCCCACAATAATTATAATAGTAACATCTATAAAATATATATAAAATTAACTGTCAGCACTACGGTTGCGATGTTGAGCGTTTAGTCGCCTCAACGCTCTTCGAACTAGAAAGAGATTGATTGTAGCGGTACAGTACTAGCGGCGCCAGCCGACGGTAACCACCTCGGCCCCCCCCTTTTTTTGACGGGTAGCGGGAAGGGTTTGCCAGAGCCCAAAAGGTACCCGATTGATGAGATGTACTAATTTGTCTCTGAGAACAAATACTGGAATTATCCAACGAAACAATAATAATCTCGGTCTGATAATGAGACAAGACTTATCGAGTCTGAGTATTATAGGTTTCCGTTACGAAGTTGTCTTTTCTTATAATATATTATCTGATAAGTTTCATAATAATTTATATCGAGATAAATCAGATACTGTTGATAAGTCTGATCATATCGAGACTTTGTTAGGTGAGATCTATAATGATTATAATCGATCGAAATAGAATCGATCTGCAATACTTATTATCAGGAATGTTTTATAAGCAGTAGCTTAACTTAATCGTTTTTGGGATAATTTAAAACAATAATCTGGCGAATCCAACGAGGGTAGGTGCACGTCAGTAGGAGCCCTGGATCTATCCGGATCTGGTCCGGTCATATCAGTGCCGGTACTCGGGAAGGCTTCGGGTTCATTCGTAACATCGTCCCGTACCTATATTGGTCACTTTTAGTGATATTTTCCCGATTGTCTGGCCTTAGTGACCTAAAAAAATAAATATTGGGGTAGCTCGTTATAATCGACTTATTTGTCGATAAAATATGTTGCAACTATAACGTTACGTAGATATTAAGTAAGTTTCATTATGTACACTCGCGGTGTATCCCGAGTCCCAAAATTGGTGCAAGATTTATTTAATAATAATTATATACCGGCAGACATAGTAAATCATAATCGTAGTTCTATATTTAGAACAAAAGGATCGCGCGGGACGCGCATTAGTTGTTAACTGATGAGACTCGCAGTCTATCTAGTTATTAGCTCGAAATAGCTATTCTCTATAAAACGGCAAAGATATTAATATTATAATAATAATAATTATGTAGTTATATTTATACAACAAAGAGCGCGGGAAAAACGCGCGGTAGTTGCAATTTTTTTATTTTTAAGCATTGTCGGAGACTCGTAGTCAATCCATACATAATGTTGATTTGAAAAATACCAATATATTTTAAATTGTAATTAACTCGCAGTTAATCCCCTCAAACCAGCCAACATATTATTGTACTTCTATTTTTAGATAAAACATCGTTAGAGACCCACGGTCAATTCCGATGCATAAGGATTGTGTTTAGAGACTTGCGGTCAATCCACACATTATAGCGGTTTATAAAATAACTCGCTGTTAACCCCCAAACCGGCCAACGTATAGTTCTATTTATAGAACAGATAAAGCATCGTCAGAGACTCGCAGTCAATTCCGATGCATATAAATTGTGCTTAGAGACCCGTAGTCAATCCACACATTATGGCGGCTTATAAAATAGCTTAATATATAATTAAACTTGCAGTAATTAACTTGCAGTTATTTCCCCCAATTGGACAAACATATAGTTCCATTTATAGAATAGGTAAAACATCGTCAGAGATCCGCAATCAATTCCGATGCATATTATAGAATATAGATTGTGTAAAAGGACTCACGGTCCAAACACACTGTACTTATTGACTCACAGTCGCAGTACGTGCCGGTTAGTTAAAATAATTGCAGTAATCACCTGCAGTTGTTTCCCCCAACCCAGCAATCATATAGTTTTATAATTCTATTTATAGAACAAAATATAAAGCATACATAATATTATAGATCGTGTATAAAGACTCGCAGTCCCAACACATTGTACGTTTATTGACTCGCGGTCGCAGTACAAGCCGGTTAGTATTGAATATACTTGACTTGTCTAGGCCTCGGTAGTGTCTGCCGTTTATTTAAGTATTTAATAGTACTTACATGTATTTTCTCATTATACGATAAAATAACACTGACTTTAGTTACTTCCAACACTGACTCAATCATTTTAATAATAATTATAACCAGCTGCAGCGCTTTGGCATGGTTACTGAGTATTCGTGCTCGCGTTGCCTCGCGTTAACAAAGAATGAGATATGCCGGAACGTCCAGTAACCGAGCGTGCGGGTAATTTTTCAACTACCCACATACGTCTTTGAAAAAACGCGATTGCCTAGCAGTGATACAGAGGTACTATTGCTTAATAATTATATATCGAAGAATGAAGCGAAGAAATATAAATATTAAAAAAATCGAAGTGGACACGTGCTAGGGCCGCGCCAAACCGGAATTTGAACAGCGGCGAGGCTTTCAGTGTCATATGATTTTAAACTTTAACTTTATTATTATAATACAATATAGTATCGCTTGAGAAGTCTACGGCCGCCCGTGGCCGTGATTGGTAAGTGTGACAGTGCACTAGCATGTTACTTGTATTATCGAAGCAACTTACTTCTCAGAAGTAATGTCAAATATGTGCCTTACGCTCTAGAGATAAGGTTTAATATTTTGTTACGTTCAATTTTGGTGACATTGGTGACCCTGACGTGGTAATGATGATGATGATGATGAATGTAATTTGTATAGTGGCATATGCTTTCAGTTCCTAAAACAGCGCCTAAACCCCCAAACTTGTATCTATAAGGAATCCGGAGTTCTCTTAGTATCTTCGGAACCATAGTATATCTTGGTGCAAAATCTTGCGTTTTTGTAGCATATGCTTAGGGTGCTTCTCATAAAACCAAAATCACCATATGTTTCCATATAAATTTCGAGGAGTTCCCTCGATTACTCATGGATCCCATCATCAGGTCACCACTTTTGTGAACATGGTACCAAATTGGAGTGAAACCTAATACAACACAACAAAAATTTCGGAAATCGGTTCACAAACGGCGGAGTAATCGTTGAACATACAAAAAAAAAGTATCCACAGCCGAACATATAACCTCCTCGTTTTTTGGAAGTCGGTTAATGAAAATGCGCCCTTAGGTATGTGAGCGGTGGGACGGAGAGGCGGGGGCGCTTGATTTTGACAGTTCTAAGCAGTTCTGGCTAGTTAAGTCAAAAAGCACAAGAGATTGAAATAGCAAGATGAGTCCGCCGATAAAAATACAATCTAAGGAAATAATAATATTTAAAGTGCATAGGTTTTTAAAAATCGGAAAGCCGATGTCAATAATTTAGAATATAAAACTGATTAATTCTCTTTAATTTATTCCTTTCAATAATTAAATAATATTATTGTTCCGGATATCTCGAGATTGGTCGTCACTGTCTAATCTCATGTGCGTTGCGAGCAGCAAGCAATCCGCCCCCTCACCCCCGTCCCTACCTAAGGCGCGGCCAACTAGTTCCGTCGACTCCACAGTCTCCGATTAAAAGCTAGACTGAAAATTCTGCCGAACGGTGGCGTCCAGCCTCATACTGCGCAAAGGCCAAAATTCGCTAAATAGTGGAAATAATCGACATTATATTATGGGAACAAAGCTCTAGAGTCACTTTAACCACAACGCATTAATAAATAAGAACAATAATTATAATTGCATATTATTGCATTCGGCCCTTTGAAAACCACTGTCTAATGAAATATAGTCTCAAGTCTGGCTATATTTTAGTCGGATGAGAGTTAAACCCAGTGTGAAAATATGTGTGAAAAATTATGCATATTTGACGCGGACGAAGTCGTGAGCAATAGCTAGTGAGAAATATATATCCAACAGATTAAATATACCCTTTCTACACCTATTTGTTAAGGATAGTTCGATAAAGTAACGTTAATTACTATTGATTTTGTGAACATAAGGTGCAAAAATAAATATACTAAAATAATCGTAGCTCAGCTCCGATATTACTTAGAACAATTTTTATTAATAATATATGTTTCTCTAATATAGCGCTAAAAAATAGTAATGGTTTTATCCCTGGCCGCTGGAAAAAAATATGACGCCACAGGTCCATACAAAGTTAGCCAGTGCCCTTTAATAAGTTTTTATTTCTACTGTTAAAATATAGTAAAAGAAGTTCAGTTAGGGTAAATTACATACATTTTCTAGTTATTTGCAGCCGTACAAATAAACGTTTTGACGTTTGTTATTAATATTTCATTTGGTAGTCTAATTATAGCTTTTATAACACGTACTCGTAATAAAATTCTTTTCTTTTTGAACAAACTATTATAAATTACCTAATACAACACAAGATTAACAGCACCTCAGAGAGCTACAAATGTAATATTTTTAAACATTATTTTAAATAATAAATAGAAAGCCTTCAATCCCCGGGGATTAGTCTATTAATTAATAACAGTTTGTAATTTAAATAAAATCATATCTAACTATTTAATTTTAATGGTGTTCCTGAGTTTATTCCAATTATAACTTTACAGTGGTTTTAAATCATGTAGGTCCATTTGGCCAGAGTTCCAGAGAGAGCCGTGATGCGCATGGTGCTCCTGCACATCGCGGACCCCATGTGGGCTTTTCTAGGCTACCTCTTTTGATGAGTCTGGCACAGACAACCGTTGGTAAAGTTGCGGTGGGTGGATCGCGCCCGTAACTTTGCCTAAGCGGTGAGTGGAGCACCATGGGGTTTTAGTGGGTAGTTCCTCGGAGAGTCCCACATACCCCGGCCGATGTCCCCAATCCGCCGGGGATGCGTAATGCATTAACCTAAATATTTTTAGTTTTAGTTTTATTATTTTACTAGCCGTCCGTTGCGGATTCGCACGGGTGGACGAAAGACGTGGACACTTTTTTACACCTTGCACTATGTTCAGTTTTAGTAAGGATCCCTAATCTCTTTTAGCAATAAATATAGCCTATGTTACTCAGGGTGAGTGTAGTTTTCCTATGGTGAAAGAATTTTTGAAATCATCACAGTAATTTTTGAGTTTATTCATTACAAACATACACACAAAAATACAAAAAGGCTTCTTTGTAAGAGTGTGTAAAATTATATATTATTATCATTATTATTCTAAACTAGAACACGCCCGCAACTGCGTTGCACCAAATCTCGTTTACCGCACGGAACCGTACATTTTTCCGGGACAAAAAGTATCATAATATGTCCTTTCCCGGGACTCAAAGTATCTCCATGCTAAACAGCAAATTCGGTTCAGCGGTTTGAGCGTGAAGACAGACAGAGGTAACAGACAGACAGACAGACAGACAGACAGACAGACAGACGGACAGAGAGACAGACACACTTTCGCATTTATAATATTAGTATGGATTTTTAGCCTTTTACAGTAAACCTCTGTTTCTAAGGCTGGATTTATATGCGGCGGGCGGCGCAAACGGTTTGGCCGCTACAACGCTACAACGCTTGCTATAGTCGTTTGCTCAGCTACTACAATATTCGGCTAAGTGCGAGTCGGGCTCGCGCATGAAGGGTCCCGTACCTTTATAGCGCAAAAATAGGCCAAAAATTGTGTTTTTTGTATGGGAGCCCCCTTACATTTTTATTTTATTTAAATATTATTATTAATTATTTATCAAAGTACACATAAATTTAAGACTTTTGTGAAAATTTTAAGTGCCTACCTGTTGCCATTATTGATATCGAGCAAATAAGGCCAAAAAATCACGTTTATTGTAGGGCAGCCCCTCTTAAATATTAATATTATTTTGTTTTTAGTACTTGTTGTTATAGCGGCAACCGATATGACAATCTATGAAAATTTCAGAAGTCTAGCTATTGCGGTTCTTGAGATACAGCCTGGCGACAAACAGACAGACGGACGGATAGACGGACAGACAACGAAGTCTTAGTAATTATAGGGCCCCGTTTTTACCCTTTGGGTACGGAACCCCAAAAACGTGTCACAAAAGTCTTGAAAGTTGTTTCGGAAAACTGAATAATAGAGCCGGCATTTTGGCCTTTTCACCGTTCAACCCGAGACAATTTGGGGATGTTCTGTCGAGACGTTATATACGACTGACCATTTTCCGACCCCATTCCGACTTTTAATTCCGTGATTTATACGAACGGGTCGAGTTCTCCAGTTTTTGTCGCGGGCCGAGACAATATTTCTGCCAGTTTGATTTACGGTAACTCAAAGACATATAAACAGGTTCTGAAATGACTGAGATAGTCTGTAGGGCTGAAATAAATGTGAAATAATTCTGCAAGGATTATTTGGCATGTAATGTAACTGTGTTATTTTGTGTGACAATTGTAGTTCTCCATCCACCCCTTCGTGTCGAATATCACAAATCACAATATTAAACCGTCGATCGCCAATTCCTGGAAATCTTTTGTTATCGCGGCCCATATGGGCCTTACGGGGCTTGATGGGTTAAACTTGTAGGTCTGCCTGCCTAGCACACGCCAACGAGATATCTCACTCTACATGTTTCTCGATGTTTGATAGTTTGTATCTTCATCTCTATTGACCCCTAGCATGACAAACATTTTTTCTCGCGTAGATCTATCACCGAAACAATACATTTTTATCGAGTTTTGTCGAGATAATATCGAGATTTTGACATTATGAGACAAGTAGTTTTTAATTATCTCGAGAGTGAGATATCTCGTTGGCGTATGCTAGGCAGGCAGGTATGAAGAAATTATTACGATGTTAATCGCGACCGCCAGTTTTGTTTGTGGCCATGTATTTAATCTCCGTAATAGCCTTAATCAAAATCAATGCACACAAAATAATTCTCTTGTTTTGTCGTTACGGATCAAGTCTGTGGTCAGTCCATTCTAAGGTATTTTACCTCTGATAAAACCTCTATGCCAATTACGTAAGGATCATTTCCACATATTAACCTCTTAGTTAAATAACCCGGGCTAAATTGGTCTCATAATACGGATCAGGAACTAATCAGCTTATCTGATGGAACTTCTATAAGTTGGTATTGGCTTTTGCGACTTGTATAAAGGGGAGTTCCACAGAAACCTTCGGTTTGTAATTTGTATGTTAAAAACCATCCTATGTCCTTATCTGGGAGTTGGGACACAAATCTTTAATAATAGTATTTTATTAAAAAGATAAAACTGACTTCAAATTTTTGTACGTAATTAAGAATTAAAATTCCCTATCACAAAAACTACTGAACAGATTTTGATGAAACTTGCAGTATTCTCTAAGTTGAACAATACCTAGTACAATAAAAAAAGAATTACTAAAATCGGACTTGTGGTTCCGGAGATATGCGTGCACAAACATAAAAACATACATACATACATACATACATACATACACTTTTGAAATTTGGCACATTTATAAAAAACTGGGCAGTTCTGGAAATATTACATATGCGTCGAATTGAAAACCTCCTTTTTAGGGTTCCGTAGCCAAAATGGCAAAAAACGGAACCCTTATATATTCGTCATATCTGTCTGTCTGTCTGTTTGTCTGTCTGTCTCTCCGTCCGTATGTCACAGCCACTTTTCTCCGAAACTATAAGAGCTATTGAATATTGTTATATATACTTACCAAGTTTCAATATAAAAAATATTGAAACTTGGTAAGTAGATGTAGTCTGTGAACCGCATTAAGATTTTGATACAAAAATGGAAAAAATATTAAAAATTTTAGGGGTCCCCATAGGTACAACTAAAACAAAAATATATATTTTTTCTAATCTGAATAGTTTGCGAGAGATACTCTTCCAAAGTGATAAAATGTGCGTCCCCCCCCCCTCTAACTTCTAAAGTAGGGGCATGATAGTTCTAAAAAATATATGATGTACATTATTATAAAACTACCAAAGAAAATTGGTTTGAACGAGATCTAACAAGTAGTTTTTTTTATACGTCATAAATGGTAAACCTTAATTTAACTTTCATTAAATCAACTAAAATATAAAAATAAATCAAAAACCTTTTAATTTTATAGAAATAAACCTTATTGCTGCTGCGGAACCCTTCATGGGCGAGTCCAACTCGCACTTGGCCGGTTTTATTTTGAAGTCGATAAAAAAAAAAATCTTGGGTGGCCTAGTGCTTACTTGAGATAAAACTGTCTTAATCCTTCAAGCCCCATATTTAGGCTGGTATAAATAGTCAGTACTCAAGATGCATCTCGGTCTCAAGACACGGTTCAGGCTCTATGATTGGTTCAAATTTTGACAACCAACCAATCACAGACCCTGTACCGTGTCTTGAGACCGAGATGCATCTTGAGTACTGACCAAAAATACGGGCCTAAGAGCACCGGTGATCGCGACAACAATAGAATACAATAGTCAATAGCATTTCCAAGAATCTGCGATCGAAGGATTAAGACTGTTGGAATATAAAGGATTCGTGTGTGCAGTGTGGAAATCTTTATGTTTTGTTGCGAATCCATACTAATAATATAAATGCGAAAGTGTGTCTGTCTGTCTGTTACCTCTTCACGGCTAAACCGCTGAACCGATTTTGCTGGGTGTAAAGATAATTTCGGTTCCTTCGCGATAAACGAATTTTAGCGCAACGGAGTTGCGGCGTCATGTAGATAAATAACTACATGACGCCACGGCTTTATAAAATGCGCTGCTATATTAATAATAATATAGCAGCGCATTTTATAAAGCCGTGTGTCTGACGTAAAGTCTGTAACTTTTCTAAACTTAAGCTGCTCACTCAATAGGGGTATCTATCGCTTGAGACACGACATTCTCTTTCTAAACACAGACTTTGCTCTAAAATACTTAGTACATACAAACAATAGCAAAAGATTTTTTGTGTTGTGCGTAGCAAAATATTGTATAACTAGTGTGAATTGTCTCAAATAAAAGCACTCAGAAGCTTAAGATGACGCCGCGTTAAGGCGCTATATTGAAAAAAACTGTCCTTTTTGACGTAATATTATAGGACCCTCAGAAATGTTACAAATCTGGTAATGATATATACATATCTTCTTAGCCTTATCGAGGTTTGAGAAGAACTAGAAACACGATTAATGTATTTTGCCTCGATACATTAAATTTTCGAAATGACCTCTTAAAAATACGAATTTGAAGATTATTTTTAAACGAAAATAGATGTATTGTAGGAAATAGATGTATTTTTAGTAATGAATTTGTGATTTTAAGTTTATATTATTATGTTATGGTGTGTTAAAATTAGTTTAATAATATTAAAATAAATCAAAAACCTGGTAGGAAATTAGTCTAATTAATACTTTGCAACTCAAAATCGTATAGAAGCATTTTGCTTAAATGCTCCTAGTTATTTTTTAAATGATTATAATTACGTTTTTTCGCATGTTTTCCGAGCGAGCCGATAGCTTCTGGCCGCAGCGTATTCACGACTTTATAGTCATACGAATTAAGTATGAAATTGTCCTTGCGGTAAAATACTTTCGATATAGCGTCTTAAAGTAAAAAACCGTGTTGGATATGTTTTAGATTGCTAGAACAGCAAGAAATGGAAAGGGCGTAAGCGACAAAATGGTTTTTGTCGCATTATTTAAAAACCATAAATATTATATTTATAAGCTATGGGCAAATTAAAGTGTATGCTTGAACCAATCTATGTACAAATTTTGGAAACTTAAGTCACTCTCATCTGTTGGCAAAATAGGAATCCCTTTTTTACAAAAGTCTTTTTGATTGATTATTCTGTGTTATAAAAGTTGACCAATCGTGTTATGCTATGGGCAATTCAAAGACAAAGACACGATGAATACTGACAATGAACTTTAATTTCTTAGCTTTAGTCATTGCTGAGAAAAATCGATATCGCTACGGCCACATTATCAAGGCGTCGCCTTAAGCATGAGAACAAACAAACAGACAGACACACTTAGGCATTTATAATATTAAATAGTAATTAATATAGAATTTAACTTACTTAAATATTAGTTACGCTATTATAAATCTCGACGTTTTCGTGAATTGTTAGACAATAAATCTAATTGTTACATAATACATCATCTTATCCTTGATTTATCGCTACTTAATTCTCACGAAAATCTATTAGTTATGTACGTGATATATCTTTTGCTGAAGAGATTAGTTTTTGTTGTTGTTCGCACGTAAGCTGCTTACTACTTATATTTCTTTGGGAATATTATTATCACCTGAGTTTTTCTCATATTATTTTATTACTAGCGACCCACCCCGGCGTCGCACGGGTGTAAAATATATTATAGCCACTGAATTTTTTTTTTAAATCGATAGCCTTTGACTGTCTGTGCCAAATAACATACAATTGCTCCAGTAGTTCGCGAGATAAGCCATTTCAAATAATTTCCCCCGTTTTTTCCACATTCTCCCATTAGTCTTAGCGTGATAAAATATAGCCTATAGCCTTCCTCAATAAATGGGCTATCTAACACTGAAATAATTTTTCAAATCGGACCAGTAGTTTCTGAGATAAGCGCGTTCAAGTGAGCCCTTTCAAATAATTTTCCCCGTTTTTTCCACATTTTCCTCTATTTCTTCGCTCCTATTAGTCTCAGCGTGATAAAATATAGCCTATAACCTTCCTCGATAAATGAGCTATCTAACACTGAAAGAATCATCAAAATCCGTTGCGTAATTTCAAAGATTAGCAAACTAGTTTTCCCGCAACTCCAAAATTAGTTTATCATGCGGGAACCGTGAATTGTTCAGAGATAAAAATTAAAAAGTATCCTAGGTCCCTTTTCGTTCTTTCCGTAGTTCCGGGAAGGGACAATATGACTCTCTCATAACATCTCTACCGAATTTCAGCAAAATCGGTTCAACGGCTTGTGTGTAATGGGGTAACAGACAGATAGACACACTTTCTTGTAACTTAAGAAGAATTATTCTATTTCAGTACCGTGCTACATGAATCTTACAAGGATGTTTGGCAGTTGAGGAGTGCAACTTTAAAAAAACAGCTTTTTTTTTGAAAAACAAATAATATTTTCACGAAATGGTTGTTACTTTGATATTTCATAAATATCTACTATTTCAGGAGCCGGACTAGATCAAATAAGGAACGAAGTTGCATTTATGCTGTGTAGATAAGAAGATTCACAATAACTCTAGGCACAAAGGAAAGTCTAGGTTTTAATGCCAGCTTTTAGCATGGTAATCCGCGTAAGCTGGTACTGCGAAATGCTGTACCTCGTTTCATTGTTTATCTCCAAACCAACTAGCAACATACTAGTTATAGCCACGATTAAACTACCATGGTCTTAACCAGACCAGTAGCTTAGACCCTTTCGAAAAAAAGCTGTACCTCGATTCCACTGTTTAAATGCAACAGTAATGCATCTTTTGCGTTCCCCATCTATTTTAGGGTTCCGTAGCCAAAATGGCAAAAACGGAACCCTCATCACAGCCACTTTTCTCCGAAACTATAAGAGCTATACTATTGAAACTTGGTGAGTAGATGTAGTCTGTGAACCGCATTAAGATTTTGATACAAAAATGGAAAAATTATTAAAAATTTTAGGGGTCCCCATAGGTACAACTGAAACAAAATTTTTTTTTTCTTATAACCTATGCGTATAGGGTACCTATCTATGGATAGGTCTTTAAAAATTAAATTGAGGTTTCTAATATAATTTTTTTATAATATGAATAGTTTGCGAGAGAGACTCTTTCAAAGTGGTAAAATGTTTGTCCCCCCCCCTCTAACTCCTAAAGTAGGGGCATGATAATTCTAAAAAAATATATGATGTACATTATTATAAAAACTACCAACGAAAATTGGTTTGAACGAGATCTAACAAGTAGTTTTTTTTATACGTCATAAATGGTAAACCTTAATTTAACTTTCATTAAATCAACTAAAATATAAAAATAAATCAAAAACCTTTTAATTTTATAGAAATAAACCTTATTGCTGCTGCGGAACCCTTCATGGGTGAGTTCAACTCGCACTTGGCCGGTTTTTTAATAAACTACAAAATGGTGTTCTCAGGAAATTTCAAATTAACATATTTAATTGGTCAAAACTCGTATAAGTTAACTTTACCTCATTTAACGTACTTTGTTAGACCTTTGCTGTGGTTTTTGCCCAAAAAAATATTAAGACTTTAAATTGCTCTCTATTTTCAAACATACCACAATAAGTGCAACAAAGAAAGGTACAAGTTGGAAGCTGACTACGTGAAGCGGCAGCAGACGACATGTCGTCGCGACACAACTGGTTTCTATGTATTTCTATGAAGTGTCGCTAGCTTTGTGTCGTTAGCTGCGGAGGGTATTTCAAAGGAATTCATAAAAATCAGTAGTGTCCCGCCGACACGTCGTCTGCAGTTGTCGCGTGTCGCTCGGTTCCAATTTGTACCTTAATTTGCATAGACAATAATGAAACAAAAACTTGAGAGGTGTCAAAGGACACCCGAATGGAATGAAGTTATTTTTTATGGTCCAGAAATCTGTAAGTATTATTAAAAAAACGCCATCTATTGACGCCCAGGAATACTAACAACGCGTCGCTGTTTATTTAAAAAAAACGCCATCTAGTTAACGTTAGGAATACTTACTATCAACGCCCTCTGTCACTACCATGCAGGTATAAAAAAGTGACGAGGTCAAATCAAGGTCAAAATATGTCGTTCTGTCTAGCCTTCAAGATTTACGCCGAACGCGAGATAAGGAACTTCGTTCCAATAACGTTTTTAATAAGTAATGTGAACGAAAAGCAGGCCAATTATAAAATATAGAAATAGGAGGAGGGGCGAAGCTGCATTAATGTTGCATTAAGTAGAATCAGGGTACTGGTAGTGCGAAATCCTGTTGTCTTGGGATATGAGCAGATAGCGATGTATCTGCATTGCTAATGGTGGCTGTTACAAGCAGCAATTATGCCAAAAGATTTATGCTCTAAACGGACTAAATAAACAGATGAGCAATTAGAGTTTTGTAGTTGAAGACTATTTAATATACAATGTGTTACAAATAAGTAACAGTAGTTCACAGTCAACTCTATATAATATGTGTCCCTTAAATAGAGTTTACTGTGAAAGTAGTAGCGCTGAAAGAGCAAACATTTTTTTGTGATTAGTATGGCAAGTTACTCTTTCAGCGTTGCAACTTCTATTTATGAGACCTATATGTATAAACCATAAGGTATTATTATCAATTAGTTTTGTTATACATCCTGAATAATTATCCTATGAGATATTACCTATAAGATTTTATTATTGTAATTTGTAATATAGGACATTTTACCGCGATCCTGATTTTGCATCCTATAATCCTTTCGAAGACTCAAATTATTATCTTTATACCTAATCCGAATCGGTTCTGTAGCTTGTCTTAACACAAAGTGTTGATATATCATAATAATATACACTTTGGTATTTATAATAAGTATTTGTATGGATATAATAATTATGGATATTGGATATAGCTGAAAACTTTGTCTATACTCTACGCTACACAGCGCCTTAAAAATATTCTATTGCAGTTTGGCACCTGTGCAAAGTTTTCGAAAATTCGTACTACTTAAATAAGGTTGTAAACGTAAGTATATCGTATCATTTTTTATTTGTAAGTATACAAAAAGTATTACAAGAATTCCTTATGGAATCAAAAATATATTTTTGTTTGCCGTCTTATCTTCTTTAACCTATCAAGCCCCTTAAGATCACCGGTGATCGCGACAACAACAGAATATCTAACAATAGATTTCCAAGAATCCGCGATCGAAGGATTAAACATTACTGTGGAAACTTGCTATCTCTAATCTGTATTTACAAATAAGGTATGTTTCAGAATTTCTCGATGTTTAGTATGTGATTTGCGGTGATGCCTTCGTCTCGACTGCATTAGCCAGCATGTTCCGCTTACATTTTGTTGGATACATTCCAGTTTAGGATTAAGGCATGAGCATCTTATAACGAGTCGCAGGACGGGCCGCATTTTCCATAATATATTATTTGTAATATTATACATTCTGTCACGCTTCATTGCGTCGTCATGTGTGCTTCACGGCGTATTTTGTAAAAATTCTAAAAGAATGGGCATGGTAGGACTCAAAGTACCATGCCACGTCCGCTTTTCTGACGTTTCACTAGATTTAGTTTAGTGAAATGACATATCACTAGATATTTTTAGTAAGAAGACGTAACAAACAAGAATATTCGGCATCTACCGAGAGTTCGTGATATCCCTAGGGATATCGTGAAATCCCTGATATCCTCTTTTCCCTGCGACATATATATTATCTATCTATAGGTATCTATCTATCTATATCTATACATATAACATATTATAATAAAATTGTAGAGGTAAAATGTTTGTACATCTATAATATACGTCTTCTATCTATACATATTATAAAACAAAGTCGCTTTTTTCCCTCATGTCCCTTTGTTCCCTTTAATCTTTAAAACTACGCAACGGATTTTGATGATTCTTTCAGTGTTAGATAGCCCATTTATTAAGGAAGGCTATAGGCTATATTTTATCACGCTAAGACTAATAGGAGAATGTAGAAAAAACGGGGGAAATTATCTGAAAGGGTTTATCTCGCGAACTACTAGAGCAATTTTTATGTTATTTGGCACAGAATATAAAAATTAGGTCACCACGTGAAGGATCATAGGCTGTCGATTTTAATCATTTATTCAGTGGCTATATTTTTTATACCCGTGCGACGCCGGGGCGGGTCGCTAGCGACGCATTTGTTTCACTCCCACTAGTGCCCGTGTCACGTGTGGGAACTAGAGCGAGCGAGAGAAATGAGTGGCTTGATTTTTATTTGATGGTATCTGCGTTTCTGACATTTCACTAGATTTAGTTTAGTGAAATGACATATCACTAGATATTTTTAGTAAAAAGACGCAACAAACAAAAATATTCGGCATCTACCGAGAGTTCGTGATATCCCTAGGGATATCGTGAAATCCCTGATATCCTCTTTTCCCTGCGACATATATATTATCTATATGATGTCGTGAAATCCCTGATATCCTCTTTTCCCTGCGACATATAAACTAAAATAAATAATAACTAAAAAAAACGGTAAAGGTTCGGAAACCTACCCCAAAATTGATGGGGAGCAGGGGTGAGGGGCGAGTGGAAAGGAGGGGAACACCCCCCCGTACCAAATCCACACTGAGGAACCCCCCAGTATTGGAGCTAGTCACCTTTGAAATTTTCTGGATTCTGATGCTACATCATATTTTATTCTCGGCAATTTGCATAGCGTGTTTTGTGACGGTCGCCAGCTGCTGCCGCAGCACAGTCACAGTTCTAACCCAACCAACTTTTGGACTTTCTAGATTGTGTTTGTTTTTGTTTTGGCGGGGGGCTGCGCCCCTCGAGCCCAGCTTCGCTGGCTGCTGCCGCAGCACGCTCGCTGCGCTCGCTTGGCTCCACATAGAGGTTGTGGTCTAAGTTCTAACCTAACCTAACCTACTTTTGGAATTTCTTGATTGTGTTTGTATTGTTTTGGCGGGGGGCTGCGCCCCCCGAGCCCCTCTTTCTTGCGTAGACCTTTCTAAGTAGGCCTTCTGTTAAGTCTTTTCATTAATAATGAAATTAAATAAAAATGATGCGCTTGATACGGCGCCGGCAGTCATTTCGGCAACTTGCTGGGGTAGGCTTGTGAACCTTAGCCAAAAAAAACAGCTATCTTACCTTATAATATTATACACGTTTAATACTCCGTTAACCTACAAATTAAAAATCTATATCAGAACCAGATAAGTACTTAACTACACAATACACAGTTTAACTAATACCTAATAATTACACGAAAAATATATTCGTAAACGTCGAAAAAAAAACGTCTTTCAGCGCTGCTACTTTCACAGTGAACTCTCTACAAGGAACACATACACACCCTAAAGTATTATCACTTAGTTTTGTCACACACTGTATGTTAGTTATAAACCGCACTCCTCCGAAACGGCTTCACTGATATTTATATTATAAGTATTATGCATATTCAGTAGGTCTGAGAATCGGCTACTGCATAGACTAAGAAAATAGTACCTATGTCTGGTCTCTGGGCTACTGGCTACTTTTTATATTGATGAGTGCATTTGTTGAATAAATAATAGTAAATTACTACAACTCGAGAGTGTCGACGACCATTGTGTGACGGGCTAGCGACGAACGTTGTCATGGTGCCATACTTATTAATAACCTCACTAAAATACTTTATATGGCAAAAGAACGTTTGCCGGGACAGCAAGTATTATTATAAAACTTAATAACATTTTTTCGAAACATGAACATCCCTTCTTACATCGCACCGCGCACGTCTGCGTCATACGGAGAACACTTCCGGCTTCCCCAAAATTTTCAGTCTCTACGATCAGTGGTTTAGGTTTTATCGTAATTCCATTTTCATATCTAATAATTACCCTATGTTTCGCCTAAAACACAGGGCAAACTAATTCTGGCCACACTGTAAACTAATACCTCACCATGTATATTAAGGGCTCGGGTGACGCGCTCGAAAAAATGAAATTCGATACCGCGCCAGTACAAGTTTTATATGTTGCTGTCTCGCTATTGCGCGCGGGGTACGGGGTACCCCCGCGCCCCGCGCGCCTCCGGCAGCGTATTATATGTGTGCGTGCGTCGTCATTCATTATTTTACTCTGATCAAGTTATTCAAGCCGTGCGTTTGTTGCGATTTGCGAAGTATTATATTTTATTGTTTCATGAATCATTAACAATATTGTTTTTGTGGTTGTTTTATATATTGGAATAGTAGGAATACGGGCGCGGGCGTAGTGTCGTCGATCTTGTCACTGAACTGAACAGAATACAGATTCTACATAATATATTAAAATAATATACTTACTATAATATCTACATTGGACTCTTCACAAATCACACCACGTCAGCCTGGCCCCGTGCTAAGTACACTAAGGACTTGTGTTACAACTTACAAGTACCAGACATATAATACCGAATATATTATAATTTATACTAGCGACCCGCCCCGGCGTCACACGGGTATAAAATATATAGCCACTGAAAAAATGATTAAAATCAATGATCTATCCTATGATCTACTTCTTAGCCTATGATCTACTTCTTATCTGTGCCAAATAACATAAAAATTGCTCAGTAATTCGCGAGATAATTTTCCCCCGTTTCAAATAATTTCCAACGTTTTATCCACATACTCCTATTAGTCTTAGCGTGATAAAATATAGCCTATACTCTATAGCCTTCCTCAATAAATAGGCTAACACTGAAAGAATTTTTCAAATCAGACCAGTGTTCCTGAGATTAGCGCGTTCAAGTTAGCCCTTTCAAATAATTTCCCCCGTTTTTTTCCACATTTTCCTCTATTTCTTCGCTCCTATTAGTCTTAGCGTGATAAAATATAGCCTATAGCCTTCCTCGATAAATGGGCTATCTAACACTGAAAGAATCATCAAAATCCGTTGCGTAGTTTTAAAGATTAAAGGGAACAAAGGGACATGAGGGAAAAAAGGGACTTTGTTTTATAATAAGTACCTATAATATTACTTCAGTCGGAATTTCCAGGAATTGCTATTGTATTCTATTGTTGTCGCGATCACCGGTGCTCGCGCGGGGCCTGAAGGATTATTTAGATATAGATTTCCTTTTTATTATACTCAACTTATTTAAGATCCATACTTCCATACTAATTGTAAAAAATTAATAAAAAAGTGTGTCTGTTTGTCTGTCTGTTAATAGCTTATTACCTCTTCACGCCCAAACCGCTGAACCGCTTTTGCTGAAATTTGGCATGGAGATACTTTGAGGCGGTCCCGAGTCTTTGTCCTTTGACATATAATACTTTTTATCCCGAAAAAATGCACGGTTTCCGCGCGATAAACTAGTTTTGGCGCAACAGAGTTGCGGGCGTCATCTAGTTTTTACAATATTATTATACACATATTTAATACACATACATGAGTCATGACTCATGAGTCATGAGTCATGACCCAGGAAAACGTTTTGTTCCGTCGGTGGGATTCGAATTTCGAACCAGCGACCCCCGGCTTGAGCTACCATGCGCTCAACCACTGCGCCACAGAGGTCGACGCTTTTATTTAAAAATTATTAAAAGACAGTACGTAACAATAAAGTTTCAAAAACAGAAAAAAGGCTACTCCAAATATTCCTCACATTGTTATCATTCAAAATAATAAAATCGGACAAGTGCGAGTTGGACTCGCCCATAAATGGTTCCGCAATCCGCAGCAACAATAAGGTTTATTTTTATGAAATTATAAGGTTTTTTTTTATAGTTTCGGAGAAAAGTGGCTGTGACATACGGACAGACAGACACACAGACATGACGAATCTATTAGGGTTCTGTTTTTTGCCATTTGGCTACGGAAGCCTAAAAATCAAAAGAGTATGTACGGGTTGTTGCCAACCGTACATAAATAATTATGCTTACACGTTAAGTTTCAGTAATGTCGCGGATCATATTCATTTGTATTAAGTACGTAAAATAAAGTCAGTTATCATTTATCCATCAAAGGGAGCGGTTTTATTTATCATCCTTAATCGTTCTCCCTTAATTATCATTTATCTTTATCATACATCTTTAATATAATATTGGTTGTAAGGCAGGCTGCAGCAGTAGCCCCTACACCTACATTTTTTTTTGGTCCTTCGTAAATAAATCATTATCAGAACTTTTATCATAATATATATCAGCGCGTGTGGACATTATTTTGAGCTTTCTTATATTTTATCAAGACTTTTACGTATCAGTTTTATTAAGTGACTTTTTGCAAAGCTCAAACCGTGGTGTACTGTACTGTGTGTGCATTGGTGGAGTGTTTTTGAGGTGCTATCATCATTTGGCGGGCCGGGAGGTCTGCTCATCATCGCTGATCTTCATCATCGTGACGTCGCAGCTCGCAGGTTTGCTGTTTCGTATCCCGAGCACAGCTGACTCAAGTAAGACTGTTCATTTTTATCATAATATAATTTTATTTCTGATTTATCATAATGGAAAATATATTTGAACGGCAAGTTGAAATTATCAAGGCGGTTAATACTATCAAAATAAATTTCGGAAAAGATTCCGCGAGTAGAAAAACTCCGGAATATATTCAAAGAAGACTTAGCACTCTCGAGGAGCTGTGGGTAGAATTTGAGCAGAATAACGAGCTTTTGTTAGGTAGTTCGGACAAAAATAATCCATATTTTACGGAAAATCATTTCGGGAAGATGGAAAGCCTTTATCAAACCCTTAAGCAAATCTTGTTGACCTATCAGCCTAAAGAAGATAAATCTTCGACTGCACCGCCTGAAAGGATTCAGGAATTATTATCAAAGCAGCGCACTAATTTCCGAGCATTGAGCCGCTTAATCAATAGTATCAATATTGAAGAAATCGCAGAGAAGTGGGAGATAGAAGAGGAGCTCCGAAATCTGAAAAGTCGGTGGAATGTTATTGACACACAACATTTAGAAGTAGATGACTTTTTGCAAGGTTCTGATTTAGAATACGAGGAAGAATATAGCACGTACGAGAAGGAGTACAAGGATATCAAGCGGGCGCTCCATAGAAAATTATCATCTACTGCTCACACCCAGCAATCTACTCCGCAGCTGGAGATACCTATCTTCACCGGTAAATACTCTCAGTGGCCCACGTTCTTCGATTTATTCAGTGAAGCTATACACAATAATAGCTCGCTGACGAACGCCCAGAAAATGCAGCACCTAAAAGGGAAGGTAAGAGGAGAAGCCGAGCGATTGATCCAGCACCTGCATATATCATCCGAAAATTATTTAACAGCCTGGGATATTTTAGTTCATAGGTATGACAATAAGCAGCTTTTATTTACCAATCAAATTGAGACGCTGATTAATCAGCCGAGTCTTCAGAAGCAGTCGGCCTATGAACTTAAAAAAATACACGACACGTCCGTCGAGTGCATCCACGCCATTCACAACCTGGGGGTGGACACAAACACCTGGGATCCCTTGCTTGTCCATCTTCTATCAAAGAAGTTGGACGTCGAAACGTTAAAAGATTACAAGGAAGCCAGAAAGGCGCCGCGAGAATTACCTGAGTTATCAGAATTTATCACATTTTTAGAATCGAAATTTATTGCGTTGGAACCGATGCATAAAAAAGAGCGGGATGTTTTTCCGCCTACAACATCGAAGCATATAACCAACCCAAGGTCATCATCATCAGCGTATCAACCTGCAAGGAATTTTAGTCGCGAAAAGTATCAGGGTAAAACTTATCATACTCGTTCTACGAAATGCCCATTATGTTATTTTAATCATGATTTATTTAAATGCAGGCGATTTATTAATATGACACCAACGTTGAAGTTACAAACAATTGTGAAACATCAAGTATGTAGGAATTGTCTATACGAGCATTTTGATAATCCATGCATTTCTACAAAGCGTTGTAAGGAATGCCAGGGTGACCATAATTCTTTGTTGCATGAGGCTTTTGTAAATACTGGTAGTTCCAATCCTAAATTAGTTCGCCCTGAAAGTAGCCAAAATGACATTAATCATGTTACTAAGCAGCATAACGTTAATTTCGTCGCCGGAGAAAATGAAGAAATTTTGTTGACCACCGTTTTATTAAAGGTTTTATCAGCTGACGGCTCTCTTATCACTCTTCGAGCGCTTTTGGATCAGGGGTCTCAAATTTCTTTGATATCAGAAAATGCGGCACAGATGTTAGGACTCCGACGGCATAAATATCATGCATCAGTATCAGGTATTGGCTATGGATCAAAGCAGAGCAAAGGACTGCTGGAAATTGAATGTCACTCTATTTATGATGACTTTAGCTTTACGACACAAGCTATGATCATTTCACGTGTTGCAAATAATTTGCCAAATATCTCTTTTAATAAAAAATCATGGTCACACTTGCAGCATATCAACTTAGCGGATCCGGATTATAATATTTCCCGTCCTATTGATTTATTATTAGATGCTAGCGTCTATTCTCAAATATTAATGAGTGGACTTATCAGGGGGCCACCTCAGGCTCCTATTGCGCAGCACACCAGACTAGGCTGGATTTTGTCTGGTAATGTTAGGAGATTTAACTGCCATGTGATTATCAACAATGTATCAGATTTATCAAAGTATTGGGAGATGGAGGAGATCTCAGTCGAACAATCATCATCACTATCAGCCGGAGAACAGTTTTGTGAAGATTTATATGCTACGACAACAAAACGTTTAGAAAATGGCATGTATGAAGTATGTCTTCCTATGAAACCAAATTTTGAGGAAAAACTTGGTTCATCACGTCCGAAAGCAGTTGCCCAATTTTATCAGTTAGAGCGCAAAATGGCTCAAAATCAATCATTTTCGGACAGCTACAAAAATTTTATGAGGGAATATCAAGAACTAGGAGACATGGTACCGTATACCAAGTCTGGTGAGGGTCCATCATATTATTTTCCCCATCACGGCGTACTCAATTTAAACTCCACTTCTACAAAATTGCGGGTGGTCTTCAATGGCTCTTCCAAGACATCATCAGGTCTGAGTTTAAATGACGTGATGGAGCAAGGCCCGAATTTACAAGCCGACCTACAGGCTCTTATCATATCTTGGCGCCAATATAGATTTGTGATGACATCTGATGTGGAGAAGATGTTCAGAAGAATCCTGGTCCAAGAGGCTCATCAAAATCTTCAATCGGTGGTCTGGAGAAACTCAAGAGATGTACCTCTTCAAAATTATAGACTCACGACTGTGACGTATGGGACGAAGGCAGCACCGTTCCTGGCCATGAGGACGTTGAAGCAGCTGGCTATGGACGATGCTGAGAAGTACCCCTTGGGTGCGATGGCTTTGAAAGATAGATTTTATATGGATGACTATTTAGGAGGCTGTAACGATCTAGAAACGGCGAAGGAAGTGCAAAAGCAGTTGATAAGCATCTTACGCGGAGCTGGCATGAACCTACGCAAATGGTCAAGCAACGAGCCGCAGCTTCTACAAGATTTACCATGCGACCAATTAAATAATCCGTACGAGTTTCGTTGCTCGGAATCCCGTAAAACGTTAGGCCTTAAATGGAATCCATCATCGGATACGTTTACATATGACTATCAATTTGAATCGGAACCTAAATGTTACACTAAACGGGAACTATTATCAGATATATCTAAGTTATTTGACCCCATCGGTTGGATATCACCATTATCAATTAAGGCTAAGTTACTATTCCAAAAGGCATGGGTCACGGTGGAATCCTGGGATGAAAAGTTATCATATGATATCATTCAAGAGTGGACAGAATTACGAACAGATTTTAAAAATATCAAGAACATAAAAATCAAACGATGCATCGGTAACCTTCAATGTGCATATCAAATACATGGTTTCAGCGACGCATCAGCAAAAGCGTACGCTTGCACCGTATATTGTGTTGCAACAAACTATAAAGGCGAGCGCACATCGCGGTTAATAACTGCAAAAACAAAATTAGCGCCTTTAAACAAGAGCGTATCGCTACCTCGACTAGAATTATTAGGTGCACTACTTTTATCAAAGCTGATTCGGAAGGTGGAGAATACCCTGCCTAGCATACATGTTAAAACATACGCATGGACGGATTCCATGATCGTGTTAGGGTGGATTCATGGCGATCCATCAAAATGGAAGCAATTTGTTGCAAACCGGGTTCAACAGATTAAGGAAATTGTACCATCGTCGAACTGGAACTATGTACCATCGGAATTAAATCCGTCAGACAGTGCGACACGAGGAGAATCAGTCAAGAAGTTAGCTGACGATCGTTTGTGGTGGGGGGGCCCGGAATGGCTCACTTCCTTCGAACCTGACCAAATTCTTAGACCATCATACGCAGAACCAGAAATTGAAATTAAAAAAGTTTATTGCAGTGTGAACACAGCCTTACATTGCAGTAAGGTTGATTTTATATTAGAACTGTTAAATAATCACAGTTCTGTTACATTTATTGCGAAAACCGTGGCATGGGTGTTACGTTTCATCACTCGAAGTCGGAAACCGTCCAACACAGCAAAAACATTATCACTCGTGGAAATAAACAATGCTTACAATATTATTATCAAAAATATCCAAGCTATAGACTTTAGCGAGGATTTGTCATTTATCAAGTCAAAAGGGCATGTTCATCAGAACAGCAAATTATCAAGTTTGAATCCTTTTATTGACGAAAATGGACTATTAAGAGTTGGCGGTCGTCTGAAGAATTCACATATAAATTGGACCGCGAAGCATCCTATCATACTTAGTAGCCATAGTAGATTTACTTCTCTTATCATTGATCAAGCACATATCACTACGTTACATGGTGGAGCCCGACTGACACTAGCTTATATCAGAAATAACTATTGGATCATTAGTGGAATGTCTACAGTGAAGAGGGAATTGAGGCGCTGTGTTAAATGTCGTCGATTTAGTCAGTATAAATATCAACCAATTATGGCAGACTTACCTCAATCGAGAGTAGTACCTTCTAGACCTTTCACTCATAGTGGAGTAGACTTCACTGGGCATGTAGACCTAAAATTGAATAAAGGACGAGGTGTTCGAACCACCAAAGGCTACATTGCAGTTTTCATCTGCTTAGCAACGAAGGCAGTTCATCTAGAGTTAGTATCAGATTTAAGTACGCCATCATTTCTTGGTGCATTCCGGAGATTTTGTTCGCGACGAGGAGTTCCATCCCACGTCTATAGTGACAACGGAACTAATTTTATAGGCGCCAACAAGCTACTTAAAAGGGAGTATCATGAGATTGCAGCTACCATCAATCAGGAATTTTTCGATAACATCACTGAGATGAAAGTAGAGTGGCATTTTAACGCTCCCTCTCACCCCCATGCAGGAGGTTTGTGGGAAGCTGCTGTAAAAAGCTTAAAGTTTCATATCAAGCGGGTCATCGGCGAACAGAAACTCACGTACGAGGAGTTTACTACCGTTCTCCATCAAATAGAGGCTTGCCTCAACTCAAGGCCACTCTGCACGCTCACTGAAAATCCAGAGGATCCTATTTTAACGCCGGCACATTTTCTAATTGGCGGTCCGATCATCACCAGGCCTCAAACGGAACCTGAGTCCATGTGTTTATCAAAGAGATGGCAGCTCGTTCAATCTATCAATAAACAATTTTGGAAGTGTTGGTCGTCTGATTATTTGCAGCAGCTGCAGGTTAGATCTAAATGGAAGAAAGAAGGAAAAAATATCAAAATAGATGACATTGTATTAATTAAAGAAAAAAACTTACCTCCTGGAAAATGGGCTATGGGCCGGGTGCTGGAACTTTACCCTGGAAAAGACGGACAGGTCAGAGTTGTATCACTGAAAACTAAAAATAATATCATTAAGAGGCCAGTTATCAAATTAGTTCCATTACTGTCTGAAGAGGTAAAAGATCAAACACCAGCATCTATCAATCAGGAGATATCTACTCCAGAATCAAGTAACACGAGTTCTCGGCGTCCTCGACGTATCAACTTTAAAAACTTTTTCATGACTATTTTCATGTTTATGTCATTCCTTTTATCACCGAGCTTGCAACAAGTTCAGAAGGATTTTATGATCACGCCTGTAAACACAAATCAAAGCATTTATTTTGATAAAATCGCGGACCTGCAACATATAAGAGACGAATGGACTCTAGTTATTTATTATAACATGTCTACATATTGGCAAGGCTTCGAAAACATTAAAAAATATGTTACGCACATAAAGGAGAATGGATCTTCTAAAGATTATCAATCTATCACTTTGCAACTGGAACACGAGCTCGACGAGATAGATCATTTTAATCAGCTGCTGAAAAATCAATTAAACAGAAGACAGAAGAGAGGGTTAGTTAATGGCGTTGGTTACATTGCCAACTCCCTATTTGGTGTCCTAGATGAAAGGTTCGCCACGCAGTATCAGCAGGACATAGAGAATATTCAGCAAAATGAGAGTCATTTACAAACACTTTTACATAACCAAACTCTTGTCATAGAGGCCGAGTATAACATAGTAAAGAGGCACGAGGATGTCATGCAAAAACAATTTTCTCTTATCGAAAATCATATCAAGGATTTGGCTTCTGAGGTGTATCAAGTTAAGCAATATTCATCACGTTCCACGTATATCACTTTTTCGTCGTTAGTGGCTCATATCATCATTTCAAAAATTAGACGTATTCAGGATACTTTAATTTCGACTCTCACACAAATTAATCAAGGTCATATCAGCACAAACTTTTTATCACCGGAACAACTGCAAAATCAAATAAATATAATATCAGGTCGTTTGCAAAGGGAGCTCGTGCTACCGACGGACGGCTCAAATATCATTCAGCTTTATAAGCTACTGAGAGTTGCCGCGAGAGTCACAGACAAATATCTTATTGCTGAGGTAAAGATTCCTATATTAAACAACGAAATTTTTGAGCTCGATAAGATCATAAGTTTGCCTAAGAAGAAAGATCAGATATACTATCAATTAACTACGAAATTTCCCTATATTGGATTTAATATCAACAAGGATTCCCTTATCCTTCTATCAGAATCGGATCTCCAATCATGTCGGCATTTATCAAACGAGAAAGTTTTATGCTTTCTTAATAGCCCTGTTTATACTACGAAGATTAAACAATCAATTTGTGATGTCAACATCGTCGACGGCGATCCTGACCTACCGCTATGCAAGTCGGAGCTATCGCGTTGCACAGAGCACTGGATAAAATTACACGCAGATAACGAGTGGCTGTACACCTGTTGCGAACAATGCAGTGTCCGGCTGATTTGTCCAGCTGGGATTACGTCACAGGTACTGATAGGCAGCGGAGTCATACGCTTAGGTCCCATGTGCATTTTGAAGGGTGATGATTTTACAATTTATTCCCATAACTACTTTAGCAACCGATTAGATATCAATCAAAAGCTCGAAATACCCCAGTCCTCCGTCTTGAATAACATCATGAATACATCCTCGATCGATATACCTAAGTTAAAAAACCATGAAGGTGAGTTGGAAGTATTAAAGACGCAGATAACAGAAATAAAGGAACAATCAGCTAATAGTATGGACTTTCGTGTGCACGATGTCCATCATTATGCTCTGGGATATATCATGGTCAGCTTGTTTATCATCATCGGCAGTGTGATGGTGTTTCGCCGGCTTCGACGGAGGCGCCAGCTGGCGGGCGGGGAGGCGTCCCGCGGCACGCGCGACACGGACGTCGCCCCCGCCGCCCCCGCTGCCGCCCCCGCCCCTGCCGCTGGCGCGGGAGTCCAGCGCAATGTTAGTGCTAGTGATGTGAATGTGCTAAATAAAAAGGCAATTAGTGAAGTGTTCTCGAATGTCCCGAATGTTCGAAATGTATCAGGTGAAATCAGACAATCAGTGTTAAGCCTCGATAAAAGCACTTCCCCTATGTTTAGTCGTTCTGTTAGATTAAGTGAATTGAAAGACTAAAGCTATCATGCTTACATCATAAGATAAATTATTGTTTTTGAAAATTATTTACTCCTTTTGTTTTTATATTGAACAATAATTTTAACCTATCACTTTTAATATAAATTTTATGTTTTACTTTTTACATTTTTAAATATCTTCTATACAATTTTTATTTTACAATTTTTATTATTGTATGATGTAGTTTTAATTTGTATCAACCTCGCCATCTTTCGGGGGGCGCAGGATGTACGGGTTGTTGCCAACCGTACATAAATAATTATGCTTACACGTTAAGTTTCAGTAATGTCGCGGATCATATTCATTTGTATTAAGTACGTAAAATAAAGTCAGTTATCATTTATCCATCAAAGGGAGCGGTTTTATTTATCATCCTTAATCGTTCTCCCTTAATTATCATTTATCTTTATCATACATCTTTAATATAATATTGGTTGTAAGGCAGGCTGCAGCAGTAGCCCCTACAGAGTATTATTAATTACTAGCTGTTGCTGTTCAGTGTTAGATAGCCCATTTATCGAGGAAGGCTATAGGCTATATTTTATAACGCTAAAATTAATTGGAGTGAAGAAATAGAGAAAAATGTGGAAAAACGGGGGAAGTTATATGAAATTGCTTATTATCTTAAGATCTACTGGAGCAATTTTTATGTTATTTGGCAAACATAAAGAATAGACCACTTGAAGGGACATAGGCTATTTTTTGCGGAAAAATGTACGGTTGCGTGAAATTCCTAAATTACGCAAGCGAAGCCGAATAATAAAATCGTAGGAAAGTCAATTCTGTACATTGAATATTTTTGTACAATAAATATTAATACCTACTTGGGATGTGAACTACTATGCTAACGCGGACGAAGTCGCGGGCAACAGCTAGTATGGAATATCTATTTCTTCGCTTCTATTAATCGTAGCGTGATAAAATATAGCCTGTAGCCTTTCTCGATAAATGGACTAACACTGAAATAATTTTTCAAATCGGACCAGTAGTTCCTGAGATTAGCGCGTTCAAACAAACAAACAAACTCTTCCGCTTTATAATAATATTATTTAATTATTAAAGTATTTATATTATTTAATTGAATAAAACTGACATCAGGAAATAATTACTAAAAATACAAACTAAAATAAAATATACAAACATAGGTATACAAACTCAGAATACAAGTTCACTTTTATATTTTATTTTATTTCAAGACAGAAATTAGCAAGTCTGTTCAGGAGTTCTCGAGTTTTAGCGAGACTAACGAAATTAATTATACATAATATCAATGTATATTGTATAATCATATTATAATATTATGACTATCGCTAATATTCCTAAACGTTATTTACAAAATACAGTATATAAGAAAATAATAATATTATGATTTATGATATTCATAATTATTATTTATTTTAAACTACTATGTGATACATCATACATCCCACCTTTCGGTATCCATTATTAATTATTATCAAAAGTTTAAGCAATAAAAGCAAGTTGTTCAAGCAATTGTCTTCAAGTATCACATAAAAATTTTCAAAATCAACATTCAACAACAATAACATTCTCTCGATCGCGGATTCTTGGAAATCTACTGTTATCGCGCGCGCGGTCGCATGCGACCGCTTGGAGCTTGAGGGAATATTGTACTTGAATAATGAATGCCTTGAATGAATTATTGACACGTGTATCGGTTACAACACTCCGCCACCCTGAACGCGCCTCCCGCCCGTTGCCGCGCTCTGTCGTGTGAGCGGATCGGCACGATACCATGTTGGAAATTATAGAGAAATTTCGTTGCGTTTACGAATACCAAAAATGATGAATGAAAATTTATTATATTGCCATTCTTTTGAAGACATTCTGTAACTACACAATATAAGCTGTGTTCCCAGGAAAAATACATTACGATTCGATGAGTTTTTAATATAAAACAAGTGTGCGAAAAGTATGTCGACAATGGCGTAAAAATTTATGAAATGTAATCGCTTATATTTTTTAGTGTGTAAATATTTTGAAGTTAATTTTTGTTCAGGAACCTAGGTAATTACTATTTTAAGCTGAAAAATAACTCAAACATGTTAAATATTTTCGTATGACAAAATGATTTTGGTATTACGTTTGTATGAGAATTTCGAGGGTAACCCGGCCCCTTAAATAATAATACTTACTGAAAATTATTAAGTAAGTATTATGATTATTATATCATTCAAGACAAAGCCTGTTATTGATAATATGTTTATATTATTACAAATTAAATAGATTAGTAAAAGTGTAACTTCATTTCTTATAAAAAAATATTTTTGAATTTTTGGCGCTTTACACAATCTTTTGTGCGTAAAATAAAATCTCAATGAAAAAAAAAAAAAACACCAATTCGTACAGGAATATGGGAATAATTAATATTGAATTTCGAACACCAATATTTTTTTTAACACTAATAATATGATGACAAAACATAATGTAAAGCCAAGTTTTCAAGACAATCTTTCTAAATTCTACAAAGATTCAAGATCAACATTCAAGACAACCTTTCTAAATCTTTCTTATGCGCGAGCGCACACTACACAGCTATATTAGTTATACGTATAATATGTAGTTTTGAGTTTTTGACAACTATTCATTCCATTATTGTCTTCGTAGGCGACCAGTACATACTTATAATATTGTAAATTTCCTAACTTTAATACAGTCCACTCAATGTCTACTTATTTTTTATTTAAAACCTGGTAGCCTACATCGGTTCATCGGATTAAGAGTAGGTATAAGGATTTTAGATTTTAGTTTTAGATAATAATATTTAATTTTAAGTTATGTTTTTTTTTCTGATATTTAACTAACCCTAAATTATTAAATTTTTTAATCTTGTATAATACTAACCAATGGACCTATAGTAGTCTGAAATAAAGATATTTGTATTTGTATTTGTATTTGTAAAGATAGTACAAACAGACATACACACTTTTTTTATATTTTACTAGCGACCCGCCCCGGCGTCAAAAATATATAGCCAATGAAATAATCGGCCAAGTGCGAGTCGGACTCGCGCACGAAGGGTTCCGTACCGTTATAGAGCAAAAATAGGAAAAAAATTGTGTTTTTTGTATGGGAGCCCTCCGTAATTTTTTATTTTATTTAAATATTTTTATTAATTAATAAAATAGATAATTAGGGCTTATGTGAAAATTTCAAGTGCCTACCTATTGTCATCATTGATACCGAGCAAAAAACGTTTGAAAAATTACGTTTGTTGTATGAGAGCCCCCCTTAAATATTTAATTTATTTTGTTTTTAGTATTTGTTGTTATAGCGGCAACATAAATACACAATTTGTGAAAATTTCAACTCTTTAGCTATTACCATTCTTGAGTTACAGCCTGGAGACAGACGGACGGACGGACGGACGGACGGACAGACGGACAGACGGACAGACGGACAGACATCGAAGTCTCAGTAATAGGGTCCCGTTTTTACCCTTTGGGTACGGAACCCTAAAAATGATTAAAATCGATAGCCTATGATCCTTCACGTGGTCTACTTCATATCTGTGTCAAATAACATAAAAATTACTCCAGTAGTTCGCGAGATAAGTCCTTTTAAATAATTTCCCCATTTTTTCCACATTCTCCTTTTAGTCTTAGCGTGATAAAATAAAGCCTTTAGCCTTCTGGGCTATTTAACACTAAAATAATTTTTCAAGACAGTTCCTGAGATTAGCGCGTTCAAGTTAGCCCTTTCAAATAAATTTCCCCGTTTTTTCCACATTTTCCTCTATTTCTTCGCTCCTATTAGTCTTAGCGTGATAAAGTATAGCCTATAGCCTTCCTCGATAAATGGGCTATCGAAGACTGAAAGAATCATCAAAATCCGTTGCGTAGTTTTAAAGATTAAAGGGAACAAAGGGACATAAGGGAAAAAAAGCGACTTTGTTTTATAATAAGTATAGATGTTAGTATAGTTTTATTATAGGTACGTACATTATGTGTGAAAAAGTCTTGAATTGATAAATGAAAAAGTATATTTCATTTATCAATTCGAGACTATTCTACAGCCCTATATGTAAACTATTCAACAGGTACTTCTGTTCAAATTTAACAATAAATCAGTGTTTTTAATCTATTTGTCGATAATTTTAGCCGCCATTGCGATAGCTACTATCGGAGCACTTAATGGATGACACGGGTGTGTAGCGATAACCTATCATGAACAATATATTGAAGAGCTAACTCTACAGTCTACAGTGTAGAGTCTACAATAATATTATACCCATAGATATCAGAAATATCTCTATGATTATACCCATGCCACAGCCCATGCTTGTTATCACATTAGTTTGGGCATTGATGTTCAATACAGAGTGTTATTGGTAGTCTACATTCAATTGAATAGGAAATGGTGGGCCTATCGTCTTTAAAACCATTTGCCACTTTTCTCTTTTTTAGGGTTCCGTACCCAAACGGGATGGTATTTAAACGGGTTACGGGACCCTATTACTGAGACTTCGATGTCTGTCCGTCTGTCTGTCAGTCTGTCTGTCTGTCTGTCTGTCTGTCTCTTTGTCTTGTCTGTTTGTATCCAGACTGTAACTCAACAACCGCTATAGCTAGATTTCTCAAATGTTCACAGATTAAGTATATCTGTTGCCGCTATAAACAACAAATACTAAAAACAAAATAAAACAACAAACGTCATTTTTTGGCCTTTTTTGCTCGTAATCAATAATGGAAACTGCTAGGCACTTGAAATTTTCATAAAGTCCTTAGTTATATGCCTAATTTGATAATAATAATAATATTTAAATAAAATAAAAATTTAAGGGGGTTCCCATACCAAAACACAATTTTTTGGCCTATTTTCTCCTCTAGATAACGGTACGAAACCCTTCGTGCGCGCACTTGGCTGATTATATAATTTTCATCACATCTAAAAAGACCCTTGAAATCAATATTACTCTTTATGAGACTATCAATTAGCAAGGTTAAGGGCCTGCTTCACCACTTCCTAATAAGTGCCGGATAGTCTCCACAACTTAACACAACTTAACTTGACAGATGAAGTATGCAGAATCTGTCAAATAAGTTGTGGATAGCCTATCCGGCACATTATCAGGAAGTGGTGAAACAGGTCCTAAATTGAGATAAAAAACTGACGCGACAACTAAATACAACATTTTTCACGCCTCGTATTTTCACTCCTCCATGGATTTGCAAGTTACCACAGAATATAAATCCACATTTTAATTAGCAGCGTAGTCGTTAAGATCTATAATTTCATTATGAAAATTTCAGCGCCTTAAAATTAATATGCTCTCAAACATTCTTTTGGCCAAAAGTTGAAACTTGGAATTGAAGTCGGATTCGCCTACTTAACGCCATTGAATATGTGAATAACTTAAGATGTGGTTAAGTGCGAATATAAAACGAATGGTTCCGTGTACTTTATTTTTTGCATAGAAATTTCTTATGTTAGTTGTATACTCAGAGATATCACAATAGCCACAATAGACATAACCCACAACCATAACCCTGTGCACTTTCATCTTCAATTTTTATCATCTTCTTTCATTCAACTTTCGTATTGGCGCATTCAATAATTGAATGTGTCAACGAACGCAACGTCAACATTGTCATTTTTGTTCAGTTGCAGTGTCTGTCAGCTTATCGTAACATGTGTGACAAGAACATTTTACTGGGTGGAATATGTGCGCCTTATTTGGTCATAACTCATAAGTAATTCCAGAAAAAAGACGCATCGCGGGCATGCCTCACGTGTGCTGTTGACTGTGCTATAATGCATGTCCATAGCTTAATAAAAAAACACAGTGTGGACATAGCTTATGGGATTGATTCATAGCAATATAGCATCGTAATCTACCTACTATTAGTACATAACTATAACTTCCATCAGGGAATATGTACTATAATGGTACAATGATACATGAATAATGATATTACTCGTATTATACTTATTGCAAATAAATTACAACAAAAGTATTCTATTATTAAATTAAGCTACAGACTGCAGAAAAAAAAATATATGTATTTTCAGCAATTGACTGCTATGTAGTTAGCAGAAACATTTTATATTTATCTTAAAAGTATAGTATTGGATAAGGGTTTTATTATAATATTACAAAACTTCTTTAATTAACACAATAAACACTAAACTACAATAAAAACTAGTACTTACTTATAATAATAAGTAAAGAAAAAAAAAACAGAAACATTAGTGAAATTAATAACATTATGTTATCGTTTTGCAGCATGATTTTTAAAAGTAACTTTATTCTTTTTTTATCAATTGTTCAATTCCTTTTTAATAATTATTAATCTATTCAATCTTGTCGTTTCCAGTACTTACCTATTCAACCCCCCATAAGGACACCGGTGACCACGACAACAATAGAATAACAATATATTTCCAAGAATCCGTGATCGAAGGATTAATTTCGATAAAGTTACGAATAACGATAATATCTAAAGGAATCGTCCTCATCACTGTGTTACAGTAGGTACAGCTTCGAATAGTGTTCAAAGTGCTGCAGTGAAGAATGACTGTCATGTATCATTCACATCTTTGCAGCTCGCTCGAATGCAGCTTGTCATGAGGGAAAAATTTCGATGGATTTTCATTCGTATAAAACTTGTGTATATATGAATGTATAAAACCCGCATAAAATATTATGTAATTTATAAGAGATATAACATACAATGTGTTAAATTATCATACACTAGCTGTTGCCCGCGACTTCGTCCGCGTGGACTTCAGTTTATAGTTGTTCCCGTATATCGATTAAATAGTTTACGCGCAAATCACAAAGGTACATTTTGTGGGAACCGTACATTTTTCCGCGACAAAATATATCCTATGTTCTTTCCCGGGACTCAAAGTATCTCTATACCAAATTTCAGAAAGAAATATTTTTTCAAATCGGACCAGTAGTTCCTGAGATTAACGCGTTCAAATAAGACCTTTCAAATAATTTCCCCCGTTTTTTTCCACATTTTCCTCTATTTCTTCGCTCTTATTAGTCTTAGCGTGATAAAATATAGCTTATAGTCTTTCTTGATAACTGGGCTATCTAACGCTGAAATAATTTTTCAAATCGGACCAGTAGTTCCTGAGATTAGCGCGTTTAAAGCGCGGTCGTTTATCTTTCGAATAATTTTCCCCGTTTTTCCACATTTTCCTCTATTTCTTCGCTCCTATTAATCTTAGCATGATTAAATATAGCTTATAGCCTTTCTCGATAACTGGGCTATCTAACACTGAAATAATTTTTCAAATCGGACCAGTAGTTCCTGAGATTAGCGCGTTCAAATAAGCCCTATCAAATAATTTCTCAAGTTTTTACCACATTTTCCCCTATTTTTTCGCTCCCATTAGTATTAGCGTAATAAAATATAGCGTAATAAAATATTTCTTCGCTCCTATTAATCTTAGCATGATAAAATATAGCTTATAGCCTTCCTCGATAAATGGGCTATCTAACACTGAAAGAATTTTTCAAATCGGACCAATAGTTCCTGAGAATAGCGCGTTCAAACAAACAAACTAACAAACTCTTCCGCTTTATAATATTAGTATAGAAGATAATGTGAGATGCTAATTAGGAATTTATAATCTACGTGTTGTTTCATAATAATTGAAGCACAGAACAAAAAAAAAAAAAAACAGTTTTTTTTGTTCTGTGAATTGAAGACAAAGAGTGGACGAAGTGGGTAAAATACGTTTTACAATAACAACACCGGTTTTGGTGACGGTAGCCGGTTTCATTGAAAGCAGGCCAGTTACACAGGAGTAATTTTATAGTGCCCAAGTGTGTGCGCAGTACACAAGAGCACTCTATATTCCTTTTACTCATAACTCAGTAGGACGGAAGACCGACACGACCGGCGAGAGATCAGGCGCAGGACCGACTTTTTACATGCCCCTCCGATGCATGGATCTTACTTGTCAGACAATCAGGTGATCAGCCTGCATTGTCCTAACTAAACTTAGAAATAACAATATGTTTCCAACGCGGGAATCGAACCCAATCGAGAGTCAAGAGCCACGCTCTTAACCTCTGGACCACGGAGACGTTTTTACAATACAAGAGCAATGACTCATTTATTGCCTTATAATTTAAACAAACCTTATATTTTAAGTTTTCAATTGACCTACTTCGTCAACATACTAATATAATATCTAGCTATACACAGAATCCACAGCTTTTTGATTTCAAATAATTTTCCCGGTCCTAAAACCTTCATATAAGCAATAAAACGACAGTTTTGAAATTGTTACTTATTTATTGCTGTTAGTTATTTATGTTATGCTATGTATTGTTTTTGTAAACCATTATTTTATTTTAAATTTAAAATGATTATACTACGTGGTATCAAAATACGGAACCCTAAAGTCTGTTAAGGCCTCTATATCCGCCAATGACCTTGATCATTGTCTGTCAGTGCGAATATCGACGTAGATGACATTAAAATAACATTCATAACAGCGCGCCTTGTACGGTGGCGGTTACGACGCTCGCCGCGTCCATGATAGGGCGAAATAGGAGAAAAAAACCTTTTTAAGGCTTAATATAATACATATTTCAAAAAAGTAAAAAAACCAAATTATCAACTTATGTAATGCAAAGCAGTAAATATTTTTTATATATTCTTTTGATAAATAGTGAAGAAGTAAAGTGGTTTCATTCAACGATTTGGAGGTGATTTGGTTTTTTATTTATTTATTATGTGATACCGATAGAAAAAATATGGCAAAACCAAATTACGTATCATATCATGTAGATTACTAATTATTTTTTTCAGATATAATTTCTATGTTAATGCCGATGAAAAGTGGTTTCATCACGCTTTTTTCGCGAGAGGAGCCTTAATTAGATTTGTGTTTGGTCAGACCAAAATTGGTTGTAAAATTTTGGAGGGTCCGGTCCCGTTACATTTGCATGATTTTCAAATCAGTTCAATTTTTTGGTGAAAAAGCCTGATGGTAAAATTATCCTTGGTCCTACATGAAAATTTAATTTTCGTTCTCGGCTCATCTATACTTATTATAAAACAAAGTCGCTTTTTAGGGTTCCGTACCCAAAGGGTAAAAACGGAACCCTATTACTGAGACTTCGATGTCTGTCCGTCTGTCCGTCTGTCCGTCTGTCTCCAGGCTGTAATTCAAGAACGGTAATAGCTAGAGACTTGAAATTTTCACAGATTATATATTTCTGTTGCCGCTATAACAACAAATACTAAAAACAAAATAAATTAAATATTTAAGAGGGGCTACCATACAACAAACGTGGTTTTTCTAACATTTTTTTTCTCGGGATCAATGATGACAACAGGTAGGCACTTTAAATTTCCATAAAGGCCTTAATTATATGTGTACTTTAATAATTCGTAATAATATTCAAATAAAATAAAAAATTAAGGGGGGCTCCCATACAAAAAACACAATTTTTCGCCTATTTTTGCTCTATAACGGTACGGAACCCTTCGTGCGCGACTCCAACTCACATTTGGCCGATTATTTTTCCCTCATGTCCCTTTGTTCCCTTTAATCTTTAAAACTACGCAACGGATTTTGATGATTCTTTCAGTGTTAGATAGCCCATTTATCGAGGAAGGTTATAGGCTATATTTTATCACGCTAAGAATAATAGGAGCGAAGAAATAGAGGAAAATGGGGAAAAAACGGGGAAAATTATTTGAAAGGGCTAACTTGAACGCACTAATCTCAGGAACTACTGGTCCGATTTAAAAAATTATTTCAGTCTTAGATAGCCCATTTATCGAGGAAGGTTATAGGCTATATTTTATCACGCTAAGACTAATAGAAGCGAAGAAATAGAGGAAAATGGGGAAAAAACGGGGAAAATTATTTGAAAGGGCTAACTTGAACGCACTAATCTCAGGAACTACTGGTCCGATTTAAAAAATTCTTTCAGTGTTAGATAGCCCATTTATTGAGGAAGTCTATAGGAAATATTTTGTCACGCGAAGACTAACAGGAGAATGTGAAAGAAACGGGGGAAATTATTTGAAAGAGCTTATCTCGCGAACTATTGGAGCAATTTTTATGTTATTTGACACAGATAAGAAGTAGACTACGTAAAGGATCATAGGCTATTGATTTTAATCATTTTTTCAGTGGCTATATATTTTATACCCGTGCGACGCCGGGGCGGGTCGCTAGTATTTTATAAATTATAAATAACCTTCATTATACACATTTATAACTCAACTATCTATTCCCCGTAATTTCATACAAAGATACACAGAAATCGTACATTTTATCGCAATAAAATGTACTTAAGGCGCTATATCGAAAGTAATTTTACCGCAACAAGGGCAATTTTATACTTAATTTGTATTACTATAAAGTCGTGAATACGCTGCGGCCAGAAGCTATCGGCTCGCTCATAAAACATGCGAATAAACGTAATTATAATCATTTAAAAAATAACTAGGAGCATTTAAGCAAAATGCTTCTATACGATTTTGAGTTGCAAAGGTGTCTATCAATTAGACTAATTTCATACAATACATCTATTTTCGTTTAAAAATAATCTTCAAATTTCGTATTTTTAAGAGGTCATTTCGAAAATTAAATGTATGGAGGCAAAACACATTAATCGTGTTTCTAGTTCTTTTCGAACCTAGATAAGGCTATGAATATATGTATATCTCATTACCAGATTTGTAACATTTCTGAGTGTCCCATAGTAATACGTCAAAAGGACAGTTTTTTCAATATAGCGCCTTAATCCTCGTTCCTCCGTAATTTCTACGTGGTCTATAAATTTTTATCAAAAAATTCATCCAGCTTTCGTATGTTATGCAATACTATAACCAAGAAAAATATGATTATAGCAAGTTTCTGATGACAGTGTTCTAATTAATTATTTTAAAATACGCTTTGCTGTACAGTCTTCTGACATAAGACCACTAATGGTTCTATTTCTGTTTTGCTCAAAGCCAGCTACGAGTTTAACCGTTCATTAAACAATGGCGCTAATGGTAATTCGCACTGTAATTGAACGCAAATACCCTCTTGACAGTTAGGCAAGTTGTTTTCGATATTTTCTACAGCGAACCTAGATCTCTAGGGCTGTGGCGGCTATATAATATATGACTAGCTGTTGCCCGCGACTTCGTGCGCGTTAGAATAGTACATCACGTCCCAAGTATTATTTTTCAAAAATATTCAATTTACAAAACTGACTTTCCTACGATTTTATTATAATACGTATAGATATTAGATATGCAGCAGTTGCAGCGCGAACTTGTAGTTGGCCACTACACAGAGTTCATAAAGGCCAACCCACACGTACCACAACCACAACCACACCACGTGGTCGGGCGTATATTTCGTATTGTAAATAAATTGGACTATTCACATTTTGCAGTCATTGTCGACCACTTGTGTGATACCGACCACATCGCAACTACAACGTTGGGTCGATGCAACGGCAGTGCGCCCACACCGCCCGCACTTTTCGCCCCTCCGTTTCATTGACTTTCGTACGTATTCACATCGCAACTACTGGCGACAACGCAACCACGTCGACATTTTGTCAACACAACGCAACTACAAAAAGCTGCAGCGACACCTGCATTGTCGCCGGTTAGATGGTCAAATTTTCATCAATCTGATCCATCAATCTGATTGACGAAATATTGATGGTTATAAAAAGTTCATATTAAAAACGAGGGTTAGAAATTTTCGTCAATCTTTACCGGATTGATGGATCAGATTGATGAAAATTTGACCGTCTAACCGGCGACATTCACACGTCACTACTGCTTGACGGCATTTTGTCGTTGCGACGTGTGGTTGTGGTACGTGTGGGTTGGCCCTAAAGATACAATATACATTTGCTTGTCATGTCGTGTTGTAGTCGTATCGCCTATAACCGCGTGGTCTGGCGGACGCATATAATTAATTATTAATTAATCCTTCAGGCCCCGCGCGAGCACCGGTGATCGCGACAACAATAGAATACAATAGCAATTCCTGGAAATTCTGACTGAAGTATTAATCACGTCTAACTTTAGAAGAAACTATGGACTTTAACAATTGATGCGTCCTCAACGTTCCTGGCGCTTGCTATGCTAGATGTACCAATTTTAACTTCAAATTTTGCTGTCGTAATTATCGAATGAAAGCTGTCTAAGTACCCCGGTTCCGTATAATTGAGATCTAAAATCCCTAATCAGCCACTTGAGATAGTTCCAAAGAGAATGTTCTGTCTTCAAAGACTGATTGAAAGATCGGGAAATTGCAACTGTGTAATAGGAATTTTCAAGTTTAGTGACTTGAAAATTTCTATTACAATTTACTAGCTACTACTACTGCTACTACTACTACTACTCGAAGAATATGATTCCTAGTAGTAGGGGAGGGGAAGAGGGGATTTCGAGAGTAGCTCGAGCGTATCAGATTAAGCTTTTATAGGCTTCCGGCATGTGTCTAGTTATCATGGTATAGAAATCAGATTTCTCACGTGGTGAATAAAATTTTTTTTTGAATATTGAAATGTCATCCGATCTGTCAGATTAAAATAGGGAATGTTAAGTATACCCCAAATAAGCTTCCATAAAAAGCACTGACGATTCAAAGGTAAGGTATGCCTGTAGGGACATTTTAAAATATAAAAAAAATAAACCTTTATATTTTCCTAACAGCTAAGCTTCGCAGATATTTTATTTTGCACTAAACTAAATGATTTAGTCCTTGTTGTCTAAAATATAATAATAACTGACCGAAATAAGTAATTTTCTGAATATATTTTCTTTTTCAAAACTTTAAAATGGCCGCAGTTTCTGAACCCACCGCTAAAATAAAAAACGCTCTTATTATTTTTTTATCAGTTTTACTCCCCTCCTCTACTAATAGGCAGTTGACGGACCACGTCATTTGGTCAGGTCATGTCAATTCAATATAAAGTCAGACGACGACTAATATTGAATTGACGGAATTGGCTATATTACGATAAAAGACTAATTATTATTTATGAAATACGATTTTTTAATACAAAATAGCAAAAAATATAATAAATACATACAGTACTTTGCTAAATTGTGACCAAGACCAAATTGGTTCTATTTTGAACGACAATTACTGTCCACCCGCATCGGAAAATCTAAATAGCAATAAGGATAGATAATTATGATAATTTAAACTGATTCAGGTCAGCTCATAAATTGACGTTACGCTAAGTTGCGTTTTGTTGAGTTATAATTTTAGGGCGCTTGTCCGCTTGAGGGTGACAACAGGCTCCTGACCGTGCGCGTGTTACCCGCGTGACAGGAAGAACATCTAAGTACTTATGAAATAGTACGTTGCGGGCACCTTTCGCGCGGACCAGATCCACGCGCGGGCGAAAACACGCATGGCAGGAAAAGCGTCTTCCGTGCGTTCGGCTTTACACTTAGTGTGAACTGCCCCTTATACATTAGCGACATTGTCAATCATTATTTTTAACAAAAAATTAAAACCGACTTCCAAGGTAAAAACAATAATAACATTAATATGAACTAAAAAGTATTAAATAATTTTTACTATCTAATGGTGCCTTTTTCCGAATTCGGCTAAAACTCAACTATTTCTGTATTCAATCTTCATTATTTTGAAGTCGGTACCAGATAGCTGAATCTTCAGTCCTCTGACAGAATATTTGAAACTTTTGGAACTGGCACCGACTTCAAAATTATGAAGATTGAATACAGAAATAGTTGAGTTTTAGCCGAATTCGGAAAAAGGCACCATTAGATAGTAAAAATTATTTAATACTTTTTAGTTCATATTAATGTTATTATTGTTTTTACCTTGGAAGTCGGTTTTAATTTTTTGTTAAAAATAATAATAATTTCACTCTTTTTAGTTACACTAGTAGGTAAACCTTCGCGTATATTTTACGTATCTTATTACAATTTGTCAAGAGTCACAACTCACACTCACAAAATCATATATTATCAGTGAAGTGAACATATTGTGCTAAGTAATTTAACAATTTTAATGCTTCAAGCCCCAAGCGGTCACCGGCGATTGAGATAACAATAGAAAGGCTATTGTGTCTCGTTTTTCCACGATCGAAGGATCTATCAGATAAAAAATTGTATAAACTTGCATAGGATGTAGCGTAGCTACTCATAATATTTAATATTATCATAATTATTGACAGCTCTGTTCTTGTAAAGCGCTTATTCCACTTATCCTAGCTAGGAAGTCCTAGCTAGGATCCTAGCTTTCTAAATGTCATTCCACTTGACTAAATTTTTTCCGATTTAGGATCCTAGCTAGTATCCTAGCTTCTAAATGTTATTCCACTTGACTAAATTTTTTAGGACCCTAGCTAGGACTTCCTAGCTAGGATAAGTGGAATAAGCGCTTAATCAAGAATTCAAATCGATACTTAGTGCGCCATCTATCGATTAATAAGTATAACTGATTAAAAAGACACTTAATGACTTTGTTTTGTCTAAATGCTCTTATTAAAATAACTTTATTTTAATTCTATTTGTCTATTTAAATTTTATAAAGTAATTAGTAAAGTATTCGATCTGTTGTCTGCCGCCACGCGCCACGCGGCGCGGCGGCGCGGCGACGCCGTCGCCTCTGCGGCGCCGACCGCCATGTATTAAACAAACAGGTGTTGTTATACAGTACATAATTATTATTATTAGTATATCCATACCTATGCCTTGTACTATTATTAATTCTGTGCCATGAGACATTGGTGACCTTAATGATGATGATGACGATGATGATGATGATGATGATTATGATGATGAATATGAATTGCATAGTAGCATATGCTTTCTGTTCTTAAAACAACGCCGAAACTCCCGAACGTGTATCTATAAGGAGTCAGGAGTTCTCTCAGCATCTTCGAAACCATGGTATACTTTGACCCAATATTTGACTTTTTGGTAGCATATTCTTAGTACACTTCACATAAAACCAAAATCACCATATGTTTCCATATAAATTTCGAGGAGTTCCCTCGATTACTCATGGATCCCATCATCAGGTCACCACTTTTGTGAACATGGTACCAAATTGGAGTGAAACCTAATACAACAAAACAAAAATTTCGAAAATCGGTTCACAAACGGCGGAGTAATCGTTGAACATACAAAAAAAAAAAAAAAAAAAAAAAAAAAAAAAAAAAAAAAAAAAAAAAAATATCCACAGCCGAACATATAACCTCCTCGTTTTTTGGAAGTCGGTTAAAAACTTAGCACAAAGCTCGAATAATTAACGTATTAGGTTCTGAAACCAGCCTGATTAATTACTTAATGGGAATGATTAATGGCATTATCAAAATATCAAAACGGTCTGTGATTTGTTTGTAATGGACAGTATGTTTAACCACAAGAGATATTAATATGAAAGGTTTTATTTCAATAGGACTTAATCATAAATAATTACTATTTATAAGTATAGGTCACGTATAACTTTTAGATCGCTTGGCAAAGCTAGTAGCCTAGTAAACGAATGCTCGAAATGGGGGTGTGCTTGGAAAAGTCGAAAGCAGAAATTATGACTACGCCACTTTGTTTGGACTAGTTAGGAGATAAACATACTAAAAGTCCTGACCCCTCCGAGGTGCGCCGGAGGGTAGGGAGGGAAAAGAAGGACCCATTTTTTGGTTTTTAGACTAATTTACGAAAACGGTGCTTCGTACGAAATTTTATTGTACTACATGAGAAAAGCTAATAAAATTCTCTACAACTTTATCCTTTACACTTTGTATCTATCTCCAATCGTTGCCTAGCTATGAGCTTCTAAAATTGGTCGATTTTCAAATACACCCATTAATACGACCTAAGGATATTTGTATTTTCTGAAATATCAGGAATTTTTGAAGACAGTAAATAGATAAATAATAGCTTATTTTATGGTCTTTAATAAAACATAAAAAACTTTTGCTGGATTTTTTGTCTCTATGAAAAATCATTGATTTTTTAATGGCCATAGAACTTTCGTATGTAACCAACAAATCATTATTTCGTTTTATAAGACTGAAAATTTCATTCTAATAAGAAAAAATCTTCAACATTTTTATTGCCAATGGTCAAGTTAATAATAATAATTAATCCTAATCTATGGTTAGTGCAGACTATTTTCACCTAAAAATACATTTTTTGAGTCTTTCTGCGGTATGAGGCTCAAAATTCTTTGTAATTGCAAGTAATAATTTTCCTGCTATCTAAGTTACTAAAAATCTTTTAAATGCCTGTTCTAGTCACAATAGACCGAATTTATGCCAGAACAGCCTGTAGACCAGTTCAAAACCAGAATAATGTGGTTAAATCAGCCAAAAATTAAGCCTATGCGATCAGTAAAAATGCTCCAGGAGAGCAACCAGTCTCTAGAAACCGACCAAACCGTGCTGAAGGGTTCCCACTTAGGCGAACCATATGATATCAAAACATTTTGTTTTCCAGCATCCCGATCTGGAAAATGCGGAAGGTTGATTTTTCATGAGTTTGGGAGATTGGCCATGGTAACACCTTATGACACGATCGCATCATTCAATACGATAAACGATAATTCGTGCATCACAGCACGTAATGCATGTAATGCAGAATTACCGTTTACCGAGCGCTTTAGGGTACTCCCAGATAGAAGTTATAACGTTATATATTATAACATTTGTGTATAACATTTTGTAACAATTTATAACAAAATACACGTTTATTTTTTGACATGTTGTAGCGTATGTTAAGTATAGTTTACACGAAGCCAATATTCTTGGCGCCAGTCTTGCAGAAGCTGGCATTGGCCTGGCCCCGTTGTTTAGACGAGGCCATCGCATTTACGGATTTTTATTCGGGTGTCCACAAGTTTGCAATTAAAAAAATAATAAATTTTCGGCAAAGTTTGTTGGAAAAGAAATGTTTTAGCAAAATCTCTGCACCATTATGAAAGGAGTTAATTGCAAATTGCAATATTAGAGAAAATAAAACGAAACTGCTTTGGATAAAAAAATGGTTAGGCGATAGACTTATTTAAACTAGAACTTCTGCCTTATTGCAACTAAAATTAGAAGAGAGAGTTGATCCTACACGAATTGATCGAATGCCGAAGCGTGCATTTCTTTATTTTTTTAATGCATCACAATGCTTATTCCACAAGCATTCGTGCTCTCTATAAAGAAAGTACCCTCTTCGTTTAATTTTCTCGGCATTTTGTCGCAGAAATTCCAAACACCGTACAAACGTTCGCCAGTGACTGGCGACAGGCGAGATGCGTCTACACATATCCGCAACATTGGCGCGGGTGTTGAGGGGTATGCGGGCGGAGGTCACTGGCTAGAAAAATAGATGGGCGCTCTATTCTCCAGTGTTAGCAGCCAGCGTTGGCCTGGCTTGAAAAACTGTTCACACAAGGAAAATATCAAGCTAACGCTGGCTGCCAGTCTTATTGGCAGCCAGTACTGGCTCTGTGAAAACTATACTTTACACGATGTTATAAAATGTTATCGTGTTACACAATGTTTTATAACTTTACTAGATGATGCCCGCAACTCCGTTGCGCCAAAACTCGTTTATCGCGCGGGAACCGCACATTTTCCGGGACAAAAAGTATCCTATGTCCTTTCCCGGGACTCAAAGTATCTCCATGCCAAATTTCAGCAAAATCGGTTCAGCGGTATGATCGTGAAGAGGTAACAGACAGACATACACACTTTCGCATTTATAATATTAGTATGGATATAACTTCTGTCTGGGAGCACCTTTAGAGAAAAGCTGATTAATATAGACAGATTAGATAGCGGACCTTATTTGGTTTCGTTGTCAAACCAAGCCGTTAGCCGACATTGCATTGACATAACTCGACCCAAAACAAAGTGCGACTCAAATGACCACAATTTGTCTAAAAGAAAACGATTTCGAAATTTATAATTATCGAGTAATGGTTGCCTAATAGCCGATTAAATTAATTCAATGGCACTTTTAAATAATATGCGTAATTCCAAAAATAAAGGCGATATCTAAAAGATTAACGTTTTCAGTTTTCACTGCCTATAAAATCTGGCAACATTCTGATTATGGATTTGAAAATGTCTTAAAATTTAAGACTTAAATGGTCTGAATTATTTTGGATTGCGGTCGATCCGAGAACATTATCTGAAATCTCGAGCACCTATATAAAAAGTCTTATTATAATATTAGAATCCGCGCCACCAAAGAAGTCCAGCAGAAAATCTGATAACTGATTTACTTTGTTATTAGATACTAGCTGTTGCCCGCGACTTCGTCCACGTGGACTTCAGTTTATAGCGCGCGGTGTCAACAAAATTGGTGTCAAAAGCTTTGTAAAACCCTGGTACCCCTTAAATCAAAATATCCAAAAACAGCTGTGCAGAGTGTGCACATAATATTTCATTTTTTTAAATTAAACTTTATTTATACAAAATTTAAAGCTTATTTAGTCCCCCATTACACAACTTTAGCTTTACCTCGTAAACTATTTGTCATTGGTAGGTTTAAGGATACGTCACTGCATAGGTAAAGTACTGAGTAGTGAGTTATTAATTAATAACGTGTATAAAAATCGAAAAAACCGACTTAACATAGTACCACCTATTATAGAAAGACTTATGAGCAAGCGATAGCGCGATGTAGGCCATTTGTTATGAATTTTTGGAACTAACTTATTTTTAACCAATTTACGCATTTTCACCCCCTTACAACCCTTTTTTCTAACTAAAAAGTAACCTATGTCCTTTCTCAGGCTTTAGACTATCTGTGTACAAAATTTCATTACAATCGGTTCAGTAGTTTTGGCGTGAAAGCGAGACAGACAGACAGACAGACAGACAGAGATACTTTCGCATTTATAATATTAGTATAGATTGGTAGACCTTAGTTACCTCGGGAATACTCAGGATTCATCCTACTATAAACATAATATAAGCCGAAAGTTAAACTAACCGTCTTATCCGACTGGTAAAATTAATAATGAACGATACTACGATATTATAAATTACTAGCTGTCCCGGCAAACGTTGTTTTGCCATATAAAGTATTTCGCCCATATTATTTTATTGAAATAAGTACGTCACCAATCACAATGGTATCCATCGCAATCCCGTCGCACAAACAATGGTCGCCGTCAATCTCGAGTTGTAATAATTTACTATTATTTAGTCAACAAATGCACATAGCAATAAAAAAGTAGCCAGTAGCCGATTCTCAGACCTACTGAATATGCATATAAAAATTGGTAAAAATCAGTAAAGCCGTTTCAGAACAGTACGGTAACTAACATTGTGACACGAGAATTTTAAATATAAAATTAAATATTGTGTTGTGCTTGGATTTCTTTTGTGGAGTGGACTTTACGTACCTAATGAAGGCGGTTTCTTTATTTGTTCGGGTTGTCTGTGCGGCTAGACTTGACTTATCCCTATCAAATTATGAAGATGCATATATCTGTTTTTGAATTGATTACTGTGAAAAGTACATCCGCAGGTAATCTTATCTTCTAAATCTATGTAATTTTCATCTGTAATCGAACATGCATTAAACATAGATCATAAGTATTTGCTTGCAAGTAGATTTTCTGTTATTGTGTCTATCCACTCAGGACGTGACAAAAAGTGATAATACTTTGGGTTTAAAGTATTATCAATTTTTAAGTATTTTCACTTTTTTTATTACAGCCTGTATAAATAAAAATAATTTTCAATTTTGGCAAACAAAAAACTGGCTGTTCAGCCGTTCCGAGTTTTAGCAAGAAAGAATAGCCAGAATATTCGTTGAAGTCCAAGTACGGTGAGAAAATATATAAAAAAATACGTGTAAAATACCTACTGATAACGACAGTTAATTTCTGAAAGTAAGTATTATCTGGTTTTCACAATTATTATGTATATTAAGGGCCTGTTTCACCGCTTCCTGATAAGGTGCCCGATAGGCTTATTTGACAGATTCTCCATACTATATGTGTCAAGTTAAGTGGTGGATAGCCTTATCAGGAAGCGGTGAAAGAGGCCCTTAGTATATTAACTATCATAATACCCGAGCTATAAATTTGTGCATTGGTTAATATAACTGAGTTATTGTTATGTACAAGCCTTCGCCAACCAAACCGCAAATTATGCGATATCCATATTTTATTGTTATTGGATGGATGTGGATTGGTAATTTGACTAAAATAATAAAACTGTAGCCAATATTTGGACATACTAATATTATAATGTAATATTGACTAAAACAGGTTACTAAACCGTGAAACAAATGCGAAAACCACTGATTGTTAGCTATAGGTCTACCAGAATCTGATGGAAATTTTTGACAGCAGATTTTTAAAAAATATCCTTGATCATTGGATAAATGCATATGTTACGCCCAAAGACCGAAATTGCTCAATGAGCGAAAAAATAGCTCACAACGCGTTGTGAAATAGCCACGACGCGTCGTGGTTCTAATGAAAACGGCCACGACGCGTTCTGGCAATCACAAAAGTTAGGCCATAACGCGAAATTCGTGTCGTGGCTGTTTCACTGTGACCACAACGCGTTGTGAGCTATTTTTTCGCTCACTGAGCGATTCCGGTCTTTGAGCTTAACACTTATATTTGCATGTTTAACGCACAGAATCAGCTGCTATAAGAAGAAAAAAGGACTAAAATGTTTTATTCCAATCACCCCGGCAATCGGTATTGCTAGAGTCAATTCATTTTCTCACTTTTTGCCATCAGATTCTGGTAGACCTTTAATTCTGTTTACTTATAAAGATAATAATATTATGTGCGTATAATATAATCCGATATCTAAATAAAATTATAAATATACCCTTTAAAACAACATTAAAAACTAACGCCTGTCTATACCTCCATGCCTACTATGTATAAACAAATCTGTTGTTATGATTCGAACTTTACTTTATGTGTATAATTAATACCTGATTTACAATTAGTACAATTACTTATTTTTAATTACGATTTAAAATAAGTAATTGACTGTAAGTAGTTAATATAATATACCTACAATACAGAGAAATCGGCATTACCAAACGTAAACAAAGCAATAGTGGCAAATTAGTCGATTGATCAAAAGTACTTACCTAAAACATTCTCTTAAATATTTTATACTATGTTCTAGTGGGAATTCTAGTGGGAAAGTTTGTGTGATAGAAAACTAATACAATAAAAAAAGAAGTAAGTAGGTACCTGATCATCACACGTGGGAGAGCCATGCTTCGGCACGAATGGGCCGGCTCGACCGGTGAAATACCACGTTCTCACAGAAAACCGGCGTGAAACAGCGCTTGCGCTGTGTTTCGCTGAGTGAGTAGTTTACCGGAGGCCCAATCCCCTACCCTATTCCCTTCCCTTCCCATCCCTACCCCTCCCCCCTATTACCCTATTCCCTCTTAAAAGGCCGGCAACGCACCTATAGCTCTTCTGATGCTGTGAGTGTCCATGGGCGACGGAAGTTGCTTTCCATCAGGCGACCCGTTTGCTCGTTTGCCCCTTATTTCATAAAAAAAAGTAAAATTAATATTATGCTAGAATAAGTGAGTAGTACTTATCTTTCCTGTTCAACTGGTAATTTAAACAAAGACAATTCTGGAATTGTTGCATTACTATTAAAACACCAAAACACACAGCAATAATTATTACTAATGCGATTATGATCGGACATTTTTGATTCGTTTGGCGCGGCGTGGCGCGACGCGAGCGTGCAGCGTAAAGTGTTAGCCCCGCCTGGTATGGTCCGAAAACAGTCCGAGATTTTAATAAGTATGCGTGCGGCGACGCATTGATACTATGGCGCACACATACATACAAGCCGCGCGCGGTGCCTTTGTATGAAGATAACTTACTACCCCTCCTTATACTATGGCCCAGCATACGTTAATCTGTCTTATCTCGTGGATGAGTACGTAAAAAATAACACACAGCTGGCGCAATATACATCCTACAACTAGTCAACATCAAGACCATACAACAATAATATAACTAGATACTTACATTATATTATATTATCTAAAAACAAGGCCTTTGCATCCGTTGTGGATGACTTATACTAAATTTTCAAAGTGAAATTACCGCTTTTCGAATACTGTAAGTACCTACCTGGGACAAGATTTTAAATGTCCGTATGGTTACTCAAGTACATAAGGCATTCTCGCAAGTCGCAACATAGACGGCCTAGTCCAGAGGAATGAACAGGTCAATAGTCAATACGTCTGGGATCCTAACCATGTGCGGGTTTCCTCACGAATCGCACGATGTCACTTAAGGCAAGGCTGTCCCTAAAATTAGCAGGTCAATTATGTCTGTCAGTGCGAATATTTACGTAAAGGACGTTAAAATAACATTCAAATCATCAGCGCGCCTTGTACAGTGGCGGTTACGACGCTTGCCGCGTCCTTGATAGGGCGAAATAGGAGAAAATTATATATTTTATTTTATTTTATTAATGACCGAATCATTTTACTAAAAACTATTCGGTCATTTCCTTAGAACTGTCGAAAAGCTATTTTTGTAAAAAAAAAAAAAACATAATATCATTGTCATTGAAAATTACGAGATGTTCAAATTTGAAGTGTATTTTTATGGTGATATTCAAGATTTTTTACAGAATTACCATGCCATTTTTCAATATTATGTTCGGTTATTTTTTTACTTTGTTCCTTTTTGAGTCTACATTAATTTTGGTTTAAGAAAATTCCACATAATTTCTTCAGACTGGAAGCTTAAAAATCAGTCTTTTCGAGCTAGCCTGGCCTTAAGATCTGAAAATGTCTCATTGGCACATGCCTCCACCGCGTTGTTCGCTATATATTATCTGAGCGACATAAATATTCAATTAAAAAGCTAGCTGTTTGATTGAACGGCTATTTAAACCTTGTACAGCTGCGACATAATATCTACAACTTCACAAGATCTAACTACATGTTATAGTTTATAATAATTAGATCAAGATAAACCGATTGGCTTTTACTGGTATTTTCTACGAATAATAAAAACTAGTATTCTAAATTCAACTAAAATATAATATTTTCAAAGGGTGTGTTTCTAGTTTTCAACGTGTTATAATAGACGTCGAAGGTTGAATTCGTGGTATTTTTCAGTCCAATCTGAGGGCACCCTTTTAAAACATAATTCAAAATGAAAGTATTAATTTATAACGGTCATTTACCGGGAGATTTCATTAATCTAACTCGTGAATGGTCTGAACAAACAATGTCTAACGAAGCTGAAAGAGCTCGTTTCGGCGCTCTAGTCTCTATACAATTACGTTCAATCTTTCCGACATTTTTTAGCCTTTTTTAGCCCATTATTGATGTATTTTATAGAAAAGGTTCCATTTAAATCCATGCAGGTGAAGTATTTCAAAAGTTAAAGTTGTGACTTGTGACCCGAAAAATAGAATTTTATAAAGGATAAAGTTTTTGCTGTGCACGTGGAACGCTGAACAGATTCTATGTTTATTATTTACACAATTTTAATAAGGCTTTTTATAACGAAAAATATTACAATTTGGATTTTATGATTAAATGGGTCTTTAGATTTTAATTATTGGTAAATACGATTGCGGATTGGCAAAATACCAATTTTTCCCAAAAAACTAGTTACGATTGTGTTAGTCGCTTTTTACCAAATTGTGACACAACATTTTAAGCTTTTAATTCTTGGTTTATTTCGTTTCCATTTCATAAAGTCTCTCTGAAAATGATATGAAAAGCTCACGAATTTCACATATAACTGGGAGCAGCATCGAGCACGTTATTAATGTCTGACAAGAGTTGCATTTCGCGAAATAATTGACAGTTTCCAATTACATTTCACCGAGTCGACGGAAGCGGGAAATGTCTCTAAAACCACAATCGATATTGCTGTTATCTGGAGTAATATCTGCGAAAAGAATCCGTATCATTTTTACCCGATTACGGTGAATCCAACAGGTAGGGTTGTACAACTAAACTATTATTATAGGCAGTTAAAAAAAATGTTTTATTTCTGAATAGATTTGAATCAAATACTTTTAGAACGTCCTACATGTTACTACCACCGCGCCGGTTCGAATTCGAACTAATCCGACGAGAATAAGCGGTGTACCGCGTACCCTAAGGTATTTAATACCCTCGCTATCGCCGTATCTACCGACTACTACTACAAATAAATCCATACTAATATTATAAATGCGAAAGTGTGTCTATCTGTCTGTCCGTTTGTATGTCTGTCTGTCTGTTACCTCTTCACGCTCAAACCGCTGAACCGATTTTGCTGGAATTGGCATGGAGGTACTTTGAGTCCCGGGAAAGGATAGGATAGTTTTTATCCCGGAAAAATGTACGGTTCCCGCGCGATAAACGAATTTTGGCGCAACGGAGTTGCGGGCGTTATCTAGTATTATAATAATGATATCGAGGGTGACATAAGACATTTTTGTTTTTTAATTTTATATTATTTACGTGGCCGAGTTAAAAAAAATATATTGTTATTTGTTATACACCTAAAAGGAGTAAGTAAGTACCACAAGCCCAAGAACGACGTGTCCGACTTGCTAATTGTAGCAGACATTTAGAAGTTGTCCTACCAACTTCCCCGAAACAAAAACCATCAAAATCATACAGTCTTTGATGTTCCGGTTTTAATCTTTCAAACTCAGTAAAGTGGATAACCTAATTATACGAAACAGAAAAGTTATCGTACTTTTCGGCGTCTCATAATTTAATAAGGAAGGTACGCCTGCCGCAAAATTATTGCAAACATTCATTTTACCGAAAGACGAGACCACATAAATAACTCGAGTGTCTTCTGAAGCAAAAACATAATTAATGTTGTATTCGTAATCAGAGAGGCGATGCCACTTGCCGTACCCTTTGAGGGCGCGTACACAGATGGAGACGTGCCAAAAACTACGAACAAGGCACATAGTTTGTATAAAAGCTTCATCAGCGAAGTGGGGGCGTCCATTAATTGCGTGAGGCGTTTTTGAGGATTTTTGATCCCCTCTCCCCCCTTGGTGAGATTTGAAAATATTTAGGTTGACCCCCTCTCCCCTAGAACACCTTACGTAATAGATTAGTGGGTTGTCGGGATTTGACACAGCAAGCGGCAAGTGCTACGTTACGATAAATTACGTAGTTAAAACTTAAAAGGGCATATTGAGCAAGTGCGCTACTAGCACACAGTAAATAATCCGACCAAAATCCGACCTTACACGTACGCCATATCAGAATATTGGCAGAAAATGTTTCTGTCAATATTTTGTTATGATATGTGAGCATGCCCAGGCATGCCGGATTTATTAATTGTATCATACAGTATGTGCCAGTAGCGCCCTCTAATTCGACTCTTGCGTAATATTCCCTATTATAGCTGCTCTTTCCAAAAAAACTTGCAGATGAAACAACTTTTCATCGGCATTAACAGAGAAATTATATCTGAAAAAAATAATTAGTAATCTACATGATATGATACGTAATTTGGTTTTGCCATATTTTTTTCTATCGGTATCACATAATAAATAAATAAAAAACCTCCAAATCGTTGAATGAAACCACATTACTCCTTCATTATTTATCAAAAGAATATATAAAAAATATCTACTGATTTGCAATACATAAGTTAATTTGAAATATGTATTATATTAAGCCTCAAAAAGGTTTTTTCTCCTATTTTGACCCTATCATGGACGCGGCGAGCGTCGTAACCTCCACCGTACAAGGCGCGCTGTTATGAATGTTATTAACCGACTTCCAAAAAACGAGGAGGTTATATGTTCGGCTGTGGATATTTTTTTTTTTTTTTTTATTTTTTTTTTTTTTTTGTATGTTCAACGATTACTCCGCCGTTTGTGAACCGATTTTCGAAATTTTTGTTTTGTTGTATTAGGTTTCACTCCAATTTGGTACCATGTTCACAAAAGTGGTGACCTGATGATGGGATCCATGAGTAATCGAGGGAACTCCTCGAAATTTATATGGAAACATATGGTGATTTTGGTTTTATGTGAAGCGTACTAAGAATATGCTACCAAAAAGTCAAATATTGGGTCAAGGTATACCATGGTTTCGAAGATGCTGAGAGAACTCCTGACTCCTTATAGATACACGTTTGGGAGTTTCGGCGTTGTTTTAAGAACAGAAGGCATATGCTACTATGCAATTTATATTCATCATCATAATCATCATCATCATCATCGTCATCATCATCATTACCACGTCGTGTTAAGGTCACCAATGTCTCATGGCACAGACTAGATAATAGTACAAGGCATAGGTATGGATATACTAATAATAATAATTATGTACTTACTGTATAACAACACCTGTTTATTTAATACATGACGGCGGTCGGCGCCGTAGAGGCGACGGCGTCGCCGCCGCGCGGCGCATGGCGGCAGACGACAGATCGAATCCTTTACTAACTACTTTATATATCTACAGATCGAATACTTTATTAACTACTTTATAAAATTTAAATAGACAAATAGAATTGAAATAAAGTTATTTTAAAAAGAGCATTTAAACAAAACAAAGTCATTAAGTCTTTTTAATTAGTTATACTTATTAATCGATAGATGGCGCACTAAGTATCGATTTGAATTCTTTATTACAAGAACAGCTGTCAATAATTATGATAATATTAAATATTATGAGTAGCTACGCTACATCCTATGCAAGTTTATACAATTTTTTATCTGATAGATCCTTCGATCGTGGAAAAACGAGACACAATAGCCTTTCTATTGTTATCGCAATCGCCGGTGACCGCTTGGGGCTTGAAGCATTAAAATTGTTAAATTACTTAGCACAATATGTTCACTTCACTGATAATATATTATTTTGTGAGTGTGAGTTGTGACTCTTAACAAATTGTAATAAGATACTTAGGTAAAATATACGCGAAGGTTTATCTACTAGTGTAACTAAAAAGAGTGAAATTATTATTATTTTTAACAAAAAATTAAAACCGACTTCCAAGGTAAAAACAATAATAACATTAATATGAACTAAAAAGTATTAAATAATTTCTACTATCTAATAGTGCCTTTTTCCGAATTCGGCTAAACCTCAACTATTTCTGTACTCAATCTTCATAATTTTGAAGTCGGTGCCAGTTCCAAAAGTTTCAAATATTCTGTCAGAGGACTGAAGTTTCAGCTATCTGGTACCGACTTCAAAATTATGAAGATTGAGTACAGAAATAGTTGAGGTTTAGCCGAATTCGGAAAAAGGCACTATTAGATAGTAGAAATTATTTAATACTTTTTAGTTCATATTAATGTTATTATTGTTTTTACCTTGGAAGTCGGTTTTAATTTTAATGTCATTTACGTCGATATTCGCACTGACAGACAATCGACCTGCTAATTTAGGGAGAGAGGGCCCTTGAGGCGCTTCCCTCACGGAGATGCCGTAATTTACCGTATTTAGAGCCTTATAAAATCTTAATTTGAAGGCTACAAAGTTATATAAAAATACAGCAACAATCTTCAGTATAATTATCAACATTCCTTTCCCTGTTTTAAGTTTTCTATTTTTGTTTATTATACTCTTGATATCAGCTTCCAAAGTAATACCAATTTACTAAAATTCAAGCATACTTTCAGCATCTCCCTTAGTATTTACAAATTACGTTTATTTGAAACACACGACAATAGAATAGACAATTTCATTAACTACATATTCCCCGTTTGATTTTTTTAAGATCAATATTTTGAACTAAGGTAAGTAAAAAATGGAATTTTTGTGCGATCTCGGCAACGCGTCAAATGCGTTAAGGCAATATAGTAGTTTTGTCATTTACGCGACTTTTAAGATAGAAGAAGACAAACTTTCTTATTCAATTTCTGATTGACATTGAGACATTTGGGAATTGGGATGTATAAGATAGTCCAGTGTGTACAAACCTCGTCTGTTTTGTGAAATATAACAATATTTTATACCAGCTGTTGCAATGGCGCTGTAACAATCGTAATTTTTGTGAATAAAGTAAATCTTTGAAGAATAGCTGTATTTTAATCACAAAGAAACCTTGTACAACGATAAGAAATATCATGGTTTAGCTATAGTACTATAATATTATTATTATTATATTATTATAATACCGATTTTGTACCACAGATAATACATTTTATATTCATTAAAATTTCAGTTTTACAACAGCGGATTTCAATTTCTCTAGTGAAGGCTCGGGGCAATAATTAAGGAATATAAACTTACAATTTAATATATAAATTAATTGTTCACCTTCAAAGCTACTACAACAACAACTTTAAATTAATTTTCGGAACTTTCTTATTTGTTAATTATTCGTACTAAGCCATACAAATATTATAAATGCGAAAGTGTGTCTGTCTGTCTGTTACCTCTTCACGCCCAAACTGCTCAATCGATTTTGCTGAAACTCCGTACGGGGATACTTTGAGTCCCGGGAAAGGACATAGGCTACTCTTCATCCTGGAAAAATGTACGGTGCCCGCGCGATAAACGAGTTTTGGCGCAACGGAATTGCAGGCATCATCTAGTAATAAATAAATGTGAAAGTGCGTCTGTTTGTGTGTCTGTCTACTGGTATATTATTTGTACACGTATGAATATGTATAATGCAACTACACAGACATAGTTTCAGTTATATTTGATAAAAACTACCTAAATAATTAAAAAAAATTGGTTATGAAACTATTTACATAGACTGGAAAATATCTATTTAGATGACATTTGGTATGGAGATACTTCGAATCCCTGGATAAAACAAAGCCTATGATATTAGAACTATTATTGATCACGGCAAGATGTACAGCTACCGCGTAACAAACGAATATTTCCCTACCAAGTTGTAGCTTACATTGCCGATTATTTTTTTTTAATTTTTTGCTCTCCCAAAAATGTTATATTTTTCCACTTAAAATCCAATTTCTTAGATAATTGCTGGGAACCGTTGTGGATCTTTTGACCTTTTGACAATTTGAACATGGGTAGCAATTCATCAACCTCAGATTATTTACTTGACGTTTAAAATTTGTTTGTAACCAAAAGGTATCCTGTTACACGCCGCTCCACACAAAACCTATTACGGTAAATAAAGCCTTAAACACAGAAATAGATCTTGATATATGTCTGTGGCCTTAAATAATTTCTAATTTTTGTATGGCCCCTGGCACTGGTAAACGTTTAAATTTTGTACGAAATAGGTCTTATATCAGAGGATTATAAATGCGAGTGAGAGTCTGTCTGTCTGTTTGTTACTTTTGCACGCTCAAACCGCTGAACAGATTTAGCTGTTTGGTGCAGAGATACTTTAAGCCCCGGTAAAATAAACTGTAATAATGTAGAAATAAGTATCTTTAATACTTGTATTGAAGATTTATACATATTACATTACATATATTATTATTATAAAACAAAGTCGCTTTTTCCCTCATGTCGCTTTGTTCCCTTTAAACCTACGCAACGGATTTTGATGATTCTTTCAGTGTTAGATAGCCCATTTATCGAGGATGGCTATAGGCTATATTTTATCACGCTAAGACTAATAGTAGCGAAGAAATAGAGGAAAATGTGAAAAAAAAAACGGGGAAAATTATTTGAAAGGGCTAACTTGAAAGCGCTAATACGATTACGAACTACTGGTCCGATTGAAAATATTCTATCAGTGTTAGATAGCCCATTTATTGAGGAAGGCTATAGGCTATATTTTTATCACGCTAAGATTACTAGGAAAATGTGGAAAACAACGAGGGAAATTATTTGAAAGGGCTTATCTCGCGAACTACTGGAGCAATTTTTATGTTATTTGGCACAGATAAGAAGTAGACCACGACGTGAAGGATCATAGGCTATCGATTTTAATATTTTTTTCAGTGGCTATACAATATTTTATACTCGTGCGACGCCGGGGCGGGTCGCTAGTATGTAATAAAATCGATTGTATCTAAAAACGGCTCGAATAGATATCGGAAGTGCGAAGCCGTGACATTGCGTTGCGGTTTATCAACATCGCGACGATGTTCCAACGTTATAATTATAATATTTTACTAGACGACCCGGTGAACTTCGAATCGTATCACTTTGCTCCCGATATTATAAACCTTTCCTAGACTTCCACGAATATTTTAATACTAAGGCCCATATTTTTGGTCAGTACTCAAGATGCATCTCGGTCTCAAGACACGGTTCAGGCTCTGTGATTGGTTGGCTGCCAAAATTTGTATATGTAATTGATTGTACTGACGGTTCTTGGTGGAAACTCATGTTGAACACTAATAAAACACACTTTTTCTTGCACTTTATCCACTATATTAAGATATTATTACAACTTTTTAACAAATTACACGACCGGTTTCGAAATTATTCCTGAGGACACCTGATGATGAATAATTTCGAAACCGGTCGTGTAATTTGTTAAAAAGTTATAATATCTTAATATAGTGGATAAAGTGCAAGAAAAAGTGTGTTTTATTAGTGCCAAAATTTGGACCAATCACAGAGCCGAACCGCGTCTTGAGACCGGGTCGCATCTTAAGTACTGACCAAAAATACGGGCCACTAAAATTCGATAAATCAGTTCAGAGGTTTTCAAGTCTTAGTGAGACTTACAAAATATACGATTTTCATGAAATTGAGTATGTAGGGGGTTTCGGGGGCGATAAATCGAACTAGCTAGGAATCATTTTCATAGAATGTCATTATATGTGTATTTTTGAATTTTTTGAATACCGAGCGAAGCTCGGTCATATAGCTAGTTTTTAATTAAGTATATAAATTTTTTATTGATGCGTTTCGTCCTCAGATGCAACGACAGACAGACATGAGATGAAAAGGGTGGGTGAAAGACGTTGCGATGTCGTCTTGTATTATTATAATATATTGACGTGCGTCGCCACAACGCTATGTGACGTAATGAGTTATTTCGTTCCGACAACGCTACGCGTTGGAGTTCTGTGGCCTCGCTATAAGAAGCTTATGTTCCAACTTCTAAGTCTACTGTATAGGATAAATTGGCTTCACTATCACGGAACGTATTGTGATGGTACCATTAAAAATATAATACCCTTATTATTTGCTGCCATGATAATGTTAACTTACTTCATAATCAGATCTACAAGCATTATATTACAAAATGACGTCCGCAACTCCGTTGCGCCAAGAGTCGTTTACCGCGTGGAAATCGTACATTTTTCCAACAAAAACTATCCTATGTCCTATCCAGGGACTCAAAATATTTAATAATTAATAATATACTGATACTAATATAAAATATTTAATAATTATTATTATACTTTACAGTAATTAATATAAAGTAATTAATATACCTGTTATAAAAACCGGTTCAGCGGTTTCAACGCGAAGAAATAAAAGACAGGCAGAGCTGTCTGCCACTGATACACTTTTAGATTATGACACTTAGTCATACTTTATCAAATAAATGTGCCAATTATATTTAGTTTCTTTCTCTAATAAAATAAAATCAAACGGAGTATTAGGATAAGTTTCAATGTGGCGGTCCCACGTCACCGTATTAGGCTCGCATTTCCAAATCTCCACAAATCCCCGGCTGGGTATCAGGATTCAGGTATAAATCATTACCCTCCGTGTCACATAAATGGCGCACTAACATTATCCTCAACTATTTTTTGGTGACGATGATTAAATGTGGTCTGGATTATCTATGCTAATGAGGAGTTTTCCTATATTATATGCGTCGTAAGGCCTTCGTTACTCGACCTATTTTGAGAACTTTTATTTGGGTAAATTAAGAATATCACAAGAAAAAACATTCAAAAGAATCTGAGATAACACGAGCTTTTACCCGCAGCTTCGCTCGCGTTAAGTAGTATTATTATATACAAATTTTCATCCCCTATTATAACCCCTTGGGGTTGGAATTTATCAATATTCTTACTTAGCGGATGCCTACGCCATAACATCTATCTGTATGAAAAATTTCAGCCCGATCCGTCCAGTGGTTTGGGCTGTGCGTTGATAGGTCACCATGTCAGTCAGTCACCTTTGAGTTTTATATATATAGATTTTCTTTAATTGTTGTCTTGCCAAAAAAATCCATAGTACTTGGGAAACATGACCCTCCTTTGCCGGAGTCGCAAGTCCAAAAGTACTCTCGACAGTAGCGAAAAATGGAACAAGGGGGGATTGGGTATACCATTAATCATGTCCTTATTGGTAAAATATTGTGTTACACTAATACACTTACGTGTCCAAACAAAGCGGCCCTAATTAACCCTTTGTTCGTAACTCTCTGTTATAACAAGGGTTAAAGTTAGCTAGAAATACTTAGAAAAACTACACGTGTAAAGCCTAGCTTTGCTAGTCTTTATATGGAAACTAAATGATGCCCGCAACTCCGTTGCGCCAAAACTCGTTTATCGCGTGGGAACCGTACATTTTTCCGGGACAAAAAATATCATATGTCCTTTCCCGGGACTCAAAGTATATCCATGCCAAATTTCAGCGAAATCGGTTCAGCTGTTTGAGCGTGAAGAGGTAACAGACAGACAGACAGTCAGACACACTTTCGCATTTATAATATATTAAATAATATTAGTATGGAAGTATGGATATTTGACTACCGATTCAAAAAAATATTATGGTGCAATACTGACTTTTAATACACCCGAATAAATATGTCGAGCAATGTACAAATAATATTATACGAATCGTTATAGTTACGTATATACGAATTGAATTTACGAAACACGAATTATCGTCTAAAAAATTATTGTAAGTACAGGAAAAAGTTTTAATACCTATAATACTTTATTAAATTGTACTGAAGACGATTGGTTACGTACAAGTTCGTCTATGAATTATTGAAGACATATTAAATGGATAAAGCGGGTTACAATTTGAAAACTGTAGTTTTTGAATTTAAATAGAGGCTTTAGGGCGGGGAAAATGATTTGACGTAAAAAAAGTGGATTCTATGTAAATTTATAGATACGTTTAGCCAATAGCCAGATAATGTATATTTATATATACGTTTAGCCAATAGCCAGATAATGTATATTTATAGATACGTTTAGCCAATAGCCAGATAATGTATATTTATAGATACGTTTAGCCAATAGCCAGATAATGTATATTTATAGATACGTTTAGCCAATAGCCAGATAGTGTATATTTATAGATACGTTTAGCCAATAGCCAGATAATGTATATTTATAGATACGTTTAGCCAATAGCCAGATAATGTATATTTATAGATACGTTTAGCCAATAGCCAGATAATGTATATTTATAGATACGTTTAGCCAATAGCCAGATAATGTATATTTATAGATACGTTTAGCCAATAGCCAGATAATGTATATTTATAGATACGTTTAGCCAATAGCCAGATAATGTATATTTATAGATACGTTTAGCCAATAGCCAGATAATCAAGTAGGTAAAAGGGAAATAATAAGTTATCGCTCTTATGTTGTAAAATGTTACCCATTGACTTTATCATGAATGTTAATTACTGAATATTATGTTCACATACTCTGCCCAAAAAAACCTTTATTTCACACAAAGGTTCTGAAAACAAGTCAGAAACATCTTTGACCAATCTTATTCTCTGGTCTCACTATATTGTGGAAGTTTCAACTCATACAAACTATTGTATGAGTTCGACTTTCTTGTCGCATTAGACAACTCCTGGTAACATCTGCCACCCCTTCACAAACGAGTGAACTTTGCTCGTGTAACTCACACTTTACTTCAAGATAACATTTGTATGAAACTTTAGAAATAATAGTGGCTTCACTCAAAAGGACTCGAGCATGAACGTTTTTTAAAACTTAAAAGCAAGGTTCTTGTGTAGCTCTCACAGTTTATTATATTCAGGGAACAAACAATAATATTATTATGTTTTATTACTGAACATTTCATTTCAACTGCCATGTCACTTATTTACATATAATCAGTCTTATAATGTTTTGTAAGGATATATTTATAAGGAGCGGTTAGAATTTCTCGTAAAAAAGTTACCCTCTAAAGATGGTCAATCTACGTATTTTAGTCAGGTAATGTCAGCATTTGTTTGTAAATCATTTTGTTCGTAATCTATCCACTGGGGATAGATTACGAACAAAATCGACTGGACATAACCTGGCCAAAATAATGTACGCCATCTGCCAATGAACCAAATTCTATAATTATATCTTGTGATTAATTACTGCAAGAATTTCTAGCTTTAGTTCCAGACGCGCTAGTTCTTAGCTAAATGCCTAGGCGATAACAAATTAATCAATTGTAACTTTACACCAAGACAGTTGACAAAAGGTCGACGCGGTTGAGGTATTCTGCGCTAATCGCCCAACTTTTAATTAATGGCACCATTTAATCCGCAAGATAAGAACAAAATTTATCCTTTGTTTAACAAACTCGAGTACGTAACTTCAGTATAAAACCGCGATATATGGATGTTGTTAACGAGGGTACTGTTCAGAAGTTAGAATTACGAATTCGTGAAAATGGAATGTCTTAATTTTTTAAATATTATTATGACGGACGTAGGTACCAATGGCAAGGTTTAATAATATACCTGTATATGATATTATAGCAAGCTCTAATAGTTTAAAAATTAGAGCCGTTTAGAGCAGTGTTTCCCAAACTTGTCGGGACCGCGACCCATCTACAAGAAAGTTTAAAGATAGCGGCCCACCTTATGTCATGAAGACAAAAAAGCAGCGGTAGTGCTGCCGCAGCATTTACCCGTTAATTCTTATCGTAGTTCACCACCATATCATCATTGTCAACCTACTGACGTTCACTGCTGGACTTGGGCCTTTCCTACAGCTCGTCACCACACCGATTTCAATTAAGAAACGTACGTAAGTACGACCATCGTCCTATAGTTTCAGGGCCCACCCAAAATCTACCCGCGACCCACCAGTTCCACCAGGTCGCGACACACACTTTGGAAAATACTGGTTTAGAGTATTTGAGCTTGGCTTACTACAGGTATTTTCCCAAGTACGTGTAGTACTTGTTAATTTGTTTGGGAACTATAATTATGTTATCAACTAGCTTTTGCCCGCAGCTTTATATTCAATCTTTCATCCCCTGTTATATCTCCTTAGGGGTGGAATTTATCAAAATCATTTCTTTACGGATGCCTACGTCATAACATCTACCTGCATGCCAAATTTCAGCCCGATCCGTCCAGTGGTTTGGGCTGTGCGTTGATATATCACAATGTCAGTCAGTCAGTCACCTTTGAGTTATATAATATTACTAGCGGCCCGGTACGTGCTTCGCTACGTATAAAGTGAAATAATGTATAATAGTGATAGAACATCGATCCATTTCTTAAAAAAATATAAGGAATAACGTAAGTGGAAGTGGAAAGTAATTCGCACTCAAAATGGAAAAAACAAAAAATATTGTTTATCCAAATGTTTTGGATTAAGTTTTTAAATAATTGCTAGTTATTTAAAAACTTAATCCAAAACATTTGGATAAACAATATTTTTTGTTTTTTCCATTTTGAGTGCGAATTACTTTCCACTTCCACTTACGTTACTCCTGGATCCCATCATCAGATCACCACTTTTATGAACATGGTACCAATCCACGATCATACCCTATACAACAAAACAAAAAATATTTCCCCGTCTAAAAAATCTAACCATTTATTGAATTCATTTGTCACAAAAAATGTGATAAATGAAGAACCACTTGACCGATTTTGTGCAAACTTCACATAAACCATCTACTAAATAGTCCAAACAAATTCTGAAAATTTTGTTTGGATAGGCGAGCCCGATCTTGAGTTATAAAGTGACAACGAAAATTGCCACTTATTTTTATATATATAATATAATGTACTATTTTTTTTGTTCAAACTTAAAATATCTACCTGCTAAAATATTATACAACAAAATGTGTATAAATGAAATATATTTACTACAAAAGGTTTCCTAGCATTGATTTAACATTTTACTGCAAAATATTTCGATATACAAATTCGATTTGAAACTCACCTCAATTGAAACTAGCCAAATTTACATTTTTTTCGGTTAAAAACTAATACAATGTGAAATAGTCGAAAATAAGGTCGCTGTATTATTAATATTTTACGGAACATAAACGTAACACTTGTAATAATTGTAATTGTAATGCATAATATAATTGGAGTACGTACTATTTTATTTGTTTCTTAATATTTTAGAAGTTTTAGGATTTTTTTCTTCTTCTTTTCTTTCAACTTAGTTATCGTAGTTATGAACTTTTGGGTCCTTATTCGGGGCTCTAGAAGATGCTAGAAGTTTAGAGTCTAGGGTTTCAAAAAGACATCAAATTAAAGGCTAAGGGGCTTTTTCACTTCCTGATAAGTGCCGGATAGTCTATCCACAACTTATTACTCCATACTCTATCTGTCAGATAAGCTGCGGATAGCTTATCCGACACTTATCAGCAAGTGGTGAAACACACCTTTTGTAACATTACTTTTTTATGACCTCTGCCAAAAATACAGTGGAAACATTTTGTCAGTTGAAAATATTCTAATGTTGCTTGACGAGTCAATTTGGAAACAAAGTTTGACATCGCACCGTATGAAACACAGATTTTTGTCCCAAAATAGTTGCATTATATTTGCATGTAAAAGTTCACCTACGAAAATTCGGTAGCTATTAAATTAAAAACTTATTTAGCTACATTGTGCAGTATTTTGGTTAAAAAAATTCGGCGTGCGTCGTAGAATGCAATAAGTACTATATAAATCTTTCTTTCTACCGCGAGGTGAAAATGTTTGCCTGCTTCTGCTGTTTCGTTTTTATTTCTACTGGCATTCCCGAAGTAGGTACTACTTTTTTGTTGTTTTCACCAGTTACTTTTCTACTCATTAATTCATTATTCTGCAGCTGTCCAAAATTTGGTAAGAATTTTTCATTTGTAATTCTTTATTTAGTAAACTCAATCTTAGCCGCGTTAAAAATGTTTGTTTTCCGACAAAAGAAATTTATGGGGCGGTCGGCGGTAATCAGATTTGAACTTCAGCGAAAGGAAATTACTACCGAAATGCTTGGACTCCCAGGGATAACGTTTTTGAACCTAATCTCAAATTTATAAAAAGGCCCTAAGTAATAATACTTTATGGTGTGTATGAATCCCTTATATTAAGTTCACCGTAAAAGAAGGGGTAAAAGAGCATTTTTTTGTGATTTTTTCAGTTCGTTACACCTTGTATAATCATATGGAAGTAATACTTAAATACATGTCTGCCCGAAAACGAGATCTATTTAGGGAAGCTATAAAAAGTATAAATTATTGAAACATTTTAAATGTACACTTGCTATAAAAAGCTCGTAATTTCTAGATCTTTCTACGAAGCTGGACTCTTACGGGTACTCCTGAGGTCGAAGCGATAATCGAATAAGAAATTGTTAAAAAAATTAGAAAATAAACACGCTTTTATTAATCCATACTAATATTGTAAATCCGAAAGTGTGTCTGTCTGTCCGTTACCTCTTCATGCCCAAATTGCTTAACCGATTTGGCTGGGTATGTATATATATGGGATATACTTTGAGTCCCGGGAAAGGACATAGGATACTTTTCATCCCGGAAAAATGTACGGCGCGATAAAAGAATTTTGACGCAACGGAGTTGCGGGTGTCGTCTAGTTCAAAATATTTAATAAATTATTGTATTGTTGGCTCTTAGGCTGGTATAAATAGTCAGTACTTAAGATGCGACCCGATCTCAAGACGCAGTTCGGCTCTGTGATTAGTCCCAATTTTGACAGCCAACCAATCACAGAGCCTGAACCGCGTCTTGAGGCCGAGATGCATCGTGATCGCATCGCATGAGTAGTGACTATTTATACCAACCTTAGTATACACAATTAGTTTCGAATTAATAAGATAGCTAGAGAAAGTTAAAAGTTGTGCTCAAAGATTCCTTTACATACATACAGCCCAAGCTAATAAAAGTGTGAGAATTATGAGACATTCGAATCATGAGCAGTACCAGCAGTCTGAAAATGATGATGATGTGTGAAAACTGTTATTGCCTGTGACGTGTTTAAAAATATCCCACCATCATTCCAGCCGTAGCAATATCATTAAGTGCAGCTGGTCGACGAAACAGCCTCCGTAATTTATTAGCGTTGCTTATGTCCCGACAGATTTATGTGCAACATGTACGTGTCATAATGTGCGTTTAGTACTTTAGATGCTTTGAGAAATGTTTCAAGTTTTGCAACAAAAAATAAGACATTTAAATTATTGTTATACAAATTTATTATTACAATATTCATTAGAAACCAGGTGACGCCCGCAACTTGGTTGCGCAAAAATTCGTTTATCTTGCGGAAACCGTATTTTTTCTGGAACAAAAAGTATTCCATGTCATTTCCAGGATTGAAAATATCTCGATACCAACATACCAAATTTCAGCAAAATCGGTGCAGCGGTTTGGGCGTGAAGAGGTAACACAGACAGACAGACAAACACCCTTTCGTATTTATAATATTACCAGATGATGCCCGCAACTCCGTTGCGCCAAAACTCGTTTATCGCGCGGGAACCGTACATTCTTCCGAGATAAAAAGTAGCCTATGTCCTTTCGCGGGACTCAAGGTATCTCCATGCCAAATTTTAGCAAAATTGGTTCAGAGGTTTAAGCGTGAAGAGGTAACAGACAGACAGACAGACACACTTTCGCATTTATAATATTATAGTATGGAAGTATGGATAGTAGACTAATACCTACGAATTCGATAATGTGGCAGGGCAAATATTTGTCTCAGATGATTGCCTGTGATCGCCGACACATACGCGACAAACAACTTTGCAATCAAGTTGGCAATCATAGTAAGGAGAAATGTAAGGTAGAATTGGTACAAAATAACATTTGTATTTTTATTCCTCAGTTTTTTTCAAAAATTCAAAACATTGTTTAAATATTTCAAGTGAATTGAGTTGTTCAAAAAATGTATTGTAGGGGACGAGTAACAATATCTCATTTATATTTGCTAACAAGCTGGCGTAGGTTTTCACCACAGACACAAAATATTAAGGAGGTTTTTGAAATTTACGTAACTCACAAACACTAGCATAAGCATAATAATATAATGTGAGGCTATAGAAACCCACCTAATTAAAAAAATGCATAACAATACATTAGCTTTAAAAACGTTATTTTTTAATATTCTACAATAAAGTTATATTACACACAAAAATTTTGGTTATTCTTCATTAAAAATAACCAAAATTTTTGTGTGTACATATACTACATTGTTATTACTAACGATAAACACTTACATATACCCAGTTACTAATAGAAAAAACAAAATGATTAAGCTACACAAAGTTTTGAATGGTCTGTTTAAATGTATGTCTGTGTTCACCACATTCACTGAGATCTCGTACAGCCTCAACCGCTACGAGGGTCAGATCCTAATCGCGCTGAATACAACCTACCGACCCACATTTATGTTGGATCACAACGGATACTCGGCTTACTGTTTGTTATACTTATTTTAAAAAAAGTTTGGTACTCGGGGATTGCCGCGGTAAAGCTATAGCATAGCCCTTTTTATCAACCTATTCAATATAATTCGCATACATTTAGTCGCACGCACATAAACACCGTGCCGATGTCTGCCGAACTGAAACGACTTTAAACGAGGGGCAATACCGCAACGCTGTGCTGGTCGGAGTTGGATTTGGAATTAATAGAATAGAATAATTAATTAAAATCAGGGATAGTTTGAAACTAAAAATAAGTATCCAAAAATATGCAAGGAGGATATCCTTTTTCTTCTACGTCGCGTCAACGTTCAACTGTTCCTCTATCTTACGAATTTTTTGTTTGGCCACGTGATTCTCTCGATTTTAATATTATAGTTATTGCGTAAAACTTTTTTTTAGGAAAAAAGAGAAACGCCGCTTAGGAAGCTTTCACTTCAAAAAACAATGCCAAGAATATAAAATTCTTGTATCACCCCACGATTGAACACAGATGTTTTCATATTTCCTTTTTATTTCACCAATAATTCAATACAGCATACTCAAAACGGATCACGTAAACGATATTGTTCTGAAGTCGGTCACGGTTCTGTCATGTTGCAAATATTGCTTTACCCTTTGACGAGACGGAAAAAAGAAAAAAAGGTTTTGAACGTGGAACGTAAAAAAGTTGCTCCCTCAAAATACTCACTCGCAGAATGTCCACAGACACAAAAAATAAAGTAAGGTTTGTTCGCTTGAAACAGAAGTTTCAGTACAGTTTGCTAGGAGGTTTTCCGCGCAAATTATGTTGGGCTAATATGTATTCTGTGGTTGAACAGGTTTCACACTGAATTAAATATTACGATTAAATGTTTAACGATATAGTACATTACGCCCCAAGGGAAGAAAGTATGACATTTCGACCCGCGCGATATTGTCACCCGAGCCGAAGGCGAGGCAAAAAGTGACAAAGCGACAAAAGTGACAAAAGTGACAAAAGCGTCGGTTGAAGTGTCATGCTATCCTCCCGTGGCGCGTATAGAACTTTTCATTATACAAGGGACCGAAAGTTTGATGACAATAATTATTGACATCGTTTATAAGAAAAACGAATGTGGTTCAAATAATCTTGCTAGGGGTCCGGGGCGCAGCAGCAGGCCCAGACGAAATAAAACAACAAATTAATAGATTTTAATTGAACATTTTGTGTAGTAGGTTGAACCTGTAGTTGCTTGTAGTGCTTTATTTCAATAGAGTGACTTTAACAAGTATGGCACCATGGCAACGTTCATCGCAATCCCGACTCAAAGATAAGGTATATTATATCAGCTCTCCCCCGCTTTTCCTGGCTGCTGGCCTATAGGTACATAAAACAACTAAGTTGGTAGCCGCGTCCTCAACTCAACAACTCAACAATTATTAGATCAATATTATAAAATTGCCGCGTGTATTAATATTATGGGTTTGAAATAACAACTTCACGGTTGCCACGGTAATGAGCTACTTCAAGTAGGTAGCTTTAAACTGTCAGTTGTGAGCAGTCTGAAGGAAATATGCAACTTTCTTTCCGCAAACAAGGGAAGAAAATCAAACTGTCGGTTCTGGTATGATGAAAAATATTTTTTATTCCGAATTGTTTAGAATAAAAAATGTCATTTTAGGAATTATCTTTATTAATATTAGGCTTTGTTCAAACCTACGCGACCAAAGCGACTGCGAAGCGGGAGCGTCTACTACGCGGCGGATTGACAGTTATGGATTTGACAGATTTCACGCTGCCCATGTAATCTTATGACGCTGTGCACACCTGCACGACCGCAACGCGGGATGTTCGCGTCGTCAAAGCGGTACGTGCGCGTCAAGTTGTCAAATGTGTGTTTTGAAGTGTACATAACTAGACTTCTTTTTGACCGACTTCCAAAAAGGAGGAGGTAATATGTTCGGCTGTATGTATCTTTTTTTTTTGTATGTTCATCGATTACTCAGCCGTTTGTGGTCCGATTTTCAAAATTATTTTTGTGTTGTATAGGGTTTAACTCGAATTTGGTACCATGTTCACAAAAGTGATGATCTGATGATGGGATCCTTGAGGAATCGAAGGGACTCCTTGAATTTTGTATGGAAATATATAGTGATTTTGTTTTTTTCTGAAGCATTCGAGGTAAATGCTACGAAAAAGTAAGACTTCGCACCAGGTTATACCCTGGATCCGAAGGTACCGAACAGAACTTTTGAATGCTTATAGGTACAGGTTTGGGGATTTCGGTGTTGTTTAAACAACTGAAAGCATAAGCTAATACATCAATTTGATTAATCATCATCATCACAACCATAATTATACCATGGGTCATCACACTATGACCCAATTATTAGTATTTTTCGTGATATTTTGCATCGAAGCAGATGTTTTTGATGATGATTTCGCTGTTTGTAGACCGATTTTCAAAATTCTCGTGTTGTTGTATAGGATGTAATCTTAATTTTGTATAACAATTACGAAAGTGGTGAGCTGATGATGGGATCTATGAGCAATCGAGAGAAATCCTTGAAATTTATCAAAACACTCATAGTTATTAAAATGTTGTTTCTAGTAAGTTAAACATATATTACGAATAATAGAATCATCAATCAATTCATACGAAGGTGTCTCTTGGTGCAAAGGCACTGAACAGAACTCCTGAACCTTTAAAGATAAAATTTTGGAAATTGCAGCATCGCTTAGATAACTGCAAGCATTTACCACAATTTCGCTTACAGTAACATAATGTGAATAGTTAACATTCGTATTGGGGTTTTACGCATAAAGCCTAATTTTGTAGATACTTAACTAAAAAGAGTGAAATTATTATTTTTTAACAAAAAATTAAAACCAACTTCCAAGGTAAAAACAATAGTAATATGAACTAAAAAGTATTAAATAACTCTTACTCTTTAATAGCACGCCTTTTTCAGAATTCGTCTAAATCTCAACTATTTCTGTACATATACTACAGTCTTCATTACTTTGAAGTCGGTACCAGTCCTAAAAGTTTCAGATGTTCTGACATTACCGAACTCACGATTAAATTAGCTGCTACCGACTTCAAAATAATGAAGACTGTAGTATATGTACAGGAATAGTTGAGATTTAGACGAATTCTGAAAAAGGCGTGCTATTAAAGAGTAAGAGTTATGTAATACTTTTTATTTCATATTACTATTGTTTTTACCTTGGAAGTCGGTTTTACTTTTTTATTAAAAAATAATAATTTAAAACCATTGAGATGCATGGAGTTGCTATTGCCAACAAAAAACATGTCGCACTTGAAGAATGAGCGGTGTGAGAGGCGGGGCGGTGATGGCTATAGATCAGTACCGCAGAAGTGACAAAGTTTTGTGCCTACACTCGAATGAACGCAGACTCTATTTAAAAGTGGATAAAACATATTTTTCTATATTTTTCTACTATACAACTAATAGGAGCGAAGAAAAAAGAATTTTTTTCTACTCTACAACTTATAGGAGCGAAGAAATAGTTGAAATTGTGGAAAAAACGGGAGGGAATTATTTGAAAGGGCTTATTTGAACGCGCTTATCTCAGGAACTACTGGTCCAATTTGAAAAAATATAGCAGTGTTAGATAGCCCATTTATCGAGGAAGGCTATAGGCTATATTTTATCACGCTAAACCTAATAGGAGCGAAGAAATAGAGGAAAATGTGAAAAAACGGGGGAAATTATTTTATAGGGCTTATCTCACGAACCACTGGAGCAATTTTATGTTATTTGGCACACATGAAGAATAAACCACGTGAAAGGGCAAAAGTTTCTTTTTTGCGGAAAAATGTACGGCTTCCGTGACATTCTTAAATTACGCGGGCGAAGCCGCGCGGAACATCTAGTATAAAATAACAGGGCAAACGGGTCACCTGATGGAAAGCAACAACCGTCGCCCATGGGCACTCGTAACGTCAGAAGAGCTGCAGATGCGTGGGAATATGCCTTCTTATTAAAATGCTTCTGGCGATAGTTCGTTCCACAGTTTTGCAGTGCGCGGAAAAAAATTACGCGAAAAATGCACGGTGGAAGACTGCCACAAGGTGATGGGATGGTCCTCAAAGCACTCCCCGTGATACAACTGATAGAGGATGCATATAGCCAAACGTATTACCTCCTTTTTTGGAAGTCGGTCAAAACCCAAAGTATTACATACCAAAATTTTGCAAAGCCGTTACAGCGGCTTAGGCGTGAAGAGGTAACAGACACAGAGAGAGACAGACAGATAGACGGACGGTCAGACAGACGGACAGACAGACAGACAGAAACACTTTCGCATTTATAATAATTATATCATAATAAATATGGATCCAAAGTCCACTACATACTTACTAAATTCAAATTACTTATATATTTATAAATACAATTATAATGTACGCATGTATAATGTATACGTAATACCGTATTTATATTATTACCAAAATACAAACTCGTCTACATGAATACTTAATTCATCGTCGTCTCATCATAGATATCTGTATTCTGCCTACATTCCCTTCTGAATCTACTACTCTATGACAATGCGAAATGGCACGCGTCATCGCCTAGTAATTGAATGTTCGTATTTTAATTGAAAATAATTAAATAAGAATACTAACAGACGAAATGTTATGCCGTCGCATTTAGAAGTGTTTTTGGAATTATTTTTACAATATCCTAAGACACACCAAGGCATTTTTGTGACTTTTATTTTGTTTTTTTATAATTGTCATACGTTAAGTGCGCAGAAGAGCTCGCGGCCAACTAAGTGCACTGCGGCTATATAGCGTCTCTTGAATGTGACCAAGCGAAATGTGCGTTGCGGTGTCAACTCCATACATCTCAATGTTTAAAACCCTTTTTTATATTATTCTCTTTAGCTTATGATTTGTTGATTTCTTTACGTTTTGATAGATTGTGTCATGATATTAGTAGTCGCGCAGGTGTGCATGGCCAGTTTCGCGTTGCAGACGCTCCCGTATCGCATCCCGCGTCCCGCGTCACTGATGCGTAGGTTTGTTTTAAGCTTTATAAAGGTCAATTCAGACCGCAACGCGACGAGGCGAGGTGAGGCGCGGCGCGGCATTACTTTGTATGGATTTGACAGATTTCAATTGCGAGAGACGTCTTGCGAATCTGTCAAATCCATATAAATTTTGAAACGCATCTACGCGTCGCGTTGCGGTCTGAATCAACCCAAATAATAAATGCCAATTGGCATAGCATAATAATTTTTTTTATTGTCAATGTATGGAAAACCCTGTATGTATTTAGCTCTACGAATAACATAGTTTTGTTTTTCGTAGATTTAGCTCATCAGTCATCACTATGGAGTGATGATACGAGAATTGCTCCCCAGTTAGCTCGCGATTAATTTCCGCTAAACGTCCACTTACAGATATCAACACTGAGCGTTAAATCAGCTGTTACTGAAATGGACTTGTGCAAGCTACGTACGATTGGAAGCAATTACACTTGTTAAACGAGGACTTTTACCCTCTGGTATTATCATTTCATTGCTATGATTCATTATTACTTCTACAATAGCAATTCACAATGAACAAATCAGTTTGTATGGGTAATATGGTTGGCATCCAATTGGCATCCATATTATATTCATACTCCGCGTAACAATTTATTGCTGATAAAATACTTGAAAATTTCATCGTCAAAAACAAAAACCTTTTAAAAACTTAATACATTCAAATAATTAGGATCAAATGCCTCATCGAAATGACTATCTCAATTATTAAGGTCATGTTACTATTTTTGTTGTCATTAAAAATTATTGCTTCGACATCAAAAGTAATTTACTAATGATTGTGTTTTATACTCATTAAATCCTCAGATAACGATTTATCCTCGCAACATAATTCAAACGCCCAAAGTTAGGATAATGACCATCGGAAAAGAAAAAATATGGGCCCTAATCTCTTTCTAAAAGCAATTTTCCTAAACCGTTTATCAGTCAAGCCGGAAAACTGATACGCCAGCCAATTAACTTAATAGCTACACTTTACTACCACATGGCGATTGTTTTAAGTTATCTTCTGTAATTATTTATACAAGATGACGCCCGCAACTCCGTTGCGCCAAAACTCGTTTATCGCGCGGGAACCGTACATTTTTCCGGGAGAAAAAGTATCCTATGTCCTTTCCCGGGACTCAAAGTATCTCCATGCCAACTATCAGCAAAGTCGGTTCAGCGGTTTGAGCGTGAAGAAGTAACAGACAGACAAACAAACAGACAGATTTTCGCATTTATAATATTAGTATGGATACTAGATGACGCCCGCAACTCTGTTGCGCCTAAGTATGTTTACGTGCGGGAACTGTACATTTTTTCTGGATAACAAAGTGCTTATATCCTTTCCCGGGACTCAAGGTATCTTCATACCAAATTTTATCAAAATTGGTTTAGCGGTTTCGGCATATACAGGTAACAAACAGACAGACAGATACACATTGGTATTTATAATATTGGTATATGGATCTAGGAGCATGACCATCGTTATCGTTATTATTAAGATGTATGTTACGTAGGATTATCTTAAGTCGCTTACTGATGATTTATTATATTACCACATAACTCTACCTGAATTAATGTTGGGTTCTACCGAAATGTAAATAGCCTGTCATGTACTACGTCTACATAATTATTATTATCACTTTTGTGTGGTGTCTATAAATAGGACGGACGCCTCCGTGGTCTAGTGGTATAGGGCGCGGCTCTTGACTCCGGAGGTCGTGGGTTCGATTCCCGCGTTGGAAACATGTTATTTCCAAATTTGGTTAGGAGAATGCAGGCTGATCACCTGATTTTCTGACAAATAAGATGCTCCATGCGTCGGATGGGCATGTAAAAAGTCGGTCCTGCGCCTGATCTCTCGCCGGTCGTGTCGGTCTTCCGTCCCACTGGGTTATGAGAGTAAAGGAATAGAGAGTGCTCTTGTGTACTGCGCACACACTTGGGCACTGTAAAATTACTCCTGCGTAGCTGGCCTGGTTTCAATGAAACCGGCCACCGAGTACAAGAGTACTCCCTATTCCTTTTACTCTCATAACCCAGTGGGACGGAAGACCGACACGACCGCGGCGAGAGATCAGGCGCAGGACCGACTTTTTACATGCCCATCCGACGCATTTATCATCTTATTTGTCAGACAATCAGATGATCAGCCTGAATTATTGTCATAACTCATAATCAAACTTTGAAATAACATATTCCCAACGCGGGAATCGAACCCACGACCTCCGAGTCAAGAGCCACGCTCTAAACCATTTGACCACGGAGGTGTTGTCACATAGATGAATCCCAACAGAAGAATGTTATAAAAGTTGATACCAATTTAAAGTTTGTTATAATCAAATCTACTAGCCTATTTACTTATAAAATGTGTATCTAATTCTAAACCATTGACATAAGAGGTCTTTGATCTAATCAATGGAAATGTATGTTTTGTCTTTGTTTATCAAGTACATTCTTAATGTAACAGATAAGGGCAAACTAGAGCACTATTATTTTTTTATTACTTACAAGTTATAGTGAACAAACAAATTTTTTTGTGATGACTAATAAGCTAATTTTTTGTGAGTAGCTACATTTTGATAAGACGAACAACATTTTTATTTTCGAAAAATCTCGAAAGTGGTAGCTAACAGAGATAGAAAGGATTTCATATTAAGGTTGCTCTTAAATTATATAACTATTAACCTACAAATATACAACAAATCAGCTCGTTACGGTTCCGTTTTAGGGTTCTGTAATCAACAAAACTTGGTTGACTACAGTACCCTAAAACGGAACCCTAACCAGCTGATTTTTTGTATATTTGTAGGTTAATATAACTATTAAGGTATTATAATTTAAAAACAACCTTATCCTACAAATAAAACGATCCATATTTTAGGACCATCAAGTCAAATTATGAAATCCTTTTTATGTCTGTTAGCTACCACTTTCGAGATTTTTCGAAAATAAAAATGTTGTTTGTCGTATCAAAATGTAGCTACTAACTAAAAATTAGCTTGTTAGTAATCACAAAAAAATTTGTTCTGGGGCTTCCGTACTATTACAAGGTAGAGGTTTTAAGAACAAGACGTGAGTGGAAGAATAATGTAAGTAACATGAAAAAACTTCCCGTTTTTTTGCTTAAATGGAGGCTTTATAAAGGGCTTTATAAAGGGCCGGAAAAATTATTTGAAATAGAAAAACTATGGATTATATGTGTAGCCAGATACATTAGCTCGGTTATGGAGTAGATAAGTTACAAGTTTTATTAAAATAATTTGGGGAAAAAAATAGTTATTGTCCGAATGTTACAAAACGTTACTTGTTCGATTCTTCCAGTCACGTCTTCTCAATTTACTCTTGTATAAAATCTTACTCGTAAATAAGCATTTTCTTTCTGAAATACTTCTATATAATTACGATCTGCCTTCATATCGCCATTTCTTGTATTCAAAGAAAATCATCAATTTTTTGTTCACTCCTCATTCAGTGAAGAAAATATTATGTCAATACAAATAAAGATTTCTCAAATGAGATTTCCCGAATTCAAAAACCTTATGCCATTAATAATTCACTTCAAATCATAATATTTTTGTACGACACAAAGCGTTCTTCGGGGTAAAAAGTTTATGAGAAAAGTGATGAGGGTAGGTAATAATTGACAGTTTTATTATACACGTTCCTTCAACGACAGATACTTATGCCTGTTCTATATAATAATATGAAGTCTACTCCTTATGGACTGCTCAAAATTATTTTATCTTGGACTTTTTATTAGAGATCTTATTGTCTTTGGCATTGAGGTCCTAACTTCTTAGATCAAAGATGCTCTTAAGTGTGAAGGGTAATTTATATATTTTGTTTGTATACTCTCCGAAAATATTGAACCACTTCTGATATAAGTAATCTTTATGAAAAGAAAATTTCATCTCTGTAAATGTACGGTTGAACATCGTTTCTATTAGGCACAAACGTTAACATGTAAAGTTAATAAAAACTTAATCTACACTTAGCAATAATGTAGCACATCCTTTCCGCTGTCCATGTACCATAAAAAATATACTAAAGACAACATTTTCAAGATAAACTTTAGCTAATAAAGAACATAACAGCATTAGGTTAATTATGTATTAACGTATAACACCTATACTTAGCTCCAATGTAGCGCATCCTCTGCACTAGCCATGTAAGTACAATAAAAAATATATACCAAAGACAACATTTTCAAGATAAACTTTTTCAAATAAAGAATAACACATGTTCATTATCGCCCGAGTCTAGACGGAGATTGCGCCGACGATTTAGTTTCGGTCCGAGTGAACGAGTGTTTTTAATTAAAGCGAGTCGCAGAGAAAAAACCCCGTCATTAGAGACCCTTACTTTCCGATAGTCTTTTAAGCTTACGGTGAGTCATCAGTGGAAATAGCGAAGCAGTTTATGATAAATTATTATCAATTCCCTCCTTTACGTACCTATGGTATTCCATAGGCATTAGAAATATTAGTAGGGATAGCGAAAGTATTCTTTGGTGAGGATCCCAACTAATATTTCTAATGCGAAGGAAAACCTGTCGAACTGTCTTTAACTTTTTTATGCTAAAATTGCAAAACCATTTTGAAATTTTAAGTCCTTGAAGAGGATATGGGATTTTTTATAGCAAAATGAACGGTTCCAGGCATGCAATACTACTTGCGAACTTTTAAACGCACGATCATTGTATCATTCATATCATCGCAAGATTCAAGCCAGAAGGGCTTATGAAATTTTTATGAACATTCTTTTTTTTTTCGGTCGGCTTGAAGCCCGCGACATATTAAACTTAATCCAAACTTAAAGAGGAGAATAAACGTATTGCCATTTCAGAAAACTTGTAAACTTTGTCCAAGATTACTTTTCTGTTTTATCCCTGATTGTTGCGATAACTTTTTGTGGGATGAGTATTTTACTAGTAATTTGTTATACCTTCTAGTATTCTTTTACAATCGTTACTGCTGAAATCAGTTTCACTTAATTTCATTTCGTAACTTATCTTTCTAATCAAACTTGAAATATTAATCCTTCAAGCCCCACAAGAGTACCGGTGATTGCGACAACAAAAGAATAACAATAGATTTCCAAGAATCCGCGACCGAAGGATTGAGTTTGATATTAAGTTAAGTACGTATTATTATATCATTCTTTGACCATAACTTATGATCGCTTTATGAGTTTGGCTAACGTCAAAATTTTAACTAATGAATGCTGCTGCGCAGAAAAACTTTGTCGAAAACTCCTAGCAAGTAATAATTACTAGCATAACTATTTATAAAACATTTACATATAAGTATTCTATTAAGCCAACCAATTAAATCAAAATCCTTTTTACTTGAATTTTGAAATTTTAAATATACTAATTATAGCTGTAATATAAAGTTACAAGTCTTTGGTTAAAACAATGTTTTAATAAAAAGAAAACACAATGGGCACCTCATTAAGGAGGTGTTTGAATAAAAATTATTGAAATAAGTTACTGATTCCGATGAAAAATTCTTTGTCGTTTATCTTTTTTAGTGAAAATTTACACGAAGCTGATTTAATAAAAGATTTTAATGAATCGACTTTTCCAATTGAATTCAAAATGTTAATGTGTCATATAATACAAAAAATGAAAACTATAAATCTAATATATAAAATTCTCATGTCACGGTGTGCGTAATTGAACTCCTCTGAAACGGCTCGACCGATTTTCGTGAATCTTAGCGAGCATATCGGCTAGGGTTGAGAATCGGACAACATCTACTTTTTATATTGATAAGTGCATTTGTTGAATAAATAATAGTAAATTATTACAACTCGAGACTGAGGGCGACCATTGTTTGTGCGACGGGATAGCGATCGACGTTGCCATGGCGACATACTTATTTAGTCATTTCAATAAAATTATATGGGCGAAATATTTTATATTATGGCAAAGCAACGTTTGCTGGGACAGCTAGTATTTTATAATTTTTAAAAGATACAATTTTTGGTCACTGACCATAAAGGTAATAAGTATACCTAATAGGTATATTAACTTTATGTCACTGACCTAACATGGGCACGCATTATATTATGCATATCACTTGAGAATCCATACTAATATTATAAAAATGCAAAAGTGTGTCTGTCTGTTTGTTACTTCTTCACGCCCAAACCGCTAAACCAATTTTTCTGAAATTTGGTATAGGGATATTTTGAATCCCGGGAAAGGAAAGAGGATACATTTCATCCCAGAAAAATGTACGGTTCCCGCGCGATAACTGACTTTTGGCGCAACGGGGTTGCAGGCATCATCTAGTTATTTAATGACTTTTTTGCTTATATCAGGCGTTTTGTCTGATCATTTTATCGTTACTTCAAACTCAAAATTTTAATATTTAAATCAAAAAGTTAATATTGGTCTTAAATATTATGCATAGTTTTATGTAATTCATCTCCGTCGGCTATCGAAAAATTCTTATACCGAGATCTCGCCAAGTATTACATTTTCTTGCACAGACCGTACGAGCTTAAAGTATTAAATACGTGAGATGAAGTAGATAAATCACATTTATAACATAAGGGCAAATACAATTTTTTTCCCTTAAAATTTAAACTAGCCTTGAAGCTTACCCACTTCATCATCAGACTTTTTTTTATTCATAGTGACTGTCGGTATTAATTTTCCGACAATCTTACATCTTATATTAGTACGAAAAAAGAATTGGATCTTTTAATTACTCTCCTCCGGTTCGCGTCGATGTTGTTAGTATTCTGGCTTCCCACCTAACAAAAATTTATCTTATCGATGGCCCCAATGAATAAACGTGCAATCGAAAAAAGACAACTTTTCAGGAAGACAAAAAAACGTTTGGAACCACATAACTTTCACTACATAATAAATAGACAAATATAATGTATAATCAAATTAAAGGTAAAAAAAATAATCTTTCAGCTCATATATTTATTAAAAATCAAACATTAACAGTTCACCACATATTTAAGAAAAACCATATTAAATTATTATTCTAGTGAATAATATGTTACTTGTTAACACTATTGTATCAATGCACGTTTATTCGTGTCATAAATGAAGTTTTATCAAGTGCAGTGAAATGTTGCATGATTATTCCACGTACATTTTTTCCCCCTGAGCCATGCTCTGGTCATTTACACGCTTATTCTTGTATACTTTATTGCTTTTACATGTTTGTAAAGATAAAAGCCCGTTTATTAGTGTTAAGAAGTTGATTCATTATTTATGTAATACGACCTTATTAGTGCATGGTATAAAATGTAAATCTATACTAATATTATAAAGTGGAAGAGTTTGTTTGTTTGAACTTGCCAATCTCAGGAACTACTGGTCCAATCAGAAAAATTATTTCGTCATTAGATGGTTCATTTGTCGAGGAAGGTTATAAACTATAAATTATCACTCTAAGACGAATAGAAGCGAAGAAACATAGGAAAATGTAGAAAAAACCGGGAAAATTATTTGAAGGCGTTTATCTCGCGAACTGCTGGATTAATTTTTAAGTTATTTGGCACAGATGTAGAGTAGACCACGACGTGAAAGAACATAGGCTATAGGCTATTTTTTGCGGAAAAATGTACGGTTTTTGTAAAATTTCTCATTTAAACGGTAGAACGGTTTAGCCGCGTAGAACATCTAGTTAGCTAATATTTTCTTGTTGACGGTTCAGTAAACAAATATTGATGACCTATTGTTGTTGTTGATAAATATTGACCTCCCTCGCGTCTATGCATACATAAAGGCAAGGTTGTACTCCACTTTATATATACATATAAAATGGAGTACAACCTTGCCTTTAGATCTTTCAAAAAAGAGATTGTTACGTGCTAGGGTTCGTAGGATTCGGAGAGAAAGACCTGGTGACTCTCTTGAAGACTATTCACAAACACTAGGTCACACTAATCACTAAGTCCAAACACTAAGCACTAAGTCCAAACACTAAGCACTATCACTGTCACTCACTATTGATCACTTCTCACTTCGAAGTCGCCTTGATGATCGCTTGTATCAAACTGAGTTGACTGCCGGCTTGTTTACCTTTTATATGGCCCGCGTCGCCTTCTGGAACGTTCTATTCTGGATTATTTACGTAAACACGCAATTCACATAAACAAGGGTCGGACTTTTCTAGAAAGTACGCGCAACTGTCGCGCGCAGGTAAACAACTGCCCGTATCCGTAACAAGATCAATCGGGCAAAGAAACAACACGTCAATAGTATTGGTACTCGCCTTCCTTTGGGAACCCGTGAATTCTGATCTCTGGCCTAAGCTATTGAAGGGTGTTTCTGAAAGCCATCCTACCATCACTACAAGTAGGAAATGGATCGTTGGCCCACGACGCAAAATACAAAGACGATCTTTCTGGGTAAGCTCCTTGCGTCAAACTCGACCCTTGATGACCTTGGGATAGAAACCGCCGACCATACCACGATGCAGGGGCATCATGTCGGATATTAGGTTACATCAGCGCTCAGTATGAACAGCCCTGTGTGCCCTAGATATCCAAAAGTCGAGTGGGCCTGACGGAATCCCTCCTATTGTTTTGAAAATGTGTGCTCCAAAGTTGGCTCCGGTCTTAACGCGTCGTTTGGTTCTCCTACAATTCTGGCATTGTACCGGCTTCTTAGAAGACAGCCTTGGTGTACTCGATCCCCAAAAAAGGTGAGCGCTCAAATCCTTCCAACTACAGACCAATGGCTAAAACCACCGTCATCTCGAAGATAATGGAATCCATTATCAGCTCTTTCGATACTTGGGCGGCCAGATATTACTAAGTGACAAACACGACAAACAGTACGGGTTCCGAAAGTGTCGCTTGGCTGGCATCTCTTGGCATACCAAACTCATCGTTGGGCTCAGGTGATTGTGAGGAGAGGAGAGGCACTGGCTGCTTTATGCAAATAGGTCATAAATTTTTTGGCAGATCAATGACATGTTACATACCAACGGCATTTATTGATATGCGGATGATAGTACAGGTGATGGTTGGCTACACTGGCTTCCACCACATTCCTCGGATAAATATCATCGAGATTCAAAACGAACTTATGTCTAAAATAGAGAATTCACAGTAGAAAGTCTCTTAATGGGTAGACGATACTTTCTGATTCTGTTCTTAACATGACGAGATAGTATTTCAGTCTGGACCAATGCCTGCAACTCTACAAGGTGCAGGTTCGGCCTCATATGGAATACTGTTCTCAACACTGAGCAGGTACCCTAAAATACCAACTAATCCCTTTGGATCGTATCCAACGAAGGGCCGCTCGAATTGTTGACTGCCATAATGTTTCAAACAGGCTGAACCCCTCGGAATTACGCCGACATGTAAATAGCTTTACTCTGCATCCTCAATCGGTTGTATCACGGGGAGTGCTCTTAGGAATTGTTCGGAAACATACCTCCTGCAACTTTTCGTCATCGTTCCACGTTAAAAATATACCATCCTCATAACCTCAAGATGAGTGGCAGTCTTCCATTGTTCTTTTTTCATGTAACTTTTTGCCGCGCACTGTAAAATTTGGAATAAACTGTCACCAGCAGTTTTTCGGGACCTGTACGACCTGCAAACCTTCAAGAAAAGAGCGTATTCCCTCTTAAAAGGCCGGCAACGCACCTGCAGCTCTTGTGATAAACTTTACAATAGCTCTTCGAATAACCTTTGCAAAAGCAGAAAAGACAAGAGAAATTAGTAAAATATAATAGAATAGCTGTGATTATTATATTCAAAGTTTTGCCATCTGAAATGAGGCATTAGTGATAGAAGTCGCTTGCATTTTTACACGAATAATCGTGCAAGAGTTATAACCCGAACGAAAAGATTGACACGAGCGCCAGGTTGTTTTAACACGTTTATTCTGGTGAACTCTAATAAACAAATAATCTGCAATAACCGCATGTTTTATTATTAATGTGATATATCTTATTATTTTTTCCGTACAATAAAGGTTTACATTGCTATAAAATCGTTATTTTAAGTCAAAAAAATCCAAAAAAAATAACTAAGGTGTATCATAGTCCATGCAAGTTCATCAAAGTCTAAGAGCTCTTGCACGTTTATTCGTTGGGGCCATCGTTGTAGTGGCTTATATAGCCAAAAATAATATTCTTATAGAAGTCGTATTATCGCTAATAAGGGTGCATTTGGGTACAATTTATAAGGATAACCTTATACCCTCCTTATGGTTGCTTTTTTCCTTATACGTGTTACATAATGACCAATAACAAGGTACTTCAACTTATAAGAAACATATAGAAAGCGTTGATACGGGCGATCACTCTTATACGTGTTATATTATTGTCCGATACAAGGGAGTTAAATTCCGTTTGCCCTTTTTGCCGTCATAAGTGATTTACATTTTCGCAACAGCTTGGAGAAGAAATAGTAACGTCAGCCATTTTACTATCAAGTAAACGATAAGTCATTATTTTATGCATAGTTTATTTACCTGATTTAGTGCTCGTTTATAGTGAAAAGTGTATGGGAATTAAAATGCATGATAAAATGTGATACGCTGTGTGTTTTGGTATCAACTCGCCCTTGAATTTAAGATGTTTTTGTGCTAAAAACGTTATTAATTATTTAGTCAAGTTATATACAGTGCTTTCAAAAGAAGAACAGGATTCACACATCGTCTATAAGGAGTATATGAGAGTAAATACTTTATAACGGCATCAATTGTTTCTTATGATATCGCCATTTTACATATCGCTAGGGTTCCTTTCACACTAACAAAATCGCACCTAGCTAGTGTTATTCCCGTTTATTGTATATAAAAATTATTTTTTTCCACTGTAGTTGGGTTGGCCGACAGAGACCTCTTTATAAGGATTGTAGCTCACTTTTGCGCACTAATTTTAAGTTTAAAATATTATTAAAAATACGTGATTATCAAATTAATTGTTTTATTTTGTACTTTTCTTTAACCATCGCTCTCTCTTTCTGTGACCATCGCTCCTTTTCAACTTCTTCCACAGTTTTGAATTCCTTTTTAGGGTTCCGTACACAAAGGGCAGAACGGGACCATATTACTAAGACTTCGTTATCTGTCCGCCCGTCTGTTTATCTGTCTGTCTCCAGGCTGTATTTCAAGAACCGCAATAGCTACAATTTTGAAATTTGTCGGGATTGTATGCATTTATTGCCACTATAACAACAAATACATAAAACAAAATAAAATTAATACATATGATATCTAAGGGGGCTATAATATATACAGCAAACATGTTTTTTTCGCTTTTATTGCTTGTCAATAATGATAACAGGTAGGCACCTGAAATTTACACAAAGGCCTAAAAACTTTAAAAATTTTTGGCCTTTTTTTGTTCTATGAAAGTACGGAACCCTTCGTGCACAGGTCCGACTCGCACTTGGCCGATCATTCCGCTCCGCAAGAAATTCACAGATTGTGTGAATTGTGCATTTAAAATGGCAAATTTAGTTATGTAAAGCATTTTAATGTAACCTTAAAGAGAATAATATCTTTATAATCACTGTTTAAGGGAATGTGGATTGCTTTTATCCTTGTTAAGGTCATATAAAATGTTAGCATTCGTTTGTTGGATAGATGTTTTATTAAATGCCCCTATAAGTTAAAAGCATTATTAGTTACCTTGTGCATTACTTTTATAAGAATAATTGACCATATTAAAAGCTTTTATAGGTCTTTGAATATTATAAGGCTAAAAAGCAATGTAAATAGCCATTATAAGATGAACATATTTCGAAGCCTTATAGTTACCGTATAAATTAGAGTTATTAACGTTTACCCAACCAAATTATAAGAATAAAGGTAATATTAGCCAATTCTCCTAATAGTGTGCCATTATAAGTAACATTGGCATAATTAATGCTCTTTTATAACAAGTATAAGAGTTTAGACCTTATTGAGTTAATTTTATAAGGTTGTTTGTTGGGTTTGCTTCATCATCTGACTAATACATCTGGCTATACATTTTATTAATTTTAAATAATTTCTCTAGACCTGAAGCCTCCGTTGTGCAAAAAAGGAACGTTTTCTAATTGTTAGTTACCCACTTCATTACTTATGTCTTCCATTATTACAAACTGGCCGTCCAAGTTTCCACTTGTAACAAAAAGTCACTTTAGTAAAGAGATAACACCAAGAGTTACACGGTTAGTTTAATAAACAAAAACCTTTTATTTTCTTTACACTGCAGTTTTATTTAAACAAGATTATAAAGCTTAACAGCGTACATTGATTTCGGAGTTGCGATAGATTATAGATTATAGATGAATATGTTATTTGTTGATGTGTAATTAATGAGATGCTAATTTTAGCAGAACCGTATTTACCTTTCTTGGTAATAATGAATATTGATTTTAGCTACAATTTGATGCTATCAAACTAATCATACAGTTTGTAAATATCAATCAAAATTGCTTTTAAATGTATTATTTTCTATCTGCAGCAATTATTATTAAACAATTTGTCATATAAATAAAATAGAAAAAAAACATATTTTTTCGTTCTCGGTGCTACGCAGCGTAGCACCAAGCTCTACGTTGCGTAGTAGCAATCACTATGCAGCGGAGCACCAAGGTCTACGCTGCGAAGTAGCAATCGCTACGCAGCGTAGCACCAAGCTCTACGTTGCGTAGTAGCAATCACTATGCAGCGGAGCACCAAGGTCTATGCTGCTTAGTAGCAATCGCTATGCAGCGTAGCACCAAGCTCTACCCTGCGAAGTAGTAATAAGGGATGGGCGTTGAATGAACAAACCGTTTTATTAAACTGTTTATTAGTCATGAACGGGTAAACTAGTTTAGCGCCTACTGATAAACTGGTTTAGGCGTGAACGGTTGCCATGCCGGAACGGTGCGTTGCGACTTGCGTGCGACAGAGACCGTTCATCGCGACGCGACGACGCGATCTAGGAACGGGTGGTGATATTCATATAATTTTAAAATAATTACAGTAATGAACCTGCCTGCCTGCCAGTCCTAAGCCTGAAAAAAAGTAGGTAGGGAAATTCATTTTCACCGCTCACACATAACCGTCGTTCGTCGTCATCACTCGTCACGTCAATCAGCAAAACGACAACAAGTTGTCAAAACAATTATTGCTGAAAGTAGTTTAGTCAAAAAAACTACTTTGTTTGTCATTGTTTATTGCTCAGTGCAGTATCCGTCGAAGACGAAAACAAGTCGAAAAAAACTGTTTTTTCAACTAGTTTACGATGAACGATAAATGGTCTCGTTTGGTTGATCGAAAAAGCGTCGACGTCGACCAGTAGCTAGTAGCAATCGCTACGCAGCGTAGCACCAAGCTCTACGTTGCGTAGTAGCCATTGCTACGCAGCGTAGCACCAAGCTCTACGTTGCGTAGTAGCCATTGCTACGCAGCGTAGCACCAAGCTCTACGTTGCGTAGTAGCCATTGCTACGCAGCGTAGCACCAAGCTCTACGTTGCGTAGTAGCCATTGCTACGCAGCGTAGCACCAAGCTCTACGTTGCGTACGCGACGTTGTTCTCGCGCTACGTAGCATACGTTTCTTGCAAAGTAAAGATTGGAAGAAATAATATTTCCAAGTTATAATAATGACTGCCGCTGCAAAATGTTATTATGAAAAATCAAGATTACTGTATTACTGAAATAATATAAAAACAATACAAAATAAAGTATATTCAAAAAAGAACGTCGTGGTGTTTGCGTGTTGTTTCGTTGATTATGTTAAGTTGTTAAATAAAACATTTCAAAGATTCACGTAAACAAAAACACGGATTTGTGTTCAAAAGAAAGATTTACGTTAAAGCGTTAGGAGTGACAAAGGTTGGATTACAAAGATTTTGAGATGGGTCCTCGCCAGCTTTGGTCTGTAATCATTGGATTTGAATCGATTCAGAGTTTTTATTTTTATTTTATATAATATATTTCTAGCAATTAAATACGATAAAAATATAAATTAAACAATGATTAAACAGTATCATGTTACTGTTGATAGTTTAAATATTTTTTGTCAAAAACGCTTAGCAAAAACGTTATTTTTCCTATAATATTTTTTTTCTTACCTCCGGGCGGAAAACGTCAACTTTCTTCCCGCTGCGCTTACCGATGTTGCAGTTTTCCGCCTCCGTCGATGAGAAAAATAGTATACGCACCACAGGCAGTAAATAAGAAGGCCTCAGATCACATGTTGGTTGACCTCGGCTTCGCCTCGGCCAACAATTACAGGTGATCTGAGACATTTCTTATTTTCCTGTCCTAGGTGCGTAATGTACTATTTACAGTAAAGAAGTTGTAATTAAAATGAATAAAACTTAAATAATTTTGCAAATAATGAGAAATAAAAAATACTAGTGCGAATGGAATTTATTAAAATGTTTGATAAAACAATATATCGTGTACTCGTTTGTGTTACTTGCGGATTGTGTTAAGTACTCCGCAAACGATTAAATTTGTTTGAGAAACATGTTTGATGTAATTTACGTTTTCATCAAACAGCAGCGCAGACGATCAAACGTGTATCAAACAAGTTTGTCAAACAATTAGCTAGAATTGGTTTGAGATCATGAGATCTTGTTTGACAAATACAGCGGAACACGTTCAAACACGTTTGTCAAACGCTACGCAAGTCCAAATTTTCTTCAAACAGGTCAACACGTAGTTTGTTTGACAAACGCTTCAAACAAAGCTTTACAATATCAAACTGTTTGACAAACAATTTGATCGTTTGAGGGATACTTTAGAATATGTTAGATGTAAATAATAACATAAAAATAAGGTTTTTACGTTAAAAGAAGAATAGATATGGCGTCCATGGCAAATGGACGAATGTGAAGTGAAGTGACGTTGACATTCCAATCTTGACAGATGACACGACTGGAAGATGTCTTGGATACTTGCGTTTGGCCCATTAAAAAAGTAATAACCGTCTATGATTACTATAAATCGCGGAATCGCGTAGAGATCAACTACGATAACATGGCACGAACCTCCAAAATTCAAAACAACTTTGAAGTGCGTTGTCAAAACGTTTGAAGTGCGTTGTATTGCGTGGTAGGCTAGTTATGATTAGTTGACCAACAAATGTTAGTGACAAGTGACATTAACTGAAACATTACGTGTACGGTGATTGATTGAATACTTACTACATACAAACTATTTCATAAGGATGTGACTACACACATTGAAACAGTCATTTGGAGGGGCGCGACATGTTGTCGTAGTTGATCTCTACAGTACCTTTAATCATTACCGACGGGGAAACACTACATAGCAGTATCAAACGCCTCATCTTTGAAACATTTTGAACCCATATTTCAGTAGCTTATTTTAACCAAACCCGAGTTTAGCTAGAAATTTAAAATGAAATTGAATAAAGCAAAAGAATTATTAGATAACTTTGATTGAAGTTTTAATATTGGACCTAAAATACTGGGTAGAAAATACAAAAGGCGAATAGACAAAGACCGTAATAGAACTCTTTCTGGACGTATTTGGTGTTGAATTTCTAAAATATTTTGAAACTGAATTCAAAATTGGTTCATTATCTAATGACCCGTTTTAAAATTAGCTCCTTATTTTCGGTATTGATTTTTGTTTAAGACATGAAGTAGATTCAGCTAGGGTCAATTTAGCCCGCACAGCAAATGCATTTCTAAATTTGTGTAAATTTGACAGAATTGCATGACGTCTCATACGCAGAAGCGACAGTATGTATTATAAGTCTATACGCAGAAGTCTTTCAATTCAAAATATGCACGTTCTGCGCGTCGCGTTGCGGTCTGAATTGACCCTTAAAGTACCGTCCCGATAAACGTGGCAAGCGACCACGACCGAAAAAAAAAATCAAATAAAATGCTACGTTACGACCTTGATTTGCTTGATTTCATTTTGCTTTACGCTATTACAAAGCGGCACGGGTTGCTAGGTCAATATTGGAAGAATATGAACCCTATGTCATATCAAAACGTGTCATAACACATCAGGAATGGTTCTCTGAATTCACAAACGTGTAAACTTGTTTTAGCGATTCAAATTAATCAGATACCTAAATCCAGCAAACGTTAGCTTGTTCTTTAATTTATATTAAAATTTAAAACGCAGATTTGAACTAGACGGCTTTAAAGTTTTGGTCCCACACGTCTAATGAAAAATCAGGTGCTGGACGAATCCGATTCATGGATCCCCTTTTTTGTCATAGCATTAAGTGATCAAACGTTATGGAAACGAAATTTTTGTTATTCCGATCGATAAAACTGAACCTATAACTTCTGAAAAAAAAATCCAGCTCTAAGCCATTGGACAACGAAGATTTAAGTTACACATAGCAGGAAACGTTTCATTAAAGTTTTAATTTCCTAAACTATGTAATCTATGTCATATTATATAAATACATTATCATAAAAAGCAAGGAAAGTAGAGTATCAGAAAAACCCAACAAAGTTTGGCTCATAAAATAATAATGAATATTATAGCGAGGCTGAATAGCTGCATTGAAGCCCCGGTCTCGTGATACGAAACACTCAATAGAAATTAATTAACTCTTCAATAGCCACGAATAATGCTCGCCGGCCGTACAGCCTTCCCCGTATTAAATCTACCTGTAGACATGCAAGTTTAAGTATGGTGAGGTATCAAAGAGGTTTTACTACTGTTCAAATATTATGATTGCGGTTTCACAAGTTACGTACACAAATAATCCATTGCGTATTTTATCAGAATTAGTCGTACAAGCATAACGCAAAACCAGCAATGTATTCTGTAGTGTGAAATAAACACAATCGACGCAGTTTTCATGGTTAAAGTTGGGGTATATTGAGTTTTCCAAGGGGAAAGCTTTTCAGTGTTGTTCAGACTCGCGTTCGATGCAGACGTGTGTAGAGGCAGCTCCGCAGCAGGAAATTCGCAAATAAGTTAATTAAAGTTTCGTGAACTTGTTTTTTTCAAGCGCGTCGATTGTTTTTTCGTATTTTCTGTTATTTGCTGACGTCAGGAACAGTTACAGGTTAGTTTTAAAGCTTTTTCTGTAAAGTTAGTTTATTAATCTTTAAGCTTTTTTAATATTTTTTATATTTTATTAAAAACATTTGGAAAATACTTTGTACGTTTGTTCAATTTTTGACCAATTTTTTGGGGCTAATAATAATTTTAATTAAAAAAAAAAACATGATACATACAGCCGAACGTATTAACTCCTCCTTTTTGGTCGGTCAAATATCTCGTTTCTTTTAGTAAATTAGTTAATAATGTACAGAAGCATTTAATAAATAAGTAAATTTTTATTTCTTTTCAATTTCCACGTAGTTTTATAGTTTTTAAATTTTAGTGAATTGGTGAATAATTATTCAGATTTTAGTCAATCTGAATAATTATAATTCTTTACTTTAAAGTAAAGAATTGTAATAAATCCTACACAAAAAAAAATTGTAAAAAGTGGCAATATCGCGCAAAGTAAACTATTTTACATGGAACCTAATAAAACTTTCAAGAGAAATTTAATCTTGCTAGAATTCAAAGACTTTTTGCTGGAACCGTCAAGTTAAGCTCCTTGAGCTTTTTGCTTTACATTGGCTTGGTTTATAAGTTTACATTTTGCTTTGGTCGAATTATATACACAGTAGTAATTATTGATTGTTATGTGTATATCAATGTGGTCACAAAATAAACTAAAAGTAAGTCAAGTTGTTGTGATCGCTAATGACCCTGATGTTAAGGCGATCTTAAATAAATAATAAAAAAAGAAGTAAATAAGCATACGGGTCACCTGATAGTAACCGATAGTTGCCGCCCATTGACACTTAAAAGACCAGATCAGTTATATGGGTTTTTAGTTTTTACCCATATAACTCCTCTGGTTTTCTTAGTCTCTATCCAGATACATTCTCAGCGCCTTTAATGTAAACCGGCCATAATTACTCTCTATCTGCGCAAATTTTCATTGAAATCGGCCCTACCTTATCATAATTATTATAGTGACCATGGAAAATATTAATTATGTTTGTATTTTAGATTTCTAGATATAAATTAAACGCTACATGGCTTTGCATTTCCAAAGCCATGTAGCGTATAATTCCATATTGCGTGACTGATAAGAAGACAATGATATTATCAAGATCTAATAAATTAAGTCGAATTCAACAAAGCCTGTTAGTTGTCTTGTATTATTAATGACTAGTCGCCCACAACTCTGTTGCGCGGAATTCGTTTATCACGTAACTGTACATTTTTCCGGGATAAAAAATATCCTATTTCCTTTCTCAGGATTTAAAGTACGTACCTCCATAACAAATATCAACAAATCGGTTCAGCGGTTTAAGCATTACTCCTACATATACTCCTTTGCATTTATTATATTAGTATGGATTGTTTAATAAGCCTTTGTGAAACTAGTACTAGCTATTTATTTAAAAATTAGCAAAATTTGCTGCTAGTAAAATTAGGTAGTTTCTAAACAACGAATTTCTTAAAATTTTCGTTATTATTTTAGCCATAGTCCTTATTGAGGAATTTTTAATAATAGCTTTGGTACTTAAAGCACATTTTTTACTTTAGAACACTAGATTATATAAAGTTACAATTACTTTTGTTTTGATTTTGATCATATAATATTCTAATGTTTATATATTTTTGGACGAATAGCTTGGCTTAAATCTCTTGTTTAAGTATGTCTTTCATAAACCAAATCGTGCGATAATGAACCTTTTCATTACAAAAATAATTTGACCATATCAGCACCTAATTGATTAATGAAATTAACCGAAAAAATAATGTGTGCGTGTAGGAACATTACGATAATGAAAATTCTTTCACGTTTCGCTACGGTTTATTATAACGTGAATAAAATAAATTATTTTGCTCCTACTTGCATAATATCACGACCTCACGACCTCAGTGGCTCAGTTAGCGCGTCGGGGCTCAAGCCGGAGGTCACGGATTCAAATTCCGCGGACCAAAAATTTTCTTTGTTCATGGGTCATATGGACATAGATATTATGAATGTACTTACATAAAACTAGATGACGCCCGCTACTTCGTTGCACCAAAATTTGTTTATCGAGAAGCGTAAATTTTTCCGGGATAAAAAGTATCCCATATTTTTCCCGGGGCTTAAAGTATCTCCCTACCAAGCAAAATCGGTTCAGTGGTTTGCTTGTAAAGAAGTAACATACAGACAAATAGACTGACACGCTTTCGCATTTCCTTACTAACATTATAAATGCAAAAGTGTGTCTGTCTGTCTGTCTCTCTGTTATCTCTTCACGCCCTAACCGCTGAACCAATTTTGCTGAAATTTGGTATGAGGATATCAGGATACTTTGAGTCCCGGGAAAGGAAATAGGATACTTTTTATTCCGGAAAAATTTACGGTTCCCGCGCGATAATCGAATCTTGGCGCAACGGAGTTGCGGGAGTCATCCATACTTATATTATAAATGCGAAAGTGTGTCTGTCTGTCTGTCTGTTACCTCTTCACGCTCGAACCGCTGAACCGATTTTGCTAAAATTTGGCATGGGGATACTTTGAGTCCTAAGAAAGGACATAGGATAGTTTTATCCCGGAAAAATTTACGATTCCCGCGCGATAAACGAATTTTGGCGCAACGGTGTTGCGGGCGTCATCTAGTCTAGTATAATATGAATTATAATAAAATTATAAATTGTATAATAAAAATCTTAATTGTATGTATGTAGCATAAAAGTATAAAGTATAGATTATTATATTTTCGTTATCTGGTATCAGTGAAATAAGTTATCGAGAACATATTACCACGGGTCAGAAACATGTCCATAGATAGATTTTAAATATTTCACAACGCTTACTGCTTACGGGAATATTTTTAGATATTATATTTAATTGTGTTTAATAAAGTTTGATGTATGGAAAATTTATCATCTACGTAATAGTAATTTTCGCGAGTAAAAATGCCCTCGGACACTAACGAGAATAAATTGGAAATATCACCTAAACAGCAAAAAAAGAAAAAAGTACCTATTTCTAGCGAGCTAAGATGTGTTTGCAATATCTATGGTGGGTTTTGTATTTTGTATGTAAACAAACGTAGGGTAAAATGATTGGACAGTTTTAGTCATTGGACAGAGCTCAAAAACACAATATTTATTGAGGTTGCTTTAAAAACTACCAGTTTTTCTTTAAAATCAGGTGTTCTATTACTTTAAAAACAGGTAGTTTTAAAGCAACTTTAATAAATATGTGTGTTTTGTGCTTTGTCCAATGACTGGTACTGTCCAATCACTAATTTACCCTATATCTTTATTATGTTTTGCAGGATAAAATTAAACAAGAGGGTTTTTACCCACTTACTAGTGCTAGGCAAATACAAGCTAATTTTGAATTTTGTATAGTTATTAGCTGTGTATGATCTGAGACATTTCTTATTTTCCTGCCCTAGGTGCGTAATGTACCTACTATTTCATTCGAAAAAATATTTCGTATAGCGTATACATATCTTATATCTTTAAACGAGCAATTCTTGTATATATATAAATATATAATTGGAATCTCGGAATCGGCTCCAACGATTTTCATGAAATTTAGTATATAGGGGGTTTTGGGGGCGATAAATCGATCTAGCTAGGAATCATTTTCATAAAATGTCATTTAAGGTGTGTTTTTTGAATTTTTGAATACCGAGCGAAGGTCGGTCGGTAGGTAATATATTGAAATACAAGAGGTTTGCATTTTAATAAAATATGAAATCGCCATTACAATATTAACTATTGCAAAGCTGACGAGTTTTAAAAAATAATTCCAAAATTGCAACCAAGGCCTAATTGCACCAGTCTGGTTAACTGTCAATTAATGAAAGAATAATATTATCATCTCTCGTTTTATATAAGTTTACTTAGGTATAAGAGAGAAAACATGTTCTGATAAGTTCGATAAGTTAGCTTCGACATAAGTAGGACATAAGTATTAAGTAGACTTTATAAGTAAACGATACTTTCGTTGTTACAGATTTTGACTGACATGGGATACGTGCTCCTACAGTATGCATATTTCATTGTCATTATGACATTCTATGTAGGTATGTATAAAAGTTAGGTAAGATGGTAAAAAATTTATAAAAAATGATTTTTGAAATTGTTAATTCTGCATATATATCATGTAGGTTTAATTAAGCTTTACAACAGGAAAAAATACCTAGTGTCAATTTTTAAAACCTAATTTTCTTTGATGGAAAAAAAATGATTTCCAACTTTTATAATAATTGATAATGAACTTGTATGATAAATGAATATTAAGTAGTTATTTTAACCTTGTAATAAGGATTTTCACAATAGTTACGACTTACGATTGATAATCACTAGGTAATAAAATGCTGTCTAGTTCCTTATAATTAGATAATAAGTTAATTACTGGAGTGTTACAGAGCATTTAATTTTCAGGTCAAGGCGATGGTCGTCTGAAAAAAACAGCGAAGGACACCTTAAAACATGACCTGAAACTTTATAAGAAAATGATAGGTGAGTTAGAATATTCTAAGTCTATAGTTTTACTAATAGAACTATTATATTTTTTACAGATCTTAGCATTGTATACATTAAATTTTTAGAAGGTCATGTCTGAATCACTTTTGTCTGACTCAGCCCCTTTATTTATTAGGAAAACAACTCTATACTATTGCATTTATGAGACTAGAGAAATTTAATTCGTTTTTTTTTTACAGGTAAAATAAACAGGGAACTAGAAACATTTTACGACGAGTATCCTGATGATCCAATCATTGAATATTATCAAGATGACATATTTTATATAAAAGACTATGAAAAAGAACGCAAACATCCAAAGATCGATGAAAATAATATCGACGACGCCATTCTTAGAAAACACAAAAAATTAAAACATCACAAATCTTTACCGCTAAAAACACAAAATGAAAGAGGCATAAACGAAACAAATCTTTTTCATATCAAAGATGAAAGGTATACTTGGCCGAAATTTGATAACATTTTACTGGCTATGGGGAAAAAATACGACTGGAAGAATGATAGATGGATCAAAGTTAAAAGCAATATTGAATATAAGACAGAAGAAAATTCTTCACATAAAGAGTTCAATGAGAAACATCATTTCAAATATAGAATTGTAAAATTGAATAGAACGAAAAGTAAAAGAAATATTGTAATAGCAGTGACCGCGGTAAGATAGGTTCTTAATTTAATTTTAGCGTTGAAATTCCCTTTGATATTAACGGGACCAAAGTGGGGAAAATTTGAAAATTATCAGAGCTGAATAGTGAATATCTAATGTCTGTTGAATAATCGAATCCGCGTTAATATTGTTTTAAAATAGAACTGTCCCTAAAGTGATAAAAATTATGTGTATTTGTGTTGCAGTTGTAAAAAATAGGAGAAGAAAAACTGTTAAATGCCATTGCAAAACATTACAAAAAATAAACATTATTATTATTACAATCAATAGTTATAAGCCCTTCTGTATGTGGATAACTATGATGTACCTACAGCCATGACTGCAAAGCTGTCTATAAAATGCAAATTACTACGTATGTACTATCAAAGAAATTAATTCCTAGGCAGATTCGTCTACGTAGTTTGGACGCATTAAGTCAAAACTCACACAGCGATCACAATCGAATTCAAGTCCAACTGCCTAGGAATCAATTTTCTCGATGGTACAGCCTGAAATTTATAAGCAGTATTGGGTTGGGGATGATTCTCTAGTGCGAAGAAGTTACAATAGATCCTCATGGATCGCAGATCGCATAGGCAGGGCTATAGCGATCTGCCTTCTTTAAAAAAAAAAACAACATGAAAATTCATAGGCAGTTAACGAACCTATGATATTCGGTCGGATTATGTTAATTTAATATTAGTCGTGCTTTGTTGGCTCGGTTTGTATAGTATATTATCTAACGCAACCAAATTATCTTGGCCCGATATCTTCCTATAGATCAGTTTCTCTTGTCCGTATTCGAAATTCCGTGAGATTAGCGCAAATGGCTTGCTATTGAAACGTACGTGCGGAACGAATCCGTTCGGAAAAAAAAGAACGTGTGTGCCAGTTAACGGTGCGTCCACATTTGTATCATTTGCGCGATCAGATCTCCAATCAGATCACCGTCGCGATCATCCCGCCGTATCAAGTATACGTATCATAGTGTGGACGCCTATTAAATCATTCTGCCGATCATGCGTGTATTTGATACGACACGTATCAGATACGCGGTTAATAGCGATCGGGGCGTATCATGATACGCGTATCATTTTGACACGCTTCGATGATACGCCTCGGAGATCTGATCGCACAAATGATACAAATGTGGACGCACCGTAATATATTTTCTATTGATTCTATGCGTTGGAATTTCCGAATATGAAAAACGAATTCTAAAAACGTGTGAATACGACCGACCTAACTGAGAGCCGATAAATTAAGTTTCTAGTGCAGTTGATAACGCGAGTTATCAATAGCCGCGTTTGATATTTGTTTACATACCATACTACCAATACTGTAATATTAATAATATTATATCTATAACGCTGAAAACTTTGCAATATATTAGCTCTACTGTAGTCTACTACCTTTAAAATCCTGATCATTATGCGCTATTTTGTTGTAAAGCTTAATGGTTGGCACTTTCAGTTCAAACTAAATTACTGTACTCATTTCCAACCATAATATTAAATAAGAGTTGAAATAAAATGATAAAAATATATTTGTCCATTTATTTAATCCTATTAGCTGCTAAAAGCTTTATTGAAATTTACTTGCATAAAAACTATATTTAAATATTATATAAAACAAGGTACTTTTATCCTCTCAAAGCAAAATCCTTTGTAAGTACAACTTACAAGATAGAGATAAGCTACGATAACATGGCGCGCCCCTCCAAAATTCAAAACGTTTGAAGTGCGCGAAGTCTTGCACTAGTTAGTTGTCTTGGCTAGTTATGATTAGTTGACCAATAAATCTTGGTAATAAGTGATCCCACCAAAAACATAAAATATGTAAAAATTGAAAGCCAAGTTCCATACAAACATTATTCTTGTCTATGGACTTAGCCGTAAAAAGGATGGAGATCTAAATGAGTGCCAAGTTCCATGGAAAATCGAAATATGTATGTATAGGAACCAAATAACATTATAAACAAATAATAGAGTCTATTTCTTTGCTTTATTGAATATCTATAACAATTAATGTTATTTAAGTAATGTGTGATCGTAAACTAGATTAGATCTAACTTGGCCAGTTTTCATTACATCAGTCATTTCATAAAGTTATTGAACATTTTAATTCTGATGAAAACTAGCCAAGTAGAATCTAATCTAGTTTAAGATCTCAAATTATTTAAATAACATTAATTGTTATAGATATTCAATAAAGCAAAGAAATAGACTCTATTATTTGTTCATAATGTTATTTGGTTCCTATACATACATATTTCGATTTTCCATGGAAATTGGCACTCATTTAGATCTCCATCCTTTTTACGGCTAAGTCCATAGACAAGAATAATGTTTGTATGGAACTTGGCTTTCAATTTTTACATATTTTATGTTTTTGGTGGGATATCATTACTTTTTGTAAAGAAAACTTTCCGAGCAAGGGTAGACAGTAGACATCTTAATCTTCCCAGTTCAAACATACATAATGTTCGACTATATTCAACCACCACTGTGGTGGTGTGTTATTTCACCACTTCCCGACGAGTATCGGATATGCTATCCGCAACTTATCTGGCAGATACTTCATCTATCAGATAAATAATTTATCTGATAGATGAAGTTTCCACAATTATTGTGGATAGCCTATCTGAAACTTAACTGACAGATGCTTCATCTGTCAGATAAGTTGTAGATAGGCTATCTGAAACTAATCAGGAAGTGGGTAAATAGCCCCCAAGCCTTTTTGAGTTTCAGACGAATAAAACAAAGAAAATTCAAGCGAATGGAAAAAGCAGCTACCATCAGGAGGCATTGGAATAATACGGTATAACACAAGTGTATTTCCAACCATTAACTATAGGGTACAGCTTATTGTGCGGAAGTAAAGAAGCTATTATTATAGCTGTCTAACAGACAGACAGACGGACGGACAGACGGACAGACGTATTAAAAGAATTCTATGTCTATTCCCGGGACTCAAACTATATCTCCATACCAAAATATTTAAGAACAATCGGTACAAGCAATTTGGGCTTGAAGAGGTAACAGACAGACAGACATACTTCATAAAGTCACCTTCTATTAATTTCCTAAAGTTTTTTCACTTCACAAATAAATATTTACGGAGAGCTCCCATACAGTAAATGTGATTTTTTTGGCCTTTTTGGCTCAAAATCAATAATGGCAGCCGGTAATTGAAAATTTCAAAAAATCTTTAATTATATTTTTATTTTCATAATTTATAATAAAAGTAAAATAAAATAAATATTTAAGGGGGGTCTCCATACAAAAAACACAATTTTTGCCTAGTTTGGCTCTGTCCGACTCGCACTTGACCGATTTTTTTGTTTTCTGATTTTTCCTCACGCTTTCACACAATTGCCGAGCTGGATTCCAAATTTCGGCCTTCTAGGTCATCTGGAAGTGGGTTAGAATTTTGATCTATAGGTCAGTCAGTCAGTCAGTCAGTAATAAAAATGTAGATTTTCGGACGTAATATCTTAATAACCGTTTGAGCTGTGCTTATGAAATTTAGAGCATGTAGTTATCTCGCAAGTCTCATTATAAGAGCCAAATTTGAAACGTTTATGTCAAATAGTTTCGGAATTATGAGAGGGTCAAAAGTACCTGCAAATGGTTCGTGTAATATTACACACGGTGCTGCTCGCCATTCTGTTATGCTGGAACTTGGCTTGACACGCTACCGCGTGTCTAGACATGTGAAATATTACGAGTACTGGTTAATTGGTTGAATACTTACTACATACAAACTCTTTCATATGGATATGACTACACACATTGAAACAGTAATTTGGAGGGGCGCGTCATGTTTATTCTACTTACAATACAGTATATAGAGATAAAGTAATAAAATATATAATTCATCCATTATATAATTGAAGAAGTATGTCTGTATCTATGTCTGTTGCTTTTTCATACGTAAGCCGCTAAATAAATATTGTCGGGTTTGAAAATATTTTAAGTCGTGGAAAGAACATGAGAATTTGCGGAAAACATAACTTTTAAGTTTTAACCAACTTAAAATGGGGAGAAATTTCTTTTTAATTTAATTCAATTTATTTTTACTAGATGATCCCTGCAACTCCGTTGCGCCAAAACTCGTTTATCGCACTGGAACCGTACATTTTTACGGGAAAAAGGGGATTTTATCGGGGATTAAAAGTATCCTGTGTCCAGTGTCCTCTCCCGGTACTCAAACTATCTCCAGGACAAGATGTGACATACACACACACGTCTTTTCGCATTTACAATATTAGTATGGATTAGATAGATGACGCTTATCGTACGGGAACCATACATTTATCCGGGAACAAAAGTATCCAGTGTCCGGGAAAGGACACTGGTCCTTTCCCGGTACTCATCTCCCCCACCCCTCTAAGGGGCGCACAGTGTTTTAGAAATCCCCAAAATCGGACATGACTAAGTTAATGCAATGAGTCGATGGCGTCTTATATTTCAAATGCAAGAGTAGAACTCCCGTGTGCGCATTTTACTTAGTTTATGAGAAAATCAAATTTTAAATTGGTCATTTTTTGACTCCCTAAAAACGAAATTATTTTATTTAAATTAATTGCAAGGGTTTGTAAACTTGCTACCCAGCTGATTAGATTAATCATTAAGAGACACAATTATTTCATTCCTACAATAATTCAAGTAGTTCCTGAGATTTTAATGTTTTTAAATATTTAAACATTATTTTTTTTCTGCTTTCCTATATGATTTCCGCACATTCTGTCCATACTGAAAAATACTTTGATTTAGTATTTACACTACAATATTTTTATTTTTTCTGAATCGGGTCTCATACTAGAGATTTACGAATTTCTAATTTTTATTCGCGCCTTAAAAATTTTAAGAGCAAAGTTTCATCAAATACATTTTACTTAAATGAGTTGAATAAAAAAACATTTAAAATTTTAAAAAATCAAATAATTAGTCAAATATGTAATAATCACTCAAATAATAAATCAGTCAAATAATAAAACATTTTATTCTTCATCACCTTGGTCGTCAAAAATGCTGTCCTCCCGTGCCAACTGGAGGAAGGATGAAGTCGTTAATAATATTAACAAAGATTTTAGAAGTAAGAGATATGTTATGTGGGCGTGGCACATGTCGCCAAATTTAGCCCCTTCGGGCACTAGTTGTCAGTCACATGTAAATCGCTCCACGGCTTACACGTTGTACTTCGTTGTAAATTGTGAACTAAATGCCGACATGTGCAATAATTACGTGCAGTAATCGCAGCGAAACTTTAAGTAAAAAAAATTGCGGGTCACCTATCACAGCCCACTGTAATTTATACGACTTTTTAATTTAAAAATCAATTATTCTTCATGAAAAATATTCGCCGCTACACCGCCGTTTTCAGGCCGTTTGATGTTCCGTGAACTATCAAACTAAGGCACTAATGATGTAGTGTGATGCAGATTTTGGTATCGATATTTTTATCAACATTTTTTATGCGATTGCGTTATTATCTACACAGATATTATAAAGCTGAAGAGTTTGCTTGTTTGAACGCGCTAATCTCAGGAACTACTAGTACGATTTGAAATTTTAAAATATTCTTTCAGAATTAGATAGCTTCTTTTTATAAAGTAATAAAAGATTAAATCTTTTTTCGTCATTTCAGTATTTCAAATACTGATCTGAAAGTAACGGAAACGAATACCTACTGTATTTGTTTCCGTTACTTTTGAAGTTTACCTTACTTTGGTGGACGACTGGTGAAGATTGAATTGATCCTGCTTTTAAGCCAAAGGCTTCCCGCTTAAAACAAAGATTTGTGTGTATTAAGGCGACGCCTTGATAATTTGGCTGTAGCAATGTCGATTTTTCTCAGCAATGACTAAAGCTAAGAAATTAAAGTTCATTGTCAGTATTCATCATGTCTTTGTATTTGAATTACCCATAGCATAATACAATTGGTCAACTTTTATAACACAGAATAATCAATCAAAAAGACCTCTGTAAAAAAAGGGATTCCTATTTTGCTAACAGAGGAGAGTGATTTAAGCTTCGAAAACTTTGTACATAAATTGGTTCAAGTATACACTTTAATTTGCCCATAGCTTATATGAAATGTATTTATATGGTTTTTAAATTACGCGACAAAAACCATTTTGTCGCCACGCCCTTTCTATTTTTTGCTGTTCTATTGCTTGTTTTCTATGAGATCTATCTTGTTTCCGGCCTCGCATAGAAAACAAGCAATCTAAAACACATCCAACACGGTTTTTTACTTTAACGTGGCGTCACTTTAAGATGTTCCTCTTGGTTTTGTGTTGCATATATTCTATAATAAATGTATGAAAAAAATCGGCCAAGTACAAGTTGGTCTCGCGCACGAAGAGTTCCGTATCATAATAGAGCAAAAATGGGCGAAGAATGTGTTTTTTGCATGGATCCTTAATTATTTAGTTTATTTTAATTTGTTAAAGTATAAATACAACAGAGTATTTTGTGAACATTTCAAGTGCCTACCTGGTTGCCGTTATTGCTATCGAGCAAAAATAGCAAAAAATTACGTTTGTTGTATGGGAGCCTTATAATATTTATTATTTAATTTATTTTGTTTAAATATCTGTTATTATAGCGATAACAGACATACCGTACACAATCTGTGAAAATTTTTGCTACCTTGAGACAGACAGTAAGACATCGAAGTCTTAGAAATAGGGTCCTTTTTTACCTTTTGGGTACGGAATCTTAAAAATTATACAATAGGTATGCATGTTTATCTAAAGACTTTGATATAAAATAACTCAAAGGCCGAGGGTTTTGGAATCATTCATGATTACGAAAAACTTTTACTATGAGACCAACTCAATTCGGCAAAATATTCAGCTGTTTGGCAAAATTAAATAACTTAAAGACCGAAAGGGGTTGAAATCATTCATGATCACGAAAATCTTTTACTATGGGACCAACTCAATTCGGCAAAATAATCATCTGTTTGGCAAAAGCGTAACTAGGCAATTATTTCCTAGTTACGATTCCCATCGTAAAAGTTTATCGTAATTTATTTTGCCGAATTGAGTTGGTTCCATAGTAAAGGTTTTTCGTAATCATGGATGATTTCAACCCCTTTCGGCCTTTAAGTTGTTTTTGTTAGTCTCTGTAATATCATTTATCACTTTCATTCTTTTAATAGTATTTATATACGGTCTACCAAAATACATCGATATCGTCGTAATAATATGGTAATAATTAATCGACACCGTGGATAGACCGGACATCACTAGACCGTGTACCGTTGACACTATGCTGACAATGTATTGTCATTGAAGTTGGTGACATAGGTTTCCATATAAACGGCGCTACATAACACTTCTCCTTATTTTCCTGTTCTGAAAATATTAACGACACTATAAAATTATTATTATTATTTGAGTGATTAATATTTGACTTATTATTTTAAAAAATTAAATTATAAATGTTTTTTTTTATTTAACTGATTATTTAAAGAAAATAGTATTTGATGAAACTTTGCTCTTAACATTTTTAAGGTACGAATAAAAATTTGAAATTCGTAAATCTCTGGTATGAGACGCGATTCACAAAAAATAAAAATATTGTAGTGTACATACTATACCAAAATATTTTTCAGTGTGGACAGAAAAAATCATATAGGAAAGGAGAAAAAAATAAAGTCTAAATATTTAAAAATATTAAAATCTCAGGAACTACTTGAATTGTAAGAATGAAATTAAGTACCAAATTTGTGTCTCTTAAAGATCAATCTAATCAGCTGGGTAGCAAGTTTTAACCTTTAAGCAAGGGTTTGTAACCCTCGCAATTAATTTAAATAAAATAATTTCGTTTTTAGGGAGTCAAAAAATGACGAATTTAAAAATTGATTTTCTAAAAAACTAAGTAAAATGCGCACACGGGAGTTCTACTCTTGCATTTGAAATATAAGACGCTATCGACTCATTGCATTAACTTAGTCATGTCCGATTTTGGGGATTTCTAAAACACTGTGGGGCGCAAAGAGGGGGTCAGATTTTGTATCGAACTTTTTCTTTAATGGACTTACTTCATATTATTAACTGTTTTTCCAACTTAACATCTGCTGTATAAAAATCCCCCCCCCCCCCCTCTTAGGGGACAAAAGAGGGGGTAAGTTTTTGTATCAACTGATGAAGTAGAAATACTTTAAATGGCAAAACAACGTTTGCCGGGACAGCTAGTGTGATATACACACACACGCCTTTTCGTATTTATAATATTAGTATGGATTTAATTCATTATTTTCTCTTGAAAATTATATAACAAAGAAATACGAATTCGTGTTCGAGCACAAAGAAACACAGATCTATAATATTGGAACGTATGCAACGGCTAGGCCCGAGACTTATTTACTTTCGGTCCCAACCTGAACAAATAGTAATTTCCTTCAGCGATACGGTGCACTTGGATCTATAAGGTAAATCTCACAAGATTGCTTACATTGCTCTATTCTGAAAATGTACGAAGGAGATCAGAAAACAATTCTGTAAGGGTGGCGCAGTGGTGAGCGCGTTGGTAGCTCAAGGCAGAGGTCGAGGGTTCGAATCCCGCCGACGGAACAAAAAGTTTATAAAGTTCCTGCGTCATGGATGTATATTAAATATGTGTATCATATAATAAAATGTATCATATAATAAAAATCTTAATTAAATATATAGTATAAAAGTATTAATTATATATTTCCGTTGTCTGGTACCTGTAACACAAGCATCCTTTACGTACTTACCACGGGGCCAGACTGACGTGGTGTGAAGCGTCCATAGATATTTTAATATATAAAAGTCCTGTTTGATTCACACGAGCGTAATTTTGTGAGTCATGATTTGTATGAAAATATACGCGACCGAAACTCTGCGACTCACAACTCACAAATTACGCTCGTTTGGCTTCATCCTAATTTGGCAACTATATTTACAAATTATATGAGACATATTAATGTTTAAAAATATTTGTAATGACCGCAACCCCGTTGCGCCAAAAAAGATAAAATGTATCCTGTGTCTTTTCCCGAGTATCTCTATACGAATCAGCAAAATCGGTTCAGCAGTTTGGATATGAAGAGGTAGCAGACAGACAGACACACTTTCGCATTATCATAATATCATAATATTAGTATGGATAGTTGTCATATATATATATATATATATATATATATATATATATATATATATATATATATATATATGTAAAACTTTATCACGTGAAAAGCTTAAATAATATTTAGTGTAATTGTTTCAAAACTATTCAGTATTCAAAGGCCTAAAACAATTATTATTTGTGTGTGTTGGAGTCTACAACTTCATTAAGTATAAAACTAGCCTTAATTAAATTAATTTTTGATCCTTACTTATTAGCCTTAATTTAATTTGAAATCCTTAATAATATAAATGCAAAAGTATGTCTGTCTGTTACACGCACGCAACCTTGATGTAGTGTATTGATAAATAAAGATGGCCGCTTAAGAGCCCGGGCTACCCTCGAAATTCTCATACCTACGTAATACGAAAATCATTTTGTCATACGAAAATATTTAACATGTTTGAATTATTTTTCAGCTTAAAATAGTAATTACCTAGGTTCCTGTACAAAAATTAACTTCAAAATATTTCAACTCTAAAAAATATTTTTTAGTATTAAAATATTTTGTAGTAAATTTACTATTTATTCATATATTTTTTCGTGTTTTACTCTATTTTTTAACTTAACTACCAATCAGGGCGAGACTTGGACAAGATGGTCGCCAGACGTGAGTGCTGTCGCCCACTTGCTCCAGAGCCGCAGCCGATAGTAGAACTAGAGTGTGCAGATATACAGTATTCTGTGTTTAATTTACTCCTTCAACGATAATGTACCAATTGTACACTTGATATTGATATTTGATGGGTTAACCAGGATATTGCTATTTACCACTATCATAATTTATGCGCGCATGATGCCCACAACTCCGTTGCGCCAAAACTCGTTTATCGCGCGAGAACCTACATTTTCCAGGATAAAAAGTAGCCTTTATTCTTTCCCGGGACTCAAAGTATCCCCATACCAAATTTCAGCAAAATCGGTTCAGCGGTTTGGGCGTGAAGAGGTAACAGACAGACAGACAGACACACTTTCGCATTTATAATATTAGTATGGATATGGATTAATATCAGTGTTTATTGTTGTTTATTAACAACATTTGATTATAATATTACCATTATCACATTTCTAGATTGTACAAAAAGACAACAAAAAATCTATACCCATTGTTATAACTAAGCCTTTTTGATTTAATAAAACATTATTATAAGGCAGGCTTTGATTGGAAAACAAAAGACATTTCAATGCATTTTGTTATGAATAGACAAGCTTTCCATTCAACTTTAATTGAATAGGAAGGACATCCTCTTATCTGCTGGGAGATTCACAAGTGCGTTCTCAACGTTCATTAGCCTGTATCTGTGTCATTATGGCAGTGTAACTGTCGTACGTTTGTAGATTTCTATTTTACATTTTTCTATGAAGTAGTTTTGTTTTTCATTGTGCTATCAGATAAATCGATTCTTGTAGATACTACTACGTCATCTATTGGTCGGTTAGTCAATTCAATGTTAGTTATGATCTGTCGGCTGGGTTCGACTTAACGCGACCAATTAATATGCCGATGAATCAACTTCTCTGATAGTACAAAATAATTTTACCTCCGCTCTGAAAATTGGGTGCCTAAAAAAGCTAATTTAAAATACATTAGCCTCAATTTGAAAGGTTTTATAACACTATTAGTTTTCTTCATTAGCCAAATGTAATGAGGAAGTAGCTAAAAGATATTTATTAATAGAATAATTGGGAAAAACAGATGTGTGATAATACGCATACAATGCTTCTCAAACTTTTTCCATTGAAAGTGTAGAAGATACTAATTAATATCCTCATACGTTTTGTATGAGAAATTTGTATATTATTGTTATTTTTTTTTGATGAGATCAATTAATGTTAATATTCAGCTTTAGTCAAACATTAAATCAAGCTAATTTTTAAGGAATTAGCACAAATTAAGGTTACCTAGCCCCGACGACTCCACATGGGTCCTACATATCCCTTTCAGGATTCTAAAGGATCCTGTAACGGTTCTTTAGGGACCTAAAGCGCCACAGAGTTTGGGAACCGCGAATAAATGAAGATTTATGCGTAAGGAGATCACAGTGGGTAATAATTCACCACGAACCAGAAAGACCGAAACGCCGAGGGCTCACTAAACATTAACCACCGTGCTTACACAGCTAATATATCACTGGTACCTTCATATATTCGCTAGATTATCTAGTTATTAACATCACTCTACAATTAATAGTATAGAGGACAAACTAAGAGATAATTACATAATACGAGAAAATTATTAATTAATCTGCAATACTTAAAACGTTATTAGAATCTAAGGTGCATATTCTTAAAAGAAATGAAAATAATTTTCGCAGATTATGCATGCTTTTGTATCTTATCTGTAGTGCTCAAACCCTGTTCACAAACGTATAAGGTACGACTATATAGGAAGTATAGGAAGTATTAGTTATAAGAACTAAGCTACGCCCGCACGACAAATTATATTCAAACATCTCAATGCATTCAAATGAATTTAAGATCATTAATTGTGTTTTAAGTTTTGAATACTTACTATAAAATATTCGTAATAGACGCCTCTTACAATATTATTGAAAAAATTATAGGAACAATAATTTAAGTTGTATATTGCATGTTTTGTATAAATCATGTTTCTCTTGCCACAACATTTAACTTATATCGTTAACTAAAAGCCTTGCTAACTTTTATATACAACCATTATACTTAATGCTATTGCACTCAATAAAATAGTTCTCCGTACGTGTCCAATCTAAGGAAAGCGTACGAGGGGTGCTTGAATCGAGTTAAACAAATTGAAGCTGCGTTTACCTCCACGTCCACTGTTCAGTGGGATTTAAATTGTATAGAACGTCTTAACTTAATTGATTTTGTGATAGAAGAATTATTTATTTTAAAAGGGTGACAGACGTGCGATTAATATATAAGTACGCGGACTAATTATGGCTCGACGATCGCCTGTGTGTCAGCAAAGAGCCGCGAGCCGCGAGTCTGGGGATATGGTAAATGGTCATCCAGTGTGAGCGATTCTCGTGTGTCACCCAATCAAAATGTCGAGCCGAGTAAGTTCGCAAACTTAAAACCCGCTTGCTTTAAGTTCGTACGTCTATCAGGACTTTTACTAGTTGTTGCGCTAAAATTCGGTTATCATGCAGGAACCACACATTTTTCGCGGATTCAAAGTACCATAATATAAAAAAATCGTTTTAACAGTTTCAACGTGAGGAGGTTATTATTACAGACAGACACACATTCGCATTCATCATGGGTATAGTATTATCCCTAATAGTATTATAATTAAAACTCATTAGAGCAAATAATATCTTATCTTATATCTTTAAATATATATATATATATATACAGGGTGTAACAAAAATAAGTGATAATACTTTAGGGTGTGTACATGTTCCTTGTAGAGAGTTCACAAATTTTTTTTTTCACTTTTGTATGGGGAAACTCGTGACGCTCGGGCCCTTGCCCATACAAAAGTGAAAAAATTTTTCGTCTTTCAGCGCTGCTACTTTCACAGTGAACTCTCTACAAGGAACACGTACACACCCTAAAGTATTAATATCACTTATTTTTGTTACACCCTGTATAATTGGAATCTCGGAATCGGCTCCAACGATTTTCATGAAATTATAATAATTTAGTATATTATAGACTATAGAGGGTTTCGGGGGCGATAAATCGATCTAGCTAGGAATCATTTTTAGAAAATGTCATTTTATTCGTGTTTTATCGAATACCGAGCAAAGCTCGGTCAAATAGCTAGTAATTTTTTAATCAAGCAGATGATTAAAAAAATATATAATTTGCTCTAATGAGTTTTCAGAGCCTTTGCATCGATTTGCAGCTTGTGTGAGACGGGAGTGGCTGGCCGGAAACATATTTTTATTACCTATGTACTCATCTTATATTATGCCATACGTAAAGTAATTGTAGCATTATAAATATGAATTAAACGTAATGGATCAATTTCAACATTTACACTGGTGACTTACTATCAGCTCACGCGAACGATTCGACCTTTGAAATTTTATTAGCAGCTACCGCGTTGACCGTTGGATATAGTTCACGTGTGATTGGTCGTCGGTAAACTGATATACTTACGAGCTTACCTAAACTGTATATAATTCAAAATCGATGAGGAATTTTCGTTGTATTTATATTTTATTTACTTGGTTTCTAAAGGCCTGTATTCACTTTAATTAGTGCGAGTGCAGGTGAATAGTAATTACGAGAAAATATTGTTAAGGACTTATACAAATCAGTCACTGTCCAGTGTCCACACTTACTTTCTCCTAATCACTTCTCACTAATCAAAGTGAATACATGCCTGGGGATATGCCAAAATGTTTTCGTTTTCGCTTCGTTATAGAATCGCCGATGAAAATGTATGGAATTGACATAAGCGTTCATTTATATGACGTTGACGTTCGACTCGTCTTATGTCAATTCCATACATTTTCATCGGCGATTCTATAACGAAGCGAAAACGAAAACATTTTGGCACACCCTAAGCTCAGGGAGTCAGGCTATCATGTTACTATTCGATTGTCACATTTTGACAATGTGATAAAAAACAACACTCCAGGAGTACCGGCATTAGTGAAACCGAAATAGCAGGAGTAAGCAGTATAAAGATTTATTAACTGTAGTAATACCATTACTGTGCTGAAATCCAGCTAACAAACATCAGTACAATTAAGTTTTACGTACTTTTATTAGTATTTATTATTATATAACTATTATATAACTAGCTGTCCCGGCAAACGTTGCTTTGCCATAATTTAAAGTACTTCGCCCATAATATTATTTTATTGAAGTGACTAAATAAGTGTCGCCATGGCAACGTCGATCGCTATCCCGTCGCACAAACAATGGTCGCCGTCAGTCTCAGGTTGTAATAATTTACTATTATTTATTCAACAAATGCACTTATCAATGTATAAAGTACCCAGTAGCCGATTCTCAGACCTACTGAATATGCATATAAAATTTGGTAAAAATCAGTAAAGCCGTTTCGGAGGAGTTCGTGGACTAACATTGTGACATGAGAATTTTATATATAAGATATTAACTAAATAACTAGGAGGTAAGTGACCCAAGTTGTTTTGTCATTGCGCACAGGCTATTTGACATTATCTGTACTATCTGTACTATATAGTATTATAAAGAGGTAAACTTTGTTTGTTTGTTTGTTTAATTGTAATAAATAGGCTCAAAAACTACTGGACCGATTTTAAAAATTATTTCACCATTCGAAAGCTACATTATTTATGAGTAATAAAGGCTACTTTTTATTTTGAAAAATATAGGGTTCCGTAAGATATTTTGGTTTTTCTGACACAAGGTGAAAAAAATCAACCAGAAAAGTTATTTATTTTGCGTACGCTGCCTAAACTATAAAAGATAGAACCATACAATGTTCCAAGTAAATGTAGATTTTATAAATATCTACAAAAATGTCAGCGACACACTATACCTATCTACGTCACGTGAGGCACAACAACCATTTTTTTATTTAAAAATCTTGATTTTTTTTGGACTACATTTAAACGCATTTATTTTAATCATGCTGATAATCCTTATCAAAATAAATTATTTCATCACTAAGTACAGTTTGTGTAGATAGTATTTGGTCTTTGAATGATTAAAATTGGATGTTTGATTTAGAAGTTATGGCGAAATTAAAAATTGCGATTCACGCCCGTTTCGAAGTGGGCGCTACCAAGGCGGGGGTGCGCAGTAGCGAAGATTATGACCGGCCCTGCAGCTGGTGAATTAGCTCATATACCAAGAATACGTCCAATGATCCCTACTGATTTGCCTATAAGTACATACCCTTCAAAAGGATCCAATTTCCTGTAAAATTTCTTCTGCACTAACGATAAATAAATCCCAGGGCCAAACATTCAAATTAGTACGAATAGATTTACGAAAAGAATGTTTTACGCATGGGCATTGGGCAACTTTACATTGCCCTATCACGAGTCGGGGCTCCCAACGATCAGTATATTTTGTTACCTGAAAATAACCTAAAGTCAAATGTTGTTTATAGAGAAGCTCTATATTAATCGCTTTAGTTATTTATCCTAAAACAACGGGTTGCACTCCGGGACTACCGTCAGAAGTGAAAACTTATTATTAATTACATTTAAATATTCTCATCATTAACAACTTTAACATCCACAGAAAGACAATCTGTGCAGTCTGCGGATAATGACTGCGTTGTCGATGTTTCTGTGAATTGACCTGGAAATCATTTTGCTGACCGTGTCTTTCCTGGGTAGGCTTTTTGCAGCGGTAACCGACATCCACGCGGGCGAAGCCGCGGGCGACCGCTAGTAATTTATATTTCATTATTAGCTTGTCTTCCTATATTATCTTACAAGATGATGCCCGCAACTCCGTTGCGCTAAAATTAGTTTATCGCGCAGGAACCGTACATTTTTCCGGGATAAAAAATATCCTATGTCCTTTCCTGGGACTCAAGGTATCTCCAAGCCAAATTTTAGCAAAAACGGTTCAGAGGTTTGGGCGTGAAGAGGTAACAGACAGACAGACAGATAGACACACTTTGCATTTATAATATTATTAAGTAATATTAAGTAATTAAGTATGGATATGGATTGCACCCGGCTCTTAATAAGTATTTTCCAAAATTTAATTTAATTTTCAACAACATGGTAATAACTAAAATTTCTCAAGGGATTATGTCTGAAGTGTGCTTACTAAGTTTTACTTTGGACGCTGTTAGCACTTGAGAAAACTCATATTTTCTTAATATTCGCACTGTCTACTAAATACTTATTTTGAGCTTTCCAATGTTTGTTTACAAGTCCGGTCGGTCAGCCTTGCGTTAGTTGAAACGGCCTCATCTATTTCTTATTTCAAATAATAATTAATATCTATGATTTCAATCTACTATACGCATTATATGCTATAATTCCACAAACGTGGGCCTTTAGCCTGAAGTAATTAGGATAATCAGGGTTAAATAATAATTACGTAGGACGCATTCATTACCTTTACGTTTTAATCCGATTAAACCCAAGATAATCTCCATGATATCGGCTCGTTCGATCGTAAAATAAAAGTAATTAATTTTTCATCCCAATAATAATAAGTGGTTTCATGACAAAATTCGAGTGTACAATAATCCTGAGAGTAAATTTGGGCGGTCAAGTATGACAATGATCAACTGGATATTATTTAAATACTGTGTTTTTTAATAAAATAAGGGGCAAACGAGCAAACGCTTCACTTGATGGAAAGCAACTACCGTCGCCCATGGACACTCGCAACATCAGAAGAGCTGCAGATGCGTTGCCGGCGTTGTGTGACAAGTGGACCGGATAGACGCTGTCCTGCATGTTTTTTCTGAATCTGACTGGTTTGTGAATCAAAACCATCTGGGTTGCTATCCAAATACATTGCAAATCCATTCGGTTCAGCCGCTTAGAAGGAGTTAAGGGATATATGCACACGTAGTCAGTTGAATAATATCATAAACTAGACGTTCCGTGCGGCTTCACCCGCGTAAATTATTTCACAGACAAATTAGTCCACAAAAAATAGCCTATGACACTTTCCGTGGTCTACTTCTTATCTGTGTCAAATAACAGAAAAATTGCTCCAGTAGTTCGTGAGATAAGCCCTTTCAAATAATTTCCTTCCGCTTTCACATTTTCCTCTATTTCTTCGCCCTATTAGTTTTAGCGTGACAAAATATAGCCTATAGCCTTCCTCGATAAAAAGGCTATCTAACACAGAAATATTTTTTAAATCGGACCAGTAGTTCCTGAGATTAGCGCGTTCAAACAAACAAACAAACAAACTAACTAAAAAACTCTTCCGCTTTATAATATTAATATAGATAATTATAATAATAATAATAATCTTTATTTGCAAAAATATGGTCATTTAAGATGGTACAATTTTACAGTGTCTCACATATTTTGGTCGATTTTCTCGACATGCAAACATTAAAATATGAACATTAGTCAAGACTCAAGTTAGTAACATTAATTTCATAATAATCTTTACATTGTTATAATCATTACACCATTATTAATCGAATTTATAAGTAATTTAGTCATATAATATCGTATTGTATAACATGTCAATTCATAAAATCTTAAAATTAGCAATGCGTACAGTACAATTAAATTAATCGTCTAATTAAAAACTAACCATATAAGATGAAAGAGAAGAAGAAAAAAAGAAAAAAAAAAAAGATATTAAGAGCCCGGGTTACCCTCGAAATTCTCATACATACGTAATACCAAAATCACTTTCTCATACGAAAATATTTAACATGTTTGAGTTATTTTTCAGCTTAAATAGTAATTACCTAGGTTCCTGAACAAAAATTAACTTTAAAATATTTAAACACCAAAAAAAATTTTTTGTGTATAAATTTTTTTTAGTAAATTTAGTATTAAATATTTAAACACTAAAAAATAGAGTAAAACAGTAAAAAATATATAAATAAATATTAAATTTACTACAAAATATTTCAACTCTAAAAAATATTTTTTTGTATTAAAATATTTTGTAGTAAATTTACTATTTATTTATATATTTTTTCGTGTTTTACTCTATTTTTTAGGGTTTAAATATTTAGTAGTAAATTTAGTAAAAAAAATTTATACACAAAAAATTTTTTTTTTTGTGTTTAAATATTTTGAAGTTAATTTTTGTTCAGGAACTAGGTTCCTGTTAAATATTTTCGTACGACAAAATGATTTTAGTATTACGTATGTATGAGAATTTCGAGGGTAACCCGGGCTCTTAACATGTCAGTGTCATCTTTACAAATCTGTGCTTTACAAGGAGGTTACAAAAATCAAAATATTATGGCCTATTAGTTATTACATGGCACTGTATGGTATCTCCAAAAACAATATTTAATACGTAACACTAACACAATAAAACTTATAAAAACAGAACTACGCGGTAACTATATAAACCCAAAAACCATCGATGAGTAACTTTCATCAAAAAGCTTGTGAGTTGAGTGTGACCCTCAGGTAATCATTATTATCATTAGGTATCTGAAATCTGAATTGTTGCATACTAGCGAAAATTATACATGATTTGTCCGTGACTGTAGTTATATTTGTATGTTTTGATAAACTAAGATAATAATTAGTTTTCAATTTCCAGCACACCAAATGTCACAAATCACAATATACCAATCCTATTGGGAGTAACAATGCTGAATAGTTACATGATTCGCTTTAACATAACTCAACACTTCTACAGTACAATTAATAACTAAGTCCCAACTCCCAACTACCTAATACATTGCAGTCATGTAATCAAGTTATAAAATTGTTTACTAATTGATTAAAATAAAATAATATAAAAATGACAATCCAATAAAATTCTACTTAAATTAGTTGAATTTACAATTAAAATTATATAATTTACCAATGTCAAAGAATTTAAAATAACAGATTTATTTATATTGTAGTAGGAAATTCTAAAAATAGCAACAATCTAATTTTAACTTAATCAAAACCTTCTTTCATTTTGTCTATCTTCAAAATATTCTTTATTTGAATAAAAACATTTATCTAACAGCCAAGAAAACAAATTATTTTTAAATTTATTGTAGGATGTTATATTTTTTATATTATTTTGTAGCTTATTATATAGAAATAGATATTGGTTTTTTCTAACAAAGAGACAGATTTCAAATATATACTGGCACGGTAAGGGAAGAATTTTCAGGTTTTTAAATAGTGGTTTACAATGTTCCAAGTAGTCAGCTCCAGCTATAGCCCTTATGCATCTTTTTTGAACGTAATATAATATTAATATAATAATATTAACCCGTATCTTAAAATAGACGCAACCTATCCATGGTATGCCATTAGTGCTGATTTAACAGATGCTATATTTCTAATTCTTCTCAAGGCAAAAATAAATCGATTTAATTTATTACACACATAATCAACATGGTCTTTCCACTTCATATCATTGTCAATTGTAAAACCTAGAAAGTTTGTTGTTGTTACGCATTTTATAGGATCCGATTCATTGTCATTGTCATCAATTTTTTTATTAAATTTAATAATTTTTGTCTTATCTAAATTAATTTTCAAATTATTCTTGTTTAGCTAATTTATTATATTATTCAATTCAATTTTAATATCATGATTTCATTGTCTTTTTTTACATTTAATTATTAATGTCGTATCATCAGCAAACATAATACATTCATGCTTTGTTGATTGCGGCAAGTCGTTAATATACAATAAAAATAGGATATGACCGAGTATACTGCCCTATGGAACTCCGATAGTATTCAACTTGAATTGCGACTTTTTACTCTTTTGTTGGATATATTAGTTATTTCCGTACACTGTGTCCTATTTTCTAAGCAAGATTTAAACCAATTGTTAGCATTTCCTCTGATACCACATTTATCTAATTTATTGAGTAGTATTTTATGTTCCACAAAATCGAATGCCTTACTCATATCCAAGAAAACTGTGGCGGCTTCTAGACCTTTGTCAATAGCCTCACCGATTTGCTTAATTAGAGAGAAACATGCTAGGGTGGTAGAGCTCCCTTTTATAAATCCAAATTGTTGCTTAGTCAATATATTATTGGTGCTAAGGTAACTCATTAATTTAGTTTTTAAATTAAAATACCGGCTATATTCTGGTGAAAGATGGTTAATTGATTATTATTTGATTTCATAAAAAAATTCCTACTTTGTCAATTTTTTGAGTAACGTTTAACGGTTGAAAATAATTTGTAATTTTATTATGAACATTGTTGTTATTATTTTTTGTTATTATAAGTTATTAATTCTATTGGTTTCTTTATATCATTAACTAGTTTATCTATAACGATTTCCTTTTTCTTGTTAGTAAATTTCTATGTCATATCGTAATCATTTTTTCCTATTTCTATATTAATTTTGTTGCTTATCTCTTTTAGATATATTTTAGAGTCCTTCATAAAACCTGGTTTAATAGGAAGTATTTTTATATCCGTAAATTTTTCATAGGACTCTTTTATTTTTCTATTTGTATCACTTATATTAAAATATTTACTGTATGTAACTGGCACGATTAACACGTTTGTATTAGCTAACTTTGGTAATATTGAATTCAAGTTTTGTATAATATTGTCACCATTAATGTCATTTGCTCGTATCGATGATCATCATTTATAGTTTTGTTATTTATCTCACCTATTATGTTGTTACTTTTAGCATTCGGTTTTATGGTAGCCATAACGTTATACTTATCATTCCATTTGTTATGTTTGTTTTGCCTATCGTCTGCTATTATTGCTCCTAACCCTTTTAATTGTTGATCGCCAAAAATACAAATACTTGGTTTTGTATTGCTTTCATCTACGATGTTTTGTCTATTATCTACCTTTTGGATACTATGCCTGTATTTGTTACAGAAATGAAAGTGTTCAATGTTTGTATATGTACAAACATTGAACACTTTCATGATATTAGTCAAATATTGTATATGAGATAAATTATGATTCAATCTTAAATTAGAGTCAATGAATTTACAATAGCTATATTTTTTTATTAAGAGTTTAATATTATGGTTGAGCAGTTTAGTGTTAAGGAAACGATTATGCTTTATACCTATAGCAAATACTTGACAATTACTTAATCTAGATAATGTATTACAAAGTTCGGAAAATAGTAGATATGGATTATTGTCATTAGAACCCACTCCAATAACTACGATGCTTACATTCGTTATGGAACAATGATGTGAATGATCTAAGTAATTCAATATGTGCGAACCTGTCGCTGACGGTTTAATATATCCTTCGACTCTATATGTATCTGATAAATCTTTATTTCTGTTAATTTCATAGTGAACATTTATTGATAAATTACGGATTTGTTGATCGCCTATAATAATATATATGAACTTCTTTTTATTATTAAGTGGTGAACATATTTTACTATCGTAGTAATTCTCAGAAATATATGAAGAGGCGGATGTTGAAGTGACGTTGATTTTCTGTCTGGTATGATCTTTAAGAGTTCCATTTTGGTATGTAATCAAACTGTTATCTAAATAATGATTATCTTCAATTGTGATATTATTATTGTCTTCAATTTTTCGGTGACTATTATGCATTGAGCGCCTATTTTTCTTTCTAGTCGTACTAATTTGTTTCTTCTGTGACGTTTTAGGACTGGAACATATATCTTTTAGAGCATTTAAGTACTGATTTTGACGATTTATAATTTTTTTAAGTCAATATTCTCTAAAATAACGTTATCTAATTAATAACGTGTACTATTCAATTGTGCATTTAACTCCATTATTTCAGTTTTTAATTCAACTACATAGCTGTTAGTCAGTCCAGTGGAGAGATCAAAACTTTTAGCTTGAATATCCGGATCTGATGAGTTTAATGATAAATGTTCTGAGTCTGTAGACAAATATTTTATAGTGACATTTAATTAGAAAGAAAATTTACTAGCGGAGCAATGTTTATCGTGTGATTGACAGCTGTCACTCCTAAAGTAAAGATAAAGTTTTAAACAGTACAACTAGTTTAAGCTTCAAACAGCCAATTAATTAAAATTAAGCTAGCGTAGTAAAGTTCTTGATATATTTTTTTGCTCTGAACTCCATGACATGAAAGCTGATATTGTTGCCGAGCGCGTCACCCCTTTATCGAGAGTATTGAAAATTCCTTTTGTGTGTGCTCACATTGTTCACACGTGCGTCTATAGAGCCATTCAAATTAATATAATATACACACACGCTAACATACCATAGGGAACGTGCAGGAAGTATGGGTAGTGAATAAATCTAATAGTTATATTATGGCTGGTTTTAGAGTCACGCTGACTGCGCGCGCACTCGGCGCTGATGGCCCGAGATGTATGAAATTGTAGGAAGCGTTTTTGAATAACGCGTAGCGGTCATCGCTGATATTTCATACATTTCGGTGTCGGCGCCGACGGTCAGCGAGCGTCAGCGTGACTCTAAGGCTGGTTTTAGAGTCACGCTGACCATCGGCGCTGACAGCTCAGCGCGTAGCTTGTCAGCGCTGAGGTTCAGCGCGAGACGTTTCAGTATCGTGCTGATCGCTTTGGAGTACAGACGCACAAAAATGCAAAAGGCTTCACGCTGACGGCGTCCACTCGGCTCGACACTAGAACGCTCACTGAAGACAGAGGCGCGCGAGCGGCGGTGAGCGCTGACGAGCGACGCGTACGCGGTCAGCGTGACTCTAAAACTTATTCCAATTACCCCGGTATTGCTAGAGTCAATTTACTATCTCACTTTTTGCCATCAGATTCTGGTAGACCTATAGTATAGATTCCGAATGTAAAAAAAAACGTACTGGAACTTAATGACACTGAACAGAGTGGACACAAAATAAAATAGCACACATTGAAAAAAATCTACGTCTTTTAAACAAAAGACGTAGAGTTTTCTACGAAAACGAAATTTCGAGCAATAGTCAACATTTGTTATAACTTATAACAATATCACTAATAAAACATAATATAATCGTGTTAAAATACGGTTTTCCAATTCTTGAAACGATTTTATTCCATTGGGATTATATTGATTGGCACGATACTAAATAAATATTACTCGTGTTATAATTTATTTCCCAATAAAACGAAGTTTATCGAATTCCCCGCTTTACTGCGGTGTTCTTGGAATAATGTTTTGCTTTATTTTAATATTATTACCTATAAAGTTTCCAACCCCAGAAGTTACAAGAAAAATTGTATGTTTTTAGCGGTTATTTAATAGGGAATATTTAATTATTTATTATATAGGAATATTCTCGCAAAGGTTGGAGCAGAGGGTGGTACAAGCACTTACAGTAAGCCGACTAAAATCCAACATGTTGCACACGTCATATCAGAATATTAACAGAAACGTTGTCAATATTCTGATATGGCTTGTGCAACATGCTGGAAACGTCGAACAAAACTTTTTGCTTACTGTCTATTCTGGTGCTCCCGTCTAACATGAAAACATTTCAGTACTTACATTAATAGGGTATCTATATATTTTCCGGAACTTACACAGAAATTAGGAAGACAATATAGAAAAAAAGAATATGAGTAATGGAGCCTGCGAAAAATGTTGCAAATGACTAAATCCGCGTTCAGTTGATAAGGTGTCTAATTTCAACATAGATTTCATATATTTTTTTTCGATTTTAGATATTTTCTGAAAGAATATAGACGTATCCCATCTTGCTGCACTGTTTCAAAAATTATAGTAAGCTGGTATCCACACTACTATTATAAATGCGAATGTGTGTCTGTCTGTTTGTTACCTCTTTGAGCCTGAACCGCTGAACCGATTTTGCTAAAATTAGGTATGGGGATACTTTGAGCACTGGGAAAGAACATAGGATGCTTTTTGATACGGAATAATGTACCATTGCGTGCGTCATCTATTTGCACATACGTTTTAAGCCGATATTGGTCAAATCAGGGGTAAATAAGAGAGATTAGAGAGAAAATTGTGGAGAGAGAAGAGATTAAGGTCGAGCTTAGATGTGGTTTCTCAAATGCGACTTAAGACCAAGACATAAGACGAGTCTTAAGCCCATAACATGCCCGCGCTTATTGTAAATTGAATTTGAATTCTGTACATTAATATTCTAGCTAGTGAGGTACTTATAATTGCGCTTTTTGAAGAGATTATACGTATAAAACAATAACTGTATGTATATAATATCCAAAAGAGTTTAAAGATTCCATTCGAATTAACATACAATACATACATTGCAAGTTAAATAAAAGCTTTTAAAATAAAAGTTACATTTCGCTGTCTGCCGTATATTAATATTAAGCTTAGATTTTTTTTCTTAGAGAACAATATTTATCAATCATCACATAGTTCTAGTAAAGGAAGGTAGATAGACGGATAGATATTTTAAAATAACGAAGGACGTAAGCACATGAAATTGTTATTTTTTTAGGGTTCCGTACCCAAAGTGTAAAAATGGGACCCTATTACTAAGATTTCGTTGTCTGTCCGTCTGTCTGTCCGTCTGTCTGTCCGTCTGTCTGTCTCCAGGCTGTATCTCAAGAACCGCTATAGCTAGACTTCTGAAATTTTTACAGATTGTGTATATCTGTTACCGCTATAACAATAAATACTAAAAATAAAATAAAATAAATATTTACGGGGGCTCCCATACAACAAACGTGATTTTTTCGGTCTTTTTCGCTCTATATCAATAATGGCAAGAGGTAGGCAATTGAATTTTTCACACATTATTTCGTTAAATGTGTACTTTAATATTTATTTATAATATTAAAATAAAATACAAATTCCAGGGGGCTCCCTCAGAACAGGAAAATCTAAAATCTGTGGGGGCTCCCATACAAAAAACACAATTTTTTGCCTATTTTTGCTCTGTATCGGTACGGAACACTTCGTGCGCGAGTCCGACTCGCACTTGGCCGATTTTAATTTATAATTTATGTAAAAGGAAATGATAAAGTGGACATTTCACAAAAAAGCTTTTAATAATTCAGATCGCAAGTAAATTTATTGTTATTTAAATGTTTTTTTAATAAAAAAGTGATAAAATTCACGTATAAAGTCAAGTCTTCCCGATTCCGCACATCCGCCCGTCCTGAGCCTATCCGCCCTACCCGTATCCGGAAGCCACGTAGACATAAAACTTCGTATCCGGACTCGTGGGTACGCTTAGAAAATTTTAATTAATCGCTTGCTATACCCATAGGGCATACGATATCTGAATGGATCTACAATTTATTTATCCTTACTAATATTATAAGTGCGAAAATTTCTGTATGTCTTATCTTTTCACATCATTTGGTAATTGGTATGGAGATACTTTGCGAGACGGGAAAAAACATATATTATTGCTTGGGATAGATATTATTGCTCCATAAAAATGTAAGGTTTCACAACTATTAAGTTAGCAAACGATCAAATTTGTTTTACAAACATGTTTGACGTAATTTACGTTTTCGTCAAACAACAGCGCAGACGAACAAACGTGCATCAAAAAAGTTTGTCAGACAATTAGCTAGAATCGGTTTGAGTTCATGTCACTTATCATGACATCTTGTTTGACAAATACAGCGAAACACGTTCAAACACGTTTGTCAAACGCTACGCCCGCGCCAGTGAAAATTTTCTTAAAACACGTCAAACACCTAGTTTGTTTGACAAACGCTTCAAACAAAGCTGTACACTATCTGTATAAAATTTGACAAACAATTTGATAGTTTGCGGGGTACTTAAGGATGAAGCTAAACGAGCGTAATTTGTGAGTTGTGAGTCACAAAATTTCGGCTGGCAGAAATTCTGCTACATTCTGTTTCATACAAAAGTCTTATTTGATTCACACGAGCGTAATTTTGTGAGTCATGATTTGTATCAAAAGATATTTACGCGACCGAAATTCTGCGACTCACAAATTACGCTCAATTTGGCTTCACCCTAAACAATAATATGAGTTGCGAACGTCATCGAGGACACAAATAAATGGATGAGATAACATAACTTGTAATTTTTGCACGGCATAAAATTTTTCTTGGACTATCAACTTTTTTGAGTTACAGTCATTTTAATTGCATAAAACTCTTCAATTTTACCGAGGTGAAATATGTTCTCTTGTGAAGTAACGAAGTGAAATTCATTTCCATGGTATTAAAACTGTTTAAAAAGTAGTCTCCGGAGTTTCGGCTTCGGCTTAGACCTAAATTACCTATTTACTTATTAATTTTACAGGTTTGACCAAAAGCAGCCGAAGTGAAAAATAGGTGTAGAAAGTGAACGAAAGTGTTTCCCGAAATGTTATCTATATCAAATTGTAGGTATGTATACCTTTTTTTCATTTCTAAGTTAATATAATTAATATTCATTAAAGCTTTTTTATACTTAAATAAAAAAATAAATTGTAATAGATCTGTAATATATTATTTTGCTACAGATTTGAATTTTTTATCATCAGTTTTAACTTTATCCTAAGGTTATAGTAATAACCGATTTATAAGCCGAAACCGGCTTCGGCCAAAACTCGACCTTCAGTCGGCCACTGTTAAAAATTTACTAGCGCAGCACTGTGTCTGAACTAAATGAAACAGAGTACTTAGCGGTATTCAAAAGTTTATATCAGGGTTGGGGCTGCGGGCAGAATACTAATAAACTAGCCAGAATACATAAAATTTTCCCATTAAATACGTGAGTCAGTTTTTACGCAATGAACTCAGAATGAATTATGAATTCAGAATGGGATGAAAAGTCCGGAAAATAAATATTTTTGAACCGAATACTTTTACGACATAAATAGTTTTAATGGCTTTTGTCCATGGCTCTACCTTTATTTCAGGATAAAAAGTTGCCTATGTTGATCCAGAGCTTGACCGTGGCTTTTGCGGTGAGAATGTAACCATGTATCGATCCTTATAAGCTTTCTACAGTTCAATTTTTCAGTACTTTGTTTAATACAATATGCCATAAATTAGCAGACTTTCCCTTCGCATGTTTGGCGGTATTTCATGTCTCAAAACAATCACCACATCTCATTGCAAAGTAAACTAACCCTAATAATAGTAGAATAACGCTATTTTCATTTTCATTTAGCTTATACCACAGGAAAGTCCATAGCAACATCCGGACTTGACACACCTGATATGAGTTAATGCGTCCTCGTTAGATGGCGGCGTTTTTACATCGAGGGTGCGAGGGAGAGGGGAGAGTAAAAGAGAGACAAAAGGGATCATTTATAACAAAACAAAGGTATCTGACAATGACATATAAAGGTATTTATTAAGAGCGCGTATATTTTTTCCTATCGTAGCGGGGATTACGGGGCTGTTGCCAGGGTTATGACGTTTAATTAAAGACCTGTCATATTTGGGTGATTCACATACAAAATATATTTAATGTTATTATTAAGTACCTTAAAAAATAAACACAAATGATTATATTTTTACCCGATGTATACTTCTGTACGTTTGTCACGAAAATTATTTCAAAATATAATATAGGAATTGTAAAAAAAACTTTTATTATTTGATTTTCTAAAACGCATTAAAATAAATTATTAGCAAATATATTATTATGTATTCTCCTTACACTACACTCTCCTGTCCACAGTGCAGTATTATGAGTATACTATAGACTACAGACCACAGTGTATATAGTGCATAATACGACCTCTGTGGCTTAGTGGTGAGCGCGTTGGTAGCTCAAGCCGGGGGTCGCGGGTTCGAATCCCGCCGACGGAACATAAATTTTCAATGTTCCCGGGTCTGGATGTGTATTAAATATGTGTATCATATAATAAAAATCTTAAATATATGTATAGTATAAAAGTATTAAATATATTTCCGTTGTCTGGTACCTGTAACACAAGTCCTTTAGGTACTTAGCACGGGGCCAGACTGACGTGGTGTGTAGCGTCCATAAATATTTATTTATTTATTTATTTAATATTATCTTGCTATCAAAACTAAACACACAATTTTATCAACATCGCTTCAGCTGTTTAAGGAAGAAGTAATTAGTAATTACCTATAGACTAATCTAAAATGCGACATGTGTCTATCTAATGAATAAAATACAGAATTCCTTCATCCTTATAGGGCTAAAGCGATTTTGGTCTTAATTGATATAGGAATCATTGGCATAGAGTTCTGGATACGAAGGTTAGCTTTAACACGTAAAAAGAACAAAATACCATAGCGGCAGTTGTTAACTTAATATCTTATATATAAAATTCTCGTGTCACAATGTTAGTCCACGAACTCCTCCGAAACGGCTTTACTGATTTTTACCAAATTTTATATGCATATTCAGTAGGTCTGAGTATCGGCTACTGGGTACTTTATATATTGATAAGTGAATTTGTTGAATAAATAATAGTAAATTATTACAACCTGAGACTGACGGCGGTCGTCGACCATTCTTTGTGCGACGGGATAGTGATCGACGTTGCCATGGTGACATACTTATTTAGTCATTTCAATAAAATAATATGGCAAATATATCATGGCAAAGCAACGTTTGCCGGGACAGCTAGTTCTCTATAATAATAGAGAAAATTATTACCTGTGTTCGATCCCTTCCAAATATATACCTATCCAATTGTATCGGATTTTCGGGGATTTTTGTGTTTCCCCGGGATTCCCCGGGATTTATCGGCATTGTACCGGGCCATACATCACACCGCCCAATTACCGTCCGCATGTGTCACCGTCATGGGAACAAGCGCCGCCATTATTGGCCCATTGATTTCAATATTTCAATGAATAATAATGTAGCCGTATTAATTTTGGAAAAAGTGTATATTTTACGGAAGCGAAATTTATTATTGTCGATTAATGTACGCGCTTCAAATATTTTATTAATAAATAGATGACCGTTTATTGAGCTTTATTGTACAAAACATTTTTCACCGATAAAACTATTATGTGTTCCTGAAACTCGTAATAATATTATTATGTTTTTCATGATTCATTAAAATCAGTTGAGACAGGTCCTCTTTTTCGTTTTTATTAATGTTAAGCAAGGATGTGCTCGATCGCTCGTAACAAAATATTTTTCTTCAGAAGGCACATTATACCTATTTTCTTTATATTACGAGTTCAAACATACAAATTCACCGTGAGATGACGAAACAAGTATAACATATTGTAATAACATACTGGTTATTTTCAAGGAAGGAAAACATCGTTTCTGTTCCGAAGTCAAAGATAATAAAACAGATATTACGTAAGTATCAGAATGAAAAATATGAATATTCTGCTTCGCTGAGCATAAAATTATAGAAGCTGATAGCATCATCTCAGTGGAATCTTGCCAAGCGTAATTGACTCGAGCAGCTTCACGCTCAAGCTAAATGCTATAATCTAATTACTGCTAATGCTTCGCTTTAGCTTTTCACACGAATAATAAGGATTACAACTATACAGATGTAGTAGGGGAACAAAATTACTAGCAGATTAGTGGCTTTAGCAAATAAACGATAGAAAACTTTTGGGTTCTAATTAAAATCCGTCAAAAGTATAAGACGGTTCCACCTTTAAACCCGTAAAAGTATATTAAGATCCTAATAGAATGGTTTTCCTAAGATCGAAACCTCCCAAACGTGGTCGCAGCCTGAAATGTTGAGGTTTCCACCCTCAAAAAACCTGGGATCGATGTTCGATGTTCATGCTGCCTCATACTGCTAACAGATACAGACATTCTCTTTTTAGGGTTCCGTAGCCAAATGACAAAAAAACGGAACCCTTATAGATTCGTCATGTCTGTCTGTCTGTCCGTCCGTATATTGTCACAGCCACTTTTCTCCGAAACTATAGGAGCTATACTATTGAAACTTGGTAAGTACATGTAGTCTGTGAACCGCATTAGGATTTTGATACAAAACTGGAAAAAATATTAAAAATATTAGGCGTCCCCCATACCTATGGGGGACGCCTAATATTTTTAATATTTTTTGTTGTACCTACAACAGAAACAAAAAACAATTTTTTTTATCTAACCTACGCGTGTGTGGTATCTGTGGATAGGTCTTTAAAAATCATATTGAGGTTTTTAATATAATTTTTTTCTAACTAGACGCCGTAGCCAAAGTCGCTTTCGTTAAAAACGATGACGAAATTCGTTATCATAATGTATGGGATTTGACATTAGTCTTCGAAAGCGAAATGTCATTTAGCGATGACTTATGACAAACCGCATTTTGATAATGAATAGTTTGCGAGAGAGACTCTTCCAAAGTGGTAAAATGTGTCCCCCCCCCCCCCCCCCCTCTAACTGCTGCGGAACCCATGGGCGAGTCTAACTCGCAATTGGCTGGTTTTTTGTCCGCATATATATCAATATCTTATATATAAAATTCTCGTGTCACAATGTTAGTCCACGAACTCCTGCGAAATGGCTTTATTGATTTTTACCAAATTTTATATGCATATTCATTAGGTCTGAGAATCGGCTACTCGGTACTTTATATATTGATAAGTGCGTTTGTTGAATAAATAATAGTAAATCATTACAACCTGAGACTGACGGCGACCATTGTTTGTGCGACGGGATAGCGATCGACGTTGCCATGGTGACATACTTATTTAGTCACTTCAATAAAATAATATGGCAAATATATTATGGCAAAGCAACGTTTGCCGGGACAGCTAGTCTTATATTTAAAATTCTCGTGTCACAATGTTAGTCCACGAACTCCTCCGAAACGGCTTTACTGATTTTTACCAAATTTTATATCCATATTTAGTAGGTCTGAGAATCGGCTACTCGCTACTTTATATATTGATAACTGCATTTGTTGAATAAATAATAGTAAATCATTACAACCTGAGACTGACGGCGACCATTGTTTGTGCGACGGGATAGCGATCGACGTTGCCATGGTGACATACTTATTTAGTCACTTCAATTAAATAATATGGCAAATATATTATGGCAAAGCTACGTTTGCCGGGACAGCTAGTTATAATATATCATCAATCAATCAAATATCGATTTGATTGATGTTTTATAACTACTAGGGGAATCAAAAGTACAGTAATAGTGGAGGCATTGAAGATTTTCACCTCCGATTTCGTTAAACCTTCATCGATTTTCATGAAAATTGGTAAGTAGGTGGAGGATACCCTAAGAAACAAAAGTGACATAGTGCCAACTTGCGCTTTTGCCCTGGGAGTGGATGCCGACCCTTCTCGGGGGGTGAATTTTTTAAAATAAAAATAACCCCAGGAATCAATAGATAGACACACAAATTCTAAGCAAATTTGTGATATAAAGTTTTTTGAATAAATTAATACTTTCGGAGTTATCAAAGATCAAAGATCATGTTTTTGCGTGAGAAATATACTTGCCTTAATGCGGTTTTTCATAATTAACTAAGAAACTATAGTTTTTTTCGAAAAATGTGTAATTATCAAAATTAAGACCAATAAAAAAACAGACTAATGTCTATTATAAAATGCCTTCCTATATTCATTCAAAGTGTGGTATAGGTGATTAAATATATATTTTCTTTCGGCGAGTACCTAAGTCTAAGCTTTCAAACTTAAATAACGGTAAACCGATGCATTTTATGACATATACTTCTTTGAAACTTTTTAAAGCGCTTAAAAATACCTTTCCAATAAGCATTGTAAAAAGTTAAAAGCATCAAAATTGAACAAGTTGTGATAAAAATAAGATGACACTATCAATTTTTTTTTGGAAAATTCGAAAAATAAAACGTTGACCATTTCTACAATAATTAAAATTTATAGTTATCCCGACAGACTTTTCTTTATTTTAGCATAAGTAATGACCTCAAAATTTTTTCTTGGTGTAGAATGCTTAGTTTTGAAAAACAGAATGATTTAGTAAAATCGAAATCATTCAAATTTTCGTAAATATCATTTTGTTTTGAACATAACTTCAAAAACATTGAAACTTCGTAAAAATTATAAAGAACGAAATTTGTGTCCACTTTTCAACAAATCTTTTGATTTTCTTTTGATTTTTATATGATGAAAAACAACGAAGATAGAGAGCCTAACTTTTACTGCAAGAACCATGAAATCGGGACCTTTTAACCCTAATTTTTTTAAAAGCCAAGGGCTTTAAAACGTATAGTTCAAGTTGATCTTAAAGCTCTTCAAATTACCTTTAAAATGGTTTTAAAATTAACAGAGCTATTGTGATAAAACAAAAATATTTTTTTTGAAAACAATTTTAAAGCAGAGATTTGGGATACAAATATTGTAGAAAAACCTGTCAATAGGTACATCTATACTAATATTATAAATGCGAAAGTGTTTTTGTCTATCCCTACCTCCTAACACCCAAACGGTTCAACCGATTTTTCTGAAATTTAGTATGAAAATACTTTGAGTCTTGGGAATGGATATGGACATAGGATACTTTTTATCCCGGAAAAATGTACGGTTCCAGCGTGATTGCAGGCGTCATATAGTCCTTACTAAATATACGTTAATCTTTTAAAGTCTTTCAATATTCAGAGAGTAAACAAAACGGTAAATGTTGACTCGATAAGAGAGGGGCTTTTTGTAATGATGTGCGTCTATTAAATATTTCAGTCTAGCAGATTCAGCCTTTGCGTAAATTTTTTGCACAGAGGGTAGTTTGAAATCGTTGTTTGAATATTTTGGATTAAATAATATCAATGTTTGAAATATATTAATAAAATTTATCTTAACTATGAAAAAATATTCGAACTCATTAAAGCTGATAAAATAAAAACTTAAAGCTTATTTTTTAGACATTAGGTGAAAACATTTCGTAAAAAAAACTAAATAAGAAATTAATACTAACTAAATAAACTGAAAAAATCGGCCAAGTGCGAGTCGGACTCGCGCACGAAGGGTTCCGTACCGTTATAGAGCGAAAATAAGGAAAATTTGTATTTTTTGTATGGGAGACCCCCTTAATTATTTATTTTATTTTAATTTTATAATTGAATATTAAAGTACACATATAAATGAGGGTTTTGTGAAAATTTCAAGTGTCTATATGTTGCTATTATGAATCATGAGCCAAAAATACCAAAAATAATAACGTTTGTTGTATGGGAGCCCCCCTTAAATATTAACTTTATTTTGTTTTTAGTATTTGTTGTTATAGCGGCACCAGAAATACATAATCTGTGTAAAATTCAGAAGTCTAGCTACAGCGGTTCTTGAGTTACAGCCTGGAGACAGACAGACAGACGGACAGACAGACGGACAGACAGATGGATAGACAGACGGACAGACAGACGGACAGACAGACGGACAGACAGACGGACAGACATCGAAGTCTCAGTAATAGGGTCCCGTTTTTACCCTTTGGGTACGGAACCCTAAAAATTGGGTTCAAAAACATAAACCTATTAAGTTTTTGAACCCAATTTTTACCGTGATTCCGCAATAAAGGGGTACTTTTAGGGGTTTATATTTCAATGTTATCCAAAAATTATATCATAAACATTAAACAAACTGTTTATACAATGTAAATATGCGATTTTAAAGTTCAGAAATACAAAAAGTATTTTTCACGATTAAAGGGATGGTTGCCATAAGAGTTGAAAAATTAATTAAATAATCATAAAATATCATGAAAAAAAAAAAACATTAAAATATTTATTTTATCGAATTAAACCCAATTTGTTGAGCCAGAATGGTTAAATCTGCATTTTTTCTATTTTCAACAAAAGGGGTGGATTTCACCCCTAAAATAAAAAAAGCGCAATACGAGCGTATGTCACTTTTAAAGTAGAGGGTTTAATGTAATTAATCCCAAATTTTCATCCAAATCGATGGAGGTTCAACGAAATCGGAGGTTGCACCTGATTTTTGCCTTCATTTACTGTACTATAAGTTTAACCCATAAATCCCCAAGCGGCACCCGGCTGCCGCATAACAATTGAAAATATATTGTGTCTGCGATTCCTACGATCGAGGTGAGGTAGTAAGATGAAATTACATTTCGAACTTAATTTTTGCGTAGTAGTAGTTATTATTGGACTAATATAATTATCGTGCTCTGAATGTTTCATTAGCGTTATATTTTATTCCATCTCTTATTTTAAGCGAAGTAAAATATTTTAGCTTTATAATTCTCTCGCTCAAGACTCGTTTATGTCGTTAGCAGTTGCGAAAAGGTACTTAAAATTTTTATAGGTATAAGTAATATAATATATTACTAGCGACCCGCCCCGGCGTCGCACGGGTATAAAATATATAGCCACCGAAAAAATGATTAAAATCGATAGACTTCACGTGGTCTATTTCTTATCTGTGCCAAATAACATAAAAATTGCTCGAGTAGTTCGCGAGATAAGCCCTTTCAAATGATATCCCCGTTTTATCCACACTCTCCTATAATTAGTCTTAGCGTGATAAAATATCCCACCAAACACATTTCATGTAAAATTTCCTCGACGACCACAAAAGGTTTGCCCTGTGAAAAAGACATCAGATCTAATATAGAGCCAAGCTTCTAAATCGACGCGGCCTAACTCTATCGACCCTAACTCCAACACTTTCCACATATCAGTAAGTATCGCTCGGTATTCAAAAAATTAAAAAAACACACATAAAATGACATTTTATGAAAATGATTCCTAGCTAGATCGATTTATCGCCCCCGAAACCCCCTACATACTAAATTTCATGAAAATCGTTGGAGCCGATTCCGAGATTCTAATTATATATCTTATATATAAAATTCTCGTGTCACAATGCTAGTCCACGAACTCCTTCGAACTGGCTTTACTGATTTTTACCAAATTTTACATGCATATTCAGTAGGCCTGAGAATCGGCTACTGGGTACTTTATATATTGATAAGTGCATTTGTTGAATAAATAATAGTAAATTATTACAACCTGAGACTGACGGCGACCATTGTTTGTGCGACGGGATAGCGATCGACGTTGCCATGGCGACAATATTCAATACAATAATATGGGCGAAATACTTTTAAATATTATGGCAAAGCAACGTTTGCCGGGACAACTAGTATATATATACAAGAATTGCTCGTTTAAAGATATAAGATGTATGGCTTCGCTGTTTCGAATATTTAGTTTCTGAATTCTGATCTGGAATAAGTAACGAAACAGCCAAGCCATACATACATACTTAGGTACTGATATTATGTAGAATTTGTTGGAGTTATGGGTCGATAGAGTTAGGCCGCGTCGATTCAGAAGCTTGGCTCTACATTAGATCTGATGTCTTTTTCACAGGGCAAACCTTTTGTGGTCGTCGAGGTAACTTTTACATGAAATGTTTTTGGTGGGATTTCAGTCCTTTTTGTAAGTTGCTACTTGCTAGGCAGTCTTTTTAGTGTTTTAAGTGTTTTTATTTTTATTTTTTATATTTTTATTTATTTATTTAGTGTTTTTATTTTTATTTTTAAGACGTTTTTAGTTAATGAAATTGGTAACTAAACGTATTTTGTGGCGTATAAGTTATAACCTTTCGGCGTATTTTAGATATCAATAAAATATAAAGTATTAGACCTATTCAATTGAGACTTTGTATATTTAATAAGTCTATTATTAACATCATATCCTGAGAATATAAACTATCTGGCACATCGGAAACCAACTCTATAAGGGTCAACTTCCACCCCGCAATTTTAGGGGATGGGGGACGAAAATTACAAGTTTATGAATTTTTTGTTGGTTGTATACTAAACTTAGATTACATACCAAATTTCAGCTTTCTAGCACTTCAGGAAGTGGCCAAACATTTTGATAACCATCAGTGTGTCAGTGACGAAATCGGCGTATTTTAGATATCATTAAAATCTAAAGTATAAGAGCTATTCAATTGAGACTTTGTATGCTTAATAAATCTATTGATGACATCATATTCTCAAAATATGAACTATCTGCTACACCGGAAACCAATTCTATAAAGGTTCAAAAAAACGGCGAAACACTTTGAGAAAAGGTAGGTAGTGCCCTTGCGCTTCGCTTGGCTCGTCTCGGCGGGTGCACTACCGTGCACCCAGATAGCCTATAGCCTTCCTCAATAAATGGGCTATCTAACACTGAAATAATTTTTCAAATCGGACCAGTAGTTCCTGAGATTAGCGTGTTCAAGTTAGTCCTTTCAAATCATTTTCCCCGTTTTTTCCACATTTTACTCTATTTCTTCGCTTCTTTTAGTCTTGGCGTCATAAAATATGGCCTTTCTCGATAAATGGGCTATCTAACACTTAAAAAATCATCAAAATCCATTGCGTCGTCTTAAAGATTAAAGGGAACAAAGGGACGCGAGGGAAAAAAAGTGACTTTGTTTTATAGTATGTAAAGGTACTAGATGACGTCCGCAACTTTGTTGCGCCAAATATTATTCTTATCGCGCGAGAACCGTATATTTTCCCAGGATAAAAAAGTACCCTATATCCTTACCCGGGGCTCAAAGTATATCCATACCAAATTTAAGCAAAATTGGTTCAGTGGCTTGGGCATGAAGTGGTAACAGACAGACAGATAGACAGACGTACAAACACGCATCCGCATTTATAATACTAGTATGGATTTCTTAAAACAGAATAGGAATATAAGTTACCTATTATTACTTTAAGCAAGTGATACTGAAATAATAGACATTTTCATTTTACGATCTTAATATGATGAATTTGTAACAAAAACTAACTTAGAACTAACTAACTAACCAACAAAAACTAAAATATCGGTGAAAATCAGCGAATGTCACCACCAAAACCATAATTTAATTGCCCCAAATATAAACATTTACGCTCCTTTGCTACGTACGATTTTAAGAAATCAATGTTCTTATTTGTCTCTTGTTTGATTTACAACACTCGCAATTTAGTCGATAAATTACGTTTTTACTTGTTCAGCACAAGAAGGAGAGAACATATTTTTTCCAATGTCACAAACATAATAATGACAAACGCCTCCCATAACTTGTGCGTGCGAATTCAATAATCATCTACGTGAGGACATTACGGGGAGAAATATTTTGTAGAGATTAAGTGTTACCCGCGACTTTATTTTACTGAACAATTCGTACAGGAGGAGGACAAATTCGACATTTTGCTACGGTTGTTCTCATATTTCTATTACCACTCTATCTAATTAGAAACAAATAACAATGGTATGTAACCCATGGCTGGGAGTGCCGGCAGAATTAAAAAAGAAACATACGTATAGACTGGCTGGCTGCCGCTTGACACTTGACACTTTTACCGCGCGGTAGAAAAAGGGGTGGATATTACTTCTCCCTATTCTTCTATTCTCCTACTGTGGTCTACTTTACCTTCGACTTACGAATTTTCGATCCATTCCAAAAAAGTTTACCACACCACTTAAGAAGGCGACTAACCCAAAATTGACGATTTTATAAATCATTTTTGTACTTGATAATAATCCCCGAATCGTTTAATTTTCTAAACATAGATACTGCATTATATTTCCAGGAATTCAATCTGAGCGAAAACACGATATCGTAAAATTTTCTCGATAGAAAAAAAATCACAAAGATGCCTCTAACTTTGACGATTTTTTTCGTATATTGTCAAAACCATGCAGTAAACTGAGTTAATATTTTTACACATCATATAAAATTCTATCACCGAGGGTTCGACCTAGCGGATTTTTAATATTCTTTATATTATTTAAGATATTTAAGAAAAACCACATTGGCGCTTCACCGCTAGATTTGTCTCACCAGTCACCTCTCAGTCGCAAACAGTCGCGTTCGCGCGCGCCTGAGGAGAGGACGTACTTCCTTTGCCTTTACTCAGAATTGAGAAAATATTTAATCGTAACCATGAGAAATAAATAAAAATTAAATAAACGCACTAAAAGCAACCTTTACAGGAGAAAACGGGAGCCGATGAATAATTGTAGACGGCTTTTTAATTTAATACAAAATATGTATATTTGTTTACAAATATGATAATATTATCATGGCAAATAATTTGTCAAACCCATATGTTGCGACCGCACATGCGTAGTGCTTCATGCTTGAGACGATACGATTGGACGATCTGCGTGTATCGTCCAATAGTATCGTCTCATAGCACGACGCTTCATGACGATAGACGAATCAGCGGTGGCGGCAATAGAGATTGAAAAAATAAATCATCGGCTTTAAAATCGATATAGTTTTGACAAAAACTAGTGTTTGACAACGATTTGAAAATCGATTTGGTTTCAATGAATGTCGTACTCGATACTATGGAAATATCGAATAAATTTCTTCGGACAACGCTACGGTCTTGAAATGATAAGATTAAATTATCAAACAGTGATAGCATTATAATATTATATGCAAAATTCACTACTCGACCATTCGCTTGATAATAAATATTAATAAGAGTATTCAGAACATAGGTGACGGCACATATTTTAAGAAAGGATTTAGAAGAGTACATAATATACCTACTACATAATACTATATTATAAGGTATTTTATTGCCGTTTCGTGTGAAAGTGTCCTTTTTAGGGTTTCGTACCTAATGTCTGTCTGTCCGTCTGTCTGTCCGTCTGTCTGTCTCCAAGCTGTATCTTAAGAACGGCTATAGCTAGACTTCTGAAATTTTTACAGAATGTGTATGTCCTCCCTTTGACTGAACAACGCCATTCAATCACACGGCTATACGTCGCTTAGCCGACTTGTTGACTGCAACGTTCAACACTACAGCTAGACGACGCTTAGCTAACTGGTTAAATGGCAAATTAACTAAGGTGACCATTCGCTTATTGTTATTATTACACAAGCGTAATGATAAGAAGTAGAATAAATTGTATTCTAACTCATTTTGAACACAATAATTGCAATAAATACATTGGTGATGCTTTTCATAATCCCTTAAGTAATCCGGGAATTGAGAGTTTGTTTAAAATTTTAAAATAATTATTAAATTTTATAGATTTATTGTTAAAAACTCTAAAACAAAACAAATAACGAAATAATAATTATTGATTTATTTTATTATACATTGAAAAAAATTGGATTTATTAACTGTAAGTCACGTGATTAAAAACGCCAATCTGAAGCAGGACGTCATCGTTCAGAGTCAAACAAAATTGACAGTTGTTAGGTTAAACACTACGCTTGTTTTGTTTCATGAACGATGACGTCACACGTGATCACATGACCATAATGCCGCGTTTTTGTGACATATTTTAAATTCAGTATTTAAAATAATTTTTAACTCATTCTAGGGCATAATAATGAATAAAATATTGATTTACAGGTATTATTGTAAACAACTGAAGCGCTTAAAACTATTTTGAAAAAGTTGTCAACTCCCCTATTGTATATCTGTCGCCGCTATAGCAACAAATACTAAAAACAAAATACAATTTATATTTAAGGGGGGCTCCCATACAAAAAACCTGATTTTTTTGCTATTTTTTGCTCGATATCAATAATGGATATAGCTGGACCCTTGAAATTGTAGCAAAATCCTTAATTATATTTGTGCTTAAATAATGGATAATAAAATAAAATAAATATTTAAGGGGCTCTCAATTCCCACACAAAAATTACAATTTTTGGGCTATTTTTAGCTCTATAACGGTACGGAACTCTTCGTGCGCAAGTCCGACACACTCTTGGCAGATTATTTCAAACTTACTTATTTCTGTTATTCAAAGTAATCCCCTGCAATCAGTGCACCTTCGCCAACGCAGTGGCAGTGTATAGATGCCCTTATTGAAAATATCAGTTGGATGGCAGACTACACTTCTAAGGCATTTTGTACAGCCTCTCGCGAATTGAATTTTCTTCCCGGTAAAAGTTTTCCCAATTTTGGAAAAGGTAATAGTCTGTATGGCAGATGAGGGAGAGCTACCAAACAAAATGGGGTCGCGCGTTGTCATCAAGGAGCAGCGGAGACGATCGATTGACAAAAACTAGTTGCAGACGTACGAGCATCGTCTTATACACTTTAATTAAAACAGTGAGTCGTAAATAACTTTATGAATGTCACTTTTAGTACGATTGTTAGCAGTTTTCAATGTACACATTTGCTGTAATGCTCTTGCCGTTTTGTAAAAAGCTGTCACTTATCATACCGGCAATTAGACCACTAAAGTGTGACCATCACATTTATAGGGTGATTTTTCGTTTTGCACATTGCTTTGGTGTCGAACCAGGATCTTACCAACTTGATGAGCATTTTCAAGTGTCAACCGAATACCATTTTTTGTCGCAAGTTTGTTAAGTTGGCTGGTACCGCCTACAAAGTGTGAAGATTGAATAGAAAAAATATATATGAATTTTAGGCGAATTATGAATAAAAGTACTTTATGCATATAGAAAAAAAATCTAGCTAGTTACGAGATTCTATGCACGAACGAATGTATGTATGCAAAATTTTATTGAATCGGTTAAGCAGTTCGCGCACTAACATTGTGACATGAGAATTTTGTATATTTTATTCTGACAGTAAGTTAAATATATTTTACGCAAATACACAAAAACACTAACCAAATTCGGACGTGGACGAAGACGTGACGAGAAAGAATTCTAAGCTCCGACACTATTGGATCGATTCTGGTTAGAAAACCAGAATCGATCCAATAGTGTCGGAGCCTATTAGATTTCGATTAATAAACATAATATCATAAAGATAAGGCTAAAAGTATTAATTTGATTCCCAAATTACAGATGGAAAATGTGACTCGAACTTCTCAAAATTTTATCTGATATATTTGGTTATACTACGTTCATACAAAAAGTGGTTACGAGAGTAATTACATAAATTTATAGCCGCGGTGACATTTCGAATGCGTTGGGCGAGTGCGGGGGGGTATGAAGTGCGCGGGTGAAAACCGATTTTTTTCTGTCATTGGTCCCCCTCTAAAGCAGGGAATTGACTATCGTGCCGCCCGCTACGGGCCGCCCGTCACGGGCAGGTCTGTTGCATGTCTGCTCGTCAATTCCTAGGTACGGGCACAGACATGCCCGCCGGCCCGTGCCCGCAGCCTGCCCGCGAGATGGCATTTTTCCCGCGCAGGCACGGGCAAGTCTGATCATGAATGGCCGCGACGGGCGGCCCGTCGTCATTCGCGCCTTGGAGAGCGACTGGAGTGCACTTAAAATATTATTTTAAAACATTTTATTGTAAACAACACAAACATTAAACTTAAGAAAAACCAACAAAAACAATTTTGACATTCGTTTATTTCCATTTACCGGTCGCATCCTTGTTTGTGAAAAGTTATAAAAGCAAGGATTGCATGAACACCGATCTACGTAAAGCCGCTTACAGCAAACTTATTGAAAAATCCAAAGAAATCAATACCGATGCTGATCTATCATCTGTTAAAAAGAATATCGAGTCCATGAGTCCACAACCGAGCTGCAGCTCTCTATCTATTCGACTGACTTGCCCGTTCTGTGTGTGGGGCAAGCGGCAGACTTGTGCCAGACCGGGCGGCCTGCGGGCAGCCCGGTAATGAATTCAACCGCCGCTATTCACATCCTAAACATTATCCGGCTTATTACAGTGGTATTGCAAATTGCATGCAAAGTATACGATAAAGTATACAAATGCGGGGCGTTAAACACGCCAACGTTTTTCTGCCGCTTAATGAAATCCGAGAGATCCGCCGAATCGCTATCATTTCGGTTAACGAAATCGCCTGTAATCATTCGCTGAAAAAAGCGATTTGCGTCTGTTTATGGGACTGTTAAAATAAATGACTTTAATGGATTTGTCTGATTTGTTCTGGATTGTACAATTATTTGATTGCGTTTCGATCGATTCTTTTGTATACGTTGTACAGTTATAAGTAACTAGATGACGCCCGCAACTCAGTTGCGACGAAATTAGTTTATCGCGTAGGAACCGTACATTTTTCCGGGATAAAAGGTATCCTATGTCCTTTCCCGGGACTCAAAGTATCTCTGTACCAAATTTCAGCCCAATCGGTTCAGCCGTTTAGGCGTGAAGAGGTAACAGACAGACAGACACACAGAAACACTTTCGCATTTATAATATTAGTATGGATAAAAAAATGCGTATGGCACTCGGGGGCTACCGCGGTGAAGCTATTTTATAGCATTTTTTATCAATTTATGCAATTATAATTCGCATACGTCTAGTCACACGCACACAAACACCGTGCCAAAGTCTGCCTAACTGAAATGACGTTAGACAATGCACGGCTATTAACGCCGCACCGCTGTGCCAGTCAGAGTGCCCCGGTGTTAGGTTTAATTTCGTTACGGAATTTCTTAATTCGGTCGCCGCACTCAAAGCCCGCGATTAAAGCTATGCAATAGCTTAAAAGGATAGACAAATTTTATAAGTTTTGCGGATATTTTTTAATGTCATTGTAGTGTATTTGTTACCGCTAGAATGCGGAATACGATAATATGCAAATTAACGAGGTAAACTGCAGATGTCCATAAACCATACGTTAAAGTGTGAAATTTAAATCAAAAAATTTTATATTCGCACTTCACCTAGTTAGTTTGCATAGTAACGAATAGTACATCGTTAAATTGCGGAAGACAATTTATGACGGTCGGCTCGCTCGGCTCCCCTTGTGTTGTGGACTAAGTTCTAACCTAACCTAACCTACTGTTGGACTTTCTGGATTGTGTTTGTTTTTGTTTTGTTAGGGGGCTGCGCTTAGGAATTGCACTCTAGAGGTTCAACCTCAGATCTTCAGATCCAACATCATTCATCAGTCATACCTAGAGACCAATGACCCTCAATATGGCACAACTAGCTTCAATTATCAGTTGACGGAGCCCCGCTACGCGGGGCTCCTATTTCTGGGTGTTGTGGTCTAAGTTCCAACCTAAACTAACCTTGTCTAAATTGTGTTTGTTTTTATTTTGGCGGGGGGCGCAAGGGGGCTCTGCCCCCCCGTTCCCCCGCTTCGGTATCCGTGGCTAAGTAGCTAAGTACAGTACCCGGCAATAAATATTGCACATCGACCTTTGGAAAGTGACGGTCGGCTAATTTCGGTTTTGTAGAGCGTTATCTCTTACGCACGAAATACAAAAAGTCCGGTATATATTAGGAGCTGTTAAAACAATTAAGGTTTGCTTCTTTTGACATAGTCCGCAGATTACCTAGGTATTCTGTAGATTATCTCGTTAATGTAAGAATAGAATAAACTTTTTACACTTTAACTGACTCACCCAGATAATCTGCAGAATACCTTGTTAATCTGCAGTCTAACTGGTTTACGCACATTAGCTGTAACATATTGATAAATAAAGATGACCGCATTACCAATCATGGTGGGGGCTGGGAAAATATGGCCGCCAGACGTAAGAGCTGTCGTCTACTTCTTCACCAGCTGCCGCCGAGAGTAGAGTGTTCAGTGATAGAGTATTCTGTGTTTAATTTACTCCTCCAACGATAATGTACAAATTGTACAGTCATATAATATCAACTCTAATCGCGTTTCTATGTCTCGATTCATATTATGAGTCCGCGCAAGCGAGCGGTTTGGCCGCTACCGATTTAATCACAAGCATTTTATACACAATTGCTTGTGATCCCGAGATCGCTCGTTCGCGCGGAGGCATATATCGAGCCTATAAGTCAAAACTAAAATAAGCCGTTTGACGTATTGAGACTAGGATTTTAGAAAAATTCGAATAATATACAATATATTTATATTTTCATTCGAGGTGAATACTTAACAGGTATACAGCATGCATATTTAAATATACAGCACTATGTATATTTAACGTCCTCGTTTGGTTAATCTTTAAAAGGGGCAAGGCATGCATATTGAAAGTGCACACGTCAGTTCATTACATTGATTTTACTCTTCATTTATTTTTAATGAGACTTGTAGACCATCCTATACTTAATAAAATAAACTTTAGAGAGGCATAATAGGTATATTAAGGTTATGTAAAAATAAACTTTAAGCGAAAAAGAGGGGTACAGAGTTTCTCTAGAGTAGGGCTCGGAAGTTTTTGGATAAGTTTTCGCTCGGAGCGAAACCAAGATGCGGTATTGCTTCTGAAATTAACCTGGTTAATTCCTCGCGGAAAGTAACTAGTGCAGTGATATTATCTTCTATCCCTTTCTAGTGCATCATCTAATGGCCAATAGGCCATTTGTTTTGAATGTGTGGACAATGGGTGAGGGTCGTGGTATGTATGAGTGGGGGGGCGAACATAATCGCGAACGGTTCTAACCGATATTTTGAGCAGTGAGCAATTTCATTTTGCTCTTAGAACAAAACCAGGAATAATTTCGGTCCGTTCAGAGTGGAATCGAAACGAAAACGCTCTTTTGGAAATGTATGGCGTTTCTAACGAACAGGATCGCGAAGATTAACCAGGTTTCCGAACCTTGCTCTAGATATACAGATAGAGGCTGTAAGAGAACCTCTAAATAATGTTTAAAAGTCGTCTATCAGACATCTAAAGATTTGTCGGCCTTGCATGATATTAATCAGGTAGGTACGCAGATTTCCCTGTTAATACAAAATTATACATCCTGTTTCATGTTTCATACATCTATACTAATTATATACTAATATACTAATATATTATAAATTCGAAAGTGTGTCTGTCTGTCTGTTACCTCTTCACGCCCAATCTGCTGAACCGATTTTGCTGAAATTTGGCATGGATATTGGATATACCTTGAATCCCGGGAAAGGACACTTTTTATCCCGGAAAACTACTAAACTAATTTTGGCGCAACGGAGTTGCGGGCATCATCTAGTCATACAATATGGGTGAAAGTTGTATGTAATAAGAGCACGTCACGTCTGACGAGGGTGAGGTAACAGCTGCACTGTGACTGACACCTCGCTGACCTGATAAATAACTCTTATTAACTTGAGATGAAACTACGTGGTACTACCCATACGTCTTATAATCTTATAATATATATAAATCTCGTGTCACAATGTTTGTCCTCAATGGACTCCTAAACCACTTAACCGATTATAATAAAATTCGCACACCATGTGCAGTTTGATCCAACTTGAGAGATAGGATAGTTTAAATCTCAAATTATAGTCGCAATTTTATTTTATTGCAAATTATTTGTCTATAAAGAGCGACCATTGTTTATGCGACGCGGGTCACGGGATAGCGATGGACGTTGCCATGGTGACATACTTATATTTTAGTCACTAATTCAATAAAATAATACGGGCGATATACTTAATATAATATGGCAAAGAAACGTTTGCCGGGACAGCTAGTATTATTATAAATACGAAAGTGTGTCTGACTGTCCGTCTGTCTGTTGCCTCTTCACACCCAAACCGCTGAATTGATTTTGCTGAAATGTAGTATGTAGATACTTTGAGTCCCAGGAAAGGACATAGGATACTTTTAATACCGTAAAATTGTACGGTTCCTCGCACGATAAATGAATTTCGGCGTAACGGTGTTGCGGGTGTCATCTAGTATTTTTATAAATGTAAGGGCAACGATCACTATGCTATACAGGCACAGTAGCAGATGGAAATACAGGCTGTAACAAAACAATGTGATAATACGTCAAGGTGTACATTAGTATGGATATAGATGAATATAGAGTTCACTATGAAAGTGCTGCTGACAAATAATTTTTTTTTCTAATCAGAGTGAATTTATTATGTTGTATCTGAAATCGGCGTAACAAAAACGCACTACAATAACGTCTGAAATAACAATAGAGATATTCTCAAACTATGAGTAGAAAAATAGGCAAAACGACGTTTTCTGGATCAGCGAGTAACATTAAGTTAACATTAATAACAAAATATCTAACTTGTATCTGTTCCCACTAAACAGTTTATTAATACTTGTTAACATACTCTACAATGTTCTAGAAGCTATAAATTTACACTGGTCCAAGAACTTAGTTGGAAGCACCGTTGCTTACTATAGTTACTGGTAAGTTTAGGGCGGAGTGACACTTAATTGGTCATAATGTTAAACTTCACTGTACAGTTGCTTGTGTGAGAACTATAATTTACAATCTCAACTCAATAGGTAAGTAGAGTCGTGAGAAATTTTGGCGCTTCAGTAAGGGCGAAGCCAAACGAGCGTAATTTATGAGTTGTGAGTCGCAGAATTTCGGTTCGGCAGAATTCCGCTGCATTCAGTTTCATACAAAAGTCCTGTTTGATTCACACGAGCGTAATTTTATGAGTGATGATTTGTACGAAAAGATATTTTACGCTCGTTTGGCTTCACCCTAAGTTTGTATTTCCAATAAGTATACCTGTTATGGCTTGCGTAGAAATTTGTTTATCGCGCGGGAACCGTTCATTTCTCCGGAATAAAAAGTATCCTATGTCCTTTTCCGGAACTGAGAGTATCTCTATACTAAATTGCAGCAAAATCTGTTGAGCAGATTAAGCGTGAGGACTGAACAGGTAATAAACAGATGGATAGATAGACAGTCAGACACACTTTCTCAAATTTAATTATAATATTATTGGTATGGATTCATTAGTTCATAAAAACGATGCTGATTCCCCAAGCAATGTTTAACATTAAGAATAATAATTATTAAAGCCTGTTTCACTTTGTGATAAAGTGCCGAATAGGCTTTTTGACAAATTTTCTGATGAGATGAGATTTGACAGATACTTCATCTGTCAAGTTAAGTGATGGATAGCCTATTCGGCACTTATCAGGAAGTGGTGAAACAGGCCCTTAGAGTTCTATTTTATTATTATTCATAACTTACAGACTTGCAAGCTAATAAATGTAGCTTTGAGTTTCATGAGCTATATAGACTATATCCTACTCGTGAGTGCAAAACACTACTTGTATTTCATAATTTAGACAGAAATAAAAATGTATGGGATATCACATATTTTATGCACAGACAGCTGTCGCTTCTATGGCTCAATTTACACCGCCGCGGAATGGAATGGAAGCGACTTTTTGCAACGAAATTGTACATAGCAGAATGAACTTTAAATATCAACTGTATAACACATACAAATTAAATACGAGCCAAAAATTGGACGCGCGTCTTCCTCGGAATTCTCGAGAATTCTCCGATGCCAATTCCCGTGACATGACGCCTCCATTCCGTTCCATGACGGCGGTGTAAATTGAGCTTTCTTGCTGCTTCTAATTTTGCTATCGAAATTATCGAATACAAGCAGTATTCACGCCAAATTCGGCTAGCGTGACGATCTGTGAGTTCATTCCAGCAGCCCATCAGACAACCAGCTGGCACCTGAAACTAACTCCCAAAGTACCTATGCCCCAGCGTACTCCAGCGTGCCCCTGCGGACGTAGCGTAGCGGCTACGAGTTACGACGTATCCCATCTACGTCCGTGTCCCTACAAGCAATAAATACCTACCGAGGTTAGGTTTCTTACCGAGATGTGCACCGCTTGTATCTCATACATATACGCTATAATATTTTCTTTGTACGCGTATTACTTTTAGTATTGACCATAAAAAACTTTCTTAGTTATAAAATGTGTAATAAACTAATAAGTTATTCACAACCAAAAGCGCAAAGACCCAGTGACGTCAAAGTTATGAAGACAAGGCGAAGACGCTTCATAATTGAAGACATTAGTAGATAAAGTAGGTAACTTATAATTTACAAAAAAAGAGCAAGTGCTCATTTTTTCCTTTATAATTTGAACAAACCTAAGTAGTACCTACCTCATCACCTAGATATACATGAACTCCACATTTTTTATTCAAATCAGTTCCCCGGTCCTACAGCCACCATTAATGCAAAAAGAGATAATTTCAAATTTTCATTTACCCACTTTATCAAATTACGTCTTAAATTTCTCAGCGACTTTAAAGACTTCCTTCAACTATAATAAAGGTTTTCTTAGAACATCGTGCACGGATTCTTGAATTTAATTAAAAAGCCATCTCGCCATTTACGACTCACTAGAGACGAGCTCGAATTAAACGCAATATTAAAACCGATTTCATTATATTATATAGTATGAATATATTATTATAATACCTATACTAGATGACACCCGCAACTCCGTTGCGCCAAAATTCGTTTATCGCGCAGTAGCCGCACATTTTTCTGGAACTAAAGCTGACATTGAAATGAAGAGTGTGTGTGTGTGTGTATGTGTGTAGGCTCTGTGATTGGTTGGCTGTCAAAATTTGGACCAATCACAGAGCTGAACCGCGTCTTGAGACCAGGTCGCATCTTAAGTACCTACTGACTACCTATTTATACGGGCCTTATAGTATCTAGTACATACTTTGCGTCAGGGCTAATATTAATAAAAGTATCCTTTTCGGGAACAAGATATTGAAGACATAATATGTGTTCCAGTAAAATACACAGATGAATAATAAATCTCTAGCAAAATAGAGTAAAATATACAAATGTCTGTACGTTGTGCTAGTACACAATAAGTTATTAAAGTTGATTGACCAGAAGTACTTAAAGAGCTAAAATATTTCTGCTGACTTCTCTTTCAGAGTTATTTTCGTTATACGTGCCATTAAAATTTATGAAATAATTTCGTATCCATTCACACTTGACCTATTCCACTTTCTATTCATTAGTTTAAAGTTTCCAGCGCATTACAAAAAGTAAATGAAACAGTGAAAATGTGACACACTTTTTGTATCTCAATTATTATTTGTTACTCGAGGGCAAAAAGCACATTTCCGCGACCCCTTTATTATGATTGTGTTGCTGGAATATTAAATTTTGAGATGGGGAAAAAGTCATTTTTTGGTTTTATTATCTACCTTTAACTATCTATAGAACACTAACTGTTGCCCGCGACTTCGTCCGCGTTAGCGTAGTAGATCACATCCCAAGTATTATTTATTGTACAAAAATATTCAATGTACAGAATTGACATTCCTACGATTTTATTATTTAAAGATGTTCCGCGCGGCATCGCTTTCATAATTTAGGAATTGCATGCAACCGTACATTTTCCCGCAAAAAATAGCCTATGTCCCTTCACGTGGTCTATTCTTCATGTTTGCCAAATAACACAAAAATTGCTCCAGTAGTTCTTAAGATAATAAGCAATTTCATATTTTCCACATTTTCCTCTATTTCTTCGCTTCTATTAGTCTTAGCGTGATAAAATATAGCCTTTCTCGATAAATGGGCTATCTAATACTAAAAGAATTTTTCAAATCGGGCCAGTAGTTCCTGAGATTAGCGCGTTCAAATAAGCCCTTTCAAATAATTTCCCCCCGTTTTTTCCACAGCTTTCCCTATTTCTTCGCTCCTATTAGTCTTAGCGTGATAAAATATAGCAAATAACATTCCTCGATGAATGGGATATCCAACAGTAAAAGATTTTTTCAAATCGGACCAGTAGTTCCTAAGAATAGCGCGTTCAAACAAACAAACAAACAAACTCTGCAGAATTATAATATTAGTATAGATTTTTAAAATATTCCATTGTTTGTTATCACTTTCTATGCTATCCTAGGAAGGTTGAAGTGACTTCTAAAACATTATGACAATAACTTATATAGTAGTTACAGATAAGACGTATAGGTACATAAAGGTAGAGATCAACTACCATAACCTGGCGCGCCCCTCCAAATGAATGTTTCAATGTGTGTAGTCACATCTTTATGAAAGAGTTTGTATGTAGTAAGTATTCAACCAATCACAGTACACGTAATATTTCAGTTAATGTCACTTATTACCAACATTTGTTGGTCAAATAATTAATCATACCGCGCAAGACAACGCACTTCAAACGTTTTGACAACGCACTTCAAATATTTTGAATTTTGGAGGGGCGCGCCATGTTATCGTAGTTAATCTCTAAAAAAACCGGCCAAGTGCGAGTTGGACTCGTCCATGAAGGGTTACGCAGCAGCAATAAGGTTTATTTTTAGAGATCAACTACGTTAATATGGCGCGCCCCTCCAAAATTCAAAACCTTTGAAGTGCGTTGTCAAAACGTTTGAAGCGCGTTGTCTTGCGCGGTAGGCTAGTTATGATTAGTTGACCAACAAATCTTGGTAATAAGTGACATTTACTGAAATATTACGTGTACTGTGATTGGTTGAATACTTACTACATACAAACTCTTTCATAAGGATATGACTACACACATTGAAACAGTCATTTGGAGGGGCGCGCCATGTTATCGTAGTTGATCTCTATGAAATAAAAGGTTTTTGATTTATTTTTATATTTCAGTTAATTTTAATGAAAATTAATTTGAGGTTTATCATTTATGACGTATAAAAAAACTACTTGCTAGATCTCGTTCAAACCAATTTTCGTTGGTAGTTTTTATAGTAATGTACATCATATATATTTTTAGACTTATCATGCCCCTACTTTAGAAGTTAGAGGGGGGGAGACACACATTTTACCTCTTTGGAAGAGGTAAGATGAAATTTTTTTTTGTTTCAGTTGTATAGTACGGGAGCCCTAGAACATTTTTTTTTTGTTGTTACTAACAGGCTAATTTTTTGTGAGTAGCTACATTTTGATAAATGATAAGACAAACAAGTTTTTTATTTTTCGAAAATCTCGAAAGTGGTAGCTAACAGAGATAGAAAGGATTTCATACTTTGACTTGATGGTCCTAAAATATGGATTGTTTTATTTGTAGGACAAGGTCACTTAAATTATATAACTATTAACCTACAAATTATACAAAAAATCAGCTGGTCAGGGTTCCATTTTAGGGTTCTGTAATCAACAAAACTTGGTTGACTACTGTACGCTAAAACGGAACCCTAACCAGCTGATTTTTTGTATAATTTGTAGGTTAATAGTTATATAATTTAAAAGTAACCTTGTCCTACAAATAAAACAATCCATATTTTAGGACCATCAAGTCAAAGTATGAAATCCTTTCTATCTCTGTTAGCTACCACTTTCGAGATTTTTCGAAAATAAAAAAGTGGTTTGTCTTATCAAAATGTAGCTACTCACAAAAAATTAACTTGTTAGTAATCACATGTTCTAGGGCTCCCAGTACCTATGGGGACCCCTAAAATTTTTAAATATTTTTTCCATTTTTGTATCAAAATCTTAATGCGGTTTACAGACTACAGCTAAGTAGCTGTATTGAAACTTGGTAAGTACCAAGTTTCAATAGCTCTTATAGTTTCGGAGAAAAGTGGCTGTGACATACGGACGGACAGACAGTCAGACATGACGAATCTATAAGGGTTCCGTTTTTTTGCTATTTAGCTACGGAACCCTAAAAAGGACCAGCTTGATTTTGAAAACATCGCGGCCTTACTCGTGTAAGGCCGCAGTGCTAACAGAAGGTGTTGAAAACTCTTCTGGTGGTAAAAGTATAATCGCTTACCATAGCTAATAAAAACGAAAAAAAAAAAACCGACAAAAGATTTTTCCTTTCAACAAAATTCTTAACAGCAACCCCAAGTGGGTAGTACCGCTTTAAAAGCGTGGTTATTATCATTATAAAAAGTTGGAACAGCAGCAAGGGGAATACAAAAGAAACTATCAACAAACAACTATCATTAGAGATTATTATAACAGTTCCCAAACGAAAAATAACACGCGATGTTCTTGTTATAACAGAATTAATATTATTACAGTTCAGGCTTCTTATTTCTTTTGTTAAGTGATAGTATTTCGCGTAGATTTCGGGTAAAGGATCATTATGATATATTTATATTGTCACAGTTCATACTTCTAATTAATATGGTATTAAAAACACTTGTGTATATTTTACTCTAATGAAGACTTGCAGAAATGTAGTACCTAGTTGACTTCACAGAAGTGTCTTTTTTTGGAGACTTTGTTTAGACTACTGTACTATTGAATTTAACCAGTTTTATAATACATCCGTTTGTTACATCGATAACATGCCACGAAAGTTTGAGTATAAGTAACAAACAAGGCTAGAAATGCCATGAAGACTTTTTCTAAAAAAGGCGCTATCATGGGAAGTGATATCCACGAATGCAAGCCGAATATTATTAGAAACTGAAAACCTTCCAGAACCAACGACACACAGGCACACTTTCACATTTATGATAATATGTGTGTGGATATATTATCTATTGAATCCGAATGTATAGGCTATTCATAATAATGTTCGAAATGACTTTGGCCCACGATTGGATTGGATTCAATTTAAATCCCCAATGCGACCAATGCATTTTCATATTACTAATTACTTTGCGCTCAAACATACGATTTAAATAATACAATGGCTATTATTAGTTCAGCGAGAACGCGTTGTTTTACATTATTGAAAATAGTACCCAGATTCTATTAATGTAGTGTAACATTGCAGTTGCGTCGCTTGTTAGGTTGAAGCAATAAAACTACAAAATAGAATTATCATAAATGTTAAAACAATTAATTATAACTTTTATAATAATATTAAGTGTACAACTATTTATTATATAACTGTTTCATGTGATATCTTTATTATTTTTCTTTCTTGTCTTGCGTCTTTAAATAGAAAATGTTAAATATTTTTATGTTGCATTGAAATATTATTATTGTTGCCAATATTTTTGTTTCAAAATAACTATCCCCAACTTTTTTGCTTTTAGCCCTGTGCGAGTCTCTCACGCTCTCATTCTCACTCCCTCTCTTTTCATCGGGGTTTCCGAACCGGTGGAAAGACAATTATAGGACAGTTCTGAAAATATATTTTGTTTTAAAGTTATGCAGAAATAAAACAATTTTTAGTTAATTTCATATTTTAGTAGAATCAGGTTATATATTCGGAATTCGTATTAGTTCAGCTATTATCACCGAATCATAATTGATCAGACCGTGTATCTAATTGTTTATATGCATTTAATATGCGTTAAATGAGAATTTTCTGGACAACTGGCCGAAATTATAAAAGTTGTATTGATATTTTTTTTCTTTGTCTATCTATGAATTGTTAATCTTAATATGATTTTATCATAAGATAAAATTGTAACAGTTTGAACTAAATTTTTTCCTGGTCACCTTTGACCGAACTGCATCGAACAAGGATCGAAGGTGTATTATTATTTTATAAAAATAGTAGAATTAGGATAGTAAGCCTTACAAGCATAAGGTTTACTTGTAAAGTTATAATTAACAGCATAAGATTCAAGTTAAAATAAACTGCCAACAAATTTTGGCTGGGCGTACCTTGTTCAAGTTTTAGTAGTAAAGTAAAACCTATGAGCTGAAACTGTTAAATAGTTTCACAACTAATTCCAAACTTAGCTTAACTATAAGCTATAAATTTTGTATAACAATGTCTTACTAACTGGAACGTATCCGCACTGTGTTAAGTTAATTTTGGCAAGAGAACAGCTATTGTCCTTTTACACAATTACATTCCGTCCAAAGTATTTTACGCCGCGCATGGCCCTTATGTCGACGACTTAAAGCTCACAATGGAACTTAAAAATAACATTGATATGACACTGAAGCTGCTCATGCAAAAACTATTGCAGAATTACTGCAAAGTTTTAATTATTGATAGATGACAGAAACCGGAAACATATATTAGTGTGATAGAAGTACTGCGACATATTAAACATCCATAGCTGGGTCGGGGATAGTGGGGAAATTTAGTTGCGCCTTAACCCTAGTAGCACACTCCGTTGGCCAACGATTGCCAACGGTTGGTAAACTATCGTGGAATGGTGTGAGAAAATCCCAACAAAGGGCCAACATATATTTTGTTTTATTTTCCCAACAGTGATTGGTGATAACCTGCCAATGAAGGCCCTACTGTGGCTTTTGGTTGTGTAGCCTACGACACATATGTACAAATACCCAACATAGGCCCAACATATATTTTGTTTTATTTTCCCAACAGTTATTGGTGATAACCTGCCAACGAAGGCCAACGGTGACACAAACCTTCCTCTTTAATCACTCTATCTATTAAAGAAAACCGCAATTAAAGGGAACAAAGGGTCATGTGGACAGAAAAAGCGACTTTATTTTATACTATGTAGTGATATACGTCACCTAAGAGTTACGGGGTTGTCAATTCATCCCCTAAATTATTGAAACAGAACCGACGTTAGGTGCCCCTTATATTGGCTTAAGGGACACCTAAATTCTAGGTGATGTTGGTGAAAACGGGTATAAGACGAACAAAAAATATAAGCATTGCTCACTCAAGTAGGACTTAGGAGAGAGACGGATGTCGAACGCTGCCGAACGCAAAGGCCGATTGTGCTTTCTTGTCGCTCGTTCCGCGCACCCCGTATCGAATTATAAGACGTTGTCACGTCAAAAATGTTAAAAATTCATATCTGGTCAATGCCCACTGGGCCCAAAAACCTTGGGACGAAACACCAGAGTACTCTGGATTCAAATGTTTCTGATCAGAAATTTCGGACAATGTGCGGCCAGGCTTATACTTTATACGAGCTTTATACTTTCATAAACGAGTGAAAAAGACAAACAGTGACAGTCAGTAGTCCAATTTTTTTATTTGAAAATGTAGTGTATTTATGTATTTATATTTGAATAAATCAAGTTCAACCAAAAAAGGAAAAAAACTAATTTATAATGAGTCGAGCCCTCCTCTCAAAATAAATATTGTGTCGCAACTTCCAATCCAATTTGAATCAAACGAATAGCAAGCGAATAATCAGATTTAGCCCAAAATACAAATAAATAAAATGAGTAACGTCTGTCTTAATATCAAATTAAGTTACATCAAATATAAGTTTTTAGATACATAAACAAATTTTTATGTGCGAGTGTTCGTTCTCCCCTTGGACCCAATAATTAAAAGAAAGTTAAAAACTTGAATTTTGGACATGGAAAGAAAAATTTAGATTAAAGATTCCCAGAACATTTTTATCATTTGATCACTATCGAGCTAATTTTTCGCGAGAAGCTTCATTTTGATAAGACGAACAACAATTTCCTGTGCGAAAATTCTAGAAAGTGGGCTACCATTTTCGAGACTTTTTGCATCTGTAACATCTATATCTCTGTTATAGCATATTAGTCATAACATAGATAGAAAAGATTAAATATTTCGATTTTGTGGTCCTAAAATATATGGATTGTTCTATTTGTAGGACAATGTTACTGTTAAATTATGTACATATCAGCTGGTTAGGGTACTGTTTTAGGGTTCCGTGGTCAACAAAAAGTTTACAAAATTTTATAAAAACGTATGCTGGGTACATACCCAGCATACATTTTTATAAAATTGCTTACATGAGCAATCACAAAATCTCTCTGATTGCGGCCCTTAGGCAAATAAAGTCGGGAGAACCAGTGAGTATATAAAAAATCAATACAGGGGCCTGAATGTGTATAATTTAATTAATGCCCCGACTTCGGCTCCTGTTATCCAATTACATTAATTATGTGTACGTGTATCGACCTCCGGATTAACCTTTTTGTACAATTTGCCGACATTTAAACAGTATTTTAGACAGATTCTTCTTTCAATTTTTCAAAAACATATTCAAGACAATTTCTTGGCAGGCGATGAAATTAATTAATGGCCCAGAGTTTAAATACGGTAGGGTTGCCAACCTCAAATTTAATAAACCAGGATTTGAAGTTGGAAAAACCAGGACAATTCAGTATAAAAACAGGACATAAGCCCCAAATTGTTTTATTTTCTAAGCATAGATACTATATTATATTTCCAAGAATTTGATTTGAGCGAAAACACGATATCTTAAAATTTTCTCTATAGAAAAAAATTCACAAAGATGCATCTAATTTTCACCAATTTTTCATATTATATTGCCGTAACCGTGCATTAAACTAAGTTAATATTTTAACATATTGTTTGTATAAAATTCTATCATTGAGACACTGACCTGGCGGATTTTTAAAATGTTATTAAGAAAAAACTAACTTAGCGATGATTCCGCGTCGTCCTTTTTCACCTGGCATATGAAAGAAGGGCGTGAGTGTAAAGAGAGAAGGACGATGTTTGATTTCTTGCGTTAGTTTTACTGCTTTGATTTACTGCGCTACCATAGTAGAGCGAAAGAGATATCATCAAGTGGCACGTTGCGCCTTTGTTTTTAATTTGAAATAGCATGGTGTCAGCGTGGCAACGCGACTACTTGCGAGTTGCGAGCCGTGCGGCCATCGTGCGGCCGCTCGTAGCGTAATTTAAAGAAAGGCGTGCGAATTTTAAAATTAAAAAACCCAGGATAACCCAGGACGCTGCTTAAAAACTATCCAGGACGTCCCAGGACAATACAAAAAGCAGAACATGTCCTGGGAAAACAGGACGGTTGGCAACCCTAAAATACGGTGAAATCATGAAAAGTTGTCATAATATCATGTAACAGAACTAAGCGGATAATACATGGGTCGAGACTACCCGTGGGCTACCTCAGGGACTAAAGTCAGTGCCTTGATTCTGGTAATTTGATTCATCTACGAGTATAATATTACAGCTTCGCTTGGGTGTCGATACAGTCTCGTTATTACAAACATCACTTGTTCAGTACTTTACCCATTAAGTAACAAAAATCAGTGCCAAGTGATTTGTAGTTATTATAAATAAATAAAAAACACTTATTCATTTCATACCAACATCAACCGCGTTCTGATTGGTTTACACACCACCTCATTTAACACGTCTTAATTAATAACTTACTTTGGTTTCTTAATTTTCATCTACAATAAAAACTCTCAAAAACCTTGCTTAATATTACTACTAAGAAAACTTTGGTTAGTATTAGATAGTTGTGTAATAGTTTTGCTGTTCTTGTCTTATAGAAAAGCAAAATAATTCTAAGCAAGAAAATAAGTCAGGATCTTTTTGGACAATTTCGGAGCTGTATTCAAGTAGATGTTAAATAGTGGAATCAGGGTAGGGATGTTTAAACATCTGACGTTTTGATTATAATGGCTGAACAAAGTTTTAATTGACGGTAACATATCAGATGGGACAGAGTTATTATACCTTTATTATCATTAGCGAAAATTTTGTAATCAACCACTAGGTATTATCAAGCTACTATAAGAAGGCTTCCTTTCGAGATTTAGGTAGTATTTTTTGAAGTGAAAACTTCTTTAGCGGCGTTGAGCACTTTTGTGGGATGGGTAAAAACTGCGAAACTCGCGTCAGATTCTCGTGCTGATCGAAAAACCTTGGAAAAACCGTAAGACGGTTGGAGAGTAGTGTTTTGTGTCGAACTCGAACTCGAATTGATTGTAAGGGTTTCAATTAATTAAAAAAATCGATTTTTTAAAAATTGATTTTCATAAAAAATGGTTTAAAAATTTAATCGATTGTAAGGGTTTCGATTAATTAAAAAAATAGACATTTTTAATAATCGATCTTCATAAAAAATGGGTTAAAAAATGCACAACGTTAATAATCAAGTTTTCACTTCTGCCGGCACTCCCGGAGTGCAACCCGTCTTTTTTTATATTAAGGCCGTCCCCCGAGCAAACGACCTTGGCCATACATTTGCCGCGTTGCCGAGATCGCACCAAACCCCTATTTTATTTACTTATCTTAGTTCAAAATTGACCTAAAAAAAATTAAAACGTGGAATATATTATGCAGTTTATGATATTGTCGATCTATTGGCGGGTGTTTCAAAATATAAAAGTATTTTTGTAAATACTAAGGAGATGCTTGAATTTTGATAAATTGGTTTTACTTTGGACGCTGATATCATGAGTATAATAAACAAATATAGAACATTTAAAACGTGGAAACGAATGTTGATATACTGAAGATTATAGCTGTATTTTTATTATAACTTTGTAGCTTTCAAATTATGAGTTTATAAGCCCCTAAATACGGTAAATTACGGAATCTCCGTAGGGAACGCCCTTAATGGTCGCTGCGCGCTGTTATTAAAGCATTTGTGTATTAACCCGCAAAAAAAGTTGTTGAGTTATTAATGTAGTCTTGTTCTAAACGATCAAAGGAACATAACTCAATGCGTATTTTTTTTGGGGGTTGATAAGTACACGAATGCTTAACAGCGTTCAATTTAAGCAAAAAAACATGTCAAGAACTTACGGATATATATATATATATATATATATATATATATATATATATATATATATATATATATATTCATACTTACTAATATTATAAATGCGAAAGTGTGTCTGTCTGTCTGTCTGTTACCTCTTCACGCTCGAACCGCTGAACCGATTTTGCTGAAATTTGGCATGGAGATACTCTGAGTGCCGAAAAAGGACATAGGATGGTTTTTATCCTGGAAAAATGTAAGGTTCCCGTGCGATTTTTTGGCGCAACGGAGTTGCGGACGTCATCTAGTGGAAAAATAAAAATAATCCATGATGGATATTTCCTTTATACAATATTTTTACACTCCTTTACTTCATTATCGTTTTTTCTGTATCAAAAGAAACGTTTGCGTGCGAAAAACACGCAGTTCTGTAGCGCGTTCTTTGTATATCTTTAAATAAAGGCCGTATATATAAAAATACGTTTGTCCTCATTATTTATTCGTTTACAAGACACTCAAACACGTTCCATTGTCACCTTGGTCGGAGACCCTTGAGCTAGGTCAAGCGATTTTCCCCCTCAGTTCTTGAACGAGTATCAAATTTATTAGTTTGAGTACTCTTTTCGGTGTTTTATGGACTTACTGTCCTAGTGACTCGACAGCTACGTAAAAGTATTTTTGTGTAAGTTCGAGAATTTCCGGTTTCAACCGGTTTCATATCAAGAAACAGTAAATCCATACTAATATTATAAATGCGAAAGTGTGTCTGTCTCTCTGTCTGTTACTTCTTCACGCTCAAACCCCTAAACCGATTACGCTGAAATTTGGCATGAAGATACTCTGAGTCCCGTATATTTTTTCTGGATAAAAAGTACCCTATGTACTTTACATAGGATACTTTTTATCCAGAAAAAATGTACGGTTCTCGCGCGATAAACGAATTTTGGCGCAACGAAGTTGCGGACGTCATCTAGTATAATAATATAATCTACAGAGTTATTATTACACATTACGAGAACATGTCTGTTATTATTACACAAAGTAGCGTAATTTCATGCATATGCGTAAGCGTATAAAATAAAATAAATACATAAAAATTGTTTTATTTCTGAATAGATTAAAAAAATGCTTTCAGAATGTTGATACTACTGGCGACTAGCTAATCTTAAAAGGGTTTAGAGGAGATATCCGTTGGAAAATTTCAATGATTTTGATTTTTCACTTTTTTATGAACAATCAAAGGCATTCATGAAATTTTCATGTCAATAAAACAATTAGGGTTTTTTCATCAATAAAAATTATTATTTAAATTTTATTAGACATAAATATAAAAATATATATTGTAATCTGGCTTCTAACAACAACAAAACAAAATAATAACAATAATTGGATATAAAAGTACCGTAATTGCTTTATTTACATGAATAATTTTGGAATGCTTTTGAATGTTAATAAAAAAGTGAAAAATAAAAAAAATGAATTTTGTCAACGGGAATCTCTTCTAAGCCCTTTTAAAATTAGCTCAAAAGAATAATAAAAATTTCTAGATTTCTTGTTTAGAAATAATCAGCGTTTTTATGTTAACATTAAAATGGTGACTATTAACAAATTAAGAAAAGCATAATAATTAAACAAATTGTGATAATTTATTTTTATTAACGGATTATTATTGATTGATATGTCTACTTAGTACCCAAATTTTTTTATTCCTTAATATTAATATTTAATCACTTAAAATATTTTTTTAGTTCACGTAGCAGATTGCGGCATATCACGCGAAACCCGAACCACGCTGTTTTACCGTTACTTTCGCCGCTCAATTAAAGCTATAAGGATTATTGGTAAGGTTCCAGGAATTAAGATTTTTTTTAGAAAATTTCCTGTTCTTTAAGGATCTATTTTCAAATTTTGATTATCTCAAATAGTTTTTGAAATATTAAAAAAACCAAACCCTTATTTTTATGTATACTTAATTGTTTATAACTTTTGCATTTTTTTTCAGCCCGTCTTGTAATTTTGATAGAATGTTCTAGATGGTATTCCGAATCGAATGAGATCAAAATCATAATTTTCGGTGCATGAGATCAGGTTTTGACGAAAATGGCACTTGTTTACCAGAGTATGATAGATCTCGTTCAAACCAATTTTCGTTAGTAGTTTTCATAGTAATGCACATCATTTATTTTTTTTAGAATTATCATGCCCCCTACTTTAGAAGTTAGAGGGGGGGGGGGGGGGACACATTTTACCACTTAGGAAGGGTCTCTCTCGCAAACTATTCAGATTAGAAAAAAAATATATTAGAAACCTCAATATGATTTTTGAAGACCAATCCATAGATACACGCGTAGGTTAGACGAAACATTTTTTTTTTGTTTCAGTTGTACCTATGGGGACGCCTGAAATTTTTAATATTTTTTCCATTTTTGTATCAAAATCTTAATGCGGTTCACAGACTACATCTACTTATCAAATTTCAATAGTATAGCTCTTACAGTTTCGGAGAAAAGTGGCTGTGACATACGGACGGACAGACAGACAGACAAACAGACAGACATGACGAATCTATAAGGGTTCCGTTTTTTGCCATTTTGGCTACGGAACCCTAAAAATAACTAGCTATTACTTATATTATCCGCAATAATAATATTTTGTGTTATTTTATTAGTTAGTGTTAGTTTGTCAAAAAAAGAACATACAAAAATGCCCAAATAATTCGCAGCGAGTGAATTTTGCAAGACTGCAGCCTATTCGTCGTGGTACCCGTTGTTTTTTTTTTTAGTTTCATGGCATAATTTTGTAGTGGTTTTTAACATTAACTTTGTATTGGCTTTTAACATTTTTCTACGTCGTACTAATTTTATTTTACCGGCTCAGACCTAAAGCATTTTACTTTAATCCTGAGAGATTGCTAAAAGCAATTTCTATTACCATGTATCAGAGCGAAGACATTTTTCACCCGGCTCTAAATAAACGCACAAGGGGTGGTATTTTCTAATCTTTCAAGCCATCGCCATAGTCGGTACGCGTGAAATACATTAATCAAAATTTAAACCAGTGATGTACCTATCATTTATTTAAATTATTTAGTTAGATTACTAGATGCTGCCCGCGCCTAAATTGCGCCAAAATTCGTTTATCGCGCAGAAACCGTACATTTTTTCTGTATAAAACTGTAATTTCCCTTGTTTGGGAATCAAAGTATCCCCATACAAAACTTCAGTAAATTCAGAGGTTTGGGCGTGGATGTGTAACACAAACACTTTCACATAATTCAAATAATATTAGTACTTACGGTATGGATTCTTTCCAAACCATTTATTCCGGAATGGTCTTGTAGACTTTCAAAAAGTGTATTTATAACATTGTCAACTTTGATGAAAAAAATAATATTTAATTTATAAAAGATTTAATCACCTGCCTATATTGAAAATCTATTGAGCTTAGTTTAAGTATGTCATTTTACTCATTTAATATTCTGTAGATTCTTAGTGGAAAGTCGTTTCTAACAATAATTATTAAATTAAAGAAAAAATTGTGCAAGAAAAGTGTGTTTCAACTAACTTAGTAACTGAAACGGCCACCAAAAATGAAATCAAGTTACAGTAAAAATAAAAGATGTGTGTACACAAATACATATTTTATAAAAAATATTCTTAATTCAAAACATAATTTTTCCCTTAAAATACGGGAATACGTTCCGAGAAACCGTTGCATATCAACTGAATGGCTCATCATTTACCGTACTGTCATATTGCCTACCTACTCCTAACTCAAACACGACCAAAATATAAATTATTTCTTTTCAAAGCCTTTTGTTCGACACAGCTTTTGTTATCATAAAAATCATTTCATTTCCTGATATGTTTTTATTGTTACCATTTTGTGTGTTTTTGTAAAAAATATTATGTTTTTTATCAATACAATATTGTGTAAATATTATTAACTTTTCAAGCTGATCTTGTCCATAGTCATCCTTAAAAAATTGTCGTTATAAGTTTTTAATAACTTTTTTAATAATATGTAACGTACAAAAAAAAATCCCAAGCATTTCTTATTATATTCACTGAAGATTTCTTACTAAATAACACACAAAAGTTAACCAAAAATTTTATATTTTGCTTTTAGATAATGGAATTCTTATAAACTCCAGAGTTTACGACATAAAGTCATAAAAGCGATAGGTTTTAGAGGTTACTATGAGAAAGGCAGCTTAGGATAATAGAAAACCATAAGGGAAAATTACTTCGCCGGTACTATGATTTTAAACTTACATAGTGTATGTAAGTTACAATATTTCGAAGGATTTTCGCGAGGTTCGTGACATTTTAGTAAATAATAATAGATAGCGCCCCGCGCCCGAAACTCCGTTACGTCTAAATTCGTTTATCGCGCGGAAATAGTGCATTTTTCCGGCTTAAAAAGTATACTCTCCCGGGACTCAAAGTATCTCCATACCAAATTCCAGCAAAATCGGCTCACCGGTTAAGACGTGAAGAGGTAATAGACAGACATACATTGGCATTATTTTAGCTTGGATGTGCCAGAGAAAAAGGACATTTTTGTTTATTATTTTCAAATATTATTGCAGCCAGAATAATATTTTCCTATAATTCCATTGTTGTCGTTGGAAAATGACTGTTATTTGCCAAATAAACATTGGCCCGTATTTGGTCGTATGTGTTTTGATAGGCCCGGCGTCTAGGCTTACTAACAAAGCTAGGTTACGATAAAGTATGTTTCAACATTTCCAACTATCAATATAATCGACGTATCTCCGTTTGTTCTGCAATTTCTCCGTACATTTATAACTGATGGTCATAAAAATAATTTAAGGCAAAAATACTTGAAATGTAAAGTATAAGCTTCATGATATTTCATTTAGTGAAAAGCAAATTTGGTCTTGGTCTTGCGAAAAAAACGCAAGATCAATAAATACTAAAGCCTATAATTCTGCTAAGAGTATTCGGAAATCGTGGCAAGCGCGTTATTATTTTAGCTGTGCTAACATAGTACTATAAACATTATGGACAGACAAGCAAATTAAATTATTTTGATACAGAATAATAATAATTTGCCTGAAATTTCTAAAGCGTTACCTATAAATTTACAATATTATTTTAGTCTTGACTATAAAGATGACAACTACAGAATGTTGTAACTAATTCATTTCGGGCTAAACTCTGAAAGCTAATTACAGCGCTAAACTTAAAGCTTAACTTATTATAACTTTAATCCTTGTAACTAGAGTTGTCTACAACTTGTCATTTATCTTCTGTTGAAAATTACTTATTGGTTAATGCTTATTATACCTGCCTTTAAGGGCTTAAAGGCCATTAAAGGCAGGTATAATTATTGAAATAAGATAACATTATTTTTAATGTCAAAAAATAAAAAGTAGATTATTGAGTAGAGTTTTGGTGGTTCCGTAGCCACTGGAGTTTATTACATTTAAATTAGGTTGTGTACCAATTTTAGTTTCGAATTACATAAAGTATTGAATATTAGCGGTTGTACAAGACACAGAGTATTTCAGGGAAAAAGCATACAGCACTAACCTTTGTATTCTCTGGAATTGCTTGTTATGACACCATCTGGATTCCTTTTCTTGCGATTTCACACACGGTTCTTCAAGCAGCAGCAGCTGATTGTAGCTCCAGCTGTCTATGCGCAGGTGCAAATACGACGATTAATAATAATTATTATAACGCGTGCGGAGTCACCGCGGCTTACATACTAACTGGGTACTGACAAAAGGTGAGGGTAGATGGAAAATTTAACCGCTTAACGTCCCTATACTACCCGATAATTAAAATAGAAATAAACAGATGTATTTAGCTCATAATATTGTAATTTAATGTGATAAAATTACGCTTTTATCGTTGCCCCGATATTTTGGCCATGCTTGTTGCATCGAAATACAATTAAAATTTTTAAAATATTCATTCCATTTATAATAAAATTTAGCAACGTATAATTCTGTTCAAGGTTTTTAATTTTTTACCTACGAATAATAAAAACTATTTTTTACACAATATTATGTTCTGTATTTCTCCGTACTAAAACCGTTTTTTCGCGACTAGTTTTAAACGAAATAATTAAAAACGTTTCGAATGGAAAACTTTATATTTTTTCAACGTGATTTTTTATCAGATTGGAAAGTAAGTTTTTTTGGCCGCATTCGGTACGGGCGGCCGCAAACAAACAAACGCAAGCACAGCCTAAAAACGCAAGCACAGCCTAAAAACAGACATCGGTGTTACTCGTTTGCTTTTCATTAAATGAAGTGGCCAAACTACCTTCAACAAGTCTGTACTGCGGATTTACCGAACTATTTCAAGCTGCTCTACTTTAGCTTCAATATAAATAAGATGCTATTTTCATCGTGCATTTGCGAATTAAATTATTGTAATAGGTATGTATAATAATTATAAATACAGTTAATATTCATGATATATTATATTTCTTGCAATCCACGAAGACGCGCCTCGCCAATTTTTGGGTGAGCATCTTTCCCTTTGACCGTGACGATTTATTGTAGTGTGCGCATGCACTCATAGGTAAACATTGGCGAAAGCTTGCACACATATTATACCATAAACGTTTAGGAAGAATAGTGGGCGTGTCTTTGTGGATTGCATCTATAATGAGCTGTAGTAGATTTTAAATACTGATGAAAAAAGTTTGTCATGTCTGTCTCTATGTCACAGGTTACACGGTCAAATTTTCATCAATCTGATCTATCAATCCGGTCCGATTGATGGATCAGATCGATGAAAATTTGACCGTGTAACCGGTGACTATTTATTATGTTTGTCCGTGACATCAAAGGTAGATTAGTGATTTTGATCTAGTTTTTTGTTTGAAAGCTAACATGATCGAGAGTGTTCCTAGCAATATTTCATAATCAGTTCACTACTAAAATTTCCAGCCACTGCCGGAAAATTTTAGCCTCGCTAGCATTGATATACGTCTTTATATTATGTCTATTATTATAATTTTTCAAGATAATCATAATATCAATACGCGAGGGGAAAACTTTGTAACCCATTTTACGAAAAATGAGGAAACGTAGGTGCATGAAATTTCGCACAATTATAGTGTATAATATAGTGAAGGATATGCTGCTAATATTACTTTGAAATTATGCTTTTATCATACATTTTTTTACAAATAAAACATTACACACACTGCAACACATACACTAGGGACAAGCCTATAATATTATTATGGTTTTTCAAGATGAAGTCAAAGATGTAACATACATTATAAAGGTACAATGACGATTAGTAATGTAAGTAGCCCTAAACAATAAAACATTAGAGAATCAGAAAGCTTATTACATTGTTCGTAACATCGATCTGAACAATAATGGGGAATTGTATCTTATGCTCTTAAATTCTGAGAAAAGTGAAGACTTTGTGTTGTATGTCAAAGACTATCGAATGTCTTTTGTTTCGTTCCAGGTTGAATTTGTTATAGATCGTATTTGTTGGCAGGTGTTTTAACATCTAATTTGGTATAATATTACTTAAAGGCAAAAGGTTTCATTTCTCACCATTTTATTCGGATCTAACTTAACTCTTCATTACCTATTCAACGAATTGCTGAACACTAAAGTTTCTATAAGTCTAGCCTAAGAGCAAAAAATGAAAAAAAAACAGCAAAAGAAGTTTTTGCTGGTTTTTAAATTTGTGACTCAATTTTAATCGATTATACTAAATGCCTAAACTCAAGAAGACTAACAGATCTAACTCAATATCAACCATCTATTATTATTTATTTATAGCTAATATATTTTATTAAAACTTAACATAACACTGTCCAGCAATCTCTACAGCGCATAAATCATTTGTGTAAAAATATTTTTTCACACACGATAAAATTTTGAATAGTACATAAATAGTAATAAAAATGACAAAAGGGAATATACCATTTCACGGTACATGGATAATCCTCGTTTGATCTGATCACAGGGACAGGTAAAATTATAGTGAATTCAAATCATCGGTAAAAATATTGAGCCAAATCTTAAAATATATTGTGATCCGATATATTATAATATAACAGGAATAAAATTGAACAACAATTATTATTGTTTTCGATTAAAATACTTTACTATTTGAAATTCTAGCGAGCAAAAAGTTTTTAATTTGTGCAGTAGACCGTATTTTCTTTTTGCGCTAAGGAATTATGTAATTATTATAAGCATTGTGGTAAAAAAATATAATGTGAAAAAAAATTTCATAATACGCAAAAAAGCCCTTATAAAAGCTTCGGTAAGAAAATAACAGCCAAACAATTTATAACCTCGTGCGAGGTTTTGTGCGTGGGTTCACATCGTCCCTTTCTATTAATTCTTCATCAATCAAAACTTCAAAGTCTCCCAACGCCTCCGCCGTCGGTATTTTGTTCCATCTCGCGTCGGGGACGCCGGCCGGGGGTACTACCACGGAAATGATGTTATCGATCAACTTGTGCTTTAGTATTCTGTCGTTGTGCGTCGTGGACTGTAGGGACGGGGACGCGTTGACTTCGATGAGCCAGGGCTTGAGGGAGTCGTCTATGATGATATCGTAGCCGTAACACTCGAAGCAGTGGCGATCGTTGGCCATGACCGGCGCGACGGCCTTTAGAGAATGGACGATCAGCCACTGGATCTCCGCGAACAGCTTCTCCGTGACTTGACGTCCTCTCGTGCCCTCGAGGTACAAGCGCAGATTCTGCACGCTCATTTTCCCCCCGTGGCAGCTGTTGTAGTCCCCACCATGTTTTTGCACGCTGACGTTCGTCAGGTGCACGTACATGTTGTCTAGTTCCGTGACACTCGTGTCGTACTTCACGGTGCAGAAGCGACAAAATCCGTGCTGGAACAGGTAAGCCTTCAAAGGTCGGAAGGACGTTATCAGCACATACAATCTCAGATCGAACTTTTTGCCCCCGATAAGGAGCGGGTTTTCTATGTAGCGCGATATCACGTAGCTCTCATTGCTTAGTTGAGGGTGGAACGAAGTTTTCGTTTCGCGGGACCACTTCTTTAGTTTGGAAAGTTTGTTTATTAGGAAGATGCCGGCGCCCTGTGATTTTCCGCACGGTTTGACGATCCACGTGCTCTGCGGCGACTTTCTGTACTCTTCGACGAACATGTTGTAGTCGGCGGGGAGAACAAAGGTAGTAGGGATGAAGTCGAGATGAGCGTACCGCGTCACCACTTGCCCGTTCGGGAGGGTGACTTTTGTTTTTTCAGCCATGGCGTTGCCGTCTCTCTCTAATTCCCGCCGGTAGCGTTTAATGTTTTTCACGAGCAAATCCTTCCGCGAAAGTTCGTAATGGTTCGGAAAGTGATTAATCATCTGGTTGTCGGCTAGGCGGTACCCGTTCTCGATGCTGAAAATATTACGGCAATTTTGCGTAAACGACCAGTAAATATTCCACTCGTCCTCCGGCCCCACTTGGAGCCAGCCGCGCCGCTCGAAATTGCTGATAATAACCGACTTCTCCAGATCAGTGCAGTACGTGACTTTATATTTTTCGTAGGAATTCCTCGAGGAAACTTTTTTAGTGTCCTGAGCCATCGTAAAATTTTTATTAAACGTAAACAGAAACCGTAAAATTTTAATAAATTTCACTAAAGCATAGCCAACCAAATGACAGTTTTGTTTTTTTTTTTGTACAAAATAATAATTAATGACATAAATCAACTTGTAGTAGTCCCAGACTCAAGCAAAATAAATACCTTCATATAAATTAATATAAGGAATGAATTATGAAAAGTATTATACCTACCATATTATCTTTTTTGTACTTCCCAAAATAGGGTACAGTATTAAATACAGATTACTCAATCTGACGTCATAGTGACAGATAATTGTCTGTCACAAAAACAAGGGGGGTGAGAGTTGAAATACTGCGGGGATTAGCTGGGATATCCCAATAATGGCGGTCATCAATTCCAAATCTTCAGACATCAATAGTTCCATAAAAAGAGTCCGTTTGAAACACTTGTCAAGCGCGATTCAGTTTTTACTTTTTACACAGTGTGAAAAATTGTTATCTCCAAAACATTAACATAATTATTGTTATAGAAAACAATACGTTTTGTTAACAACTACCTTATGTTTGTTTAAAAACTATCATAATCTCGGAACTCAAAGTATCTCCATGTCAAAAGTAAGTAAGCAGTAAAGTAAGTAAGTAGGTAAGCGTAAGTACGCAGCCCATAATATTATTATTAATAATATTATATTAATTTAATCATTATATTAAGTAATCCATATATTAAAATAATATATAATATATTACTAATAGTAATATAAAAAATATTTATTATCATCTACGAAAGTTAATCTACAATAATATTATTATAATAACGATATTATTTTATGCACGCCCAAAGACACACCTGTTACCTATTCCCAATTTTCAAATACATCCGAATTTAAGAACCTTATGTAAATAGAATATAAGATGAGATCTAGATAAATCTGGAACTCAATACGAAACAAAAACAGGCGAACTCAATCACTTTATGCATTAAACAGCGATTTCTCGAATAATTCATGATTTATTATCGCTATAAAAGGGATTTCGCTGCTCTTTCGAGGTAAAAAATCCATTGTGACTTCAGGGGGGTTAGTCAAGACGAATTCGTAATCGCTTCGTCATAGAATCGCCGATGAAAATGTATGGAATTGACATAAGCGTTCGTTAATATGACGTTGACGTTCGACTCGTCTTATGTCAATTCCATACATTTTGATCGGCGATTCTATAACGAAGCGATTACGAATTCGTCTTGACTAACCCCCCAGGTCCTTTAGCCAAGAGTCAAGACATAATATTCTTTATCGCCGATCAAAATGTACGGAATTGGCATAAGCGTTCTTCTTCTTCTTTTCTTATATATAAAAATTGATTTTCAAATGTGTTAGTCGCGCTAAAACTCGAAAACGGCCGAACGGATTGGGCTGATTTTAGTCTTAAAATATTCGTAGAAGTCCAGGAAAGGTTTTAAAGTGACACGAAGCTCACCGGGACAGCTAGTTAATAATATGAAGTTGACATTCGACTCGTTTAATGTCAATTCCATACATTTTGATCGGTGATTTTACAGGTGTAACAAAACTAAGTGATATTGGGTGGGTGTGTATGTGTTCCTTATAGAGTTTACTGTGAAAGTAGCAGCGCTGAAAGAGCAATTTTTTTGTGATTTATATGGGCAAGCGCCCCAGCGTCACGAGTTTTCCCATACAAAAGTGAAAAAAAATTTGGTCTTTCAGCGCTGGTACTTTCACAGTGAACTCTTTACAAGGAACACAATATACACACCCTAAAGTATTATCAGTTAGTTTTGTTACACCTTGTATAAATAAGCGATAAGGAAAACGTCTTGACTACAGGCTCAGTACGGCCAATTTTAGTGAGCCAACTTCAAGTCTCGCAGGAAATCTCACTCGATACCTTACGCCTATTTTTATTTTCTCTTTGAGAAATATTTACGTTGAAATATTAATAATAATTGTTCTGCAATAAAATATTGGTTAGTCGACTTTGTAACTATTTTTGATATTCGTAAACTCATTTTACGGACGGATTTTTTGGTAATAAAATTTTGCTATCTATGAAGCCGGTTTTATTTTGGAAAATTTTCACTCACTAATAATTCATATGACATTTTTCTTCAATGCGATGAATAAAGAACGTTATTTACCTACTTAAATATAAAATATGAAATATATATTTTATATCCTCTATATTAGCCGCAAGAGCTGATAATAATCTAACCGCGCTCTAACCATCCACTCAAGGGTTTTACAAAGTGTAATATTGACTGTAATATACAATCAAGTCGTGAAGCGTTGACTGCCGCGTAAGGGTGGAGTAATTACTCAGCTACACCCACCAAACTGACAATCAATTTACTCAGAATAATAACGTTTTTGCTAGCTTTGAAGAATTCATTATTGTACAAGCTCAGGTTAACTGTTTGTAGTTTTTGCAGCAAAATTTTTCGTAATTTTGTAGTAATATTGTGTATAGTGAACAATAAAATAAAAAAAAAGTATGATAGGACGTAGTAGAATAATTTTGAGATCTGAGTAATTATACTCAAAAGGCAAGAATATCAATCCTTGCCTTTTGTCTGTGTGATGAGGAAAAACTTACTACAGACACGGCACAACTTTAAGATAACTCGGCCTATATGGAAGGGCGAGGCGCGATATTTGACATTTCAATGCTATTAGTAGATAGATAAAGGTATCACACGGTGTGTTATTCATAGATTAGCAATCACACGGTCACACAGTTATTGTACAATATGTGCTGATTTTTGCTGAGCGATCGTCAAATTGTGCTTGACTCATACAGTCGAAAAACAATAAGGGCAGTAGATTACGTCCAACATTCTTATTTATTTATTTATTTATTAAAAACTTTATGCACATACAAGTACAAAGGTGGACTTAATGCCTAATGGCATTATCTACCAGTCAACCTTTGGGCGATACAGGATCAAAATTGTATAGGTGCCAGTCAAGTTACCAGATTAAGAAAAAAGAACTAAAAAAAAAACTAACAACATGTAAATATAAATTATAAATTATACAAATAAAATATTATAATATATTAAACTATACTTATCATAAATACACTGAAATATAAGATATATAAATGAAACTACATATACTTATATACATGTATTACATAAATATTTATTAACATAATATATACATTACTAAAGTTAATTTATTAATTGCCAAGATATAACGGGTATTATAAAAACTAAGGGTCCGCCAATTGCTTCAAGTAGAAGTCACGAACTCGGCGCTTAAAAGTGTCTCTTGTTTTTGACATCCTGATTTCCGGAGGAAGAGCATTCCAGAGGAGAATAGCCTGGATATTAAAAGAAGAGTGGACGGAATTAGATTTGTGGGAAGGGCAACTTAAAAGCTGATTTGAAGTGGATCGGAGGTTTTTATCGTGCGTGCTGCAAAGGTATTGAAAATGAGGGGCGAGATATTCGGGAGTATGGGGATGATGCAGCAGTGAATATAGCACACATAGCGCTCGCACCGAGCGGCGCTGGCGTACTGGTAACCAGTGCAGCTTAGAGCGGTACGAAGAAACGTGATCGTATTTCCGAAGGTTGAATATGAATCGAAGGCAGTTGTTAAATAATCGATCGAGTTTGTTGAGTTTGTCGGCATTAAGATCAAAACAGCACACGTCACCATAGTCGATTATAGGGAAAATGAGAGTCTGGACCAGCAAAGTCTTGACCGGAGTAGGAAGGAAATTTTTGTGTCGATAAAGGGATCGTAGCGTATTTGTGACTTTACTCGACACACTAGAAATATGGGATTGCCAAGTCAGGGAGGAATCAATATGTAAACCAAGGTCTTTTACGCTTGTACTAAAAGTAATAACAGAGCCGTTGTAGATAACCGGTGGGAGAGCGCCTATGTTCACTTTACACAAGAATCTCGGACTACCTAACAAAATTGCTTGGCATTTTGCGGGATTTACTAATAATCCGAAGTTACTGCACCAGTCTTTTATTGTTCTCAAAACCTGGTTTAATTCCGCAATGGCTGCTGAAAGCTGCTCCAATCCTGCCTGGATATAAAGTTGCAGGTCATCGGCATAAAGATGATACGCAATATGAAGTCTTTTAGTGAGCAGATTTATAAAAATACAGAAAAGTAGAGGAGATAAAATACCGCCTTGTGGAACGCCAGCGTCGAGGTTGTGCCACTTAGAGGATGAGCTCTCCGTGCGTACCGACTGCTGACGACCACGAAGATAAGAAGAAATCCAAATAAGTACTTCAGACGAAATCGGAAGTCCAGAGAGTGCTGCCAGTAGGATGCCATGATCGACATGATTGAATGCGTTAGAGAAATCCACAAGCACTAAAATGGTAATCAAAGATTTCTCGAAACCAGCTCTAATATCACCTGTAACTTTTAACAGAGCAGTGGTTGTGCTATGTCCAGGTCTGAATCCCGATTGAAGTGGGGAGAGCAAATTATTTCCGAAGACAAACCCGGACAGCTGCTTATGGACGCAGGCTTCGAGAACCTTTGATAGGAAGGGAAGGATGGAGATAGGACGAAAATGAGAAGGATTAGTCGGATGGGGGATTTTCGGAAGCGGGCGAACAAAAGCTTTGCGCCATATATTTGGGAATACTGAGGAAACAAGGGAGAAGTTTATAATGTGGGAGAGGGCGGGCAGAAGTTCATCTTGGATGGTGGTGATCATGCGTCGACTAATGTCATCACAACCTACGGCTTTTGATACTATAGACTTGATAGTCTTGTCGATTTCGTCTAAAGTAACTGGAGAAAACTGAAAGGGGTCTAAATTGAAAACATTCTTCTTTAGTATTTCAAATCTTAACCTATCGTACGCACTTTTCTATGAAGAAAGAACCTGTGCAGAGTTTCCGAAGCGTACATCAAGGAGGTCGTAATTACAGGAAACATGACTAACGTTCTATGCAGTTAAAAGTGAACCTTAATTGGCTTTTTAATCTGCAGAACTCAAAGAGCGTCGAGCGCTCTATAGCTATTGTTGCGATATCCGCCCAGCTAAGTTTGATACTTCATTAAAACTGCGCTTCTATCAATAACTCCGGTCCATTCGGCTTTGCAATTATTCTTAGCTATGTTTGGTATGCACACGATTTTGTACTAAATAATGAGTTTGGAATTAGGTTGTTTTTTTGGTTGGAAACTTAGTTTTGTCAGGATCGTCGGTCTGTCCATCTGTATGTCCGTCAGCGGATTATTAAGAACGGTAAAACTTTTAATAAACAATATTATGTCATGGAGTATCACTTATATGATATAACTAGCGACCCGCCCCGGTGTCACACGGGTATAAAATATATAGCCACTGAAAAAATGATTAAAATCGATAGCCTATGATCCTTCACGTGGTCTACTTCTTATAGAATGTGCCAAATAACATAAAAATTGTTCCAGTAGTTTGCGAGATAAGCCCTTTCAAATAATTCCCACCGTTTTTTCCACATTCTCCATTAGTCTTAGTGTGATAAAATATAGCCTTCCTCAATAAATGGGCTATCTAACACTGAATTTTTTTTTCAAATCATACCAGTAGTTCCTGAGATTAGCGCGTTCATGTTAGCCCTTTCAAATAATTTTCCCCGTGTTTCCCACATTTTCCTCTATTTCTTCGCTTCTATTAGCCTTTAAGCGTGATAAAATATAGCCTATAGCCTTCCTCGATAAATGGGCTGTCTAACACTGTAAGAATCATCAATATCCGTTGCGTAATTTTAAAGATTAAAGGGAACAAAGGGACATGAGGGAAAAAAAGCGACTTTGTTTTATAATAAGTATATCCCACCAAAACATGAAAATATGTAAAAGGAGCCAAGCAAAATATTGCATAGCTATTCAATACTTCTGTTATAAAAAGTTTTCAGATCACATTCAAGCCAAGCCTTCAACTTATTTTGTAATTTAAATCAACATTCAGTAAATGTATCAATAGATTTCTTTATTTTATAATTATTATAGTGGCTTAGCAATAAGCACTAGAGAAATAATCAGCTACTAATTAGATTTATTGGGTACCATCGGCCACATACGTCGTTACATATTAAAACACTTTACGCTTGCCGTCTGTGTAAGTATGAACTCCTCCTAATATGCAGTTTTATATTTGTTTCTATTGTGCTTATTGCCAAGCCACTATAATACTTATAAAATAAAGAAATCTATTGATACATTTACTGAATGTTGATTTAAATTACAAAATAAGTTTAAGGCTAGGCTTGAATGTGATCTGAAAACTTTTTACGATAGAAGTATTGAATAGCTATGCAATATTTTGCTTGGCTCCTTTTACATATTTTCATGTTTTGGTGGGATTTCATTTCTTTTTTGAAGGTTTTTTTTCTTTTCTTTTCAGGACACGTTATAACTTTTATGTACTTAGCTTAGCACCAATTCCCTATCTCCTTTATATTTTTTCTTTGAGGCTTCGTTAGTTCTATAGGTGGACAACGTAACGTAAATACTTCTGAGTTCTGAGTCGATTATTATATTCATATTATATAAATGACTCTTCTGCTAATACTTGAATGTGGTCATTTTTATCTTTACCGTTGAATACATAGCAGCACTGGCCACTGTTGTAAGCGTCTCGACGTTCCTCGCAGGAAAGGAGCACACCTTATTTCATGTGATAACTTAAAACTCCCCTAATAATTGTATCGAGCAAGTAAGGAGTGTATATCTCAGTACTGATTAGTGGTTACATTTATATTTAAATGGAATTCAATCATTGCTTCATTATTAACGTTGCTAATATTATTTTTTATTTAATTAATACCATTTCATTAAGTTCATAACTAACTTAAAGCCTTTTGTACGTCAAACAAATATTATGCAGTCGAAAACTCATAACTGTTCTTGCAAAGTTACAAGAATAAAAATCTTTTATTTTATTTAATAAATTATTATATTAAATTACCTATTAAGTTATATTATTTTTCAATTTCAGTTTTTAGGTTTCCCTGCCCAAAGGCTGAAAACGGGGCCCTATTATTAATAAGTATTCGCTGTCTGTCCGTCGTACATCCGTACTTATTCCGTATGTCACTAGGCTGGATCTCGAGAATTGCAATAACTAGATAGTGGCGATTTTCACAAATTATGTATTTCTGGTGTCGTTATAAAAGCTAATAGTCCAATCAAAATAAAATAAATTATTAAAGGGGGCCTCATACAACAAACACGATTTTTTCCTATTTTTTGCTCTAAATCCATAATGGTAACACTAAGGTTTTTGAAAATTTCAGAAAACGCTCATTTGTACATTAACTTTCATAATTAATAATAAAAATTAAATAAACTTATTATTTAAGGGGGGCTCCCATACAAATTTACGGTACGGAACCCTGTGTACGCCAGTCCGACTCGCACTTGGCCGGTTTCATAATTTTTCCTTTCATTGTGAATAAAGACCTATCCGAGTACCAAATTTCAAGGTTCTAAGTCTGATAGAAGTACCTTAGAATTTTGATGATCTATATGTCAGTGAGTGACAAAATGTAGTAACTTTGACCATCCTTAACTCCTAAACTATTTATTGAAATTTCATGCAATTTGGAGGTTAAGCTAGTTTTAATACTTGCTCCTAGTTACCTAAATTTTAAATCCCTAACTTTGTTAACATCGAAGATAAAGGGGGTGTGAAATAGTCGCGAACCGCTTCGAGAAAAGTATGGTACGGCCGTGCCTTTGCTAAAAAGCTTGGCTGGGGCACTGCCGTGCCCCCAGATATATAGATAATATGGCATTAGTTAAATTAAGTAAGTTATTATGTTTTTCTTTTGTAATTTAATGTTTTGCGAAATCATTTTAGGCTTGTCTAAGGAACAATGTACCTTGTACAAGTACTAAACAGGAACATAAATCATAACTAGAGCGTCATTCAAGTGAATCTAAATTTAACTTAAAACTACATGAAAGCCGGCAATGGCACACGTAACTCCTGCTTATGAAGACTGTGCCAAAACTGGTACAAACGTCTGAGGTAGAATTCCATTTAAGCCGAGCACGTGCGACTTCTCTTTGTACGGTCGTCGACGGTTCCAGTACGTTATTTTTGAACCTTACTGCTACGTAATAAGATCTAAATTTGGTACTGATCTATGGGCGATTCTACATGTAGGTAGTCTTTGTAACGTCTTAACCTGTAATGGCCAAAGGAAATAAATTTTACAACGTACATTTTATTTATCTGATCGCGAAATTTTATATGACTTGTATAGAGTTGTAGTGCTTTTATAGTGCATTCTGTAAACTATCTGTATCTTTTCTAATCAATGTAAATAAATAATAATATACAAGGTGTAACAAAACTAAGTGACAATAGTTTAGGGTGTGTATGTGGCCCTTAAATAGTGTGAAAGTAGCAGCGCTGAAAGAGTAACTTTTTTTAAAGGATAAGGTCCAAATTGGGCTAATTTTAAAAGTGCCGGCCGACGCTAATAAACCCATTATTTAAATAAATATTTTATTTTCTTTTATTTAGGTAACAAACAGCCATTATACAAAAATACTTTATTCTAAGTTTACAAACAAGCCTAAAGTACCATTACTTAACTAAACTTAAAACTAACCATTACTTAAAACTAACACATATTATGGTGAATTCGTAGCGTTGAGTCATTAGAACACAATTGATAATAATACATACAAAACTTTAAGTAATAATATTATAGTAACACCTTATAATATTGTAATATTATATATTTATAATGTTCACAGTTGTATCTTACAACTGTGAACATTATGGCCGCAACTATTTTAAAATATTTTTTAAAAAATTGAGTTTGCGGGATAAAATTTTCGACAACAACGAAGTCTTAATAATAGGGTCCCGTTTTTACTCTTTGGGTACGGAACCCTAAAAACGACCAAGTAATATTCAATAGTTTGTTACATATAGATTACCGGCTCCATCAAATAATCCCAAAAAATGCTAGAATCTTAATTTACAATGCCCTTAGGAAACCACATTTACTTTATGTAGTCGAAATATGGGGAAACGCTACTAAGACAAATATGAAAACTATTCAATTTCTTCAAAACAAAATTATAAAAATCTTATAAATACAACTACAATTACCTAACTCCATCAGACACTATTTATAAAGAAACTAAACTTGTAACTATCTCTCAACTATTCACATACCAAACATGTATTCTTGTTAACAAAATAAAACACCAACTAATACACACACAACTTAAATTTACAACAAAAAAACAAACAAACAAGACGCACATTACGCGACGAGCAAGTAACATTGTATTACCTTGTATACGAACCAATTTCGGTAAAAATAACATTACTTATAAGGGAGCACAGCTGTTTAACAAACTACCAAAATCTGTAAAAGAAGCGAAATCTTTGAATACTTTTAAACGATTATTACGCAATTACATTAACGATAGCTAAATCATCAACCTTATTATAATAATAATTATTCAAATATAACCAGTGATAGCGTTTTGTACTTCGACCACCACCCAAGATGTATAGCAAAGACATTCGCTTCTTAAATAATTATTATGTTTTTTCTTAATCTACCCGCACTGTCGAAATTTAAAACGTTGTAATATAATATTATGGTCGCATGTAAGTGACGAAATGTCACGAAAATATAAAAGATCAATATACGTTATGGATGCAAAAATGTATCGGAATGGTACCTGTTCACACCTGGTTACGACAGAGTTGCGGCTGGGTCCTCGTTAAACCCGTAATATTACGTGCTAGCTCCGTTTCCCTCAACCATCGATAGTTTGCCATCTTTGACAGCCGGCACCCCTTATTTGCGGCCAGATTTAACTAAGCACACCTTTATTATAATAATAAGAGGAAAATAAGCTTCCATTTGATATATAAAAGATCAATATACGTTGTGGATGCAAAAATGTTTCGGAATGGTACCTGTTCACACCTGGTTACGACAGAGTTGCGGCCGGGTGCCTAACGGCACACCGGATTTTTCTAAATCTCTATACTCATTGCCGTGAAATGAACCATGTTTGCTTTCAATACCCGATGAAAACATTTTATCCCGCAAAATCAATTTTTTTTTAAATATTTAAAAATAGTTGCGGCCACATTTGGACTGGCACCCCAGTAGAAATAGGTTCTCCTTATCATAAATATCTGTAAAAATGTGGTTTTAAGCGTGTACTCGATACCTGCACAGTTTTGCAGTCGTATCTCGTACTATAATAAGTTGTTACAAAATATGTCAACAGTGTTTAAATTTTTGTTATAGTGGTCACAAGCACGACGAAGAAAGGAGTTTTTTGAGTGGTTAGTTCGTGAGAGAGGGATATGAAATGTATTCTTTGATCTTGATAAGAAGTTTGGGATTTTAAAAGAAATTGATGAAGATGAATCAATAATATAATTGTGTATTATTTTAAATAAAATATAGCATCTAAATATTGGCGCCACATTTTTAATGGTTGCATATTATGTCTCAATTGGGATGACTTGTAATCACAGAATTTAGTATTAGTTAAATAATCCAATGATTTCAGAAATTTATTTTGGATTTTTTCAATTCTTGCAATGTGTATTTCGTATTGAGGGCTCCTAACCATGCTTCCAAATTCCAAAATACTACGTAAAATAAAACTTTTAAAGTTTCAGGCTTTTTGAATGGTTTACCTAGATGCAGTAAGTATTAAGCCTAGTTGTTTATATGCTTTCGACACAATAGTGTCTATGTGGTGATTGAAGTGAAGTTTGGAGTCAACGATCACACCTAAATCGCGTATTTTATCCACGCGCTTGATTTTGATGTTATCAATCGCATAGTCAAAACAGATGGGGTTATGTCTGCGCGTAAACGAGATAGTGTAACATTTGTCGACATTAAAGAGTTCATAAGTCTTACAGTAATATTCAAAGTTATTAATATCCGACTGAAGCTTCGCGCAGTCAGAAAGAGATTGTACAATTCTGAAAATTTTTGTGTCGTCAGCAAATAGAACATAATCTTATGGAATAATTTTTATTATCACACCAAAGTTCTAAGTCAAGTCTCCGAGTAGTTATTCAAGGTCAAACTTTTTTTATTTTTTTTATAACATAATATAATACAATAAATTTTATTTTATTAATAAAAGCAATAAGTAATCGATCCCAACGTCCCTATTCGAGTCATAGAACAGATTAGAGGCCAAATACCTACAAATGATTTCAAAGGAAGAGGGAGCCTCTACGTGCTTGGGGCTTGCAGGGCACAACTCATTGCTTACTTGGAATACTAGGCAAATGTCGTGCGTACCTCAAGCATGTAGAGTATCCCTCTTCCTTTGAATTTTTCTAAACCATTTGTAGGTATTTGGCCTGCAATCTGTTCTATGACTCGGATAGGGGCGTTAGGATCGATTACTTATTGCTTATAATTATGAATAAAATAAGTTTTATTACATAATTATTATGTTATAAAAAAAGTTTGACCTTGAATAACTACTCGGAGACTTGACTTAGAACTTTGGTGTAATAATAAAAATTATTCAATAAGATTATGTTCTATTTAAATAATGGGTTTATTTGCAATGGCCAGCACTTTTAAAATTAGCCCAAATTGTATAAAGGTTGGATCTTGTCCTTTGTATGGGAAATCCCATGACACTCGGGCAGTTGCCCATACAAATCACAAAAATATGCTCTTTCAGCGCTGTTACTTTCACAGTGAACTCTATACAAGAGACACATACCTAGCCTTAAGTATTACCACTTACTTTTGTTACACCCTTACATTTACACAGCTCACGAATTCTTGCTTTTCCCATGCTTCGATGCTCGCGCGATAGAAGCCTCCTCTTTTTCAATTAGCTCCTCGTCTATGAGCAAATCAAAATTACCGAGGGCGTCCTGACTGGGAATCTTGTTCCAACGCACATCCGGCGTTCCCTCAGGGGGCAAAACCACCGACAAAATATTGTCAATCAATTTATATTTCATGATTCGGTCGTTAACGGTGGTCGAAGTCAGCGATGGGGACGCGTTCACCTCGATCAGCCAGGGTTTTAATTGGTTATCGATTATTATATCGTACCCGTAGCATTCGAAGCAGTGTCTGTCGTTGGCCATTACAGACGAAACAGCCTTCAGGGAGTGCACAATCAGCCATTGTATAGCTGCGAATAGCTTTTCAGTTACGCTCCTTCCGCGCGTTCCCTCCAAAAATAACCTCAAATTTTCGACGCTCATTTTCCCGCCGTGAATGCTGTTGTAATCCCCGCCGTGCTTCTGTACACTCACATTAGTGAGGTGAACGTACATGTTGTCCAATTCCGTCACACTCGTGTCGTACTTCACCGTACAGAATCTACAGAAGCCGAGCTGAAAAAGGTACGCCTTTAGCGGCCGGAAGGACGTAACTAGCACGTACAATCTCAGATCGAATTTCTTGCCGCCGATTAGCAGGGGATTGTCTATGTAGCGAGATATGACGTAGCTCTCCTTACTCAACTGCGGGTGGAACGGCGCTTTCGCCTCGCGTGACCACTTTTTCAACTTCGATAGTTTGTTTATTAAAAAGATTCCGGTTCCCTGTGATTTTCCGCAGGGTTTCATGATCCAAGTGCTCTGCGGAGATTTCCTGTACTCCTCGACGAACATGTTGTAATCAGCAGGGAGGACGAAGGTCACAGGTATGAAGTCCAGATGAACATATCTTGTCACTACTTGTCCACCCGGTAGGACCACCTCGGCTTTCTCTCCTAAAGGGTTTCCCTCCCTCTCCAATTCCTTGCGGTACCTCTTAATATTCTTCACTAACAAATCTTTTCTCGACAGCTCGTAGTGATTGGGGAAATGATTGATTATTTGGTTATCGTTCATTCGGTAGCCGCTTTCCACGCTGAATAAGTTTCTACAAGTTTGTGTAGACGACCAGTAGAGGTTCCACTCGTCGTCCGGTCCCACCTGGTTCCAGCCGCGTCTCTCGAAGTTGCTCATCAGCACAGATTTCTCCATGTCCGTGCAAAAGTTGACTCGACATCTTTCCAACGGCTGCGTAGTGATTCTTCCGTAAATGTTCGTCTTTTTGCCGTCCAAATTCATTTTCGGACGACCGTATATGGTTAGCTCAGGATTGTTTCCTTTATGCTCGCCGTAACCATGGAGCCTCAACGAGCCAATTGCGACCCTAGAGCCAGGCGTATCGATCAAATATTCCGCACGTCTGTAAACAATAATGTTATCGTTGTATTAGGTAAGCGATTCCAGCTGATATTTTCTTGAATCTGTTACAAAAACATTTATTTAGGTATCTAGTATTTCGTAGCTCCTTTTATTTAATTTCGGAAGATCGCTCGTACGCAGCGGGATAATGTTTCTGGAAATCGGGCTTAGAATAACATAGCGTGGTTTTTGAGTACGGTTTAGATCAGTCATAAAACCTAATAAAGTATTTTGAGTTGTGAAAGTAGAAATTGTCTCGATCTAATGTTACTAACAAACTATGTAGGTACTTAATCATATTAATGTTATTATTGTTTACCAAGACGTGTTGCAAATAATGAAAAACTTTACAGCTAGAAGTAATTATACTCTATACCTAATAGTATAAATGCCAATGTCCACCTGTTCAGGCCTAAATCACAGAACTGATAATGGAGTTAAATAAAAGGAAATTGCATGTTATTTGTTCATGTAAAGTACACTCTTTACTTGAAGTGAAAGGTAAAATCGTGCTACAACGCCAAGCTTAATATTCGACACAAGTTTTCTAATTTAAAGTTCATACACGTGAAACTTGTATGAAATTAGCACTGAATATATTATGAGTTAGTTCTAAGCCAAAGCTCCTTTATATGGCCTCATTTTTGATTAATGAATCGAAAAATTTGATTTATATTTTTTGTTGAATACCTAAAATAAGAAGGATTCTAGCATAAAAGATGCTGATGATTGTGAAAATAAGTAAAAACTAACTGTGATTTTAAAAATAGGATCAAAAATACAAAATATTGAAAACATGTTCATAATAAACAAAATCCTTGACTGAGCCTGAATAACATCGAAACACGGACAATGCATTAACTAATGGGATATGTTATTACTATACCAACACTTAGTGTGATGAAAATGCGGAAAAATACTATACAAATGTACAATGTAATAAAATAACCAATATTTTAAACAAGTCTCTGCGCAAATGAAGTAGAGGGAAACATCTAGTCTACACAAATAAAATGAATTTTAAATTTCGTAAGTCTCGCTAAAACTTCAGAACGGCTGAACTGATTTGTCCAATTTAACTCTTCAAATATTCGTGAAAGTCTAGAAAAGGTCATCTAGTATAAATTATGAGACCGTAGAATTCCATATTGCAAAAGTTTTCTGATCGGAAATTACTAAATGTGGCTTTACGTTGAACCAGGATGGGTATTGAGTAATACAGACGATTGTGAATACGTAGAGTGCTCCTTTTTAATATGTAATATAATATGTCGCAGTCATCTGGTTCAATCTGCGATTCGATTGAATCACTAGCGCATTCATTGAATGATATCATTCAATTGAATGACGTCCATTGAACGATCGTCACTCAACGTCTAACTAGTTAGCGATTTGTAACATAGCCCTTTGAAGATAGCGGACATGGATCAGTCAGGTAATTGAATGTATTTCATTTTTTCCCACTGCGGCGCTAGTAGTCACTAAAACAAATATGACGTCAAACAGCTCGCACAGCTGATAGGCACTGTGTTGATATTTTGTCGATTAAATTTAGTGCTTTATATTCTGTAATAAAAATATAACAATATCACAGCGTGGATTTATCCATAACTACCCCGTCAACGGCTGCTTAAAAAATAAAGCGACCCATTTATCGATTTTATCATCGAAGAAATTGATTCATAGGCAGTTAACAAACCTACGTCGCTTGGTCCGATTATATCCAGATATCAATTCAATGCTAGTCATGATCTGTCGTGGACGTGACTCGTGGGCCGTGGCTGGGTTTGACATAACGCGACCAAATAATATAGGTCCGCCATCTGCCTCTGAATCAACTTCTCTGATTGTACAAACCATTTAACAACTAAATAGTCTGAGAGATAGTAAAAATATTATGGAAAAAACTTATAAGCGGCATTAAGATTAATCTTTTCACGCCTGGCTGATCAGCTTTGAGGGAGATGTTTTATACCGCGCATATTAAAATGAATGAAATGAAAAGCTCTTTTTCACGTGAATATAACGAAAGTATTTATTCCAAATTGAATGGATGTATAATTTATATTATTCATATAATAATATTCTTATTTATTCGTCATCAACATCAATTTTTTTTTAATTACCCAGTTTTTTAACTGTTCACGTAGTTTCACTGCAGGTAGTTACCAAAGTAAGGAGTAAGATTTAATTAACTAAAATAAAAATATGGTGTCACTTAATAGTAAAATTGTATAATATTTGATATTGTAGACTCACGAAAAGTTGAGGAAACCATGGCGTACTAATCTTATGAAAATATTTGCTTCTAAAAGACTTTAATACATTATATTAGGTGTTAAGGGTCCGTATACGAAATTTGCCGATTTCGCTGATTTTACAGACGTGACTTAGCAGTTAAAATACAGTATTTCTATAAGTTTTAATGCACAACATGTAAGATCATTTCAATTATAATCTAATGTTGGAGCTAGATTTTTTATTTTTTTTTAAGTATTTTTAAATAATCCAACTCAAACCCGCGACAGTTTTGTGATTTTTGCTGTAAAAGGTTTAGAATATCACCTGTTTATGGATTGTATTGACGTCTTAACGGTATGAAAAAATTCAATGTACTGTTGAGAAAGTTGTCTATAAAATGTTGGAATTACTTTTTACCACTTTAATATGAAATAGTTGAGTAAAAAAATATGTAACTCGGCAAAATTTTAGAGAAAATGGGCAAAGAATTGCTGTTAATTTCGGCAACTTGGAGCTGTAATTCATAAAAAGAATGCGACAGAAATAATCTATAGATAAAATTCTATCCAATTCGAGAAAAAAGAAAAAAAAAACAAATTGTGCCAAAAAACACGATTCAAAACCTAAATCTCACATTATATTACACGCCGCAAGTTTGAGTCGGCTTTCCGCGCTTAGATAAATTTTAAATCTAATAATTAATATATATTTTTTTAAGTCTAATAAGGAGAAAAAACCTAATATTTCTGTAGCGTGCGAACGAATTTTGACAAAATCGAAAAAATTTCGTATACGGTCTCTTAAAAAACAAATCAAAATTAATACCCTTAGGAATTACCTGCATATTTTTTTCGGTAGAAGCAATTCGAAAGTAGACCCAACATTTATTTTATTTACTAGATGACGCCCGCAATTTCTTTGCGCCAGAATTCATTTATCGCACGGGAATCGTATTTTTTTCCGGGATAAAAAGTAACCTATAAGTAACCTATAAGTAGTAACCTATAAGTAGTAAGTAAGTATGTCCTGTCTCGGGTCTAAAAATATCTGCATAATAAATTTCAGCAAAATCGGCTCAGTGGTTTGGGCGTGAAGAGGTAATAGACAGACAGATAGCATTTATAATATTAAGTATTTAGTATGGATTGCAGTAGTTAAATTATATTGCAATGCAGTAATAATAAGCCGGTAAATAAAAACATAATAATTAAATTGAAGACGTGAGTGGAAGAATCGAACAAGTAACATTAATTCGTAACATACGGACAATAACTCAGTTTTTCCCTAATTATTTTCATAAAACTTGTAACTTATCTACTTCATAACCTAGCTAATAATATATCTGGCTACACATATAATCCATAGTTTTTATATTCCAAATAATTTTTCCGGCCCTAAAGCCTCCATTTGAGGAAAAAAACGGGAAGTTTTTTCATGTTACTTACCTTATTCTTCCATTCCCGTCTTAAATTATTCTTACACTGTTAATAAAAGAACAAGTCTTCGAAATAATCTTATCTTAGTAAGAAAAGTATAGAAGTTATGTTCAGAGTAGGGTATAGATGTTAAGTAACACCTTGTAACAATTTATGTCTCTTTGTTTTATTCTTCTTGGCAAACTGCCAGAATAGCAACATGTGTTATTGCCACTTCTACTTATTTGTTGAAGAAATACCTAGAGATACGCATCTTTGACTATAATTATATCTAAATACACCATGCCGAAGTTCCGCGGCGGAAGTTCGGCATGATTCCGCCTGCAATTTATTTTAAATTACCGATGACACACCATGCCGGAATTACGTCGCGTTATATTGTATGCGTTTGACATTGCTGACGTAATCATGCCGAACTTCCGTCGAGCAACTTCGGCATAGTGTGTTTACGGCTGTTCCCAATATTTGATCTATCTCTGATTTTGCCCTACTAGAGATAGAAATAGCTCTCATTAGACATTAGATACATAATTATATTTTATGTCAATTCATAGTCCATTGAAATGTTACAATTTTAGGACCGAATATTGCATTTATTAGAGGACGCAATTTTATTTTCGGAATATGTTGGGGGGCTCAATAGAAGCTTAGCCTCAAGTTTGTGGGGTCGCCGCCTTTGTCCCCCGGCCGCCATCTTGATAAAAGGGGTGACAACACTATTTTCGTGATATTTCGGAAACTATAAGTCTTACAGAAAATTTTTAAGAACATAATTTGTTGCAAATTATTTTGCCTACAAATATGTTTAAGTATATAATTTTTTACCCTAAATTAAAAATTTAAAAAGTTATAAGCAAAAAAGTGATATTTTTTTTTAAGGTTTATTATCGCTCTTTAACTTTGTTTAATACATTTTACAAAAAAATTACCTTAGAACAACCTTGTTAATGATCTTTTGAGAAAAAGATCCCCCAATCCCCCCAATCTCATGAAATTAATTTTCTGCAGATGCAAAGGAAACTGTGAAGGCATGCGTGCCTGCAGAAAAGCAAACCTAAAATGCTCTACAGTATGCCTACTATTCTGTAAAGCTTTTCAGACCTGCTTTTCTGCAGCCACAGTCTGCAATATGCCTACTACACTACATAAATATAGGGGCGTTCCACGCCAAGCGGACAGGAAAAAATAGTCGATGTCTCCGATTTTGATAATATTTGGATATTTATACCTACACGTGTTATTAATACGTGTGCCAAATATTTTTGTAATATAATGGCTAGATTAAAAATGATGGGACTTTGAAACATGACTTTTCTATTCGACACTCCGTGCTTCAAAGTCGATTATAGATTTAAAAAATATATACTAGAATAATTAAACCACTGAATTTGTTACTTCATTTAATGAGCTCTTTAAGTGCATTTTTGAAAACAAAAAAAAATGTTTTTTTCTTTGAAAAAAATGCAAATTAATTTTTTTCTCTTGATTTTCTCAAAGAGGGGACCCTTTTGATTTTTCTTATATTTTTTGTGTAAATAGCTAATATTCTATAGAACATTCCTGCACAACTTCTATAATGGGCCGGGAAGTGGATTAGGAGCTAGACTGAAAATACTTCCGAAGGGTGGCGTCCAGCGCCATACTGTACTTTGGGCAGAAATCGCTAAGTAGTGGAAATTGCCAAAATACTTCGATTTTGATGTGGAGAAATGAACCTTTAGATAAGTTTTTTTAAAGAGTAACATAATTAAAAAAAAAAAAAATATTTTTTTTGGAGAAAAAAAATTTTTTTCACGAATTTTTTTTTCTTATAAGTAAACATTTTTTGTCTATTTCTCTTTCAAAAATCTATTAAATGTTACTCTTCACTATATCGAAATTGATGTTATTTGGCAATTTCCACTATGTATCGATCTCTGCCCATAGTACAGTATGGCGCTGGACGCCACCCTTCGGAAGTATTTTCAGTCTAGCTCCTAATCCATTTCCCGGCCCATTATAGACGTTGTGCAGGAATGTTCTATAGAATATTAGCTATTTACATAAAAAAATATAAAAAAAATCAAAAGGGTCCCTCTTTGAGAAAATCAAGAAAAAAAAATTAATTTACATTTTTTCCAAAGAAAAAAACATTTTTTTTTATTTTCAAAAATACACTTAAAGAGCTTGTTAAATGAAGTAACAAGTTCAGTGGTTTAATTATTTTAATGTATATATTTTTTAATCTATAATCGGCTTTGAAGCACCGAGTGTCGAATAGAAAAGTCACGTTTCAAAGTCCCATCATTTTTAATCCAGCCGTTATATAACAAAAATATTTGGCACACGTATTAATAACACGTGTAGGTATAACATATCCAAATATAATCAAAATCGGAGAGATCGACTATTTTTTCCTGTCCGCTTGGCGTGGAACGCCCCTATATGCAAATTGCAAACTATATCATAGTATGCCTACTATACTAGTCTGCACATGCCTACTATACTATAAAGCATTTCAGGCCTGCTTTTCTGCAGCCACATATGGTTCCACAGTTTCCTTTGTTTCTGCAGAAAATTAATTTCATGGGACCGGGGGATCTTTTTCTCAAAAGATCATCAACAAGGTTGGTCTAAGGTATTTTTTTTTGTAAAATGTGTTAAACAAAGTTAAAAAGTGATAATAAAGAAGGTTTATTATCACTTTTTAACTTTGTTTAACACATTTTACAAAAAAAAAAAAACACTTTTTTGCTTATTACTTTTTAAATTTTTAATTTAGGGTAAAAAGTTATTTAAACATATTTGTAGGCAAAATAATTTACAACAAATTACGTTCTTACAATTTTTTTGTAAGACGTATAGATTCTGAGATATCACGAAAATAGTATTGTCACCCCTTTTTTCAAGATGGCGGCCGGGGGACAAGTGGCAACCCCACAAACTTGAGGTTAAGTTTCTATTGAGCCTCCCAACATATTCCAAAAATAAAATTGCGTCCTCTAATAAATGCAAAGCAAATGTAACATTTCAATGGACTATCAATATTAGTTGCGATCGGTCGTATGTCAAACCAGAGATATATTGAATATTGGGAACGGCCGTTAGACACTCAGGATAGCTAGGACTCGAAGAAGAGAAAGGTATCTTTTATCCTCCCAAATTTTTATAAAGTCAAAATAATGAGGCACAAAATTTTATATCAATCTAGGTATATAAATAAAAATAATTTTCGATTTTCTTTTTACTTTCGCTATAACATGAGAACAGCTGAACCGATTTGGTTAATTTTAGTCTTGAAATGTTTGTGGTCTAGGTAAAGTTTATATTAGGAGAAATAAGTAAATAAAAGTAAAAAAAAGTTCACCGGGTCATCTAGAGTATAAACTATAATACGAGTAATTGTGCCTTGACTCCGTCTGGAATATATTATCATAAAAAAACTGTTTACTTACTAAAAAATTACGTGCGATTATAATAATTATTATAATAAATTCAAAGATACTTTTGAGTTTAGTGTGTTACATGTAAGAAACTTTATATGTTGTATTTCTACAAAATATAACAAGAAACATTATTAAGCAACTTTAATTGTGATTGTTGAAATTTCATTCTTAAAATAATGTAAACAAAACATAAAAGGTATCAACAAGCGTGGGAGAAATTATGCTAGCAAATGTATACATTTTCCAAGCAAAGTTTTTAGGTAGGTAAGGGTTAACGTAAATGAGTCCTTACTCGGTTCCCCTGGTATTTGTACATCAAACGTATGCTAAGATTTTAATAACGATCCTTTATTAACATTATAATAAAACGAAGTTGAATGTTATTTTCAAAACCAGAAGACCTTTATTTATTTATATCTTAATATCATCTTATTTGTTTATTACTTTTATTACTATTATGTTATTAGTTCTATTGTAACAAGTACATAATCTAATATATAAAATTCTCGTGTCACGGTGTGCGTAATTGAACTCCTCTGAAACGGCTCGACCGATTTTCGTGAATCTTAGCGAGCATGTTGGCTAGGGTTGAGAATCGGACAACATCTACTTTTTATATTGATAAGTGCATTTGTTGAATAAATAATAGTAAATTATTACAACTCGAGACTGAGGGCGACCATTTATTGTGCGACGGGATAGCGATCGACGTTGCCATGGCGACATACTTATTTAGTCATTTCAATAAAATTATATGGGCGAAATATTTTATATTATGGCAAAGCAACGTTTGCTGGGACAGCTAGTGATAATATAATATTACATTCATGATTGTGCACATCCTATCTAGGCTATCCTTATCCAATCTCTCTCCGTAGGGCTGCTGGAAGAGATTTCTATTAGAAATAAGCAGACCCTTGGTGTCGTCTTACTGTGTTAACTATTATTTTGTAAAATATGTTTCTTGTGCACAATAAATCATTAAATAAAATAAATAAACAAAGACGATCGCCTGATGGAACGCAAAAGCCACAGCACATGGACATTTGTAACATCAGAGGTACCATTATATTAGACGACTATTTGTTGTTACTAGTATTGTAGAGTCTACTGTAATTTCTTCAACTGTTCAGCGAAATCGAGATAGAACCGCTCAATCGTGCCGAAACAATATTATGTCTCTCCCATATTATAATATATTTAACACCTCCATCGTGGGTATCGCAGACACAATAAATTTTCAATTGTTATGCGGCAGCCTACATCAGACATTCCACGCAATATAGATATTATACACAAAAGATTCTCAGAAATGCGTAACCACTTGATAGCTCAAAAGACAATGTCAATTCATAATGTTATTATGTCATTATGTAGGTCAGATGTGCCCGCAGGCATCTTCAAGTGGCAACGCGTTGCTGCCGTAAACTGCCAATCTAGTAACGTTCGCGTTCTGTGTTCGCGTTAGTAGACTGTAATCACACGGAGATCAAAAAATTTTTCGCAATGAAAACTATTCCATGAAACTACCTGAAACTCAAAGTATAATATACTGTAGCATTTCCCAACAAACTGTTCTCGTGTTTACATAAAATATTAGCACAGGCAAAATAAACTGGTTTTAAATATTATTTTTTGTTTATTTTAAATTATATATGATATTTATTTTGTTAAATGATGTTTATTTGAAGTTGATTTGAAATTAAATCTTAGCAAAATTTAATTTTTATAACTTATAATAAATATTTTACCATTGCAACAAATTCTATAATTTTTAAATTCAGTTTATAGAAAGCTAAAAAATAAATCAAGGAATCGTAAAAGAACATAATATTATCAATAGTCGCTCTAAGATTTTACCGTTAAAACGTTCCTTCACTTAATTAAAACAAAAGACAATTTTTCAAGTGACCAAAACCACAAGTCTGCTTGAAGCAAAACCTGGATTTAGAATAAAACAGTATTTCTTTTACTTAGGGCCAACCCACACGTACCACAACCACACGACATCGCAACGACAAAATGTCGTCGAGAGTGGTTACGTGTGAATGGTGTCGCTGCAGCTTTTTGTAGTTGCGTTGTGGTACCGACAAAATGCCGACGTGGTTGCGTTGTCGCCAGTGGTTGCGATGTGGTTGCGATGTGGTTACGTACGAAAGTCAATGAAACGGAGGGGGAAGAGCGCGGGCGGTGTGCGCGCACTGTGGTTGCGACGTGGTTGCGATGTGGTCGGCCGTAGTTGCGTCTGACAAGTTATCTGACAAGTGGTCGACAACGACTGCAAATTGTGGTACGTGTGAAATGTGAATTGTCCAGTTCATGTACAATACGAAATATACGCCTGACCACGTGGTGTGGTTGTGGTACGTGGTTGTGGTTGTCGTGTGGTTGTGGTTGTCGTGTGTTTGTGGTACGTGTGGGTTGGCCCTTACGTAAAAATATTTCTTTAGAAAGCTGTCTCTATTAATAAAACTTGCTGTGTTTCTCAAAGTTTTCCGCAAAGTCACGTTCTGTCCCTCACATGTGGCCTGACATGTCACTTCAAATGACACATCGCGAGTGACATCTTGCTTAGATTATGAATTTCATGACAAGACGGTTTTAGAATGTTCATCTTCTCTTATGGTGCCCCCACACTGCCGTTAGAAAATGTTTGTAAACATTTTCTAACAAAAAAATGTTGTCAATTGTTACATTTTGTTAGGAACTGTTCTAACTATTATAAGTGCTTCTACACTAAGATTAGAAAAAATGTTTACTAATGTTTACTAACGTTAGTAATAACGTTAGTAAGTAGTAACATTTAATCACGAATATTAAAAAATGTTAAAAAAATTTCATGTTACAAAATGTTTAGTAAACGTAAGTTATCAAATTATAGCAAAACAAATTATAACAAAATAAAACATATTGTGTTTCCTTTTGTTTGTAAACCTTTTATAAAGAATGACGGGGTATGCGGTGAGTCAATACCAGATTTAAATGTTATAAAATGTTAGTAAAAATTAGTAATATTTTCTATTAGGAGTAGGAGCACTTATAACATGTAACAGTTCCTAACAAAATGTAACAATTGACAACATTTGTTAGTAAATGTTTTTATGTTAGAAAATGTTTACAAACATTTTCTAACGGCGGTGTGGGAGCACCATTACACGACCGGTTTTGACAAAACAAATATAAGGGGTTTTCCAATAAGGACTTAACACCTTTTTTTCAAAATAAAATTAAAACCATTTGAGATGTTTCAACAATTTTAGTATCGAATTGAAGTACAATAAAAACATTTTTAATTGAACTCGACTTCGCTTATATGGTCACCGCAGGCACGTTTGCAGCGATGATTCTTTGAACCCAATTTTGTATGACTTTGCCACACGTGGGAGATGCTTTTATAAGTGGGAGAGCCATGCTTCGGCACGAATGGGCCGGCAACGCACCTGCAGCTCTACTGATGCTGCGAGTGTCCATGGGCGACGGAAGTTGCTTTCCATCAGGTGACCCGTTTGCTCGTTTGCCCCCTTATTTCATAAAAAAAAACATCCGGCTTGAACGCCGACGCGCAAGTAAAGTAAGCTACAAAGATCGTAAGACAGAGCTAAAAATATACAAAATAATACAAATATACGTAAACATACACCTGAAGATGTATATTTATGTAAAGGGTTTTCCAATAGGGACTTGACAATTTTGAATTTAGCTTGTGGACGCACCATCGAACTGCTGCTGTTACTCAAGGGGCTGCGTCAAGTCGTTGGATAAGCCGACGTCGTTAGAAGAACTCAGAGCCATAATTAAACGCGAAATAGCCGAAATGATTTTTTTTTACGTAATAAGGAGGCAAACCGGTCACCTGATGGAAAGCAACTTCCGTCGCCCATGGACACTCGCAGCATCAGAAGAGCTGCAGGTGCGTTGGCGACCTTTTAAGAGGGAATAGGGTAATAGGGGAGGGTAGGGATGGGAAGGGAAGGGAATAGGGGTGGGTAAGGAAGGGAATAGGGTAGGGGATTGGGCCTCCGGTAAACTCACTCAGTCGGCGAAACACAGCGCAAGCTCTGTTCACGCCGGTTTTCTGTGAGAACGTGGTATTTCTCCGGTCGAGCCGGCCCATTCGTGCTGAAGCATGACTCTCCCACGTATAAATATACCACGTATATATGGTGCGGTTTAAATCTCATTGAGGTAACAAAAAGTTTTTAATATTCTTGGATAATAGATGTGTACAAAATTATTGAATAAACGATATGTGTATGATAAAGTAAATATCTAAAATAAACTAAAGTATTAAATAATAATTATATTTCCTTTTCCTGGTATCCGTTACACAAGTTCTTCGAGAATTTTAACATCGTAAGCATCCATAATGTTATTAAGCTCTTTACCAAACTAAACAAAAAGAAACAAACCTATCCGATAATAATTATTCAAGCCTTGATTACTGGTAAACTGTATTTTTCCTTATTCAGATTAGGCATTACCATAAACATAAAACTGGTCGAGAAGTAATGTAAAAGGGGTTAGTAGTATATTTTTAGACATTACCGCTTGGGTATTCCCGCGGGAGTGAACAGAAGGTGTACACGGATCAATAGTGTTATGTGATAGTTTTACTTATCAAACGCTTACCCTTTTCCGCCTAGTATCATTATCAACATTTTCGTGTGTACCTAGTACGGTACCTTACTTTACGGTAAAGGTTCATTTTAGTTTTTTCCAATTTTTGGTTACATCTAACAAAAGCTTTGATTGATAATAACAGCTGACAGTAGTAATAAATAAATACGTGTGGCATTCGGAGACTGACGCGGTAAAGCTATTGCTTGTTAACAACTTAATTATGCAATTATTATTATTCGCATACGTCTAGTCAGACGCACATAAACACCGTGCCGAAGTGCGGCAACATCGCAACAATCGCACCAGGGCAGCACCGCTCTGCTGGTCGGGTACGTTCTTCAATCCTTTAGGCATTCAATATCGCTAAAGATATATAATATTTGCAATACACACCATACTTAAAACCAACACCATTTCTGTGCGCAGACAAAAAAAATATATATATTTTTTCTTCCTTATCAAAAGTTTACGATTGCGGACCACGAATTATCTGACATATTTCAACGACGTTCGTCGTGTAAAAACGCTTCACAATTTCGCCTGACTTTATATTATTTTCTTTCATCTGTTTGGTTACCCACTATATATCTTCAATACGTCACGAGCACAAAACGAATTATTATCAAAGCGCCTCACTAACGAACCGGCGCTCCTTATTGGCTATATTTTTTATTTCCACACGTCCCAACAAATCTGTGCTACGTAAACGTTCAACGGAAAAACGTGACGTAGTTGGAAGGAAATGTCTGGATTTATCGTAACGGTGGAACATATCACGTTGAAAGACTTTTTTTATAAAATCAGGTGGCAAATTAGCAAACGGTTCACCTGATGAAAAGCAACATCGCACATGGACACTCGTAACATCGGAAGAGTTGCAGGTGAATTACTGACCTTGGTGGTTACGGCTTAAAGATGCTGTGGTTAATATGTAACAACAAATTAATAATTAAGTGAAGAAATAGATATATTTGTATGACATTTTGTGATATAATAGGACAAAGTATAACAGTTTTCCTATCTTAATAAAGCTATATTTGCCGACTCTTTGCTACCACAAACGACGAGTGTTTTAATTAGCCTCTAAGCTGAGAAAATTTTATGTTTTATTTAAACATTTGAGCTCTAACGAGAAAAAGAACTTGTATTTTATTGCTTAGCTGTAATTTCTTTCCAGCATTAAGAATTCATATTTTTTATTTATATGTTGGTTAATTGCCTTAATGACGTCCCTAAAGTAATTTCATTGCGGAGAGGTTAAAATTATTTTATTTCTTTTCTCTTTAGGTATGCCAGAAAAAAATGAATGACTCTTAATTTTAATAGCACTGTGTCGGATCGAATAAAAATTGGAAGATCGAGCAAACTTAGCGTGATGTGAAACGGCTTCCTGATTGCGGGGGTTTTTATAAAACGATTTTAGTACAGATTCGTACACGACCCGAAAAAGGTCCAATTTGAGTGCTTTTGCAAACTCATCAACCTTTGATGGTTTCGGCCTTATCCGCTACATCACAAATTTATACCTCAATTTAAAATTCATTGTATAAGCGTTTGCTGTTTTATCTATCAAATAAAAGATTAATTCGTTTGCGTGCAGTTTTGCCGTGAACGAATAATTAAAATATACGTAATTTAGTTCGTACTATTGTAGCGAAAAGTGCGTAGTGTGTTGTTCGTGCTACGCGGTACGTAGCATGTAGTTCGTAGCACAAATTGCGTAGCACGTAGCCAGTAGTGCGCAATGCGTAGCACATATTATTATTATTATTAGTACGTAGTTCGTAGCACACAGTCTAGACTCTAGAACATTGTGCAGTGTGCTGCAAGCCAGCCTTAGAAAATTAACAATGACAAGAAGAGTAATTTGCTAAAACTTAATAATTAATAATTACTATTTTTGATATTTGAATAACATAAAAATGTGTAAGAGCATATTACCAATAAGTAGTATGTAAGTAGCATCAGCATATGGAAAGTAGCGTTTAACATACCGTAACATTTTCTATTTCTCCGCTAGTTTTACATCGCGGTCATATTTTTCGCAATATCATCGAATTTCGCAGCAGATTTTACACTTTGTTCGTACAATTTCCTGAATTGAATTTGAATTCGGTGCATTCTTGGCGGAAGTTTATGAATATGTATTACTTTTGAATGGTGGTATGCAGAACCTACTTCATTTTAAATTCCCGCCAATCGGCAATTGAAATAGACTGGAATAGCCGCGATACTGAATTTTGATGTACGGTGTAACGAACACTGACAGATTGGATCTTGTTCTATTTTAGAACTCATAGTTTATTGAGATATTCTCTTATAATAATAACTCCTACACCGGTTTCATTGAAACCAGGCCATTTACGCAGTTTAAAATTTGTAGAGCCCAAGTGTTTGCGCAGTACACAATAGCACTCTCTATTTCTTTCACTTTTATAACCCAGTGGGATGGAAGACAGACACGACTGGCGAGAGATGAGGCGCAGGAACGACTTTATACACGCCTATCATCTTACTTGTCAGACAATTAGGTGATCACTAATTGATCAGCCTCTATTGTCGTAACAAAACTTGAAAATAACATGCTTTCAACGCGGGAATCGAACCTTCGAGTCAAGAGCCATAAGCTAAACCACTAGGCCACTTTTTTATATCATAACTTTAATCCCTTACTAATAATAATAGCACAGTAGTTTTAGAATTTTGTCTGACAATTTGTAAAAGCCTCAATATAGAATAATCGAATTTTGAATTTTCGGTGTATATTATCTTTATCATTAGGGATATTATAATATATTATTTGCGTTAAGTTTGATACGAATCAGTGCAATATTAAAGCGCCTCGTGACAATTACCTATAGAATTAACTCTATCATTCAATATCAACAAGCCTTAAACAAATGCCAAAATATGTCCCATCTCAACTCGAAATAACGGCGCGGGAACCTTATAATATAACGTACCTACCGTACATAAAGACGTAAAGATTTACTTTACCTCTTTATGTACGGTACGCTCTTTAGATAGTCAGGCTTATGCATTAATATTAGTATGGATTAACGTAGACAGGGCACTGAATTAATATTGTACATAATGCGCTAATTATCTTGAAAACAAACTTTATCATCAAAGGCAAAGGTTTTTACCGGTTATAACATGAATAACAAGTAAAAACGTTTCATAATTTTCTTTGATGTTATTGTAAGCCTTACATGATCAAATTGTTATTCATCTCTGCTCCTGTATGCACAAACACCGAGATATACAATTCAGACTGTTCAAACAAACAAGATACTTGGAGCGATAAAAACTGGCTAAGTGCGAGTTGGACTCGTGCACAAACTTTTTCATACAAAGCGGTTAAACAGATTTGCTGTATGGATGCCCCATCTAAACATTTTTATTATTAGATTTTTAATAATAAAGATTAGGAATATTGAATAAAACTACCTTAAAAATTAATATTGTTACGGATACGGACACGTAGTGCCATTTAGCGGAACCACTCGGGGAATTAAAACAACATAAAACCCCTACTCGATACTAGATGGCGTTAGGCTTCCGTAAATATTCCACACTTGTTTACACGAATAGGGTACATTCTAGAAAGGAGTGTTCTAGTACAGTCTGGCACTCGTCTCGGACCATATAAATAGCCACAGTCTGGCGGCAAAAAGTCTCCAAAAAAATCAGTTCAGTACGAGCGTTCATAGAGGCGACTTCGGAGTAAAAACAAATGATCAATAGTGATTGAACCAGTGTAAACGTGACTTGGCTACGACCTAAGATAGTGATAGTGCTTAGTGTTTTGACCTTGTAATTTGTGTTAGACCTAGTACTAGTGAATAAAGTCTTCAAGAAGTCTGTAAAGTCTGCAGGTCTTTCTCTCCAAATCCTTCGAATCCTAGCACGTAACAATTATTTTGTTGGTCTGTTGTTACAAATGAAATATTCAATTCATACAGTTATAAGGACAGACGAACAGAATAGGAAATCTCAATGTTAGGGTTACCTATCTTAACATTTTGGGTATAAAACCCTTTTACTTAGAATAAGTTAAGCGTGACTTTTGAGATAGCGATTCTAAACCTTTACTTTATTCACAACACAAGAAGATACCTTTCCATTCTTCCTTTCCTTTCCTTTCCTTTCCTTTCCCTCACAACAAAATGTGTGTCTCTTTATAGTGAAAAAGTGCGCCACTCTGTCTAAATGGTCCTTTTAAAATATAATAAATGAGCAACACTCAACAGAAATAGAAACACACTGCGCTTTGTAACTTTTAGCACTCCCCGCTAACAAATGTTGTGGTTCCATTAACACCTATTTCAACCTAGGTTTATTTTCCTACACTTTCAGCTCACTATTAAACCTCAGTAACCTTGTTAAATGTACGGTGAGTTATTAATGTGGTATGAATATATCCACCCATCCCCTTACAAATAGTAATTACAAAATTACATAGCGGATATTTCATACAAATGATCCATTTATCATAATAATCATAAAATGTTTGTCCTCGTCTTATAAAGTGTTTTTACATACAAGATAAAATCAACTGAAATAATATAAAATTAAGAAATTGAAAAATAGCTTCCAATTTTTTTGGGATTAAAAATAACTGATTTGAAAATCTTTAAAATCAACTTATAGCTATTTTACATTATTCATATCCATAAACATAGCACCTACTAATTTCGTATAGCTATTAGCTATCATAATAATATAAAGACTGTATTATTGACCAAAAATGTTTTGGATTTTCACAAGATTTCGTTATGTTTTGGATTTACATAAGACTTCGGTAGGTACCGAACGAAGTCTTGTGAAAATCTAAAAAATTGTACCGAAGCGAAGTGTTTCAATGTAATTAAATTCAAATTTATTAAACTACACAGCAGATATTAGTAACAAATAATATTATACGAGTACAACGTAATATTAACAGTGCCGAGTTCATATTCGAGCTTAATGGATGCGAAATGGATTGTAAACTTGTTAATATGTTGTAAACTGTCGCTTGTGTCGTCCTAACCGCGGCTTATTGTGTTTTAGGACAATGCAGTGGCGGAGATAAGCAAATGGGCAGCCAGAGTAATATTGTTTCTTGTTGATTGTTGAACTTGTAATTAATAAAACAAAGTTTTAATACGATAATACTAATGCATAAAAATACAAGACGTAAAATTGTAACAGCTTTTCTGATGTTTAAAATATACAGGGTGCAATTAAACTTTCCTGCAAAAATTTTTCCATGGCTTAGGTATTAGGAGAGCCCATTTAACCAAAAAAATAGGGTGTTGTTTTTTTTCAATCACATAATATTTTATCCCATTTAAAATCGTTGCAGAACGGTCACTCGCGGCGCGGGGAATGAGCGGGGGTGACGCGGGGGGAAGGGGGGGGGGGGGAAGGGGGGGGGGGGGAGCGCGCGGGGGCACGTCACGCACGGCCGACGCATCGTGTCCATTAATCGTAGTGTTTTTTAGGATAACTTTCGTAGGTTATTTCTCAACATTTTAGTACTGAGTGATTTTAAAAGAAAAAATACGTGTATTTTTATTTTTAACAAGGATAACTATATCAAAATTTGGCAGGAAGGTTTAATTTCACCCTGTATTTTGGCATATTTTGTGGTTACTTCAGTTTGTTTGATTTGTAATAAAATAAGTCTTTAAAATTTTGGTGGCAGTGTTTAAACGAATCCCATTTTTTTTTTAGTTTTATGTTTTTTGTATTTTGTGTTTTAATAATGGGCCAAAATTAATGCGAGCATGCTTCCAAATAAAACTTAAAATGTTTTAGTTTTTTAATGTCGAGTCAATGTAAGATAAAACATAACTGTGGTATCGACGTTAAAAAAGTACAAATAATTTGGGAACTCTGCGAGAGAAACCAACCAAAGAAACTTGTGCCTTTTTAGCAAAAGTATAAAACATTAAAAAAATATAATTTCTCTTACATAATACGCCACTGAGTTCCATTATCAGTTAGAACCACGTAGTTTGTCCCATGTTGGCGTTAATGTGGCCCACACTGTTGTTAATGAGAGTTTCTGACAAATACCACGTAAAGTGTCACTCCTACCAACTCATATGGAAATTAGAATGTAAGAGATTCTGTTACCTCTTTACACTTAAACCACTAACCACTAAGTTCATAAGTTACTTTCAGTCTTTGGACAAGACTGAAGACTCGAGGGAAGATTTTTATCATAGGAAAAATACTGCTCCTGCGTAAAAAATGAACTATGTCAATGAAGTTATCGCCAACACCTTATAGTATACAAAAAACTAAGAAAAACCTTTACGAGAGAGATTTAAATTTAGCTTATTGCAATAAAATAAATAAAAATACTTCATGCTAACGTAAGACGATTTATTACCACGTCGGAGCAAACCTGCCGTTTCCTACAATTTATTACTCAATTCGCAATTTGCACTATATTTTCTATTTCATTTCCAATTAAATTGATATTCGAAAATAATTGATAGATTTACAGCGTTGCAGATTCAAGTTTTAAATTGGAATGAAATATATTATAAATCATTTGAATATAAATAAAAAGAATAATTATTATTATTTGCATTTTTATCCAACTACAACGAGGTAAAGTATGTTCGGTAGAATTATCCATTTAAAGCGGAGACAGCACAAAGTTGCAGTGCTAATTTCAAATAACTTAAGGGGGAGCAACACGAAAATAAACTACAATAATTGGGACTACTAAGCTATTGATAAATTATTGTAATTTGTTGTCCTATAGTCTGTTGCCAATAATAATTGTGACAAAAACGCTTGAAAGCACGGAAGTTCCTATAAGCGCTGTCCACGATATCACCGTATTATATGTGACTTTAGATTTACAATGTAGGTTGTGTAGCATTGTGGTTCTTTTGTCTTGCCAGAAAAAACTCTCCCAGAAAACATGATGCGTGGTTTGTTCAAACATACTGCATTTGGTCAAGCACATAGTTGTGATGCTATTAATTTAGATCCGTAAAGTTTGAATTTAAAATGTACATGGCCGGTAAAGAGTAATATATCGTCTCATTTATTAGTCAGGACTTAAACTTTGATACAAACACAAACCGTTACAAAGCTAGATATATTGAAATAGAATAAATTTCACCCTTAAGGAATAAGAAAATACGCAGTGTTTGGATAAACGTTCACGAATATTAGAGAAAAGTTATAACGATGTCGAACTTTGCTGGAATTGATACTCACATTGTGCGTCGCTGTAAATTTTAAGGAGTTCGTTCAATTCCATTACTCAAAAAACCCAAGAAATATCCACCTTCGCGACCATAGCTGCGAAAGTCAGACTTTCTAAATTTCGAGGAGTTCCTTCAATACCTCATGGATCCCATTATGAAATTTCCACTATCGCGACAAAATACAAATTATAGCCTTTAAATTAATAAAAGAATTGGCACAGAAACGGTGAAATCATAATCAATATCCAGTCCATAAACTTATACTGTCGTAATCCAGTCTGATCATTTCAATGCAAAAGAATACCTACAAAAAAAAAAAAAACGTCATAATGTGGTTATGGATAGTGTAATGATGGTGGTGATGATGATTAATATATTGACTAGCATGTGCTTCCAGTATCTTAAAAACAACGCTAAAACCCCTACATAATATATCTATAAGGAGTCAGGAGTTCTGTTCAGCAACGAAACTGCAAATCTTACATTTTGGTAGTTTTTTATGTTAATTTTAGTTAAAAGAAAGTGAAAATACATTTTGTTAGTTGATCGGCTATTTCATAACTCAAAAACATAATATGATGTCTTCTTAGTCGTGATAGTATTCCTTGCAAATTCAGGATATTTCCTACTCCCGTGAATTTTTTCGCATTTCCAGAAGCAATCGTTTAGCTGGTAGAAGACACTGGACTCTAACGATTTTTTCCATTTTAAAACTTCATATTTCTCAAATAATATAATACAATCATATAATCAAATAATAATATAATCTACTAGCTGTCCCGGTGAACTTTGTATCACAGGTCACTTTAAAACCTTCCTTGGACTTCTATGAATATTTTAAGATAAAATCAGCCCAATCCGTTCAGCCGTTTTCGAGTTTCAGCGCGACTAGCACATTTGAAAATCCATTTTTATATATATAGATAGATGAATACTCGCAATATTAAAAAAAAACCTGTCCAGTTACTGTTGTTGGACAGGTTTTTCGTGTGTTCCCCACACGGACACGGTCCGGTGGACGCGAAAAAAAATGATCCCCGCTTGATGTGTACCATACCAGGTACCATAAAAAATATTAAAAAAAAAAATCATTATGTCGGCATGATTAATATCTGCATTCATGCGGAAATTCAGCTTTGTGGGTCTTATAGTCTCTGAGCAAAACCGCGGACAGACAGACAGACACACAGACGGACAGACGGACAGACCGAAACTATAAGGGTTCCTTGTTGACTACGAAACCCGTACAGGCTATGTTTAACGCATTAAACTATCGGTTCTTTTATTTTGTAGCCATCGTCCATCGTCACATTGAAACATTTACTTTTTTGCCTGACACACGATAAAAATTGCAAGAGTGAGCGTTTCTAAAGCTGCCTGTTAAAGATTCACGCTTCGCTTTTGTAGGCAATAAGGGAGAACAAAAGTGTAATTTTCTACTGTGATCCTCGGCTTGGGTTTTATGTCTCACAGGTGACCTGTTTCCTAGCCCTTCGGAACATTTCAACGTTTGACTTTTGAGAACTTGCAAGAACCACACAAACTTCGTATGAAGCTCGCTGGGCGATTTAAATATTAGTTGGGATTGTGAGGTTATGACATACAGTCAATAATAATAATATTATGATCATTCTAACTGTATTTCATAATTATAATTATAGATACTCCTAGCTTTGTTTGAACAGAAATATCTTTATAATAGCGAAAGTATTTACTGTACATTCCCAGACCCATAGATTAACAGAAGTTTATTCATATCAGGAGTTCCAGCGTTAATTCAATAGGCTGACAGACTGGCAAATTATATTTTAATTGCGGATTTTTATTTACTACTTTTTACCACCGTGGATGCAACTATGATGATAAAATGTGTACCTATATGAGCAAATTTTACGATTATTATAATAATTTTAAAGTATTCGCTAAGCTCTTTGAAATGCTTACAAATTACAAAAATAATGCACAATGAAGTAATGTGGTATGTCATTTCTGAGTAGAGATAAACTACGATAACATGGTGCGCCCCTCCAAAATTCAAAACGTTTGAAGTGCGTTGTCTTGCGCGGTCGATTATAAGTTATGATTAATTGACCAACATACTTGGTAATAAGTGAAATATTACGAATACTGGTTGATTGGTACATACAAACTCTTTCATAAGGATGTGACTACACACATTGAAATAGTAATTTGGAGGGGCGCGCCATGTTATCGTAATAGCTTATCTTTAAAACGTTTAAAGGCACCGGTGTTCTAAAAGAATATTTTAATGTAGGTAGTAAAAGATTCTTGCATTAAAGAACTGGATTTCATTCTTGTATTTCGGTAACATTCCCTGCAAACATTGTATTTTTATTTTTATGTTAAAAGAAAACTATAAATTGTTCTGAAAACGTGAACTTCTGTCAGTAATGAATAGAAGATTTATTATTCTGTGGAATTTCATTCAGTGTTCTCCGCTATAAAATTACTTTTTGCCAAGATAATAAAAGATTTTTATCCCCCTAGGGCTTAAAACGAAAAATCCAGAAAGTGAAGCTTAGAATTTTCATAAACTGTCTATTTAAATATCTACGTTAACAGGTACCGTAGATAGTAAAAGTACGAGGGCGGCACTGAAAATTTCGGGAATCAAGGAGCTGACACAACATAAAAATGTGTTTATTGCTTTTCGAAGTATTCTCCGCGAAATTTAACACATTTTTCCATACGATGGAACCAATCATTGAAGCAACCATTCCATTCGGAAGTTGGGGTCTCCAAAATGGCCGTTTTGTAGGCGTCCACAGCTTCTTCAGGTGATGAAAATCTCTAACCACGCAATTTATTCTTTATTTTAGGGAAAGTATAGAAATCATTAGGGCTTAAGTCGGGTCTGTACGGCGGATGGTCTAATAATTCTATGTTTTCTTGCTCTAAAAACTCTTTTGTTCTATGCGCGGTGTGAGAACTCGCATTGTCGTGATGGAGGATGATGCGGCGGTTGCAGCTCTCTTTACGGAGTTCACATACGACCTGTGGCAAACAAATGCTAGCATACCATTCTACATTAACCGTTCTTTGTCCCTCAAGACTAATCCAGTCGCAATATGGCCGGTTTTGGAGACAAACGTGGCCACCATTTTTTTGCAACACTCCGTGAACGAACAATTTTTGTTGGATTTAACTCATTTTCGAACACCCAAACTCGTGACTGGTTTTTAGTTTCGAGTTCGTACTCGTATATCCAGGATTCGTCACCTAATACGATGTTGTATACAGCATTTGAGGATCCTGCGTGGAATATTTCGAGAGTTCTGACGCACCAAGTAACGCGAGCCGCTTTTTGCTCTTCATAGAGCAAATGCGGTATCCATCGGGAAAACAACTTTTTTAAACCTAATTGTTCATGCCATGGACGTATAAAAAAAGGCGGACGGAGTCCCACCATACACAAAACTGTGTCGTTCAGAGTCGGCCAGCTGGCTGTATGTACACGGTCCGCACGCACACATTCTTGCGCTAGTCCATACCATTTGACAGGCGTCAGAATGTGTGCATGGCCGGCGAAGAAAAAGAACTTGTATTTTATTGCTTAGCTGTAATTTCTTTCCAGCATTAAGAATTCTTATTTTTTATTTATATGTTGGTTAATTGCCTAAATGACGTCCCTAAAGTAATTTCATTGCGGAGAGCTTAAAATTCTTTTCTCTTTAGGTACGCCAGAAAAAAATGAATGACTCTTAATTTTAATAGCACTGTGTCGGATTGAATAAAAATTGGAAGATCGAGCAAACTTAGCGTGATGTGAAATGGCTTCCTGATTGCGGGGGTTTTTATAAAACGATTTTAGTACAGATTCGTACACGACCCGAAAAAGGTCCAATTTGAGTGCTTTTGCAAACTCATCAACCTTTGATGGTTTCGGCCTTATCCGCTACATCACAAATTTATACCTCAATTCAAAATTCATTGTATAAGCGTTTGCTGTTTTATCTATCAAATAAAAGAGTAATTCGTTTGCGTGCAGTTTTGCCGTGAACGAATAATTAAAATATAATAATAATAATAAAACACTTTATTGCTCACAAATACCAAAAAATAATTACACTAAACATACACTATTAGATAATATTAAAACTAGGTAGGTAAGAAATAGTGACGAATATATATATATATATATATATATATATATATATATATATTTAAATCCATAAAGTTATATAATTATTAAAATAAAATAGATATACTAATTATGATAAATATTTAGATATATACATAAAATATTAATTAGATAAATACGTCTAACTACGAATATTATGTACTTAGTTACAATCTATGCCTTTTCTGAAAGAAATTTGCGCAATTTTGATTTAAAAATTCCAATCGAGTCAGAGTGTCGTGTTTCAGATGGTAGTGAGTTCCAAAGAGTTGTGGCCTAAATATACGTAATTTAGTTCGTACTATCGTAGCGAAAAGTGCGTTGTGTGTTGTTCGTACTACGCGGTACGTAGCATGTAGTTCGTAGCACAAATTGCGTAGCACGTAGCCAGTAGTGCGCAGTGCGTAGCACATAATATTATTATTATTATTAGTACGCAGTTCGTAGCACGTCATAATATTCCGAAGCATGTAGTTCGTAGCGCACAGTCTAGACTCTAGAACATTGTGCAGTGTGCTGCAAGCCAGCCTTAGAAAATTAATAATGACAAGAAGAGTAATTTGCTAAAACTTAATACTTATTATTTATTATTTTTGATATTTGAATAACATAAAAATGTGTAAGAGCAGGATATTACCAATAAGTAGTATGTAAGCGTATAGCATCAGCATATGGAAAGTAGCGTTTAGCATACCGTAACATTTTCTATTTCTCCGCTAGTTTTACATCGCGGTCATATTTTTCGCAATATCATCGAATTTCGCAGCAGATTTTACACTTTGTTCGTACGATTTCCTGAATTGAGTTTGAATTCGGTGCATTCTTGGCGGAAGTTTATGAATATGTATTACTTTTGAATGGCGGTATGCAGAACCTACTTCATTTTAAATTCCCGCCAATCGGCAATTGAAATAGACTGGAATAGCCGCGATACTGAATTTTGATGTACGGTGTAACGAACAGTGACAGATTGGATCTTGTTCTATTTTAGAACTCATAGTTTATTGAGATATTCTCTTATAATAATAACTCCTACACCGGTTTCATTGAAACCAGGCCATTTACGCAGTTTAAAATTTGTAGAGCCCAAGTGTTTGCGCAGTACACAATAGCACTCTCTATTTCTTTCACTTTTATAACCCCGTGGGATGGAAGACAGACACGACTGGCGAGAGATGAGGCGCAGGAACGACTTTGTACACGCCTATCATCTTACTTGTCAGACAATTAGGTGATCACTAATTGATCAGCCTCTATTGTCGTAACCAAACTTAAAAATAACATGCTTTCAACGCGGGAATCGAACCTTCGAGTCAAGAGCCATAAGCTAAACCACTAGGCCACTTTTTTATATAATAACTTTAATCCCTTACTAATAATAATAGCACAGTAGTTTTAGAACTTGGTCTGACAATTTGTAAAAGCCTCAATATAGAATAATCGAATTTTGAATTTTCGGTGTATATTATCTTTATCATTAGGGGTATTATAATATATTATTTGCGTTAAGTTTGATACGAATCAGTGCAATATTAAAGCGCCTCGTGACAATTACCTATAGAATTAACTCTATCGTTCAATATCAACACGCCTTAAACAAATGCCAAAATATGTCCAATCTCAACTCGAAATAACGGCGCGGGAACCTTATAATATAACGTACCTACCGTACATAAAGACGTAAAGGTTTGCTTTAACTCTTTATGTACGGTACGCTCTTTAGATAGTCAGGCTTATGCATTAATATTAGTATGGATTAACGTAGACAGGGCACTGAATTAATATTGTACATAATGCGCTAATTATCTTGAAAACAAACTTTATCATCAAAGGCAAAGGTTTTTACCGGTTATAACATGAATAACAAGTAAAAACGTTTCATAATTTTCTTTGATGTTATTGTAAGCCTTACATGATCAAATATTTAATCATCTCTGCTCCTGTATGCACAAACACCGAGATATACAATTCAGACTGTTCAAACAAACAAGATACTTGGAGCAATAAAAACTGGCTAAGTGCGAGTTGGACTCGTGCACAAACTTTTTCATACAAAGCGGTTAAACAGATTTGCTGTATGGGTGCCCCATCTAAACATTTTTATTATTAGATTTTTAATAATTAAGATTAGGAATATTGAATAAAACTACCTTAAAAATTAATATTGTTACGGATACGGACACGTAGTGCCATCTAGCGGAACCACTCGGGGAATTAAAACAACATAAAACCTACTCGATACTAGATGGCGTTAGGCTTCCTTAAATATTCCACACTTGTTTACACGAATATGGTACATTCTAGAAAGGAGTGTTCTAGTACAGTCTGGCACTCGTCTCGGCCCATATAAATAGCCACAGTCTGGCGGCAAAAAGTCTGCAAAAAAATCAGTTCAGTACGAGCGTTCATAGTGGCGAACTTCGGAGTAAAAACAAATGATCAATAGTGAGTGAACCAGTGTAACCGTGACTTGGCTACGACCTAAGATAGTGATAGTGCTTAGTGTTTTGACCTTGTACTTTGTGTTAGACCTAGTACTAGTGAATAAAGTCTTCAAGAGAGTCTGCAGGTCTTTCTCTCCAAATCCTTCGAATCCTAGCACGTAACAATATTTATTTTGTTGGTCTGTTGTTACAAATGAAATATTCAAGTCATACAGTTATAAGGACAGACGAACAGAATAGGAAATCTCAATGTTAGGGTTACCTATCTTAACATTTTGGGTATAAAACCCTTTTAATTTAACGGACGACCTCCGTGGCGCAGTGGTGAGCGCGTTGGTAGCTCAAGCCGGAGGTCGCGGGTTCGAGTCCCGCCGACGGAACAAAAAGTTTATGAAGTTCCTGGGTCATGGATGTATATTAAATATGTGTATCATATAATAAAAATCTTAAATATATGTATAGTATAAAAGTATTAAATATATTTCCGTTGTCTGGTACCTGTAACACAAGTCCTTCAGGTACTTAGCACGGGGCCAGACTGACGTGGTGTGAAGCGTCCATAGATATTATTATTATTAATCAGAATAAGTTAAACGTGACTTTTGAGATAGCGATTCTAAACCTTTACTTTATTCACAACACAAGAAGATACCTTTCCATTATTTTTCCCTCACAACAAAATGTGTGTCTCTTTATAATGAAAAAGTGCGTCACTCTGTCTAAATGGTCCTTTTAAAATATAATAAATGAGCAACACTCAACAGAAATAGAAACACACTGCGCTTTGTAACTTTTAGCACTCCCCGCTAACAAATGTTGTGGTTCCATTAACACCTATTTCAACCTAGGTTTATTTCCCTGCACTTTCAGCTCACTATTCAACCTCAGTAACCTTGTTAAATGTACTGTGAGTTATTAATGTGGTATGAATATATCCACCCATCCCCTTACAAATAGTAATTACAAAATGACATAGCGGATATTTCATACAAATGATCCATTTATCATAATAATCATAAAATGTTTGTCCTCGTCTTATAAAGTGTTTTTACATAAAAGATAAAATCAACTGAAATAATATAAAATTAAGAAATTGAAAAATAGCTTCCAATTTTTTTTGGGATTAAAAATAACTGCTTTGAAAATCTTTAAAATCAACTTATAGCTATTTTACATTATTCATATTCACAAACATAGCACCTACTAATTTCGTATAGCTATTAACTATCATAATAATATAAAGACTGTATTATTGACCAAAAATGTTTTGGATTTTCACAAGATTTCGTTATGATTTGGATTTACATAAGACTTCGGTAGGTACCGAACGAAGTCTTGTGAAAATCTAAAAAATTGTACCGAAGCGAAGTGTTGTGGAAATCAATGTAATTAAATTCAAATTTATTAAACTACACAGCAGATATTAGTAACAAATAATATTATACAAGTACAACGTAATATTATCAGTGCCGAGTTCATATTCGAGCTTAATGGATGCGAAATGGATTGTAAACTTGTTAATATGTTGTAAACTGTCGCTTGTGTCGTCCTAAACGCGGCTTATTGTGTTTTAGGACAATGCAGTGGCGCAGATAAGCAAATGGGCAACCAGAGTAATATTGTTTCTTGTTGATTGTTGAACTTGTAATTAATAAAACAATAATAATATAAGTTTTAATACGATAATACTAATGCATAAAAAATACAAGACGTAAAATTGTAACAGCTTTTCTGATGTTTAAAATATACAGAGTGCAATAAAACTTTCCTGCCAAATTTTTTCCACGGCTTAGGTATCATTAGGAGAGCCCATTTAACCAAAAAAATAGGGTGTTATTTTTTTTTTCAATCACATAATATTTTATCCCATTTAAAATCGTTGCAGAACGGTCACTCGCGGCGCGGGGGAATGAGCGGGGGTGACGCGAGGGGAGGCGAGCGCGCGGGGGCACGTCACGCACGGCCGACGCATCGTCTCCATTAATTGTAGTGTTTTTTAGGATAACTTTCGTGGGTTATTTCTCAACATTTTAGTACTGAGTGATTTTAAAAGAAAAAATACGTGTATTTTTATTTTTAACAAGGATTACTATATCAAAATTTGGCAGGAAGGTTTAATTTCACCCTGTATTTTGGCATATTTTGTGGTTACTTCAGTTTGATTTGTAATAAAATGAGTCTTTAAAATTTTGGTGGAAGCGTTTAAACGAATCCTATTTTTTTTAGTTTTATGTTTTTTGTATTTTGTGTTTTAATAATGGGCCAAAATTAATGCGAGCATGCTTCCAAATAAAACTTAAAATGTTTTAGTTTTTTAATGTCGAGTCAATGTAAGATAAAATATAACTGTAGTATCGACGTTAAAAAAGTGCAAATCATTTGGGAACTCTGCGAGAGAAACCAACCAAAGAAACTTGTGCCTTTTTAGCAAAAGTATAAAACATTAAAAAAATATGATTTCTCTTACATAATACGCCACTGAGTTCCATTATCAGTTAGAACCACGTAGTTTGTCCCATGTTGGCGTTAATGTGGCCCACACTGTTGTTAATGAGAGTTTCTGACAAATACCACGTAAAGTGTCACTCCTACCAACAGTAATAAACGTGCTGATAAAACTTAGCTGGCTCTGGCTACAAAGTTAAGTTTAAAGTTAATTTTTAACTAAAATTTTAGTTAAGTTATTTTGTAAAAAAAATATTATTTTCTACAAATGCTTACTCATATGAAAATTAGAATGTAAGAGATTCTGTTACCTCTTTACACTTAAACCACTAACCGGATTTTGATGAAAGTTCATAAGTTACTTTCAGTCTTTGGACAAGACTGAAGACTCGAGGGAAGATTTTTATCATAGGAAAAATACTGCTCCTGCGTAAAAAATGAACTATGCCAGTGAAGTTATCGCCAACACCTTATAGTATACAAAAAACTAAGAAAAACCTTTACGAGAGAGATTTAAATTTAGCTTATTGCAATAAAATAAATAAAAATACTTCATGCTAACGTAAGACGATTTATTACCACGTCGGAGCAAACCTGCCGTTTCCTACAATTTATTACTCAATTCGCAATTTGCACTATATTTTCTATTTCATTTCCAATTAAATTGATATTCGAAAATAATTGATAGGCTTACAGCGTTGCAGATTCAAGTTTTAAATTGGAATGAAATATATTATAAATCATTTGAATATAAATAAAAAGAATAATTATTATTATTTGCATTTTTATCCAACTACAACGAGGTAAAGTATATTCGGTAGAATTATCCATTTAAAGCGGAGACAGCACAAAGTTGCAGCGCTAATGTCAAATAACTTAAGGGGGAGCAACACGAAAATAAACTATAATAATTGTGACTACTAAGCTATTGATAAATTATTGTAATTTGTTGTCCTATAGTCTGCTGCCAATAATAATTGTGACAAAAACGCTTGAAAGCACGGAAGTTCCTATAAGCGCTGTCCACGATATCACCGTATTATATGTGACTTTAGATTTACAATGTAGGTTGTGTAGCATTGTGGTTCTTTTGTCTTGCCAGAAAAAACTCTCCCAGAAAACATGATGCGTGGTTTGTTCAAACATACTGCATTTGGTCAAGCACATAGTTGTGATGCTATTAATTTAGATCCGTAAAGTTTGACTTTAAAATGTACATGGCCGGTAAATAGTAATATATCGTCTCATTTATTAGTCAGGACTTAAACTTTGATAGAAACACAAACCGTTACAAAGCTAGATATATATTGAAATAGAATAAATTTCACCCTTAAGGAATAAGAAAATACGCAGTGTTTGGATAAACGTTTACGAATATTAGAGAAAAGTTATAACGATGTCGAACTTTGCTGGAATTGATACTCACATTGTGCGTCGCTGTAAATTTTAAGGAGTTCGTTCAATTCCATTACTCAAAAAACCCAAGAAATATCCACCTTCGCGACCATAACTGCGAAAGTCAGACTTTCTAAATTTCGAGGAGTTCCTTCAATACCTCATGGATACCATTATGAAATTTCTACCATCGCGACAAAATACAAATTATAGCCTTTAAATTAATAAAAGAATTGGCACAGAAACGGCGAAATCATAATTAATATCCAGTCCATAAACTTATAATATACTGTCGTAATCCAGTCTAATCATTTCAATGCAAAAGAATACCTACAAAAAAAAAAAAAAAAACAATAAAAACGTCATAATGTGGTTATGGATGGTGTAATAATGGTGGTGATCATGATAATTAATATATTGACTGGCATGTGCTTCCAGTATCTTAAAAACAACGCTAAAACCCCTACATAATAATATATATATATAAGGAGTCAGGAGTTCTGTTCAGCAACGAAACTGCAAATCTTACTTTTTGGTAGTATATTATGTTAATTTTAGTTAAAAGAAAGTGAAAATACATTTTTTTAGTTGATCGACTATTTCATAACTCAAAAACATAATATGAAGTCTTCTTAGTCGTGATAGTATTCCTTGCAAATTCAGGATATTTCCTACCCCCGTGAATTTTTTCACATTTCCAGAAGCAATCGTTTAGCTGGTAGAAGGGGGGGGGGGGGGGGGGGGGGGGGGAAGGGGGAAGGAATCACTTAGTTTTGTTACACCTGTAGAATCACCGATCAAAATGTATGGAATTGAAATTAAGCGAGTCGAACGTCAACTTCATATTATTAACTAGCTGTCCCGGTGAGCTTCGTGTCACTTCAAAACCTTCCCTGGACTTCTACGAATATTTTAAGACTAAAATCAGCCCAATCCGTTCAGCCGTTTTCGAGTTTTAGCGCGACTAGCACATTTGAAAATCCATTTTTATATATATAGATAGATGAATACTCGCAATATTTTTAAAAAACCTGTCCAATTACTGTTGTTGGACAGGTTTTTCGTGTGTTCCCCACACGGACACGGTCCGGTGGACGCGAAAAAAAAATCATCCCCGCTTGATGTGTACCATACCAGGTACCATAAAAAATATAAAAAAATATATAAATCATTTTGTCGGCATCATTAATATCTGCATTCATGCGGAATTTCAGCTTTGTAGGTCTTATAGTCTCTGAGCAAAACCGCGGACAGACAGACAGACAGACGGACAAACGGACAGACGGACGGACAGACCGAAACTATAAGGGTTCCTTGTTGACTACGAAACCCGTACAGGCTATGTTTAACGCATCAAACTATCGGTTCTTTTATTTTGTAGCCATCGTCCATCGTCACATTGAAACATTTACTTTTTTGCCTGACACACGATAAAAATTGCAAGAGTGAGCGTTTCTAAAGCTGCCTGTTAAAGATTCACGCTTCGCTTTTGTAGGCAATAAGGGAGAACAAAAGTGTAATTTTCTAATGTGATCCTCGGCTTGGGTTTTATGTCTCACAGGTGACCTGTTTCCTAGCCCTTCGGAACATTTCAACGTTTGACTTTTGAGAACTTGCAAGAACCACACAAACTTCGTATGAAGCTCGCTGGGCGATTTAAATATTAGTTGGGATTGTGACGTTATGACATACAGTCAATAATAATAATATTATGATCATTCTAACTGTATTTCATAATTATAATTATAGATACTCCTAGCTTTGTTTGAACAGAAATATCTTTATAATAGCGAAAGTATTTACTGTACATTCCCAGACCCATAGTATATCCATACTGATTAACAGAAGTCCATTCATATCAGGAGTTCCAGCGTTAATTCAATAGGCTGACAGACTGGCAAATTATATTTTAATTGCGGATTTTTATTTACTACTTTTTACCACTGTGGATGCAACTATGATGATAAAATGTGTACCTATATGAGCAAATTTTACGATTATTATAATAATTTTAAAGTATTCGCTAAGCTCTTTGAAATGCTTACAAATTACAAAAATAATGCACAATGAAGTAATTTGGTATGTCATTTCTGAGTAGAGATAAACTACGATAACATGGCGCGCCCCTCCAAAATTCAAAACGTTTGAAGTGCGTTGTCTTGCGTGGTCGACTATAATTTATGATTAATTGACCAACATACTTGGTAGTGAAATATTACGAATACTGGTTGATTGATACATACAAACTCTTTCATAAGGATGTGACTACACACATTGAAATAGTAATTTGGAGGGGCGCGCCATGTTATCGTAATAGCTTATCTTTAAAACGTTTAAAGGCACCGGTGTTCTAAAAGAACATTTTAATGTAGGTAGTAAAAGATTCTTGCATTGAAGAACTGGATTTTATTCTTGTATTTCGGTAACATTCCCTGCAAACATTGTATTTTTATTTTTATGTTGAAAGAAAACTCGAGTTGAAAAAAAACTATAAATTGTTCTAAAAACGTGAAATTCTGTCAGTAATGAATAGAAGATTTATTATTCTGTGGAATTTCATTCAGTGTTCTCCGCTATAAAATTACTTTTTGCCAAGATAATAAAATATTTTTATCCCCCTAGGGCTTAAAACGAAAAATCCAGAAACTGAAGCTTAGAATTTTCATAAACTGTATATTTAAATATCTACGTTAACAGGTACCGTAGATAGTAAAAGTACGAGAGCGGCACTGAAAATTTCGGGAATCAAGGAGCTGACACAACAGTACTATTTAAAAATGTGTTTATTGCTTTTCGAAGAATTCTCCGCGAAATTTGACACATTTTTCCATACGATGGAACCAATCATTGAAGCAACCATTCCATTCGGAAGTTGGGGTCTCCAAAATGGCCGTTTTGTAGGCGTCCACAGCTTCTTCAGGTGATGAAAATCTCTGACCACGCAATTTATTCTTTATTTTAGGGAAAGTATAGAAATCATTAGGGCTTAAGTCAGGGCTGTACGGCGGATGGTCTAATAATTCTATGTTTTCTTGCTCTAAAAACTATTTTGTTCTATGCGCGGTGTGAGAACTCGCATTGTCGTGATGGAGGATGATGTAGCGGTTGCAGCTCTCTTTACGGAGTTCAGATACGATCTGTGGCAAACAAATGCGAGCATACCATTCTACATTAACCGTTCTTTGTCCCTCAAGAGGAATAGTCGCAATATGGCCGGTTTTGGAGACAAACGTGGCCACCATTTTTTTGCAACACTCCGTGAACGAACAATTTTTGTTGGCTTTAACTCATTTTCGAACACCCAAACTCGTGACTGGTTTTTAGTTTCGGGTTCGTACTCGTATATCCAGGATTCGTCACCTAATACGATGTTGTATGTATACAACATCGTATTAGGTGACGAATCCTGGATCCTTCTGCATTTGGTCCTTCTCATCCTTAGGTGACGAATGCTGTAGCATTTGAGGATCCTGCATGGAATCTTTCGAGAGTTCTGACGCACCAAGTAACGCGAGCCGCTTTTTGCTCTTCATAGAGCAAATGCGGTATCCATCGGGAAAATAACTTTTTTTAAACCTAATTGTTCATGCCATGGACGTATAAAAAAAGGCGGACGGAGTCCCACCATACACGAAACTGTGTCGTTCAGAGTCGGCCAGCTGGCTGTATTTACACGGTCCGCACGCACATATTCTTGCGCTAGTCCATACCATTTGACAGGCGTCATAATGTGTGCATGGCTGACTCTGAAGAAAAGTGAAGACACAGTTTTGTATATAACAAGACTCCGTCCGCCTTTTTTTCTACGTTCATGGTTCATGCAATATTATTTGTATTTGACTCATGCCAATGTCTAAAGTTGCCTGAATTTCGCGGTATGTCACATGTCGATCTTCCTCAACCAGCTTACGCACAGCATCAACGTTTTCTTGGGTGACTGCAGTTTTTGGACGACCTTAACGGGGATCGTCACTGAGCCTGACACGTCCACGTTGAAATTCAGCAAACCAGCGATAAATTGTGGTTTTGGATGGGGCTTCATCACCAAATGCAGAAATCATCAGATCAACACACTGTTTTTGTGTTAAACCACTTTGAAAGTCATAATAAATCATCGCTCTAGAATTTTCTCGAGTCATTTCCATTTTCTCAACGACTAAACAAGTTTGACAAGAACTTGTGACAAGACCGAGAATCTTTTTTTAAATAAATAAATGGTATTCGATTTTTAAAACCAAGGAGTTTTCAATTAAAAAGATTTTAATATGACACGAATAGTGGAAGAATTCGATTCCCGATATTTTTAGTGCAGCCTATGGACCTCATTAAAATTATTCCTAAGATGACGCCCGCAAGGCCGCAACTACGTTCGGTTTAATTATCGCAGGGGAAGGGTACATCTTTCCGAAATACAAAGTACCTATCCTAGATCCTTTCCTGGGACTCAAAGTATCTCCATACTTTCAACAAAGTCGTTTGGGCGCGAAGAGGTGACTGGTGCATAATAATATTAGTTTGGTGGTATGAATATTACCATCACATATTTTACCATCTTCCAAAAAGGCAGTATTATTTCCGGCTAATACATTTATTGTATTTCACTGATTGCTGCTAACACTCAATAAATACGCTTTTAACAGTTATTATAAATACAAATATGTAAAAAATAAGATTATTATTGTTACAAAAATAAGCGTATTCATATTTACCTAATATTAAAAATTCGTAGCAGAAACGCTCGCAAGAATCCTCGCAAATAACGGTTTCTGTACCTGAATGAAAAAAGTGCCACATTATTTCAGGTACAGAAAATTAAGTATGACTTTTTTCTTCAAATGCGAAGCTAATTATACAGCGCTCAAGCCTAAACAATTCCTTACCCAGAAGGTCGTTCAGTAAACGACACTACGGTACTTTGCTAACACAATGTAAATCAAAGCAGTATTGTGCATTCCAGATGGTTTTAACGTCTAAGTGTAAGTACTCAATACGGTTTTGCTCGGTCGAGCAATCTCGTAGAGTAAAAACCACGGCTCGGGCTTTCGTCCACACATTCAGCATTGCTCAATAGTTTTACTTCAGTTCGAAGGAAATTAGCTACGAATAATAAAAACTAGTGTCAAAAAATTTGTCAAGCCGGTTTGATTCGAGCCTTCAAACTGACTCGATGCAAGCCTTCGAGCTGTGAGTTTTGCGGTCTACACATGGACGTATATAAGGGGGGTGTCCTGGGGGTCCGGACCCCCCCATTACTATCCATCTTATATATATACCTCGCCGATTAAAATCGGTGCGGTACATGTTTTTTTTTTTTTTTGTTTTACTTAAGACGTTTCCTATTTGCTGATGCGGAACCCTTCATGGGCGATTCCAACTCGCTCTTGGCCGCTTTTTTACGTTAGGGACCCCCCCCCCCCCCTTATCAAAGCTCGTGTATCGTGCATATGCCCGTGGGTCCACACGGTGGTTTTTGCTTGATTTCGAGTAAAACTATAGAGTAAAACCGTATGTGAGTACTTAGCATGAGAGGCAAGAAATGTTGATACTGTAATAATAAATATTAAGTAAAAATTAAATTATAATAATCATGATTAAGTAGCGGTCCCAAAGGATGTCGTCCCGTCATATCTTAAGAAGTTTTAATTGACGAAAGCGGTGAGGCAACATACAATTTATACGGCGGTGAATTATAAGGTTATAAGATTTTTCTTTTCTTATAAACCTTCCTCCGATATTAACAAACACAATAAACAGAAACCGTTCTTAAAATAGCCCGTAAACACACATTTAGCGTTTTATTTTTTATTCTAGATGGGTAAACTAAGAAATTACTAGAATCTAAGCGTTTGTTGATTTGGCCCACGCACAGTAGGTATAGCGTTTCTGTAGATAACTTAAAGTAGAAAAATTCATCACTGTAACAGGCGAGTTTTATTTCAAGGACAGAGCTGTTACTCTACTATTTTCTATTAATATTGTGGTATTCCTTCGTGTTTTTCAAATGTTTTTTTTCTGTTTTGTTAAGACCACTAGTTTTTAATCAACTTGACAGATGAGGTTGCATGTTTGCACCGCTTATTAGTCAGGCTTACCACCTTAAAAATATGTTCTGTATTTTCTTACTTTAAAAATTATTCTTTGTGAACTACAGTAGCTGGTTGTGCCTTTTAAATAATTAATTGGTTAGGTTGAATTTAAAAGAGTGTTCTAAAAGGTTTGAACACAAGGACCTGATTCTTATATTATCTCGAATGTTACTTCATTATCATTCTCACTTAAGAGCTAATCAATCGCTTGAAGCCATAACTCGAATTCAAGGCACATCAATCAGTCCCTAAAAAGCATCCAACTATTACTGCTATTATAAGCAGTATACTAACATTTTCATTCTACAATTATTCATACTTTGGCAGCATATGGCCTGTATTTGCTTTGATTAGTGATAAGTGCAAAAGATTAGTGATTAGCAGAAAGTAAGGACAGCGACTGATTTGTGCAATTCCTTTACTTTCTCCTAATCACCAATCACCGGCATTAGCACTAATCAAAGTGAATGCAGGCCTTCAGAGATAAAAATTAATTAAATTATTTAACTGTAAGTAATTAAATGAAGATTTTGACAATAAGCCCCACACATTATCTGTCAAATACTAACTGTCAAGTGCTAGGGCACCATAAAAAATATGTTATCTACGTAACTGGCTAGGTTTTAATGAAACCTGTAACCATCACCGAAACCGGTGTGGGAGTTATTATAAGCGTATCCAACAAGTACCTTTCGGTCTTCGGTAAGTAGGTTTTGACGTCAACGCTGTGGACATATTAGCATTTACCACTTAGCGGCTACAGGTTCGTCACTTTCATTCAAATGGTATGGTAATGCGACTGAAATTTAGATTCTAACAGCCATGTTGCTCAGGTGGTATAGGTACTGCATCAAAAACGTTTCATTAATGAAAACATTAACGGTCGTATGAATAAAAACTTAGCGAGGGTTTTTAAAAGCTTTAAAAGCCTGTTGTAAAATTTATTATGAATAAAGGTTCTCTAACAGTGCTCTAACGCCTTTTTAAGGTGACAGCTGTCAAAAAATAGCGTGCCTGTTATAAACCTATTTTAAGAACATTTTAAGCATAATCGTTATGAAAGAAGAATTTTTTTAAAAGCTTCAAATACATTGTTGAGAGAACTAGTTGAAGATCCTGATTCATATTATTACCTTCGAATGGAGGAAAATAAATTTGAAGAACTTTTGCTTCTTGTTGCTCCGTTTTTAACGAAATAAAGTACTTTGATGAGAGACAGAATACCTAACCGAATAAAACTTCAAATTGTAGGTACTAAGATACCTGCTACAGATAATAGTTTTGGAAGTTTAGATTTCAGAGTCGTCAACACGTGACGTCCGTCGACTACAGGTCTCGAGACAAAATGACTGAACCCGAATGATCGTTCTCTCAGTGTTCAGACCGTTCATTTCTCGTTCATTCGGAGTGGAAGTGAAAGATGCCGGATGACAATATCCAACACAGTTGGATCGGTTCACTAATGAATTCATTCGGCACTAATGTTTCATTTTGTGTTTAGATGTGTCACTTGGAGTGAAAGATGCAAAATGAAAGACGAAAATGAACAAAAAATTACCCGTCTGATATCAGCTTAAAGGTATTTTACTTATCGAAGGCTTAGCAAGCGTTTATTCATATTATGGAGTGTTATAAGGCGGTTTATAAATTTAGCGAACATTCAAGTTAGAAAACTGTTAAAACCTTCACTAAGATTTTTTTATTCATACTACCGTAAGTCTTAATCCCACCAAAACATGAAATGTAATAGGAGCCAAGCAAAATATTGCATAGCTGTAATACTTCTGTCGTAAAAAGTTTTCAGATCACATTCAAGCCAAGCCTTCAACTTATTTTGTAATTTAAATCAACATTTAGTAAATGTATCAAATATCAATACATTTCTTTATTTTTTATTATAGTGGCTTGACAATGAGCATTAGAGAAATAATATAATATATTGGTTACCATCGGCCACATGCGTCGTTACATACTAAAACACTTTATGCTTGCCGTATGTGTAAGTATGAACTCCTTCAAATATGCAGTTTTATATTAAAAAAAATTCTCTTGTGCTCATTACCAAGCCACTATAATAATTATAAAATAAAGAAATCTATTGATACATTTACTAAATGTTGATTTAAATTACAAAATAAGTTGAAGGCTTGGCTTGAATGTAATCTGAAAACTTTTTACGACAGAAGTATTACAGTTATGCAATATTTTGCTTGGCTCCTTTTACATTTCATGTTTTGGTGGGATTTCATTTCTTTTTTTAAGGTTTTTGTTTCTTTTCTTTTCAGGTCACGTTATAGCTTTTCTGTACTTAGCTTGGTTCTCATTCTCTATCTTCTTTATATTATTTTTTGAGGCTTCGTTAGTTCTGAGTCGATTATTAATATTCATATATTTTGATATTATAAGTTTAAACACTTACGGATTTTGTCGTGGAGCACTTTTATTAATCCCGACGTTTCGGCTGCTTTACAACGGCCGTGGTCACGGGTGGTCTTCGGGTAGATAAAGAACTTCAAGAAATTGGACACCTGTCACCTCAGTCCACCCGTGACCACGGCCGCTGTAAAGCAGCCGAAACGTCGGGATTAATAAAAGTGCTCCGCGACATTAACAAAAAATTAAAACCGACTTCCAAGGTAAAAACAATAATAACATTAATATGAACTAAAAAGTATTAAATAATTTTTACTATCTAATGGTGCCTTTTTCCGAATTCGGCTAAAACTCAACTATTTCTGTATTCAATCTTCATTATTTTGAAATCGGTACCAGATAGCTGAATCTTCAGTCCTCTGACAGAATATTTGAAACTTTTGGAACTGGCACCGACTTCAAAATTATGAAGATTGAATACAGAAATAGTTGAGTTTTAGCCGAATTCGGAAAAAGGCACCATTAGATAGTAAAAATTATTTAATACTTTTTAGTTCATATTAATGTTATTATTGTTTTTACCTTGGAAGTCGGTTTTAATTTTTTGTTAAAAATAATAATAATTTCACTCTTTTTAGTTACACTAGTAGGTAAACCTTCGCGTATATTTTACGTATCTTATTACAATTTGTCAAGAGTCACAACTCACACTCACAAAATCATATATTATCAGTGAAGTGAACATATTGTGCTAAGTAATTTAACAATTTTAATGCTTCAAGCCCCAAGCGGTCACCGGCGATTGAGATAACAATAGAAAGGCTATTGTGTCTCGTTTTTCCACGATCGAAGGATCTATCAGATAAAAAATTGTATAAACTTGCATAGGATGTAGCGTAGCTACTCATAATATTTAATATTATCATAATTATTGACAGCTCTGTTCTTGTAAAGCGCTTATAAAGGAAGTCCTAGCTAGGATCCTAGCTTTCTAAATGTCATTCCACTTGACTAAATTTTTTCCGATTTAGGATCCTAGCTAGGATCCTAGCTTCTAAATGTTATTCCACTTGACTAAATTTTTTAGGACCCTAGCTAGGACTTCCTAGCTAGGATAAGTGGAATAAGCGCTTAATCAAGAATTCAAATCGATACTTAGTGCGCCATCTATCGATTAATAAGTATAACTGATTAAAAAGACACTTAATGACTTTGTTTTGTGTAAATGCTCTTTTTAAAATAACTTTATTTTAATTCTATTTGTCTATTTAAATTTTATAAAGTAATTAGTAAAGTATTCGATCAGTTGTCTGCCGCCACGCGTCACGCGGCGCGGCGGCGCGGCGACGCCGTCGCCTCTGCGGCGCCGACCGCCATGTATTAAACAAACAGGTGTTGTTATACAGTACATAATTATTATTATTAGTATATCCATACCTATGCCTTGTACTATTATTAATTCTGTGCCATGAGACATTGGTGACCTTAATGATGATGATGACGATGATGATGATGATGATGATTATGATGATGAATATGAATTGCATAGTAGCATATGCTTTCTGTTCTTAAAACAACGCCGAAACTCCCGAACGTGTATCTATAAGGAGTCAGGAGTTCTCTCAGCATCTTCGAAACCATGGTATACTTTGACCCAATATTTGACTTTTTGGTAGCATATTCTTAGTACACTTCACATAAAACCAAAATCACCATATGTTTCCATATAAATTTCGAGGAGTTCCCTCGATTACTCCTGGATCCCATCATCAGGTCACCACTTTTGTGAACATGGTACCAAATTGGAGTGAAACCTAATACAACAAAACAAAAATTTCGAAAATCGGTTCACAAACGGCGGAGTAATCGTTGAACATACAAAAAAAAAAAAAAAAAAAAAAAAAAAAAAAAAAAAAAAAAAATATCCACAGCCGAACATATAACCTCCTCGTTTTTTGGAAGTCGGTTAAAAATCCGTAAGTGTTTAAACTTATAATATCATGAGTGATACTCGCGAAAACTTAAGAAATCATTATTCATATATTTTAATTGACTTTTAACCTTTAATACTTGAAGGTGGTCATTTTTAGTATAGCGTTGAATACATAGCAGCACTGATGTAAGCGTCAACGTTCCTCGCAGGAAAGGAGCTCACCTTATTTCGTGTGATAACTTAAAACTCCCATATTACGAGTATATATCGAGCGAGTAAGGAGTGTATATCGCAGTACTGATTGGATTTATATTTTAATCGAATTTAATTATTGTTTCATTGTTAACGTTGTTAATACTATTTTTTATTTAATCAATACCATTTCATTGTAACAAATATGCAGTCGAAACTCATACTGTTCTTGCAATGTTACAAACATAAAAATGTTTTCTTTTATTTAATAAACTACTATATATTATTACTATGTATATTATTTTTCAGTTTTTCGTTTTCCCTGCCCAAAGAATAAAAACGGGACCCTATTATCAATAAATAATAAGTCTTCGCTGTCTATCCGTCGTCCATCCTTATGTCACCAGGCTGGATCTCGAGAACCGCCAGGTAGTTGCAATTTTCACAAATTATATATTTCTGGTATCGTTATAAAAGCTAATAGTCTAATTCAAATAAAAAAATATATTAATAGGGGGCCTCATACAACAAACACGATTTTTTTCCCCTATTTTGCTCTATATCCATAATGGTAACAGTAAGGTTTTTGAAAATTTCAGAAAATTCTCAACTGTATATTAACTTTCATAATTAATAATAAAAATTAAATATACTTATTATCTAAGGGGGGCTCCCATACAAATTTACGGTACGGAACCCTATGTACGCCAGTCCGACTCGCACTTGGCCGGTTTCATAATTTTTCCTTTCATTGTAAATAAAGACCTATCCGGGTACCAAATTTCAAGGTTCTAAGTCTGCTAGAAGTACAGTTACGTTCATAAGTCCAGTAGCAATCGTACGCAGCTATAGCGTCAACACTTAACGTTACTCGTGACCTTTTTCTATAAAGACAATTCACACACACACATACACTTTGTTTGGCTGTATATTCATATCGTCAATTTCGTTTCAACATGTGAGCACTACCGTGGCCTAGTGGTTAAGCAAGTGCGTGTGTTTATTCTAAGATCATCTGCATCAACTAAATTGCAGGATCGAATCCGACCCGTATTGAGTCTGCGTCGTTTTTACGTAAAACAATTTTTGAGAAATATTAATTATAAATTATTATGATTATGAATGTTGATACAACTATGGAATAAAAAATTACGTTTCTAACTAAAAGCACAGTAACGTTTAGTTAGAAACGTAACATTCTAGTCACAACAAAGAATGTGAGGGTAGATTTAAAATAAAATGGAACGATTGCTTGAAGATAACAAAATATTAAAATGTAGTTGGTTGGTGAACTCAGCTACGAGTGTTTATGTTTTTACTGTTGCGATACAATTTATCCAATATGCAATCAAATATTGCTATTGAAGCAAGAGCTAAAATTGTGGCCCTATATTCGAATGGCCTGAATATTTCTCAAATTTCTAACGAAACTGGCTTCTCAGTAAGTAGTAATTAATTATATTATTATTGTGATGTGTATTTTTTCATTGGTTAAAATCGTCTTTTACAATTTATTCTTTTTTTTAGAGAAATACTGTAAGTCGATGGGTGAAAAGATACGAGGAAGAAGGTGGCTTGTAGAGTCTTAAGCGAAGTGGAAGGCCACTTCTTATTAACCAGACTTAGCGGCGTTATATGGCAGCGGAGTATGGAACATGTGGTTTCATACCGACAAGTCGTTTTGCCGATGAATTTAACACGTCATTGGTCACCGTTCGTCGTGCACTTCATGACGAGGGATTACACCACCGAAAGCCGGCGAAAAAACCGTTTTTGACTCAAAGGCATAAAGACGAACGGCTGCGCTTTGCACGAGAGTATTTAGATTTTGATTGGGAAACAACAATTTTTTTCCGATGAGAAGACTTTTAAATCCTCTCAAAAAGGAAGACTACATTTATGGCGTAAAGATAACACCCGTTGGTGTGAAAATAACGTGGTGTCAAACACTGAATCTGGCAGAATAAGTGTGAACATGTGGGGATGGATTAGTGCTCAAGGGCCGGGTAAACTTGAATTTGTACCTACTCTAGCCAACAGTGCAAATTATGTAGAAGTTTTAGAGGACATTATGTTACCTACTGTGCGAAATGTGTATGGTGATAGCGAAATAAGTTTTGTGCATGATATTTGTCCAATTCACCGAGCCTCCATAGTTCGCAATTCGTTCAGTGAACATTCTAATATTAAAGTTATTCCGTGGCCAGCACGATCCTCAGACTTAAACCCGATTGAAAATATATGGGGTTTAATGGTGCAAAGATGGCGAGCACGCGATGATAGATGTCCGGAGCTGCTCAAATCTCATTGCATGCAGTTATGGGAGGATTTACGTGGAACAGATATCTGTAAGAATATTGTGGCTTCCATGCGCAGACGTCTTCTTAATTGTATTGAAAATAATGGAGGTTACACAAAATATTAAGAATTATTATAAATGATCAAACGTACTTACCAAGTGAAGTTAGATCATTATTATATGAGTCGCTTCATTCAAAGATATATTAATTAACCAGGTAGTCCTTTGTTTGATTGCCTAGCAAATAAACAAAGGACTACCTGGTTAATTAATATATCGAAGAATGAAGCGAAGAAATATAATTTATATTATTAAATTAAAATGTATTTCTATGTCCCAATAATAAGTGTAAAGTAATTGTTATAATATTTATATTTCGTAAGTTTCAATTGGGCATTCTACAAAGGAACGTGCTGGCCAGTAATTGGTAGGTTTAAGATTTTAAGGTTGAGGTTAAGTTTTAATCCTTTTTTCCTCGGAAAACGAATAATTAAACTATAACCTCAACAATATGAAATATTGATAACACAATAGATATAGGTATTATTATATTGATAGACATGTGAATCAAAGATTTACCGTCATCCGTCAATCAATTCAATTGTTCAATAATAATTGTTATGTCATTGAAATAAAAATAAATATTTTTTTGAAAGTGTTGTTTTATTATAATATATAATAATTATCTAACTAAAATACTTTTACATTTATAATATTATCTTATCACTATGTTATAATTTAATATTATTCTTATTAAATAAAACTTTCAAAATAGTAATTTCATTAATTTTTAAAAAATGCTGAGATAATAAAAACAATATGAAAACTTTAAAATAATATGATAATCTGAGATTTGAACCGTGACCATTTTTCGTCCTAGCTATGATGCGAGGCCAACTAGGTATTTACCGATGGAGCTACGAACTATCTTACGTGTCTAGTGAAATTTTTGCATTTATTGACACAGTGCAGTGCAATAAATGAAGAAGAATGAATGAAGAAGACAAACATAATATATGTTATCTTTGTCTTTCATCCACTACACGCAACTTTCTTGTATTGATACTGTACGACATTTAAGTGTGTACACGGTAACATGGCGCACACATAAATATGCACTGTACCGGCAAACGAATATAGTCGTTACGATGCTACTGGACTTTTGAACGTTGACTTATAGATCATCAAAATTCTAAGGTACCTTAGAATTTTGATGATCTATAATTCAGTGAGTGACAAAATGTAGTAACTTTGACCATCCGTAACTATTAAACTATTTATCGAAATTTCATTTAATTTGGAGGTTAAGCTAGTTTTAATACTTACTCCTAGTAACCAAAATTCTGAATCCCTAGCTTTGTTAACATCGAAGATTAAGGGGGTGTGAAATAGCTGCGAACCGCTTCGAGAAAAGTATGGTACGGCCGTGCCTTTGCTAAAAAGCTTGGCTGGGGCACTACCGTGCCCCCAGATATCTTATGTTGAACTTCTTTCTAATTTAATATTATGTGAACGAATTTTACCAACCCAAAATTACTCTATTAAATAAAATAGCGAATATAAAATTGTACATTTTCAACTTTATTTTAAAAGTTTAAGATTTTTATGCCTTCATTATAGAGCCCTTGAGTGTATAAGTCTGTAGAGCGAGACGAGATTTGCAGGTGGAATGAATAAAATTCTAGACCTATACTGCGTGATAAAGTACAACTTAAGTTCTATGAAAGTGTATAAATCTGTAAGCCCTCTAGTTTTAAATAATATAAATAATTTTAGTTTATTTTAGGTCACTCTATTTGAAATCTAACCTAACCTAACCCCCCCCCCCCCCCTTATCAAAGCTCGTGTATCGTGCATATGCCCGTGGGTCCACACGGTGGTTTTTGCTTGATTTCGAGTAAAACTATAGAGTAAAACCGTATGTGAGTACTTAGCATGAGAGGCAAGAAATGTTGATACTGTAATAATAAATATTAAGTAAAAATTAAATTATAATAATCATGATTAAGTATCGGTCCCAAAGGATGTCGTCCCGTCATATCTTAAGAAGTTTTAATTGACGAAAGCGGCGAGGCAACATACAATTTATACGGCGGTGAATTATAAGGTTATAAGATTTTTCTTTTCTTATAAACCTTCCTCCGATATTAACAAACACAATAAACAGAAACCGTTCTTAAAATAGCCCGTAAACACACATTTAGCGTTTTATTTTTTATTCTAGATGGGTAAACTAAGAAATTACTAGAATCTAAGCGTTTGTTGATTTGGCCCACGCACAGTAGGTATAGCGTTTCTGTAGATAACTTAAAGTAGAAAAATTCATCACTGTAACAGGCGAGTTTTATTTCAAGGACAGAGCTGTTACTCTACTATTTTCTATTAATATTGTGGTATTCCTTCGTGTTTTTCAAATGTTTTTTTTCTGTTTTGTTAAGACCACTAGTTTTTAATCAACTTGACAGATGAGGTTGCATGTTTGCACCGCTTATTAGTCAGGCTTACCACCTTAAAAATATGTTCTGTATTTTCTTACTTTAAAAATTATTCTTTGTGAACTACAGTAGCTGGTTGTGCCTTTTAAATAATTAATTGGTTAGGTTGAATTTAAAAGAGTGTTCTAAAAGGTTTGAACACAAGGACCTGATTCTTATATTATCTCGAATGTTACTTCATTATCATTCTCACTTAAGAGCTAATCAATCGCTTGAAGCCATAACTCGAATTCAAGGCACATCAATCAGTCCCTAAAAAGCATCCAACTATTACTGCTATTATAAGCAGTATACTAACATTTTCATTCTACAATTATTCATACTTTGGCAGCATATGGCCTGTATTTGCTTTGATTAGTGATAAGTGCAAAAGATTAGTGATTAGCAGAAAGTAAGGACAGCGACTGATTTGTGCAATTCCTTTACTTTCTCCTAATCACCAATCACCGGCATTAGCACTAATCAAAGTGAATGCAGGCCTTCAGAGATAAAAATTAATTAAATTATTTAACTGTAAGTAATTAAATGAAGATTTTGACAATAAGCCCCACACATTATCTGTCAAATACTAACTGTCAAGTGCTAGGGCACCATAAAAAATATGTTATCTACGTAACTGGCTAGGTTTTAATGAAACCTGTAACCATCACCGAAACCGGTGTGGGAGTTATTATAAGCGTATCCAACAAGTACCTTTCGGTCTTCGGTAAGTAGGTTTTGACGTCAACGCTGTGGACATATTAGCATTTACCACTTAGCGGCTACAGGTTCGTCACTTTCATTCAAATGGTATGGTAATGCGACTGAAATTTAGATTCTAACAGCCATGTTGCTCAGGTGGTATAGGTACTGCATCAAAAACGTTTCATTAATGAAAACATTAACGGTCGTATGAATAAAAACTTAGCGAGGGTTTTTAAAAGCTTTAAAAGCCTGTTGTAAAATTTATTATGAATAAAGGTTCTCTAACAGTGCTCTAACGCCTTTTTAAGGTGACAGCTGTCAAAAAATAGCGTGCCTGTTATAAACCTATTTTAATAACATTTTAAGCATAATCGTTATGAAAGAAGAATTTTTTTAAAAGCTTCAAATACATTGTTGAGAGAACTAGTTGAAGATCCTGATTCATATTATTACCTTCGAATGGAGGAAAATAAATTTGAAGAACTTTTGCTTCTTGTTGCTCCGTTTTTAACGAAATAAAGTACTTTGATGAGAGACAGAATACCTAACCGAATAAAACTTCAAATTGTAGGTACTAAGATACCTGCTACAGATAATAGTTTTGGAAGTTTAGATTTCAGAGTCGTCAACACGTGACGTCCGTCGACTACAGGTCTCGAGACAAAATGACTGAACCCGAATGATCGTTCTCTCAGTGTTCAGACCGTTCATTTCTCGTTCATTCGGAGTGGAAGTGAAAGATGCCGGATGACAATATCCAACACAGTTGGATCGGTTCACTAATGAATTCATTCGGCACTAATGTTTCATTTTGTGTTTAGATGTGTCACTTGGAGTGAAAGATGCAAAATGAAAGACGAAAATGAACAAAAAATTACCCGTCTGATATCAGCTTAAAGGTATTTTACTTATCGAAGGCTTAGCAAGCGTTTATTCATATTATGGAGTGTTATAAGGCGGTTTATAAATTTAGCGAACATTCAAGTTAGAAAACTGTTAAAACCTTCACTAAGATTTTTTTATTCATACTACCGTAAGTCTTAATCCCACCAAAACATGAAATGTAATAGGAGCCAAGCAAAATATTGCATAGCTGTAATACTTCTGTCGTAAAAAGTTTTCAGATCACATTCAAGCCAAGCCTTCAACTTATTTTGTAATTTAAATCAACATTTAGTAAATGTATCAAATATCAATACATTTCTTTATTTTTTATTATAGTGGCTTGACAATGAGCATTAGAGAAATAATATAATATATTGGTTACCATCGGCCACATGCGTCGTTACATACTAAAACACTTTATGCTTGCCGTATGTGTAAGTATGAACTCCTTCAAATATGCAGTTTTATATTAAAAAAAATTCTCTTGTGCTCATTACCAAGCCACTATAATAATTATAAAATAAAGAAATCTATTGATACATTTACTAAATGTTGATTTAAATTACAAAATAAGTTGAAGGCTTGGCTTGAATGTAATCTGAAAACTTTTTACGACAGAAGTATTACAGTTATGCAATATTTTGCTTGGCTCCTTTTACATTTCATGTTTTGGTGGGATTTCATTTCTTTTTTTAAGGTTTTTGTTTCTTTTCTTTTCAGGTCACGTTATAGCTTTTCTGTACTTAGCTTGGTTCTCATTCTCTATCTTCTTTATATTATTTTTTGAGGCTTCGTTAGTTCTGAGTCGATTATTAATATTCATATATTTTGATATTATAAGTTTAAACACTTACGGATTTTGTCGCGGAGCACTTTTATTAATCCCGACGTTTCGGCTGCTTTACAACGGCCGTGGTCACGGGTGGTCTTCGGGTAGATAAAGAACTTCAAGAAATTGGACACCTGTCACCTCAGTCCACCCGTGACCACGGCCGCTGTAAAGCAGCCGAAACGTCGGGATTAATAAAAGTGCTCCGCGACAAAATCCGTAAGTGTTTAAACTTATAATATCATGAGTGATACTCGCGAAAACTTAAGAAATCATTATTCATATATTTTAATTGACTTTTAACCTTTAATACTTGAAGGTGGTCATTTTTAGTATAGCGTTGAATACATAGCAGCACTGATGTAAGCGTCAACGTTCCTCGCAGGAAAGGAGCTCACCTTATTTCGTGTGATAACTTAAAACTCCCATATTACGAGTATATATCGAGCGAGTAAGGAGTGTATATCGCAGTACTGATTGGATTTATATTTTAATCGAATTTAATTATTGTTTCATTGTTAACGTTGTTAATACTATTTTTTATTTAATCAATACCATTTCATTGTAACAAATATGCAGTCGAAACTCATACTGTTCTTGCAATGTTACAAACATAAAAATGTTTTCTTTTATTTAATAAACTACTATATATTATTACTATGTATATTATTTTTCAGTTTTTCGTTTTCCCTGCCCAAAGAATAAAAACGGGACCCTATTATCAATAAATAATAAGTCTTCGCTGTCTATCCGTCGTCCATCCTTATGTCACCAGGCTGGATCTCGAGAACCGCCAGGTAGTTGCAATTTTCACAAATTATATATTTCTGGTATCGTTATAAAAGCTAATAGTCTAATTCAAATAAAAAAATATATTAATAGGGGGCCTCATACAACAAACACGATTTTTTTCCCCTATTTTGCTCTATATCCATAATGGTAACAGTAAGGTTTTTGAAAATTTCAGAAAATTCTCAACTGTATATTAACTTTCATAATTAATAATAAAAATTAAATATACTTATTATCTAAGGGGGGCTCCCATACAAATTTACGGTACGGAACCCTATGTACGCCAGTCCGACTCGCACTTGGCCGGTTTCATAATTTTTCCTTTCATTGTAAATAAAGACCTATCCGGGTACCAAATTTCAAGGTTCTAAGTCTGCTAGAAGTACAGTTACGTTCATAAGTCCAGTAGCAATCGTACGCAGCTATAGCGTCAACACTTAACGTTACTCGTGACCTTTTTCTATAAAGACAATTCACACACACACATACACTTTGTTTGGCTGTATATTCATATCGTCAATTTCGTTTCAACATGTGAGCACTACCGTGGCCTAGTGGTTAAGCAAGTGCGTGTGTTTATTCTAAGATCATCTGCATCAACTAAATTGCAGGATCGAATCCGACCCGTATTGAGTCTGCGTCGTTTTTACGTAAAACAATTTTTGAGAAATATTAATTATAAATTATTATGATTATGAATGTTGATACAACTATGGAATAAAAAATTACGTTTCTAACTAAAAGCACAGTAACGTTTAGTTAGAAACGTAACATTCTAGTCACAACAAAGAATGTGAGGGTAGATTTAAAATAAAATGGAACGATTGCTTGAAGATAACAAAATATTAAAATGTAGTTGGTTGGTGAACTCAGCTACGAGTGTTTATGTTTTTACTGTTGCGATACAATTTATCCAATATGCAATCAAATATTGCTATTGAAGCAAGAGCTAAAATTGTGGCCCTATATTCGAATGGCCTGAATATTTCTCAAATTTCTAACGAAACTGGCTTCTCAGTAAGTAGTAATTAATTATATTATTATTGTGATGTGTATTTTTTCATTGGTTAAAATCGTCTTTTACAATTTATTCTTTTTTTTAGAGAAATACTGTAAGTCGATGGGTGAAAAGATACGAGGAAGAAGGTGGCTTGTAGAGTCTTAAGCGAAGTGGAAGGCCACTTCTTATTAACCAGACTTAGCGGCGTTATATGGCAGCGGAGTATGGAACATGTGGTTTCATACCGACAAGTCGTTTTGCCGATGAATTTAACACGTCATTGGTCACCGTTCGTCGTGCACTTCATGACGAGGGATTACACCACCGAAAGCCGGCGAAAAAACCGTTTTTGACTCAAAGGCATAAAGACGAACGGCTGCGCTTTGCACGAGAGTATTTAGATTTTGATTGGGAAACAACAATTTTTTTCCGATGAGAAGACTTTTAAATCCTCTCAAAAAGGAAGACTACATTTATGGCGTAAAGATAACACCCGTTGGTGTGAAAATAACGTGGTGTCAAACACTGAATCTGGCAGAATAAGTGTGAACATGTGGGGATGGATTAGTGCTCAAGGGCCGGGTAAACTTGAATTTGTACCTACTCTAGCCAACAGTGCAAATTATGTAGAAGTTTTAGAGGACATTATGTTACCTACTGTGCGAAATGTGTATGGTGATAGCGAAATAAGTTTTGTGCATGATATTTGTCCAATTCACCGAGCCTCCATAGTTCGCAATTCGTTCAGTGAACATTCTAATATTAAAGTTATTCCGTGGCCAGCACGATCCTCAGACTTAAACCCGATTGAAAATATATGGGGTTTAATGGTGCAAAGATGGCGAGCACGCGATGATAGATGTCCGGAGCTGCTCAAATCTCATTGCATGCAGTTATGGGAGGATTTACGTGGAACAGATATCTGTAAGAATATTGTGGCTTCCATGCGCAGACGTCTTCTTAATTGTATAGAAAATAATGGAGGTTACACAAAATATTAAGAATTATTATAAATGATCAAACGAACTTACCAAGTGAAGTTAGATCATTATTATATGAGTCGCTTCATTCAAAGATATATTAATTAACCAGGTAGTCCTTTGTTTGATTGCCTAGCAAATAAACAAAGGACTACCTGGTTAATTAATATATCGAAGAATGAAGCGAAGAAATATAATTTATATTATTAAATTAAAATGTATTTCTATGTCCCAATAATAAGTGTAAAGTAATTGTTATAATATTTATATTTCGTAAGTTTCAATTGGGCATTCTACAAAGGAACGTGCTGGCCAGTAATTGGTAGGTTTAAGATTTTAAGGTTGAGGTTAAGTTTTAATCCTTTTTTCCTCGGAAAACGAATAATTAAACTATAACCTCAACAATATGAAATATTGATAACACAATAGATATAGGTATTATTATATTGATAGACATGTGAATCAAAGATTTACCGTCATCCGTCAATCAATTCAATTGTTCAATAATAATTGTTATGTCATTGAAATAAAAATAAATATTTTTTTGAAAGTGTTGTTTTATTATAATATATAATAATTATCTAACTAAAATACTTTTACATTTATAATATTATCTTATCACTATGTTATAATTTAATATTATTCTTATTAAATAAAACTTTCAAAATAGTAATTTCATTAATTTTTAAAAAATGCTGAGATAATAAAAACAATATGAAAACTTTAAAATAATATGATAATCTGAGATTTGAACCGTGACCATTTTTCGTCCTAGCTATGATGCGAGGCCAACTAGGTATTTACCGATGGAGCTACGAACTATCTTACGTGTCTAGTGAAATTTTTGCATTTATTGACACAGTGCAGTGCAATAAATGAAGAAGAATGAATGAAGAAGACAAACATAATATATGTTATCTTTGTCTTTCATCCACTACACGCAACTTTCTTGTATTGATACTGTACGACATTTAAGTGTGTACACGGTAACATGGCGCACACATAAATATGCACTGTACCGGCAAACGAATATAGTCGTTACGATGCTACTGGACTTTTGAACGTTGACTTATAGTTAATAGAATCAGGCGTTACTTTGCGGAAATCCATAGCTTAAAATTTAGTTTGTTATTATTTTTAGCAATATTCCGCGAAAAACTTCCACCTTTAAGTAAATGAGTGAGTGCACGCATAGGCATGCGTACAGCACCTCCCTCCTCCCACACTGCCTATGCGTACACTCGCATGCAAGAACTTGCAAACACCACCACCACACAAGCAATAATGTTGGCAAATCCGTGCAAGGCCCCTCACCACCATGCAGGTTGAAAACCTCGACGCGCGTTTCGCTCCAACACCGGAGCATCCTCAGGATGTGGACTCTACGAACACTTAACGGACGTTGTTCGTAGAGTCCACATCCTGAGGATGCTCCGGTGTTGGAGCGAAACGCGCGTCGAGGTTTTCAACCTGCATGGTGGTGAGGGGCCTTGCACGGATTTGCCAACATTATTGCTTGTGTGGTGGTGGTGTTTGCAAGTTCTTGCATGCGAGTGTACGCATAGGCAGTGTGGGAGGAGGGAGGTGCTGTACGCATGCCTATGCGTGCACTCACTCATTTACTTAAAGGTGGAAGTTTTTCGCGGAATATTGCTAAAAATAATAACAAACTAAATTTTACGTTGACTTATAGATCATCAAAATTCTAAGGTACCTTAGAATTTTGATGATCTATAAGTCAGTGAGTGACAAAATGTAGTAACTTTGACCATCCGTAACTATTAAACTATTTATCGAAATTTCATTTAATTTGGAGGTTAAGCTAGTTTTAATACTTACTCCTAGTAACCAAAATTCTGAATCCCTAGCTTTGTTAACATCGAAGATAAAGGGGGTGTGAAATAGCTGCGAACCGCTTCGAGAAAAGTATGGTACGGCCGTGCCTTTGCTAAAAAGCTTGGCTGGGGCACTACCGTGCCCCCAGATATCTTATGTTGAACTTCTTTCTAATTTAGTATTATGTGAACGAATTTTACCAACCCAAAATTACTCTATTAAATAAAATAGCGAACATAAAATTGTACATTTTCAACTTTATTTTAAAAGTTTAAGATTTTTATGCCTTCATTATAGAGCCCTTGAGTGTATAAGTCTGTAGAGCGAGACGAGATTTGCAGGTGGAATGAATAAAATTCTAGACCTATACTGCGTGATAAAGTACAACTTAAGTTCTATGAAAGTGTATAAATCTGTAAGCCCTCTAGTTTTAAATAATATAAATAATTTTAGTTTATTTTAGGTCACTCTATTTGAAATCATTTTAAAGTTAGTATTCACTATTTTAACCGACTTTCAAAGACTTTCAAAGACTTTCAAAGAGGTTCTATGTTCGACTGTTGATATGACATGATATTAATATTATCATAGGTCGTTATAGTTTGGTAGGGTTTACCTTATTTTCCTGTTCTAAGGGTTTATAAGTGATAAATTTAACTCTAACGTTAAGCGTTTTTGAATTTTGAATGTAATGAAAAATCAAAAAGTCATGTCCGGCGTACATTATTCCAATACAGTTATCCAATCTAAATCTGGACAACTATTGGAATAATGTAAAGGGTCACTGGAATGCACTGGAATTCAGTGCATTCCAGTGCCTGCCTACATTCTTCCAGTAGCAAATCAGCGCTGGATTGGATAACTGGATTGGAATAATGTAAACCGTTAATTGATAACGTTAAGCAAATTAGTTTTAACCCATCCATCCGCATGCCGCATAACAATTGAAAATATATTATTGTGTCTGCGACAGCCACGATGGAGATGTTACAAAACAATGTTTTAGTTGAAAATTCTTTTTGTAACCTATATTACAATAATGTATTACATTACAATAAACTGTAAGCACAACTTTAATAGAACACTTCGTTTATTATTTTCAAACAAAATGTATTCGAAACTCCAGTAAAGTATCTTTGAATATTGATTTACCTTCTCGAAGAACGAAAACGAACAACTGAACGAAAACTTTTTGTAAAGGTTTTATTTACCGCTTTAACTTTTTATTGTACAGTAAGGTTTCTTCCTCAAAGATTAGAACAGAACATATAAACTTCTTTTTTGTTTCTTTATGTAGGCAAAATAATGGAAACTCTAAAATTATGACGACAAAAGCGATAAAAACTAGAGTTAGTAATGTCATGAACAAAACAACATTTTGATTACGAATGAAATAGATAAATAAACAATCTTCAAAACAGACAGAACAGAATGAAACAACAAAAGCAGATAATAATTAATAAAGCAGGTAAGTATTAAATAAATCTGAGTAGCTCCACACAGTGCAGGATTCCACAGTAGCCACAGAACAGTAAGTTATTTAAAGCCACCCTACAAGTTTTTTGCGTTTACGCCTACGAATAATAAAAACTAAGGAAGAGTAACTCCGTCAAAAAACATGCTCCAAAATACTTATCAAAAAACCTTAGGTTCACTTTTCATACATTTGCAATTGCAATTTAGGTAACCTTGAGCGGTATAAAGGCTGACGTTACATGACAGTTCGAATGGAACCAAATTTAAAACTGTATTAGTATGGGAGTTACGTTTCCTAGCACTATTTACATCAAAACGATGCTAAGAGAAGCCCTTTTGATTTATAATAAAATTCATGGAGGCTTATTTGTCACCAAACTCCTGCAAGGTGGCTGCACCGACATTGTTAATTTTATAGGCAGAGAATCGGCTAACGTGTTGTCCATACCCGAAACAACGTTTATCAAAACAACCTTTACCGGGTCAGCTAGATCTCGTTAAAACTCGAGAGTGGCAAAACCGATTTTGCTAATTTCAGTCTTGGAATGTTCGTAGAAGTTCAGGAAAGGTTTATATTAGGAGAAAAATGATATGAAGTTCACCGGATCATCTAGTAGAATATAATTATATATATGTTACGCTCAAAGACCGAAAACGCTCAGTGAGCGAAAAAATGGCTCACAACGCCGGCCAGTTACGCAGGAGTAAATTTTTATAGTGCCCAAGTGTGTGCGCAATACACAAAAGCACTCTGGTTTCAATGAAACCAGGCTAGTTAAGCAGGAGTAACTTTTATAGTGCTCTTGTGTATTGCGCACACACTTGGGCACTATAAAATAACTCCTGCGTAACTGGCCTGGTTTCATTGAAACCAGAGTGTTCTTGTGTATTGCGCACACACTTGGGCACTATAAAATAACTCCTGCGTAACTGGCCTGGTTTCATTGAAACCAGAGTGCTCTTGTGTATTGCGCACACACTTGGGCGCTATAAAATTACTCCTGTGGCCGTTTTCATTAGAACCACAACACGAATTCGCACCGTGACTGTTTTTAAATGCTCAGAACACGTCGTGGCTTTTCTCGATTACCAGAACGCGTCGTGGCCGTTTTCATTAGGGCCATGACGCGAATTTCGCGTCGTGGCCGATTCACTATAACCACAGCGCGTTGTGAGCTATTTTTTCGCTCACTGAGCGTTTTCGGTCTTTGAGCGTAACATATACACACAAATAAAATCCGATCGCAGCCCGTTTGTATATTTTACTCAAAGGCAGTCAAAGGTTTTACTGTTTTCTGTCTGCTGTGGTAACTCTGAAGTCGTTTATCACCCCAAGATTTTTCCTGTCAGCCGCCGAAATGACATTTTTCTTATCATCGCAGTTTCTAGAATATTAATATCATTACTTATTTTGGTCTGAAGCACTAGGTCGTCGAGCTGTCAGTTTGCTGTCGGATCCAATAATACCGATCACGATTCACGACAATCATTTTAATATAGATCGTAAATATAGCGTAGAATTGGTTTCGTTATTCGTTCCAATTTCTCATTTTTCCATCACTCAGTTACTTCTCTGACACGTGCGACCGGGGACTTGATTTGTAGAATTCGTAAAGATATTGTAAAAAAACTTATCAATTAATTTCAAGTAGTAATTCAGGAGGCACTTTTAGATAATTTTACAAGGAGTCGCAACATTCTCCAAAATCCACAGATGACGAAGATAAAAGGAGATTATGAAGAATAAGTAGAGTAAGATTTAGTGTGGGATTTAGGCGTGAAGAGGTAATAGACAAACAGAGATACACTTTCGCATAATATTAGTATAGATATTTGTATCTCTACGTGCTACAAAACAGCTTTGAACATCTTAATTACTTCCCGGTGAATAATTAGGACTAATTTTCTGCTCGCGTAGATGCCGTAATTAACAACAAAATCTCCCAAAACCTCATGACATGTAATTTAAGATTCCAAAAGCAATTCCATGATCGTATTACCATATTTTTAATTTAAATTCAAATTCATCTAACTAGATCCACAATCCAATTGTTGGTTTCGTTTTTTCATTGATCTAATTTTGACTGGAATTCTAATATTGTGGCACGCCCGCTGTGAACAAACGCTTGATGAAAAAACTAAATATTTTTAAATAAATATTTTATGAATTTATTTATGTTCATTTTTTTCGTATTTTTCTATAGGCTACGAATTTAATATAATTATCACCAAATGACGCTCGCAACTCTATTGCGAGCGTAATTTGGTATACTATATCGCACGGGACGTACGATAGTTTTTATCCCAGAATAATAGTTTAATCTGGGATAAAAACTATCCTACGGCCTTAGCGGGAACTAAAATCAAGAACAATAATTATAACTGTACGTAACGATTTATGTGAATAGCGGCGCGCGCGAATAGCTTTATAACATACAATTGCTTACGTGTTAGAAATTGTTTAAATAATAATTATTTACAATCATGATCAATATTCATTCTTCTTCTTCTTCTTTTTATTGTGGCGACCTCAGTGAGTTGCCAATGTCAGAGTGATTTTGGGGAGACTTTGCTCTATATTGTAGGTCTGGTGAAGAATAAGGTGCAGTATCTGATGTTAATTTAAATTATGTTGAATATATCTAATTTATATACTCAGTCTAATTCTCAAATGTCAGTTTGATTGTCAACAGTCAAATGAAATGTTAAGCTTAGTTAATTATAACTATTTTTATACAATTATTGCATTGTTATAAAATAAAATTAAGTATTATTTAAAAAAAATATATCAAATATTTATAAGATGGTTTTAAAACTGTTATATTATGACTTATTGTTTTTAGCTTTTAGATAGTCGCCATATTGGTGCTCTCATTACTGTTCTAAACGTCGAACCGACAAGTGTAATTAGTTACTAAAGTGTTAGTGTATAATGAAATGATTACCCCCGTTCTTGATATAATTTTGCCTATACTTGTGGATATTTTTAACCATGCTGTAGATACTTGAATTTATCCCAGCGCGTGGAAGGATGCTAGTGTAATCCCATTACCTAAATCTGTTAGACCTAAGCTGGTTTCAGACTACCGTCCAATTTCCATACTGCCTTTTCTCTCTAAAGTGTTTGAACGATTGGTCTGTTTTCAGCTCACTAATTACATAATCCAAAATAATCTTTTAAGCTCTTTTCAGTCAGGTTTCCGACGTGGTCACAGTACCACTACTGCGTTAATAAAAGTAACTGACGATATACGACTTGGCATGGATAATAAGTTACTTACGGTACTAGCCTTATTCGATTTCAGCAGTGCATTTAATACTGTCGACCACGATGTATTGATTGGAATTCTAAAGACTTTAAATTTATCACCACCGGTAACTAATTTGTTCCGAAGCTATCTTGTGGGACGCCGCCAGAGAGTAAAGTTGGCAACTCTTGTTCTAATTGGACTGTTATCTCGACTGGTGTTCCGCAAGGTGGTGTTTTATCCCCTCTTTTATTTTCCCTTTTTATTAATAACATCTCTCAAAATATTCTGTCATCTTTCCACCTTTACGCTGATGACTTACAAATCTACTCTCAGACGACTTTAAATAACCTATATGCTGCTTTGAATAATTTGAATAGAGATATTGATGTTATTTGCAATTGGGCGATGCGTCACGGCCTTCGCATCAATCCAACCAAGACACAGCTGATAGTTATTGGTAGCCCTGGCCTGGTTTCTAGAGTTGACTGGGGTAGCTTACCACCGGTGGTCGTTGATGGTACAATTATTGTACCTTTCAGTCGGACTGTAAAGAATTTGGGGGTTTACCTCGACGAAAACTTGTCCTGGGGAGAACAAATTAAATAAATTAGCAGAAAAATGTTTGCTACTTGGTACTCCATTTCTCGATTGCGTTACGTTCTTCCCATATCAACCAAAATAAGGATAGCAGAGTCTCTGCTCTTATCTACCCTCGATTATGCTGATACTTGTTTTGTCAACATGACTGAGGATCAGCTCAACGAACTAGATTGGCTACAAAATCTTGCCATACGATTCATTTTTGGCCTCAGAAAATTCGATCATGTATCCGAATACCGTAGGAAACTCAAGTGGCTACCAATTCGCCTTCGTCGTGATGCTCGCATTCTGTCACTCGTATTCTCCATAATTCACGATCCGTATCTGCCATCTTACTTAAAGGATAACTTTTCGTTTCGACAAGCAGATAAAGAGTTACGTTCTGCTTCAAATCACCTATTAGATGTGCATGTACAAAGTACTACAACTCTTCTTTTGCTGCTACGGGAATAAGGCTGTGGAATTCATTGCCAACCCATATAAGAATGACGGCGGCACATTACCGGTTTAAGTTGCTAGTAAAAGAACATTTTCTTTCTATTAATGATAATTGATAATACTCAATCCATATTATAAATTGATATTCATGGTATAATTAAAATTCAGAATTGATCATCGAATTATTATTATTGTAGTTTCAAGTTCCAACCTCTAATTTGTTATAGTTAAATACTTTTTAAGTTACCTATTTATATATTATGTATTATTATAATGTAGGTATGTATGTATTTGTGTATGTGTTATTAAAAATTATAAAATCTTATCGAAGTAATATAAATTATACTATTGCATACTCATATTATAATATCAATAATATACCTGGTTGCCTGGAAGAAATTACTAATTAGTAATAAGGCCGCCATTGTGGTACACTGTATTTAGTAATTAAAAAATGTTGTAATTTTACTTTAGCGTGTACACAATAAAGAATATTTATTATTTATTATTATTATGATATACAAAGAGGTGTTCGTCAAGGTGACCCCTTGTCGCCAAGAATTTTTATAACTGTACTTCAAAATATAATGAAATCACTGAAATGGGAGGGAAAAGGTATAAACATAAATGGAAAATATTTAAATAATCTGAGGTTTTCCGACGATATAGTTATTTTTTCAGAGAAAGTATCACAACTACAAGAAATGTTAAAAGATATCCACTCGGTGAGCTATAATACCATTGGATTAGAATTAAATACTTCAAAAACAAAAATTATGACGAACTCTATAGAAGTACCCATAAAAATAAGACTATGCTTACCTCGGAAAACAGATATCCTTCAAAAAAACCAAACATCAATAAGAACTTACCAGACGAATAAACATGGCCTGGAAGAAATTTTGGAGCCTAAAAGAAATCCTGAAATCAAATGCACCAATTAGACTAAAGAAAAAGGTAATGGACTCTTGCATCCTACCGTCTCTTACTTATGCATCGCAAACATGGATATATAACAAATTCACAAAAAATAAAATAATTACAACTCAGAGAGCCATGGAGAGAAGCTTGCTGAGACTGAGACTGAAACACAAAAAGAAAAGCACAGATATAAGACTCATCACAAATGTAATAGACGCTCTAACACACTGCAAGAAACTTAAATGGAAATGGGCTGGACACGTTGCACGCATGAACGAAAACCATTGGGCAAAAATTGTAACCCTGTGGCAAGGTCCTATGGGAAAGAGAAACAGAGGCAGACCACCTGACCGATGGCTTGACGAAATACTCAAAATAGCAGGAAAAAACCGGACTGAGAAAGCAAAAGATAGAAAGGTGTGGACCAGCATGGAGGCGGCCTTCACTCTGTAGAGAGGTCCTTATAAAGATATACATAAATAAGAATAAAATAAAATAGCATGATAAAAACGGAAAATAAATATTGTGATAATTGTAATGTATATTGAATAGTAATGTTTTTTTAACATTGTAACTTGGCATTAATAATGTAAATAAATGAATTATGCGAAAATATTGAATATTGAAAATGAAAATAAATATTATGTAATAATACCTACATGTAAATATTATGTAAATTGTATATAAAAAATTATAAAATAGATATTGTGATTAAAATGACATACACAGAACAATTATATTATTAAAAATTAAATGTATAGAAAAATTAACTGAGATGTATAATATAAGAATAAAAATATAGAATTAATAAGATCTTGCATGAACATAAAATATACTGTATTAATAAAATATGTGCAGGTCAACATCATAATATGTATAGCATTTAAAATGAAAACTGACTTATTACTACTACTATCATTAACATATAGAATTATAGATTAAAAAACTACGAATAGCTATTGTATAAAAATGTAAATAAATCATGTTGTAATTATAAATATAGAAAACCGCAATGACTATCTAGAAATATAAATGTTGTATCTGTATAAATTTACAAATAAATACTGTGGTAATTACATGTACTAACACAAAAATGTACAAAAATATAAGTTTAGTACACATTTAAAATAAGAAATAAGATTGAGATCTTCATTTGATTGAAATATTATATTACAATTATTGTTAAAAAATTATTACAATATTTTATTCTATCGAAATTAGGCAAACTGTAAATAAAAATTGTGATAATAATATTGTATAGTGCCAAATATTAAGCAATTAGAAATTATAATAAAAATGTGAATAAATGATAATATAAACTATTAAAAATAAAATGACTAGAAATGTAAATATTGCAAGTATCTTTAGAAAATATAAATAAATATTGTGGTACATAATAGAAAATATTTATTAAATATAAGAAATAAAAATAAAGATCGATGTTAGTTATATACAATAGGTAGGTATTGGTATTGCTATAAAATAATCATTAATCATATTGCAAAACAAAGAAATAGAATTATTATAATATAAGTATCATAAATTATTAGTATCTGTGATGATATGCAATATCATAATATCATAATTTAATATGTATCCAAATGTAATGTAATGTTAATCTTTTAAGGATATAATAAAGGCTTTTTATTATTATTATTATTATTATTATTATTATTATTATTGATCCGATTTGTGTTTTACTTTTTCACTTGTAATCTAGCGATGTAGCGGCCATACCGCTTGTTCACGCGGTGATATAATATAAATCGAACCTAAGATAGTTCCTATATCGTTTCATAAGCGTTGCAATTTCCTGGCTACAGTCCAAAATGCTAAGAAATACAATAAGCCATTAATTTTCACCATCTTAAGATAAATTAAGAGAACTCGTGCTCATCCAACAAAGTTACTAATGCTCCGGTAGACCTTTGGTAATTCGGAAGCCAAAATTCAGCCGAGCAGAATACAAGTTAGCCGTTTTCAACTACGCCTACATGGAGTTAAATAAATTTAAGCTTCACCCCTCAGAGGTTGGGAAATAATCCCTTTAGTTTACTAATATAATAACAGGCATTTTAGGGAAGGTTTTAGCTCTGGTAGATAATAATATCATAGGTAAAGTGTACACAATATACGGTCTGTTTGTTAGAGCGATGTACGATCAGAGAAGTTGATTCATAGGCAGATGGTGGATCAACGTAGCTAGGTCCAACCGTCAGATCACGACTTACGTTGAATTGACATAATCAGACGAAATAACTTATTCAACTGCCTCTGTATACTTTTTTTACGTACCATACATTGCTTCGTAGCGTTACGTAGAATCGCATCGTCACTGCAGTTTAGGGTTCCCAGCATGGAGCTATTATAGAGCTCTATATTAGCTCCGTGGTTTCCAGTAAGGCAGTAACTAAAAGTATAGTCCGTCAAGAAAATCATGACAGGCGGGAAAATTTTCTAAACGTAATCACACTTATAAGGTGTATTTTTTCTTTGTATTTTTACAGAGAATGCTTATTACATTTTAAATATTGTCACCTTGCACATTTTTATCTCGAATTAATAAAATTTAGTTCTCAAATTTTTTATTTCATTTAAAATTTTCCCGCCTGTCACAAATGGCCTGTCATGACTTTCTTGACCGACTACAACTCTTATAATCTCACTTTTTGTTCGTTGGTCGATGCGTCCGTCTGTTCGTCCTTTCACCCTTGATAATTTCTGTACTGTATGAATAAAAATTAACGAATTTTGTATAGCCGTTTTAATTGAAATTTGGCCCTACGGCTGCACTCAAAAAAATTTAATTATTAATTAACTTTAATTTAGTGAAATATAAACTAAACAACACGTTTCTGTGTAAATTGTTATTAATACTTCAGTCGGAATTTCCAGGAATTGCTATTGTATTCTATTGTTGTCGCGATCACCGGTGCTCGCGCGGGGCCTGAAGGATTAAAATAAAATTAAGTTATTATTTAATGTCTCTCAATTCTGCCGTAAATGCTACTTCATTTGATCACTGACCACAAAAAAATTGACAACATGTGGTGGAATTTGAGTAGAGTTTGAGTCCAGCTGTAAATAGCCTGTTATTTGAAGCATTCGGCATCGATCAGGTCATTCATCTTGCGACCCGACATAACGTATTCTGCTCGTGTCCGGGTCCGACTTGTGAAGGATCGGAAAAACAATCGTTCTGTTACATGGGTGAATTTCAATAAATGCCTTTTTTTATATCATATCGGTGAACTTTTTTATTTATACATTTTTTATATACTTTTCAGGTTTTATGTATTCTTTAGCACACAAAATGTACCCAAATTTAATATCATTAACGTATCATTTAATACTAAGGAGAAAATTCAGTTTGAATTTTGGTTTCCACCGACATGATAAACAGGCACCGATTTTTATGTCTGTGCACCGATGTGATAAGTTTAACCACCGAAATGACATACTAATCCAGCGATATGATAATATTATCTTCATAATAATATTATATTTAAGTATTTATTTCAATGAAGAACAGAGTTCTTAAAATTAAATTAAAATATTTAAAAATGTGCATTGGACATTGATAATAGGACCTTAGAAAAAAAAAATTATCATCGTAGTCTTTATCAAAATGAACTATAGTGAAATAACTGTATTTTAAGAAGATTTTGAAAGATTTTGAAGAAAGAAATTGTAGGTAATTGAGAATTAAAATTCCCTATCTCCAAAACTACTGAACTGATTTTGATGAAACTTGCACTATTCCCTAAGTTGAACAATACCTAGTACAACAAAAAATAATTACTGAAATCGGAAAGGTACTTCCAGAGATATCCGAACACAAACATAAAAACATACGTACATACGCGTCAAATAAGTCTCTTATAGGTAAAAACATAAAATTGCCCAATATATCCTTACATCCATACATTTTTACAATCTTGCAAATTTGTAATTTCTTTGTTTTAACGAAATGCCACTAGATCAACCGATATGATAAATCAATCCACGGATGTGACAAAATTGTGCGTTGGTCATGATTCCAAACACCGATATTAGATTTAAGACACCGATTGGTATTTTCTTATAATTTTGGTGTAAATTATCATATCGGTGGTTAAAATGACCACCGATCACACCGTTATGAGAGCAGCGACGTGAGAAAAAACACATTTTTTAGGAAATTATAAAAAATGCATGATATCTAAGATAAATTTGGTTACAGATAATGAAACTTAATCACTTACTACATTTATTAGAACCAAACAATAATTTTAAAACTATTCATTACATTAAAAAATTCAATCACCGATATTATAAAATTATTGTCCGAGAGCATTTTACTGGCATACTTATGTTGTTGGCAGGAATATGACACAAGTCCATCTTGACTGCGTGGAAGCACACACTAAGGAGTAAATTAAAATTGGAGTGGGGAGACTGTCTGACTCGTCGATGAAAAGTAATGTTAAAATTACTTTTATCCAGCGATATGAGAAAAATTCTCAGGACCAGTACATTTGTGCCTCTAAGTAACTATAATCGTTAATTATATAATTAAATATGGTCTGTAATAATAGATAAACTAATATTCTATGAAATAATATAAGTTATACTCTTAACTTATTCATATTTGAAAGTATATAAGCGTTTTTGTTTGTAAAAAAAAGTAGAGGGACAGCACCGATTTGATAAAAATAGATCTTTAAGTTACTTACCTCTACCTTTGTAACAGTGCTAGGCATATTATATTTTTGCCACAACCCTATAGCTATCCATTGAATACTAAAACAAATAATTTACAATAATATTTCCTTTTTTTAAAAGTAATTTCAACGAAGACAAAATAAAAAGCCATTAGGGAAATTCACCTACATATTGAATGATATAATATGTGACTTGGACTTAGGATACGCCAGATTTTACTTATATTTTGTACACTTTTCATATTTGATGTATTTCCGTGTCAATTGTAGTAGTATTACATAAATAGAAAGAAATAAATTAATCATATTTTTATGCAACACTACTGGAGAAGAGTTTGATAATTATGATATTTAGTTTAAACGTGGCGTGGTTATGATTAAGTGACAGTGATAGCTCACTGGGTAAAATCACTATAAAAGTTTAACTAAAGCTTGTGAGATCATGTCTGGAAGCCAAGATTTTAAGTTTAGTCACAACCTGCATTGTATTTAAGTCCAGCTCGCAATATCTTGTAGCGAGACAGTCGTCGACGTAAAAAGTTGGCAGCGAGTCTGCCAGCTGCTGCGAGTAATAAAAACTGTAAAATTTTACAGGCCTAGAAATATCCGATGTTTACAATAGGTAGTTAGTATCACCCTACATTTTCTTCTGACATTGGTCTAGTGACCTCCGCCGCTGCTTTCTAGTGGCGTGGAGCAAAATTAAACCTATAGCCTTGTTCATAAAGTGGCCTTTTATTCGACTGTCGGTCGCGGTCGCTTGCGGTAAGGAAAGCCACCTTGGTCAGCAACGCGAGGCGTTGCAATGCATTATTAAATGACCCGTTTAAATTTGGAATAGGAACACCGCAGACGACAATTTCAATTTAATATGCATCTTCTTGTGTAGTAATAATTGCATCGGCGCATATGTGAACTGACCCTAAGGGTTTAAACTTTAAGGTTATACCGTACCGGAACAAAACAAGGCAATTTAAAAGAAAGAAAGAAAGAAGAAAACGAGTTGCTTTCTCTGCGTTTTCTTTTGGTATGAACCGTTTTCATCACTGAAGATTTTTGTAGGTAAAAAATATGATATTAAAAGTAAATAATTAGTCATTGTACTTTCCGAGAACCCATTAATTAATGAAAAGTAAAAGATTAAGTTCAATTTATTATTTTGTACGGAAATACTGAACCGTTTTTACTTCAGAATACGAAATAAGCCGGTTTTCGATTGACAGTGAGTAAATTTCTCAGAACTTGATAAATACTGTATGTAATTCGCTTTTATGAGCACGTTCTACGTAATAATTAGTCTTATTCAGTGAACTGTGTGATGTGTATTAATTATTATATTATTCGATCGCCCAATGGTCGAAATTCGACCTCAGATAAAAAAAAAATTATAAGTATCCGGCATAAGCTTATAATATACTGTCGTATAGACCACCTGACAACCCGAAAATGCGTGACCATTTTTGATCTGTCAATATGTGTCAATCTGTCAATATGTATACATCACTAGCACACGCACACAGCGTGTGCTAGTGATGTATATTTTACTATCTATAGTATAGTATTTTGCTATCGATAGTGTAGTCCATTCGAGCTATTTTACCTGAGTTTCTATAAGAAATAAATAATATGCAACTTTGACAGATTTTGTATTTCAAATTAGGTATTATAAATTTTAATTGGCAAAAAAAGGTGACGATTAAAAAGTAAATACGCATTTTCGTTTGGAATGATTTTTCAATTGTCGGATGACATGAGGTTCTTATAGGGGTAAATAATATACACTTATATTATTTACCCCTATAGTATTAGTTATAAAGTTACTTATTTATTTCTCAGGTAAAATCTATCTGGTAAATCAGCCCTTACATTGAAAGTTTACGTTGAAAGTAAACAACACAATCCTTTTTATTACAATTATTTTAACCGACTTCCAAAAAGGCGGAGGTTAGACGTTCTGCTGTGGATATATTTTTATGTATGTTCAACGATTACTCCGCCGTTTGTGAACCGATTTTCAAAATTTTTCTTTTGTTGTACATTGTATTGTTCCGAGTAGGTACCATGTTTACAAAAGTGGTGGTCTGGTGATGGAAACCATGAGAAATCGAGGTGACTCCTTGATATTCAAATGGGAACATATGGTTATTTTGGATTTATATGATGTATTTTGATTATATGCTACCAAAAAGTAAGGTTTTCCCCCATGGTATACCACGGTTCTGAAGGTGCTGAACAGAACTCCGGATTCCTTATACACACATGTTTAGGAGTTTCAGCGTTGTTTAAAGAACCAAAAGCATAAGCTACTATGCTAATTACATTAATCATCATCATCATCGCTACACCATGCATCATAACATTATGATCCTATTATAATTGGTACTTTTCATAGTCTTGCCGGTGATCTTAGTAAAGTCAGTAAATATTTTAAAGGTCAATGTATACGCCTTTACAATAGAATCCCAGAAAACGTTCAAAATCTTTCGTTTATAAATTTAAAAAAGTAGTCAAAGAACGTTTTGTGCCAAAGCCAATTATAAGGTCAATGATTTCCTAAAGCACATCTTGGGAGTAGAATGCTGAATGACTGCTTGCAAGGCTACTTCTACACGACTTACAATAATTATTATGTACCTATCTATGTTTACATTGTATAATTTTTAGTTACAGCATTGTAAATTTTATTTTAAAAGATTAATTTTTTTCTCACTTTTTTTGGTTCTTCTCATCGGGTTAGTTCCCGAACCGGTGGTAGGCACAATGTATTCTGAAAATATATTTTATTTTAGATTTATTCAGAAATAAAGCAATTTTGATTTTGATTTTTTAAAACACCAACTGTAAGTTTAGAAAACCTTAAGGACAGCTAAAAAGAGCAAAATTATTATTTTTAAACAAAAAAATAAAAGCGACTTCCAAGGTAAAGACAATAGTAATATTATACTTAAATGAACTAAAAGGTATTAAATAATCCTTATTCTGTACTCAGTATTTCTGTTCTCAATCTTCATAATTTTGAAGTCGGTACCAGTCCTATTAATAAGTTTAAAAGTTGCAGTTATACCTATTCTGTCAGAGAACTGTCTATTATATTATTGAAAGCTGCATTCAATAGGTGTTTGCACACTGCACGATAATGACACGACACGATACCACATAATAACATCCTTATAATATGAACTAAAAAGTATTAAATAATTATTCCTATCTAATAGTGCCTTTTTCCGAATTCGGCTAAAACTCAACTATTTCTGTACTCAATCTTCATCATTTTGAAGTCGGTACCAGATATAGCTGAATATTCAGTCTGCCAAAATATTTGAAACTTTTGTAACTGGCACCGACTTCAATATTATGAAGATTGAGTACAGAAATAGTTGAGTTTTAGCCGAATTCGGAAAAAGGCACTATTAGATAGGAATAATTATTTAATACTTTTTAGTTCATATTATAAGGATGTTATTATTGTTTTTACCTTGGAAGTCGGTTTTAATTTTTTGTTAAAAATAATAATTTCACTCTTTTTAGTTTTTTCGCGTACTGTGTACGTAGAATAATACACCTGTATAATATTATTCTACGTATCTTATTACAAGCTCACCGGTGAGCGAGACACAATAGAATAACAATAGATTTCCAATAATCCACGATCGAAGGATACTGAACTGGCTTAGCTTTTGTTAGACAAAAACTTGACAATACCCTTATCTATTTTAGTACAGAAAATGACCGAAATCGCCTAGACTTTGTTAGCTAAATAATTGTTTCTAACATTGCAGCAACAAATGCTATTCAATTTGATACCGATATGGTAAATACATCGTCATCGTTAGCTTTAAAAATATGTAGGTGGATAGTTACATGAAATTTTTTATTATTTTAATGTTACAGTAATGAAATTACTTACTCGTTTCTATTCTGTATTTAAGTGACAAAAAATACTAATTAACTAACGAACTTTAATTAATAGGTAAGAAACAGGTACATAACTACACACTTGTTGAGAGTACAAGTAATTATAAAACTATCTTAGAAAAATGATTGGTTCTTGATCTGACTGATCATTTATAGCTAAGAAAACTATAATATTTTTTATAGCGTAGTTTCCTATATAACCTGTAATGTAAAATACAAAACGCAGATAATCATTTTTATCACGATTAGTTTAGTGTTTTTACAATTTAAACGTAGTTGGTAACAGTCAGTCTTATTAATTTATTAAAAGTAATCTGTATGGCACGCTCGCGATAAACAAATATTATGGCGGTGAGCCTCTACTCGACTAGGTTTTGTAAGTGCATTTTTATTTGAAAATATCAAGGCAAAAAGCTAATCCATTTGAGTCAATTTTTTTACTGGGATAGAATAGGTATAATTGTAGAGTAATATGCACAAACAAAAGCTCATCTATTAGAGTCTGGCTCGTGACTCAAACGGTATAAGCCTTTGTAAATACGCCGCCCGGTCTGGTAGTCTGTACCCGGCGCGGCCCGCCGCCGCGCCGCTCGCTTGACAGCCCTAGCAGATTGTAGCAAACGAGACCGCACACAGTTATTGTACTATGAACGCTAAGCACAATGCAAAAGTTTGAAATTAGGTTGTGTTCATGTGTTGTTGTGAGATAGGCATGTTATTTGTATTATCAAAGCTTTGACATTACTTCTCAGAAGTAATGTCAAATGTGTGCCTTATGCTCTGGACTTAAGGCTGAATTTGTGATGTTCAATTTTGGTGACATTGGTGACCCTGATGTGGTAATGATGATGATGATGAATGTAATTTGCATAGTAGCATATGCTTTCAGTTCTTAAAACAGCGCCTAAACTCCCAAACTTGTATCTATAAGGAATCCGGAGTTCTCTTAGTAGCTTCGGAACCATAGTATACCTCGGTGCAAAATCTTGCATTTTGGTAGCATATGCTTAGGATGCTTCTCATGAAACCAAAATCACCATATGTTTCCATATAAATTTTGAGGAGTTCCCTCGATTACTCATGGATTCCATCATCAGGTCACCACTTTTGTGAACATGGTACCAAATTGGAGTGAAACCTAATACAACAAAACAAAAATTTCGAAAATCGGTTCACAAACGGCGGAGTAATCGTTGAACATACAAAAATAAAAAAAAAAATAAAAAAAATATCCACAGCCGAACATATAACCTCCTCGTTTTTTGGAAGTCGGTTAAAAATAGAGGGCCACCGCACATATTATACAATTTCAAGTTGGCCGACTATCGTACAAACTGACTATCGTACTAATTCTAATATTCTGTCACTTAGTATTGAATGCACCCAAAATATTCTCCTTTCTTTTCGCCTTCGTTTTATTAGTGCCACAATAAAAGCGTGCTTTTTACGCATTTTAACACGCACGTCGCTAGGCTAGCAACACCGTTACCAAATAAATCTAAAAGTCTGCGGCTGGCAGCGTACACTATGATGTTGTCCAACTAAATTGTGACATTACGCAATTTAGTTTGTACGATAGTCGGCCAACTTGAAATTGTATTATATATGCTGTGGCCCTTATCTATTCTGTGGTATCGTGTCGTGTCGTTACCGTCGCAGTGTGAAAACACCCAATGAGTATCAGATACAAGTGACTGATCTGTGAGACCTTGATTTTATACTAGGTATGTCAAAAGATTATTATTATTAAAAAATAATCGTCAAAATAAGATAATATGTCCTTTTTAAGGTGATAAATATATAAAGGTAAATGATTTTTATTTTAGTTTTATGTTATTGTAAAATATCGATAAGCATATCGATAAATTTGATTCAAGCACTAGCGTATATGAAAAAAATTTTGATTAAAAATTTTTCTTCTAAATTTGTGTAATATAAGAACAATAATACCTTTAGTTACGCAAAATATGAAAATAAAAGGGAGGATTCACAATATTTTATTTGAAATAGAGAACTAAAGACAGAATATAGCAAAAATAAACACATCGTAGCAATTAGGACATGAAAATTTACCTGTGAAATGTATATTTTTCAGGATTATTCTTATGATTTACACTACAACCACTTACAGAACAAGTTACTATTTTTATATGTAATAGTATTTGATGAAAATAATAAAGGATATAAACAATAAATTGCAAATACCGAAAGGGCATAAAAACGATTGACGACTTTTGACGACCTGTCAAATAAAAGTGGTTACAATTTACATTAGACTGCCGCTCGCTTTTCATCTTGTTATAATTTCATAAAGGATTTTCTTCTCTCTCGCACTCTTTGTTGGTCTTTAGCATTATAAGTTTATGGTATCCGGTATATGTTTATTTTTCTCTATGGCTATAAGTTTCAAATTTCAACCTTTTAACGCTTTTCTATCAATTTTTCTATTGATATTCTTATATTGTCAAAAATTTACTTTATTATTATATTTTTTAGACATAATTCCTGCGTCAGTCTCAGATTAATAAAGTCAAAATATGATGACCTGTGATGATGACAGACTGGCCGTGTAATAATTATAGTCTAAGGGTTGATTCAGACCGCAACGCGACGCGTAGATGCATTTCTAAATTTATATGGATTTGACAGATTAGCCAGACGTCTCGCGCGATTGAAATCTGTCAAATCCATAAAAAATTATGCCACGCCGCGCCTCGCCTCGCCTCGTCACGTTGCGGTCTGAATTGGCCCTAACAGTATTTAAGATTCAATAAAAAAAAAAACTATAGTACATTACGCACCTAGGGCAGGAAAATAAGAAATGTCTCAGATGTAATGTTGGTCGAGGCGAAGCCGAGGTCAACAAACATGTGATCAGAGGCTCTCTTATTTACTGCCCATGGTGAGTATACTATTTTTCTCATCGACGGAGGCGGAAAACGGCAACATCGGTAAGCGCAGCGGGAAGAAAGTTGACGCTTTCCGTCCGGAGGTGAGAAAAATCTATTTTCAATTTGACAACAGACTTCAACCATAAATATAAGGGTTAGCGCAGACAGAAAGGAGCGCAGCGGAGAGGATTTTATTAATGCACTTCTGTCCTAAGAGTACATTTCGTATGTATAGGCTTGTCCCTAATGTGTATGTTGTAGAATGTAGTGTGTGTAATGTTTTATTTGTTAATTTTTTTTAATGATAAAAGCATAATTTCAAAAAAAAAAGACTGGTTGCACTCCGGGAGTGCCGGCAGAAGTGAAAACTTGATTATTAACGTTGTGCATTTTTTTAACCCATTTTTTATGAAAATCGATTTTTAAAAAATCGTCAATCAAGTTTTTTCGATCAAGTTTCGATCAAGTTTCGATCAAGTTTCGATCAAGTTTCGATCAAGTTTCGATCAAGTTTCGATCAAGTTTCGATCAAGCTTCGATCAAGTTTCGATCAAGTTTCGATCAAGTTTCGATCAAGTTTCGATCAAGTTTCGATCAAGTTTCGATCAAGTTTCGATCAAGTTTCGATCAAGTTTCGATCAAGTTTCGATCAAGTTTCGATCAAGTTTCGATCAAGTTTCGATCAAGCTTCAATCAAGTTTCGATCAAGTTTCGATCAAGTTTCGGTCAAGTTTCGATCAAGTTTCGATCAAGTTTCGATCGAGTTTCGATCAAGGTTTCGATCAAGTTTCGATCAAAGTTTCGATCAAGGTTTCGATCAAGTTTCGATCAAGGTTTCGATCAAGGTTTCGATCAAGTTTCGATCAAGTTTCGATCAAGCTTCAATCAAGTTTCGATCAAGTTTCGATCAAGTTTCGGTCAAGTTTCAAATTGAGTTCGAGTTCGAGTTCGACACAAAACGCCACTCTCCAACCGTCTTAAGCGTTTTGTATGGTTTTTCGATCAACACGAAAATCTATCGCGAGTTTCACAGTTTTTACCCATCCCATAAGTGCTCAACGCCGCTAAAGAAGTTTTCACTTCAATAATATTAGCTCGATGCACTTCTTCACCATATAAACTATAACTGTGCAAAATTTCATGCATCTTCGTTTCCCTATTTTTCGTAAAAAGGGTTACAAAGTTTTTCACTCGCGTAGTATTATAAATATCGGCGGTAGTTGAAAATATCGGACTCTGTGGGCTAAAATGTTCTTCATACATCGTGGGTTCATAGAGCATCAATAAGTAGGCAGATGTAGAGTAACAACTATGTTTATTGCACAATGCACAATAGATAGACTATTCACAATAATTATTAAGTTTAGAAAAGATATGAAAACTAATTAGGAAGCGCCAACGAACAGACACATCCGCGCGGTTCGGGCTCTCAAATTCAAATCCTCGAAAGTTCCACGGCTATGTCCAAGCTCGACCATCTGTGACGTCATGCTTGCGTTCGTTCCTTCAGGCAAACTCGCGTGTAAGCTCCGACATATAAATACTAGCTGTCCCGGCAAACGTTGCTTTGCCATAATAGGTATAAAGTATTTCGCCCATATTATTTTATTGATAATTGAAGTGACTGAATAAGTATGTCGCCATGGCAACGTCGATCGCTATCCCGTCGCTCAGACAATGGTCGCCGCCGTCAGTCTCGGGTTGTAATAATTTACTATTATTTATTCAACAAATGCACTTATCAATATATAAAGTACCGAGTAGCCGATTCTCAGACCTACTGAATATGCATATAAAATTAGGTAAAAATCAGTAAAGCCGTTTCGGAGGAGTTCGTGGACTAACATTGTGACACGAGAATTTTATATTATATAAGATTAGCTGACCCAGCAAATGTTGTTTTGCCATATAAATAATTTTTGGTACCTAAAGTGGGGCTAATTGAGATTTTTGGCGTTATTTGGGACAACCCAGGATTTAGGACATAAATGTGTATCTGGGTGCACGGGAGTGCACCCGCCGAGACGAGCCAAGCGAAGCGCAAGGGCACTACCTACCTTTTCTCGAAGTGTTTCGCCGTTTTTTTTTAACCTTCATAGAATTGGTTTCCGTTGTAGCAGATAGATCATATTTTCAGGATATGATTTCATCAATGGACTTATTAAGCATACAAAGTTTCAATTGAATAGCTCTTATACTTTAGATTTTATTGATATCTAAAATACGCCGATTTCGTCACTGACACACTGATGGTCATCAAAATGTTTGGCCACTTCCTGAAGTGCTGGAAAGCTGAAATTTGGTGTATAATCTAAATTTAGTATACAACCAACAAAAAAATTCATAAGCTTGTAATTTTCGTCCCCCATCCCCTAAAATTGGGGGGTGGAAGTAGACCCTTATAGAGTTGGTCTCCGATGTGCCAGATAGTTTATATTCTCAGGATATGATGTTAATAATATACTTATTAAACATACAAAGTCTGAATGGAATAGGTCTAATACTTTATATTTTATTGATATCTAAAATACGCCGAAATTTGGTTATAACTAATACGCCGTAAAATAAGTTTAGTAGGGGGGTAATTGAAGTTTAAATGAAACTTTCACCAATTTTATGAATAGGGACACGGGATGGATATTAATAAAAATAAAAACACTAAAAAGACTAAAAAGACTGCCTAGCAAGTAGCAATTTACAAAAAGGACTGAAATCCCACCAAAAACATTTCATGTAAAAGTTACCTCGACGACCACAAAAGGTTTGCCCTGTGAAAAAGACATCAGATCTAATGTAGAGCCAAGCTTTTGAATCGACGCGGCCTAACTCTATCGACCCACTTCAACAAATTCTACATAATATCAGTAAGTATGTATGGCATGGCAGTTTCGTTACTTATTTCAGATCAGAATTCAAAAACTAAATATTCAAAACAGCGAAGCCATACATACTTACGGACATGTAGAAAGTGTTGGAGTTATGCCCATTTTCACCAACCACACCTAAAATTTAGGTGTTCCCTAAGCCAATATTCCAAGTTTTGTTCTTGATGAATTGACAAACCCGTAACTCTTAGGTGACGTTTATTTGAAATAAAACAAACTGTATGCGATTTATCCGTCAAACCATTAGGTGACGTTTATAATTTACGGGATGAATTGACGACCCCGTACACTTAGGTGACGTATGTGGCGATGACGACGGTTGCCTTGACAATGAATCTGTTATAGAATGGCCGTCTGATATTTTACTTGTAAAATAGCGAACTCCCATAATTAATATACATATTTATCACAAACCTTCTTCTTTTATCACTATATATATTAAAGAAAACCGCAATTAAAAGGAACAAAGGGACATGATTACAGAAAAAGTGACTTTGTTTTATACTATGTAGTTTTAAACGTCACCTAAGAGTTACGGGGTTGTCAATTCATCAAGAACAAAACTTGGAATATTGGCTTAAGGGACCCCTAAATTTTAGGGGTTGTTGGTGAAAACGGGCATTAGGGTCGATAGAGTTAGGCCGCGTCGATTCAGAAGCTTGGCTCTACATTAGATCTGGTGTCTTTTTCACAGGGCAAACCTTTTGTGGTCGTCGAGGTAACTTTTACATGAAATGTTTTTGGTGGGATAACTTTCTTTTTCTAATCTGTAGAAATATTTATTTTGTGTCATGGCAATAGTATGATGGTTGCTGTCAAAATAACACTTGTCAATGTCAGTCTATGACACAGTACATCGTTACAACTGAACGAACTTCACATGTCATAATTTTAGTTTAAAAATTTTGGTGGTATAACTTCCCATATACACTGAAATTCTCAAAGATAAGCGAACTATTTACTACGTATTACAAATATATATATTTCAGTGTGGATTCTTCTGCTAAATATCGATACGTTATCGTACATTTTGTTTGATTTCTGTAGACAAATTTGGATGGGGTTATTTTGGACGTCAACGTGGGGTTATTTGGGTTACGTAAGAAATTGTTGATTAGTACCTAGGCAGGTTATTATATTGGTAGAAATTAAGATATAGCGTTTGGTAAACGATTTATGCAACTACGAGCTTTCGCCCACGGCTTTGCTCGCGTTAAGAAGTATTATTATATACAAACTTTCATCCCTTATTTTAACCCTTTGGGGTTGGAATTTATCAAAATCCTTTCTTAGCGGATGCCTACGTCATAACATCTACCTTTTTTTTTTTTTTTTTTTCCGGAGGGGAAATGCATTACGCATACCACCCAGGCGCAGGGGGCGGCCCGAGCGGTGATGTGGGACTCCCGTAGCTAATGAGACCACGGTATACCCACTAAAACCCCCCCCATCTTCCGCCACGCCGCCTTTTGACGGGGCCACGGGAACGATACACACATCCGCGACCCCGCCAGCGGCCCGAAGACTCCACGATGGGCGCACAACACGTGCGCCCTCCTCCTCGGCCCCCACCAGTGCTGTAGCAGACGCCCCCCGAGTCTGCTACTTGGAGGCCATGTGGCAGATCAAGTCTGTGGCTCTGCCACCGACCACACCTCGGCTGCAGAGGATAGGGCAAGCGGCGCACCGTAATACCTACTTGCCTCTTCCTCTGCGGCCCCACCAATGCCGTTCAAACGGAACGGCCCCGCCAGCTCGCAGGGAGGTAGGGAGAGCGGCAACCTACCACAATACCTCTCCCCCCCGCGATCCGTCCTCGGCCGCAGAGGATAGGGCAAGCGGCGCACCGTAATACCTACTTGCCTCTTCCTCTGCGGTCCCACCTCGGTGCGCATCCACAGTGGACTCCTCCAGTCCGCTGGGAGCGCCCTCCTCGGGCCAGGCGGCGACACCGGCCGGCCCTGGTTGCCTCTTTGCTTCACCGCGGTTGTCCAAGCCGCGGTTACTAGAGCCCCACCGCCACGACAAGGCGTGCAACGTCATAACATCTACCTGCATGCCAAATTTCAAGGTCCGTCAGGGTAGCATAATCACTTTAGCAGAATAAAAAAATATATATTACCTGAATTTGTAGCTAATTAGTTGCTAATTAGTTGCCAAAATCTCGATTTTGTTGCTCAAGCTGTTTACGAAATATCGTAAATTATGCTACCTTGATATCAAGGTAGCAGGGTAAACGTAGGCACTTTAGCAGAATTCAAAAAAAATATTACCTGAATTTGTAGCTAATTAGTTGCTAATTAGTTGCCAAAATCTCGATTTTGTTGCTCAAGCTGCTTACGAAATATCGTAAATAATGCTACCTTGATATGAAGGTAGCAGGGTAAACAAAGGCACTTTAGCAGAATAAAAAAAAAAAACATTACCTGAATTTGTAGCTAAATAGTTGCTAATTAGTGCAAAAATCTTGATTTTGTTGCTCATGCTGTTTACGAAATATCGTAAGTTATGCTACCTTGATATCAAGGTAGCAGGGTAACTTATTTATTTGCATGTTTTGAGCTTAATTATGCGTGTAGATTTTGTTTCTAATTTGTCGCTGTATGTAAAGAGAATCGGAAATAAATTTTTTTTACGCCCATGCTGCCTTGATACTGGTTTTGCGAGGAACCAAGGGTTGTCTGATTTTGTTGCTGACCAGAACAGTACTCGGGCACAGTTGTAGAACCAGCAACAAAATAGTTTGAACCGCCCAGGTGTTTTTTTTTTAATCTTCTTTGCTTATGCTATCTTGATACTGGTTTTGCGAGAAACCAAGAGTTGTCTGATTTTATTGCTGATCGGAATACACTCGGGCACTGTTGTAGAACCAGCAACAAAATAGATTGAACCGCCCAGGTGTTTTTTTTTTTGTTTTATCTTCTTTGCTTATGCTATCTTGATACTGGTTTTACGAGGAACCAAGAGTTGTCTGATTTTGTTGCTGACCGGAACAGTACTTGGGCACTGTTGTAGAACCAGCAACAAAATAGATTGAACCGCCAAGGTGTTTTTTTTTAATCTTCTTTGCTTAAGCTATCTTGATACTGGTTTTGCGATGAACCAAGAGTTGTCTGATTTTGTTGCTGACCAGAACAGTACTCGGGCACTGTTGTAGAACCAGCAACAAAATAGATTGAACCGCCCAGGTGTTTTTTTTTTCTTCTTTGCTTATGCTATCTTGATACTGGTTTTGCAAGGAACCAAGAATTGTCTGATTTTGTTGCTGACCGGAACATTACTCGGGCACTGTTGTAGAACCAGCAACAAAATAGATTGAACCGCCCAGGTGTTATTTTTAATCTTCTTTGCTTATGCTGTCTTGATACTGGTTTTGCGAGGAACCAAGAGTTGTCTGATTTTGTTGCTGACCAGAACAGTACTCGGGCACTGTTGTAGAACCAGCAACAAAATAGATTGAACCGCCCAGGCGTTTTTTTTTTATCTTATTTGCTTATGCTATCTTAATACTGGTTTTGCGAGGAACCAAGAGTTGTCTGATTTTGTTGCTGACCGGAACAGTATTCGGGCACTGTTGTAGAACCTGCAACAAAATAGATTGAACTGCCCAGGTGGTTTTTTTATCTTCTTTGCTTATACTATCGTGATACTGTTCTACAACAGTGCCCGTGTAATGTTCCGGTCAGCAACAAAATCAGACAATTCTTGGTTCCCCGCAAAACCAGTATCAAGAAAACATAAGCAAAGAAGATAAAAAAAAAACATCTGAGCGGTTCAATCTATTCTGTTGCTGGTTCTACAACAGTGCCCGAGTAATGTTCCAGTCAGCAACAAAATCAGACAACTCTTGATTCCTCGCAAAACCAGTATGAAGATAGCATAAGCAAAGAAGATTGAAAAAAACACCTGGGCGGTTCAATCTATTTTGTTGCTGGTTCTACAACAGTGCCCGAGTGATGTTCCGGTCAGCAACAAAATCAGACAACCCTTGGTTCCTCGCAAAACAAGTATCAAGGAAGCATGGGCGTGAAAATGTTTTTTTTTTTTTTTCTGATACACTTTACATACAGTAACAAATTAGAAACAAAATCTACACGCATAATTAAGCTCAAAACATGCAAATAAATAAGTTATCGCAGCCTTGATATCAAGGTAGCATAACTTACGATATTTCGTAAACGGCTTGAGCAACAAAATAAATGATCAAACGAACTTACCAAGTGAAGTTCGATCATTATTATGAGTCGCTTCATTCGAAGATATATAATTATTAACCAGTAGTACCTCTGTATCTGCTAGGCAATCGCGTTTTTTTAAAGACGTATGTGGGTAGTTGAAAAATTACCTACCCGCACGCTCGGTCACTGGACGTTCCGGCATGTCTCATTATGTTTAGAGAGAAGTAATGCAAAAAATCTTTCTTTCTTTCTTTGGGTACTGCAGCAAACATAGTTTTGTGTAGACTGGGTGGGAGGGAGATTATATCTTCGAATGAAGCGACTCATATAATAATGATCGAACTTCACTTGGTAAGTTCGTTTGATCATTTATTATATTTCTTCGCTTCATTCTTCGATATATAATTATTAACCAGTAGATTTTCAGAGTAACGAAAGAAAGTTTTTTTTTTACGAAATACCATATTCATTATGAATAGTAATCATTATTACATTGGAAAAAGAATTTAACAATAAATAATAATAATAGTCAGAAACGAAGCGTAAGAGACCTCTATGGTTTGTGATTTAAATGATAACATACGGGATCATGGTGATTAAACATATTATTATAACTGATTCAGCGAAACTTTGTTCGTCGATAAAATTATGGCTAAGGAAAATATCGAAAGTATTGGAGTAGTCCTGCCTTTCGACTGCCGTCTTACTAATCGTCATTAATAGTGTCCAGTTTCAGTCCCCGTGTCTACGCTCGTGTCGACACTCGTGTCGATGCTCGTGTCGACGCTCGTGTCGACGCTGCGCCGATCTCGCACGGCACCTGCTTTATCCTATTTAATATAATCTTGAATAACCATCGCACGGCGTAATAACTTAAATATAACTTGAAACTTCTTTTTTAATAAAAAGGAATTACATAAATTAATAACATCACCGATCTAATCACGCCCGGGAGTTGATGTCTTTGTAATATAAATTTCGATACCGCAATTTAAAACCGTAATTTTTTATTTTGCCGAGTTTTACTAGGCAGAAAGTTTTAAGTCAATGACCAGTATTCAGTTGGTACAGAGTGCAAGAAAAAACAAATAATTTATAAGTAGATCCCGGGTACTATACTACTCAGGTATGTATTTATTATACAGTTATTTTTACCGGAAAGCTTTTTTCGAAAGACGCTTCAGTCTTCACACATTCATCTGAGCCAATGTCACCAACCAATAAAGTCAACATTGTTCATAAACAATGACAGTGCACATTGATGGCTGTAGAAGATAATATCGTGATTCGTATTACAGCCATTGTCAAATTGTTTGGCTAAGGTTCCGATGGAGCGGAAGAAGATCTCTGTAATAAGTCTATTTAGTTAATAAGAATAAACAGAGTATTTATCTAAAATCTAAGTCGAAGTAAAGTATTTTAGAATAAATTTTAAGGAGTCTACTGCTTTAACTGGGTCCAGCTCTGTGGTCGTCGATCATGTGATTATTGCATATTAATACGATTAAAAGTCGAGAATATTGTGTTCTCGGTCCACCAGGCTGAATATTTTAACAATTATTATTCAAGAATAAGTGTGATTCTGTTATCGTATTTATCATTGCATATTTTATTTAGTATTATATATATTTATAATATTTTAATCGCTTAAAACTAGTCGCATAACGCATTCTGCGGCGGGAGTCAGGAATCAGGATATGAAGGTATCAAAATATCTATCAGTTGAGATAGCTCACGAGTACATTGATTTAACTGTTCTATATTATTTCGTTTTTATGTTACTAGTTATGTAATAATAATATATGTTATAAACGTCAAGACTTAAATATTTACATGTTATTTACATATTACAAGAAAAAAGTGAAATGTAAGCGCTGATTAGTCTGTATGTCAAGACTTAAGGCTCTTAATCCGCTAATTAAAATCTTTCGATTGACTAGAGAGTTAACTCTCTAGTCAATCGAAAGATTTACTAACTTCTATTAACTTCTATTAATAGAAAACAAGAAGTAGGCTCTTAAATCTATTTTTGCTAGATATCCACTTTTGGGTATTGGCTTGAAAGCCTTAAAAGTTAATTTTCCAAATTAATATGTAATTTTGAAATAAACTTACGAAGTGGTTTCAAATTCAAAATAATTCAATAATTGTATTTAAAATATAATACAATATTTTCCGCCGCTTTGTTTGAGGTAGCCCTTCGATAAGGGTACACGAAGATATAGTTTTAAATTCTAATAGTTTATTGATGTCATGATGTATATTAAATTAAGCCAACCTGTTTTTGTTTTTAGAACGAAGTTCCCTAATTTTTTTATTTTTCATGCGGGCCGCAAACATTTTTGGTCTTGGTGTCGCGAGCCGCAACAAACATTTTTAGGTTTAAAAAATAACGTAATTTAAAATTAACGATTTACATGTGAAAAAAGACTTTCACGTTGACTGTATAATATTTTGCCCGTGGGCGTGAATTTCAAAATGGTTTAACATCACGTGGGCTACAAATAAAGTCCCGGTGGCCCGCATGCGGCCCGCGGGCCGCGGGGCCGCATGTGGGCCGCACTGTGTAAAGCCCACAATAATAATTTAACATCTATAAAATATATATAAAATTAACTGTCAGCACTATGGCTGCGGTGTTGAGCGTTTTAATATATTATTATCTGATATATTTTAATATATTATCTGATAAGTTTTATAATAATTTATATCGAGATAAATCAGATACTGTTGATAAGTCTGATCATATCGAGACTTTGTTAGGTGAGATCTATAATGATTATAATCGATCGAAATGGAATCGATCTGCAACACTTATTATCAGGAATGTTTTATAAGCAGTAGCTTAACCCTTCTATATGTGCAAAAATATTTGCAAAAGAGTAGTGTATGGAATGTGCAAAAAAAATGGCGCCCGGCCTTACCCCCTTTTTACAAATAATATAATATTTTTACATCCAAACCATATTTTATGTTTTTGTAAAGAATTTTATAATATCTAATAAATTTTCTATCAATCAAGCCATTATAATATAGTATTTAGTCTGATTTAACATTCTTTTTAGAAGTATATATTTTGAAATATATTTTTCTGACTATTTCACATGAAATAAATTAATATTTTGTTATAATCTACACGACAGAATCCAAGAATAGACCCTTGTTTATATAATTTATCGTCACAGCTTGAGATGTTTACAAAAACAGGTCATAAATATCACTCGAAAAAAATGCGTTTCGTATTACCACAAGCAAACTTCGTCATTATGGCTTTACAAATAAAGTTCAAAATGGCTGCGGCCGGCAGAATACGACCGTTAACTGTAGACTTTTAACTCTTTGTTTTGGAAATATAAGAAATACTATCGATATAAAATAGTCATGTAGACGTTGTGTAATAATTTCTATAAGCCTTTTACGTAATTAATTTACAATTATATGAAGCAAATTCCGTCCAAAACACTTATAACACACACAACTTTTTTCTCAGCTTTCACAAGTTATTACGATGTATTTTTTGCAAATGGTTATCTAAAACTGCTTATTACTATTAAAGTAAACGATTTTACTACTTACATTCGATAAATCCAATTATTATTTCACACAAATCACACAAAATGACAGAACACACACGAAACAATTCACGATTTTCTAATGACTGAAAAATATTCGTCGACCACAGATTGTATAATATTTTGCATTCAGAATGTGGCAAATGTACCATAGATTATAACTAACCAATCTTCTTCATACAAAAGTAGTCTCTAAGTCGACGAAATACGTAACTCGATCGAATGAAAGAGCGCGGCCACATACGGCCGCTTGGGTGTAGACAGAATAGCTGCAGTATAATCTGTGGCGGCCGGATCCGGCCGCTTCGGAATTAATGGGTTAACTTAATCGTTTTTGGGATCATTTAAAACAATAATCTGGCGAATCCAACGAGGGTGCACCTAACGTCAGCAGGAGCCCTGGATCTATCCGGATCTGGTCCGGTTCTATCAGTGCCGGTACTCGGGAAGGCTTCGGGTTCATTCGTAACCTGATCGTCCCGTACCTATATTGGTCACTTTTAGTGTATATTTATTATATATTATATTTAGTATATTTTCCCGATTGTCTGGTCTTAGTGACCTAAAAAAATAAATATTGGGGTAGCTCGTTATAATCGACTTTTTTGTCGATAAAATATGTTGCAAAAAATATTGAGGGTAGTAACTATAACGTTAGGTAGATATTAAGTAAGTTTCGTTATGTACACTCGCGGTGTATCCCGAGTACCAAAATTGGTGCAAGATTTATTTAATAATAATAATTATATACTAGCAGACATAGTAAATCATAATCGTAGTTCTATATTTAGAACAAAAGGATCGCGCGAGACGCGCATTGGTTGTTAACTGATGAGGCTCGCAGTCTATCTTATAACTAAGCTCGAAATAGCTATTCTCTATAAAACGGCAAAGATATTAATATTATAATAATAATAATTATGTAGTTATATTTATAGAACAAAGAGCGCGGGAAAAACGCACGGTAGTTGCAATTTTTTTTATTTTTAAGCATTGTCGGAGACTCGTAGTCAATCCATACATAATGTTAATTTAAAAAATATCAATATATTTTAAATTGTAATTAACTCGCAGTTAATCCCATCAAACCAGCCAACATAGTATTGTACTTCTATTTTTAGATAAAACATCGTTAGAGACATAAGGATTATGTTTAGCGACTCGCAGTCAATCCACACATTATAGCGGATTATAAAATAACTCGCTGTTAACCCCCAAACCGGCCAACGTATAGTTCTATTTATAGAACAGATAAAGCATCGTCAGAGACTCGCAGTCAATTCCGATGCACATAAATTGTGCTTAGAGACCCGTAGTCAATCCACACATTATGGCGGCTTATAAAATAACTTAATATATAATTAAACTTGCAGTAATTAACTTGCAGATATTTCCCCCAATCGGACAAACATATAGTTCTATTTATAGAATAGGTAAGACATCGTCAGAGATCCGCAATCAATTCCGATGCATATTATAGAATATAGATTGTGTAAAAGGACTCACGGTCCAAACACACTGTACTTATAGACTCACAGTCGCAGTACGTGCTGGTTAGTAAAAATAATTGCAGTAATCACCTGCAGTTGTTTCCCCCAATCCGGCAATCATATAGTTTTATAATTCTGTTTATAGAACAGATAAAGCATACATAATATTATAGAACGTGTATAAAGACTCGCAGTCTCCCAACACATTGTACGTTTATTGACTCGCGGTCGCAGTACAAGCCGGTTAGTATTGAATATACTTGACTCGTCTAGGCCTCGGTAGTGCCTGCCATTTATTTAAGTATTTAATAGTACTTACATGTATTTTCTTATTACACGACAAAATAACACTGACTTTAGTTACTTCCAACACTGACTCAATCATTTTAATAATAATTATAACCAGCTGCAGCGCTTTGGCATGGTTACTAAGTATTCGTGCTCGCGTTGCCTCGCGTTAACAAAGAATGGGACATGCCGGAACGTCCAGTGACCGAGCGTGCGGGTAGGTAATTTTTCAACTACCCACATACGTCTTTGAAAAAACGCGATTGCCTAGCAGATACAGAGGTACTACTGGTTAATAATTATATATGGAAGAATAAAGCGAAGAAATATAATCAAGATTTTGGCACTAATTAGCAACTATTTAGCTACAAATTCAGGTAATGTTTTTTTTTAATTCTGCTAAAGTGCCTTTGTTTAACCTGCTACCTTGATATCAAGGTAGCATAATTTACGATATTTCGTAAACGGCTTGAGCAACAAAATCGAGATTTTGGCAACTAATTAGCAACTAGCTACAAATTCAGGTAATATATTTTTTTAATTCTGCTAAAGAGACTATGCTACCCTGACGGACCTCAAATTTCAGCCCGATCCTTCCAATGGTTTGGGCTGTGCGTTGATAGATTACCATGTCAGTCAGTCATTTTTGAGTTTTATATAATATTTAGAAGTACAAATAAAACCAAATCTTTTTCTAGGATGTTTTTTGCTATATTTTTTATGGAAAGGTTAAATGTTTATTCGTTTAAATAATGCTACTACGCATTTTGATCTGTTTTTAATAGAAAATTTGTTCGAAAGTAATTTATGGAACTATAATAAATATATTTTTTTCTTAAAAGAGCTTTTATTTTCGAAAAATCCTAAATTTAATTGTAGATTCAATTCAAATATGGATTTGAATTGAACATAAAATAAAATATGGATTTTATTTTATGTTTTTGCGTCTCAAATAGCGTTAATATGTTTAATTCAGTTATTTAGCTAAAAACCATGATTTAACTATGAAATCTGAAAGCTATCCAAAATAGCGCCCCATTCAAGCGATATTTGGGACTAGTTTTTTCTTTTTTACTGGCCACTTTAATATAAATGTCAAAATTTTAACTTCATATGCAAAAAACGCGCGCTCATGAATCCATTTGTAACTTTTGCAAGAATCTACCCGAACAAATAAATGAAATATAAACCAAAATAGTGTAAAATGTGTCCTAAATAGCCCCACTTTACCGGTATGAAAAATAGATGTTGGCTGATTCTCAGACCTACTCAATATGCTCACAAAATTTCATGAGAATCGGTCAAGCCGTTTCGGAGGAGTACGGGAACGAACATTGTGACACGAGAATTTTATATATAGGACTAGCTGACCTGGCAAACGTTGTTTTGCCATATAAATAATTTTTGGTATGAAAAATATATGTTGGCCGATTCTCAGACCTACTCAAAATGCCCACAAAACTTCATGAGAATCGGTCAAGCCGTTTCGGAGGAGTACGGGAATGAACATTATGACACGAGAATCTTATATAATATAAGATATTATTTACTTCAATTGCCAAAATAACATAAAATATTGATCCAAAACCATGGAAATCGATTCCAATAGAATTTATTTATTTATAGACATCATATTATAGAGTCATGACAAATCAATAACGGTTTTGCCATTTGGCGACGGAACCTTAAAAAGGGGTCCACGAATGTCAATTCCAAGGCGTGCTTTTTGTTACTTGGTCTTGCTAGTACTTATTTTACAATTCCCGATATTTACTGCATATTATGTTTATGGCAGTAACTGAGGCCATAAATTTAAGCGGTCTTAAGTTAGAGAGTTATCGTTCTATACTATTGTATTTCCATGGTATGTCTCATAGAAGGGGCGCTGTATTTAAAATCACGAATTTGTGAAATGTTTGAATTAAAAGGTCCGCTAATAAAGAGGCACTTAGAGCCTGAAGCTTTTACCATTTAACGTTTAGGGACATTTGGGATGCTTTTACCATTCTCTCTTGTGACTCCCAAAGTCATTTTAGTACAGAACCACTTTACCATGCACATTCAATTACGAAAATTTTATTTGAACTAAAAAGGTTGTGGATAAAAAAAAACTTTAACTTCCATATTTTCTGCGATATAAAAATGGATAAAATTTGGATCTAACTTTTTCTTCTTCTTGGTCACGCATATTTTACATATTAAGTCCTGGAAAACTAATTCTTGAATGACTAAACTATAGACAATAGAATTTGTAACAAATTTCAGATACTTGTAATGCTACTGACGAACCTTCATGTAAATTAAAATGGATTTAAATATATTTTGTTACTAAAAACTCTTGGCATCTTCGGTATTCATGCTACTTAATTCTCCAACAACGCAACGATTTTTAAATCACAATAGAGGGAGAGAATACATACAATTTTTCCATTCGCATATTTTCAGCTATCGGAAAGCTCGAACAAATATGAAAACATAATAAAATATACCTCCGGAGCGGACGCGTGCTCACCGAGCCAAGTGAATTTATATGCACCCGTAGTAGTTTATCATAATAAATGTGCCCCATGCCTGCAGGAACGTAGAAACAGATAACTGATATAGGAATGTTATCCCGTTTATTTAATCTCGTTCCTTGTGATTGCACATGTTTTTATTAACTGCTGGAAAAATTTACAGGTTAAGTTATAGTAAGCGATTGATGCTCAGTTTTCTTTTGCAGAAGGCCCGGAGTGTACAATGTTAGAGATTTGGTTAATTTTGACGTAAAGCTAAGTGTCGCCGCATTGATATGAATTGAATATTGATTCAATAGTACCATCGAGGAAATTGATTCCCAGGCAGTTGACAGGCGAACGTCATTTGGTCGGATGATGTCAGTTTAATGTTAATTGTGATCTGTCGGCTGGGTTTGCGGCTAAGATTATAGAAGTAAGAGATATGTTATGTGGGCGTGGCACATGTCGCCAAATTTAGCCCCTTCGGGCACTAGTTTTCAGTCACATGTAAATCGCTCCACGGCTTACACGTTGTACTTCGTTGTAAATTGTGAACGAAATGCCGACTATTATTGCAATTATTATGTGTAGAAATCGCAGCGAAACTTTAAATAAAAAAAATTGCGGGATCACCTATCACAGCCAACTGTAATCTATACGACTTTTTAATTTAAAAATCAATTATTCTTCACGAAAAATATTCGCCGCTACACCGCCATTTTCAGGCCGTTTGATGTTCCGTGAACTATCATTATAACACTATTATAACACTAGTGATGTGGTGTGTTGCAGATTTTGGTATCGATATTTTTATGCGGTTGCGTTATTATCTACACAAATATTATAAAGCTGAAGAGTTTGTTTGTTTGAACGCGCTCATCTCAGGAACTACTAGTACGATTTGAAATTTTTAAATATTCTTTCAGAATCAGCTTGTTTTTATAAAGTAATAAAAGTTAATAAATCTTTTTTAGTCGCGACCAAACCACGTAAGTCCCCCTTCTACATAGGAATCAACTTCTCTAATAGTACAAAACAATAATCTCACGCTTTAGTTTAATATTCGATAATCATAATATTATAAGCTTCTCGTATGGAATAGACCGTCGCGTTGTCACTTACTTCAACGCGACCTTAAGGCTGCTCTTTCGAAAAAAGCGTGCAGATGAAACAACTTTTCATCGGCATTAACAGAGAAATAATATCTGAAAAAAATAATTAGTAATATACATAATATGATACGTAATTTGGTTTTGCCATATTTTTTCTATCGGTATCACATAATAAAGAAATAAAAAACCAAATCACCTTCAAATCGTTGAATGAAACCACTTTACTCCTTCATTATTTATCAAAAGAATCTATAAAAATATCTACTGCTTTGCAATACATAAGTTAATAATTTGTTTTTTTTACATTTTTGAAATATGTATTATATTAAGCCTTAAAAAGGTTTTTTCTCCTATTTCGCCCTATCATGGGCGCGGCGAGCGTCGTAACTGCCACCGTACAAGGCGAGCTGTTATGAATGTTATTTTAATGTCATTTACGTCGATATTCGCACTGACAGACAATCGACCTGCTAATTTAGGGAGAGAGGGCCCTTAAGCTCTTAAAATATCATATACTTATTTGATTAAAATTTAAATCCATACTAATATCATAAATGCGAAAGTGTCTGTCTGTTACCACTTTACGCCCAAACCACTGAACCGATTTTACTGAAATTTCGTATGGATATACTTTGAGTCCCGAGTCCTTTACATAGGATACTTTTTATCCCAGAAACTATACGGTTCCCACGCGATAAATGAATTTTGACGCAACGAAGTTGCAGGCGTCATCTAGTAATAAATATTCGTTAATATTTAATAGAGCTTCACATCTAACAAATTTTAATATAATCAAGTTGAGTCTCAATAAGTTTGAGTTTATTTACCGTGAGTTAATTTGTATTACGAAAGTTCAATGTAAACTTTAAATTAGAAAAGTTTATCGAATATTAAACTGCGCGTATCACCGGGGTATTAGAAGTGACAATGATTACTTACACAGTTTGACGGTCTTCCCAATTTGTAAACGAACTCTTATACCGCTTTTAATTAGCACGAAGCTGTTAATGAAATATTCAAATTTTTGAGGAAAATAGGTACATATTTTCTTACAGTCATGACCAAGCAAATGTTGTTTTGGCATTGACATTATACATATATAAGTTTAATAAACTTTATCTATTATTAATTAAATTATATTAGATAATAATAAACCTTCGTCTTGAATTATCTACTTGCTTTATTTGATAATTATAATCCGTTTCGTACTTTTAATGTTCTCAGAACTTACCTATAAGACAGAAATTGTATATAATTTACTGATTTACATACTTAAACCCCTTTATTAATAAATTAATTACATTGTTTACCACTGGAATTATTTCAACCAGTGTCTATTGCAACTCTTTACTCGCTTAAATTATGCCAAAAGATTAATTCAGATTTTATATAGAATGTCTAATTCAGGAAACTGCCAAAGCTAATTTACAATTCCTTATCCGATATAGTTTAATATAACGATATCACTCACACTTAACTCCCAACTGAGTTAACTCGGTCAGCTTATCTCGATATAAACTCGGTTTGATAGCCGTTATGGTCCCCGAGGAGATGTTTGTAGCGAAATATAAAATGCCTGTAGTATCAATTCTTGTGGGAAATCTCAACCGAAGCCTTCAAGATAAACAAGTCACCGAACTTAAAAAAATGGCCTCCGGAGGCGCTGCCTATTTCATCCTCGAATGAGTCGGGAAACTTAATTTGTTAACCCTATTTTTCTTAATAATTTTTTCCTCCTACTTTTATGAATAAACTAGATGACGCCCGCAACTCCATAACGTCAAAATTCGATTATCGCGCGCGCAACTTTAATTTTTCCGAGATAAATATCCTACGTCTTTCCCGGGAATCAAAAAACTTCATACCAAATTTCAGAGTAATCGGTTCAGCGGTTTGGGCGTGAAGAGATAACAGACGGACAGAATATACATTTTTACATTTATAACCCTATTTTTCTTAATAATTTTTTCCTCCTACTTTTATGAATAAACTAGATGACGCCCGCAACTCCATCACGTCAAAATTCGATTATCGCGCGCGCAACTTTAATTTTTCCGAGATAAATATCCTACGTCTTTCCCGGGAATCAAAAAACTTCATACCAAATTTCAGAGAAATCGGTTCAGCGGTTTGGGCGTGAAGAGACAACAGACGGACAGAATATACATTTTTACATTTATAATTTAGGTACTAGATGATGCCCGCAACTCCATAGCGCCAAAATTAGTTTATCGCGCGGGAACCGTAAAATTTTCCGGGATAAAAAGTATCCTACGTCCTTTCCCGGGACTCAAGGTATCTCCATGCCAAATTTCAGCAAAAACGGTTCAGCGGTTTGCGCGTAAAGAGATAATAGACAGACAGACACACTTTCGCATTTACAATATTAGTATGGAAGTATGGATTAGTATGGATTTTTCTCATGGAAGCGGGAATATGACGCGCCGACGAAAATATTTTTGGAATAAATAAAATACGTTTAGGATTTCAAAAATATAATATTTACAAGGTTTCCCAGATTTTGGTGTATAATCCTACACGCCGTTTTTTAGTAAATATGGTTGGTTGGTCGGTCGATGAGATTACTTTCATCGCGGGAAATATCAAAATCAGGCATAAAAATGTGTGATTTTTTTAATTACTTAGGTATTATTCAAAAATGATGATACACGGTGAAGGCTTTTTATCCCACATAGAAACGACCATATTATATCATACCTTCCTGATATCGCACATGAGTAAGTGAGTAATTCTGGTGATTCTATATTATCATAATTCATGATAATTATTAATATATTTTTTTGTTTCCAGGGTAAAATAATAATATCAAAATAAGCCTTAAATCTATAAACTGTACAATTAATTTTGATAACCACACAATTAACCACAGATATGTTGTTTAAATTTAATTCAATTGAATTTGATCAAGTTGATATGTTAGTTAACAATTTTAGCCTGTAAAGCTATATAAGTAGATTATATTTATTTGTAAATTTATCACAAATAGATGATAGGGATATTCACATATCGTATTGCTATGATATCTAACGTTATATTAATATATCTAAAATCGACCCATGCAATTCCCCACATTATGGATTTCGATGAAGACCCGTGTTAGATATTCTACGGTGATCGTCGGAGGTGTTGGCGCGTGAAATCAACTTTCTTGCTCATTTATTTTTTAAATAGTTGCAATCTCCCCAGATGGAGCCACGGAAAATCACTTAATAGGTGTTTTAAGCCTTTTTAAGTTTATCTTTGTGTCTTAACAAATTACAATGCATAATAGAATACATTATATTCGAATGAACCTTTCAAATAAGGATACAAAATCGACAAAAGTTTTGAAATATAAGTATATCTATTGCTAAGACTGACTACTTTGTTCTTATATGGGTGAGGCAGCCAATTTTTGCTGATATGACGCAGAAAAATTGCGAGAGAAAGAAAATCTACGCTGCTTGTGACGTTGGAGCACCTAAATTGTAGGGAATTTATTTCTCTACGCTATAATAGCGTTGAGAAATATGCCGTTGGAGCACCAAAATGATAGCGTAGAGGCTATCATAGCGTAGAGAAAATCAAACTTATCTCTGTAAATAATACACAATGCGGTTTGTATTATAGCCCCAAACATGGCCCTTTTGACTACTCACATGATGCATTTATTTTTTATTATGTGAAACAGTAATACTTACATTTGTGTCACAAAAAAACTTCCTTTGAAAAAACTGTGTACACAGCCCGACTGAGGTTCAAATGTGAACTGTCGAGAAATGGCGAATCTTACGAGATTTTCCATAGAATTCGTAAAAACTCAGCGTTGCCACTACCCGATTTTACCTTTCCTAACACCCAACGATAACAATAAATCGGTATTATTGATGACGTTTAAAATGTGGGGTAGAATTGATGTTTCTAACGATTCATTTGATTTGAAAAAGTTTATAAAGAAAGTTATCTTAAAATACTATAAGAATTAGATGAGGTAATAGCCATTTATACAAGTATTCATAACATATCTGACTTATCTTCAAATCTGTCATACTTACTGCTACAGCGACAGTTAAAGTGCACTTCTTCCACGGCGGATTGTATATTTTAAGCTATTTTCTTACCTTTTTTTATGTTTAATTGTAAATATATTTTTAGACTATTATTGGAACTCAAACAATTCTAATGCATGCTTGAGTACTTTGTTTTCTTCGTAAGAATCAGTTTTCAAGCATAAGATAAATACAATACTTTTTAAAATACAAAGGGCGGAGAAAAATAATTGCAAAATCAGCAAAAATTGTCGGCCTCGCGCATATTAAGAACACATTGATTTAAATATAATATCAAGACGTAAAAAGTATACAAAAAATTATTTTGCTTACATAATATTATAAAAAAATCAGACCTTTACATCCATTGTGGATGATTTACACAGTATTTTATGATGAAAGTCCGCACTCTTCATGTGTTTGTAGTGCCATTACATTTGTAGTGCCTGGGACAAGAATTTAAATATCCGTATGGTTGACATATTATTATTATAGTTTATACTATGTACTAATAAAATTAAACTGTTTAAAATTCCTAACGATCTCGTAGAGACATAATTCTGCCGCACACGTGCTTGAACAAACCAAATGAAACTTTACCTAGCCGCGTCTGGCTGGCGACATTTGGCATTGTCTCCATAAACCATAGCTGATTATAACTTCGTAAACTTAGGCTGCTTTTAATTTTTATAATAAGTAATACAACTTAGATTAAGCTCTTACAAATGAAGCTAATATTGTTTAAATTTTTGCCGGTTTATTTTCGCTTGTAGGTGGTTTGCAATCATTTATTCTTAATCATGTTTTTCATTTTAATCAAACCATTGAAAACTAGATACAAACAATACAAAATAAAAAACGTAAAATTCCTTGACATAACTAAATATTATTATCTATACCAAGAATATCACGAATGCAATAATTGAAGAATAGAAACAAGCGAAGGTATTTATTTAATTTCAATTTCCAACTGTCTTTCATGTAAAATTACTCCTACAGTGAACGAATTCACCTGAATTCTATTTCGGATTATCGAACTTGGTTTTAATGAAGCAAACTTGCAGTGACCGCTCTGCTCCCGATACCGGTCGTATTAAAAATCCAATCAAGATTCACTTAACTGTACACTCTAACCTGTTAGTTTAACTATTTTATTAACTACATGCTATTTTGAGCTAAAGTTAAAAGAAATACGGTTTTAGACATTTTAGCCGTTCAGCAGGTTTTGTTAACATTTTGGTTCTTTATTCTTTATGGAAGTCTAAGAGGTTTTGATTAGTCTGAAAAATCTGGTAACATAATTATCTATAAAAACGTCTCTCATAGAAGGATTTTTAGGGTTCTGTTATGATATCATTTCCACGGTTATCCTATTCAAGGTGAAAAGCTGAGCATGCGGTCTCACGCTTCTGCAATATTTCATAGATTCATCATTTTTCGTTTCCTTTCTTTCATTTTGCAATAAATAAATTAGAGTAGCTTTGAACCTCGGCGCGACAACACATTTTTGTGTTATTTCAATTTAAAATAAATTTTCAGCTGTAAAAAAGTTTTTTTTAAAAAACTTCCCCCTGACCCACTCCGTAATAGTGGTGTCAGAAGTGGGATGCTCGAGAAACCGCCACGATTTCGGCAATCTCAAAAACGGCGCGAGTGTAATTTTGTGCAGAACTAAAAAAAAAATCGGTGAAAAAACTCAAAAGTTGGTGATTGTGATCACGACAGTAAGCCTCAGATCGGACTGACTGAGCCTGCTGATCATTCCGCGCGTTTTCTCGTCGCGATTCGTGGACATTTTCGGCTCTAAGCGTTAAGAGCAAGCCAGTTCCTAAACCCGGGCGTATTCCGTCGGGCTCGCTGTGCTGCCGCTGGCGTTTTGTCATGCCGTTCGCGCTGTGCCGTTGTTCCTGTGCCGCTGTCGCTGCTGCCGTCGTGCCGGTTGGGCCGTAACTTCTCCGTGATCGCTACCTGGTGGTGCTACGCAGCTGCTAGCTGCCTCCTGGTCTTCTCGAGCTGCCCACCATCTGTGGGTCTGGGACGTCGCCGCGCCGCTGAAACATCGATGGACACTACTCTCCTTCTCGCAGCAGTACTGTGAGTCGAACATATTATTATTTTTTATATTGTGCGCAACAATCCTCTAATTCCTTCCTGAAAAATCTCATAAGATTTCCTCAAGTATTTAATTATTTTCAAATAATTTTAATTCATCGTAAAACGTAATTAAATATCGTTGTATACAATTTTAATTAAATTTCTATTTTATATTTAATCGCGTATCAAGGAAATATTAAAATCTTATTTTTGTAGCTTAAAATCTGACTTAATAATTAAATTTTTTTTTTTTATTTTATTCGTCATTGTGCTTAGTGAATTTTAATAAACAATAAAATGTCTGTAAAATCAGATAAATCGGAAACTAAGGTAGAGGCCGTAACTACGGAACAATATCCTATCAAAATATTATGCGATTTTATTAATAGTTATAATGGGGAGCGTGATACATTAACAGCATTTCTGACAAATTGTCGAAATGCCCTAGAATTAGCATCCCCTATTCAGTGAAATTTACTCCTTAAATATATAATTTCTAAATTGGGTGGTAAGGCTCAAATTGCTTGTGCGAATAAAGTTTCCGAGGATTTCGATAGTTTAATGAATTTTCTTCAACAAAATTTTGGAGAGAAAAAACATCATAATCATCTTTTGTTAGAATTACAGTCATGCAAACAGTCCTCAGATGAATCTGTAGCACAATACGCGTTACGCATTGAAACTTGTCTCACTTCGCTACAATCAGAAATAATTAATTCTAATTGTTCAAAAAATGAAATTCCGGGGCGTATCGCCATGACGGAAGATCTAGCTTTATTTTCATTTTGCATAGGGCTTCGGCCTTCACTTAGTAGCGCAGTCCGTAATAGAGAGCCTAAAACTCTCAATAATGCCGTAAATATTGCTATCGAGGAAGAAAAGATACAGAACCATATTTCTAAAATAAATTCAATTAAATTATGTTCGTCGTGTAACCGATCAGGACATGCAGAAAAGGACTGTCCGCGTAAAATTAAAATAAGACCATTCACATCTCGGAATCCTTCGACTTCCAGTATGTCACAAAATCAAAATGTTTCTAAAGTCATATTTTGCCGGTATTGTAAGAAACCGGGGCACGACATTTCGCAATGTTTTAGACGGAAACAGAATTCTCAGGGTCCGTCCCGCGATAATAATATTCCCAGCCAGCATCATGTTACTGCTGAGTCGCCACCCGCCGCTAGTTACGAGCGTGATGAAAATTGTGAACAATGCGAGGTAGATTCATTCGAAACAGAAAATTTAAACTGAATAATCGGGTATCATCATCGTGCCGCCGATCACCCGATAAAAAGACAGGCACAAATAATACAAATATGATAAAACATATTTCCTTAAATAATAATTCTAGTGACGACCCTCAGCCTACTCCTTCTAGAGTCTCTAATTCGCTGAGCCGTGTTCGACCGATATCTTCGAGATGTCTCCTGTCGACTCGGACGGTCTCCTGTCACGTTAATAAAAGCAGTAATGACTGCCCACATCGTAATGATGTTATTAAAAACCCTCAGCAAACTCCCTCTGGAGTCCTTGATTCGCTGAGCCGTGATCGACCGATACCTTTGGGATCTCCTTTGTCGAAACGGACGGTTTCTTGTCAAACTCAACCCACTCCGCCGAGAGTCATTAATTCGTTGAGTCCTATTATAAATAAAACTCCTTATAAGAGTTCATATAAAAGTGTTCATGTGCAGACGGATACTCCTTCGAATAACAAAAATAAAAATAATGTTTCTAATACGGAAAATACTCCTATTTATGAGCTAAATTCACATGCAAAAGTATCTTTGCCTCATGTATTTTTAAAAACTAATTACTCTCAGAAGCCTCTTTGTTTTTTGTTAGACACGGGCGCCTGCGTAAGTATTATACGCCAAACAAATTTTGAACGTAAAGCTATTTTATCAGATGAAAAAATTAAATTAAGGGGTCTTAGCGATAATGATTCATATTATGAAACGCTAGGGTCAATGAATATTGATTTCAATTATAAAGATATCGATTTTTCTTTTAAATTTCATACAGTAAGTGACAAAATTCAGTTTAAGTATGATGGTATTTTAGGTAGCGACTTTTTCAAGACGCTACAAGCCGATATTAAATATTCTAGTAATTATCTATTTATTCTGGGGAGACGCATACCTATTCATTATAATTTATTGGCTTATAACATCCCCGCTCGATCTGAAGCCGTCATAGAATGCGGCATAAAGAATGATGCATCCGAAATAAAAGGTTTACGCGAAGCTCTCGTTTTAGATCATGTCTATAGTGCAGGCGTATACATAGCTAATTGTATAGTAAATATTAAACCAAACAATCGAGTAAATGTCACGGTCCTTAATACTACTGAATCCGATATTACGATTCAGGATTACCGCGTGCGATTGTCGTTTATAGATAATGAGGCTATTGAAAGAAATAAATCCCAGAATATTCATGAAATTAATAATCTTAATATTTCCTCTCTTGAGAGATCTCAACGCGTAATCGATTTAATACGCACTAATCATTTGAATTCTGAGGAAAGAAAATTGTTGTTAGAATGTTGTTCAGATTATTCTGATATATTTTATCTAGAAGGAGACCCGCTCTCATGCACTAACGGTATTGAACACTCAATTAATACAGGGAATGCAGCCCCTATTCACGCTAAGTCGTATCGTTTTCCCGAGTGTCATAAGGCCGAAGTAGGAAAACAAATTAAAAGGATGTTAGACCAGAATATTATCCGACCATCTAATTCTCCTTGGAGTGCTCCTGTGTGAATTGTGCCCAAGAAAAAAGACGCTTCGGGGGCACAAAAGTGGCGCTTGGTAATTGATTACCGGAAGCTCAACGACGTCACTGTCACTGAGATATATCCTTTACCCTTAATTAATGACATATTAGATCAATTAGGACATTCTCAATTTTTTACCACCCTTGACCTTGTAAGTGGGTTTCACCAAATAGGCCTAAATGGTGAAGATTCCCAAAAGTCAGCATTTACAGTAATCACCAACGGAGACTACTCAGGACATTACGAATTTAATCGTATGCCTTTTGGGCTAAAAAATGCGCCCGCGACGTTTCAAAAACTTATGAATTTGGTCTTATCTGGCCTTCAAGGTCTTCATTGCTTCGTATATTTGGATGATTGTATAATTTATAGTCATGATTTAAAATCCCATATGGAAAAATTAAAACTTGTCTTTGATAGATTCCGTAAATTCAATTTAAAGTTACAGCCAGATAAGTGCGAGTTCTTACGCCGCGAGGTAGCATATCTAGGTCATATTATCACTGAAAAAGGAGTATCTCCAAATCCAGACAAGGTCAAGGCAGTCACCAGCTTCCCTACTCCTAAAAATCCGAAGGACATTAAGTCGTTTTTAGGGCTGGTCGGATATTACAGACGTTTCATAGAGAATTTTTCGAAACTAACAAAACCTCTTACTTCCCTTCTTAGAAAAGATGCTACATTCCACTGGTCTAATGAGCAAGAGCAAGCATTTAATATATTAAAAGCTAAATTAACTTCTGCTCCGCTCCTACAATATCCTGACTTTAGTCAGCCCTTCGTTCTTACTACCGATGCTTCAAATTATGCGGTCGGGGCGATATTATCGCAAGGTCCTATAGGAAAAGACAGGCCTATCGCATACGCATCTAGGACCCTTAATAGAGCAGAGGGTAACTACTCGACAACCGAGAAAGAGCTATTAGCTATCCTATTTGGCGTCAAAAATTTCCGTCCTTATTTATATGGTCATAAATTTAAAATAGTCACAGACCATAAGCCGTTGGTGTGGCTATTCAATGTGAAAGATCCGGGGTCACGTCTTATTCGCTGGCGCTTAAAATTAGAAGAATATGATTACGAAATAGTTCATAAGCAAGGCAAACTTAATTGCAATGCCGATGCACTATCGCGCTTCCCAGTAAACATATCAGATAACGTCAGTTCGGAACCCGAACCTCAGCCGCACGCGCCGGTGCGTAACCCGACGCCGCCGCCAACCTGTGAGGCGTCCACCTGCGAGACTTACGATAAATTCTTACAAATTAGTAGAGACCCTAGTCATCGTAATGATACGGTAATTGTTGAGCATAATGAATCTCTTTTAAAAGCCAAATGTAAATTGATAGCATACCCGACCTCCATAGATTTGGATGAGTCAGTGCCCTACTGTTCCGAAATTATAGAACTATCCACGAGCGAACCTAATATAAGAGATATAGAGAGAGAATTATATACTTATTATAATACTTCAAACGATAAACACTTATTTACTCATCTTTTTACGCGTGTTCATCATTATGATGAAATGTCTTATAAAGACATATTTAATTTACTACTTGCCTATCGTGATATGATAAAATATTGGTACATGGAAGAGAAGGAGTTCGCTATATCGGATTTTTCTGATCCTTTTAATAAATTGTCCTATACAAAAATTTATAATATTTTAGCTTTTGTTTTTCATAATACGGGTATAAAAATAAATATATACAAAAATTCTGTTCTTTTCCCTACTCCGGAAGAAATAAAACAAATTCTCAAAGACCATCATGACTCTCCATCCGCGGGTCACCCTGGTATAACGCGTATGTTCGAGAGAATTAAGTCCATGTATTGGTGGAAATCTATGCGTCAAGATGTAGAGGATTACGTCAAAAATTGCAGATCGTGTCAGATTAATAAGCCTCTTCGTCAGACTAATCGCGCTCCTATGATTATAACGAGTACAGCGACCAGGCCTATAGAGAAAGTATACCTAGATATAGTAGGTTCCCTTCCGGAGACGTATGAATTTAAATATAAGTTTATTTTGACGTTACAGGATGATTTAACAAAATATTCTCAAGCCTATCCGTTACAGACCTGCTCGGCGGAAGAAACTGCCAAGAAATTAATTCATTTTATATCTCACGTAGGTATTCCAAAATTTATAGTAACGGATCAAGGTACAAATTTTAGCTCCGAAGTTTTACGTCAATTAAGTACATTATTCGGGATAAAACATATATTTGCTTCCCCTCATCATCCACAAACTTGTGGAGCTCTGGAAAGAAGCCATTCGACGCTTAAAGAATATTTACGTCCGTTTGTCAATGAGAACGCTAATACCTGGGACTTATATATAAATACTGCAATGTTCTCGTATAACTCTAATACTCATACTACCACAGGCTTTCCGCCGTTTGAACTCCTATTCGGTTTTAAACCTTATATTCCTAAATCTATAGATACATTAGAAAATAACACTTATACTGATTATATACGAGCGGTTAATCATCGGTTATACTATAGTAGGCAGAAGGCTCTTCAAAATATCGAATCCTCTAAAGAAAAGTCTAAGAAATACTATGATAGTCACTCTAAACCGGTGACGTATAATGTCGGTGACATGGTTTATGTAAAATGTCATCACAAGCAAAACAAGGCCTTATCACCCGTATGGAAAGGTCCATTTAAGGTTGTTAAAATGAATGGTAATCATTCAGTTACGCTGCTCATGAATAGGAAATATATACGTCATCATTATGACGAAATCAAACTAGCTTCTGATGTTACGTGACACGTCATAATATCTCTTTACAGGTACTGCATAGTCCCGGTGACTCACTGTATGTACGTCACGCCCATACGTGACAGTCCAGGGCTTTACTTTGATAAGCTTATAGATATTAAGTTCACTAGCACTAAATGGAATATTGTGACGCATTTAAATGTGGATCATGTAAAACCCAATCTTAATGAAGTAGAGTTCATTTTTGAACGAGTCAATAGTCTTTGTAGCTCTATCCAATTTAATCAAATCAGAATCGACTGTAGGAACTCTTTAGTCGCGTTACGTAATCAACATTTAAATAACGTCAACAAGTTTTCCTCTATCTCCTATTTAGTAGATGACGAGCAACCTCATCGTCGCTTTAAGCGAGGGCTGTTCGATTTTGGTGGCTCGATTTTAAAAACATTTTTCGGCACCTTAGATTCTGAGGATGCTATAAAATATTCTGATGCTATTAACCAAGTACAGACGGATGAAAAACAACTTGTAGCGTTAATGAAAGACAATATACACGTAGTTAAATCAACTATAAATTCCTTCAATAGTTCTATAAATAAAGTGAATGAAAACGAGAATATTTTAATAAAGAATATGGATATAATTCAGAAATCAATGCAGGATATTTTAAACAGCAATGATCAGTTAGTAATTAAAACACAGTTGAACTCTGTTATTAACGCTTTGGATTCTATTATACTATCACTTTCATTTAGTATAGATGACATTAACAATGCCATATTATTTTCAAAATTAAATATTTTACATCCGACTGTACTCAGTCCGCATCAGCTGTTCAGCGAGTTAGATAAACACCGAAATGACTTACCTAAGCACTTTGACTTACCCGTAACGTTGTCCTTACAGAATATACATGAATTAGTAGATATTTCCGATCTGATATGCTATTTTCATGCCAATAAGATTATAATAATAATTAAATTACCTTTAGTATTGCCGCAAACATATAATTTGTACAACGTTATATCATTCCCAGTTCCATATGATATCCAACACCCAGATACCTTTATCCTTATTGCTCCCTCTAGCCCATATGTTGCAATAACTCAGGATCATATGTTCTACTCACTACTGTCGAGACTAGACGAGTGTAAAGTGATAAGTGAAAAGTGCTATATCTGTGAGTTGCAAAACGTATATTCGGTGATCGCGAATCCCACGTGTGAAACGGTTATTTTAAGTGAAGTAGTTGATAAGATTCCTTCCTCTTGCCAGACAAGATTAATTCATGGATCTGTAAATCTTTTTCACAGATTGAGTAATAACAGATGGATATATGTTCAGTCCGAACCGGGCAAATGCCACGTCAGCTGTAATGACGATCTGACGACCCACGAAGTTATCTTGTTTGGTACAGGTGTTTTTACTTTACCTAGGCATTGCAAAGGCTTTTATAAAACCTTACAGTTTACACCTTCTGACCTTGTTTATACGAATGACAATATAACTAATATAATATCCAATTTTAATATACTTCAAGACGATTGTTGCGAAAGAAATAAAATAAATAAGACTTTGTCTCAAATCCATTTGTCAAAAATAGATCATATTAATAATTTAGACTCGTTGTTACATGCTAGTATAAATTTAGATTCTTTAGAAAAAGAACTTAACAAAATCCAAAATCCTTCTCATTTTAGCACTTATGCGGTTCATTATTTAATGACAGGTTATATTATAAGTTTCGTAATGTTTGTTTATTTTCTATGCAGATGTAAAAGAAATTTCTTATCTAGGCCATCATCATCAGCATGTTGCATAAAAATATTTAACCAATGTAATAATAGAAGGTCAGAGGACAAATCAGTTTCACACTCCATTAGTATCAGAGGTAATGATGATGAATTTATACCAACTGAAGAAATAGAATTAAAGAATAGTCCTATTCCATGTAAAAGGAATATTTTAGCTAACACTAATTCAAAAACCATGTAATATTCAGTTAAATGAGCCTAGTAATAATTTTAAGTTTTTCTTTAACTTTTAAATAAACTAGAAATAGTTTAAATTACATTTAAGTTTTATTTTCATTTTCTTTTATTTCTTCCATTAGTTTGTAATGTGGCAGCGAAGTTCAAAGCTCTGAAAAATTTGAATACTTAACTTTTAGATTTCGCATCTCCTTAAGGGATGTTGCTCCATCTTATCCGGGGGGCTGTTATGATATCATTTCCACGGTTATCCTATTCAAGGTGAAAAGCTGAGCATGCGGTCTCACGCTTCTGCAATATTTCATAGATTCATCATTTTTCGTTTCCTTTCTTTCATTTTGCAATAAATAAATCAGAGTAGCTTTGAACCTCGGCGCGACAACACATTTTTGTGTTATTTCAATTTAAAATAAATTTTCAGCTGTAAAAAAGTTTTTTTTTAAAAACTTCCCCCTGACCCACTCCGTAATAGTTCCGTAGTCAACAAGGAACCCTTATAGTTTCGGTCTGTCCGTCCGTCTGTCTGTCCGTCTGTCTGTCTGTCCGCGGTTTTACTCAGAGACTATAGGACCTACAAAGCTGTAATTTGGCATGAATGCACATATTAATGATGGCAACAAAATGGTACATGAAATTTTAAAAAAATATTTTTTTATGGTACCTTCCATACACATCAAGCGGGGATGAAAATTTTTTTTCGCGTCCACCCCATCGTGTGTGGTGTCGTTGGATAGGTTTTTTAAAAGTATTATGAGTATCCATAGATAATTTTTCGATTTAGGGATCCGTTTGTGAAATATTAAGTTTTAAAGTGGAAAAAATCGTTAGAGTCCAGTGTCCCCCCCTTCTACCAGCTAAACGGTAGCTTCTGGAAATGTGAAAGTAGGGAGTAGGAAATATGCCGAATTTAAAAGGAAAACTATCACGGCTAAGAAGACTTCATACGTTATTGAGTAATAATCGATGAACTAAAAAAAATGTATTCGGCGAAGTATAAACTAGGAACTTTTCGTTCAAATCCCTTTGAAAGTAACTGAGATGATGTTGTTAGTAGTGTAAAACACGTTACAAATGTTCATTCTTTGACCACACAAAATTTAAAAAAAAAATAGCGGTATTACGGAACCCTATATTGCGCGTGGCCCGACACGCACTTGGCCGGTTTTTTTTTTAATTCGCGTAAACCTTTTCATCATAACACTGTTAACAAGAAGATTATATATACTAAGAATATCTTAATTAATTTTAATAACAAACACACACACACAAATTAGCTAATTTCATACTACTTATTACTACATAAATTTATATGCACATCTATTTATTTTGCAAATACTATAATAATAATATAAATTATTGATTTTTTATAAAAAGTGACATAAGCTACAAATGTCACTTTTTATTAAAAAAATCAATAAAATTGTGACTTCTGTGTGAAATAAAGTATTTTAAATATATTTCGCGACAATGGTATTGCAAAATAAATAGATATATATATAAATTTATGTAGTAATAGTATGAAATTAGCTAATTAATGTCGATTGTTTTTTTGTATGGGAAACGAACCACCTACAATATGTCTTTGACCTAAGAATACTCAATTTTTGAGACGGTTGGATTCGAAGATGTGACAGTTATGACTTGAAGGATACCCCGAGGTACTTCTATACCATATAAAGAAAAAATTTAAATGAAGACACACAAAAAACTCCTTAATAACACTGTTCTTAAATTATCATCGGGGTCTTAAGACAAAACAGAAAAATACTTCAGAAACCGACGGGTTTCATGTTTTTGTGTTCTCGTCAAAGGACCGAGACTCGCACAGAAATTGATAGAATTTCTACCTTTTCCATTATAAAAGTGGAATTTATTATGTATGTTGGCAATTTTGAGCTGGCATTACGGAAAGGAGCTTACGGTGGGAGCATTTGTTGCGCGCATCAGTTTAAGACTTTTATTTGTCGTTTTATAATGATGTGTGGATTTTGTCCTCGCAATCAGAATTTTTGAAATATGTATTTTATTTCTATACCATAAAGAATATTTCAGAACTGCAATCAGAACACTCATATAATGTATTTATTTTCTTCGCAAATAAAGATTCATTTTAATAAATGTAATGTAATTTTTATGCTTATTAATTTAACTTCTAAAATTAAAATCTAGAAGTGAACAATAATAATAATCACAGTTTATTTTAAAACAGCATTCACCGCATTGGAGAACTCAGGACTGGTATGTACTTAGTGAAACAAAAGACTAACATCCAAGATTTTACAGAAAAACAAAGCATATTATTATGATCCACAAAGTTCCCACTTATATTAATATCCAAACACTAATTGATAAATAATCGTAGTTAGATTATCAGCATCATTAAACTCCTATTACTGTAATACCAGTGCAATGTATTAAGTCCATTAAACGTGAAACGTAACAATAATTTTAAAATAAACCTATGTAGGTCGTAGTGCATGGCGAAGCATTAAATGTATGAGATACGCTGGCAAAGTAATTACTGCCTCGTTAACATAATATATGCTGTTTATATGTTGCTCTAGATACACTAACTGTGTTACTGTATCTAGATACAGTAAATCTCTTCTAAGCTCTAGAGCTTAGAAGAGATTTGAATAAGTTTTGGCGATTTCATTCAAGTTTCCTAGTAACTAAAATGAGTTTTTATTAGAAAAATCTAATAGCAATATACTTATCTACGCCACGCTACACTATTGCTACGCCGCGCCGCACTAAACTTAGCTAATATTGCTACGCCACGGTACACTGTAGCTACGCCGCACTATTCTTAGCTACGCCATGGTACACTGTAGCTACGTCGCGCTACAATATTGCTACGCCACGGTACACTGTAGCTACGCCGCACTATTCTTAGCTACGTCGCGGTACACTGTAGCTACGCCGCGCTACAATATTGCTACGCCACGGTATACTGTAGCTACGCCGCACTATTCTTAGCTACGTCGCGGTACACTGTAGCTACGCCGCGCTACAATATTGCTACGCCACGGTACACTGTAGCTACGCCGCACTATTCTTAGCTACACCACGGTACACTGTAGCTGCGCCACGGTACACTGTAGCTACGCCGCGCTACAATATTGTTATGCCATCTTAGGTACGCCACAGTACACTGTAGCTACGTCGCACTACTCTTAGCTACGCCACGGTACACTGTAGCTACGCCACGCTACAATATTGTTACGCCATCTTAGCTACGTCGCGGTACACTGTAGCTACGCCGCGCTACAATATTGCTACGCCACGGTACACTGTAGCTACGCCGCACTATTCTTAGCTACGTCGCGGTACACTGTAGCTACGCCGCGCTACAATATTGCTACGCCACAGTACACTGTAGCTACGCCGCACTATTCTTAGCTACACCACGGTACACTGTAGTTACGCCACGGTACACTGTAGCTACGCCGCGCTACAATATTGTTATGCCATCTTAGGTACGCCACAGTACACTGTAGCTACGTCGCACTACTCTTAGCTACGCCACGGTACACTGTAGCTACGCCAAGCTACAATATTTTTACGCCATCTTAGCTACGCCACGGTACACCATAGCTACGCCGCACTATTCTTAGCTACGCCGCGCTACAATATTGCTACGCCACGGTACACTGTAGTTACGCCGCACTATTCTTAGCTACGCCATGGTACACTGTAGCTACGCCGCACTATTCTTAGCTACGCCACGGTATACTGTAGCTACGCCGCACTATTCTTAGCTACGCCACGGTACACTGTAGCTACGCCGCACTATTCTTAGCTACGCCACGGTACACTTGCTACGCCGTGCTACACTATTGCTACCCCAAATTATATTTACTAATGGTCGATTTACACGGGTGATTAACGGGTCGATTTTAGTCACCAGTCGAATCGCCTGTCCAAGTCGAATCGCCACCTCATTTAAGCGGGTGACTAATGGGTCGATTTTAGTCACCCGGCAAGTCACCAGTCGAATCGCATTTAAACATGGGTGTTTTTCGTAACACTCTAAAAAATGTATAATATTATTTTTGTCCATGTTTTCGTGAGTGCCGCCCGAGGTCTGCGCTCGCTACAGTAGTATTAGCAACAAGCGATCGCTTGCGACTGAGCGTTTGCACGGTCGATTTTAGTCACCAGCCGCATGCGGGCATTGGCCGCACGACTTTCAGGCTTGTGACTTTAGCCGCATGCGGCGTAGTCGAATTGCCATTTACACGGTTGATTTTCGCCGTGCGGCGTAAATCGTGCGGCTTTAGTCACCCGTGTAAGTCGACCATAAGTTACTACTACAATACGCTACACTTGCTACGCCGCGATACACTTTCTACGCCATGCTACGCTATTGCTACGCCGATTATTATACTTTGCTACGCCGCGCTACACTATAGTTCCTGTGCCACAAAATACTTTGTTACGCCGCGCTGCACTATAATGCTACGCCGTGTCACACTTTGTTACGTTACGAAGTGAGCGAATTGAATTTTGTCGATAAATAAGTTAATAAATAATATAATTTATTACATAAAACATATAATATTATCGAAACTTATCGATAATATGTTACTAGCTGTCCCGGCAAACGTTTCTTTGCCATATTATATAAAGTATATCGCCAGTATTATTTTATTGAATTAGTGACTAAAATATAAGTATATCACCATGGCAACGTCCATCGCTATCCCGTGACCCGCGTCGCATAAACAATGGTCGCTCTTTACAGACAAATAATAAGCAATAAATTAAAATTGCGACTATAATTTGAGATTTAAACTATCCTATCTCTCAAGTTGGATCGAACTGCACATGGTGTGCCAATTTTATTATAATCGGTTAAGTGGCTTAGGAGTCCATTGAGGACAAACATTGTGACACGAGATTTATATATATTAAGAGATATATCGACATGACCGTCCAAAATAAATGAAATTGAACTACCTAATTACATAATATTTATTCAGTACGTGAGAGCTTCAATAAAAAGTAAAATTACACTGTCAAAGGCTGGAAAATTGATTACAAATTGTTTGTGGATTCCGTTTTGTTTTGAAGTTTGTTTACCGGAAACAATTTAATATTGAGGGTACAAGAAACATTTGAATTTACCGTTTTTAAAAAGCTTGATATTTAGAAAAAATACAATTTTTATTTAATTTACCACCGCGATCACCAAATCAAAATTATATTTTTTTTCGCTTCAAACTTCTCCAAATTATAAGTTTAGTAAAATAAGATATTAAAATATTACTAGCTGTCCCGGCAAATGTTGTTTTGCCATTTAAAGTATTTCGCTCATTCGCCCATATTATTTATTGAAGTGAATAAATAAAGTATGGCGTCATGGCATCGTTCATCGCTATCGAAGCTATCCCGTCGCACAATGGTCGCCGTCAGTCTCGAGTTGTAAGAATTTACTATTATTTATTCAACAAATGTACTTATCAATATAAAAAGTACCCAGTAGCCGATTTTCAGACTCAATTTTGGTAAAAATCAGTAAAGCCGTTTCGGAGGAGTACGGTAACTAACATTGTGACACGAGAATTTTATATATATGGTGTAAATATAGACATCATAAATACAAATGCTCTGAGTATTTCTCGGGACAAGCTGAGAATATTAACATAGTAGGTATCTCGTAAAGTAAATTTTAATCACGCTAAAAGCTGATAAGATTGCCCTGATCCTGCTTAACTTTATTAATGTGATACGATTTTCCTTTAAAAGATTAATATACTTCACCCTTTAAAAAAAATATTATTATCTTTATAAAATTTTATTTTATGTAGAAAAGGCTATATGACTAAGCCGGCTCGATAAGTTTTGATCTTTGGGTAAATTCCAAGGTCTCAGAAAAAACCGAAAGAAAAATAATTATGTACTGTAATTTGGTACATAAACATGAGTTTAAACGGCATTTAAGTATTTTAAGGTATTCCAAATGTCTATAGAGGGTTGTCGCTTATGGCCCGTATTCACTTTCATTAGTAATAAGTGCAAGTGATTAAGGCAAGTGATTAGTTATTAGTAAAAAGTAAGTGTGGACAGCGACTGTTTAGTGCAAGTGATTAGCCGGCTGCGTAGTAACGTGATTAGTTCTGTATTCACTTTGATCCGCCATCGCTCTCCTCTCCCTTTCGATGTCTCCATCGTCTTTTAAATCCTCAGTGACCACATGACCGAGATATTTAAATTCTTTTACTCTTCAGAGCGCAACACCATTGAGAAGCACTGATGCTACATCTCCGATTTTACGAGCCCTTGAATTAAATATCATGAGCTCGCTTTTTCTTACATTACATGTAAGACCGTGCGACCTGGCGTAACTTTCACATACACTCATCATTTATCTGAGGGCGGCTATTGATGGGCTGAGCAACACCACCAATTAAACGTTATTTATTTTTGTTACGCCGCGAACAATGGTGTGGGCTACGAATAATAAAACCTAAGGAAACTAACTTCCATACTAATACAGTTTTAAATTTGGTTCCATTCGAACTGTCATGTAACGTCAGCCTTTATACCGCTCAAGGTCACCTAAATATTGCAAATGTATGAAAAGTGAACCTAAGGTACACTTTTTTGACAAGTATTTTGGAGCATGTTTTTTGACGGAGTTACTCTTCTTTAGTTTTTATTATTCGTAGGGCGTGGGTTATGTGTTTACCTCTTTAACATTTTATCTAATTGTACTTACTTTAAGATTATAACATGTACTTAACTGTTTTTTGTTCCAACAGAGAAAAAGAAAAATAAAATAAGCGATGACACCTAGATTTCCGATAAAAAATATTCAATTAAAATACTTATTTTAAAAACTAATTCATTGATGGTAGACAGAGCAATAAACACTCTAGCTAGTAATATACACTATATATTTTTTTTTCAGTTTAAAAAATTTTGGTGCCTATACCACAAAATGAAACATATTTCTTGGTAAATGCAAGAAAAATAATTGAAGACGTGAGTGGAAGAATCGAACAAGTAACATTTTGTAACATCCGGACAATTAATAATTTTTCCACTAATTATTTTAATAAAACTTGTAACTTATCTACTCCATAACCTAGCTAATGTATCTATGGCTATACATATGATCCATAGTTTTTCTATTTCAAATAATTTTTCCGGCCCTAAAGCCTCCATTTAAGCAAAAAACGGGAAGTTTTTTCATGTTACTTACCTTATTCTTCCACTCACGTCTTGAATTATTGTGTAATACGGCTAATTCACTTCGTCACCATCACGCTAACAGCGGATAAGCGCTAATGTAAGATCAAATCAACACAAACTGCGGAAGCCGCGGCGGCACGCAATATGCAAATCAGGCATAAATTACTGCAAGTGCACGCGTTAGAGTGAAGCCACGTTGCTCCGCTGCATTGCGGTGCGTCGCCGCAACGACGCTCCGACGCTTTATCTAGCACTGGTAATTCCTAAGATAAGCGTGTTCCAGCAAACAAAATCCCTTAGCTATGCAACGTATGAAATATATTAATGTCTTATACCGCAGTGCTTATCGCCCTTTCGAAACGGCTAAACCGGGGATTGTCAATTTTTTTTAATTTTGCTCATTACAAAAACATTTCGAGGAATAAGGTCAGTGATCGTTTTTCTGTATATAAATGAAAAAAATGCCCATTAGTTACTTATATTTTTGAACAAATATGTTTAACCTTAGTTTGACCTTCAATGGCGTTAAATTAACAACAAATTTGACCAACATTACTTTTCGAACTATTGGTAAGCTTCTCGTATCAGCTTTCACATAATGAGCACTTGCATTTGACGAACCAGCCATTATAAATAAGATTGAAAGGAAAAAAAACATACTGCAGAGGTCAATTGGCCGCCGATGATGACGTCAGAGCGAAACTTTAAAAATTTATTGAGAAAAAACTAGCCAATGAATTTCAAAATTATTTAATTTATATTCTTAAAATACCCTATTTTAACGAAAAAAAAATATAAAAAGTACATGTGATTTTTTTTGGACAATGCCCTCGCGCTGCTGTTAGCGAAATATTCAATATATTATATTTTTATATACCGTATTTTTAAGTCCTGACTCACGAAGCGTTACTTTTAAAGACACAAAAGGAGAAGAAATAGCAGGCTAAATGACGCGCTGTGCAACACATAGATATTGTGTTGCCGCGCATCGCGTCGCAGCAACGCAAATGTAGCGGCATTAGAGCCAGTCACACGGCGCGTTGCGTCAGCGGTACGTCGATGCAGCGTTGCCGTTGCGTTATTTTACATACAAGTAACCAAGGCTTTCACACGGCGAGCTGCGTCGTCGCAACGCACACATGACGGACAGCAGCCCCCGAGACGAAGCGGGAGGGGTGTTGACGTTAAGAGCTGGTACACATTGGGCGTTTTGAAGCGCGCGCTTTGCTGACGCGCGTTTCGAGAACCCAGAAAGCGCACCAGTAACGCGCGCTTGCATGTGTACGCTTCAATAGAATCCAGGGTTCTCGAAACGCGCGTTAGCAAAGTACGCGCTTCAAAACGCCCAATACGTACCAACTCTAAGATTGCTTCGTAATAACGCTGCGATGACGCAGCGCCCGTGTGGCCGGCTATGCATCGACGCAACGCTGACGAAACGCGCCGTGTGGACTGGCTCTTATCCTCGACGCTAACGCACCGGTGTATTTAAAGTGGCCGCAGTCTTATTCCAAATTATATTTTATCGCTTACAATAAATTATAGATTCCGAGTTTAGCCAAGTTGTAGTCACGTTAACGAGTAAGAATGCTAACTAGATGCCAGCTGGTGGTTGCAACTTTTCTCACAATCAATCAATATTCATTCCTAGGACTCAAAATCTCTGCATACTTGGCTCTTAATATCTAATTCCCTCTTCCGCCTCAGTGTCCATAGCGAGTGGACGTGTTCATATTTTTGTGATTTGCAATTATTTAAGTAAATTTATTGTGTGCTGTGAAATATTTAAACGTACGTCGGAGCACCTTCCGGAGTACCCATTTCTTGAAGCCTTCGCCCCTGCATCGTGCATTGCGGAGCGAGAGTGTGGCGTGAGTCTTAAGATTTATTGATTGTTCGCCTCACAAAGTCAAGTATCAGCGGGGCTCGAACCCGGTGCCTCTGTGAACGGCTTGTTGGGACGGCGGGCCGAACCGCTAGACCACGGTGACGTGAGCCGCTGGCGCAAATTTACCGCTTGCTTTCCACCCGCTAAGCCGCGCTGTTGCAAATCTATGAGAGTGAGTGAGACTACAACACAACCTTGAATCACGTTAGACCACGTATACTGTGAACCTACTCAACTGCAAATTTTGATTACTTGGAGTTGAGATGGCTAATCTTCTTCGTTCTCCACCGACGATAGCCAAACCAATCCAACATGCGTTGTCGGATACGGACGTCTCTAAACCACGATCGAGTGAGTATACAGAGTCTCCCATTAATCAACGACACAAAAGGCGCAGAGACTGTGACGATGCCAATGACTCATTTTCTGTATTTAAAGAGGAGTTCAAAGACATGCTGGAAAAGTGGAATATTAACCATACTAGCATACTTACAAAACTTGCCTCCGAAGTTGCTGAAATTAAGACCCAAAATAACATCCTACAAGAATCAAACCAAGAGATTAAAGATTCAATAATTTTCTTATCAAATGAATATGATGACATTAAGAAGAAGCTTAACACTGTAGAACTAGAGAGACAAAAATACACTAAACAAATCGAAATACTGGAATCCAAAATAGAAGCCCTTGAAAGAACCCAAAAAATAACTTCTATCGAAATACGAAACCTACCAATAATGAAAGTCGAGGCAAAAGCTGATGTACCCAACATAGTTATTAAAACCTGTAAGGCACTCAACATAGATATGGCAAAGGAGGATATCAGAGATACTTACCACTTCAAAGGAAAATCCGGAAATACAACCATTGTAGCAAACCTTGCTACTGTCACCATGAAAAATCAAGTTATAAATGCTGCCAAAGGTCTATACAAAGAATACCCTAAGCGACGTCTTGACTCGACCTTTATAGGACTAGACGATAAATCAGTACCGATTTACATATCCGAAGCACTGACGAATAAAGGCCGACGACTCTTTTCCCTTACACGAGGAGTAGCTACATCCTACGGATTTAAGTATTGCTGGACCAACAATGGCAAAATTTTTCTGAGAAAGGCAGACGGTGCACCACATATTGAAATAAAATGTGAAACTCAACTGGAAGAACTTAAGCAGCATCAATGACTAGACTTAGATCTCCCACACCGTAAACTAAACAGTATATTATTGTTATTTTTGTCTTATCATGTTGTGTTTTGTTTTTTCTTTTATACACTTTCCATTTTCTGTTATAAAATTTATATTGTATTAGTACTGCATCTCATAGCATCATCTATATTATACTTACATGGCAAATTTATATTAATATTACTTACCATATGTTTCACATCATGTTGGAAAGAATTACTCTATATAACACTATACTCTTTTGTAAGGATCACACCAGCGGATTTAAAGTCACTTAACCTAAACTGTAAAAATGAACAATCCTACGATTAATAAGATAAACACGTATTCCCTAGATGATATGTTTTTAGATAAATCACTCGTGTGCAGTCCCGAATCAGTAAAATCTCTTTTGTATCAAAGGAATCAAACTAACTCCCTTAAAATACTTACCCAGAATATCAGAAGCATAAATTGCAACTTCAAACATTTTGAAGTTCTCTTAACTAGAATGAATATTGATTGCGACTTGTATGTACTCACTGAATCCTGGAACTCTCTTACAACACACTATCCACGCATGCAAAATTACGACTGTTATAATTCCAAATACAATCATAATCAAAACGACGGTATTGTTATATACACAAATAAAAAAATAAAGCATACTGTTGAAGAAATTAATCTAACTGAAGCTACATGTCTCTTAATTAATGTACACCCAGAAACCCTTGTTATTGCCCTATATAGATCTCCTTCTTTCAAAAACGCAAAAAAGTTTATAGACTCGCTAGATCAGTTACTGTCGACGCAAAACAAATATAAAAACATAATTATTACTGGAGATATAAATATTAATATAACACAAAATAATGAAGATTCGAATACTGCGGATTACCTTGATGTTATCGGCTCTCATGGATTACTTAATACTCATTGTTTGCCAACTAGAGGTGACAATTGTCTGGATCACTCCATGGTGAAATCTAAAAATCCAATAACCACTCTAGTTTTCGACGCACCTTTAACGGATCATGCAGCAGTATTAACATGCATACAACAAAATAAAATATGTAAAAAAAACTTTCAAAATAAAATTTTCCGTAAAATTAACTATGAAGCCATACTCAAAACCCTTAATAATAAAGATTTCAGTGAAATAATGAACTCCAATGATGCAAACTGGGCAGCTGAAACACTAGTTAGTGTACTTTCCGATATAATTAACGAAAACACGCATAAAATATCAGTAACCCGACAAAAACGATGTATTAAACCGTGGATAACTCCAGGACTAGTAAGATGTATTAGGAATAGAGATCGTATGCATGCCCAAAGTAAGTCTGATCCAAATAACTTGATATTAAAAACTACATACACTCGCTACAAAAACTTCTGTAATGACCTACTAAAACGGCTAAAAAAACTCTACTATCAAAATGAACTACGCAAAAGTTGCGATAACCCGAAAACAACTTGGAATATAGTTAAGGACGTCACTAACACCCACACAGACACAAGTATACCCAAAGAATTGCTGAATATAGCTAAAACACCACAAGAGTCCGTTAATAATGTAAACGACCATTTCGCCTTAGTAGGTAAACATCTAGCAGAGCAAATAAATAGCGACCAAAGTACAACACGATTTGATATTCCTTCAACTAAAGACTCTATGGTACTCCTAAAAACTGATATGTCGGAAGTTAGCTCAATACTAATGAATTTAAAAAACGATAGTGCTGTTGGATGGGACGGTATATCTACAAAAATTTTAAAAATGTGTAAAAAAACCATAGTTCCTATTTTCACACACATAGCGAACCTCTGTATCACAAATGGAGTTTTTCCGAAAGTGTTCAAAATATCTATAGTTCATCCAATCTATAAAGCTGGGAATAGAAACTGTGTCAACAACTATCGCCCAATTTCCGTGCTAACTGTTTTCTCAAAAATTCTAGAGAAAATACTTAACAAAAGACTTACAAACTATTTAGAAAATAAGAAAATCATTGCACTCAATCAGTATGGATTTAGGGCCGGTAAATCCACAAACGACGCCGTCTCTGACCTTATTGAAGACATTGCCATCAAGCTGGATGCCAAGAGTAAAGCGATCGGAGTTTTCTTAGATTTAACTAAAGCCTTTGACACGGTTTCTATTCCTAGGCTACTAACAAAAATGGAACATATGGGTATAAGAGGCTTACCATTGAAATTGTTTAAAGACTATCTGACTAATAGAATCCAAAGAGTTAAAATCGGTGATTTTTACAGTGGGAATCAGGAAGTCATCTACGGAGTTCCGCAAGGAAGTGTGCTTGGTCCTAGCCTCTTCCTAATCTATATCAATGACTTATGTAGTTTAAAAATTGGTAATAGTCATACTTATACTTTTGCTGATGATACGGCTCTCATATTCTATGGCAAGGACTGGGAAGAGACTAGGGCGCACACAGAAAAAGGACTTTCAATTGTTTTCCAGTGGCTAAATGAAAATAAACTGACATTAAATATAGCTAAAACTAAGTTTATCACCTTTGGCATCACTCTAGGACTCATACCAAAAACCCACTACACTATCAAAATTCACACCTGCAATCAGCCTACAAATACTGATTGCAAGTGTATTAAAATTGAAAGATCCACAAATATAAAATATCTAGGGATTATAGTGGATCAAACACTAACATGGAAACAACAAATTAATTATCTGTCAGATAGAATCCGTAAGACCATGTACATATTTCGCTGCTTGCGATCAGTGGCTGAATTTAAGCTCCTTAAAACTGTTTATTTTGCATTAGCACAGTCCCTTATCAGCTATTGTATTAATGTATGGGGAGGAGCTAGTAAAAGCCATTTAATAAAGTTAGAGAGATCACAAAGGGCACTCCTGAAAGTAATGACCTTTAAACCATACACCACCCCTACACTGGATCTTTACAAAAATTGCGACCTTCTGACTGTAAGGCAAATGTTTGTTAAAGAATGTATACTCAAGTACCATCAGAAATTACCTACTATTACGGAACTACCACTACGAAGCAGAAGACAGTTGATTCCAACACCTCAGTTCAGAACCTTCTTCATTAATAAATTCCAGTGCTATCTAGCCCCAGTACTTTACAAAAAACTAAACCAGAAATTGAATCTCACTACCCACAATACAAACAAGTGTAAAAATATTATTACAATGTGGTTAAAGACTCAAACATACGAAAGTATCGAAAACCTACTTGTTCCCATTAAATAAGCTAGAAATGATAAAATTCATTACCGACTGTGATGTGAAATATTATGGATGTAATGGACATGACAGCATGATGGACATAATATGATAAATAGTAATATATCTTATCTAATAAAATTAAAATTCTTGTGTCACGGTGTTTTGCACCAACTTCTCCAAAACGGCGCAACCGATTTTAAATAAAAAATTGTATGAGTGGTTTTTTATGTGCTTTTATATTGATACTGGTTTATAAGGCAAAACAACGTATGCCGGGTCTGCTAGTTATATATTTTGTCATGCATGCCGGTATCGTTCTTATTGAAGTATAACTATGATGGGATGCAATGATATAATATAATGTATAAGTATAAAGTATATATTATCTTAGCCTTGCTACTGTGTAAAAACCGTATTTTAAATATTTGTATTACTTTGATACCATTCTAAATTCTTTACTATTAATGTTTAAAACTTCAGAAAAGAGATAGATATAAATAAATTAATAATAGTACTAGTGTTAAATTGTTACTTACCTTGTAAAGGTGTGTAAAATTTAAAACAATAAAATAAATTTAATATTGTATGTCACAACACACAAGTCCACAGTTTCGGTGGTCTAACCATAAGTAACTTGTTTGTGACGTAGCCAGTATTTACGAACACCGCTTCGTGTCGCATCGGGTCTTATCGGCTGTATACGGCTACCGCCAGCGCTTGCACCGCGGTCCACTTTAAGTAGATAATATAATATTTCTTACTACCCACAGTAAATAGTGGCTGCGAAATTTATTATTAATACTTAATATCCATATTATAAAATGTGCTTGTTACACTGGAAGTAACTAGTACTTAAAAGACAGGCTAGGCCTAGTTTAAGTACTAGAACATCAAATTGTATTTTATTTATATGTGTCTTTTTCTAAATAAATAAATAAAAATAAATAAATAAAAACACTTTAGCAGTGTCTGGCATTAGGAAACTGTGGGATAAATGTGTGGAGGCCAAAGGAAGATCTTCCAACCGAGCGAAGTGTTATGCTCGGTCACGCCGAAGTCCGCGTGTACATTTCAACTGTCGTATATATACCGATGCGCTCAGAAAACTTCGATAGCGCAATGCAGGAATATTAGGCGAATTGTGGGTACCGCGCCACATCACTCCCCCCCGAAGACCGGAGGTCGAATCTTGAAGTCTTGTCGCTTGAGTCGCCAGTGCCAGAGAGTTCCAGTGAGTCGGAACTGTTGCAGTGAGTCCCAGTGAGTCGGAACTATACTTAAGCTGCTGCACGGGATCCAGTGAGTCGGATAAGCTGCCGTGCGGAGCCGATGCTACGTACTGACCAGGAGAGATGTGCTCTGCTTGCTGACCGGTCGGTGTAGTGAGAAAGCCCGATGATACCGATGCGGCGTCCGCCCAGGCCGCGGTACATTGCGGCTAGTGGACGAGGTACCCGATGAGGCGATGCTGGCTGGCGCGGTGCGGAGGGGCGGGGAGTGATGATGATGAAGGAGGCGTGTTCTGTCGGGGTCACCAATGTGGGATAATGCGTGGAGGCCAAAGGAAGATCTTCCGACCGAGCGAGGTGTTATGCTCGGTCAGGCCGAAGCCCGCGTGATACATTTCAACTGTCGTATATAATTATACTGACGCGCTCAGAAAACTTCGATAGCGCGATGCAGGAATGTTAGGCGAATTGTGGGTACCGCCAAAAATCAATTATCATAAGTTTGCGACAGTGGCAGACGATGCCGGAAAAAATGAGGTTTTATACTTTATACAACTTTAACGAAACTTGAGTAGACCTTCACCACTTGTTACTTCCTGAAGTAACCCCGACACAAACTCCATAGTTGTTGGTCGCTTTACCTCTATATTAGGGGACATGTACAGAAAAACTATCAGTTTATATAAAATGTGAAATCCTTTGTAATGTGCGCGAAGCTTTTTTTACTGAAATAGTATCAATATCAAATAATATTATCAATACTTCGACATTTATGTTCCAACTTCCATTACTTCGAATCCATATCAATGCTTTGACATTACTCATTACTTTGAATGAGACAATGTTACAAAAGTCCAAACAAACCACCGGTTCACGTGTAATGAAATGCAATAATTTAATCCATCACCGGATTAATATCTGGAATTTCGCATGAAATATGGAACAACAAAAATGCGGGACGCGTCCATCATACTCGAAATCCATTATGTGCTCGAAATCGGAATTGCATGCCTTTAAAGTTCACTTAATTTGGGATGTGTTCGCAATCCCAATTTCACAAATTTGCGGTGCGCTCAATCCACTTTAGAACTTTTTGGTCTTCAGTATTATCGACTCGTCTATTCATATTATGTTCAATATTTTGTCGATTGCATTATACTGTAATTTCATACGCTACGTGGTGAGTACGTAAAAAATAATTCAATACGGAATAATATAACGTATACACGAAACATTATTTTGATAATCCAATATGTAACCAAATTAGTTTTTTGATAATAGAAGATATTTAACAAAATTATAAGCCTTTCATTTCATCATATTATTGAGATTCTGACTCTATACTAATATTATAAATGCGAAAGTATCTCTGTCTTTCTGTCTGTCTGTCTGTCTGTCTGTCTGTCTTTCTCGCTTTCACGCCAAAACTACTGAACCGATTTTAATGAAATTTTGCACACAGATAGTCTAAAGCCTGAGAAAGGACGTAGGCTACTTTTTAACTGGACAAAGGGGTTGTAAGGGGATGAAATTGCGTAAATTTGTTCAAATTAAGTGAGTTCCAACAATTCATAATAGATGGCGCCGTGCGTCTCCTACATCGCGCTGACGCTTGCTCAAATGTCTTTCTATACGAGGTGGTATCATCTTACACCAAATTTCCGACTCTTTCGATTGTTATTTCTTATTTACGTTATTAAATAACTCAGTACTCTATCTACGCAGTGACGTAACCTTAAACCTATCATGATAAATAGTTTATGGGTAAAGTTGTATAATTGGGGGGCTAAATATACTTACTTTAAAATTTGGCATAAATAAAGTTTAATTTAAAAAAATGTAATTAGTTATATGCACACTGCACAACTGTTTTTGGGTGTTTTGATTGAGGTACCAGGGTTTTTTTATAAAAGCTTTTGACACCAATTTTGTTGACATCGCGCCATCATCGCGCGCTATAAACTGAAGTCCACGCGGACGAAGTCGCGGGCAACAGCTAGTATTAGATATATAAGATTTCGTTATGCAAGAAAAAATAGGTAACTTAAATCGCAAGCGCCATACTAATTTTTTCGTCTTTCTTACAGTATTTTTCACTTCAATAATATTATTATTTTGCATTACGTCTTAAATTTTGTTTTCTATTCATTTATTATTACTTATTTTTTGCAAAAACTAGGGTAAATGGGTGAATACTGAATAGACTAATGTTCAAGTTTCACCATCATGTTTGAGAGATTGGAATGTGATCACAGCGGACTGCGAGTGGAGGTTTTATTTGAATCGAACATGCGGGTAGATGACAAATTCGGATTACAACGGCTACCTGTACTGAAATAAATATTTCTACACTAGACACCTCGATCGATCCTGTTTTCATTGGATTATACAAAATTTCTTCTTTATCATGCAGAAACTAGATGGCCCGGTGAATTTTGCTTCATTTTCCTTCGAATAAAAAACTTGACTTTCACGAATACTTCAAGATTAACCCATCAAGCCCCATAAGCTCACCGGTGAGCGAGACACAATAGAATAACAATAGATTTCCAAGAATCCACGATCGAAGGATTGAAATTGGCTAAATCGGTTCAGTTCGAGAACGTCTGAACGTTCTCGAACTTTAGCGAGACTAACAATTTTTTTTATAATATGATGAATAAAATAAAACCTAATTCATTTTAATTTTTATGCGTGTTTATGTTACCTGTAACTTAAAATCAATACGTTAATTACAATTGTCACCCAATAAAGTTTCACGAATTGAAAATAAACTGAAGAAAGAAGTACGCCCTGAGGGATAAAATCAGGTTTCATTAGTCAGGACATCTACATTTAGTGGTTGACCAATAAGTAATAACTTAGTAGAAAATACACTTTATAAAGGTCTCTATTTTTAAGTATTTCACTAAATGAAACTGAAATATTTTCTAGAAGAAAATAAAAACATATATGTATATTACCTACTTATACAGATGTAAAGTTAAATCAATGCAACTGCAATTTCGTAATTAATAATTCAATCGAATTAACTTTTGAAAGCGTCATCGAAATGTATTTTAATTATGTATAATATTTAAAGTCAATTAAATTAATTATTAACTGTCAATTCTCATCTTTTAAATATTGAAATATCCAATTATTTTCAAAGCACCATTAAATACTTCAACTTCAAATATTGACTTTGCAAATTAACGTCAGCGACAAACATTTGGGGATATAGCTGTTATAGTGGATGAGTTAAATATTGCTGAAAAACTAAAGGGGGTGACAGACACGCGAGTAAGTACGCGGACTTATGGCTCGACGATCTTAATCGCCTGTGTGTCAGCAAAAAGCCGCGAGCCGCGAGCCTGGGGGCATAGTGGAGGCATAGAAGGTTTTCAACTCCGATTTCGTTGAACCTCCATCGATTTTCATGAAAATTGGTAAGTAGGTGGGGGATACCCTAAGAAACAAAAGTGACATAGTGCCAACTTGCGCTTTTGCCCTGGGGGTAGATGCCAACCCTTCTCGGGGGGTGATTTTTTTTTAAATAAAAGTAACCCCAGGAATCAATAGACACACAAATTCTAAGCAAAATTTGTTATATAAAGTTTTTTGAATAAATCAATTCTTTCGGAGTTATTAAAGATCAAAGATCATGTTTTTGCGTGAGGAAAATACTTGTCTTAATGCGGTTTTTCATAATTAACTAAGAAACTATAGGTTTTTACGAAAAATGTGTAATTACCAAAATTAAAGCCAATAAAAAAACAAACTAATATCTACTCTAAAATGCCTTCCTATATTCATTCAAAGTGAAGTATATAGGTGATTAAATATATATTTTCTTTCGGCGAGTACCTAAGTCTAAGCATTCAAACTTAAACAACGGTAAACCGATGCATTTTATGATATGTACTTCCTTAAAACTTTTTAAAGTGCTTAAAAATACCTTTCCAATAAGCATTGTCAAAAGTTAAAAGCATCAAAATTGAACAAGTTATGATAAAAATAAGATGACACTTTCAAATTTTTTTGGAAAAATCGAAAAATAAAACGTTGACCATTTCTACAATAATTAAAATTTATAGTTATCCCCAAAGGCTTTTCTTTATTTTAGCATAAATTTAAAATAAATTTTTCTGGGTTTAGAATGCTTAGTTTTGAAAAACAGAACGATTTAGTAAAATCGAAATTATTCAAATTTTCGTAAATATCACATTGTTTTGAACATAACTTCAAAAATATTGAACCTTCGTAAAAATTATAAAAAACGAATTTGATGTACACTTTTTAACAAATCTTTTGATTTTCTTTTGATTTTTATAGGATTAAAAACAATGAAGATACAGATGTTTAAAGCCTAACTTTTACTGCAAGAACCATGAAATTGGGAACTTTTAACCCAAATTTTTTTAAAAGCCAAGGGCTTTAAAATGTATTATTCAAGCTGATCTTAAAGCTCTTTAAATTACCTTTAAAATTGTTTATAAATGAACCCGATAACTAAAAAATTAACAGAGCTATTGTGATAAAACAAAAATATTTTTTTTAAACAATTTTGAACCAGAGATTTGGGATGCAAATATTGTAGGAAAACCTGTCAATAGGTACATCTATACTAATATTATAAATGCCAAAGTGTTTTTGTCTATCTGCTACCTCTTAACACCCAAATGGTTCAACCGACTTTTCTGAAATTTAGTATGAAAATACTTTGAGTCTTGGGAATGGATATGGACATAGGATACTTTTTATCCAGAAAAAATGTACGGTTCCAGCGTGATTACAGGTATCATATAGTCCTTACTAAATATACGTTAATCTTTTCAAGTCTTTCAATATTCAGAGAGTAAACAAAACGGTATATGTTGACTCGATAAGAGAGGGGCTTTTTATAATGATCTGCGTCTATTAAATATTTCAGTCTAGCAGATTCAGCCTTTGCGTCTATTTTTTGCACAGAGGCACATAATATATATTAGTTGTACCAAACAGAGGGTAGTTTGAAATCGTTGTTTGAATATTTTGGACTAAATAATATCAATGTTTGAAATATATTAATAAAATTTATCTTAACTATGAAAAAATATTCGAACTCATTAAAGCTGATAAAAAATTTAAAATAAAAACTTAAAGCTTATTTTTCAGACATTGGGTAAAAAAAAATCGTAAAAAAAACTAAATAAGAAATTAATACCAACTAAATAAACTGAAAAACTTGGGTTCAAAAACATAAACCTATTAAGTTTTTGAACCCAATTTTTACAGTCTCATCCAAAAATTATATCATAAATATTAAACAAACTGTTTATATACAATGTAAATATGTGATTTTAAAGTTCAGAAATACATAAAGTATTTTTCGTACGATTAAAGGGATGGTTGCCATAATGGTTGAAAAATTAATTAACTAATCATAAAATATTATGAAAAAAAAACATCTCCGTCCGTCTCTCTCGCGCGCGGTCTACCTTATGAGCGTGAAGGGGACAGTTATTGTTTTTCTTATGCTACTGTTTATAAATACAGCGTAATGTAACAAGTCGGTAACGTGTGATCGGCGAGCGAACCGTACGATAATTATCGTGCACATACGATAATTTTGTGCCTACGTACGATGTACGATAGCATATTATTATCGTACGCAGATTATACGATAATTTTTATCATGATGCAAACATATTATATTTTTAAACATACTGTATAGTGAAATTGCATAAGTGACAGCACTGTGAACGTGCCAGCTTTAGTTATCTGATCTATACGAGCATACGTCACTTTTAAAGTAGAGGGCTTAATGTACTTAATCCCAAATTTTCATCCAAATCGATGGAGGTTCAACGAAATCGGAGGTTGCACCTGATTTTTGCCTTCATTTACTGTACTAGCATGGTAATCTAGTGTGAGCCGAGTAAGTTCGCGAACTTAAAACCCGCGTGCTTTAAGTTCGTACGTCTGTCAAGCACTTAACATTATAGTTTATCAGCAGCCCTTGTTTGTGGCAACCCTAGAAATATTAATCATCTTTAAAGTTTATTTAAATTAATGAGGCCAATATACGATTGTTTAATACCTATGCAGTAGATTGATATTGTCAGTAAATACATGGAAGCTTAATTACAATGCCGTCGACTAAAGTACCTAACCGAATATAACGCTACCTAACCTTTTCTTAATTAATTATAGTTATGTATTAGTTTTAAGACTTCATACATTAGAAATACGATTACTAATTTACAACATTTTTATAAAATTTATTTACCTTTAACTTTAGTTTTTTTTTCCAATCGCATCCGCGGTCGTAAAGCAACTTTTTTACTTACTAGGTAGATTCTATCTAAATATGCAAATACATTAGAGAAGGACGGAAAAACTAGTTCTCTCGCTCTAAATGCAATCAAGTACTCAATCCGGTACATGATAGCTCTTAGCTCATATTGCGTTCGTTCGTTATTCCGGAGAGCTTTTAAATCTGCATCCACGGCATCTGATGTATGGATGACAGCGAATGAATGTGTCAAGCTATTTCGACACTAAAGCCTTCGAGATTTATAGTCGTTCTAAATGCTAAATCTATTAGTTCCAGTCATAGATTTTCTGAACGATGCAAAGATTTTGATGTTATATAATATCAACTATATAATGTTTTTATCGTAGAATATAATAATTATTAATTACTGTAAGCTGGTAGGCATAAAGCTTTCAGCGGTGGATAATGATTGTTATCCATGATTGCCAACACAATTGTGAAACTAAAGTATGCACCATCACGATCATGAGCATTGAGCAATGAGAGACGAATATTATGGGGCATAATAAATTCGCCTATGATTGCCTATATTTGTCAATCTTTGGCAAACGTGAAGAGGCTGCATATTACATAATATGTAAGGGCTCAAAAAGGTATTATTTATAGATTGGTATAAAATTGTTTGGAATCAGGGCCCCCGCTACCATATTATGTGCAATGTGTGCAATGCACACGGGCTCCATCCTCTTGGGGCGCCACATCGCCATTTTTTGGGGCGCCAAAACCAAGGACTCAAAAAATTTTCCTAAAGGGGCGCCAAAATCCTTTTTTTGCACACAGGCGCCAGTAGCCCTTACGGGGGCCCTGTTTGGAATGTAAGTAAAGGTTGAAGAAGGCCGGGCAGCGGGGCGTGAGCATTCGAGATTACGACCATAATTTGCGGCGGAACGCGTCGCGTACATGCAATTTGCCCGTAACTCACCACAGGGGAGAATATACAGTAGGCCTGCTTTAGAATGCGGATAGATTATAAATATATATAATAAGACATCCTTATATTATTAGTTACTTATATTATAAGAGTATCTAATAGGTAACGACGTAGAAAGATAAACATCATTTTCACAAGTTTACTTTGCAACTTTTCTAAGCGATACGATGCATTTATAAAAGAGCCATTCAAAATTAAAATTTATTGACTAAACAAGAAGATACAGTACATTGTTTTGACAAACTTGCCAATTGCGGTGCTGGACTGCCTATTCCGAATTTGAATAGTTCCTATAAAATGCATCTATTAGCATGACTTAATTGCAAAATTGCAAAAAATAATATTGTTACGTTAGTATAAGTGTATAAATAATCGCAGCTGAAGAGGCAACCGCGTTTCCCTAAAGATTGCGCCTCTAATATTCATATCCTATAACTGCCCAGAGGTAGAAAAATACAGAAACTTACCTAAAGGTGGGAACTGAAGAGATCATCAACGTCGGGGCTTTGCTGGCCGGCTGGCAACATTCTTTGAACTACACTTCAGTGACACGTTATAACACAGATTCACAAAGATAGTATTAGCACAACACAGCCAGTAAACCTCTAGCAAAGTTATTAGATTTATAGTTTTGAAATAATTATTTCACAGACGAACACGCGCGAGGCGCTTCAGGCGGCCATTTTCTTTTAATGCGCCCGCGCCACGATTGGTTAGCAGGCGAATACACGCGATGACGCGAAAATTTAAATATGGAAGGTGAGGGAGGGTATGCTTTTATGAAATTAGCTGGGTAGGTACCTATTTCATAATATTAAAACAATACTATATCTACTAATAAAACGTAAATTCCTAACCACTCGTATATTATAATCTATTATAATCTACTACTATATTATAATAAAAACTAAGGAAACGTCCTTAACTGCCACACTTTAATCGTTTTGAATTTGGTTCTCAAGGTTCTTTTCGCACACTAAAATAATATGGCAATTAATGATAAAACGAACTTACCTGTACATGAAGTTCTATCATAATTATGCGAGCTGCTCAATTCGAAGCGATTAATATTTAACTTGTAGTACTGTCTTCATTTACCGGCCTTAACACGAAGAGCTTAAATCATATTTCAAATCTGCAACTAAAAATAAGTCAAAAAACAAGTCATTTATAGTTTAGTTTCATAACACTCCCGCATTTCCCTCTCTACACCGAGTTAGAGTAGGGAAGTGGGGAGAGTAGGGATGGTTCTCTCAGTGGCATTCGGACGTCATTAGTTTAAAGATAAAGAAAAATCTAAAATACAGACTTCAAGTAGGGTGGGAAATTTCGTGGAGGGAATACAATATTAATACTTCAGTTGGAATTTCCAGGAATTGCTATTGTATTCTATTGTTGTCGCGATCACCGGTGCTCGCGCGGGGCCTGAAGGATTAATCGCTTCGAATTGAGCAGCTCGCATAGTTATGATAGAACTTCACGTACAGGTAAGTTCGTTTTATCATTAATTATGCTTCGCTGCTCAATTCTCGCGAATAACATTTAACTTGTAGATGTTTAAAGGTATTTGAAGTCTGTATCCCTTAAATGAAAGGAAATCAAACAATTGTATTATCATATACATACGATACTAACAATAATTTACAAGTAAGTATGCATACAACTAACTTGTTTACAAATCAAGAATAGATCCAGCAAAATAACTATTTTCTATTAGTAAAATCTCTATTATAAAATCTTGCAAAGACTGAAGACGACATGCTTCAACCAGCAGTTTTCCTTATAACGTCTATGCTTACTCCCAAAGATTTTGCCTTTAGAAGTAGAGGCGTGGCGAGTACTGTGAGAGCCGAATATCATGCTCACATCGACACCACTCTTTTGGAGCACGTCTCTTATCCAATGACTCAAGGTTTGGCTATAGACGTTTTTGTGTGGCTTTCTGTAACTTATAAATAAATTGTTGAGTTAGCAACACAAAGATTTCTTTTTTAGTCTGTGGATCAGCTTAATTTGTTATCTGTGGTTTTTTGCAATACCACTTCCTCTTCTTAAAAATATGGCGATCGGTGCTTGTTGTATAAGTTTTGTAAAATCTTTAAATATAATAAAGTGAATTAAAAGAAGAAATAATGCAGTTTAATTACAAGAATATCTCTTAGAAAAACATATATCGCAATAGTTATGGGCCCAGGTCCCTTTTCCGAAGAAATCTGAAAATACGAAAATTACGAAGCACGAGGTGAAAGCAAACTGCAATATGTCGGCGAGAGACGCTATGAAGTATAATATACCACAATTCGATGGTGAAAGTTTTAATACTTGGGCATTCAGACTAAAAAGCATTTTAAAAGAGAGCGGCTGCTATGAGGCAATTGTACAAAAGGATTTTGCAGATGAAAAACTCGAAGCGAGAGCCCAAGCTATCTTAATTTCTGCAGTGGCGGATAGCCATCTAGAGTATTTGAGGAGCGACTCAGCATTTGAAATGTTCAAAAACTTGGAAGAGAGTTTTAAGAATCGAGGCACGCGTAGTAAATTGTTCCTGCGAAGGCAATTGAGTGAAATCAAATATCTGGAATCAAAATCTTTAAAAGAACATCTCACTAGAATGCAAGAAATTATAACACAATTAGAGGAGGCAGGATCTGTCATGTCAGAGGAAGAGAAGGTCAACATTTTCTTACTGTCCATGCCAAAAAGTTATGACAACATAGTGACTGCGTTGGAAACCATCGGAGATTTAAAACTTAATACTGTAAAAGACAGATTATTGGCAGAAGAAGAAAAAAGAAAGCAGTTTCATAACAAGGATATTGTCACTCCAAGTGCATTCTCATGCTTTGTATGTGGGAAACCAGGACATAAAAAATTTCAATGCCATAAATTACAAGGAAATGGATATAAGAATTTCAACTCCGGACAAGGACAAAGTAACGGGCCAGGATACAACACTAGACATGGGTTTCAAAGAGGACGTGGACAAAGAGGTCAAGGATTCTATGGAAGACGTGGACATACTTTCAATAACCGAGGACGAACACAAGGTGGCCATGTGAATTTTGCGGGTAATAATCCAAATGTATTTATGTGCTATGAGGAACAATATAATAGTGAAAATAACTCATTGATTCAGTTTTGTGTGGACTCTGGGTGTACAAACCATTTAGTTAATAGCAAGGAACACTTTATAGACTATATTGAGTTAAAGGTACCTAAGAAAATTGCAGCAGCCAAAAATAGGGTTAGTTTAGAAGCAGTTGGGATTGGAAATATGGAAGTATCATGTCAAGTGGGTAAGATTTTAAACAAATTTCTTATAACAAATGTTTATTATATACCTGATTTAAGAAAAAATTTGTTATCGGTATCAAAAATGGAAAGTGCTGGTTTTAGAGTAGTTTTTAGCGGAGGTAAAGTAAGAGTTTATAAACAAGAGAACTTGATGATGATAGGTAATAAAATAGACACATTGTACACACTAAACTTGCAAAGTATTGTAACTTCATGTAATTTTTCAATTAAAATGAATAATGATGAGTATGACTTGTGGCATAGGAGGTTTGCTCATTTAGGAATTAATAATTTAAATTTATTGGTAAACAAAAACATGGTACATGGTTTGGCAGGATTAAAAAATAAAACTATAGAAAATAACTTGTTATGTGAGCCCTGTGTATTAGGAAAAATTAGTAGACAGCCTTTCAATAAACCAGGAATTAGAGCGAGGCAACCTTTAGAGCTCGTGCATACTGATGTATGTGGACCTATCTCTCCACAAACTTATGATGGTAAAAATTACTTTGTAACATTCATTGATGATTTCACACACTTTACAATAGTTTATTTAATAAAAAATAAGTCAGAAACTTTTGAACATTTTCAGCATTATTATAATTTTGCAACAAGACATTTCAATAGAGATCTTTTAAAATTGAGAATGGATAACGGTAGAGAATATATTTCAAATGAATTTAAGAGCTTTTGTAGTAGGAACGGAATAGTGATGCAGTACACGGTGCCATACAATCCGGAGATGAATGGAACAGCTGAACGAATGAATCGAACATTGATGGATAAAGCTAGAACTGTATTGATTGACTCGGGAATGAAAAAAGAATTCTGGGGAGAAGCGGTTTTGTATGCAGCGTATGTGACAAACCGAAGTCCAGTCACTGGAAGAGATAAAACTCCAAGTGAAATGTGGGAAGGTAGAAAACCAGACGTATCGAATTTGAAAATATTTGGATGTATTGCTTATAATTATATACCAAAGGAATTAAGAACTAAACTAGATCATAGAGGTAAAAAAATGATAATGATTGGATATAGTATGGCAGGCTATAAGCTATATGATGAACAAACAGGAAAAGTTATAACTGCGAGACATGTTGTCTTTGATGAAAACTGGAAGAAAATAAAAGGATTAGCTAACATACCTGAATATGAAGAAAATGAAAAATTAGAAATCGTGAAAGATAGTACAGAGGAGGAAATAAATGAGGAAGTTGAAAGACAAGAAGAAAGTAATGAGAAAGCAAGAGATGAAATAGTGGAAATTTGTAAAGAAGAGGAAATTACGGAGAATAAAGAAGAAAGTCAAGAAATAGGAAGAGAAAAGATAATAGTGGAAAATGAAGAAGCAGGAAGAGGAAAGAGGAATCGAATGAAGCCAAAATGGCAGAATGAATATGTAACAAGCTTTAGCGATGAAGATGATGCCATGTATGCGTTTTTGTGTATGAATGATGATGTGCCGTTTACATATGAAGATATAAAAACAAGAGAAGATAAAAAGGATTGGATGAAAGCTGTAAGTGAAGAATTGAAAGTACTAGATGAAAATGAGACCTTTGAAATAGTTCCGAAGCCGGAAGACAAGAAATCATTAGATGCAAAGTGGATATTTACGAGGAAGGATACAGGAAGAGAAACAATATGTAAGGCTAGATTAGTAGTACGAGGTTTTCAACAAGAAGAGAAATTTGATGATGTCTATTCACCCGTATTAAAGCTACAGACGTTAAGGATATTGTTATCTGTGGCTGCTCAACGAGATTATCATATAAGTCAGATGGATGTGAAAGGAGCATTTTTATATGGAAATATAGAAGAGAAAGTATATATAAAACCACCAGATGGCATGAAAGTGGAACAAGGATGTGTACTAAAACTAAAGAAGTCACTTTATGGATTAAAAAAATCACCGAAATATTGGTATGAAAAGTTTAATAATACAATTCTGTCGCATGGTTTTAAAAGATCAAACAATGACCATTGTTTATATTTCATAAAAGATCTATATTTACTGTTGTATGTCGATGATCTGCTTATACTAGGCTCGAACTTAAATAAAATAGAAAATTTAAAACATTTTTTGAAAACTAACTTTAAAATGAAAGATTTGGGTAGCAATCATATAATGTACCTAGGTATATCAATTAAAAAGACCTCTATGGGAATAACTATTGATCAGACTAAATATTTAACAAGACGTGTTCTTGAACGCTTTAATATGAATGAATGTAAGGGATGTGAAACACCAATGGATGCAAATTATAAATTTGATGAGAACGGAGATATTGATATGTCATATGAGAGACAATGCCGATCACTGATAGGGTCACTTATGTATGTTACTGTCGGATCAAGGCCAGATTTAGCTGCATCTGTTTATTATTTAGGTAGATTTCAATCAAGGCCAAATATTGAATTGTGGAGATCTCTCAAACGTTTACTAAGATATGTAAAACATACAATTAATTTTGCATTGTTGTATACTAAAGATGATTGTAACATGCCTTTATTAGGGTATGCAGACGCTGATTGGGCTAGAGATTTAGACAGGAAATCGACATCAGGATATATTTTTAAAGTTTTTAATAATACTGTTGTATGGAAGTCTAGGAAACAAAGTACTGTTGCCTTAAGCACAACTGAAGCGGAGTTTGTATCATTATGTGAATGTATTATGGAAGCTTGTTGGATGTTAAAATTACTTGCAGATTTAAATATCAATGTTAAAAATGTAACTATTTATGAAGATAATCAAAGTACTATTAAAGCTATTAAAAATCCTGATCAGAAAAGGCTTAAACACATGGATGTTAAATATAATTTTATAAAACAGAAGGTTGAAGAAAATATTGTTACTGTAAAGTATATTAATACTAAAGAACAAATCGCTGATATTCTAACTAAACCTTTATCTAAGAATATTTTTAAAAATTTAGTTTCTAAATTAAGTTTGTGTTCCATAAATGTTTAAAGTTAAAACATATTGTATTAGAGTATGAGTATGTTAAAGTTTAAAGTAGTTATTTACTTTTGTGAATGTTGAGGAATTTAAGTTTAATAAGTTTAAAATATGTAAGTAAGTTGTTGTGTAGGTATATGTATAAGAAATGTTTGTGTTGAGGAAGAGTGTTGAGTTAGCAACACAAAGATTTCTTTTTTAGTCTGTGGATCAGCTTAATTTGTTATCTGTGGTTTTTTGCAATACCACTTCCTCTTCCTAAAAATATGGCGATCGGTGCTTGTTGTATAAGTTTTGTAAAATCTTTAAATATAATAAAGTGAATTAAAAGAAGAAATACTGCAGTTTAATTACAAGAATATCTCTTAGAAAAACATATATCGCAATATAAATGATCACAGGAGTTTCTAATTAACTCAGTTTTAGATTGAAAGCTAGATAATTCACGGTTTGTCCAATACAAATATTTTTATGAACATTATAAAACGGTATTTTTAGTATTGGTTTATTCATATGATAATGATTGGATCGTTTTTAAACGACATGTTATTCCGAGAACCTCCGATCGAAGGATTAATTTATGAAATGGTTTGAATTCTATAAAGATAATTTAGGACAATAGTGAATAGAGGTATCCCAAGTAAATTCATATTTCGGCCCCGGAAAAGTTCCTGTCTTAAATCTTAAAATCCGATCGTCGTTCATTGTGTTAGAACTAAATAAAAAGATAAATCAGATTTACATCAGTTTAGAATACCGTAGCTATAACCGGCATTATACAAGTTAGTTAGAAAATATATTACGTTAGGCACTGATGATGCCTTTAAATTATAATGTATGTTTTGTAAGTTACAGAAGTTAAACCATTCCTTAGTGAGAATTATATTGCTTCCGAGTATTAGGAGCTAAACAATTATATCTATAGTAGGAGGTACGTTTCTTAACAACGTTTCCCTGATAACCAGGGTAAGGTTTCGGTGTAGAATATTCACATAATAACAGGTTACTATTTGGCATAAAATAAATAATTTATGATAATATTATTAAGCGTTTAAAAACAGGAAACCAGGGCTGTGTAGACCAATAGGGCACGACAACAATCCCAGTAGCCTGGTCAGTAATGATTTTATTAAGCATTTTTTTAAATTATAGCAAACGGTGGAAAAGCGTAGAAGAAATATTCACTCCAGTATATAGTAAAAGCGTCAATGCAAAAAGCGAAGGTCTGGCTTCCACGGTACATATTTATCACACTTTGTATTAGAACGTCTGGCAAATAAGTCTATTTGAGGTGTACCAAAATTTTTGAGTATATGCGAAAAAGCAAAATCAAAAAAAGCATCCGATTTTATTCTACGTGATTCAAAATCTGTAATACGGTTTTCAGTAGATTTTATATACATATGAAGCGAAAATAAATAATTGCCTTTTTTCACAAAATTTCCAAATTTCTTTCGAAACATTATACAAATGTAGAAACTGGACACTACCCTTTCGATTAATGCACGCGACAGCATTTGTATTATCTATACGAAATAATATTTGACGGTTACAAATATCTTTTGCAAATATTTTGAACGCAAAGAAAGCTGCTAATAGTTCTAAAACAACGTTTTTCTTCACTCGTCCAGAAACTATTAGTTCTTACACCATTATATATAGCACCCCATCCAGTATTGGATGCATCAGAAAATATGACTAAATCATAATGACTTTTCCTAATATGACTTACAGAACGATCAATATTCTTATTCCACCATTCTAAGTCTTCACTTAATAAGTGATTTATTTAATTGTATTATAACATAGTCATAGTTATTATGTATTTTTGAATGTATATATTTCTGCCCTTCAAAGATTTTTGTGTGTAACCATCCATATTCTATACCAGGACAAACAGATATTAGTAAACCAATAAGTCTCTCGGACTACATTTATTTAAAGAATTAAATTTATGTAATAATTGTATTCTTACTTTCTCTATTTTAATTTTTTGGTTTCTATAATGAAACCTAAAAACTTACAGGAAGTATTAGATACTAAATTACTTTTATTGTGTTAACATAGTTAACTACTATGCTATGTTAATTTTATGTGTTAACTGTAAAGCCCAAATTACTTAGTAATAGGATAGCATTGTCTAAATTTAGTTTACATTCCTTATAGGTATTAGTTATTACCAATCAGTAATATTATGTCATCGTAGAAATTATCCTGTGCTCGCTATTTGGCTTAGGTATCAGAAAAATTGAAATAGAAAATCACCTTTTGACCTAACACAAGGCGAAATAGCACCCTTATTTAAGAGCTTCTTAATTTCAAAATGATTGAAATTATTTGTTGGATAACTTATTTGATTAGAAACACTTGTAAAAGGTATTTCATAACCCTCAATATATGATAATATTACAGGATCTTTTGTAGGCTTGCGCCAAACTGTAGAAAAATATCTTAGTCTACCAGAGAAAGTGGTTACCTGAGAGGTTAAGACTTCCTGGTTTTATAAGGGGCATTGCCCCGACTGACATTCTTCGAGTTGTGTCTGTGTGTAGACTCCTGATGTGGAGGCAACGTCGTGTGGCCCGCAGTTCGTTGTACTGTTGATGCTGGTCTCCGGTTCTTCACCTGAGATTTGGACTGCGGGCGCTTCCAGTTTAAATTACTCGTATAGGGCTGAGAATTAGTTTTTACTGTATCATGTATGGTATCTAGATTGGAAACCTTTTAAGTCTTGGCTCGATTTTAATTAGTTTTCAATTTTTCAGCCATATTTTCACCGAATAAGTATTTATCACGTTTCGCATCCTTCAATGTATCCTTAAGCTTATTATTCAATGCAGATAACATATATTTTCGTCTCAATTTCGTGTCAATGCAATGAATATCGCATAAAATCTTAGAGGCGTCACTTATATGCTTAATTACTACTAGCTATTTGACCGAGCTTTGCTCGGTATTCGATAAAACACGAATAAAATGATATTTTCTAAAAATGATTCCTAGCTAGATTGATGTATCGCCCCCGAAACCGTATATAGAATACTAAATTTCATGAAAATCATTGGAGCCGATTCCGAGATTCCAATAAGATACTTTGGTTCGTATCAGAAGTATTATAGAAGCCAGCATCTATATGGCGTTAGTCAACGCTGATAACGCAACACCTATTTGTGACGTTCGCCAAATTGTAAATCTTTTTTGTACAAAACATTTGATACTGCGGCTTTTACTTCCGCGCTTAAAATCGGTGCTGTAAATAACAAGCAATTTTCCTTTTTTAAACTATTTTGTATAATATTCTGAAATCTAGTTTATCTTTCGGAGGATCGCCTAACAAAGCCAAAATATTTTCATTGAGGCTTATTTCTGGTTCCGATACATTATTTTTGTCAGTTGGTACCAGAGCTGACTCCACATTCTGAGGAGTAGTTGGCACAATAGGATCCTCCGTTTCATTTGATTCGTTACCGAATATTTCACAGTCTGACCGAGATTCATTTTCCGGCATAAATTTAGGAAAAAATATTTTTTGTTACGAATAACATGACTGTGCAAATAAAATATCAGTTTTGGTTTATTTATTGAAGGTAATGGTCCCAAAAACCATACGCATCAATTTATTTACTGACGGTAATGGTCCCAAAAACCATTCGCATCAATTTATTTATTGAAGGTTATGGTCCTACAACCATTCGCATCGATTTATTTATTGAAGGTAATGGTCCCAAAAACCATTCGCATCAATTTATTTATTGAAGGTAATGGTCCCAAAAACCATTCGCATCGATTTATTTATTGAAGGTAATGGTCCTAAAAACCATTCTCATCAATTTATTTATTGAAGGTAATGACCCCAAAAAAACCATTCGCATCGATTTATTTATTGAAAACCATTCGCATCAAATATTCGTGAAGGCAACAGTCCCAATTATTAAATTAATAACGTACTGTTCGCATCACTTTTTACTGATGTATTTATTTCTCCTCCTCGTCCTCGTAGTCCTCGTAAAATTATATACTTTTCGAAAAAACAATAAAAAACCTGCAACAAAAAAGAAAGGACTTACCGAGACTTGTGCTTAAATTACCCGAGCAACGTCTTTTTAATACTTTTTTCTCCAATTTCCGAATTTTCTTAAGTAAATATGCTATGTGTATCACGACTCCTTTTCCTTTTTCCCATCTTCAAAGCTTTTTAAATTCACTCACCTCACTATTTCACTATTTTTTGTAATTTACGTGTTGCGGCCGCTGCACGAAAACAGATAATGACGTCCGAATGCCACTGAGAGAACCATCCCTACTCTCTCCACTTCCCTACTCTAACTCGGTGTAGAGAGGGAAATGTGTGAGTGTTATGAAACTAAACTGTAAATGACTTGTTTTTTGACTTATTTTGAGTTGCAGATTTGAAATATGATTTAAACTCTTCGTGTTAAGGCCGGTAAATGAAGACAGTACTACAAGTTAAATATTAATCACGAGAATTGAGCAGCGAAGCATAATAGCTACGAAACACTACATTCAAATTGAGAAAATAAAGTCATTGACAATAACTGTCACTTCTATAATATTTACACAAAATTCTTGCATGTATTCGGGTCTCTTTTTTCATAAAGTATTCGGGTCACATTAATATGTAAAGGTCTACCAGAATCTGATGGCAATTTTTGACAGCAGATTTTCAAAAAATATCCTTGATCATTGGATAAATTTTTATATTTTCATGTTTCAAAATAAGCCGCTAAATGAATAAAAAAGGATGAAAATATTTTATTCCTATTACCCCGGTATTGCTAGTCAATTTATTTTCTCACTTTTTGCCGTCAGATTCTGGTAGACCTATAGAATCGGATTTTTTTTTGACACAGCTTTACTCTTCCTTAGTTTTTATTATTCGTAGATTACAATAATATTCGGTCGATCACCAATTCCTGGAAATCTTTTGTTATCGCGGCCCATATTATGGGCCTTACGGGGCTTGAGGGATTATTTTATATTTATCTTGTTAGTAAAACCTCATATTCGCAATCATTCGAATTTCGAAATTGTGATTCTCAGTAAATTAAAAAGAAAAATCCTAAAAATATACCTACTACCCAAAACAAGCTAACTTTTTCAACATCGCAAGACGACGATTTGACTAACGATCCCAATCGACCTACTCTTTCAATTATTCTGTGACCGCGTTTTACTAACAGCTGTGGATTCAATTCTGTTCCAATAACCGCCGACATCAGAGTTTATGTCGACGCTAATACTGCGGTCTCATCGAAAACTATCCAATTATTGTCATGTAACAAACATACCAATATTATTTTTATTGTGTTTTTTGACAATACGGATTACAACACGGTCATATTAACTTGACGCACCGCTGCCGCTGGAATGCATTCATGCGAGCTCCGTAATGACGTCATCAAACCGCGCGCCTATTTAATTTGACCGTGTTATATATTTCTGTGTTATTAAGGTGACACCGCAGTAGTGCGGTATCACTACTGCGGTATCATGACATGACGCGACACTTCAAGTTCCATATAATTGATGTTTGTGAAACTCCCTACTGTAGATCTAAAAAGGTTACAAAGTGCAATTCCTCTCAAATCAATTCAGAAAATGAATTGCACACAAAGTGACCATATTTTGGCGTTTTAAAAAAATGAATCATATGATGATCATTGATCATAATAATTATTATGGTTCTCCAAAGTGGCCATTTTAGATCCGCTGACGTTAGTATCTGTATGGTTGCCTCTCAATTAAGTATGCAATTAAAATCACTTTATAGAGCCGTTGAAGCATGTGTACGCACATATATCTGCATAGAAATTACAAAATAATTGCCAGCGTAATAATTAATAACAATTATTAATTATTGTTATCAATATCATCTATTTCCTGTTTAACTTTGGAAATGATTATTATATATTATATTCAACAACGTTATATTGTAATTTGTATATTATGTCCTTTTATGTTAATAAAATGAATTAATGCTCTAGGCATTTCGGTGCAAGTTCGCAGACGCGTAGTTGTAATCCCTAGCTTACTCCGGGCAGAGCGAGCCCAGTTGTTCAAATTCCGTTTCGTTGCTGTCCTGTTCAGTAACATTAGGAGGGATTTATCATAATATATCATAACAAATCTAAATAGCGAGGCCACAGTATTTCAGTGCGTTGCGTCATCGGAACCGGGAAAACGCAATGTACGCTACAGGCTACAGCTATGCCATAATTACAGCAACGTTACGCAAAAATAAAATACAAAAGCTACTTCATCTCCTGTCCATCATTCTGTGAAAATTTCGTGACCAACGACGTAACGCTTCAATCCGCCATAAAATAAAATATGTATGTTGAGACGTTGATGCTTTGCATTGTCCTTGCGGTAGTGCAACGCGATGGAATAGTTTGGCCCCACTTCAAATTAGAGGTATAAGGGCCGCGACAGACTGGTATGGCAGCGGCGCGGCGAGCACTTTCAGTGTCATATTAGGATTTTAAACTTTATCTTTATTATACTTATACATAATATAGTATCGCTTGAGAAATCGCGGCATTCGCGGCCTCGACGGCCACACGCGGCCTCTAGACTTTTCAAGCGATACTATGTATTACAATAATGAAGACAAAGTTTAAAAATTAACAACTACGTCGCAACGCCAGTGAGATGATCCGACGTCGGAGCGTTGCCGCAACGCAAGCAATATTGTGGCTTCGGTCTAAGCGTTTAAACCCTAAATATAATCTGGGGCCATTCGTCAAGGAATTTCATGTATTGGGACTTGTCCCATATATTGCCCACCTGGCTGACTTAGATGAATACAGCTCACCCTATTGACCTTACATTCGAAGTCATTTTACCGCTGACAGCACCCTTATCTCAATCACTTAAGGATCTCTTTCCTGGGCACTTTAGGTAGGACAAGTTTGAATGGGCCATACCTTTACACCGAAGGCTATTTATTTTGTAATACTTGTACATAAATCCGGAGATATTCGGCCGTTTCAGGCCGTATCTGCATAAATGATGGGCCAATCCGGCCCCCGATACATGTTTTATATCACGGCTTGGCCTTTCAACTACATTATTTACAACTTATTCTGTAAGCCGTTTCAATGTGTCGGTGTTTTTTTAATAAAACTGTAGACCTTAGCTGATCCGGTAAACGTTTTCTATAATATTATATTATTTTCTTGTATAATGAAAAGATAATTAATATAACTGATAGATATCGTAATCTGAAAATCTACTCCGTAGTAATAGGTATAATATACTACGGGGTAGATTTTCAGATTATGAGATTGGCACTCAAAATTTTATACTAATCGATCTAGTCGTTTTGGAGAAGATCGGAAACTAACACGGGACACTATAATTTAATACATAATATTATGAAAGGGGTATGAAGATTTTTGTATGGAGCCTGGCCGACCAACATGTCCGCCATTTTGATTTTTTTTTAAATCACGTTCACGAATAATTCTTTGAAAAATGGATATCTAACATCAATACAAACAAAAAATAATCTTGGACAAAACCGCGTAAAGTGTCACATTTCGAAGATATGAGCTGCCAAAGTTTTACCATTGGAAATAAATATTTAAGATATTGCAACTCTAAGGCACGGTTATTCCAAGTGATTTCTCGTCTATGAAACAGTAGCCACTCTGTAACACGCCGTCGCGAGTTTCTCATTAGGTATGTAGTTGATAAAAATTATTGTTTGAGCTAGATTGCACTTTGTCATCACGCGACGGCGTGTTACAGATTGGCTACTATTTCATAAAAGATAAACCACTTGGTTTAACCATGCCTTAGAGTTGCAATATCTAAAATATTTATTTCCAATGGTACAACTTTGGCAGCTCATATCTTCGAAATGTGACACTTTACGCGGTTTTGTCCAAGTTTTTTTTTTGTTTGTATTGATGTTAGCTATCCATTTTTCAAAGAATTATTCGTGAACGCGATTTAAAAAAAATCAAAATGGCGGACAAGGTCGGCCAAAATCTTCGTACCCCTTTATCATATTTACTAAACTCCGCCCAAAACTTAATTCCGATAGAAAATCGCGCATTACCAGCACAATTTGCATATCTGTAAAAACTGTAGAATTTCCTTTCCCGGAAATCAAATAGTTTATATTACTTATCTCTTTACAAAAATATGAAGATGTTTCTACAGAAAACTTACATTTTATTCTTAGCATATAAGTACGGTCTACCTAAAACATATTTTAACTAAAGCCACCATTTGCGTAATGTGGTAATTTTTATACGGTTTTGTACAAAGCCTGGAAGACGTCATATTATCTCGGGAGGAAATTTTACACTATTTTTAGTATTTTTCGTATAATATTAAGCTAATTACCTTACACGTGGAACTTCCTATATTTATGCTTCCTATATCGATATAACTTGGTGTATTGTAAAAAGTTTTGGGGCAAGTACTTTTGAGTGTGCCCTTAAAAGTTTCGGCAAATCAAATGAACCCAAACTTTATATATTTGGGTTGATGTTGGGCCTACTTTCTTAAACAGCAACGATTTTGATGAAAACAAAACCTACGCAATATCAAACTTTCCTATAAAATATATTCTTTTTTTATATAAAATAAGGGGACAAACGAGCAAACGGGTCACCTGATAGAAAGCAACTACCGTCGCCCATGGACACCCGCAACATCAGAAGAGCTGCAGATGTGTTGCTGCCGTGGCCTTTGTAAAAATGTAAAAGTTTTCATAGATCTCTGTAAGAACTTTCCACGATGCCAGACCGACGAGGTGTGAAGCTTAAATACAATCTATATCCATACTTATAATATTAATCCTTAGATTGCGGATTCTTGGAAATCTATTGTTCTCGCGGCCGTATGGGAGTTGAAGCGATAATAATAATTATAAAAGCAGATGTGTAGGTCTGTCTGTCGGTTACCTCTTCACGACCAAATCACCAAACCGATTTTGCTGAGATTTGTTATTTGGCATGGAGATAGTTTGAGTCCTGGGAAAGGACATAGGATAAAAAATCCCAGAAAAAAGAAAGGCTCCTGCGCAAGTTTTGGCGCAACTCCGTTGCGATGTGCGTCGAGTCTCATTTATCGCGAGAGAACCGTTCATTTTCCGCAACAAAAACTATATTTTGTCCTTTCCTGCCTCTCAATTACATCTTAATCGGTTTACCCATAGTAGGTACTTATAAGCGCGTGAAAGTAACAAGCAGACGGACTTACTTTCGGCTTTCGGCTTTATTAGTAGATAAGGATATTATTATTAATCCTTCAAGCCCCATAAAAACACCGGTGATCGCGTCAACAATAGAATAACAATAGATTTCCAAGAATCCGCGATCGCAGGATTATATTGCTATTCGAAGAGTGGATGATAATATTAGTTTTGTATATGAACATACCTCAACTGTGTTCGCGGCCTTATCCCGTAATAATAATAATTAATACAAGCATGATGTGAATTAATATTCAAATGCGAAGGTGGGATTACGGTGTAAAATTTCAATGGTAATCCAGGTGACGTCACAGATAATAATTAATGTGATTGGATTACCGTAAGTTACCGTGGAAGAATTAACGAGAATTGTACTCGAAATACGTTATCTAAATATATATAACTCAAAGATGACTGACTGACTGACTGACACAGTGATCAACGCACAGCCCAAACCACTGGACGGATCGGGCTGAAATTTGGCATGCAGGTAGATGTTATTATGAAGGCTTCCGCTAAGAAAGGATTTTAATAAGTTATAAATTCCACACTTAAGGCGATAAAATATTGTATATTTTAATAATAAGTACTTCATGACGCGAGCAAAGCCGCGGGCGAAAGCTAATCAATGATACAATGCGACACCAGTATTTTTCACTTACCAGGTATCATAAGAGTAGCTATTCTCAAAGTGTGCTGCACGGAGCCCTGGGGCTCCGCAAAGGCCTTATAAAGGATCCTTTTACAAGGCTTTTGCGCATTTGGCCGATGTTTTAAACCAAAAAGTTAAAGACCTTCTTAAATAGGATCCAATTAAGAACCCGGGTTACCCTCGAAATTCTCATACATACGTAATACCAAAATCATTTTGTCATACGAAAATATTTAACATCTTTGAGTTATTTTTCAGCTTAAAATAGTAATTACCTAGGTTCCTGAACAAAAATTAACTTCAAAATATTTAAACACTAAAAATAGAGTAAAACACTAAAATATATATATAAATAAATAGTAAATTTACTACAAAATATTTAAATACTAAAAAATATTTTTTAGAGTTGAAATATTTTGTAGTAAATTTAATATTTATGTATATATATTTTTAGTGTTTTACTCTATTTTTTAGTGTTTAAATTTTTAGTAGTAAATTTAGTAAAAAAAATTAATACACAAAAAATTTTTTTTTAGTGTTTCAAGGATTAACGGTGTTTAAACTAACACCTGTATATACCAAACAGTTGAATGTAGATTTTGATTACCTACCTAATAATGTGCATTACAAATTGGAATTAAGTGTCCACAAACGTGTGGTTTAGTGTACGAGCATAATAATGTAATAAACAGTATTCCATTCTCACTCCGCGATCTATAACTAAACAACGACAATGTGGTTAACCTGTGGATTAGCCGCTAAGCCTAAATATAGGCTAACATGGTGAAGGCTAATTTTAGTATTCAGTTTAGAGTAATTTTGATCTTACTATGATTGTTTTATGTTTCAATATCGAATAGGGATCAGAAAAACTCTATTGCTTCGCATAGAATGGCATAGATAATAAATAATAATAGATATAATAGGTAAAAGCAGAGGGCGTGACATGGCACACACAGTAATTAAAATCTGACCAAAATCCAACATGTTGCAACGTCATAATATCAGAATGTCGATAGAAACGTTTTATTGTGTAAACAAAACGTGTACTTTAACTACATAAACTTGTACTAAACTGTTACAATCGACTAATCACTAAGCTAAGTTTGCACCTCGCGTCGATTACGTACGTAACACTGACGGTTAAGTACGGTCTGCAAAAAAAGATTCGCTTTGACTTTAAAAAAGTAAACATTTAAGTTTTGTAGATTTTACTTTGCATTTGTTGTTTGGATTGGGAAGGTGAGCGGGGAAGCGGGCGGGGTGCCGCATTCCAGCGAGGTGCAAACTTAGCTTGGTCGAGTTGTATTTACTGTAAACAAAACTTTTCATTTACTGTATTTAATATGGTGGTGCTGCCTCTAGCGTTGAAACATTTCAGTAGCAGAACATACATTCCTATTGACATCAAAATAATAATTATTAATTCCCTGTACCGTTATTCGAAGCTTATTTATTGAGATAGGCACTACGTTTCCCGCCATTATATCCATACTATTGACTTCCGGTTACTCCCACTTTCGTCCCACCATGGTGAAGAGGTAGGGAGAGTTTATAAAAGCGAGCTAACTCGTCTGCCAGTTCATTGGCGTCTTGTTTCCCGCCCGATACGGTAGTGTTTTTGTACACAGGTATAAGTGCAATTTATTTCAAGGAATTACACAGGTATAATTGATTTTATTTCAAGGATAAATATTAAATTTAATATATTTTAATTATATGTGAAATAAAAATGAAAAAGTAAGTACTATTTTTTATATAAGTACTAATTTAATAATTTATTTTGTTAATATAATGACAATTGGTTTTTAATTATATTTTTTAATTAATTATTACTGTCGATGAAAGAAGTATAAAATATTTGCATCATATTTTTCTTTAACGGTTTTTCCGTTCAAATAAAATTTTGGTTATTACTTATTACTTACAAGTTTATAAACAATTTTAGTATATAATTATACATAATAATTTTAATATAATGAAATTATTAATTTAATGACTAGCTTTTCAGTATTTTATTTTTAGGATGAATGAAAATGCTAGTAAAATATGTGAAAATGACGAACCTGCACCGCGATGTGTTGTTTATGACGATTCGAATAATTTCTAAATTCTAGCTCCGATAGTGATAGCTCTTCAGACTCGGCTAAGCACCGTAGCAAAAAAAGGAGGGGCAAACGCAGGTGTCACTTAAACCGTAATTATATAAACGGATGTAAAAAGAAATTAGTGACTTAACAAAATTTTTAGCTAACCAATAATAATTGCAGCCGCATCAGAATAATACTCAGTATTTAATTATTTAAATACTGAGTATTATTCTGATGCGGCAGATTGACTGTTTTGACGATTCAGTTTCTGAATTGATTTTAGAGGAATTGCAAAATGCGACCATTTTAGCTCCGCTGAAGTTTTTTCTGAAGGTGAGTATCAGAGAATCTCCTCAGATATGTTGCAGATTATGTATGTGGTCACCTACGAGAGGCTATAACAAAACAAGTTCGCGATCCGACGATAAATACGTCAGTGTTTTTGGCCTCTCAGGAATTATCGCGTGGGTCACCTTGCAGGCAGAGGGTAAAAAGCCCAGCGTCTCCTTCCAGGAGCACGCATTTCATAAAAAACCCTTACAGGGTTGTTGTGGTTGTTACCCAAACGGTCTGCCCCCGCAAGCTAGCAGTCATCACAGCTCTCATTCAGTCCTATCGAGTAATCGTGGGTCATTTCGTGGACGTGGCACATCACGTAACCACTTTAAACGGGCAAACAGAGGATCTGGACATAAACGTGTCGCCTCGCCTTCCCGCAACACCGGTGATGTTAAGCGACGTCGTTTTTGACACGAAATATCAGGCCGGCCGTCTCGCTTAATATGTGGATCAATGGAGGCAGTTGGGAGCACCAGAAACAATACTGAAAATGATTTCCAGGTATCGTATACCATTTCGCAAGAAGCGCCCCTTATTCATGTGGGGATGCAAAATTTTTATTAGTACGCAAAACGGACGGTACTGGCGGTACTGCACAGCCTGTCTTCAACTTAAGGGTTCTGAATCACTACATCAAAACAACTTCTGAACATGTTTTGGGTTTCATATTTTCTATAGCCGGGAGACTGGCTCTGCAAAGTGGATCTGTCGCAGGCATACTTTCACATTTGAGTCTCATAGATTCTAACGCCTGATATATCAAAAGCAACTTTGGGAAACGACGGTGTCTATCATTGACTGAGTTCTGCTCCAAGAACTTTTGCGACAATAACCAACTGGATGGCTCAAGTTCTTCGCAAAAAACAGGTATTCGTAACATGGTTTATCAGGGCGAGCAAAGCGAGCCTTAGTATATCCCACAACCTCTACATTTTGTGGTACACTTTACGGAAAGACTATCACGCCTGTTGATTTGTGCTTTAACATAGTAATATGTCAGTCAAGTTGTGACGACGCGAGCTCTCGCAAAGCTCGGCTTTTAGCTAGTTTAGATTATTTTTAATAGCCTACCAATCGGTAAATGAGTTCAGGGGACATAATAATATGTTCATGTTGCCGTACAAACCTTGGAATTTTTAGGATAGATTATTTAAATGCATTATTGATTTAAGAGCCCGAATTATTGATTTAAGGAAAAAGCGATCCTTGTTCCATTTGAGTCAATAGTTTATTAAGGAGTCGAGTGGAATCCTACTACTAATATAAAGCGAGTTTCTATAGAGAAATTACAAATTCTAAAAACCAAAAAATTTGTAATATTTATAATAAGCAACGTGTATCCCTTAAAGAGATACAGAGCTTAGTTGGTTTATTAAACTTTGCTAGTTTTACTGTACCCACAGGTCGGCTCAATTTCCGCGCGCTTTTGATGCTGCTCAACAGAATTTTAATATCGGACACCAGATGACATACGATTCCGGTAGACGCCAGAAACATTTTGGATTGATGGCTCGAGAATTGCCGTAAGCCTTCGGCTATTTATGTCTTCAGCATTGCATTATCTTTCAACTGAAACTGATGCTTCTGATATCGCATGGGGCGCTCGTCTTAATATTTAAGTCTGACCTGTTTTTGGTCGCAAGACGAAATCATGCTCCGTTGTAATCAGAAAGAAATATTAGCTATATTAAAAGTTTTTCAGTCATAATAAAATAATGACTAATAGTACAGTAATTTTAGTACAATGCGACAATAAAACTAATCGCATACCTTCGTCACGAAGGCGGCACCAAATCTCAAACTTTCTTACAAAATTTTCGAAATTTTAGAAGTTTTTCACATTCCAGGGATGTACAACAGCCACGCCGACCATTTGTCAAGGCTTCGTCGGAACCCAGAGGGCATCTGACGTCTGAATGGACTAACAATTTTTTTCCGCAGATAGGGCATTCCAGTAATCGACTTCTTTGCTTCCAGTCGGGTGCATGTGGTAACGAACTACATTTCTCTCGATTTAATCGACCCTGGGGCGCTCTTTCTATACTCCTTTTTACTGCAGTGGATTTTCCAGTTAGCTTGGATATTTCCGCCAGGCGCCACCGTGTCTAATACCCAAAATTTTGAATAATCTCAATCACGCATAGGGATTATACTTGCTGGTAGTTCCCCGCTGTAGCAAAGTCTACTGGCGAGCAGATCTGTAAGCCCGAGGGATTACCGCCCCATATACAGTTCCTCATCATCGTGTCGATGGGTCTGCCACCACCCGGGGTCCACAAGATGACACTGGAAGTTTGGAAATCCGAAATGTGGGGGTGGAGTCAACGCATAAGAACCTGGAGCGAACGGTAAGTAGATCTGCTACGTAAGTCATGGCGTAATTTTACACAAAAAAGCTCATAATGTTGCTTGGAAATGATGGCTACACTGGTTAAGTATTCATGTTATCCACAGGGTGAATATGTAGCCAGGTTTTTTATCAGACCTTATCAGAACTTATCTTATAACACTATTATTTTACACAAGTCTTTTGTTTATAACCGAACTCTTTATAACCGAATTGAGCTGGAGTAAATAGTTCTAATATTACAGCTGAGCAAATGTTACAATCCATAGCTTTACAAAAACCTACAAGCTCAAAACCACCAATATGGAATATAGATACTTTGGCATCACATCTAAATAATTACACTCTAGAACTTGACAACCCTTTTCAAAGACATACAGCTGTTTTACTGCTCTTATATGTTCTGGTAGATGAATTCATGATCTAACCCTGCTAAAGATTGATAATGACCATTGTACACAAAATACTAATTAAATAATATTTTGGCCATTCTTTGGTTCAAAAACGGACTTTTCTGATTACAGGCAATCTGGTTGGAGTTTGACTGATTGATCCAATACTGTTTATTGGGTCATAAGAACTATTGAGGTACTCGAGTCTAGGCGGAATACAATTAATTTACATAATTTATTATTACTTGCAGAGGTCAGATTAAACCTGCCTCAAGGGTGGATGATCATATCCCTTTTCAAAGATGTGGGTATAACTGCCACGCCGGGAAGTATTCGATCAGCAGTTGCATTGAAAAATTGGGTGAACAATTTTCCAATAGAAAAAGAATATTTAGGGGAAATTGGCGATCCCATAGTATAATATTTGATTTATATTATAATTTTAGTTACTATTTGATTTATATTATAATTTTGTATTTTGTATCTTTCACATTGGCGTCTAAAATACATTCTATAAACTTTCGATCCCACCAGGCGATAACAAACAATTCTCAATAAATAAGCTTCGAATAACGGTACAGGGAATTAAGAGCCCGGGTTACCCTCGAAATTCTCATACATGCGTAATACCAAAATCATTTTGTCATACGAAAATATTTAACATGTTTGAGTTATTTTTCCGCTTATAATAGTAATTACCTAGGTTCCTGAACAAAAATTAACTTCAAAATATTTAAACACTAAAAAAATTTTTTTGTGTATAATATTTTTTTTACTGAATTTACTACTAAATATTTAAACACTAAAAAATAGAGTAAAACACTAAAAATACATATAAATAAATAGTAAATTTACTACAAAATATTTAAATACTAAAAAATATTTTTAGAGTTGAAATATTTTGTAGTAAATTTAATATTTATGCATATATTTTTTAGTGTTTTATTCTATTTTTTAGTGTTTAAATATATAGTAGTAAATTTAGTAAAAAAAAATTATACACAAAAAAATTTTTTTTAGTGTTTAAATATTTTGAAGTTAATTTTTGTTCAGGAACCTAGGTAATTACTATTTTAAGCTGAAAAATAACTCAAACATGTTAAATATTTTCGTATGACAAAATGATTTTGGTATTACGTATGTATGAGAATTTCGAGGGTAGCCCGGCCCCTTAATAGTGGCGTTTTACCTACCAATAAAACGCATATTAATTTACTTACCTTATTCGAAGCTTATAGTTTACATTCTGCCTGGTGAGTTAAGACGCAATAAACTGGCAGACGAGTTAGCTCGCTTTTATAAACTCTCCCTACCTCTTCACCATGGTGGGACGAAAGTGGGAGTAACCGGAAGTCAATAGTATGGATATAATGGCGGGAAACGTAGTGCCTATCTCAATAAATAAGCTTCGAATAAGGTAAGTAAATTAATATGCGTTTTATTGGTAGGTAAAACGCCACTATTATGTTATAATCACTCACGCTCAATTACGGATTTTGTCTGCAAGCACTTTTATTCCCGACGTTTCGGCTGCTTCCCTGCGGCCGTGGTCGCGCGTGTACTGAGGTGTCAGGTGACAGACGTCAAACTTGATGAAGTTGTTCAACTACCCGCAGATTCATCAATTATTATTATTTGTGTTCCGATCTCCGCATAGGTACTCATAGTGTCCTGACTCCTGATTGTCTTAAATTTTTGGGATCCATACTAATATTACAAATGCGAAAGTGTAACCTCTTCAAGTCTTCACGCCCAAACCGCTGAACCGAATTTGCTGAAATTTGGTATGGATACCTATAATTTAAGTCTCGAATGACATAGGATACTTTTTATCCCGGAAAATGTACGATTCCTGCGCGATAAACGGATTTTGGCACAACACAGTTGGGGCGTCATCCACTACATCTTCTTAAATATAAAATTCTCGTGTCACAATGTTAGTCCACGAACTCCTCCGAAACGGCTTTACTGATGTTTACCAAATTTTATATGCACATTCAGTAGGTCTGAGAATCGGCTACTCGGTACTTTATATATTGATAAGTGCATTTGATGAATAAATAATAGTAAAATATTACAACCTGAGATTGACGGCGACCATTGTTTGTGCGACGGGATAGCGATCGACGTTGCCATGGTGACATACTTATTTAGTCACTTCAATAAAATAATATGGCAAATATAATATCCTATTAACTCCCAAGCGGCCACGCAAGCGTAACAATAGATAAGCTTTGTGTCTGGTTTTTCCACGATCGAGGTATATGGCAAAGCAACGTTTGCCGGGACAGCTAGTAATAATATAATATTTGCAGTCGGGGTTATGGTCAACGTTTGATTATGTCACGGTCTTTACTATTACCATGTCGTAAAACAATGAACCATAACCTACACACCGACCCCATTACTCCTCCTATTAGAGGGTCCTCTAATTGGGTTCCGTATGAGGAAAGCTAATTAGATATGGTGCCCCGTACCCTCCCCTAGATTTAATAATAACTCTCGACGTGCCGAAATTGCTGCGGTAATTCTCGCTACCGATGTCTATGGGCAAGTAGATAGTATTCTATAGTATACAGGGTGTAACAAAAGTGATAATACTTTAGGGCAGGAGTTCCCAATCTTTTTCAGCCTGCGGCGCACTTATAAGTCAATATTACAAAAATATACATAAATAAGCACCTTTAATAAATATAGTTAGGTTAAGCAAGTAAATAATAATAAACAAATATTTAATCATCTGCCTGCTTTGTATAATAATTCATATTATAATTTTATTTTATAATATTTGTGGTTATGGATAATGATGGAGGATCGACTCACGGCGGCGCCCCTCTTGCCTTTCCACGGCGCACCAGGGCGCCGCGGCGCACAGTTTGGGAACCCCTGCTTTAGGGTGTGTATGGGTCCCCTATATAGAGTTCACTGTAAAAGTAGTAGTATAGTAATAATATTATTACGCATCACTGCTGCTGCTGTGTATCGCTACGTCGTGCCTCGTCTCGTTTCAGATTGATGATGGTAGCTATTTTAGTTCCGCAAGTGACGGCGCTGTAAAATTTTCCATACTAAAAATTTGCGTAGTCGATATCGAGTATCGACAAATACGATAGCTTTAAACTCATGGTAGAGCTACTGATCTGTAGACCGATATTACTTAGAATCTGGATAAATTGTCTGTTACATAATGATAAAAGATTTTTATCTTAATCCAAACCATACAGGCTGTGGCTTTCTAAAGAACAATCTTCATCACTGTATGATCTCGTCTGTACTTTACTTCTTCACTTTCAGATCAATTAAAACTTGTGAGTTTTAACTGAACAATTTAAGATGAACTGCGAAAGAACAATAGAACTCGCAGACGTAGCGAATGCGTCGAGACTCGACTTGAGGACTTCGCGAAATTCTAACTACCGAGATTCGCGTCTTTAATGAAGCTGCTCATTGTTATAGCTCTAGTTATTAAGTAGATATTATCTATATCTATATCTATACATATTATAAAACAAAGTCGCTCTTTTTTCCCTCATGTCCCTTTGTTCCCTTTAATCTTTAAAATACGCAACGGATTTTGATGATTCTTTCAGTGTTAGATAGCCCATTTATCGAGGAAGGCTATAGGCTATATTTTATCACGCTGAGACTAATAGGAGCGAAGAAATAGGGGAAAATGTGGAAAAAACGGGGAAAATTATTTGAAAGGGCTAACTTGAACGCGCTAATCTCAGGAACTACTGGTCCGATTTGAAAAATTATTTCAGTGTTAGCCCATTTATTGAGGAAGGTTATATGCTATATTTCATCACTAAGACTAATAGGAGAATGTGGAAAAAACGGGGGAAATTATTTGAAAGGGCTTATCTCGCAAACTACTGGAGCAATTTTTTATTTGGCACAGATAAGAAGTAGACCACGTAAAGGATCGATTTTAATCATTTTTTCAGTGGCTATATATTTTTTACCCGTGCGACGCCGGGGCGGGTCGCTAGTTCTTAAATATATGAAAGAAATAATAATTATAAACTTAACAATACACCTACTTGTTAAAAAATATTACTACAATTGCAACAACGTAATGTTAAAACATATATATTTTTTTTAAATTACTATTATTATTCAAGTTGGAATAGCCATGATTAGTATCATGATTGCAAGTCTGTTTAAAACATGTCCAACCGACATTGAATGAAATAGACATTCATTATCGCATATTTTGCCCCTCTTCACGTTTATTTGAACTTACTATTTTTTCCATCATGATCCAACGTTAAGAGGCCGCATTAGAAATAAGACGAACACGAGTCACGACATACGTCTTGTTCTTAAACTTTTGCATGCTCTTAAGGCGCTATATTGAAAGTAATTTTACCGCAAGGGCAATTTTATACTTAATTTGTATGACTATAAAGTCGTGAATACGCTGCGGCCAGAAGCTATCGGCTCGCTCGGAAAACATGCGAAAAACGTAATTTTAATTATTTAAAAAATAGCTAGGAGTTGCAACAACTAGAGTTGCAAAGGTGTCTATCAATTAGACTAATTTCCTACAATACATCTATTTTCGTGTAAAAATAATCTTCAAATTTCGTATTTTTAAAAGGTCATTTCGATCGAGAAATGTATCGAGGCAAAATACATTAATCGTGTTTCTGGCTCTTCTCAAATCTAGATCAGGCTATGAAGATATGTATATCTCATTACCAGATTTGTAACATTTCTGAGGGTCCTATAGTATTACGTCAAAAAGGACAGTTTTTTCAATATAGCGCCTTAAGAGCCCGGGTTACCCTCGAAATTCTCATACATACGTAATACCAAAATCATTTTGTCATACGAAAATATTTAACATGTTTGAGTTATTTTTCAGCATAAAATAGTAATTACCTAGGTTCCTGAACAAAAATTAACTTCAAAATATTTAAACACTAAAATAATGTTTTTTGTGTAAAACTTTTTTTACTAAATTTACTACTAAATATTTAAACACTAAAAAATAGAGTAAAACACTAAAAAATATATAAAAAAATAGTAAATTTACTACAAAATATTTCAACTCTAAAAAATATTTTTTAGTATTAAAATATTTTGTAGTAAATTTACTAATTATTTAAAAAATTTTTAGTGTTTTACTCTATTTTTTAGTGTTTAAATATTTAGTAGTAAATTTAGTAAAAAAAAATTATATACAAAAAATTTTTTTTAGTGTTTAAATATTTTGAAGTTAATTTTTGTTCAGGAACCTAGGTAATTACTATTTTATGCTGAAAAATAACTCAAACATGTTAAATATTTTCGTATGACAAAATGATTTTGGTATTACGTATGTATGAGAATTTCGAGGGTTACCCGGGCTCTTAAGCGCATAAAACACCGGGAATTTAGACTAAAGTGAGTCAAAAATATAATTATATTACATCCCAACTAATAAACAAAGTATATTAGTTGAAATTAGAATTACAAAGTTTTAGTCTAGACACACTTTGTACTATCAGAGAAGTTAATACATAGTCATAATATTATGGCGGACCTAGGTAATTAGGTCGTGTTATGTCAAGTCCAGCCTACAAATCAGGGCTCATATTGAACTAGATGATACCCGCAACTCCGTTGCGCCAAAACTCGTTTATCGCGCGGGGACCGTACATTTTTTTGGGACAAAAAGTATCCTATGTCCTTTCCCGAGACTCAAAGTAGCTTCATTCCAAATTTCAACAAAATCGGTTTAGCGGTTTGGGCGTGAAGAGGTAACAGACAGACAGACAGACACACTTTCGCATTTATAATATTAGTATGAATTGAGGTCCATCAACTAACTATGAATCAATTTCTTCGACGGTACTTAATTAATAATTAGTCAGATTAGTATGTATAATATAACTACAATAATATTGTAAAGTGTGCCACTTTAGTGTCTTTCGGCCTTTTGCCTATTCACGCTTTAGGTCTTTTACCTACTTAATTCTTATACTATCTACTAATCAGAGGCGGCGTAAGGCGTGGGCGGTGTGGGCGACCGCCCACGGCCTCGCGCGCGGTCCAAATGGCCTCGTGCCCCTTGGACAGCGCGTTTTTTTAAGGTTCCGTACCCAAAGGGTAAAAACAGGATCCTATTACTGAGACTTCGATGTCTGTCCGTCTGTCCATCCGTCCGTCCGTCTGTGTGTCTCCAGGCTGTATCTCAAGAACCGCCATATCTAGACTTCTGAAATTTTTACAGATTGTGTAGATATTCTGTTGCCGTTGCCGCTATAACAACAAATACTAAAAACAAGATAAAATTAATTTTTAGGGAGGCTCCCATACAAAAAAAACACTATTTTTGGTCTATTTTTGCTCTATTTTGTTGCGGAACCCTTCGTGCGCGAGTGCGACTCGCACTTGAGCGATTTTTTTAGGATTTTAAACGAGTATCAAAAATATTTTCGTCTTCTTGCATCATCCATCTGGGGGCCTCGCAAAATATATTTTGCCCCCATAAATGGTCTTGCGCCGCTACTGCTACTAATGATTATATTATTCCACGGTTTATTCGAAATAAACCTTCAGCCTTCAATAAAAGAATCGAATATTGATTCTGCACGTCTTCTAAGTAATCACGTATACGTATGGAAATGTCCATTAGACCGGCACAATACAGCCGCCCGACTCCCGAGGCTACGGAACATGCAATAAAATATACAATATACTTCACGCCTTTCTCCCTTTGTGTGTTTATATTACCTTTTCTTTTGTGTTTGAACGAATACGGTAAAACGATTGATGTTATATTCAAAAAGCTGTTATTTATTAAAAATATAAAGAATAAAGATGTTAATGTATTCTTTGTATACAGTATATATGCCGTTAAAGAATCAATGTTGTACTGAGTGGTAAGGCTGAATTTACATGTATACTAGCTGTCCCGGCAAACGTTTCTTTGCCATATTATATTAAGTATATCGCCCGTTTTATTTTATTGAATTAGTGACTAAAATATAAGTATGTCACCATGGCAACGTCCATCGCTATCCCGTGACCCGCGTTGCATAAACAATGGTCGCTCTTTATAGACAAATAATTAGCAATAAATTAAAATTGCGACTATAATTTGAGATTTCAACTATCCTATCTCTCAAGTTGGATCGAACTGCACATGGTGTGCGAATTTTATTATAATCGGTTAAGTGGTTTAGGAGTCCATTGAGGACAAACATTGTGACACGAGATTTATATATATTAAGATTATGTGTCAGCTCGAACGACTTTGGCCGCTACACCGCGTGATAACAAGCAAATGTATGTAACCATTGAGATGTATGTAACGATTTATATTTCAATAGCGGCGCGGCGTGGTCACGCTAACGATATCAAAATACTCGATATCAAAAAAGTCACGCCATCACGCTGTCATTTACATTATTTTTTTTTAATTTAAAGTAGATTCTTTTTGCTGTGTACCAATGAACGGTAGAAGGTATAACATATTTCGTAGCGGCGAAGCACCAGATTTTCGAAGTGAAAAATTCGGTAGCGTTTTGCGTCAAGACTCCTACACCTAATCGAAAATTCGTAAGACGGAGATAGGGCAGACAGCCAGCGTGTCATAGGGATATCTAGAAGTAATATCATCTTATCTAAAGCGGGAAAAAAGAAATTCATGCCGTAACGGTATTCCAATTTGCCGGCACTCCCAGAGTGCAAACTGTTTTATTTATTTTTTTGACACACCAACAAGGAAATACATATAATATACATCATATTTTTTAGGATTTAAATTCAGTTTTTGTGTAAACTAGGGTTGCCAACGTCAAATTTAAAAAACCAGGATTTGAAGTTGGAAAAACCAGGACAATTCAGTTTAAAAACAGGACGCCTGAGATTGTCGCAGGAATTATGCCAAAAAAATAATAAAGTAAATATTTTGACAATAGAATATCGATAGAAAAGCGTTGAAATTTGAAACTTATATATTTTTTTATTTGAGATCGAATTTCGACCATTGGGCGATCTCTAGTAAGTAGAAAATTATAAATTAACACATTTACAGTGTTTACAAGTCTCTTCTTACTTTCATCAAGTGGCATGTTGCGTCTTTGTTTTGAAACAGCATACATGACAGGGCGGCAAGGCAACGCAATTACTTGCGAGCCATGAGGCCGCTCGTAGCGTAAAAATTTGAGAAGAGCCTCGCTAATTTTAATATTTTTATACCCAGGACAACCCAGGACGCTGCTTAAAAACTATTCAGGACGTCCCAGGACACTACGAAAACTAGGACATGTCCTGGGAAAACAGGACGGTTGGCAACCACTTTAAACTGACTGCAAAAATTAATGTCACCAGTCACAAGTGCAGCTGCTCTCATTGTCAACTGTTGAGCGATTTATGATGATGCCTTTCAGCGTTCAATCGTTGTAATTTATGTTCAAATCCAATAAAAAACTGAGTACAGTTGCAGTATTGAAAATACAGATCTAATAACTAAAAGCTTTGAAAATAAATCAGTAAAATCGTTTTGGTATTGTTGATTTGTTACATAGAAAGTATACAAGTACATATCTATGACACAACATATATAACTAACTACTAAGGTGGGATTTCACCAAATACACATAAAACTTAGCTTTATAAAACTTAGTTTCCATTGAACTCGTTCATTTTGCGACGTAAATCTCGTTTTGTTTCGATTGGATTTCACTGCCTTCTTTTGATCGCGATTATTAAATCTAAGTTTACGTGACGTCACGCAATTATTTTACATGTTTTCAGTATTTTAAAGCCTTTTCACGTTAATTTAACTTCAAAATAGAAAGAAACAATACTTAAACTTACAAACGCATGTGTCAAAACTGTCATATTTACATTTCTTTTGTCTATGTATTTCGTTCCGCCATGATAGGGCTTGAACGGGTTTTATGACATTGAACTTCGGACTTTGGGCGTTCAGAAGATAAAACTCGGATTTGCTGTGAACGCGTTCCGTTTACGCTGGTGAAATGCATTTCTATGTTATAATCGCGTTTAAACGTTTTGAGCCGGTTCAGAGTGCTTTGAACGCGTTCCATTTCTTTGGTGAAATCGCCCCTAAGTGATTATTCTTTAAGGTGGTGTATTATTTATCAATTATTAAGTATTAGTTTTTTACATCATATGTACATAGATAGGTACTTAATAAAAGATAAATTAAAATATATATAAGTTATGAAATTAAATATGCTTCTGACATATTTAATTTAATAACTTATATATTTTTGCTTTTTTGCTTTTTCGATTTTTGCTTTTTTTGCTTATTTTCATGATTGAGTCACTAGACTTACAATAATTGTGCATGTTACTTAGATATTAATGCTTAATTTTTCACTTGTCTGTTACTTATATTATGTGAAAACTTTTTAATTGGCTTTATGTTACTATAATTTGTATCCTTACTGAAATCATTGGCAAGCTGTAAGTTTTCTGAATAAAATAAAATAAAATAAAATAAAAAAATAAAATAAAACCTCAAACTAGTTACTAGGTGAACCCCAAACCACATTCCAGCAGTAAGCGAGCTCATGTTGATGAATTATTATTGCTAAGAAGACTGTCGATCATATTGTCAGCTTTTGAGCAGTTTTATCCAAATCGTTCTACGCGTTTGCAAGCCACGGACAAACACACCCTGTGTTTTCGTTGGGTGTTAAAAATTTACCGCATTGTCTCGTTTTGTCTGTTTTAGTGTGAGTGAACCTTAATTGGACGTTGTTAATCATCGGGGTATCATCCCACAAAAATACGTATTGAGTTATGAATGCAGTCTTGTTCTATATGATGAACACTTTGATTATATACTACACTGTATATAATCAAAGTGTAGTATATAATCAAAGGATGAACATAAGTTCTGTATTCATAACTCAATACGTAATTTTTTGTGGGATGATACACAAAAATTCTTAACAGTGTCTAATTACTAGGTATGCAAACAAATTCAACAATATTATCTATTTAACAAGAATATTGGTGTTTCGTACTACATCTCAATCTGCCCGCAACCAACTAAAAGCATGACAAACCGCTTTGTAAGACTAACCAACAATGCACAATGCTCGCTTATGGAATTTAGACTTTAATACCTACATAAAAGGGTGCAATGTAGACCACCAAACAGATCTTAATTTAGACAAGTCTGGAGTATATTAAACACTACATTAAATATCTATAAATTCATAGAAGCATCAACCATAATTTTATATTATTGTTTGTGATGATCTAGGGTAGTTATGAATTGTTGACTAACAAACGAATTCCAGTAAGTACTTACGTTATTCAGTTCTTTTTTGAAGTGAAGACTTCTTTAGCGGCGTTGATCACTTTTGTGGGATAGGTAAAAACTGTGAAACTCGCGTCAGATTCTCGTGCTGATCGAAAAACCTTGGAAAAACCGTAATACGGTTGGAGAGTAGTGTTTTGTGTCGAACTCGAACTCGAACTCGAACTCGAAAGCTCGAACTTGAACTCGAATTGATTGTAAGGGTTACGATTAATTAAAAAAATCGATTTTTTAAAAATCGATTTTCATAAAAAATGGCTTAAAATTTAATCGATTGTAAGGGTTTCGATTAATTAAAATTTTTTAATAATCGATTTTCATAAAAAATGGGTTAATAAATGCACAACGTTTATAATCAAGTTTTCACTTCTGCCGGCACTCCCGGAGTGCAACCCGTCTTTTTTTTATCTAAAAGTGCCACTATCAAAGAAAAAGGTTTTGGTAATATTCGTGAAAATCATTTCGGAACTAAGGTGCGTCAAGCGGTTTTGCATATTGATAATAATATTCAATTTTATTGGTTAAATTAAACTTTAAAGTAAATGGTGAGTTCGTACCTACCTACTACATAAGCCATTATGTTTATATTGTTAGAAACAACTTAATACCCACTTTTAATGGATGTAAAGATATTTTATTATGTCCGCGCGGAAGCATAAATATTTTTCATATTTTTTAAAATTCCATACAAAGTTGCGCTGACAAGAAAATGCTCTCAATTTTAATGTTCGAAGTTTTTATGTGCAACTAGAAACGATTTTTCTAGATCAGTGGCCACGGAGGTAGATCTAAGATAAATCACTTGAAATACGTTTAGACTTAAGTAAAAAATCTTAAGACTTAATACTTAAGTCTTAAGATTTTTTCTTGAGAAAGTCTCTTGATACTCGTTTCTGTAAATGCTTGTTTAATTTTTATATTGGGCTTATTAAGTGTAGTTTTATTAATTATTTATTAAAGCAGGAGCGCAGGTTGGACAGGGAAATTTGCAATTTCATTTATTTATTATTTACCAGGAAATAATAACTTAGTAGTAATAAGTATTTTATAAAAGTATACATTTTTTTTATCTTCAGCCCTCCGTAGCCTGGCATAATCTTTATAAAGGATGATTTTATTCTTTAGTAATAATTTGGCCAAACTAAAAACATTGAGAGGCTCAGGTGCTACGATCACTATTCACTGCGCATCATTATTCCCAAACTATTTTAAACTTTAACTTGAATTAATATTAGCAGCAAATACATTACAGTTCCTACAGATTTTGTTATTTAAATACTATTTTTAGAATAACTAGATATTGTATTTCAGAGCTAAGTTCTAATAATAGAATCCCATCAAGCTGAGAGGATTATCTTGTCTCGTCACTTAGAAGCCTGCGCTGTCACTCGGTAATTGTTCTAATACAATACTATTCATAACTAATGTAGACTGCATAATGAATATACTGATAGCTGTTGTATTAAGGATCCATTTACATATTATTATGTGACAGCTTAATCATATTTCGTAAGGGTAAGGGTTGGACCTCATCTGGCCGCACGGAATCGCCTTTTTCCGTCGCCCTTTCTCTTTCTGTCGCTTAAAACTGCCATTTGCTAGACTGAGACAGAAAGCATAATACGATAGCACGCGGCGGAATCATCGAGGCTATCGCATTATGCTTTCTGTCTCGGTTTAGCAAATGGCAGTTTTAAGCGACAGAAAGAGAAATAGCGACGGAAAAAGGCGATTCCGTGCTGCCAGATGAGGTCCAATTATATTAAGTGCTTAAATTTGATGTGTACCAATAGCTGCTTTAGTCATTGAGTAACACATTGGTTATTGTTAATACAGCGTGTAGCACAAGCTAGTATTTAACATAATAATTAGTATTGTATTATCACATTTCGTATAAAGCGTCTCCCAGACAGACGCAGCCTGCGGTGGCGGTGGCGGTCAGTCGGATGGCTTGGTCGCGTAGCCGCGTGTGTCTGTGTCGTTCCTAGAACTGTGTCGGTGGTGGTGACGGTCAGTTGGATGACTTGAGAGTTCTAGGAACGACACAAACACACGCGGCCACGCGGCCAAGCCATTCAACTGACCGCCACCGCCACCGCAGGCCGTGTCTGTCTGGGAGACGCTTTATACGAAATGTGATAATACAATACTAATTATTATGTTAAATACTAGCTTGTGCTACACGCTGTATTAACAATAACCAATGTGTTACTCAATGACTAAAACAGCTATTGGTAGATATCAAATTTAACCTTTAAGTACACGCGTTGTTTTGGGTAACGTTCCGTCACGCGTGGGGTCTAGAGGTACCCCAATATAAATATACGTATAAATTCAGAATGGTTTAATATTTTTTAAAACCCGTTTTATATTATAAGAATAGATGTTATTTTATTTATGAAAAGCATTTATTAATAATAAACTAACCATAATTTAGACAGTAAAGAACATTTTTATGAACTAACCAATCTCGTGCATAGAATTTGTAGGGCACATGTTTAATGTACTAAAATTCAACAAAAATTTCTACTTCTGACTAACTCATTGTTTTTTTCTCATAAAATAAGACTTTGAAATAAATAATCAAAATAAAAATTAACACTAAAATTTACAGAAAAATAATTGACAATCCTTGAAAAGTACGACCTTAAACTAAAATTATTCCTTGAGTAAGCTAGCTAAGTAATAAATAATTTTAAGCTTAAAACAAACCTAAGCGTCAGTGACAGGGGACGCTGTACGCGATACGGAAGCGTCTGCAACGCGAAACTGGCCGTGCACACCTGCGCGACTACGGTGCGAAACGTCAAACGTTAATATCACGACACAATCTATAAAAACGTATACAAATCAAAAAATCATAAACTAAAGAGTTGTAGAAAATAATATTAAAAAGGTTTTAAAAAAGAAGTCTAGTTATGTACACTTCAAAACACGCATCTGACAACTTGACGCGCACGTTTCGCTTGCCGACGCGAACATTTCGCGTCGCAGTCGTGCAGGTGTGCACGACGCCATAAGATTACATGGGCAGCGTCCGCCGCGCGGTAGACGCTACCGCTTCGCAGTCGCTTTGGTCGCGTAGGTTTGTGCAATCCTTTACTGAATGAGACTTGCAAATAGTTTTATAATAAGGCTTACGGGCAATAATAATTAGTTCTGGGACAATAATAGCATCTTCGCCTCATTTTTGGTGCACTAGGTCTAGCTACCTCTAACTCTTTCAAAATGTTTCCAAAAACTTTCAGAGACATTAAATTGCATAATATGATTTGAGCAATTTGATTTTCTGTTAGTCGGCAACAAATTTTCCATTTATACATAGACAATTAAAAAAAAAACACATAACCAATGTGAAAAAGTACATACGTTAAATCACGGGTGGGGTCTGCAGGTATCCCCACATAAGCAAAAATGTAACTTCTCTTATCAGAGGAGCGACGGACTTTTACTCACTGAAAAGCCTCGCGTTGCATTGAGATTAGCCGAAAACATGCGATCGTAACTTGCCAATTTAAAAAAATATCGTCAAAAAACAGCGCGTGGGGTCTGCGTAGACCCCGCCCGTGACGTTAAAGGTTAAGCACAATCTGTTCAATGTGTTTGCTTGAGAAGCTACATCTACCTTTAAAACATAAGAATTTTATATAATGTTTAAAGACAAGGATGTATATTGTATACTTTTCTGATAGGTAAGCTTTTTCACATTACCCCCGTACGTCGGATAAACCTGTTTCATATATGTACAGAAAACTTAGGACAGCTACAAAGCCAATACTAGCAGATTTTATTGAATATGTCCCCAAGATGTATTCAATAAAATTTCCGTGCACACTTCTAGCATAATAAAAATTTACACATTGTGGAAATTGAGGGAAAATTTTACAAGTTCTCGAAGATACGTATCAGGAATATCATAAGGCTACGTGAGGAATTTCCTGCGCGGGCTTTGTAAAGTTCCAGCCTCAAATACCATAGACTAGAGAAGTTGTAGACGTGACAAAAATGTTTTTTTTTTATTTATTAAAAAGGGGGCAAACGAGCAAACGGGTCACCTGATGGTAAGCAACTACCGTCGCCCATGGACACTCGCAACATCAGAAGGGCTGCAGGTGCGTTGCCGGCCTTTACAGTGCGCGGCAGAAAGTTACGCGAAAAACGCACTGTGGAAGACTGCCACTCATCAAGGTGATGAGGATGGTATGTTTTTCGCGTGGGACGATGGCGAAAAGTAGCAGGTGGTATGACTCCGAACAACTTCTCAGAGGACTCCCCGTGATACAACCGATAGAGGATGCAGAGTGAAGCTACATCTCGGCATAATTCCAAGGGGTCCAAGCTGTTTGAAACACTATGGCAGTCAACAATTCGCTTCCACCTGGTGGTGGAAGCGAATTGTTGACTGCCAACTTGGCCTTACCCTCTAGATGATATCGGAACTGGACTTCGCTCGATATGTTGACGCCAAGTATCTCAATGCTAGGGGAGATGGTTAAAGATGTGCCCTCGAAACGATGATATACGACCATTGGTGACTTTTTAGTGGTGAACGCGCAGACTTGTGTCTTGGTGGGGTTGAATTGGACCAAGTTACGTCTACCCCATACAGAGACTTTCTCCAATGAATTCTCCACCTTAGACACAAGTTCGTTTCGACTCTCATTGACATTTTGCCGAGAAATATTGGGGGAGCCGGTATATACAGCATCACCTGTACTGTCATCCGCATAGCAATGAATGCCGCTGGTCTGCAACATATTGTCATATAGATATGCAGTAAGAATAGAGTAGGCGATAGCACACAGCCCTGAGGGACACTAGCATCAACAGACTGAGTTTCCGAGCATTCGCCGTCAACTACGACCTTCATGCTTCTGTCTGCTAAGAAACCAGTGACCCACTTACATAATTTCTCGGGCAGCCCGTATGACGGAAGCTTTGATAGCAGCGCTTTATGCCAAACCCGATCAAAGGCCTTCGCAATGTCCAAACTAACAGCCAATGCCTCTCCCTTCGACTCAATTGCCTGAGCTCAACGATGAGTCAGGTACGCCAAGAGATCACCAGCCGAGCGAAGCAGGTACGGATGAACTCAAAGTCATGTTCTAAAGATTGCTTAACTTTGATTTAGTGAAAAGCTTGACAGGTTTTTTACATCATAAGTTAAAAATGTCAATTAAATTGATGTTAGGTACCTCATCATCAAACCTATATAAACGCAGCTCACAGCTGTAGATAAATAAAGCTATTGTTATAATAGGTCTAGACTCAAGATGCACTGGGTGAAGCCAAACGAGCATAATTTTGTGAGTCGTGAGTCGCAGAATTTCGGTTGGCGGAAATTCTGCTGCATTCAGTTTCATAGAATTAATATTGATTGTACTTCATTAACACGAGCGTTATTTTGTGAGTTGTGATTTGTATGAAAAATAATTTATGCGACCGAAATTTTGCGATTCACGACTCACAAAATTACGCTCATTTGGCTTCACCCTAAGGTAGAATTTATAGTGTTGTATATTTTTAGAGGCAATTTTTTTAATAACGGGGCGTTTTTGAACAGAAATGTAAAATATGCTAATGCAAAAATCATTCAAAAATAATTAGTCCCATTTTATTTCCTTTATGGAACATCCTTACATTTCTTCACCCATAGCTTTGTCTAACAGGCATGAAGCCCGCTGGCGTTGGACTTTTCACTTGAATTGGCTGAGATTTTCATACAGTGAAAAATTGGCTACACAGTTTTCCATCAGAAACAGTTGGAAAGTTGGAATGAGTTTGAGTTTTTAAGAATTGATATCTAGACACAAGCAATTCCGTTTGTAATAAGAAGACTCTACTTTCTAGACTTAATTTAAAAAAAAGTTAAATTTACTTGAAAACAGGAGGTCAAAAGTGTCAGTATCTTCAAATCATGAGTAAAATGCAGATTTTGGTGATATTATAATTGATTTAATAATAATACTGCCTTTTATTTTGTGGATTGAAACGAGAAACATTTTTTAATTCAAAATAATGAATTGTGATTTAAAGTTTTTAGAACCCTACTTCGTTTTAAAGCAGTGCGTAATTTCAGTTATATGGATAGAAAATATTATATTTTTTCTCGTCATTTAGATACCCCTAAAACATGCGTAATTTTTCCAGAATTTATTTATTCTACTAATGAACCAAATCATCGCCCCTGAAAAAAAACAAAAGTTTCATATTCTGTGGAACAATGGCGAATTTGAAAATGGCGGCAAATGGTCGTTAATCATAAGAGAATGTAACAAATTGACGGGCACCCCCGCGCTCGCGGCTCTCCACAATTAATGAACTCATTCCCGAAACACGTAATTAGTGAATTGATGGCCCCATTTTTACGCCATTGTGATCGCGAATTGTAATTCACAATGGTTCAAAATAGGGCCTTTTTATACGTATTTTTGGTCAGTACTCAAGATGCATCTCGGTCTCAAGACGCCGTTCGGCTCTATGATTAGTCCCACGTGCGGCGCTCGCGCCCGGAGACCAATCATTAACCGAAGCGAATCACTTTTAAACTCCACTTTGCGTGCAATTCATATAGTGATTCGCTTACATCAATGATTGTTCTCTCGCGCGGCGCTCGCGCGCGGAGACCAATCATTAATCGAAGCGAATCACTATATGAATTGCACGCAAAGTGGAGTTTAAAAATTAATCATATTATTATGATTCAATATATATAATTCTCCAAAGCGACCATTTTAGCCCCGCTGACTATTTATACCGGCCATAATAGTGACAGGCAAATCTGCATACGAGAAAATGTTACGTAATCAATGTTTCCTTTAAATGTCCACATTAAGGCTGCTTGTCGGCTTTTCCGGGACAGACACCATTTTGATTTTATAATCTATATATTACAAAATTTTTAAAAATATTGTCTCGCTAAATCTAAAGAATGGCTGAAACTGATTTGGCTAATTTTAGTCTTGAAATATTCCAGGGAATGTTTTTTATACAGTGGGAAAAAGTATCTAGTTAAGTGATACAAAGTACCCAGGTTATCTAGTATATTTTAATTAGGTATTGATATTGATTTAATTATTTTATAGACTTAATAAAGGTGTAAAGTTTTTTCGGTAGTTCATTACGAAAAGCCCATTGTACGAGTAAGGAATACACATATTCTAGTTTAATTAAAATGGTTCTAACTCTTCTATTTATGAATACAGGCGTATTTATATTTCCGTCTTCAAGTATGCTCTCTAAAATGAAATACAAATTCTAAGTTTAATTAAGACCAAGCTACCTTGAATGGTATTTTTGTTGGAGTGTATTGCGATGCAATTCTAGTCTTTATTGCAATGCAATAAGCAGCAAATTGTGATTCGTGGGAAAAGCGTCTGGACAGGGCTTTTGCACAGTCGAACAATTCGGACGGTACCGATACCGCAGAGCTACGTAACTGGGTAAATAAACGTTATTTAGACGAAGCTATTTTCTTTAGTATTATCATCAACAGAAGCTAATTCTCGTATGTAACTAACAACAACATTTAGGGCTTGTTTCACCACTTTCTGATAAGTCCCGGATAGGCTATCCACAAGTTATCTGACAGATATGTACTTTATCTTTCAAATAAGTTGTGGATAGTCTATCCGTCACTTAACAGGCCCTTAGAGACAATTAATTATTACTTTAATTTTATGTAGAGTTGTAATTGACTAAAGTTAAATAATCTCTAAATTTCTCTGGCTGCGGCCGTTAAACCTATGGTTTACTTTCATTTAACTATGAAAATTCAGCACCGGTTCAGTAATGACAAATGACCAATAATTAGTCCAATAATTACGATTGTAATTTTTCGAAAACACTATTTTGTAGCTAAAATTTTAGAAACTGTTTAATAATACACTGTTGTTTAGCTGAATCGACTTATAAATTATTATTAAATACATACTTATTCCTAATTAGAAATATAAATGACTCATTTGCGTGGTATTTGTATACCCTAACAATAGAACGATTTCCTAAAATAAAGCCTCGTTTAGAAGTCAGTTCAAATTCAAAACAAGCACTAATTTCTACCCAATTAACTAATAATAGATACGTGATACCCTAAAATGAATTAATTGAATTATTAATTAGACATTAACCCTTTGTCCTGTCCGTGACACACGGGACAGTAATTGGTGGTCGGTGTGACGTGACCCCCTGTGGGGGTCGACCCCCGGGGGGTCAGAGCTAGACCGAACTACGATGACTAATTTGAGAGCTAATTCGAGTGAAATATTAATGACTACTGAATTTGCATGATCCCTTTGACAATGAATTAGTCCTATAATGGGTATCGTGTTACGTGTGAACAAGTGAAGCTACCAAAGCTTAAGGCCAACCCACACGTACCTACCACAACCAAACGACAACTAAAACCACACCACGTGGTCGGGTGTATAATATTTCGTATTGTAAATGAACTGGTCTATTCACACGTACCACATAATTATTTTTGCAGTCATTGTCGACCGCTTGTGTGATACCGACCACATCGCAACCACAACATTAGTGAACTAGTGGCCGACCACATCGCAACCACAACGTTGCGTCGATGCAATGACAGTCCGTTTCATTGACTTTCGTACGCAACCACATCGCAACTATTGGCGACAACCCAACCGCGTCGACATTTTGTCGGAACCACAACGCAACTATAATTATTATTTTTAACAAAAAATTAAAACCGACTTCCAAGGTAAAAACAATAATAACATTAATATGAACTAAAAAGTATTTAAAAAAGACTGGTTGCACTCCGGGAGTGCCGGCAGAAGTGAAAACTTGATTATTAACGTTGTGCATTTTTTTAACCCATTTTTGATGAAAATCGATTTTTAAAAATTTCGATTTTGTTTCGATCAAGTTTCGATCAATGTTTCGATCAAGGTTTCGATCAAGTTTCGATCAAGTTTCGATCAAGTTTCGATCAAGTTTTGAACAAGTTTCGATCAAGTTTCGATCAAGTTTCGATCAAGGTTTCGATCAAGTTTCGATCAAGTTTCGATCAAGGTTTCGATCAAGGTTTCGATCAAGTTTCGATCAAAGTTTCGATCAAGGTTTCGATCAAGTTTCGATCAAGGTTTCGATCAAGGTTTCGATCAAGTTTCGATCAAGTTTCGATCAAGTTTCGATCAAGTTTCGATCAAGGTTTCGATCAAGGTTTCGATCAAGTTTCGATCAAGTTTCGATCAGGTTTCGATCAAGGTTTCGATCAAGGTTTCGATCAAGTTTCGATCAAGTTTCGATCAGGTTTCGATCAAGTTTCGATCAAGTTTCGATCAAGTTTCGATCAAGTTTCGATCAAGGTTTCGATCAAGGTTTCGATCAAATTTCGATCAAGTTTCGATCAAGTTTCGATCAAGTTTCGATCAAGTTTCGATCAAGTTTCGATCAAGTTTCGATCAAGGTTTCGATCAAGGTTTCGATCAAGTTTCGATCAAGTTTCGATCAGGTTTCGATCAAGGTTTCGATCAAGTTTCGATCAAGTTTCGATCAAGGTTTCGATCAAGTTTCGATCAAGTTTCGATCAAGTTTCGATCAAGTTTCGATCAAGTTTCGATCAAGTTTCGATCAAGTTTCAATCAAGTTTCGATCAGGTTTCGATCAAGGTTTCGATCAAGTTTCAATCAAGTTTCGATCAAGGTTTCTATCAAGTTTCGATCAAGTTTCGATCAAGTTTCGATCGAGTTTCGATCGAGTTTCGATCATGGTTTCGATCAAGTTTCGATCAAGTTTCGATCAAGTTTCGATCAAGTTTCGATCAGGTTTCGATCAAGTTTCGATCAAGTTTCGATCAAGTTTCGATCGAGTTTCGATCAAGGTTTCGATCAAGTTTCGATTAAGTTTCGATCAAGTTTCGATCAAGTTTCGATCAAGTTTCGATCAAGTTTCGATCAAGTTTCAAATTGAGTTCGAGTTCGACACAAAACACTACTCTCCAACCGTCTTACTCGTTTTGTATGGTTTTTCGATCAACACGAAAATCTATCGCGAGTTTCACAGTTTTTACCCATCCCACAAGTGCTCAACGCCGCTAAAGAAATTTTCATTTCAATAATTTTTCCTATCTAATAGTGCCTTTTTCCGAATTCGGCTAAACCTCATCTATTTCTGTACTCAATCTTCATTATTTTGAAGTCGGTACCAGATAGCTAAATTTTCAGTTCTCTGACAGAATATTTAAAACTTTTGGAACTAGCACCGACTTCAAAATTATGAAGATTGAGTGCAGAAATAGTTGAGGTTTTGCCGAATTTGGAAATGGGCACTATTAGATAGGAAAAATGATTTAATACTTTTTAGTTCATATTAATGTTATTATTGTTTTTACCTTGGAAGTCGCTTTTAATTTTTTGTTAAAAATAATAATTTCCCTATTTTTAGTCACACTAACTAAACCATCGCGTACTTATATTTTACGTATCTTATTACAATTTGTTAAGAGTCACAACTCACACTCACAAAATAATTTATATTATCAGTGAAGTAAACATATTATTGTACTAGATAATTTAACAATTTTAATGCTTCAAGCCCCAATCGTTCACCGGTGATTGCGATAACAATAGAAAGGCTATTGTGTCTCGTTTTTCCACGATCGAAGGACCTATCAGATAAAAATTAGTATAAATTCGCATAGGATGTAGCGTAGCTACTCATAATATTTAATATTATCTTAAATTGACAGCTGGTCTTGTAATCAAGAAGTCAAATCGATACTTAGTGCGCCATCTATCGATAATAAGTGTAACTAATTAAAAAGACACTTAATGGCTTTGTTTTGTTTTTTATTTAAATTTAATAAAGTATTATACTATTTGTATAATATTATTTGTTTATTTAAATTTTATAAAGTAGTTAGTAAAGTATTTGATCTGTATATAAAGTAGTTTGTAAAGTATTCGATCTGTACGCGCCGCGCGGCGGCGACGCCGTCACCTCTTCTGCGGCGCCGACCGCCGCGCCGTGTATAAGCAAACAGGTGTTGTTATACAGTACATAATTATTATTATTATTGTATCCATACCTATGCCTTGTACTATTATCTATTCTGTGCCATGACATTCTGTGACATTGGTGACCTTAACACGACGTGGCAATGACGATGATGATGATGATGATGATGAATATGAATTGCATAGTAGCATATGATTTGTGGTACGTGTGGGTTGGCTCTTATTCTTTGACTTTAGTTTTGCTGACAAATAAATAAATAATAATTTATAAGTAGGTACTGCCAAATCAGCCCTTCAACATTCTCTCCCCATCAAATTTAAGCATATAGAAAAAATAATATCCAAAGGTAAGGCAACAATTTATGCAAAAATTATACTTGATGTAAAAATGCAATTTAATTTTTTAAAGAATTCTAAAATTAATTTATATCAAAATCCTGGATACCTGGTGGGTATTTGTATACCAAATATGTGTAGCGCGGTTTACCATGTCATTTTTATTATAAAATACAAAATATACATTATACTTACATGAAAGAAATTAATTGAAAAAAATAAAAATGTGAGTTTTAGTGTTACATGTAGTTTAAACATTTAATTAAAAAATACAATACTTTTAATTCATCAAAGAATTCCAAATTCAAATATCAAAATCCTGGAACCCGAGTGGATGGTGTGTTCGTCATATAAATGTTTTTTTTTTTTGTGTTTAAATACACAACAATTCAATTTATAAAATAAATCCAAATTCAAATATCAAAATCCTGGAACCCGAGTGGATGGTGTGTTTTGGTGTATCGGGGCGGCGGCTGCGCGCGCGGCATGATGGACAGGCGCCGGACGGACTTGCGTGGACCGGACTCGTCCGGACGACTGCCAGGGAGGACGGAGAAACGCCTGAAATGTGGAAGTATTTTAATCGATTTTGAAAAAGAGGAGATAAACCCAGTTCTTAGCAAGCGGCTTTTCTTCCAATATCAATTTATTAGTCACAGCTTTATAATCATTCGGTGAAACTGAAGGGAACCAATAACGTACGATTATTTAAGGTAGATATAATATTAAATTACGGTCATACCAAAATACCAATTATAACACGAGCTTTTGCCTGCGGCTTCTCTCGCGTTTTGAAGTAGATATATATACAAACTTTCATTCCCTATCTTAACACCTTGGGGGTAGAATTGATCAAAATCCTTTCTTAGCGGATGCCTACGTCATAACATCTACCTGCACGCCAAATTTCAGCCCGATCCGTCGAGTGGTTTGGGCTGTGCGTTGATAGATCACCATGTCAGTCAGTCACCTTTGAGTTTTATATATTTAGATAGATACATGGGTTAAAAATAATGATATTTAATAAACCAAGCTATGAGCCACAATTAAGTATATAAGATACCTCTCGGTGGGTATAACGGACATCCTTCGGAACAGATGCTCTGCCTCCTTCTTCATGTCCTCATCCTGCATGAGGCTGACCATGGCCTTCTCGCGCTTGGCCAAAATGGCGTCCGACATCTCTACCTCTCCTTCCATCGCAATGTTCACACACTGAAATATAATGATACTCATAGCCACAGTAGAGAACTATATTCAAAGCTGCGGACTGGACACAACATTTCATATCCGCACTAATACATAGATACATAATATACTTAATAATAATATATAAGAAACTGTTTCTGTCTGTCTTAGGGTTAACGAAATACCTATATATAGACAGAGGGCGTCTATCTATAGGTATTTTACTAACCTTTTACGCAAGCCACTAGGACTAGGTACATAAACTAATTTTGATGATCCTCATCAAAATTAGTTTATGTTTGTAGTACTTATTAGTGATTTTATCCCGAAAAAAATAGAACTTTTCTTGCAAGACTAACTCGAATTTCAGCGCAACGAAATTTCGGGCAGTATATCTATCCATACTTACTAATATTATAAATGCGAAAGTGTGTCTGTCTGTCTGTCTGTTACCTCTTCACGCTCAAACCGCTGAACCGATTTTGCTGAAATTTGGCACGTACATACTTTGAGTCCCGAGAAAGGACATAGGATAGTTTTTATTCCGGAATAACTGTATTTTAAAAAGATAAAACCGACTTCAAAATTGTACGTAATTGAGAATTAAAATTCCCTGTCTCAAAAACTACTGAACCGATTTTGATGAAACTTGCAGCATTCCCTAAGTTGAACAATACCTAGTATGTACAATAAAAAAATCATTTAGATCGGACTTGCAGCTCCGGAGATATGCGTGCACAAACATAAAAACATACATACATACATACACTTTTGAAATTTGGCACATTTGTTTAGAAGCTGTTAAAGATTAACATATACAAAAACTGGGCAGTTCTGGAAATATTACATACATACGCGTCGAATTGATAACCTCCTTTTTTTGAAGTCGGTTAAAAATGTACGGTTCCCGCGCGATAAACGAATTTAGGCGCAACGGAGTTTTCTAGTTTTTAAATATTTTACAAAATTTTATGGCACCTCCCACGGTTCTAACAATAGCATGGACTATAACTAATATGGTAAATTGGACATAACATTACTCCTAACCGGTAATGGTGGAAACACGAACTAAATATTTTGAAAAACTTAACATAATATTTTTCAGCAAAGTAATTCATTAGATAATGCATCAACATAATTAAAAAACTTTCCACCTAAAAGTTAATGTTAGTTGTTTTAACCATAACTATATAACTTTTTGTTTTTAACTCTAAAGAGAGTCGTAATTAGGGATGGGTAAGGCAGTAAAAACTGAGTCAGAGTAAAAGCTCAGACTCAGTAAATACTGAGTATTTACTCATTGGACACAGTAAAAACGTTTTATTCATATTTTAGGTACTAATTACATTAAACATTACAGAATAATAAAAAATACTTAATTATAACAGATTCATAATTTTAAGTAAAATTAAGACAATGTAGTTTTTTTTTTTTCATGAAATTCGGTGAAAACTTACCTTTTTTGTACCAAATACGCTGTTATTTATTTGATAAGAAATATATTTTATTTTTTCACCTTATTTCGAAATTATATCGAAAAAATACCCTAATTTTCAATCGAAAATTCACCCGTCAAAATATCAGCCGTTTTAAAAAAAATTGGTATGCTTTCTATTCGCTGAAATCTCTACTTTCCAATGGTGAATATAATATATATATATATATATATAATACTGTAGTAGTTTTTTCAGAAAATGCAAAAAATCGAAAAAATGGAGGAGGTGCTATGTTCGTTTTTTACGTTCAACGATTACTCCGCCGTTTGTGAACCGATTTTCAAAACTCAAATTTGAAAATTCTTTATTAATTTCATTTAAAAATGTGATTGCTGCAATTTGTTGTAATTAAAAAGTTGATTAATTATTTAATAATTAATTATAATTACATTTCTGTCATATAAAATCTCATTTTAAATAATTTATAAATATAAATGAAAATCTATACTTATAAAATAATATTATATCCTGACTGACTGACTGATTCATCATCGCTGAACAAAAACTGTTAAAGTTACAGCCACGAAATTTGGTGAGCAGGGTTGTTGTATTAAGTAAACACCCACTAAAGAAGGAAATTTCGTTTTTTTACCCTGAAGGGGGTTGAAAGTTTGAATGAAAGTCAGTCATTTCTCAAGTTAGAGATGAAAGTTTATTTTTGGGCTAGTGATTAAAAATAAATGGATACGTATTTAAGCGTTTCTGGAAATTCTACTCCCAAGAGGGTGAAATAGGGGTTGATAGTTTAAATGAAAGTCCGTTATTTCTTAAGTTAGAAACATGAAATTTTATTTTTGACTACTGATTAAAAATAATTAGATACGCATTTAAGTGCTTTTGGAAGTTCTACACCCAAAGGGCTGAAATTGGGGTGTAAAGTTTCAATTAAAGTCATATTTATATAAAATGAGATTTTCTATGACAGAAATGTAATTATAATTAAATAAATCAACTTTTCAATTACAACCAACTGCAGTTATCACATTTTTAAATAAAATTAATAAAGAATTTTCAAATTTGAGTTTTGAAAATCGGTTCACAAACGGCGGAGTAATCGTTGAACGTAAAAAACGAACATAGCACCTCCTCCATTTTGAAAGTCGGTTAAAATTGTAGCCTATGTGTTATTCTGATGTATAAGCTATATTAATGTAAAGTTTCATTAAAATCCGTTCACTAGTTTTTGCGTGAAAGAGTAACAAACATCCATACATCCAAACTTTCGCCTTTATAATATTAGTAGGATAAGTATACAGCTACCTATGACATTTTTTTATAACACCGACACTGTAAAAATCGTCTACCTAAATACCAAAATTAGGTAGTCTATCATCAAAATTCGGTATTCTATAGCTGAGGTACTAAATTTTTCGTTACTGAGTCCAAAAAATATTAAAAGAAAATTTTGCATTCAGTATATAATTTTATTTTCATTTATACTGGTTATACTTAAAAAGAACACAGCTTATAATTAACTTATAATACTTAAAATATAATACAAATAAATAATAAATAAAGAAAAAACTTAAATAATTCAATTGTGGTTAGTAAAACATAAATACTCAGTCAAAAGTAAATACTGAGTGTCTAAATTCATTTTTACTGAGTATTTAATCTGGTCTGAGTAAATACTCAGTAGCTTACCCATCCCTGGTCGTAATGTTAGCGTAATAGTATATTTTAGAATTTAGGCCGATATTATGTGAGCTGGGCACATAACCGTAAAAGTTATACTTGCAACCATAAGCCGGGGCTTCATAACGCGTTTTACACACTTCATTAGTTCAGCCTAGTCTAGCGTATGCGTAGATAAAACGATAACAGATAATTTGGCCTAAGTTTGTTCACAGGATGTAACAAAACAAAGTGATAATAGTATGTTTTCCTCATAATATAAAGTTGACTGTGAAAATAACTTCTTTTTTAACTTTTGTAGCATTGCTCCTTTCACAAAGGGATACATACGTATCGTAGAGGACCGTACATTTTTCCGGGATAAAAAGTATCCTATCTCCTTTCCCGGGACTCAAAGTATCTCCATGCCAAATTTCAGCAAAATCGGTTCAGCGGTTTGGGCGTGAAGTGGTAACAGACAGACAGACAGACACTTTCGCATTTATAATATTAAGTATGGAAGTATGGATTTAATGATATGCTATAATTCTTGGAATTGGTTTTTCATTTCGATAAGCGACATTTAAATAGTAGAATAATTAAAAATTTAATTTTACTATTAAAAATAATACTTATTAGAAAAAGTTATCGAAATAAAACTACATTCATTACGTAGAAGAAACTGCAGAATTTCCTAAAGATTTATTTAAAGAAAAATATTTAATTGCTCATAACTTTTAATATAACAACCGATTAAAACTGTTTGCGGGTTTTGTAAACCTTTTTATCCTTTAAACTTCAATTAAAATCTTAAAAGGATTGGAAGTTGCTTAAATGGATTCTTGTAAACGGGCTGTCCTTTGAGAAGACACAATTCGCCTCAGGGCGGTACCTGCTCGGTGTAAAACGAGTCGACTGAAGTTTTTTTTACGTCTGGGAAAGGTTGAAAAAATTCCATCCGAAATGTTTAGTACAACTGGATTTTTATTACAGGTCGTTGAATGAAAGTTTAAAGAAACTCGACTTTATTGAACTATAATATGATGTCAGTAGTTTAAATAAATAGTTTAGCTCATTATTGCAATTACTAGATGGCGTTCACAACTTCGTTGCACCAAAATTCGGTGGTAACCGAATATTTTTCCGGGATGAAAAGTATCCTTCTTTTCCAGGACTCAAAGTATCTCCTTACCAAATTTCAACTAAATCGGTTCAGCAGTTGGGGCGACAATAAATAACAGACAGATAGACAGACAGAAAGACACTTTGAAATTTATAATAATAATATAGTTTTTTTATGTAGTAGTGTGAATCCATTTAGTTACAAGTTACAACAATGTTTGGGCAGAGAATACGGCAATCAGTTCACGTTATAATATTGAACTTCAAATTTGAAATAGGCAGCCCAACATAGCAAGTTTATGTATCTTCTTGTGTAGTTAATAAAGTAAAGTTTAGGATAAGTAATTGAAAAATGCATCACATTTCATAGAGTCGTCGAATTGCAATGCAAACTGACCCTAAAGCTACCGACAGTTAATCGATCTCCTAATGTTCCAGTATTTGCACAGTATCGTCACAATAGACAGAAGTCAGAACAAACCAGTAGACCGTTTTCAAACAAATTAACTGACGAATCAGCGTACCGCTGCTGTCCGCTGGGCGCTGTGAGCACTGAGCAGTGAGCATGCTACGAACGGCTGACCGCTGAGCAATGCGCACGCCGCGCCGGTAGAAATGAGATACTACGTCAAACGTATCGGGAACTCTTATAAGTTGGCCTACTGGATTCGTCCTGTCTATTGTGGGTATCGTTAAAAATAGTCCAACAAAAACCATTCACAGGCTAATACGTGTCCAGCCTGCATTACAAATTCCAGCTAAAATAGATTAAATAAAGACACGTCCATTGACAACTTCAATTCCAACGTATATTCGAATTAAATCTGTACCTCGATTCTACTAACTTAAGTAGCATTGAAGCTGCTTCGTGTCTTGGTTGATGCAATCCGTTATGTGTCGGTCAACAAAATTGACGATAAATGTGTAGAATAAGCAATAGAACATATTTTTGGGTCTTTTGGAACTCTAGCCGCTGCTTTGTAAGGTGTCATTTTATTGAAAGCGGTTGCTCACAAAGTTGAGACACTTATGCCCGTTTTCACCAACTACACTTAAAATTTAGGTGTCCCTTAAGCCAATATTCCAAGTTTTGTTCTTGATGAATTGACAAACCCGTAACTCTTAGGTGACGTTTATTTGAAATAAAACAACCATTCGATGCGATTCATCCATCAAACCATTAGGTGACGTTTATAATTTACGGGATGAATTGACGACCCCATACATTTAGGTGACGTATGTGGCGACGACGACGGTTGCCTTGACAATGAATCTGTTATAGAATGGCCGTCTGGTATTTTACTTGTAAAATAGCGAACTCCAATAATTAATATGCATATTTATCACAAAACTTCCTCTTTAATCACTCTATATATTAAAGAAAACCGCAATTAAAGGGAACAAAGGGACATGAGGACAGAAAAAGCGACTTTGTTTTATACTAGGTATGTAGAGATATACGTCACCTAAGAGTTACGGGGTTGTCAATTCATCAAGAACAAAACTTGGAATATTGGCTTAGGGAACACCTAAATTTTAGGTGTAGTTGGTGAAAAACGGGCATTACATTCTCGTGACATTAATAGTTGAGTACACAGAACTAAGGAGTACCTCGACTTCAAACAAACGAGCGAATCTACGCGAGTTGGGCGCTAATGTCACTTTCGACATGTTTCACAATGCTGAGTAACGCATTAGTAAGGCGCGTACTGGCCGATATGACATACTACGTCAAACGCATAAATTTCGGGATCTCTTCTGAGTCGGCCTACTTGTTAGTTCTGTTTACTCTGTTTATAGTATCCAAGATCCTTGAAAATGGTACAATTTTTGATGTTGTGTCACGAAATGCCAAGCCTACGTCATTTGACGAAGTGAATCGAGCAAAAACGAAGCTGCATCAATGCTGCATAAAATAGTAGAATTGAGATACAATAGTCTAATTAGTAATAAATTGCTACGTTGTATTTCCAGTCGTGAAGAAAATTAACGATCCAGGTATTATAGAGCTTTGCTGTTTCAATATTTATAATTGTTTTTCTCGATTCGATGGTAATTACAAAATTCTGGGGTATTATTGGAGAATATTAATCATAATTTCAATTATTGTGGTTGGATTTTACAGAGTTTAAGTATACCACATAATTATATTACTGTTCGGTGTTTAGTAAGTACACAGGATGTAGCATCGTGTCGCAAAAATACGACATCACAAATAAGCATAGGTACTAAAATATACCAAAGTACGGATGATTATTTTACTCTGTGGAAACGACTACAGTAAATATAACGTAAATAATGTGATGCATTTTTTTCTGAATTTGTGCACGAGCCCTTACAATTTCGTCAGTCTTATAGATAAATATTATTAAAGTGTCTTTATACTTTATCAATTGAATTATATTTAAAAAAATCATGCTCACAGTATCAAAGAACGTCGCTACGTCGTGATATCCAAAGGACCTGGCGAGCGCGGCGCCTTCTAAGAGCGTCGCGCGGGCCTCAGGTACGTTGTTGTGCTGGAGATGGCAGCGTGCAAGCAGAAACGTCGCGTTTAGCAGCCATACGCGTTGCTCTTGCTGTCGCGCTTCTGAAAAAAGAAAGGAAAAAAAAACTCAAGGAGTGAAGGTAGAAGCTGGTAGAAGTGAAAATCAAACAGTAGGTACTATCAGAGAAGTTGATTCCTAGGCAGATGGCGGACCTAAGTGATTTGGTCGCGTTAAGTCAAACCTATCCGGCTGATCATAGCACTGAATTGACATACGCCGACCACTTGACATACGCCGACCACTTGACGTAGGTCCGTCAACTGCCTAGGAATCAATTTCCTCGATAGTACATTTTCGAAGCACGGTAGAAAGAAAGGGGGATATTCCTTCTTCTACGCTGTTCGTGTAAACTCTTTCTACATCTTACGAATTTTCACATGTCCTGATACGATCTTACCAGAAAAATCCTGCTTAGCTCCGATAAATAATCTATAGCGGCGGTAAGCAGAATTTCAAATAGGCAATGATATAACTGCTGCACGGTTGAACCACATCGCACGTTTGCAAAGTACCAAGTTTTTTTTTACCAAGATTTACTAATTACAGTATTCCCCATGAACACTGCAATGTAGATTTTAATTTAAAAAAAAAATAGAAATCGTTGCTATGCGATTACTGATGAAAACGATTGTTCACAGAAAAAACCTAGATCAGCGAAAACATGTCCGTGGCTCGAGATCCCGAAATACCCTTACAAAAGGACAAAAAGGCTTACCGGCTTGACATGCGCGTGGAACCTCGCTCGGTACGAGCGTTTTATGCCTCGCGTTGCAATGTGAATGAAAGTATAATTTACACAGAGCCAGTACTGGCTGCCAATAAGACGCCAAGCCAGTATTGGCTTGGCATATGCCGCGTGTGAACAGTTTGGCCTGGCTTGAAAAACTGTTCACACGCGGCATATACCAAGCCAATACTGGCTGCCAGTCTTATTGGCTACCAGTACTGGCTCTGTGTAAATTATACTTTACTACTCACGATTTCAACATATAAGCGACCGTTGACAAAAATCCTACGTCATCAAAAATTAGCGTGTGCACAGAGTACACGTGTCAGAAGCATCAAGTTAAAATACCTAGCGGAATAAAGAAATAAAGGCCTGAGCAAGCAAGATGTCACTATCAGTAACACTGTGTGGTAAAAAGAGACGTCGTGTGATACATATGACAACAAAACCAATTTTTTTCATCTGTTTGACGTGCAGTCGGCACTTATCGGCACGTTGACAATTTAATCTCTTAGAAAGATGCTTGTGTAGGTATTGTGTAAGTGTATACGTAAACAAATTTTTACACACAGTCTTCATGCCAACCGGCACCTTTAGAAGTGAATCTTTTTTTCAAATCGTGACCTTGAAACACTCATAGCGCGTCTAAACAAGTTTATCTACAAAACCTAGTCAAGAAATAAGCGAAATACATTTACAATTGACTTACCGGCTTGACATTTGAGCGCGTAGAACCTCGCTCGGTGGGGGCGTTTGGTGTCGGCGTGTAGGCGCGCCAGCTCGTGCAGCACGTAGCAGCGCTCCGCCGCCCGCCCCAGCGATAATCCCCTCTCCAATACGCGGAGCCGCCGTCTGGAAGCGTAAAGCTGGGTCTAGACGAGCGATGGATGTATTTGTGTACAAATTTTGATGTATAGATTTTTGGCACGGTCTATAGGGCGTCGATCCTTGCAATAATGATGTAAGCGTTTGCATTATCTACTGAGAGACAATATTACGATGTATTTTATTATATATTTTCGATTACTTAATCTTTAGGTACCAAGGTATCAGTAGGTACCAAGTTATGGAGATCGGTTGCGAATCGCGATTATAAGTATTGTAGTATGTTAAAAATTGAAAAATATTATAAAAGAATATACCGAATTACCGAATTATAAAAGAATATTCTCTTGAGTTTACCGTTTTTTCTTTTGAGACGGTCATACATTTCTGTATTTTTTAGGTAAGTATTCTTTTTCATGGAAATTTCATTTTCTTTAAAAACTATGGATTAATTATTATTATAATAATTGTATATTGAAGAAAGTATAGGTTAGGTAAAGTATAAGGGTGAAGTCAAACGAGCGTAATTTGTGCGTAAGTCGTAGAATTTCGGTTGGCAGAAATTCTGCTGCATTCAGTTTCATACAAAAGTCCTGTTTGATTCACACGAGCGTAATTTTGTGAGTCATGATTTGTATGAAAAGTTTCTGCGATTCACGACCGAAATTCTGCGACTCACAACTCACAAATTACGCTCGTTTGGCTTCACCATATCCAATGTCTATAACAAAAAATGTAACTCGGAAAGACATGGTTTTTAGTTACTAAAGCTACTTTCTAACTTATAAGTATAACTTGCTGACAAGTTATAAATAGAAACACATACAAGTTATTTCGTTAAACAAAAAACAATGCGTGGGCTCGAAAAACACATAAGCTGTAAATCTTTTATGGCAAACAATTTCGAAGTTCAAAGGAAGTTTGTGGAATAAAGTGCTATGTGATGTCAACGTTCTTAGAGTCACAACTCACAAGGCAGGAGGAATCGTAATATGAAATTGCCTTTTTATGTCTATACGTGATGTAATATTTCAGTAGTAATTAAATATGATTTTTTATGACTATAAGTAGATCATTCAACTTCAAACATAATATATTGTATCATTGTAAGTTTCCGTTAAGCGTTTTGAATTATAAGTTGATAAACTGACAGATAGTTTACACGAATACTGTAAATGATACAGTTTGTCTGTTTGTCTATTTATCAGTAATCTAGCAGTTACTTTTTCAAGCCTAAGCCACATTATAGCAATATGACATCTAGGGATATTGCTATACTGTGCCTAAGCCACGAAGCTAGGCATAGAGATACTTTGAAGAAAAGATAGAAGACTTAATCACAGAAAATTGAAACAGCAAAGTTGCGGGTTACATCCATACTTCCATACTAATATTATAAATGCGAAAGTGTGTCTGTCTGTTACATCTTCACGGCCAAACTGCTGAACCGATTTTGCTGAACTTTGAGTCCCGGAAAAGGATATATGATACTTTTTGCCCCAGGAAAATGTACGGTTCTCGCGAGATAAGCGAGTTTTGGCGCAACGGAGTTGTGAGCATCATAGAATGACTTGACTAGAGTCAAGTATAAATAAAGTTTACTACTCCATTTTCTTCGATACGACCACATAAGTTATACTAAAGTATCATTATTATTATTATTATATCAACATACTTAGCATCACGTGGCTGCGGCGGTCTAGTACGTATCATGGAGTCGCGGGGGCTCGGCTCGTGCGATATTATGCCGAGCAGGATGTATGCGCGTCGCTCTATGTCCTCATCCGTCATCTTCTTCTGTACACGTTTCTGGCAATAAGAGATTGATTTTATAGTTGGAGTTTAGGGATAAGACACTTTTTATTGATATTGTATTGATAATTAAGTGCTTGTTAGATACAGCAAGAGTCGCGCGGTTTGCACCCGTGCGTTTTAACCGCTCGCAACAGCTTACAAAGGCGTTGTATTACAGCGTCCACACTTGACCACTCGGTTTCTGCACGGGAAACGAGCAGTTCCCGCTGTGTCTTAACAACCACTAAAAGTTTCAACGCAAGCATTAATTTTGACTTGCCTCCTTGGGAAAAATAAAGATCTATACTTTTTCTGCGGATGTTACAGTTTTATAATGTTGTGTCCATGCTTATCAACATATAGCTTCTAGCTATACAGACAAGGAGAAAATATTGTATAATCTACTAGCGACCCGGCCCGGTGTCACACGGGTATAAAATATATTATAGCCACTGAAAAAATGATTAAAATCGATAGCCTATAATTATCCTTCACGTGGTCTACTTTTTATCTGTGCCAAATAACATAAAAATTGCTCCAGTAATTCGGGAGATAAGCCCTTTCAAATAATTTCCCACATTTTTTCCACATTCTCATTTATATTAGTAATGATAAAATATTATGGCCTATAGCCTTCCTCAATAAATGAGCTATCTAACACTGAAATAATTCTTCAAATCAGACAAGTTCCTGTGATTAGCGCGTTCAAGTTAGCCCTTTCAAATAATTTTCCCCGTTTTTTCCACATTTTCCTCTATTTCTGTGCTCCTATTAGTCTTAGCGTGATAAAATACAGCCTAACCTTTCTCGATAAACGGGCTATCTAATACTGAAAGAATCATCAAAATCCGTTGCGTAGTTTTAAATATTAAAGGGAACAAAGGGACATGAAGAAAAAAAGCGACTTTGTTTTATAATAATATGTATAGAAGACAGATAATGTTTATGTACACTGTATGGAACTTTTTATAAGGCTGCGTTTCTACCGAAGCTTAATTGCTAAGCTACGTCACGAGGAAAGTATTTTTAAGATCCAATATAGAACCGCTGCATATACACAAATGAAGCGAGTATTCTCAAGAACAGACCCCTTGCAACGCAGCTTACGTAAAATTTAGTGGAAACGTCCCCCTAAGGTTGTATTTAAGGAGGTAATCTATTCACCTACCTGATCCAAGAAAGCTTGTGCCACGATATTTTGCAATTGCTGGATAAACTTGTCCTTCCCGGGCAACAGCTTGGCTGGGATCCTGGCGATTTGCTCCAATCCGAATTCGACAGCTTCCAGACATTTCGCCGTGTCTCGTTCTGTGTACAGCGACTCGGCAGCTTGCAGGAGGCGCTTCGCATCTTTAGGTTGGGTAACAATCCAAAGGCAATATTACAATTATGGTCAAAGTTATAATTAAGGTTAACTTTAACTTAACAATTAACACAGAATTTGACAGATGTCTGTTGCTAAAGTTATTATGGAGTTAAGAGTATAAAAAATGAATTATTCATACAAATTGACAGGAAAAATAATTTATTATGGCAACACTGTGACCCTTACGTCAAATTAAAGTTTAATCGAGCGAAATTGCGCGATTAAGGTTAATTATTATTATCGTCAAGTATGGCGTCCATTATTGACTTTAACCATTTACTTCGATCGCGGACTCTTGGAATTCTATTGTTATCGCGGTCGCATGCGACCGCTTGGGGCTTGAGGGATTAACCAGAGATTTGGCAGTTCCATTTTGCTATAGTTAAAGTTGTAGTAAGTTGGTGCAACCCACCCTTAATGTGCTGTTTTTGGGTTTTGCCGAGTCTCTCTGCTCTGGCTTTGGCGAGTCTCGCTTTAGCCTCTGCTTCAGCTGTCAGTGCTGCGTATAGAGGACGCCGTTCTCGTAGAACAGACTGAAATATTTATTATTTTACTCATAATGAATACGGTTATAATTCTACTGATTAGTAAGTACGTGACATCATAGTATTAGAACTACTTCCATTTAGCCACCAAATAAAATTAAAACTAGAATAAATACCAAACAAAAAAACTGTTTTTTTTTTCTTTGGGAATAATGTCTATAAAATAATACATAATTTAAAAAAACTAAAAATTAAAATTTTAAAAAACTTTAAAAAAGCGCCAATTAAAAAAAACTGCTCTACTTAATTTGGTGAAAAGTCTTTCAGTTGATTTAGCATTAAGAAGTTAGAAATATACACACAACTAGCAAGCTCTTTTCTTTTTAATAATAGTCATATCGTGGTTTTTTATCAAAATATAAAAACAAATTCCGAAGTAGACAAAATTCATGTTAATTCATAAGCCCAATTCTCTTTACCATTTCTATCCCGTAATCATAAATCCTAAAATTTGAGAAAAAAGATTGAATGAGAACCAAGATTGAATAGCGAATTATTATAACGATAATATTGTACTCCTAAGTAATAATCAAATTAACAATGCGAATCTTATTACATCTACTTAGAACATTATTCTAATACTAAGTAAACAGGGAATATTATTCCAAATTGTTTTTATCCCAAACGGTAAACACGGTGCCAAACTCGTTATTTACCTGTTGTTCATTCAAATGCGGACGCAAATATTTGTTTTACACTTGTATAGCTTCGTTTAATTCTGTTTACTCTGTAAATGAGTCGTATTGTATTTGGAATATTACTAGTCAGACGAGCTGTCTTAAGAAAATGTTATATAATATCAAATTTGGACAGCACAACTGAGGCTCTTGATTGCGTAATATAATAATTTTTGTATTGCAATTTGTAACTTGCAGACAGCTGAATACGTACTGAACTTAGTAATACAATACTAAACAATAATTTAGTATTTAAAATCGTATTTACCACGTAGCTTGCTACGAACGTGCTACGAAAAACGCTACGAATATGATACGTATGACTTAGTATGACCACAGAAGAAATACAAAAGAATTTTAATATTGACTAGACGTTTTTAAAGAACAAAATGGCAAATATTAAATTATCAACACAATTTATCAGTTTGTCAATTTGTTCATAATTACTCAGAAAAAAAATCATTTTAAAGACACGTTAACAAAAATAACGTTCCGTCACACGGCACACCGTAACTTCAAACTCGTATAAAAAAACGGGTTGCACTCCGGGAGTGCCGGCAGAAGTGAAAACTTGATTATTAACGTTGTGTATTATTTTTTCTAACCCATTTTTTATGAAAATCGATTTTTTAATTAATCGAAACCCTTACAATCGATTAAATTTTTAACCCATTTTTTATGAAAATCAATTTTTTTAATTACTTAATCGGAACCCTTACAATTTTTTTAACCCATTTTTTATGAAAATCGATTTTTAAAAAAACGATTTTTTTAATTAATCGAAACCCTTACAATCGATTAAAAAATATCAACAATCAAAAAAAAAACAATAGATTGTTCGATTAATCGATTTCGATGTTACAACACTACTCTCCAACCGTCTTACGGTTTTTCGATCAACACGAAAATCTGACGCGAGTTTCACAGTTTTTACCCATCCCACAAAAGTGCTCAACTCCGCTAAAGAAGTTTTCACTTCAAAAATTCTTTGGTGTTTACTAAGCGTTTAGGACTAGGACTATCGGAAACTTGCAAACACTATAGTGGCTGGTGGCAGCACAATATCTAGCATATAAAATCCAACAAAATAATCTGCTAGTTACGGATTGACGCCACCAGTAGTACATTCATTTCGCACGTTCCCTATAAATACTACATAAGTACTATCAGAGAAGTTGATTCATAGGCAGATGGCGAACCTACGTAAATTGGTCGCATTTTGTCAAACCCAGCAAACAGATGAATTACATTGAACTAGATGACGCCCGCAACTCCGTTGCGCTAAAACTCGTTTATCGTGCGGGAACCGTACATTTTTCCAGGACAAAAAGTATCCTATGTAAAGGACCCGGGACTCAAAATATCTCCATGCCAAATTTCAGCAAAATCGATTCAGCGGTTTGAGCGTGAAGAAGTAACAGATAGATAGACAGACAGACAGACAGACACACTTTCGCATTTATAATATTAGTATGGATATGGATTGACATAACGCGACCAAATTACGTAGGTAAGTCCGTCATCTGCCTAGGAATCAACTTCTCTAATAGTACCACCAAAGATGTACTTTGTTGGTTGTACTTTTGTGTTGTCTCCTTGAGTCAAACTTACTTGTCTCTTTTCGATATCAGCGAGGGCCTTATTAGCCAAATCCTGGAGCTTTTCGGATCCTTGTTTGTTCGCAGAACGAAGACGTTCGTCCCTACACAGCGATGTGAGGAAATGTTTATCATGGGCCATTTGCTCCAAATATTTGGACGCCATTAAACGAGATATATGCTCTGCCTTTTGTCTCTGCACGCGAGATATCTCTTGGACCTACAGAATAGAGATAATATATTAGTATGCGCTATAAAGTTTTCACCAGTAATGAATTTCCGTGATTAAATTCGCAAATTAAAAGGGCGAATAAAGCAAAAACATTCACATTCACGCTCGTCTAAGAGATGGTATATCTATACAGTAAGCTGTATAGATATATCAAACAAATCTTTAGCAATGAATTTCAGTGATTCAATTCGCGAATTAATGCAAAAGTAGTGCCAGAAATTTTGTTATTCTCATCATAAGTTGAAGGAGTATTATCTCAAAGTTTGCGAGTTTAAGCCTAGCTTTGAAGTTAAATTCTTTTAAAATTTGTTACGGCTTAAATTCTATTTAATCCTTCATAAATTGTTACCGATACCAATGACGGTTATGAAAGGTCCATCATAGTATTAACTCTAAGGATACAAACACATTCTTTCTGGAGTACAAAGTTTGTCATATAAAGTATAAATATTTTTCAAAATAAACTTCTAAATATTTAACCCCATAATAATAATAATAAATGGCAATAAGTAATCATTCGAAGAAATAATATTCCTCTAGTGGTGTCTATGTCGCAGTCAGTACGCTCACTACTTTTTTGAGACTCATTAATCGAGAATGCTGCGTCTTGCTCTAATAACGTCATTTCACGTTTGGTAGAGACGCAACATTCTCGTCCGATTGTTTGAATCTCAAAACAGTTTCATGATGGTTTCATGGTACAGGGCCAGATTGTATAATCCGCCGTTTTAGTTACATCGTAATGTAAAGCTAGGCGTAGCTGCTATAAAAAACAGAGCAGATTTGAAATGTGGCGATTCAACGAGTAGCCGGATTGAAAGCGGATTTATTTATTTATTCCATAAGAAAAATAATCTTTAGAATATTATACTAACTGCTATAGAAGGTGACGCTTGTCTTGTGAGTCTCGGAGGGTCCCCTTTGATGTCAACACTCACAGACCTCCTGGTTTCTTCGGGCTTGTTCGTCTTAGCCGCATACGCCAATACCTTACTGGCACTTATGTCGCAGCATTCCCTGATCTGAAACAACCTTGCCTGATTATCCAGACGTTTAGACATAAAGAAGTACAAAAAAATACACACTCATAAACTTTCGCATTTATAACATTAGTGTGATTAAAATTTATAATCACACTAATGTTATAAATGATGAAATTTGGTATGGTTTTATGTGACTTCCTCGATTTAACATATAATAGGCACAAATAATTGAACTGCCGAAAAATGTCTTATCGAAAATCTTACTAATTTATTTTTACTTTTAAACAGTGGGTAGTACCGCGGGACATAGCTAGTGTATATATATATCAATACTAAATCGTGTTTGTCTGTATGTTTCTCTTCAAACGCATCAACAGATTTTGATAAATTTTGGATCTCAGGAAAAGACAGAAAAGAGTTTTAATCAGGGAAAAATGTACAGTTATTATGTGATATACTAATGGCCGCAAAAGAAATTAAGAGTAACAACTAATCTCTGATTAAAAATTTTCAAAACCATTTAAAATATTCGTTCGTAAACATACAGACGTATGTTTTTAAGCGACTTAAGCCGCACATTTATTAAAGGACCCTATTTAAGTTAATGAATCCTTATTAATTACTGTACCTCGAAAACCATTGACGTATAATATCTAGGATGTCGCAAGAACAATATTAAGTGTATTAAAATAGTATGGACTGAACACAATTCATGCCACAAAATCTATTATTTAATTGAAATTGTATCTTGAACAGCCAGTACCCTTTTTATAATATAATATCATAGCTAAGTACAAATAATAATGGACGCTTTTTTCGGAGTTTTCTGCCTTTTTTCTTTTTTCCATATTTTTATTAAGTATTTACATTTTATACTCCTATGTCCCAATGGGATCTATACCTGCTTACGTACATATCAACGCCTGTAATAGCAGTAATACCGTTTCTTCAGCACATCTGGCGCAGTCGTCGAAGTGTGGGGGATATCTCCGCAGCCTCTGGCCGCGATGCGCGAACACCAGCGTGCTCAAACACAAACCTCTCATACGTGTACATCTATGACAAATGGCACATTAGTGACTGCTAACGTATACAAATGCCTGATATGCCTGTAATGCCTATAATGCCTGTAAAGCGTGTAATTCCTACCGTTTCTTCAGCACATCTGGCGCAGTCGTCGAAGTGTGGGGGATATCTCCGCAGCCTCTTGCCACGATGCGCGAACACCAGCGCGCGCTCAAACTCACACTTCTCATACTCGGTCTGTGCGCGGATATGTAGTGCTGTGGTGTTGGATGGTTCGAGTTCTGTAAGAAGTTTGTCGTTGTACCTTTTGAACCTTATTGCTACGTTATAAAATTCAAAAGTATCATAATTAATATTGATAAACAGTCAATTAATGCATAATAATCCAACACTTTGTGAAGCTACATTAGATTAACTCGCTATATCGCACTAAAGATGACAGTTTGGTTAACAAATTGGCAAAGCTAAATACTCTTGTGGTGTTAAGTCGCATCTAGAAATAATTTTATTAAGAATAATAATAATTTGTCTAAAAGGATAACACTACAGGCTATCAAGTAAGCACATTACAGTATTTCTGTACTGCAAACTACAAAACTCCTCTAATATTTTTTATGCAATAACCAAACTCCTTCAATCTTTACTGTGATCTTTATGTCAAAATAGCGTTTCTATTGGAAAGCGGGAGCATCTGGGAAAAACTTTATGAGCTACAACTTTTATGCGAGACGAGAAGTAATTGCATGCGCTTTGGTCACTCTGAAATAAACTCTAATCTATAGTCGATAGATTTAAAATTCGTACTAGTGGCGCTCGCGGCATTGCATGTGCTTTGGTCAATGTAAAATAAGCTCTAAAGTATAAATAATAGATTTTAAATTCGTACCAGTGGCCCTCTCGGCATCTGCAAGGGCTTCGACATAATGCGTCGCTTTGGCCCGGGCTAAACTTCGACCGAGGAGAGCTCGGACGTCGGACTCCTGTAAACAAGTCTTTATGTAATTGGATTAATCTTATAACTTATTCGTACTCATTATTTCCTTTGAACCAAAGAACGGAAAGCCTTTTGAATGTTAGCTTTAAGCGTATGGGGACAAAATGGAGGAATTTTGTGAAACTCTCAAGCGTTTTCATTATAAATGTTAAGTATGGATTTTTTATTTATGTTTCAGAAAATTATAGCCAGTCCACATGGCACGTTGCGTCAGCGTTGCGTCGAAGCGGCGCTGCCGTTTGACGTATAGCTGGCCACATAGGCGCTGCGTTATTACGAAGCAGTTCCCCAAAGACTTCTATTTAAATTAGAAGTCTTTGCCACACACCCTTCTGCTTCATCTCGGGGGCTGCTATCCGTCATGTGTGCGTTGCGACGACGCAGCGCGCCGTGTGAACACCTTGGTTATTTGTATGTAAAACAACGCAACGGCAGCGCTGCGTCGACGCAACGCTGACCCAACACGCCATGTGGACTGGCTCTTACAGTCCTTTTAAGCTGCTATTGCTGTTTATATGTATTTTTATATCAAAACTATCAGCTGTAATAATACTTAAGTCGTACACAGTAAATTGTAGAGTAAGTAGCTAAACTGTGTTCTTAAAATCAAACTCTGCAAATTCACCTACAATGAACGTGATACTATACCTATTGTTTTGTTATTTAAACTTATCTGAAATCATGCTCTAATGGCTGGTTTACACGTATTAAGTAGATAAGTATAGTTTGTTCGTTCTAAGATGATATGGGTGACAGTTCTCATATTCCTTGCTACGGATTTTTTTTACAAGAAAACAAAAAAAATCAGAATGTAATAAATTATATTCCATCTACAAAAATAAATGTTTCCTGTAATTGTAAATGAATAAAAATGAAAAGTTGCTAAATGCTAACTTATTGATATAAAATTATAAATATTAACTTTGAAATAGGAGTATAAAATTATTGTTACGAAAATATTTGAAAAATGTCAGATGCATGAAACGGAACTTATGTCAATAGAGATTGACACAGTTGAATTGAAATCAAATCGATAAAAAAGGGCGGCCATCTTAAATCGCCGGCGTCACTCTGAAACATCAGTACGAAATCGATAATTTCGATTGCAATTCCTTTACGAGGTGATTCGATATTTTTAAATTATTCGATTAATTTTTTTAGGTAACTTCCCTATTATTGTCAATTATAATGTGTCACGCATATCATCATAAAACGAACAAACTATAGTAACTAAATTTTAACTAAATTTGAAGTGCCTGCCCGAAATGTGTCAAGTGACAAGCTCCGCCTGCCAACTTAACAAAAAATAGTCAAAATACTAATTTCCATGTTTTGTACATAACTAAATTTTAACTTGCTACTTGCTACTAAATTTTGTGTTTACATGCAATAAATAACTTAAAATTAAGTTACAATTTAGTTAACTACTTATCAACTTAATACGTGTATACCAGCCATAAGACTCTGTCTCAAATGAAGATGACATACCGTACATTATTTATGCTTTGCTAATACTATGAGAGCACGCTCTATCTTGGCAGTTCCTATATTCTGTCGACAAAGTGGTCTAGACAGAGCAGCGTGCTGAGACGCTTTTTGAATGCACTGCACGACCTGTCTTGGTAACCAATTTTCCGAACGACTGCAGTATAAAATATATAGTGTTTCTTAGTAAGAAATATTTTGTTAGAAATAATGTTTATAGTATCTAAATAAATAATCTTAAAAATCTTAAGCAAAAATGCCACATTTACTTTAGACTCTAGAAATAAAGACAATACTATACTTATTGAAGAGGACATTATACACTCGGAAAACACAACATTCTAGTCGCGGTTGAGTAAAAAGGCAATATAAAATGCTTGATCCCTCAACAGAGAGCAAAATATTATGTTGAAAACCCAGTTGTTCTATAATAAAATGCACTTGACAAATATGGTGGATAAAGATGTGCGGGGGAAACGTTGAACGTCTCTGAATCTGTGCATCGCTGAAAATGTTTCACAATTTACAAGCGTTGCATGAAAGTTAGTATTCAAATGTGAATTATACTTCACAATATTATTCAAATTTTTGGTTTTATATCAACCTTTTTGGTATCTACAATTATTTTTAAACCAAAATGTGCAAGATTTTGTAATAAAATATTATTCTTTAGCCTTAATAAAAACGGAGAAGAACATAGCTTTTGTCCCGGAAAATATTGTGCGTTTTACTCTCAAATTACATTTGCTTTGTCCACACTAGGCGCTTTCATCTTTAATTTTCGTCATCTACTTTCATTCAAGTTTCGTTTTGACGCATTCTTGGCGCATTCAATTGAATGCGTCAACGGACGCAACGCCAGCATTGTCATTTTTGAAGTTTTGGATACGGTCAGAGGGCATGCGTCGCGGGCATGCCTCACGTTCGATGTTGACTGCGCTATAACGCATGCCCTTGACGAATAGAAAAAGGCACAGTGTGGACAAAACTATTAAACAAATTTCAATGCAACAAATTCGCGGGTGTAATCTTCATAATAATGATAATAGGCTGATAATTTTTCCACTTAGATATTCTATATTAATATGCTATGTAGACTTAAAAGTAAGCAATTATACAAAACTAGCGACCCGCCCCGGCGTCGCGCGGGTATTTAATATATAGTCACTGAAAAAATTATGCCTATAGCCTTCCTCAATAAATGGGCTATCTAACACTGAAATAATTTTTCAAATCGGACCAGTAGTTCCTGAGATTAGCGCATTCAAGTTAGCCCTTTCAAATAATTTTCCCCGTTTTTTCCACATTTTCCTCTATTTCTTCGCTCCTATTAGTCTTAACGTGATAAAATATAGCCTATAACCTTCCTCGATAAATGGGCTACCTAACACTGAAAGAATCATCAAAATCCGTTGCGTAGTTTTAAAGATTAAAGGGAACAAAGGGACATGAGGGAAAAAAGCGACTTTATTTTATAATAATAATAATAATACAAAATAAACTGCCTTTCAAAATAAATATTAAAGTTCAACCACATCGATTCCACGAAGGGTGAATTTGAAGCAAAATACATAATTCTAATATAATATTAATTTAAGACGAACATTCTCACATTTGCGTGAGATTTCTTAATACAGCGCGAAAACTTTGCGAATAAACTTGTCTGAGATGTAAATTAAACATCGCGATTCGCGACGCCCGCTCTAATGTAGAGCTCACGAACATTCATGTACGAAAAATTTATAAAAAGTACATGTGCCGTTATAGAGTAAAGTACCCCGCAAACGATCAAATTGCTTGTCAAATTTTACGTGTTCCGCTGTATTTGTCAAAGAAAATCTCATGATCTCAAACTGATTCTAGCTAATTATTTGACAAACTTGTTTGATGTACGTTTGATCGTCTGCGCTGCTGTTTGATGAAAACGTAAAATACATCAAACATGTTTGTCAAACAAATTTGATCGTTTGCGGGGTACTTAAGTTTTTAATTAGCTGTATGACCGAGCTTTGCTCGGCATTCGATAAAACACGAATAAAATGACATTTTCTCAAAATTATTCCTAGCTAGATCGATTTATCGACCCCGAAACCCCCTATATATTTATATATATACAAGAATTGCTCGTTTAAATATATAAGATATTTATATGTATATAAAATAAATTAAAGCTATAAGATAAATTATCGTTTTAAACGCTGTATCTCCCAATGCTTGTACCATCAAATAAATTGATTCATAGGTAAATGGCGGACCCATGTCATTTAATTTGTCACTCGACGTTAACCAAGACCTTTGTCATAGTCCGACAGATTGTGTGATGATGGAGATCTTTGTAAGCTTTTACACCAGAAACCAACGTTTCTGCTTAGTAATAATCTTACGTTTCGATGCTCATTCTTGATATAATGAAACAAAGAATATCCATAAAATCCGTACTAATAAATATGAAAGCGTGTCTGTCTATTAGTCTGTTTGTTACCAGGTTCAAACCACTGAACCAATTTAGCTATAAGATTTAGTAGGGTTTTTTTTTTTTGGGGGCATCATGCAACTATACTAGTTAGTTTATAATTCAATGCTAGTCAATACATATCCACAAATTCTTAGCACCTGGGTTACGGTGCGACGCTTCTGATTCATACAGTATGTAATACTCCTTCAATATAACCGCTACCTCAAACTCTCTACATCAATGCAGCGTAATAATAATATAATCTTATTATAGTATTATTCGTAGACTCCTAGTATAACAAGTTATGAACATCTTCGTTTGTATGTGAGAACCCTTTCGCTATAAGAACCATTGAAATATTATGTAAGCTTCAATAAAATCTTAGCCTATTTATAAACGTAGAAATTATATTACTGACACGTAAATTCTACTAACGTAGAATGTGAAATTATATGTGGATGGATGTTTATATTACTCCTTCATTAAATAGGTTTTCTTGGGTTTTTTTTCATTTAACCCGGTGATCGCACATTTATCAGCACGCACGTGCGGAACCCGCCGCATTTTGAGAATTTGTTGTATGAAAATATGTAAAACCTTGCCCATTGCCCCATTGGTCGCACCGTGCGCGCCGCATTTCGTGTACTATTCGGTGCGTTCGACGTGTACGGCGCGCACGGTGCTGACAAAATATTATGTGCGATCAGCTTTAAAGCACGACTATAGACAACCAGTTTTGCCACCATGAATGCGAAGCTGTCTATACCATATAAAAAAGGAGGCTTTAGAGGATAACAATTGAAATGCAACGTCAAAAGTTTGTAGGTTTACCCTATAACGATTGCGATTTTAGGGTCACGGCTACGAAGTAATTTCCATCGCATATCATATTATTATCACTTATTATTAAACAGTAACTGATTATTTTAAAAAATGGTTCCTTGAGATGCACATGGCGTATAGTCTGCCAAGAAAGTCAGGCGGGCGGGATTTTTTTAAAATCAAATAAATAATATGAGAACTTTATTAATTCGAGATAATAATGTGCAAGGTGACAATATTTAAAATGTAATAAGCGTTCTCTGTGAAAATATAAAGAAAAAAAATACACCTTATAAGCGTGATTTGATTACGTTTAGAAAATTTTCCCGCCTGTCATGACTTTCTTGACGGACTATACTTTGCTGGTTATTACACTCGAGTTGGTCGTATTCTCACTGATTTACGTGTTTATTTCAGTAACTGGAACTATATTTGAGCGGTTCAATGTATGCGAGTTATTATTCTACAGGACGTAATTTCAATGGTGATTTCCTTACTAAATCGCAAACAGTGTTCAAGGATGTATCGATTTTGAATTAGTCTGGGAATGGGCGGCTTATGAGTGACGGATTGACCGAAATCAATTACTGCTCACTGATCGCTGTGGCCACTAGTGTACGCCATGGCAAATATCAAACTATTAATGTTTGGCAGGAAATCTCAGAACTCTGGATATGTGAAGGTGTACTAGAGAAAACGGGGTTTAAATGAAGAAAAAGTTACGCCATCTTCGTCTATCACAAATGTGAAAATGCGCCTCAAAAACATAGACTTGTTTTTAGTCGGTTAAAAAACTGTATACAAAAATACTAAACAGTGCATATCCGACCAATTAGTGTGGATTGTGGAAGTATCCACACTAATTGGTCACTAATTGGTCAACTTTGTAAAATATAATTATAAAATATCAAATATCATATAAAATATCATACAATATTTTAATAATGAGATCGTATAATTAAGAATTTCTAAGTTCTCCTCCGAGTTAAGATTCCGATAGAGTCATTCAGGATTGTGACGCTAAAACAGCTTCCAAGCTATAAAGTGTTCAAATTTTGAATTTATAGTCTAACAGTAATCCCTGATTCCATACCAATATAAATGCGAAAGTGTGTCTATCTGTTACCTCTTCACGCCTAAAGCGCTTAATTGATTTTGATGAAATTTGATATGGAGATAGTTTGAGTCCCGGGAATTATAAGGACATAGAATACTTTTATCCCCGAAAAATTTAGAGTTTCCGCACGATAAACGAATTTTGGCGCAACAGAATTCTAGTTTTAGAATGTAGCTTTGTTGTTGAAGTACAAAGTTATGAAATAATGGAATCACTCACATTCCATCTCAGGGCCTCGTTGTATGCGAGGATCGCTCTCTCGAATTGCTCCAAGCGCTGCAAATAATTCCTGCAAGATAATTCAACATTTCCAGGTATACTGTGTGTAATTGCATACTATGGGGCTCAAAGAGCGGCGCATTAATATAGTACTAATCCATACAAATTCACAGTCTCTCATGATTTCTAAAGATAAACGAAACGGCCCTTTTATTTTGCTCTACGCCACTACAAAGCACCAGGGCATGGGTCGCTATTGTAATGTGGGCAGGGACGGCAAAGATCTAAAAGTCACCATAGAGTGCATGCTTCTCTTGCCGTTCTTCAGCACTTTTCTTAACTTAAGGTACAAGTTGGAACTGAGTGACATGCGACAACCGGGCGGCAGACAGCGTGACACGTCGTAGAGCGACGAAACGTCGTCTGCGGTTGCTTCATATCGTCCGCTGCCAAGCGGCACCTTTATTCCCTATGTTTCGGCTATGTTTTGACTTTTGAGCAACCATGACCAAACAATATAAGATCACATCGTCTAAAACTAAAAATAACTCTTTCTCCTTAAATTATGCTGGGGCGCGTTATATAAAACAACTGATTAGAAAAGTTAAGTAATAAGAAAGGCGTACGGAGTCCCACCATACACAAAACTGTGTATCCTTCAGAGTCGGCCAGCTGACTGCATGTACACGGTCCGCACGCACACATTATTAGGCTAGTCCATACCATTTGACAGGCGTAAGAATGTGTGCGTGGCCGACTCTGAAGACACAGTTATGTGTACAATAAGACTCCGTCCGCCTTTTTTTCTGCGTTCATGTAATAAGACTAATACAATTTTGTGCTACCCTATTTTGTCCTAATGGTATGCAACTCTCCAGTTTAGCTCGTATACAGCTCGTAACAGAGGTATTAATGTAATAACTTATTTTTATAGTTTTACAGAACTCTACATTAAGCAATAAGGTATGATGATAATAATATCCTAAATTAAATATCATAAATAAGATATTTCAATATATTTTTAACTGACTTCCAAAAAACGAGGAGGTTATATGTTCGGCTGTGGATATATTATTTTTAGGGTTCCGTACCTCAAAAGGAAAAAACGGAACCCTTATAGGATCACTTTGTTGTCCGTCTGTCCGTCCGTCCGTCTGTCAAGACCCTTTTTCTCAGGAACGCGTGGAGGTATGAAGCTGAAATTTATATCAATTACTCAGGTCTACTGTCCCTTGAAGCTGTGAAAAAATCAAACTTCTAAGCCAACGCAATCAAAAGATACAGCCGTTTATGCCGCAAATTTTCGACACTTGCAAGGGAATCAAAACCTACAGGGTGCTTCCCGTGAACTCAGAATCTTGAAATTTGGTACGAAGCAACGTCTTATAGCATAGATAAAGGAAAAATTACGAAAACCATAAATTTTTAGTTACATCACATAATATATATTTTTTTTAATAATTTTAAACTTACTACCCATTTCCTCATAAACGCGTAGAGGTATTAAATTGAAATTCATACCAAATACTCAGGTCTATAATACCTTTAAGCTGTAACAAAATCAAACTTCTATGACGAACTTTGTAAACCTTGCAGGTTTGTACGGAACCCTCGGTGCGCGAGTCCGACTCGCACTTGGCTGGTTTTTTTTTGTATATTCAACGATTACTCCGCCGTTTGTGAACCGATTTTCAAAATTTTTGTTTTGTTGTTGAGGTTTCACTCCAGTTTGGTACCATGTTCACAAAAGTGGTGACTTGATGATGGGATCCAGGAGTAATCGAGGGGACTCCTTGAAATTTATATGGAAACATATGGTGATTTTGGTTTTATGTGAAGTGTACTAAGAATATGCTACCAAAACGTCAAATATTGGGTCAAGGTATACCATGGTTTCGAAGATGCTGAGAGAACTCCTGACTCTTTATAGATACACGTTTGGGAGTTTCGGCGTTGTTTTAAGAACAGAAAGCATATGCTACCATGCATCATCATCATCATCGTCATCATCATCATTACCACGTCGTGTTAAGGTCACCAATGTCTCATGGCACAAAAAAGATAATAGTACAAGGCATAGGTATGGAAACAATAATAATAATTATACACAAGGTAAAAACAATATTAATAGCATCCTTATAATATGAACTAAAAAGTATTAAATAATTTATCCTATCTAATATTTAGTGCCTTTTCCCGGATTCGGCTAAACCTCAACTATTTCTGTACTCAATCTTCATAATTTTGAAGTCGGTGCCAGAAACCTGTCAAAGAAATAAAGATTCAGCTATATCTGGTACCGACTTCAAAATGATGAAGATTGAGTACAGAAATAGTTGAGGATTAGCCGAATTCGGGAAAAGGCACTACATATTATATAGGAAAAATTATTTAATACTTTTTAGTTCATATTATAAGGATGCTATTAATATTGTTTTTACCTTGGAAGTCGGTTTTTTATGATAGAAGAATACTCACCCTCTGGATCGATACAAAGAAACAACGTTGCAAATCGGTTTTTCCTGGGGCACTAATTTTTTTCTCATTTTCTAACGATGTGTCACCATGTGGTTACCATAATGTAATATCTACGTTTAATCTAGATGGTTTTGATTTTGAATCAAACATACCACATTAAACGTATGTTCATAGTTAAAATAATATTTATTAATAATTAATTATTGAGACGGATAAGGGTGGATGATGGATATGTATAATAATATATTAAGTACTTTATCTTCACATAACCTAACCAAACCTTTACTTTAAGAATGATGCAATATTTAGGCAAAACGATATTCAGAATCCATAAAAATCCGAATCGGATCAATATTTAATTGAAATATTTATGAGACGTAGCACTTATTATAATTAGCTACGGCTACCAAGGGAAATCCTGCAAGAAAAGTTCCAATTACTTTTAAGTTCAGACATAATATTTTTCTTAAGAATTCATAAGATTTCTGAATAGCCTAGATTTTTAATACTTTAGTACTTATTTATTTTGTACTTTTTGTAATTTAATACTGACCGTCAAGGTCGATTTCAGCTTTAGAGTTAAATAATTAAAAAATATTTTTGAAGTGAAAACTTCTTTAGCGGCGCGGCGTTGAGCACTTTTGTGGGATGGGTAAAAACTGTGAAACTCGCGCCAGATTTTCGTGTTTATCGAAAAACCATACAAAACGCGTAAGACCGTAAGACGGTTGGAGAGTAGTGTTGTAACATCAAAATTAAAATTAAATGATAATTAAAATTAAGTAATAATTAAAATTAAATAATAATTAAAATTAGTAATAATTATAATAATTAAGTAACATTTAAAATTAAATATGGATTAAATAAAATAAAATTATAATTAAAATTAAATGATAATTAAAATAAAGTAATAATTAAAATTAAGTAATGATTAAAATTAAGAAATGATTAAAATTAAGTAATGATTAAAATTAAGCAATGATTAAAATTAAGTAATAATTAAAATTAAATAATGATTAAAATTAAGTAATGGTTAAAATTAAGTAATGATTAAAATTAAGTAATGATTAAAATTAAGTAATAATTAAAATTAATTAATGATTAAAATTAAGTAATGGTTAAAATTAAGTAATGATTAAAATTAAGTAATAATTAAAATTAAGTAATGATTAAAATTAAGTAATGATTAAAATTAAATAAAGATTAAAATTAAGTAATAATTAAAATTAAGTAATGATTAAAATTAATTTTAATCGAAATTGATTAATCGAACAATCGATTGTTTTTTTTTTCGATTGTTGATATTTTTTTAATCGATCGTAAGGATTTCGATTATTTAAAAATGGTTTTAAAAAATGCACAACATTAATAATCAAGTTTTCACTTCTGCTGGCACTCCCGGAGTGCAACCCGTCTTTTTTTTTTACTTGAACAACGGACGGGGCTCATTTATGAATATGGGGCTACCAACGAAAATGATTTCTTTTAAAAAAGAAAAGCTTAGAAAGCGCAAGTTTCGCAACTGAAGATTTAAATTATACTCATTATATCAGGGCGAGCGAAGCGAGTCCTAGTATATCCCACAGTCTTTACATTTTGTGGTCACGCCTATTGATTTGTGCTTTAACATCGTAATTTTTATTTTTATGTAAAAGTATTATCATCAGTCAGTCAAGGTGTGACGACGCGAGCCCACACAAAGCTCGGCTTTTAGCTAGTTATTTTAAATGCGAAAGTATGTCTATCTATAACCACTTCATGCTAAAACAATAGAAAGTTACATCTTACATGTTGTTATTGCGGCAAAATGTACAGTTGTTGTGTACAGTAATGTACAGTTATTGATTAACTTGCGATAAGTAAAATACAGGGCAACAAAGTTGCAGGTAATCTTTTTTATATAAAAAGTATAATGAAAATATGTTGTGGCTGCAATATACAACTGTGGCAACATAAAGTTCGTCGCGGTTTTGGAAATATTCTGGCAATATTGACGCTCCATTCACTCAAAAAGTTAATTTCGCTTTAAACATTTTGAGCTATTAAATGAAAGGTAATTGGTAATTATTACAATTTACATAACATAATTTTAATAACAATTTAAACGTTTAACAAATTTTTAATAAGGCTGACTGAAATTTTAATATGAAATATTACGCAAAAAATTGGAGCAGAGAGCGTTACTAGCACATAGTAGAGATTAACTACGAGAACATGGCGCGCCCCTCCAAAATTCAAAACGTTTGAAGTGCGTTGTCAAAGCGTTTGAAGTGCGCGGTCGACTAGATCTATGATTAGTTAACCAACAAATCTTGGTAATAAGTGACATTAAGTGAAATATTACATGTACTGTGATTGGTTGAATACTTACTACATACAAACCCTGTCATTAGGATGTGACTACACACATTGAAACAGTCATTTGGAGGGGCGCGCCATGTTATCGTAGTTGATCTCTACAGTAAATAATCTGATATGTTGCACACTTCATATCAGAATATTGACAGAAACATTGCCAAACGTCGAACAAAACCTTTTGTTTACTGTCTATGCTGGTGCTGCCTTGAGCGGGAAAATATTGCAATAATAATATACAGGGTGTAACAAAACTAAGTGATACTTTAGGATGTGTGTATATTGTGGTCTTTGAAGAGAGTTCACTGTGAAAGTGGCAGCGCTGAAAGACCAATTTTTCTTTTCACTTTTTTAAGGGAAACTCGTGACGCTGTGGCGCTTGCCCATACAAAAGTGAAAAAAACTTTGGTCTTTCAGCGCTGCCACTTTCACAGTGAACTCTCTACAAGGAACACATACACACCCTAAAGTATTATCACTTAGTTTTGTTACACCGAGTATATCATATCCTATTCTTTATAGTTTATCGTAATCTGCGAAGTCACTTGACAAATCTTTTTTTTTATCTTCGAATCTACAAGCAATCTACGAAAGAGGATAAAACAAACGATCGAAGCAATAAATTATACACTTTATGACGTGATCACAGAGTGATTCAGAAACAAATAAAATTGTCATAAATCTTTCTTTAACTGCACAAAAAGAAAGTAATCGAAGAGAAATCCCGTTTTACTTTAATTCCTGTTTAAAATCTGTTTTCTATCTCAATAATGTAGTTGTTATAAGAAAAGTGGAGATTTTAGATTTTTAGATTAAGATCCAGCGACAGCCATGCTTTCGTCATCCATACTTACTTATATACTCATAATATTATAAACGCGAAAGTGTGTCTGTCTGTCTGTTTGTCTGTTACCTCTTCACACCCAAACCGCTGAAGCGATTTTGCTGAAATTGTGCATGGAGATACTTTGAGTTCCGGGAAAGGACATAGGATACTTTTTATCCCGGAAAAATGTACGGTTCCCCTGCGATAAACGAGTTTTGGCGCAACGGAGTTGCGGGCGTCATCTAGTATTTTTATAAAAGCTGAAAATTCTCCTGTATATAGAGTGTAACAAAACTAAGTTACTTTAGGGTGTGTATGTGTTCCTTAAATAGAGTTCACTCTGAAAGTAGCAGCGCTGAAAGACATTTTTTTTTTCACTTTTGAATGGGCAAGCGCCCAAGCGTCACGACTCGCGAGTTTCCCCATACAAAAGTGAAAAAAAGGTCTCTCAGCGCTGCTACTTTCACAGTGAACTCAATGTCAGGAACATACACACCCTAAAGTATTATCACTAAGTTTTGTTAAACCCTTTATATGACCCCCCTTGAGGTAAGAACGACCAGCACAGTTACGGTTGCAGTTACTTTTAGGTTCTGAAAGTCTGCCTAACCTTTGCAAAATACCAAGAGAAGTGAAGCCTTTGAGTTTACTAAACAGACACACTGCAACATTTACTACTAGTATAGAATTTAAGTCTACCATTTCCTAGTAAGTTTACACTTGACGTATCTATTAATAGCTTTAATACTATAAGTTCTATGCAGTCAATATGCTAAACGTAACACAGTATGAATAAACAAAGCGTGGTAGGAAATGAATGTTTGAATACGTACGGAAACTTGCCAATTTACTGCCCCGCAGTGCAGCGCAGTGTTTTATTTTCGCTGTGAAACCTGGTGACATGGTATCAATGATAATTATATTTAACAACACGGATTGGCGTGGAAAAAGGTTTGTGGTTTTAAAGTTGTCGGACAAATTAAATGTTGTTTATATATTTTAACTAAAAGAGCTGAAAAAGAATTGGTCGCTGTTAAGCATTTGTGTCCTCCACAACATTTTTTGTTATTTGAATGCAGTCTTGTTCTAAGTCATCTAAAGAACATTCAACTACATTCATAAATGAACACATAATTTTTTTGTGAGTTAGTACACGAATGCTGAACAGCGTCCAATAATTATTATGAGGCTCGTTTTATATATTAATGAAATAAGGGGGCAAACGAGCAAACGGGTCGCCTGATGGAAAGCAACTACCGTCGCCCATGGACACTCGCAACATCAGAAGAGCTGCAGGTGCGATGCCGGCCTTTTAAGAGGGAATACGCTCTTTTCTATATTATGCGAAATGCTCACTTTGGCGGCTATACTGCGATACCCAATGATCCCAACCCAAAGTGATAATGCGCATAGAAATTTTCCTCATTGTTCGCGACGATCGTTTTCCCGAGCGTCGGAAGACGATACGACAAAACCTTTTATTGCGCATGTCGAAATCTTGTCATGCCATGGCAACGCCAACTGTTTACAACTTGACCGCCAATTATGCAACTTGTTGGTGGCGTTGCCATGGCATGACATGATTTGGACAAGCGCAATAAAAGGTTTTGTGGCGTATGCGCCAAAAAGAGAAACAATTTTCGACGACCTCTGTGGCTCAGTGGTGAGCGCGTTCAGCGTTGGTAGCTCTAGCCGGGGGTAGCGGGTTAGAATCCCGCCGACGGAACAAAAAGTTTTCAATGTTCCCGGGTCTGGATGTGTATTAAATATGTGTATGATATATATCTAATAAAAATCTTAAATATAATAAAAATTATGTAAAGTATGTATGTACATTGTACAAGTATTAAATATAATATTTCCGTTGTCTGATACCTGTAACACAAGTCCTTTAGGTACTTAGCACGAGGCCAGACTGACGTAGTGTGAAGCGTCCATAGATATTATTAATTGAGGGACCGGCGCGGCGCGGCGCCGCGACAGCTATCTGCTTTCGAACAAGGTGCAAAATGCAAAAGAATTGTTTGGGGCTCTTACGTTTCATAGATTCGGGTGTTTCTGTGATTACGACAATAATTATTATTAGCGAAGATTTTCATGCGCATTATTAATTTGGGAGTACTATACGTAAATGACAGCGTGACCGCGCCGCATTTTAAACATCGTGTAGAGATAAGCTACGACAACATGGCGCGCCCCTCCAAATTACTGTTTCAGGGTGAAATGGAGAATAGATGTACCGTAACGAAATTGTAAGTAAACTGACGTGTAAAAATCTGTAACGAAATTGTATCGAAACTGATAAGTAAGGCGTAGACCACATGTCCTAAAAAAATGAGGACTATATTATAATACTTTACTTACATGAATATACAAATTAAAATCATTTCATAAAATGGATTACCTATGTCCTATAAGATAAAAATTTTCCAAAATGAAATGTTAGACTTATGCAGTGCAGTATCATATACATTATATTTTTCTTATAATATTTTAGGAATCGTGCTAGTTATTTTATGTATTGATTTCAGAATGTAATAAACTATATTGTATTACTAGCTGTTCCCCGCGACTTCGTCCGCGTGGACTTCAGTGTACTTACAGCGCGCGGTGTCAACAAAATTGGTGCTAAATTTTAAAGGTTTTTAAAACCCTCGTACCCCTTAAATCAAAATAGCTAAAAACAGCTGTGCTTTAATAACTTTAGCTTTACCCATAAACTATTTATCATAGATTGGTAGGTTTAAGGTTACGTCACTCACCACTACATAGATGAAGTACTGAGTGGTGAGTTATACACTATCAGCGTGTATAACAATCGAAAGTATCGAAAACCGCATTTAAACGTGGTACCACGTCTTATAGAAAGACTTATGAGCAGGCGATAGTGCGATGTAGGAGACGCACGGCGCCATCTATGAATTTTTGGAACTAACTTAATTTGAACAAATTTACGCATTTTCACCCCCTTACAACCCCTTTTTCCAGTTAAAAAGTAGCCTATGTCCTTTCGCTGCTTTGGCTTTAGACTATCTGTGTACAAAATTTCATTACAATCGGTTCAGTAGTTTTGGCGTGAAAGCGAGACAGACAGACAGACAGACAGACAGAGATACTTTCGCATTTATAATATTAGTATAGATATCTTATATCTTTAAACGAGCAATTCTTGTATATAATATGTAAATATATAATTGGGATCTCGGAATCGGCTCCAACGATTTTCATGAAATTTAGTATATAGGGGTTTTCGGGGGCGATAAATCGATCTAGCTAGGAATAATTTTTAGAAAATGTCTTTTTAATCGTGTATTATCGAATACCGAGCGAAGCTCGGTCAAATAGCTAGTAGGTTTTTTTATTTGTAACAGAGTATAGGTATAGGTACCAATAAAGTAAAACAATTTTTTAAATAATTGTTTTTAAGTAAAATGTAATAAAAATCAACAAAATAACAAAAAATATATATCCTAATTATAGCTCTAATGGGTTTTTTTTAAACGGACCATTGTTAAACATAAGTAAACGTTTCCTCATAAAATTAATTCATATTATTTTGCTTCACTTCTTCCAGGTGAGCCTTACTTTTCTCTTCAAACTTTTCTGGATTATTTTGTTTCAGGCGTTCTCTATACCTATTCTGCCTTTCGGCATTAGACAGTGGCACCACCTGTTAATTAGGATAGCTAAAATTAGCATTCTCTCAAATGTATCTTTATTCTTTAACAAATAAATAAACTTAAAATAATAAAAAGGTCAAATGACATTAATTTTGCGTATGATTAATGCAACTTTTTTCGATGACTGCATAAAGCTTAAAAAACGATGACTGTGGGTCAGTCTGACCCTTATGAACTAGGCCTTAGGTTCTCAGTTCAGTAACGTAACAGAAGAATAACAAAACTGAGTTACGAAACGCAACGAAACTGAGTAACGAAACGCAACGAAACTGATAATAAAATCTGAGAAAATCTAACTTCAAATTAATCTCGTGTTGATATCACTCACGAAATCGAGAGTTAATCGTGTTCGAAAGCACATTTATCTATCTTCCAAAAGAAATTAATGAAGAACAGTTAAATAAACTTACCGATAATGACACAAATAAGCGTAAGTAAGACTGATAATTTTTTTGAACAAAAATCGGCACTGCGTAAGATCCGTGAATATTGCAAAACAAAACGGCTGTACATTGAAGTCTGTTTGATACTGACATACGACTATCAGTGTTCACAATTTTGAAGTGGGATTTAACCAGAATAATTTATATTTTCAGCATAAACGTCGTTACTCAACCTGATGTTACGAAACTAAAAAATATGATGGTAGATTTAAAATATGTCGAATTCATAATAAATTCATAATAACTGAAATGAAACCTATTACAATGTAATGTTAGGGTATTTTACTATAAAGTTTTATGAAATACAAAGAAATAGATATATTTATAAAATATATTTTATTATTTTTCAATATCCAACTAATGGTCGGACATAGACAAGGTACATTCATTCTGCATTTCACCCTTCAATACTCTGGTAAACAAGTGCCATTTTCGTCAAAACCTGGTCTCATGCACCGAAAATTATGATTTTGATCTCATTCGATTCGAAATGCCATCTAAAACATTCTATCAAAATTCCAAGACGGGCTGAAAAAAAATGCAAAAGTTATAAACAATTAAGTAAACATAAAAATAAGGGTTTGTTTTTTTTTAATATTTCAAAAACTATTTGAGATAATCAAAATTTAAAAATAGATCCTTAAAGAACAGGAAATTTCCTAAAAAAAATCTTAAATCCTGGAACCTTACCAATAATCCTTATAGCTTTAATTAAGCGGCGAAAGTAACGGTAAAACAGCGTGGTTCGGGTTTCGCGCGATTTGCCGCAATCTGCTACGTGAACTAAAAAAATATTTTAAGTGATTAAATATTAATATTAAGGAATAAAAAAAATTGGGTACTAAATAGACATCAATAAACAATAATCCGTTAACAAAAACAAATTATCACAATTTGTTTAATTATTAATTACGTTTGCGACAGTCTGAGGACTTAAAAAAAACAAAAAATATTTAAGTATTTATTTAAAATTAAAAATTACAATTTAAAATTAATTTTTCTAAAAGTGACTGTCCTAATCGAAGTTAGATTAAGGAGTGGCAATATATTAAATGTAAAGTATGCTTCTGGGATTAAAAGAATGGGGACCTAAAAGAATAGCCTATTGTAAGAGATTCGCAGAACTTGCTGGCCACCGCTGTGGGAAAGTTGCAGGAGCGCGAAGTCAGTTGGTTTGATTCATTAGGGTTCCTTAATTCCTCCACCCCTAGAGAGGCAACTATTTGAGAATTTTGAGGGAAAATGTCGCCGGGATGCTTGTGCCTTCAGGGCTTTCCTTATTCTTGTCTTCTATTTCATCTTCTTTGTGCGGCTTCTCTGCTTTTCTAGTAGTCTTCATCTTGTACAGGTATAAAATGATGATAAGTACACCTGTACTTAATAACAGCGTATATAATGGTATTGTAGTATGGTATATAGCTGTATTGTGTCCATGATCTATTCGTAGTGGCTGCTGCATTATAATCTTTTCTTGAATACTATGAAGTCCTTGTAGATTGATTGAGGTGATGTTCAAAGTGGTGTCGGTCTGGTGAGCGATGTTGTCTGCAATCTTCATCAATTTCAGGGGGTGTCCTTTGAGTTCGTTGTTCTCGTTGACTATTGTGAAATTTTCGGTTATAATTTGCATTTGATTGGAATAGATAATAGGTAACTTCCTTTCAGCTTGGTGAACTCCTGGGTGCTGCATGAAATCTGTATCTTTTCTTCGTGTGGGAATGATACTACATAGTGTATGTCGTCCAATTTTTTCATTGAGTCTCGTAGAAGGTTGATTGAAGTTAAGTGGCATGTTTCTTTCAGAACTTGGCTGGTGATGAGGTCGTGGATACAGTCAGGTTTCGTGCGAAGACGGTGATTGAAGTCCTTCTCACAGAGATACCAGTTGTTATACTTCGGGCATTCAGCCTCTATGTACACGAATGACATCTCGTTAGTTGCAATGAAAGGAGAGGGCGGAATGAGAGCCTGAGCCTTCCTATTTGATATCACTGCTAATCTATATAAAGTAAAACTATCCTTAGAAATAATAGGGAATCTAAATATAAAAACTACCTGTCTATTACTATAATAGGAACCAGGTTTTATAACATCGTAATAATTTCTTAATTCTAAATCTAAAATTTTATCTTCACCATAAATTGATTTCATTTTATTAACCAGTAAACCTAATACATCTGCTAATCATCGAATGATGCATGCTCGATGCATGAACAAACGCTAAACTATTTTCTATTCTTAATAACTCATTTAATAAATCATCTATATTCTCTGTTAAAATTACTAAAAGCTGAGCAAACTTAGCATATTTAGTTAAAGTGAAATCCTTATTCTTATTACTAGCTAAAATTAACGATAAAGTACTATTTATTTTACTCTGATTATCTACTAATTCGGATAAAACACTGCTATATTTCGTTATAAATTCCTTACTAATACTTAATTGATTGTTCATTTCATTACTTATTTTATCTTAATTTTCTTCTAAAAGTTTAATTGCTTGATTATAATTTAAGGCATCTGTATAGTCTAAATTTCCTGTATTACTTTTAATAACTGATCCGAGACCATTTATGATTCCTATTTTAGCTCTTGAAGGTTCTAATGATTTTACTTGATCAAATATGTCATCTAATTTATTAAGCAAATATTTTATTTGAATTTCATAGACTGCATATGTATCATTATTCAACTGGTTTTCAAAGTCTTTCAATTGGTCCTGTAAAGTCGTCATTTTGCCTTCAATGTCGTCAAGTCTTATATATTGAATAAATGTAGGTAGTGTGTAGTAATTTTCATATGTCCAAGTCGGTATGGTAGTAGTCCAGGTCCGTCGTCAAGGCTTTCTATTTTTATTTCTTTATGATGTGCCAGGGGTATTATTATGAGTATCAGCATGGGTATCTTTTAACAAATTCGCTGCTTTAGGAATCCGTTTTAAACGAGATTTTGCAACGGGACCTAGCTTCTTTCTAGTGTATATGTGTATGGGTAAGTCTGCAATAACTGAGTCATGTGTGTAACGTGGTGCTGTCTTTTGTCTAGCTGCTGATGGGTTCCTAATAAAAATCTGCTGACCGGGTGCATATTCTGTTTCAAATTCACGTGTCCTATTTCTATTTGCTATTAAAGCTTGCCTATCGCTAAGGGATGAACTATTAACTATATCATAGACTTTCTGCATTTGTCCTTTATGAATCTGTAAGTACTGCTGTAGCATTTGTTGAGTTATGTCAATGTCTAAGCATTCCCTTGGGTCAAAATGTCCGTTTAACAAGTCAAATGGTCTACATCTGGTAAAACTATGAATAGAACTATTGTAAGCTATTAGTGCATAAGGCATCTTTAATTCCAGCCAGTTCCAAAAGTTTCAAATATTCTGTCAGAGGACTGAAGATTCAGCTATCTGGTACCGACTTCAAAATAATGAAGATTGAGTACAGAAATAGTTGAGGTTTAGCCGAATTCGGAAAAAGGCACCTTTAGATAGGAAAAATTATTTAATACTTTTTAGTTCATATTATTATACTAAAAGTTTGTACCTTGGAGACCAGTTTTTTATTTTTTTTTGTTAATTAATACTTTTTATTTTTAGTTTTTATTTAAAAAACGTTATTATTATTTTTACCTTGGAAGTCGGTTTTAATTTTTTGTTAAAAATAATAATAATTATGAATTACAGCTCTAAGTTTCCGAAATTAACAGCAATTCTTTGCCCATTTTCTCTAAAATTTTACTCGACTATTTCATATAAAAGTGGTAAAAAGTAATTCCAACATTTTATAGACGACTTTCTCAACAGTACATTGTATTTTTTATACCGTTAAGACGTCAATACAATCCATAAACAGGTGATATTCTAAACCTTTTACAGCAAAAATTACAAAACTGTCGCGGGTTTGAGTTGGATTATTTAAAAATACTTAAAAAAGTAAAAAATCTAGCTCCAACATTAGATTATAATTGAAATGATCTTACATGTTGTGCATTAAAACTTATAGAAATACTGTATTTTAACTTAAATCACGTCTGTTAAATCAGCGAAATCGGCAAATTTCGTATACGGACCCTTAATGTCACTTATTACCAAGATTTGTTGATCAACTAATCATAACTAGCCGACCGCGCAAGACAACGCACTTCAAACCTTTTGACAATGCACTTCAAACGTTTTGAGTTTTGGAAGGGGCGCGCCATGTTATCGTAGTTTATCTCTAAATCGTTAATCGTACATGCTTGTGATCTCGATTCTCGTAATGTAGCAGCCGCGCGTTCACGAAGCCACTTATAAATCAAGCCTTAGACTTACTCATCACAAAGTTCAGAAAATAACTCCTAAATCTAGAATCCCATTCGTATTTCTTATTATGTTACTAATGAGCGTGCTCTTGCAGTGTGCATTTTGTATACATAATAAATCTCTACTTAGTTGCGACTCAGCACAAGGACAAGCCGGCATAATTAAATTATTCAGTCTCAAAGTACAAGCAATCTAAACGGCTCGTAAGACCCGTTACATAAACTTGTTACTTCAAATTCCTTTAGTAAGTCGCGTTTAATTCAACTTAAAGCGTTCTAAATACAAACCATAGACAGAGTTACAATTTGGATGTGGAAATTCTACTCTTAAAATGAATATAATAGTCATTTTATTTCAATTATTAGAAATAAGAAGGTGAAAATTTAGAGCGCGAAAATCCGCGACAGCAATTTTGGATATCCACACTGGGTACACTAGTAGTCCATGGAAATCGTACAATAAAAGGGGTCTTCACTTGCATCAAATGGGGTAGTTCTGATTTTTTATATGTTGAATGTGATGAGGTGTTAATGTCAAATATATTTTTTCCACCTCGGAATCCTTCCGGAACATTGTAAAATTTATGAAAAACCATTAAGGGTCCGTATACGAAATTTGCCGATTTCGCTGATTTTACAGACGTGATTTAACAGTTAAAATACAGTATTTCTATAAGTTTTAATGCACAACATGTAAGATCATTTCAATTATAATCTAATGTTGGAGCTAGATTTTTAATTTTTAGTATTTTTAAAGTTTAAGTATCTTTAAATAATCCAACTCAAACCCGCGACAGTTTTGTGATTTTTGCTGTAAAAGGTTTAGAATATCACCTGTTTATGGATTGTATTGACGTCTCAACGGTATGAAAAAAATACAATGTACTGTTCAGAAAGTCGTCTATAAAATGCTGGAATCACTTTTTGCTACTTTAATATAAATAGTTGAGTAAAAAATTCTCATTTTTTTGAAAATGTTGTCTTCTGTAAAGTAATTTCTGACAACTTCTACCATTAAACAGGTCTTTGGTGGTAAAAAATGGCAAAAACTGAAAACTAATCAAAAATTTAATGGTTTCTCATGAATTTTGCAATGTTCCGGAAGGATTTCGAGGTGGAAAAATTATATTTGACATTACCACCTCATAAAATAAAAATAAAATAAAAATAAAATACAATAAAAAAATCAGAACTACCCCATTTGATGCAAACCAAAAAGTACCAATTCCATGTACTATAGTCAACAATTATTATTATTAGCGAAGCGACGCGACACCTCACGTTCGATTCCATAGTACTGCTGCCGCGTATTTCTCCTAGTGCGGTCTCACCTTAACTTAGCTTTAGGCATAGAGTAGAGATAAATTTATACGTATAAAATAGTCTATGCTTAAGGTAATAACTTCCTCGCTTTATGAGGAACTGGTAACTTGATAGGCAAGGTACCACGGCAAGAAGAAGTGCGTGGGGAGGTTTTAGTCGGTAAACTTCCAGCTGCCGGTGGGAGTTCGACATACCCGTCGCTGCTTCCCCGGGGGCGGTGAGGGACGCCTAATAATCTCCTTACGAAAAAAAGAAGGTGATAACTTCCAAAAGTACCTACAGCAGTACAGTAGCGTCTTAGAGCAAAATGCGTTAAACTGTCAACTCAGTATGCCGTATCTACTCTCATAAGGTCTACGTTAAATTCCTACAGGTCCGAGGGGGCCAGGCGTTTGTCCGGCACTGAAGGCGCCTTATTTGCATAAATGACGTCACTAACGGACAACGACAGCGGCCATTACAACATCCAGCATCTTTTACGTCCATACTATTTTCCGGCTTAAATCTCTTCCGAACAATTTTCAAATTCAAAATTGCAAATATTGACAAATTTGACAGATAAGTGAAACAAAAGATACGAAAAACCATTTACATAAAAGAGACAGTTCTATTTTTAAACGTCGAATCGTATCGCTGTCTCTTTCTTCGCCTGAGCTATGACGAAAATTCGATTTTTTCCAGATTGTTCGAAAAAATAATTGAAAATGTAAATAATCGAGGTATTTATTGCAATCAAGACACGTGGTAAGAGATTCCATGTGTTTTGTTTTCTTTTGAGTCATAATTGGTACATTTTCGAAACACACACGACGGCATTTTAAATTTATTTTGGTACTTGACAAGACGCGGTACGTTAGTGAAGTGCGTTCGATGGTTCGATGCAGACTAAATAAAGGACGGGCCAATTGGGCCGTATTTGAAGCTTCACAACGCGCGCGGTAGTAACATTATACCTGCTTTGAGTTTTTTATATAATATATCATTGACTTCATGTAAGTGCAGTTATAACGCTTGCGTAGGAGCAGCAAAATGTGGTCTAAGAGATGTAAGATGCGTTTCATCCCGTAGGAGCCCTCGTATCTTGAGTGCTAACGGCTGCACTCAGAGAGATTTAATGATTACTTAATCTTAATTTAATGAACATTATGACTCTAGCTTCGAGAATTGTCTATCAAACTCCTCATCTATACCTACTGACATAAGATAAGGTAGATGCTACGGCCTACGGTAGATGCAAAAGTGTGTTTCTCTGTGTCTGTTACCTCTTCACGCCAAAACCGCTGAACCAATTTTGCCAAAATTTGGTATGGATATACTTTGAGTCCCGAAAAAGGACAATGTGATACTTTTTATCCTGGAAAAAAATTACGCTTTCCGAGTTGCGGGCGTCATCTAGTTAAGTAGGTATGTTTATAATACTTATTATAGTAGTAACTCATTGCGGGGTTTAAACTAGTAAGGTTTATCCAATTTAAAAATCGAATTACTCGTGTTCGAAAAACGGAAGCTTTTATTTATATCGAGCTTAAAGTACTGTATTATATTATTGTAATTGTATTTAACTTAATGAATGAATTAACAGGACATTTAAGCTTATCAAGGTAAATATTTAACTTTTCAAACTTGAATTGCGGTTTAACTTTGAACAATACATTAAGTATTGTATTGTTCAAAGTTAAACCGCAATTCAAAGTTACCCAAAATGACTGTACCTAAAAATTTATAAGTACGATACACCATTTTTTTTTCCTCTTAAATGTTACAGCTTGGCTATCAATTTTCATTCTCTCAGAGATTCGGAGTCAATATTCATCTTATAAACATACAAAACTAACCTCAACAAACTTGGCAGAAGTGCATTATATGCACCTTATCTCTTTATTATTTTGTCAGCCTATAAATATTTTATGATTTGTTATAATAATATAGTACAGAATATTTTAAGTATATCACACACCTCACTGACATAAAAATATGAGTTACTTCGTTGCATATTCTAGTCAGATTCTTTAGCTTTTCTGACAGAACACTACTAATAACCCATCAATTCCCAAGCGGCACCCGGCTGCCGCATAACAATTGAAAATCTAGTGGTGCTACCTATATTACTTTCAGCAACATTTTCTAGTCTAATATACTTAGGTCTTAGTATTTAGCTTGAGCACTGTCAAAGTTCTCAGAGAGCTTTACTTGCTGTCGTAAAGTTGTGAGTAATCTCCTTTTGCACTCAGGTTTTAACTGATAAAGACTGCACTAGTCGGACCATACTCACATTTCGCTGTACTTAACTAAACTATATTGCAACCTAAAATAAAGCACACAGGAAGGGATCTTAATATTTATTTAACATATTATTATGTAATAATTTTATTAAAATGTGGAGAAATTACATGAATAATCAATAATTAAGAAGTCAACTTAGTTACCTATTTTATCCTTCTAAGCGACCCAAGCAAAGAAAAACGAACATTATTATTTTAATTAAACAGCCAAGTATTTTTAAGAAAACACTAAAATTAAACTTAAGTTTATCGTTTCAGTTTAATGACTTTGTCAGAAAATACCTTTAACTCATTTTTCCATAGAAAAAAAAATACAAAGCTTCATGTAATACAAGACAGAGGTCGAATTCTATTTTCTTCTTATAGCCTGTGGAGCTGGACGTTCGTGAGTAATGCCTGCGCGTCTAAACTCTTCTGCCACAATTTTCCTGTACTCGTCCTCTGTCGTCTTCAACTGAGCTGGATCATCTACCAACACGGTCGAAGATTGTATTGCTAGTTTACTCGTAGATTTCAGCTTCGCCAACTTTATCTCCTTAATCCTAGCTTCCAGAATGTGCTCTCGTCGACCCTCGCGCTCAAAACACTGCAGCATCAGCTGCTTGTCCTTATCCCCAGACGACACCAAATTCTGGGAGAGGGACAAAAGATAAATAGCACCTTTTACATCTCCCAATGCTACGAGTTTTCCTTCCTCGTTGGGCACTACTTTAAGCAAGGGATGCTTCGAAATTGGCAGTGTATATGTCGGTTCGCGATATTTCCTTAAAAGATCCCAGTAACGGAATTTACCATCGGCGCCCACTGTCATGTAGCCGGAGACTCGGTGCGGTGCCCACACGACGTCTGTTATCTGTCTCCTTTGTCCAGTTCCTGATACAATAGGTGATCCACGTACATCGTCAATCCAAATATGAGTTGTCCAATCTCCACAGGTGATGAATACTTTGGAAGTACAAGGACTACGATGCACCGCCTTCACTGGCCCATTATGTGCTTGGAATACCGCGCTCATGATCTCAGTATGGCTCTTGCCTCTTCTGTTCACGTTCATGACCATTCCGGTGACCGTGCCACATAAGAATTTCGTCGGAAATGATCTTTCGTATTGCAAGCAGCTTACGCCTTCAGAATTAGCGAGACTCACGGGCTCTCCCGGTGGGACTTTAACGGACATAATCAGAGTATCAGTAGGTTGGTCGAGATTGCGAATGTCCCACCACATACATTTGCCGTCATGCGAACCGCTGAAAAATTCCGTGTTGGTACGCGACGCAATAAATACGAGGGCGCTCACTGGGTCTCTATGCGCCAAGTGCATTGGAATTATACTGCTGTACTCGCTTTTAGCGCGTAGGTCGAAGAGGCAGACTCTCCCATCTTCGAGACCACCGATTATACTGCGAGGACTTCCAGGGAAGCAGGCCACCTGCCAGCAAGCCGATGGGGGCAGAAAGTCAGCAGATGGTTCGATCGGATTTTCCACATCCCAAACGTAGCACAGACGATGTTCGTTCAATGGTTTAAGTATTGGATAAGTTTTATCGCAGTATGATGCTACTAACTTCGGATCGTCCTCGGGGGTCCAAGCGATAGAACTTATGGGACGCTCGTCGGGATCCTTGAAAACATTCGTGACACGAACGGACGATTTTTCTATCGGTTCCATAGAAAGCATATCTTTGAAATACACATTGTACATTTCGATTGCATTATTCTGGTCGGCGTAATGATTGAGTCGCGGGTACGTACGAAGAACGGCGTCGATGTATGCATCGTCGCGTTCGTATTTTCTTCTGTGTCGAGCGGTCGTTTCTTCGTCATCATAACTGATCTCCTTTGGCCATCCTCCTTCGGCGTGGCAGATGCCTTGTTCACGGGTGACTATACGCGCTGTGTTCACTTCGTGCTCCGCAAATTCTATTCCAGTCTGCGTGGCCTGATGTACCGGGTTCCGTAGACCATACCGTTTCTGTTCTGTCCTGTCAGGGTCGATGGTGTCGAGCAGAGCAACCGGCACTTCACTGAACAGAGGTTGCTTGCCGAATTCATGACGTTGTTTTATGTACGTATAAACTAAATCTTTACTCATCTTTATCGCTTTTTATTAGAAAACAAAAACGATTTTTGTACTCAACTTACCTTTAGAAGTTGACAAAAGTTGTGCCAAAGTCATAATTATGTTACGTAGTATATTATATTCTCTTTAGTCATGGCATAGTGAATGCTGCATATATTTTATGATACCTATTTGACAAGGATGAAAAAGTATTTTATGTATCTATTCAACCTTTTTAATGAAACCTTGGTTTTTAGGGTTCGGTACCCAATGGGTAAAAACGGGACCCTATTACTGAGACTTCGATGTCTGTCCGTCTGTCTGTCTCCACTCCACTCCACATCCTGGCTGTATCTCAAGAACCGCTATAGCTAGACTTCTGTCAGATTGTGTATTATGTTGCCGCTATAACAAAATATATACTAAAAACGAAACAAAATAAATGTTTAATTCATACAAAAAACACAATTTTTGGCCTATTTTTGCTCTATAACGGTACGGAACCCTTCGTGCTCGAATCCGACTCGCACTTGGCCGATAATTTCTTTATATTATATCCACTTACCTAAATAACGGCAATTAAATAAATCACTGTAATATATTTTGACGCAAAAACATAGTTTTTCAGACGAAACTCTAGTCACGTTGAAAGCATCAAGATGTTTTGTTAGCAATTTGTTTCTTTTATTCCTCCGGACGTATGTTCGAGGCCTGATAAATTACTTTGTTTTCGAGGAAACAAATATGCAAACTAGCTCGTTCTTTGTTATATCATGCAAAACATCTTATTTACTGAACAACACATATCGCTCAAACATAATTTTTCATGTCGTAATAATCTGAATCACAAGAAAACATACTTGGCACGTGGCTTGGCATAAACACACAATATGTTATATAATATGTCTTGTATGTGTCTTGTATTTATATTATGTAATTTTTGGAATAACCTTTAACCATTAACCACTGCAAAAAAGAGCATATCAGAAACCTCCTCCTTTTTTGGAAGTCGGTTAAAAGAGATGGACCGTCTCATTATCATTATCGGGACTATAGTCAAAACAGGGAGTAAACAGAAATGTATAATCAGAATTCTGAACCTCGATTCAAAAATTCTAATGAACACAATGCAGCTTCATTCTGATCTTCAAAGAGGAAAATGGTATTCTTGTTTTTCAATTTAGATATTTTGATAGCTTGAATCATGTTGAATACATTTTTGTATTCTGTCATGAAACGGACTGTATCGTGAAAGAAATAAAGCTGCAATAATGTTGCCTGAAAATACTAGTAGAAACTGTGTAGTCTTTAAATCGTACCCTCCTGCCTTGCATACTTAATTAACCTTTCCTAAACATTTAATTGTGTCCTAATGAACGCTATTAGGGAGACGCTAAAACCAGGAACGATCACGATTAGAAATCAATTAGAATCGTTTAAAGCAAAGTAATGGAATGAAAACTAATTTGCTTTAAATTTCAACAATATTATCTTGAAGCAATAGCGATTTACCGTTATAGAACGGTTTTTAACGGTTAAGGCAACGCGTCGCGACGACGTCTTGATAATTTGGCTGTAGCAATATCGATTTTTCTCAGCAATGACTTAAGCTAAGAAATTAAAGTTCATTGTCAGTATTCATCATATCTTTGTCTTTGAATTACCCATAGCATAACACGATTGGTCAACTCTTATAACACAGAACAATCAATCAAAAAGACATCTGTAAAAAAGGGATTCCTATTTTGCCAACAGAGGAGAGTGATTTGAGCTTCCAAAATTTGTACAGAGATTGGTTCAAGCATACACTTTAATTTGCCCATAGCTTATATGAAATGTTTTTATGGTTTTTAAATTACGCGACAAAAACCATTTTGTCGCTTACGCCCTTTCCATTTTTTTGCTGTTCCATTGCTTGTTTTCTATGAGAGGCCGGAAAACAAGCAATTTAAAACGTATCCAACACGGTTTTTTACTTTAACGCGGCGTAACCTTAACAAGATGACACCCGCGAGTCGCGACCCCGTTGCGCCAAAATGCCGAATTTATCGCGGGGGAACCGTACATTTTTCCGATATAAAAAGTATCCTATGTCCTTTTGCGGGACTCAAAGCATATTCTGTATACCGAATTTCAGCAAAAATCGGTTGAATGGCTTGGACGTGAAGAGGTAACAGACTAGGGTTGCTGAGGATTCCTCTTCCGCTTCCTCATAATGAGGAAGTTCCGCAATATTTTGGGTTCCTCAACCGTTACCGCATCCTCATAAATAAATTGAAAAAAATCCTCTTCCGCTATCGCTTCCTCAAAATTTTTTGAGGAATTTATGAGGAATTTCACTGCGCATGTGCGTCGCGTATCCAATAACCAATTATGGCAACGCACACGCCAGAGCCAGAGAATTGTTACATCATTCACTCATCTTTTTTTGTGTGCGTGCGTTGTGTATGTTACTGAACTCCTTAACTGCTGGACCGATTTATATGATTCTTTATTGTGTGTGTTTTTAGAATGGTTTAGACTTTAGATTCATAGTTTGGTCCACTGGAAAATGCCCTTTTAATGATTAGGGTTCCGTAGCCATATTATGGCAAAAAAAGGAACCCTTATAGATTCGTCATGTCTGTCTGTCTGTCTGTCCGTCCGTATGTCACAGCCACTTTTGTCCGAAACTATAAGAGCTATACTATTGAAACTTGGTAAATAGATGTAGTATGTGAACCGCATTAAGATTTTGATACAAAAATGGAAAAATTATTAAAAATTTTAGGCTAACCTATGCGTGTGGGGTATCTATGGATAGGTATTCAAAAATCATATTGAGGTTTCTAATATCATTTTTTCTAACCTGAATAGTTTCCGAGAGAGACTCTTCCAAAGTGGTAAAATATTATATTTACATGTTGTTATTTTTTTTTAGTTCTTTTTTTCTTATTCTGGTAAATTGACTGGCACCTATACAATTTTGTTCCTGTATCGCCCAAAGGTTGACTGGTAGATAATGCCATTAGCCATTAAGCCCACCTTTGTACTTGTATGTGCATAAAGTTTTGAATAAATAAATAAAATGTGTGTCCCCCCCTCTAACTTCTAAAGTAGGGTCATGATAAGTCTAAAAAAGTATATGTTCATCATACTATAAAAATACTATTACTACACTACACTAATACTATTACTATTACTATAAAAATTACCAACGAAAATTGGTTTGAGCGAAATGTAATAAGTAGTTTTTTTTTTGTTATACTTACGTCATAAATATACCATATTTTATGACGTATAAAAGATTTTTTTTCAACTAACTTATGCGTGTGGGGTATCTATGGATAGGTCTTCAAAAATCATGAGGTTTTTAATATCATTTTCTTCTAACCTGAATAGTTTGCGAGAGAGACTCTTCAAAAGTAGTAAAATGTGCCCCCCCCTTCCATCTTCTAAAGTAGGGGCATGATAAGTCTAAAAAAATATATGATGTACTTTACTATAAAAACTACAAACGAAAATTGGTTTGAACGAAATCTAGCTATAGTCCGTGCAATCCACGAAGACGCGCCCCACCACTTTTTGGGTGAACATCTTTAACTTTGATCGTGACGCTTTTTCTTAATTGGTCTATTTATTGTAGTCTGAGCGAGTACTGATAGGTAATTAGTGCGTACCGACAACACTCAACATTGGCGAAAGCTTGCGCACATATACCTACTATAAACAATTTGGAGGAATAGTGGGGCGCGTCTTCGTGGATTGCACGGACTATAGTAGTTTTTTTATACGTCATAAATGATAAACTTTAACTTTCATTAAATTAACTGAAATATAAAAATAAATCAAAAACCTTTTAATTTTATACAAATAAACCTTATTGCCCCTTCATGGGCGAATCCAACTCGCACTTGGCCGATTTTGTGTAATGTATGTACCTAGTTATGTACAGACAGGGCAAAGACTTTTGGGTTGGGTCCGTTAATATTTTTAATTTCCTATCATCCTCTTCCTCATCCGCTTCCTCTTCCGCTTCCTCATCCGCTTCCTCATCCGCATCCGCATCCTCTTCCTCAAAAAAATATCCTCTTCCTCATCCGCATCCTCTAAATTTGCGCGTGACAATTCCTCTTCCTCCTCTTCCTCATAATCACTTCCTCAACAAGTTGATAACAGACAGACGGACAAACAGACACACTTTCGCATTTGATTCTATTTATTTATAAATATTAGTATGGAAGTATGAATCTCGTACCTTTTACTTCGATATTGAAATTTGAAACTATGCAATTTGACTAAATACCTGTCTTTAGACCGATGGCTGGTTTACACGTATTAAGTAGATAAGTAGTAACTAAATTCTAATTGTCATCTAGCTTGGAACTTACTATAGTTTGTGCGTTATAAGATGATATGGGTGACAGTTCTCATATTCCTTGCTACGGATTTTTTTACAAGAAAACAAAAAGTAACAAAATGTAATAAATTATATTCCATCTACAAAAACAAATGTTTCCTATAACTGTAAATGAATAAAAATGAAAAGTTGCTAAATGATAACTTATTAATACAAAATTATAAATATTAACAGTGAAATAGAAGCATGAAATTATTGATACGAAAATATTTGAAAAATGTCAGATGCATGAAACGGAACTTATGCCGATAGAGATTGATACTGTTGAATCGAAATCAAATCGATAAAAAGGGCGGCCATCTTAATTGCTGGCGCCACTTTGAAACGTCAATACGAAATCGATAATTTCGATTGCAATTCCTTTACGAAGTGATTCGATGTTTTTAAATTATCGATTAAAATTTTTACGTAACTTCCCTACAATTGTCAATTATAATGTGTCACCCGTATCATCTTAAAACGCACAAACTATAAATCTTAACTTGCTACTAAATTTTGTGTTTACACGCAATTAACAACTTAAAATTAAGTTAAAATTTAGTTAATTACTTATCTACTTAATACGTGTAAACCAGCCCTTACTTTCACAGAAGTTTAGTACCTACAAATCCTACAATATGTGTCTATAGTTAATTCCTCCGCGCTCACTACTCAAAACTATATAATATCTAGCCTTTGAATAGGATCGTACCAACACAAACTATGATCTAAATTCTAAAAATTCATAGCGAGACGTGCATGGAAACTATTTCCATCCATCCATAATTAATTTAATGTGCAGTACGAGTGTCCGTCACATATTTTGATACAGGGTGGAATTCGCCATAGATATGGTAACTGGAAGATATTACCTAATAATTTATGTGTGATTCTCACTGGAGAGGCAACTGCATTTTCTTGAAAATTGAGCTTCAATATCTTGTTACTTCCTAGTGGTAGAAAAGTGGAAATTGGTAAGTAAGTAGATATCAACTACGATAACATGGCGCACCCCTCCAAATTACTTCAATGTGACTGTGTAGTCACATCCGTATGAAAGAGTTTGTACCTATGTAGTAAGTATTCAACCAATCCACTGATCTCTATTATACAAAATGGAGGTCAGTGAACCAATCACAGTACACGTAATATTTCAGTAAAGTGTCACTTATTACCAAGATTTGTTGGTCAACTAATCATAACTAGCCGACCGCGCAAGACAACGCACTTCAAACGTTTTGACAACGCACTTCAATCGTTTTGAATTTTGGAGGGGCGCGCCATGCTATCATAGTTGATCTCTACCTACGTAGAAAAGTGGTGAAAAGTAGGTAGAAAAGTGATAAAACACTCACCTTGAAAGGTAGGAACTGAAGGAATCATCAACGCGACGTCGGAGCTTCGCCGGCCGGCTTGCAAATTTTGCGAAGTAGTTACACTTTATTGCTTGTTGGCACTTGAACAAGTTTTATTCACAACAAACAAAGATTGAAGCACAAAAACTAGCAAAGTTATTAGTAATTAGATAGTTTTAAATTTTTCTTTTTTCAGAGACGAACACAAACCAGACGCTTCAGGCGGCCATTTTTTTTAGCGCCCGCGCCTCGCGCTGTGATTGGCTAGCCGTTAGCGGCAGGATGCACGCGATGGCGCGAATATTTTATTTCGATTTCAATACCTACATATTTTTTTTATTCTGACTAGCTATAATTTGCTGTGTATGATTGGTATGAAGTTTATTTGAGTCCCGGAAAAGGACAATGGATACTTTTTATCTCTGAAAAATATACCTACCTACCTACCTACGGCTCCTTCGAGATAATATACGAATTTTGGCGCAACTGAGTTGCGGGCGTCATCTAGTTGTAATATAATAATATTTCGTTGCGAAGCCAGGTCTAGTTTCAGAAGCCCTGTTAATAAGCACTTATTGCAGCCTGTGTACAATAGCCGCTAATTTAGCGCTATACCTAAATGTAACTTCTGTGAACGTACATGGGCCTATATTGTTGAAAATTCGTGTTATTATTCAACATTGTTTCACAGTAAATATAAATAATATCATCCATTTCACCAAAACTTACTATAAGATGTCAAATCTCTGGTTAAGACCCACTTTCATCAAGCAATCAAGCAATATTAAATAAATATGGCTTGTTAGATCAGTTAATGGCCTGTTAGAACTATCGAGCGTTCCACCATGCCCTAATGACATGTCAAATCACCTAACACGGTGTTAAATTTAATTTCTGCTGTTGAGGTCCGTTAAATATTTAGCAGGCTGTTATATGAGTCAAAACAACAACTGTCAAAGACAATATCCAATATCAATAAAATAATCTGTTTTGACTTTTGAGTGTTTCCGCCATGTTTCCGCTACATCCTTTCATATTATTTATTGGAACGATGTTCCTTATCCTGCGTTCGGCATAAATCTGTAGGCTAGACAGAACAACATTTGGCCTTGATTTGACCTCGACACTTTTTTTATTAGTACCTGCATGTTAGGGGCAGATGGCGTTGATAGTAAGTGTAGCAGTACCTACACGTTCGTTCGGCGATTGAAACAAAGAAAACCACGCCCCGAAAGGGGCGCCCGCCGTCTTTGTATGTAACGTTCGTCGTAGAAGATGAAACAGAGAAGAAAATCGTTCTGCTAAGAACGTACGTTCGCAATAACGAAAGAAACCGTCCGTGTAATAATACCGGACGTGACCCAGCCCTGAAAAGGACTTTTTCTAATAAGAATTCTTCACAACACAACACTACGCGTCTTCACATCGTGCCTACATCGAGAGGGATCTTCACAACGTAGCTGCAGTCTTCAAGGCGTTTATATAACATCTTCTGTCTTCATAAAATGGCGGCACTATTATTATTACCGGCGCGGCGGCGAGCGGTGCAGCGAGACGACGTCACGACGAGACTGCGCGGCGATATGAGGCCCCGCAGGGGCTAGCTCCTATATTTATACTCGAGCCGCGAGCGGCGCGCGGACGCAGCCAATCAGGATCGACCTTTTGTTAATATTTTTATCCCTTTCTAATAGTTTTCCCTTTCTAGCTTTTGTAAATATTTTTATCTCATTCATTATGTCTCTTTCTGTTTTGCAATAGCCAATCACAATTAATCTTTTAACTTTCTGGTAATAATAATTATGAATTTTTTTTGTATATAAGCAGCACAAAGTTCTCAATAAATCACTTTAGTTCACCACAGTAAATCGAGTTTTACTCTTTACTCCTCCGACCTCTAGTGAGCTCTTAGAGAGACCAACCGGTCCTCTAAATAAGTATTCCTGTGCGTCAACTAGATGGCGATTTTTTTAATAAACAGCGACGCGTTGTTAGTATTCCTGGGCATCAATAGATGGCGTTTTTTTTTAATATTTTTTTTTTTAGTGTATATGCATACAGGTTTTTTGAACATAAAGAAATACCTTCGTTCCATTCGGGTGTCCCTTGACACCTCTCAAGTTTTATTATTTTCATAGTTAATATGAATAATTATTTATTTTCACTTTGTCAAAAAATCGGCCCTCAGATTTTCCTTGACATTGCAAATACACTAACTTGTATCAAAATTACCAAACCGAAGTAATATGTAAATAAAAGTTTGTATTATGATTCATGTTTTCAGCTTTGACAGATAATAATTATTAACCTGGTAAATTAAGAAGAACTTTTGTGGCGTAACAAATGTATGCAATCAGTGATATTTTAATTTTGTCGCATTATCTACCAGATGACGTATTATACGAATGAGGAAGAAATGACACATTGCAGCAAACATGTCGTAGGTATTAAACTTGTACAGACCGACAAGGAGAAATGTCAAAAATGACGTTTTTGTATGATAAAAGCGTTAGTCCCTTTTCTCGCCACGTTCATATAAAGCCTTGTCAAACTGTACATTGCAATTTAATCGCCTTATAACAAGAATGAACGAATTGATAGTTGTTCACTCGTTGTTCACTTAACATTGTATTTACTAATCCGCTGTTAAACTTCCGCTTTTACTGTGGGATATAAGTGTTTTGACAGTCTGTTTCATTTTCTTAGGTCCGTTAAGTAATGCCTCGTTAGGATTTAACAAACAGAAGTTGGTGAAATTGGGTCTAAGGACGCCATATTTAACTATAACCATAACCGCTCATACGGCATACCTACTTAAATCGACATTTTTTCGTGAAAATTTACTGTGTTGTTATAAGAAATATTTTTTCTGAAGATTTTTATGTATAATAAATGTTGTTATACTCTCAATCCCGTTTCCTGTAGCTTGAATACAAAATAAACGCAACAGACATCTGTCAATTTCGCCGGTCAAAGTTAAAGTTAAAGCTAAATTTAGCCTTACTTTAACCTTAAACACGCCTCTGGTGCAACCCACCCTTAAAAATAATTTAATTCTAAATACGGCCCTGGATATATTGTTACGTTTCAAATAGATATCCTAGATGACGACAGATGGCGCTTTATAAGTACTATCATAATTAAAGCTATATAAGTGCCGCTTTAGCTATTAAATGTATTTAAGACAAAGTGTATAACAATTAAAAGTATTCAAGTATGATAATTGCAATAAGCTTATGCAAAATTAAACTCATTTACGTCTGTATTATCTTTCAAAGGTTTGGCCATCTAGTGTCAAGTAGTATAATTAACGCTGAAAGCTTAAATGTTCTGGAACTTTTATATTTAAATTACATTTAAAATTATTTACGAATGAAATGTGATGTTATTTATATTATCAGAATGTCTGTCTGAGTAACTTTGTCATTGTAAAACACAATACTTCATCCCTTCCTTGTTAAAAACGCAGAAAACACCAATTTATTGGGATTGTCGTTACGCGTGCACCTGACAAACGCCGAAAGTGTACTGACTTAAGCCCCGCCCACAATGATGACGTCAGGACCTAGTTTTTTTTTTTTTTTTTTTAATCTTTATTTAAATAAAGGGCTTTTGCCATAGTGGCATGCCAGCCCCATCGTAAGACCTAGTTGAAAATCACAGTGCACAGTTGCTTAGGCCAGCTCCTCTCTATATAAGCTCCATGTTCACGCCCGTCTTTCATATGCCAGGTGAAAAAGGACGACGCGGATTCATCGCCAAATTAGTTTTTTCTTAATAATTCGATAAATATTAAATACTAGCTGTTGCCCGCGACTTTGTCCGCGTTAGCATAGTAGATCACATCTCAAGTATTATTTATTGTACAAAAATATATTGACTTTCCTACGATTTTTATTATATAAAGATGTTCCGCGCGGCTTCGCTCGCGTAATTTAGGAATTTCACGCAACCGTATATTTTTCCGCAAAAAAGCCTATGTTCCTTCACGTTGTCTATTCTTCATGTTTGCCAAATAACATAAAAATTGATCCAGCAGTTCTTAAGATAAATAAGCAATTTCATATACTTTCCCCTGTTTTTTTCCACCTTTTCCTTTATTTATTCGCTCCTATTAGTCTTAGCATGATAAAATATAGCTTATAGCCTTTCTTAATAAATAGGCTATCTAACACTGAAATATTTTTTTAAATCAGACCTGTAGTTCCTGAGATTAGCGCGTTTAAATAAGCCCTTTCAAATAATTTCCCCCCGTTTTTTTTTTACATTTTCCTCTATTTCTTCGCTCCTATTAGTCTTAGCATGATAAAATATAGCCTATAGCCTTCCTCGATAAATGGGCTATCCAACAATAAAAGATTTTTTCAAATCGGACCAGTAGTTCCTGAGATTAGCGCGTTCAAACAAACAAACAAACAAACAAACTCTGCAGAATTATAATATTAGTATAGATACAACATTTTAAAAATCCGCTAGGTCGGTTTGTCAAGGACAGAATTTTATACAATGTGTTAAAATATTAACTTAGTTCAATGCACGGTTATGGCAATAAATGAAAAATTCGTGAAAATTAGATGCATCTTTGTGATTTTTTTCTATAAAGAAAATTTTAAGATATCGTGTTTTTGCTCAGATCGCATTCTTGGAAATATAATGTAGTATCTAATAAGTAAATAAGAAAGCCTCAGATCACATGTTTGTTGACCTCAGATTACATGTGATCCGAGACATTTCTTATTTTCCTGCCCTAGGTGCGTATGCCTGTTTCGGTCTCTACAGAATTCCACTTCTATAACCACTTGTCGCAGTTTTTTGATCAGAAGCTCCAAAATTTTTATAGCAATGAGATCATATTCTACAAGTAATAAGATGTCAAACTTAAATAAACTTTATAAAAAACACAAAATGCGAAGAAACTTTTTTCTCAACCGAATATTATCTATTTATAACATTAATCAATAAGGATATATCGATTTCAGATTGTAATAAGGTACCTACTGTTGTTGTAACATGATATTATATTCGCAACTAAAGTTCTTTGTTTTGTCTACGTAAGAGTATACCCGAATATTTAATACCCTTGTTATTACACAAAGTAAAAGTTACTAATTGGACAACCTATACTGTTTAGAGTTCAATATTATGTAGAATATAATAATATGATGCTGACGACGTGATAGTCACATAATTTTAGATCGGCCACCGATCGAAACGAATTCATTGTAAGTAAGTTAATTTAATGTTTTTTTGCGTATTTTGCTTTAAGAAATATTTGTATTTACATTAATTTCGATAGATCGAAACGATCGATCACAAACAAGTGGCTGCCGTTGGCTGTAAAACCAAAAAACAGTACTAACATTACTATTGTTTTGAGTAACAACGTCGGTCTTTTGAAGAACGTTGAAGAACGTTTTGGGTTCAATCATATTTTTTTCATGATTAATGACAAAATGCTTTGTATAATATCAAATCATTTTATTGCTTATATATAAATTAAACTAACCATTTCAACATTATAATATATAAAATTAATAAAATCGTACATTCTAGAACCACAACCCGTCCTCTGCCTCCTCTTCGCTGTCAGTAACTTGCAGGTCGTCTTGTATAGCGGGCTCCGGCTGAAACAATAAAAATATAATACAACAATTTCTGCAATAATTCGCATAATAAATAGCAAATTTAATTATTTTCAATCGTCTTCGTTTTAGCACGTTTAAAACCAACATAAATATTAAAAATGGTTAAACAGCAAATATTGATTAGAACGGAACGGAAGATTTGTCTGACAAGATGATCCATGCGTTGTACGTTCAGCATTTTGTTCAATTGTTACTTCTTTACACAAGAAAGAAGAGTAATCAAATGTAGATTCATTTGATTAGACTGGAAGGTTCTGAATAAACGCACCTACAATTTTATCGCGAGAGTAATGTTCTCTTGTGATATCCAAATAACCACCAACCAACCATCCATCCATCCATCCATCCATCCACCCATCCACCCATCCATCCATCCATCCATCCATCATAATGCTACAAACCTGCCAATTCTCCATGGGTTCCTCCTTGAACTGCGGCGGGTCGGGCAGCGGGCCGGGGGGCAGTGCCGCGCCCGCGTCCAGTGGCGGCTCCATACCCATATCTGGCTCGATTGGCTCCTCCTATACGAAAATGGGGAAGTGTTGAGTGATACTGGCCGAATACGTTTTCCGTTTTCGTAAATCCGAATGCATGGAATCAGTAGGAAAACATTAAATGGCGAACACGTTCGCTTCTTTCCGAACGGAACGGATTCCGCACGCACGTTTCGAGTGCAAGCCGGCGCGTTCGCACGTGAACAAAACGAACGTTTGCGCTAGTGTCACGAAATTCCAAATCGTAATTCCACATTAGGAAATCGAATACGGAAAATGTCTGTACGCGGTCAGCCTAAAGTACCCCGCAAACGAACAAATTTGTTTGACAAACATGTTTGATGTAATTTACGTTTTCATCAAACAGCAGCGCAGACGATCAAACGTGCATCAAACATGTTTGTCAAACAATTAGTTAGAATCGGTTTGAGATCATGAGATTTTGTTTGACAAACACAGCGGAACACGTTCAAACACGTTTGTCAAACGCTACGCAAATCCAAATTTTCTTCAAACAGGTCAAACACGTAGTTTGTTTGACAAACGCTTCAAACAAAGCTGTACACTATTAAACTGTTTGACAAACACGTAAAATTTGACAAACAATTTGATCGTTTGCGGGGTACTTTAAGTACCCCACAGTAAAAATAAAACGATGTGACATTAGCGATATGTCAAAATTAATCACAATCTCGACTGTATCGATTCGAAGATCTTTTGAGCTCGGTCAGGCCGAAGCCCCCTAGATTGATTTTAGCCATTAATAATGACCGACTGACCAAAGACCAAGGGATTTTCATCTATACTAATATTATGAGTGCGAAGTCTGTCTGTTACCTCTTCAAGCCCAAACCGCTGAACCCATTTTGGTGAAATTTGGTATAGAGATACTTTGAGTCCCGGGAAAGGACTTAGGATACTTTTTATCCTGGAAAAAGGCGTCATCTAGTCATTTTATAAAAGCTGATAGTTTTTCTGGTAAGAACGACCAGCAACTATGATGTTCGGTTACTTTAGGAGGTATTCAGTTCTGAAGATCTACGAAACTTTCAATAAAGTATAAAGCTCCATTGTAGCATACAATTAGCTACTTTAGTTACTTATAGCGCCATCTATGAGGCGTTTTTTGTCACTACGTGTAAATGCAGGGCCGTGTTAAACCAAGCTGGGGCCCTGGGCAGTGGGCACACAAGACTTGGAGGCCCTTTTTAACCGATTTCAAAAAAAGGAGGTTATCAATTCGACGCGTATGTTATATTTCCAGAAGTGCTCAATTTTCGTGTATGTTAGTCTATATCAGCGTCTGAACAAATGTGCCAAATTTCAAAAGTGTATGTATGTATGTATGTATGTATGTATGTAAGTATGTATGTATGTTTTATGTTTGTGTTCGTATATTTCTGGAACTACCATTCCGATGTCAGTAATTCTTTTTTTGTTGTACTAGGTATTGTTCAACTTAGGGAATAGTGCAAGTTTCATCAAAATCGGTTCAGTAGTTTTGGAGATAGGGAGTTTTTCTTAATTACGTACAATGAAGTCGGTTTTATCTTTTTAAAATACAGTTACTATGGAAAATAAAAAACGCGAATTATAATATACATACTAACATTTTCAATTTATGTTTTATTGTAGATAATCAAATACAGTATGATAACAATATCTTCACCAGAAGCTAAATAGCAGCATTAGAATATCATTAATGACATAATAATATTATATATGTCGTACCTTACATAATGTAATAAAAGCAGATTAAATGTATTAATGTTGACATTGTATATATGTTACGCTCAAAGACCGAAATCACTCAGTGAGCGAAAAAATAGCTCACAACGCGTTGTGGTCACAGTGATACAGCCACGACGCGAATTTCGCGTCGTGGCTCTAATGAAAACGGCCACGACGCGTTCTGGCGATAACAAAAAGGCCAAAACGCGAAATTCGTGTCGTGGCTGATATGCTATTCATTTTTCTTGATTTGTTCTTGATTGATTAATCATCCATTATAGGTATGGAAGATTATATTTGAATTACCACGCATACTACAAAATATTTCTTCTTTTACTAAATCACTGCATAACTGCTTGTCATTACATCCATACTAATATTATAAATGCGAAAGTGTGTCTGTCTGTCTGTCTGTCTGTCTATCTGTCTGTCTGTCTATCTGTCTGTCTGTCTATCTGTCTGTCTGTCTGTTACCTCTTCACGCTGAAACCGCTGAACCGGTTTTGCTGAAAATTGGCATGGAGATACTTTGAGTCCCGGGAAAGGACATAGGATAGTTTTTGAAATTGAAGAAATTGAAGGTCTTTGGGGGCCCTGGGCCCGGGCCCCGTGTGCCCCTAGTGTAAACACGGAACTGTCAGTAAATGAACTTAATAACATTATATACCATCGAGGAAATTTATTCCTAGGCAGTTGACAGATCAACGTCATTTGGTCGTTCATGTCAATTCAATATGTTAATAATTGTGATCTGTCGGCTGGGTTTGACGTATTACGCGACCAAACTAGGTAGGCCCCCCGTCTGCCTAGGAATCAACTTCTCTGATAGTACTTTACCTTGACGATGGGCGGGAAGGTATAGTCCGTGCTGTCGAGGTCGACGAGGTCGGTGACGTGCGGCGGCTCGTCGGGTACCTCGCGCTTGATCGTCAGCTCAGAGTCGAACGACGTGCCGGGCATATCCTCTTCTGTGTAATATAATTAATAGACGTTATTGAGTAATACACATACAATTTACCACATTTTACAAATAACGTTGGTAACGTAACTCCTATACTTCGATCGTTTTGAACTTGGTTCTCAAGATTCTTTTCGCACACTAAAATAATATGGCAATAGCTACGACACACTACATTCAAAGTGACAAAATAAAGCCGTTGACAATAATTGTCACTTCTAATAATTAAATACACAAAATTATTGCATGTGTTCGGCCTCTTTTTGCATAAAGTATGCATGTATTCGGGTCACATTTTGTGGAATCGGAACAAATTAAGGAAGAATGACACAGTTATTCTTCCTTAGTTTTTATTATTCGTAGGTAGTAGCGTAGTTTATATACTATTCACAATAGATACGGGCACGTAGGGTTCCGTACACTTCTTCAACTCTCACGACGGACAGACGGACAGACAACGAAGACTTAGTAATAGGGTCCCGTTTTTACTCTTTGGGTACGGAACCCTAAACATTATATTCGAAGTTTGAAGTTGTATTTAAAAAAAATATTAACTTAATGATAGTTTATCCCTCTTACTAATAAAAATATTATGTACGTAATTATTCTATCTGCATGTCACATCAGAAAAGTCACAAGATGGCGCAAAGACTATAATATTTACTCAGCGTACTTAAGGTCCGCCCTTAAATGCGCTAAGTAAAATATATTTAAGAACGTGAGTGGAAGAACCACATAGATTACATTTTATAACATCAAGATAATTACTCTTTTTTTTACTTATAATTTAAACAAACCTTGTAGCTTACCTACTTCATCATCAGGCTAATATATCTGGTTATACATAAAATCATACATTTTTTATTACAAATAATTTTCCCGGCCCTAGAGCCTCCATTTATGCAAAAAAAAAACGGCAATTTTGAACTGTTACTTACCTGCTTCTTCCACTCATTTACTCATTAGTAGGGCCCGGATTTATATGTAAATACATATTTTTATTTTACGCGATTTTCGGTCTAGAATGTGTTTTTTACACGAATTATCATGTTTAGAGTGTGAAAAACCAAGTTTTATTTTCCATATTTTTCCATATTTTAGGGTTTTACAAAGATAAGTCCATATTTTGCAAGAAAATGTCACAATTGTCCATATTTTCACAAAAATTAAAAAAAAATAATACGTTCCCGCCACCATGCGGCTGCGTACCTATCTCGTTCCTCTCGTGTTTTATCGTCGTATTCTGTTTCCAAAGAAGATATATTGAAGAAGAAAATAAAATTTCAGATACTGAATGTCCCGTTGCTGACATGGCAAAAAAACATGAAATTGTTTCGGTCTTCGGGTAAAATAAAGGATGTGAATTGTGAGTTGTGACTGCACGGTGCAGGGATCATTTAGCCAATAATAAGCGAGTCCAAGACGATAATTACGACGAGTTGCACAATAAATAATACTGTCACGTAAATGCATGTGCATGCATGGGTGCGATTAAGGCTATATTAAGAATAATATATTTTTTAGTATTAATTTTTGTCAGAGATTTGAAGAAGCACGTCATTGTGTATTGCAACCAGCCAACCAATTTGTTAAGGCTATTGGTTAATGTAATGGAAGTTAAATAAAACTGTTCTTTTTAGGGTTCCGTACCCAAAGGGTAAAAACGGGACCCTATTACTGAGACTTCGATGTCTGTCTGTCTGTCCGTTTGTCTGTCTGTCTCCAGGCTGTAACTCAAGAACCGCTATAGCTAGGATTCTGAAATTTTCACATATTGTGTATATCTGTTGCCGCTATAACAACAAATACTAAAAATAAAATAAAAGTAATATTTAAGGGTAAAGGTAAAGGTAATATTTCCCATACAAAAACAAAATTTTTTGTCTACTTTAACTCTTTACCGGTACGGAACCCTCCGTGCGCGAGTCCGACTCGCACTTGGCCGATTATTTTCTTGAAATAATAATTTCGATATCTTTTTTATAGGTTTTTTTTTGTTATGCAGCCGTAAACACTGTACAGTAATTATTTCCTATATTAAAGTAAAACAATGTTTAATTATTGCAATTTTATACTTACTCCATATTTTTCCATATTTTCGATTTTTTTATTCATATTTTATGTAATATCAGAGAAGTTGATTCCCATGCAGATCGGGGACCTACGTAGTTTGGTTGCGTTACGTCAAACCCAGCCGACAGATCACAATTAACATTGAATTGACATATTCGACCAATTAATAACGTTGGTCTATCAATTGCATAGGAATCAATTTCCTCGATGGTACATATTTTGGATCTTTTAATACATATTTTTCCGGGCCCTACTCGTAAGTAAGGTGGTATGTATGTACAAACTACAAAATATGTAAATGAAACTTTATTATTACCTGGCTTGACAGACAGCTGGACCATGGTCTCCGCCGCTTCATTTTGTTCCACCTCCTCCAGGCCCGAGCTACCGCTGTCAGAGTATTGTAGATCTGTGGAAAGTATTACCGTAGTTACAACACACACTTGGAGCCAGTAAACACGGCGCGTAGCGTCAGCGTTGCGTCGACGCAGCGCTAGCGTTGCGTCGTCGCAGCGCTGCCGTTGCGTTGTTTTACATACAAATAACCAAGGTGTTCACACGGCGCGCTGCGTCGTCGCAACGCACACATGACGGACAGCAGCCCCCGAGACGAAGCGTTAGGGGCTTGACGTTAAAACTGCTTCGAAATAACGCTGCGATGACGCAGCGCCCGTGTGGCCGGCTATGCGTCAAACGGCAGCAAGGTCTTCTTCTAAGTAACAAAGCTGACGGCTTTTTATAATAACTTACCATCGACGACACTGTTCTGGTCCTTCCTGGGTCGACCGCGTTTCCTTGGTGTTGCATCTGCGAAAATACAGATACGTTTAAAAAAATTACCCTTCTACTAAAAATATTTGCGCAGCGTCCAATCATACAATAATTTAGGTGTAGGGTAATATACCGTGGACGTGTCAGGATTTTGTAGGCCTTTGCTGTTCACAGTTGTGAAGTTAAATTAAAAGCGGCATATGGTTCCATACAATTTGCAAAACATGCCGCGATGTGCCACGCCACGGCAAGTTATAGAAGAAGAAGAAGTTATTCGCAGCACTATAGATACCACAGACATAGATCAAGATAGATACCGCATGTTGCTCCATTTGTATGAAAACGAGCGTGCCACTTTTTTACTACCTACTGTGACGTACCGATGATAAGAAATGTGTCAATTATCAAGGCCAACGTTTCTATTTGAATTTTTACGGCACTTTTAGGCATTTAGGCATTTTAAAAATTCCGATTGACGTCCGATTCCGATAGCAGACTAAAGAAAAGACTTTCGAAAGACGAGCATTGCTCGTCGTTTGGGAACGCGATATCGCACGCGAAGTACTATCAGGGAAGTTGATTCCTATGCAGATGGCGGATCTAGGCTGGCTGTGATCGGTCGGCTGGGTTTGACTTAACGCGACCAAATTACTTAGGTCCGCCATTTGCATAGGAATCAACTTCTCTGATAGTATATACACATGCGGTATCTATCTTGATCTATGTCTGTGATAGCTAGCTACGCACTTTCCCTATGATAGATGACTTCAAGAAATAAGATACATAATATTGTTATAAACTAGCTGCTGCCCCCGACGTCGTCTGCGTGAAGGCTCTACAGCGCCAAAAGTAGGTGATAGCATGATAATAATATGTAGCCTATAATTATGTTGATCCCACTTCTTATTTCTTAATAATATTTATGCAAAATTTGAAGTAAATCCATGCAATACTTTTTGAGTTTAGCCCATACATACAGACAAACAGATAAACATTCTAAAAACTATATTTTTGTCTTCGATATCGATTGTAGATCACGCCCCAAGTATTCTTTAAAAAAAAATTCCGACTTTCCTACGATTTTATTATATTTACTTATAGAGAACTAGATGACACCCGCAACCAAACCAAACTGCGCCAAAATTCGTTTATCGCGTGGGTACCGTACATAGATACATAGAGATAAAAGTATCCTATGTCATTTCCCGGGGCTCAAATTATCTCTATACCAAATTGTTATTCAAATTAGTATGGATAAAACTCATGAACAGCCTAGGTGACGCTGTGATACACTTTTAGCTTAGAGGTGAACGCTGTTGAACGTCTTACAGTCACAGTCTGTGCACAAGACAAGACAAGTGTCAAAAAATCAATGAAAGAAAATCGAGCGACTATGCCGTCGACGCGTGCCGTCGACAAGTGCCGTTCGTCTGTAAGAAGCCTTACCGTCAGCGGACGTGGACGGCTTGTGTTTCCTCGGTCGTCCGCGTCCGCGCTTCTCGTCCGTCGTGATGGGTTCCTCCTCCGTGTCGGACTCCGCCGCCTCCAGCATCTTCTGTTGCACTCGCACGATGTTCGCTTCTAACTGGGATACGTGCTCGTCGAACTGGGAATCAATCAATCAATTAATAATCTATAAATCAATAAATAAATCAATCCATCAATAATCTAGATATCAATCAATATTTATTTGCTTTCATTCAATCAATAACAATAATTTATTCACATGGATCACATAGTATCACTAAAGGTGCAAGTTGGAACCAAAGACTTCTATTTAAACTGAGGTACAGTACCCGGCGATAAATATTGCACATCGACCATTGGAAAGTGACAGGCGGCTAATTTCAGTTTTGTAGAGCGTCATCTCTTACGCACGAAATACAAAAAGTCCGGTATATATTAGGAGCTGTTAAAACAATTATGGTTTGCTTCTTTTGACAATTTTATTATTCTTTGTATAAAATACACCAAATTTTCTATAAGTTATGGCTTTAGGTTCGGGTAAAATAAAATAAAAAAGGGGTGTTCAAATTATGTTTACGTATTGACGCGACTGCACTCTATTGAATTTGAACAACGACTGACACAATGTCAAATAGGTGTGTGCTACACAGATAACGCTCTATGAAATTATATCAAATAAATCTTCAGGGATTACCTTTCACAGATCGTAACTATCATAGTTGTTCACAATAGATGAATAATTTTTACCTGACTACAGCAAAGCAAAAAGTAAGGGTTATGTTTCTCACAGGCTATGTATGTATGTATGTATGTAACGTATGTATATTGTATATTATGTTACAGTTAATTTGCGTAATCCAGTTAGAGTGAAGATTAACGCGGTATTCTGCAGATTATCTGAGTGAGTCAGTTAAAGTGCAAAAATTTGATTCTATTCTTACATTACTCCTCCAGGTCACAAAAAAAATTCTCACCTGCTCTAAGAAAGTTTGCACTGGCATTAAACTTTTACTCTGTGGCAGCATATAGGTATGTCCGGAAAACCTTTAAAGCGTATTGCCACATCCGCGCACACTGTCTAAGTGGTATCAAACAGTCAGTTCAGAACCTGGTTTCACAGCTCAGTCATTTAAAACATTGGGTCAAAGACACGATAATCTTAAAAAAAGATAAATTTGCTGTCTTGTAGAGATCACATACGATAACATGGCGCGCCCCTCCAAATGACTGTTTCAATGTGTGTAGTCACATCCTTATGAAAGAGTTTGTATCATGTATGTAGTAAGTATTCAACCAATCACAGTACACGTAATATTTCTGTTAATGTCACTTATTACCAAGATTTGTTAGTCAACTAATCATAACTAGCCTACCGCGCAAGACAACGCACTTCAAACGTTTGGACAACGCACTTCAAACATTTTGAATTTCGGAGGGGCGTGCCATGTTATCGTAGTTTATCTCTAGTAGACGAGATGGCAATACGTCATCAGTGTATTTGGAATGGACGTAATACTGAGGGCTTAGTAAACCTTGGACCAGGTTCGGAAGACATAAAAGAAGTAGCAACACAGGCATATGTGTTCATGGTAGTAAGCATGGAGGAAAGTTGGAAATTGTCAGTAGGCTTTTTTGTAAATGGACTTACCGGAGAAGATCGAAAAAGATTGATTCACATGTGCTTATCGGAACTGTACTATGTTGGAGTAGATATAGTAGCTCTAACATTTGATGGGTGTTTGTCGAATATTACTGCAGCTAATCTAATGTTCTGGGTTGCAGGTTGGAAGATGCTTTTGGGCCTTTGCAAGAGCATTCTTTACAGCAACCAGCTACGTCAAATCACAGACTACATATTTTAATAGCAGTTATTGACAAGTATTTACTTGTAAAAACACACCACCTGCATGCCGCAAATTATTAAAAAAAAAAAAAACTAGCAAAGGCCAGAAGCTCACAGAGTTTATATTATTCGAGGGTAACTAAAGAAGCAACAATAAAATACACTTTATTCCATAGAAAAAGTGTACAATTACAAAAATACCTTGAGACTAATAACATTAAGCATAAGTTTATATTTCAAGTTTACTACATGATTGAAATTCATGTCGGTCTTTGTAAATTCATTTAGAAATAAATACCAGTTAATTGTAAGTTGTAGTTTAAGCTTAATTAATATTATTATTAAAAACATTATACTTAATAACGATTTTTTTTCATAATGTATAATAGACTTTTTTGCAGTCAGTACTTGCGGGCGTTTGTTTACGATCTTTCGGGGAGTTACGCTTGCGTTCGGTATAACCGAACATCATAGGCCTGCATCCTTGTCACTTTTGTTACAAAATAATATTGGCATCTTGCCCTTGACTACGTAGATACATTTTTGTTTGTGTGTGTGTGTAATGTTTTGAGTGTATTGTTTTGGGATTGCTTTTCAAATGACATTTCGTAGGTACGGCACGTCTACCTCAGTTTAAATAGAAGTTTTTGGTTGGAACCGAGCGACACGTCGCAACTGCAGACGACAAGTCGTCGCCACACTACTAGTTTCTATGTATTTCTATGAATAAGTGTCGCCAGCGTCGTGTCTTTAGCTGCGGAGGGTATTTCATAGAAATACATAGAAACCAGTAGTGTCGCCATGACAAGTTGTCTACAGTTGCGACGTGTCGCTCGGTTCCAACTTGTACTCGTACATTTACTCTCTTCAAGAGATTTTGACATAATTTCATTCCACAGGTCCTCGGAACAAGCTATGAGAGATAGATGGCACTTTTATAATGTGCCTACATACTGTATATTTTATAGTTTACAAATTATTATTTGTCATTCATGTTTGCGTCATCTAGGTCTCCTCGATGTCGAATGGTGCCGCGGTCTAGAAACCTAGATGTTTCTAGACCGCGGCACCATTCCCAATTTGTGCAGGAATGACTAAGCATCAACTCTATATAAACAGTCATCTTTTTGTAATTAGGGACACACTTCGCTTTAAGTTCGCAATATTGTAACTCATCAACAATAAACGGTCACGGTAAATCAGTCTTTATATAATTCCTATTACCTACACACAGGTAGGTAAAATAATACTGTTTTATCATATTGGCTACTTACTGAGCCGGCGATAATAAAAAAGAAAAGAAGAAATACTGTTTTTTACTGATATTTACAGTGCTAGCAAAGAATTTATAAATTAACTAGATGACGCCCGCAACTTCGTTGCGCCAAAATTCGTTTATCGCGCGGGAACCGTACATTTTTCCGGGATAAAAAGTATCCTATGTCCTTTCCCGGGACTCAAAGTATCTCCATGCCAAATTTCAGCGAAATCGGTTCAGCGGTTTGAGCGTGAAGAGGTAACAGACAGACAGACAGATAGACGGACAGACAGACAGACACACTTTCGCATTTATAAATGGATGAAATATGGATAACAATCAATTTCATACCTGTTCTAAGGCCTCTTTGGTAACTTGAAGTATAGCTTCGGCCTGTCGTGTGAACTGAGAGTTGGGTCCGTTATACGCGCGGCAGTTATCAACAAGCAGCTGTATATCACGCAAGAACTCCTCGCGACTGTGGTATTTATGAGCTGAAATATATTCAGAACAACTGTTAAGAAAGTAAGCAGAATTTTTATATAATATTTATTCTACATATTTCTTGAATACGTTTTTTTCCAGCATAATCTACAATTATTATAACATTGAAAGTAGATGAATAATAATTATTATTAGTAGATCATGTAAAAATTAAGTTATTTTAACCTAATTCAACAAACATTTTAAGCAATTGCTTTAATCGCTGGCTTTGAGTGCGGTGACCGAATCAAGATATGCCATAACGAAAAAACACCGTCCACTTCGGCCGGTCGGCGCGGCGTTGCCAGACTTCGGCACGGTGTTTGTGTGCGTGCGACTAGCGATGCAAATTATAATTGCATAAGTTGATAAAAATGCTATACAATAGTTTTACCGCGGCAGTTCCCGAGTGCCACACGTATTTTTAGTCATCCTGTGTTCTCTTTCATAAGTATACGGAAATTGATAAAGAAAATATGACATATATTTTGTTCACGATTAAATTTAACCAAGGACGGAGCGGCGCAAGCTGAATTACAGTGCTCTCAAAGTGATAAGGCGCATAGAAATTTTCGTCTTCGGCAACGATCGTTTTTCCCGAGCGTCGGAATAATTAGGGAGCTGGTGAGCATTTAGGTGTATGATCTGCACAAGTTTCACATCGAGGTAGATTGCAGTTTACGTCATTACGAACAGATTTGGTCCAGTCAATTAAGAGCCCGTTTTCTATTTTCTACTGCTCTCTTCACACTCACGCTCGTCTTTCATATGCCAGATGAAAAAGGACGATCGCCAAGTTAGCGGGCAGATAGAGGTTTTCTGTTTTTAAAGGGTTTTTTTTATATTGAAGTGGTAAAAAGTAATTCCAACACTTTATAGACGACTTTCTCAACAGTACATTGTATTTTTTTCACACCGTTAAGACGATACAATCCATAAAAAGGTGATATTATAAAGTCTAAACCTTTTACAGCAAAGATCACAAAACTGTCGCGGGTTTGAGTTGGATTAATTAAAGATACTTTAAAAAAATAAAAAATCTAGCTCCAACACTATATTATAATTGAAATGATCTTACATGTTGTGCATTAAAACTTATAGAAATACTGTATTTTAACTGTTAAATCACGTCTGTTAAATGAGCGAAATTGGCAAAATTTCGTATACGGACTCTTAAGGTCCTACATCGCTGCGTTTTCGCGTTACAGCCGATTGAAGTTGCTTAAAAAAAGGGGGATATTAAATCATTTGTACATGTATGCCTCTGGGGTTCATGGTCACAAACATCTTGGAAACGAAGGAAATCGAAGAGGCAGACATTCAGGGCTCTGCATTATTATGGGGCGGAGTTGTAAAATGTTTTAAAAAAAGCTCTACTAAGTAATTTACACACGGTTTTCATTACACCCATTCGATTCATTATGACTCCGTGGATATGAAAAAAACATTTGGCAGACACTTTGCTCACTGATTTTTAAGTGTATAACTGTTTGAAATTCACTGAATCAAGGGAAAGCGGGATATCAGGTATTGCATGGGTTTATTGTCATTCTTTACAGTCTATTGTTATTATTTAGTTTGATATTATTCGCTGAACTCGCGGTAACGATTCAACTTCTTCTGAAGCTGAAATCTATGGAATCACATATGGAATCACTGTGGAGAAATTTTATACCTGCGGAGACGTAGTTAACAGGTAGAAGCCGAATATTTCTGACGCGTGTTTAAAATTTAATTTTGTACTTCTAGCTTGGCGCGAGCGTCGGTTTGAAAAAAAAATTCAATGGTCTGCCTTTGAAATATCAGAGGCCTGAACGTCTGCCTCATCGAGTTTCTTGGTTTTCATAATAAATTCAAACATCAATCCAAGAGGCAGACATGTGCGCATAATATAACACTTATTTTATTTTTTACATTTTTGAAACGCTGTCCATAGCGAACGCAGAGGCAACATGCTGGCAGACTATTTTTCTGTGGTCCTTCTCATTGTTATTAATCGAACAATTTCAATCTGCCAAGTGTGCATTTCACATAGAGTTTTTTAAATCATAAAAAAACTTAAAAAATTGAAAACTACAAAAGTCAGAGCCCTGGATGTCTGCCTCTACGAATTTTTGTGTTTACAGGATGACTATGATCATCAGCCCCTGAGGCACCCACCTTTTTTTTTCAACATTTTTGAAACGCTGTAAATTGACAACGCAACCATGGTGGCAGACGAGGTTCTTGATGTTTCTTAGGGTATAATTATCACTATTAATAACGTCTGCCATGTGTGCTGATCATATATAAATTTTGCTCGCTAGCTCCCTAGCTAAAAGACGATGCCACAAAACCTTTTGTGCACATGTCCAAATCATGTCACGCCATGGCAACGCCAACTGTTTACGACTTGACTGTAACCAATTAATATTATAAGCAACCTGTTGGTGGCGTTGCCATGGCATGGCATGATTTGGACATGCGCAATAAAAGGTTTTAATGGCGCATGCGCCAAAAATAGAGACAATTGACGGACCGGCGACAGTCACCGAGTACCGACTATAATTGATATTTACTTTTATTTCTTTCGAACAAGGTGCAAAATGGAAAAGCATTGTTTGGGGCTCTCACGTTCATAGAATCGGGTGTTTCCGTGATTACGACAATTAGCAAAATATGCATGCGCATTATTATAAGTCTACCAGAATCTGATGGCAATATTTGACGGCAGATTTTCAAAAAATATCTTTGATCATTGGATAAATGTTTATATTTTCATGTTTCACACACAAAATAAGCCGCTAAAGGAATAAAAAAGGATGAAAATGTTTTATTCCTATTACCCCGGTATTGCTAGAGTCAATTTATTTTCTCACTTTTTGCCATCAGATTCTGGTAAGTATACCTATAATTTGGGAGTACTGTATTGACATCTGTACGATGTACGTAGTTTGAATATTTTTTTCTTCCGTTATATATTTTTCCTTACCTTGAATCTTTTTCCCAATAGTCTCCATGTCGATAGGTTTCTTGATGACATTGTAGTAGTCCTTCACCTGCTTCTTGTTTACCGGCTTGAGGAAGGGCCACGCCTCTGGCATCACTTTCAGTTTGGTCGTCAGTAAGTTCTCGAATATGAAGGAAAGGGCAACCTGAAAATACATAACATATTGGTCATTTAAATTTGTATATCATGACGCTTTGTTTTGTATTTAACTAGAAAGTCACAAAGTAATTATTATTTTTAACAAAAAAAAATTAAAACCAACTTCCAAGGTAAAAACAATAGTAATATGAACTAAAAAAAGTATTAAATAACCCTTTCTCTTTAATAGTGCCTTTTTCAGAATTATTCGTCTAAATCTCAACTATTTCTGTACATACTACAGTCTTCATTATTTTGAAGTCGGTGCCAGCTAATTTAATCGTCAGTTCAGTCAATGTCAGAATATCTGAAACTTTTGGGACTGGTATCGACTTCAAAGTAATGAAGACTGTAGTATGTACAGACATAGTTGAGATTTAGACGAATTCTGAAAAAGGCTCTATTAAAGAGTAAGAGACAAGAGTTATTTAATACCTTTTAGTTCATATTTTTACCTTGGAAGTCGGTTTTAATTTTTTTGTTAAAAATAATAAATTCACTCTTTTTAGTTATCTACAAAATCAGGCTTTATGCGTAAATAACCAATACGAATGTTAACTATTCACATTATGTTACTGTAAGCGAAATTGTGGTAAATGCTTGCAGTTATCTAAGCGATGCTGCAATTTCCAAACTTTTATCTTTGAAGATTCAGGAGTTCTGTTCAGTGCCTTTGGACCAAGAGACACCTTCGTATGAAATTTCTCTTATTCGTAACATATGTTTAACTTACATGAAACAACATTTTAACCACTATGAGTTTTTAATAAATTTCAAGGATTTCCCTCGATTGCTCATAGATCCCATCATCAGCTCATCACTTTCGTAATTGTTATATAAAATTAAGATTATATCCTATACAACAACACGAGAATTTTGAAAATCGGTCTGCAAACAGCGAAATCATCAAAAACATCTGCATAGATGCAAAATATCACGAAAAGTACCAATAATTGGGTCATAGTGTGATGACCCATGGTATAATTATAGTTGTGATGATGATTATCAATCAAATTGATGTGTTGGCCTATGCTTTCAGTTGTTTAAACAACGCCAAAATCACTGAACGTGTACCTATAAGCATTCAAAAGTTCTGTTCGGTACCTTCGGATCCAGGATATAACCTGGTGCGAAGTCTTACTTTTTGGTAGCATTTGCCTCGAATGCTTCAGAAAAAATCGAAATCACTATATGTTACCATACAAATTTCAAGGAGTCCCCTCGATTCCTCAAGTATCCCATCATAAGATCACCACTTTTGTGAACATGGTACCAAATTCGAGTTAAACCCTATACAACACAAAAAGAATTTTGAAAATCGGACCACAAACGGCTGAGTAATCGTTAAACATACAAAAAAAAAGATACATACAGCCGAACATATTACCTCCTCCTTTTTGGAAGTCGGTCAAAAAGTGATATCTATACAAAGTGTAACTAAACTTAGTGATAATATCTCTCACTACTCTCACTTAACTAAGTGATAATAACATATCTGCCACAACTAATCGAGCATGTTAAAATAATCCAGAGAAGGTGAAAAAAGGTACTCTTTCAGAGCTGCTACTTTCACAGGGACTCTATATAGGGGACCTATACTCACCCTAAAGTATTACCGCTTTCTACTTAGCTTTGTTACACCCTGTATAAGATATTATACAAAACATAAAATCCAATGGAACTGTAAGTGCTTAAACCTTTCACAGGCGCACGAAGTTATGTATCTCGATTACACGTACTATGTCTAAACACACTAGGCTGAATTACGCTGACGTAAATTCCCCCGCGTTTACGCCGCATACAAAATACGGACGGAACGCGACAGACGACACACTATGCCGAAATTACGTCGCGAGCCGAATTTCCGTCGAGCCGAGTCGAGCGTAAAGTTCGGCAGCGATTCGGCGGTAATGTTTTGTATAGCAACATATACGCGACGGAATTATCAAAACCGAACATAGCAAATCCAACCTTAACTCCAAAGCGTTAACGCACACATTACATCTGAGAATTTTAAATACTCAATTACGCGCGCGTTTCGCAACGGAAAATACGCCGCGAAATTTCGGCTCTTCGCGTAATTTATAGTGTGACTGTGTGTCGCATCAGACGTAAGCGGCTGAACGTAATTTCGGCCACGTAAATTCCCCCGCGTTTACGCCGCATACAAAATACGGACGGAACGCGACAGACGACACACTATGCCGAAATTACGTCGCGAGCCGAATTTCCGTCGAGCCGAGTCGAGCGTAAAGTTCGGCAGCGATTCGGCGGTAATGTTTTGTATAGCAACATATACGCGACGGAATTATCAAAACCGAACATAGCAAATCCAACCTTAACTCCAAAGCGTTAACGCACACATTACATCTGAGAATTTTAAATACTCAATTACGCGCGCGTTTCGCAACGGAAATTACGCCGCGAAATTTCGGCTCTTCGCGTAATTTATAGTGTGACTGTGTGTCGCATCAGACGTAAGCGGCTGAACGTAATTTCGGCCACGTAAATTACGCCGGCGCAATTCAGCCTGGTGTGTTTAGACCCTTAAATATAGTTACGAAGGTATTTAAGTCAACCAGCAAAATTTCTTTTTTCAGCAACCGGACTTTGATAAACTATATATGTATAAGTATTCTTACGTGAATGATGGCTTTTCCCATTTTTCCTAATTATAACAGTTATTATCTCGACTTTAGAAGCTTATTATAAAACTTATTTTAGAAATCCGTTATGGACATATTAGCATCTTACCTGATCATTGTCATCCAGTAGAGGATTAATTTGCTTCTCGAGTTTCATAAACTGTTCTTCTTTTTCAGCCAACTTCTCGAAACAACGCTGCATCATGCGCTGTGCCGCCACCGTCAAACTGCTATTCTGACCTAAAGATACAAGAACAGAATGCGTATATTTATCGATACTTAATATTATAATTGGGTAGAGTTTGTTAGTTTGTTTGTTTGAACGCGCTAATCTCAGGAACTACTGGTCCGATTTGAAAAATTATTTTACTGTTGGATAGCCCATTTATCGAGGAAGGCTATATGCTATATTTTATCACGCTAAGACTTATAGGAGCGAAGAAATAGAGGAAAATGTGGAAAAAACGGGGGGAAATTATTTCAAAGGGCTTATTTGAACGCGCTAATCTTAGGAACTACTGGTCCGATTTGAAAAATTATTTCAGTGTTAGATAGCCCATTGATCGAGGAAGGCTATAGGTTATATTTTATTACGCTAAAACTAATAGGAGCGAAGTAATATAGGAAAATGTGGAAAAACGGGGGAAATTATATGAAAGGGCTTATTTGAACGCACTAATCTTAGGAACTACTGGTCCGATTTGAAAAATTATTTCAGTGTTAGATAGCCTATTTATTAAGGAAGGCTATATTTTATCACGCTAAAACTAATAGGAGCGAAGAAATAGAGGAAAATGTTGAAAAAACGGAGGAAATTATATGAAATTACTTATTGCTTATTATCTTAAGAACTACTGGAGCAATTTTTATGTTATTTAGCAAACATGAAGAAAAGACCACGTGAAGGGATATAGGCTATTTTTGCGGAAAAATTTACGGTTGCGTGAAATTCCTAAATTACGCAAGCGAAGCCGCGCGGAACCTCTATAATATTATATAATAAAATCGTAGGAATGTCAATTCTGTACATTGAATATTTTTGTAGAATAAATAACACTTGGGATGTGATCTACTATGCTAACGCGGACGAAGTCGCGGGCAACAGCTAGTAAAGTAAATAAAATAATGTATTTATTTTATCTATTGAAGTCACATGAATTGCCTATGTCGCTTAATATACGTTTATTAGGGGGTATATTATCTCTATAACAATTTTATTTACGCTAACTCAACCTTACATTGCTTACCTAACTTAGCTAGAAAGAATATAATATTATATTGAGTGTTCATACGCTGATATACGATCATTCATAATATGATCGTATATCTTGTTAACGTGCTCGAGGTTAAAGGATTTGTTATACTCAAGCTTGAAAGGTTTCACATTAGATTTATCTTATTTGTGATATTGACAGTACAGTGGACTATTAAAATGCCCCGACTATAAGTACATCAATAATACGTATGTGTTTTGTATAATAAAAAAATCAGGTTCAACTAACCGTTGTATAAAGTAGAGTTTTCCACGATCTGATTGACGTCAGCCAAGAACTCCTCGCGGCTCTGATAATGCTTTTGTCTGAGGTTCTCTCTGATCGTCTGTAGATCCATCGGCCGCTGGACTATGCGATGATAATCGGCTACCAGCTGTAAATTATTGTTATGTAATGCGGCGTTTATATTCAGCCCTGTTGGGTAAAGAAGTAGGCAGGGAAGTGAGCAGGGAAGTGGGCAGCGCAAGAATGTCAATAGCCACTCGCTCTGACAGTCGTCATGCCGCTGCCGCTGCCCGACGCGGCAAGTGTGTAGAGGGCTGAGTGTAAACGCTCACTCGCAAAGTCGCGACGTTATTGCCCCAGAAGTATTCTGGGCTATATTGCCGGCAGCGCGAGTAGCAGCGGCAGTGGCTGAAAGTAAATGGCCCATTAAGATGAGCATAACAATACAGGGTGTAACAAAAACTAGTGATAATACTTTAGGATGTGTACGTGTTCCCTGTAGAGAGTTCACTGTGAAAGTAGCAGCGCTGAAAGACCAAAAAATTTTTTCACTTTTGTATGGGGAAACTCGTGACGCTCGGGCCCTTGCCCATACAAAAGTGAAAAAAAATTTTGGTCTTTCAGCGCTGCTACTTTCACAATGAACTCTCTACAGGTTACACGTACATACCCTAAAGTATTATCACTTGTTTTTGTTACACCCTGTATATTATGGGTATTTTTTTGATCTAAGTATACTGTGAGAATATGTGTGGAGGCCAAAGGAAGATCTTCCGACCGAGCGAGGTGTTATGCCCGGTCAGGCCGAAGCCCACGTGATACACTTCAGCTGTCGTATATATACCGACGCGCTTAGAAAACTTCGATAGCGCGATGCAGGAATGTTAGGCGAATGTGGGTACCGCCACATCACTCCCCCCCGAAGACCGGAGGTCGAATCTTGAAGTCTTGTCGCTTGAGTCGCCAGTGCCAATGAGTTCCAGTGAGTCGGAACTGTTGCAGTGAGTCCCAGTGAGTCGGAACTATAAGCTGCTGCACGGGATCCAGTGAGTCGGATAAGCTGACGTGCGGGGCCGATGCTACGTGCGTGCTGACCAGGAGAGATGTGCTCTGCTTGCTGACCGGTCGGTGTAGCGAGAAAGCCCGATGATGCCGATGCGGAGTCGCCCAGGCCGCGGTACATTGCGGCTAGTGGACGAGGTACCCGATGAGGCGATGCTGGCTGGCGCGGTGCGGAGAGGCAAGGAGTGATGATGATGAAGGAGGCGTGTTCTGTCGAGGGTCACTATTGTAGGATATGTGTGGAGGCCAAAGGAAGATCTTCCGACCGAGCGAGGTGTTATGCCCGGTCAGGCCGAAGCCCACGTGATACATTTCAGATGTCGTATATATACCGACGCGCTTAGAAAACTTCGATAGCGCGATGCAGGAATGTTAGGCGAATGTGGGTACCGCCACAATACTTAATATTATAAAGCGGAAGAGTTAGTTTGTTTATTTGTTTGTTTGAACGCGCTAATCTCAGGAACTACTGCTCCGATTTGAAAATTATTTCAGTGTTAGATAGTCCATTTATAGATGAAGGCTAAATCTCAGGAACTACTGGTCCGATTTGAAAAATTCTTTCAGTTTTAGATAGCCCATTTATCTAGAAAGCTACGAATATTATAAACTAAAGAAACGTAACTCCCATACTTCAACCGTTTTAAATTTGGCAAAATATGACAATTCAGATTTTCGCCAAGGTCGTATCCCAGGTAACGTATTATAATATTGCGCGCCGGACGACAGCCTGCGCGGTTATTGTCATTGTCAAAGTTATGAAACAAAGCCGTTGACAATAATAATTCTCAAAAGCGGATAGTATTATGCAGTATACATCAAGCACATAATGACAGCTACTAACACGAAGAAAGGAGCGCATAATTATTATTTCAAAATCAAACATTTTCCTCTGATCCTAAAGGCATCAATAATAATAATATATAATACTTTTGAACAAACCTTGTACGAATCGGACGAATCTAAAACTGTCCAGAGCACCTAGAGAAGACGTTTTCAGATTACAAAAATCTATGTGCTAAATTATTACAGAATTGAAATAAAAAACTTACGGTGCAATGGCAATGTAGATTTTCATAATCTCTTAAATTTTCGGCCATTACTCATACAAATAATATTATCATGAGATTCATGACTATTAAAGTTACGCTACATAAACGAGTAATCTGGCTCCGCATCCAATTCGGTTCGTTTCTTTCTAAACGAACGGCAGTTATCCACTTTTTTCGTTGCATTGCATTCTTAGGTTCTTAGGAAATAATACTTATGTCAGCCAGACCCTAAAATTTCGTTTATGATTAAATTGTTACATCCATGGACGTATAAAAAAAAGGCGGACGGAGTCCCACCATACACAAAACTGTGTCGTTCAGAGTCGGCTAGCTGGCTGTATGTACACGGTCCGCACGCACACATTCTTGCGCTAGTCCATACCATTTGACAGGCGTCAGAATGTGTGCGTGGCCGACTCTGAAGAAAAGTGAATACACAGTTTTGTATATGACAAGACTCCGTCCGCCTTTTTTCTACGTTCATGGTTACATCTTGCATAACACTGTCCATGGCGACTTTGTAAAAATTTTGTAATTATATTATTTTTTGATTATTGCACTTTAACAATAACATGTAAACTTAATAAGACAAACACAAATAGACCAGCTTAATTTTATGCAAATACCCTAGCATCCAACTTAAATAAACCATATTTTTTGGGTCGGAAAAAATACAAGTTTAAGCAACAAGTAATTTTAAACAATTCACTTACAGATGAAAGGTTATTCCTGTTTTAGAAGTCGTATCTGTATGACTTCTACACACTGACCTCCAATATAACGCTGGACCGATGATACTCACTTTTTTTTGTGCCTATTTGAAGCGGGATCAGCTCCCCCATTATCAGGGATCGGAACTAAATTTGACGTAACCATTGGTAACGGTATGTATTTTAATTCTCTATGGCTTAATCGTTTGAATCGTTTTCGTGTTTTTAAAGTGTTTTAAAAGGTTTTACGCGATTAAGTAATATATAAATAAGTGGTGGTAGTTCATAGTAAAACTATGAAAGAGTGTATGTTACGTAAAACGAGGTACAAAAAGGGATGTGGGGTTACATTTCACAAGTAAGTGATTTTAACAGCTAATTTCTACGATATTAAACTTTTATTGATAATATAGGCACTTTAAAATGTGACACTAATCTTATCATACCGTATTCACCACATATTTACCTTTGTTTTACCGATTTTTGATAAACAATAAAATTCAATAGTGCTGGAGTTTTCTGTCGATAAAACTTATCGATATGTATAATAATTGTATTGAAATCTCCGATAACCGATTTTTATTATCAAATACATATTAATATTATGCTCTTAAAATAATTGACAGGTTTCCGTCTGACGAAGGAAGACTGGAATTATGGTTGAAAAAAATTGAAAAGCCTGGTTGGCGTCCGAAAATGCTACTACCGCTTGCCGTTACTATTTGAAGTGTACAAACGTTCTCTGTGAAAATACAAGGCGCAAAAACTACCATTTGATCGTGATTGTGTTTGGAAAATTTATTTCAGCGTCTACTCTTTCTTGACGACTATATGGCGACATGATGGCGACTTTCAAAAGTCATTTTTACGTCAGGTTTAGTTCCTATCCCTGATAATGGGGGAGCTGATTCCGCTTCAAATAGGCACAAAAAATAGCTGTCATTTCAAAGGGTATCATTAGTCCAGCGTACTTGTATAATGGAGGTCAGTGCTTCTACACCATTTCACAGGGCATTTAGGCATTTTAACAACAAAAAAATTGGAAAAAAGCTAGTACGTAAATTGTAAGTAAACAAACTGTAAAATGAATTTGACAATAATTATCATGTCAACCTGGTTGAACGTCACTCGAGTATATATACACGAAAAATGTGTACGAACACATGCATAAATGTGCATGAATTCGGGTCACATTTTGTAGCCTTTTGGTGCACTTTTTTTGACGGAGTTACTCTTCCTTAGTTTATATTATTCGAAGGCTACAAGCTATATTTTATCACGCTGAGACTAATAGGAGCGAAGAAATAGAGAAAAATGTGGAATAAACAGGGGAAATTATTTGAAAGGGCTTATCACGAACTACTAGAGCAATTTTTCTGTTATTTGGGTCAGATAAGAAGTAGACGACGTGAAGGATCATAGGCTATTTTTTGTAGACTAATTTGTCTGTGAAATATCTAATTTACGCGGGCGAAGCCGCGCGGAACGTCTAGTTGTAAGTATAAATCTAAAGGAAGATAAGAGAAATATGGATTGGGCAGTATCGTAGATGTCTATAATTTACTTAAATAATGCCGTTGCCGTATTTTATCTGGCATCTATAAATAAACTATTACCGTCTGCGATCCGCGATCGAGGGATTAACAGGGAACCGTGTTAACTACTTAATACTTACTTACTAATTACTTACTTACTTATGAACTTAATTTTAAGTCACTTATTGCATGTAAACACAAAATTTAGTAGCAAGTAGTAAGTTAAAATTTATTTAAGTACTAAACGAGGAAATTAGAATTTTGACTATTTTCTGTTAAGTTGGCAGGCGATGCTTGTCACTTGACAAATTTCGGGCAGGCACTTCAAATTAAGTTAAAATTTAGTTACTACTTATCTACTTAATACGTGTAAACCAGCCATTAGTAACATGCAATACATCTACTAAATTTCGACCACTTTCCTTCTGATTAACAGGGAACAGGAACGGTTGGAAATCCGGCAGATGGCGCATATGGTTCAACACGTCTTCCAGTATATACGACAGCGTCACTAACGGGTCCATAGACAGTCTTTCTGCGGGAATAACACTTAAAATCTATAAAGTAAACTATTACCTTCTGATTAACAGGGAACAAGAACGGCTGTACATCTGGCAGATGGCGCATATGGTTCAACACGTCTTCCAGTAATGACGACAACGTCACTAACGGATCGGTACGGCGTCGCTCCGCCGGTCGCCGCACTAAGTAGTCGCAGTCGCTGGGGTTACGCCGGCGTCGCCCGCGCGAGTCGCGCCGCCCACCGATGCGACGCCCACGTTCGTCAACTTGATCTAAATTCTGGAATGATGACGAGATTAAGTAAAAAAAGTGTATGAAGTGAACATATTTAGTGAAAAACAAAAATATAATCAATCTCTACTTTTTTCGATGACCCCTTTTAGTCGTAACCCCAAAACACATTGACACAATGAAACTAAAGTTACTAATAGGCTAATGGTTAAATATTCCTCGCGGTCAAATATGGCAAAATTTGACCGCGAAGAATATATTGTAACGGCTAATAAAAATTTGTACACATTGAATTATATACTCTCTTGTCTTTTTCTAGCACATTGTAGAAGTCATTTCACAGACAAAAGCAGCGCCTTTAACACAGCGCGAAGCTCTCAATTTTTAAATACAATCGCTCTGACGCAAAAATATACAATGTGTAGCAAAACTAAGTCATAATACTTTAAGGTTTGTATGTGTCCCTTATTTAGAGTTATTAATTGTGAAAGTAGCAGCGCTGAAAGATCATTTTTTTGTGATTTGTATGGGCAAGCACCCGAGCGTCGTGATTTTCCCATACAAAAGTAAAAAATAAAGTTGCTCTTTCAGCGCTGATACTTTCACAGGTAACTCGATATAAGGTATCCATACACACCTTAAACTTTAGGGTCTAAAGTTTAGGGCCTAAAGTATTATCACTTAGATTTGTTTCACCCTCCCCGCGTTCCACTTAGCGTAAAAACGGTCAAAACGCTCAAAATAGAAGGCATTTTGAGCATTTTTGAGCATTTTTAACGCTAAGTGTAACGCGGGGCCTGTATAACGTAATGTGACGTCACAAACCTTAATAATCTTCGTTGGCAGCGTCAGCTTAGTGCCATCGACGTACCCAAGCTCCTCCTCATCGGGCTCAGGGGGCGTGTCGTGTTCGGGCGACGGCGCTCCGCCCGTGTAGAGCGGACATGCCTTATTCGTACGCATATGTCCCACTTGCCCGCACGCGCCGCACTGTGACGTTATGTTTTTTTTTTTTTAAATTTCACGTTGAAGCAGGGGCACACACACAAAGGGTATATACATATTTAAATAAAAAGGCAAAACCTACAAATAAAAATTTAAATCGTTAAAATCAAAATGTTCAGGCTCATTATAAAATCATGCGCAGTCTAAACTTAAAATTTTAAAATCTTCATGCGCCAAAATAAAACAAAACAAAACAAAAACAGAAAATGAACTGGCTTTTTAAATGGAAATTCGAGCGCATTATTAAACTCTAACTACGACTTGCAAAGCAAATTGGTTATTTTATTTCAGTCAGTAAAATTACATTTTATTGCCATCCTTCTTATTTTGTCACTTAATATTTTTTATTTTTATTAAATTTGGATAATGATTGCAATAGATTTGAGTTTCATTTGTCACTTTACTGACTGAGATATATATTATGTATAACTCCTTAAGTCAATTCTCGTATATAAAAGCAATAATATGTAATTATAATTTATTATTTACTAGACGACCCCATGAACTTTGCATCACTTCCCTGCCATATTTTTACGAATATTTCTAGACCAAAATTAGCCAAATCGGTTCAGCCATTCTCGAGTTTTAACTTACAAAATTGAAACTTAATTTTGACTGTTATTTTAACATTTTTAACATGGCAATTTTACAAGAACTGACCCCAGAGTATACAGGACGGCACAATATTGAAGAAAAAAGCAATACATACTTTATTCTTATTTACCTTCAGCTTGAGATCTGGTTTGAGTTTGGGTCGGCGACGGGATGGGGTTGGCAAGTCGGGTTCTTGCTTGATCTGACCGAGCGGGATGAGACCGGGGGAGCCACGGTCCAGCATTGACGATGACATACTCATACCTGTAGATGAAAAAGGATTTATGCTAAACAATGACTTGGTGATATACAAGTGGGGTGGTAGCAGGTTAAAGATCTACGCTAAACAAGGACTTGTTGATAGAAGGGCTTGTTGATAGAAAAAAAAAAACCTGGCCTTTGCAACCATTGTGGATCATTTATACAATATTTTCAGAGCGAAGTAACCACTCTTCCACCCACTAGGCCACGAACGCTCTTTGCTGTTGATTGTTACAGGATGAATAGGAAAACGCTAAAAGTCATTTGTGGGTGTGCTAAAATGTTTTCGCTTCGTTATAGAATCACCGATGAAAATGTATGGATTTGTCATAAGCGTTCGTTAATAATATGACGTTGACGTTCGACTCGTCAGAAGTCAATTCCATACACTGATCTCTATTATGCAAGTACGCTGGATCGATGATACCCACTTGCTTTTTGTGCCTATTTGAAGCGGAATCAGCGCCCCCATTATTAGGGATGAGAACTAAATTTGACGTAACCATTGGTAACCATGTAATAAATTTGTCTATGGCTCAATCGTTAGAATTATATTCGTGTTTTAAAATGTTTTAAAAGGTTTTACGCGGTAATATATAAATAAGTGGTGGTAGTTCATAGTAAAACTATGAAAGAGTGTATGTTATGTAAAACGAGGTACAAAAAGGGATGTGGGGTTACATTTCACAAGTAAGTGATTTTAACAGCTAATTTCTATGATATTAAACTTTTATTGATAATATAGGCACTTAAAAATGTGGCACTAATCTTATTATACCGTATTCATCACATATTTACCTTTGTTTTACCGATTTTTGATAAACAATAAAATTCAATAGTGCTGGAGTTTTCTGTCGATAAAACTTATCGATATCTATAATAATTGTATTGAAATCTCCGATAACCGATTTTTATTATCAAATACATATTCTGCTCTTAAAATAATTGACAGGTTTCCGTTTGACGAAGGAAGACTGGAATTATGGTTGAAAAAAATTGAAAAGCCTGGTTGGCGTCCAAAAATTGCTACTACCGCTTGCCGTTACTATTTGAAGTCTACAAACGTTCTCTGTGAAAATACGAGGCGCAAAAACTACCATTTGATCGTGATTATGTTTGGAAAATTTATTTCAGCATCTACTCTTTCTTTACAGACTGTAACTGTGTAACGGTAACTAATAAAATATAATGTTAAAGTATCGCACATATATTTTTATTATTTATAAATACCTTACCTACTCCACCCCAATAAAAAAATGTATTCAAACGTTCCATATTCATTTATGGATCGCATTATCCAATTAGTTAATTTTCCTCGCACTTCTACAATCAGCGCCAAAATGGCGAAAATCAAATGAGATAAAGTAATTCGATAAAAATTGGATTGCTAGATCCATAAATAAATAGGGAACTTTTATATTATTACTAGGCATTCCGCGCGGCTTCTCCCACGTAAATATCTAATGTCACGGACAAAATGGTCCACAAAAATAGCCTATATAATCCTTCACGTTATACATTCCTCCGCTTTTTCCACATTTTCCTCTATTTCTTAGCTCCTATTAATCTCAGCGTGATAAAATATACAAAATGGGTTATCTAATACTGAAATAATTGTTCAAATTGGACCAGCAGTTCCTGAGATTAGAGCGTTCAAACAAACAAACTTCCGCTTTATAATATTATATGATGAGATTAGTTAGGGTCTAATCACACAGAACACTTATTCAGCTTTGTTCAGCTTTAATACGATACACTTTAGCACTACTTTGATAATATTAGAAATGAAATTAGAAAATACAATACTTGAACAAAGTTTTTGTTAGAAGCTTATCTTCAGTTTTGTTTTTAGTTTTTCGTAGTGCTAACTGGTAAAAATAAATGGATTATAGATAGGTACTGCTACTTCACGTTATCTACGTATGAAATCGTTGTTAATTTATTACACCTATCTAAATTACGGAGAGGAAGTCTGTAATCTTTAATACAAATATGTAGCGTTTGTATTATTCAATTTAATATTTTTGTCCTAATGGTCGACATTATCTGAATCTGGAAACATTTCATCGATAATAGAAAAGACAGTTGTACATCACTAGTATTAGTTCCAAATACTCCCACTACTGCTATCAGCGCCAATATGGCGACATGATGGCGACTTTCAAACGTCATTTTTACGCCAAATTTAGTTCATATCCCTAATAATGGAGGAGCTGATTCCGCTTCAAATAGGCACAAAAAATAGCTGTCATTTCAAAGGGTATCATCAGTCCAGCGTACTTGTATAATGGAGGACAGTGATTCCATACGTTTTGATCGGCGATTCTATAATGAAGCGAAAACGAAAAAGTTTCGGCTAAATGGCATTTGTACGTTTAATTGGCACGACAGGACGGTCACAAAGACATTTCAGTCGTTGGCTCATCGCTATGTGTCTAACCAATATTTTGCTATGAAACGCTTCTAGAGGATTGTATTTAGAACGGAGTGAAAGAGGCACGAAACAATAATTGTCAGAAAAGTTGATTCATATGCAGATGGCGAACCTACGTACTCGTAGTTTGGTCGCGTTAATTTAAACCCATCCGACCAATCACAGCTAACATTGAATTGACAAAATCTGACCTAATAACGTAGATCCGTCAACTGCCTAGGAATCAATTTTCTCGATGGTACATAGCATTACTGTAAATATCTAGAAACTATTCAAACAGATTATTCAATCAATATTTAAAATACAAAACACATACTGTCATTACTGGGCGTGGCCGGTACGGTGACGTTTCCAGCCAGTCTCTCCCTCTCTTGATTTCTCTTGATACGACGCAGTTGTTCCTGTATAAAACAAATTCAGCTGATGTAAATAATATTTACACATACACATTTTTAAAACGAAAAGAAGCTGAGGATTTAATGGTAGCCATAAACTAACATAAGCGGTAAGCCAGTTAATAGATAACTAGCTATTTGACCGAGCTTTGCTCGGTATTCGATAAAACACGAATAAAATGACGTTTTCTAAAAATGATTCCTAGCTAGATCGATTTATCGCCCCCGAAATCATCTATATACTAAATTTCATGAAAATCGTTGGAGCCGATTCCGAGATTCTAATCATTAATAGATAATAATAATTGACTTATGTAACATAACACTACGCTTTTATGTTTAACTTCTCTTTTCTAGCAAAGTTTGGTTTTCCAAATTTTGTTCTTACAATGTTCTTAGGTCTATCTGACTCTAAGCGTTCAATTTCTTTTAAAACATATCTTTTTTAATACCTCGATCATGGGAATCGCAGACACAATAGATATTCAATTGTCATGCGGCACCCGGGTGCCGCTTAGGAGTTGGTGGGTAAATTACGAGACTTTAACAATTTTATTAAAACTTTTTCCACAAACCTGAATTCTGCGTTTCTCTCGTTTCATCTCCTCCTTCTGAGTCTCATCCATGGTAGCAAACTGTCGTATGAACGCCTCATCTTTGGTGGATCGTATTTTGGTATACGCTTCAATGATGGCCGCTTTACGGACTAACTCTACGCGTGTGTACCGCTGACCCGTCGCGTTGCGAAACGTACGCGCTATACGCAGCACGCGCCCTGCAACAAACAAAAAGTATTAGAGCCCCCGCAGACTACAGACTTTTAGTCGGCCTATAGTCTGACAACAATGAGTTTCAGTACATTATTATCGGCCTTTACAAATATTTTGTATGCGCACCATACATCTTCGTACTGATTAAGCTTTCGTATCTGCGGAGGCTCTTACCTAACAAAGCCATTCTCAAAGTGTGCTCCACGAAGCTTTAGGGCTTTGCAAAGTCTTTGTACGAGCTCCGCGAGTGATATATGAATCGTTTTAAGAAGTGATCAGAAACTTCACTTTTTGTAATAAAGGCCTCGAACTTTTTATTTGGATTCCATCAAAAATTTCGCTTTTCAAAGGTTTTTCGAACCACCGAAAAAGTTTGAGGATCACTACCTTGATTATTTGACTGTTGCTCATTTTGGTTGATCTGTGGTTTCTTCTCCGACTGCCCGAGAATCATCTTCCTTAGCTCCTCTCTCTCTGCTTCCTCCCTTTCTTTGGTCAGCTACAAGTGGATAAAGAATAAAATAACAAAAGCGTTCATTGATCACTAATCTAATAGCAAGCAACTTAATAACTCAGAAAATTTGAAAGAATACAAAATCTTATCTATAAAATTCTCGTGTTACAATGTTAGTTACCGTACTCGTCCGAAACGGCTTTACTGATTTTTACCAAATTTTATATGCATACTCATTACTCAGTAGGTCTGACAATCGGCTATTGGCTACTTTTTATATTAATAAGTGGATTTTTTGAATAAATAACAAAGTCGTCACTTATCAGCACGTTGACAATTTAATGTCTTAGAAAGATGCTTGTGTGAGTGTATACGTACACACAGATGTAAATCAATTTCGGTTTCGTTACACAGTGCGAGATTTATGATATTATAAGTTATAAATAATTAAATATTATACTACTCTGTCCTTTTCTTTTGACCCGCTACCTGCGTAGGTATCAATTTCCTCCAGTGTACCTGTTGGTCATTTTTTCTGCGTCTATTGACTGTGAAACGGCGTGATTGTCGTCGTCTTAATCTTATTATTTCATTGTTGTAAGCTCGTGTATCTTCCGATTGTTTTTGACGCAATTGCGCCATACGCCAACGCGCTTCAGTGTTTTGTTGCTGGATTTGTTCTTCGGTTCTTTGGCGTCTCTTATTTTTCTTGCTTCTAGATGCACTTGTATTACGGCTCAAATCAGCCCCTCGGCGTTTTCTTGGCATTGCTCACTGTACAAAACACTTATAAATAGAATTAATGAAATTACTTGAAAAACAATTTAAACAAAAGTTGTAAAAAAATTAATTTCACTAAAAAATTGTCTCATATAATTTTCTTATACTCGTACAACCAATATTTCTATCAAATTATATCAAATTATTTCCATTTCATTATATCAAAACTATATTGTTAGAAATTGTAAAAAATGAATAGGACCATATTAGTCTGCAATAAAGATTGTAATACAAAAAAAGTTTGCCCAATTAAAAAAAAAAAAACTTTTGCCAAATCTTTTTCGACTCTTTTTCGATATTCTATATCACAGGTTACACGGCCAAATTTCATCAAACTGACTGACGGAATATTGATTGATGGGTTTAAAAAATTCATAAGTCACCAGTTACACGGTCAAATTTTCATCAATCTGATCCATCAATCTGGTACGGATTGACGAAAATTTGATCGTGTACGCCACGGATTGATAGATTGATCGTATTTTTAATATGAAATTTTTGCAACCGTCAATATTCCGTCTTAAAAATACGATCAATCCATCAATCTGTCACGGTCAAATTTTCGTCAATCCGTACCGGATTGAGGGATAAGATTGATGAAAATTTGACCGTGTAACCGGCGACTATGTTACTAACGTAACAGATTGGCAGTTTACGGCAGCAACGCGTTGCTACCTCGAATACGCCTGCAGGAATATTAAATCTGACTTACATATTGACATAATGACATCGTCTTTTGAACTATTACTCATTGTCACAGGTTACATGGTTAAATTTTCATCAGATCCATCAATCTGATTGGCGGAATATTGATGGTTACAAAAAGTTCATAATATTAAAAATACGATCAATCCATCAATCCGTGGCGTACGCGATCAAATTTTCGTCAATCCGTACCGGATTGATGGATCAAATTGATGAAAATTTGACCGACGACCGTGTAACCAGCGACATTGATTTACAACTTGTTTACAACATTTTCGATATCAATAAAGAAAAGTAGGAATACTTACAACACAAAAGCCGTTATTGGTGGGAGCTCGTGCCACGTGTTGAGTACTTCTAAGCTTATGTAAATAACTTGCTTAACTAATCGTGCAAAATCAAATTATAAATTATTAAATTGCAAGGTCCGAGTATCAGATGTGTATTCCTCTATGGATCCGAGTCTCCATTTCCTAATACCCGGTTGCCTAGCAACCGTAACCGTCACCATCCCTACACCTGATTGCCATAGCAACCGTTTAAATAGCGATGGACGTTGCCATGTCACCATGGCAACTTCCATCGCTACCCCCGTAGTGATTATATCATAGAGAAATATAATACACGGGGCAGATTATATTCTCTTTGGCCATCCCGTCGCACAAACAATTATTATATTATTAAAGTATAGTTTTCACAGAGCCAGTACTGGCTGCCAATAAGACTGGCAGCCAGTATTGTCTTGGTATATGCCGCGTGTGAACAGTTTTTCAAGCCAAGCCAAACTGTTCACACGCGGCATATACCAAGCCAATACTGGCCAGTCTTATTGGCAGCCAGTACTGGCTCTGTGAAAACTATACTTTAGGGCGCATTTTCATTAGTCGTTAACTCGTGCGGTATACAGCATACGGGGAGCCTATGACAACTAATGGCGCATTTTGATTGGTCGTGGCATGCATTTTAGAAATCTCCCGCACCCCGCATGCGGGCCCTATCGACCAATGAAAATGCGCCATTATGGTCGCCGTCAGTCTCGAGTTGTATTAATTTAATACTTCAGTCGGAATTTCCAGGAATTGCTATTGTATTCTATTGTTGTCGCGATCACCGGTGCTCGCGCGGGGCCTGAAGGATTAATAATAATTTATTCAACAAATGCACTTATCAATATAAAAGTACCGAGTAGCCGATTCTCAGACCCACTAAATATGCAAATAAAATTTGGTAAAATCAGTAAAGCCGTTTCGGAGGAGTACGCGGCCTAACATTGTGACACGAGAATTTTATATATGTCGCAGGGAAAAGAGGATATCAGGGATTTCACGATATCCCTAGGGATATCACGATCTCCCGGTAGATGCCGAATATTCTTGTTTGTTACGTCTTCTTACTAAAAATATCTAGTGATATGTCATTTCACTAAACTAAATCTAGTGAAACGTCAGAAAAGTGGACACCGCCGAATAAAAATCAAGCCACTCATTTCTCTCGCTTGCTCTAGTATACACACGGGTACTTTGATAGGATCATCTAACATCTGAATCTGACAAGTAAGATATTAGATGATCCATGCGTCGGATGGGCATGTAAAAAGTCGGTCCTGCGCCTGATCTCTCGCCGGTCGTGTCAGTCTTCCGTCCCACCGGGTTATGCGAGTAAAGGAATATAGAGATTGCTCTTGTGTACTGCGCACACACTTGGGCACTATAAAATTACTCTTGGCCTGGTTTCAATGAAACCGGCCACCGACACCAAAACCAGAGTGGGAGTTATTACTATTATTATCACACGTGTAATGCAACTTAGCAGATCTGAGGGGGCATCACCATATATCTGAATCATACAGTTGAAACCAACAGGGTTCTTCATCAGATACTTCAGACATTTGATTTTTGACGTCAAACGAAGCGGCCGACCAAGTTGAATATTTTTTGAAAAGGTGGCATGTCGATCTCTAGTTTGGTTAGGCCTGTACAAGATACAGGCACAGGTACTAGTTACTACAGGTACTCCAGCTCTTCGATTATCCTAGTTTTTACGGTTCCGTACCCAAAGGGTTAGTCTGTCTGTCTGTCTCCAGGCTAGACGAGCTGCGCCAGCTCGAGCGACGCATTTGTTTCACTCCTACTAGTGCCCGTGTCACGTGTGGGAACTAGAGCGAGCGAGAGAAATGAGTGGCTCGATTTTTATTCGGCGGTATCCGCGTTTCTGACATTTCACTAGATTTAGTTTAGTGAAATGATATATCACTAGATATTTTTAGTAAGGAGGCGTAACAAACAAGAATATTCGGCATCTACCGGGAGTTCGTAATATCCCTAGGGATATCGTGAAATCCCTGATATCCTCTTTTCCCTGCGACATATATAAAATTCTCGTGTCACAATGTTAGGCCGCGTACTCCTCCGAAACGGCTTTACTGATTTTACCAAATTTTATTTGCATATTTAGTGGGTCTGAGAATCGGCTACTCGGTACTTTTATATTGATAAGTGCATTTGTTGAATAAATTATTATTAATCCTTCAGGCCCCGCGCGAGCACCGGTGATCGCGACAACAATAGAATACAATAGCAATTCCTGGAAATTCCGACTGAGGATATCAGGGATTTCACGATATCCCTAGGGAGATATCGTGAAATCCCTGATATCCTCTTTTCCCTGCGACATATATAAGACTAACTGTCCCGGCAAACGTTGCTTTGCCATAATATAAAGTATTTCGCCCATATTATTTTATTGAAGTGACTAAATAAGTATGTCGCCATGGCAACGTCGATCGCTATCCCGTCGCACAAACAATGGTCGCCGTCAGTCTCAGGCTGTAATAATTTACTATTATTTATCCAACAAATGCACTTATCAATATATAAAGTACCCAGTAGCCGATTCTCAGACCTACTGAATATGCATATAAAATTTGGTAAAAATCAGTAAAGTCGTTTCAGAGGAGTTCGTTGACTAACATTGTGACACGAGAATTTTATATATAAGAAGACTAGATGTCCCGGCAAACGTTATTTTGCCATATAAAGTATTTCGCCCATATTATTTTATTGAAGTGACTAAATAACTATGTCACCATGGCAACGACCATCGCGGCTATCCCGTCGCACAAACTTAATGGTCGCCGTCAGTCTCGAGTTGTAACAATTTGCTATTATTTATTGAACAAATGCACTTATCAATATAAAAAGTACACAGTAGCCGATTCTCAGACCTACTGAACATGCATATAAAATTTGGTAAAAATCAGTAAAGCCGTTTCGGAGGAGTACGGTAACCATAACATTGTGACACGAGAATTTTATATATAAGATACAATACTAAATAAACGCATAAACGCAAAACGGAAAAAGCTAGAGCGATGAACTTCAACAGAAAAACACAGAAACCGGTCATATTTTATAGTACATCTGTACTGTACTCGGCGAAACATGGCGGTAACGGACATTGACTCCCTGTCAAAAACATATAATTTTCTGTATAAACCGCGATTGACAAAGAAGTGTCAGATGTTGTCTATCGCGGGCCGCGGCTTTGTATAGAAAACTAGCGACCCGCCCCGGCTTCGCACGGGTATAAAATATATTATAGCCTATGTAACTCAGAGAATAAATGATTAAAATCGATTTAGTCGTTTTTGATCTATACTATATATAATAAAGAGATAAACTTTGTTTATTTGTTTACTCATAAGTCATAGATCTGCTAAGTACTAAACTACTACTCATAGATCTAAACTCCCCTCCCGCTAGCGCACCCCGCCTTGGTAGCGCCCACTTCGAAACGGGCGTAAATTGCAATATTTTAATTTCGCCATAGATTCTAAACCAAACGTCCAATAGGCTTGATGACAATTTTTTTTCTTATTGGTAATTGAAAGACCCTTAAAAATAGAAACATCGCTGAAAGAATGACTCTGATAGCTTAAAAATTCACCAAGATATGCCAATTCAAATATCTCATAAAATAAACCTGCCCAAAACGCTCCATACAAAGTGCTACGAAAGACTGACGTCACTCTTTCGTAGTTTGTACGGATTGGGAGAGAACTTTGTTAGATAGGTATATTAAATATTGCGTTTATAAGAGTGGTTTCATAACAAAAGTTGCTCTTAATTGCATAAGTTATTGAATGGTATACAAATATTAAGAAAATTAATTGAAAAAAAAATCGACTTGATCATCCAACTTTGATGGATGGCGCATAACAAAAAAAATACAAATGCTATCGAGCTGAAATTTTGGGAACACTTATTTTTTACCGTAATTTATTTATTTTATTAACAAAATTCGCTAATCTTTGACCTTGTCATTTTAATCATTTTAATCATTCAAAGACTAAATCAAAGCGCACGGCCGTGCGCCGCCAAGTTCCAGCAGGCCGCGCGCATGCCGTGCACTATTTACACGAACGGTTTCGACGCACTTTTGACCCCCCTGTAGCTCAGTAACTATTGCAAGTACAAAGATAAAATTATACGTACGTAATCATGTACTAGTACTTACGCAATATACCAAATTTCATAGATATAGCGTTGTTACATCCTGAAATATGTCCTTGTAAAAATAGCTAATTTTGGCACTCACTCACTCACTCACTCACTGACCGGTAATCAAAACCTCTAGGCCACTTCCAATTGTCCTAGCGCTATGAAATTTGGCACACAGGTTGGGTTTTATATGTAGATTAACAAAAAATAGATTAACAGGTATGTTTTTGGTGGGATATTATCTACATAAACTGTACTTAGTGATGAAATCATTTATTTTGATAAGGATTAGTAGCATGAGTAAATAAATGCGTTTAAATGTAGTCCAAAAAAAATCAAGATTTTTAAATAAATAAATGGTTGTTATACCTCACTCGACATAATATATATGTATAGTGTGTCGCGGACTTTTTTGTAGATATTTAAAAGATCTACATTTACTTAGAACATTGTATGGTTCTATATTTTATAGTTTAGGCAGCGTACGCAAAATAAGTAAATTTTCTGGTTGTTTCCGAAAAACTGAAATATCTTATGGAACCCTCTATTTTCCAAAATAAAAAGTAGCCTATGTTACTCGTAAATAATGAAGCTTTCGAATGGTGAAATAATTTTTAAAATCGGTTCAGTAGTTTTTGAGCCTATTCATTACAATTAAACAAACAAACAAAGTTTACCTCTTTATAATATTAGTATAGACGACAAGTTGTTGATAGGGGGTCAATGACCGCTACCGCCATGTTTCGCCGAGTACAGTATAGACTGTATAGTATATAAATACAACTCACTTGCTCAGTAGTCTTCTTATTGGCGAGCATATTCTCAAGATTCTTGCCCATTTCCTCAAGATCAGACTCCTCGCTGACAGAACTCTCGGCTTCGTCAGTACTCAGTACTTCTGTACTCTGCAGCACTCGGTTCTGTAGCTCGAATATACGCTGACACTCTTCTTTATATCTGTGAGATAAAATATAATATTGTAGAAAGCAGTTTTTGCAGGGTGTGTTTCAAACTATAACTCAGTATTTTGCTCATGTGTTTCTGACGCCATGAATTAGATGCCACATGAAAAGACAGATGGTAGATAAAATCAGCGCATCTTGAAGACTAAGTCGGCCCCTAAACGATCAATTTTTTTGCCTAGTATTACGAATTGTGCAATAATGTTGAGGGTTTAGGGTTAATATTGAACATCGTGCAATGATTGAACAAAAGTTTGATATAGTTTAATTTTTGTTGCACCATATTATTGTATCAATATTATTGTAGGTTCGGGGGCCACTTTATACCATGTGTTACTATGGAAGGTCCACCATAAAATATTAATTTATTAAAAAGAGGTTTTAGCTTAACGATACGGATAGACAGACATATAAACTAGAATAAATTCCAATGTGCGAACAAGACAATAATATTAATGAGCGCGTTAACAGTTGCGGCATTAGAAGGGGGACGCTGGGCCACCGCACAGGGCGCCGGATAAAAAGAGGCGCTGAAGGCTAAGCTAAAAAATCTCGCCCAAGGCGCTAGAAGTAACAAGCTGTAACAAGCACTGTGCGTTAATAATTAAGTTTTTATACCTTTCTTGATGTTCCGCTATGGAGAATCTGTTTCCTCTAGAGAACTTAGTCATTCCCTCCTCACCAGCCTTCGCTTTCTCCGTCGACAGTGTTCTCACCACGTCAATAACCTCCCAACGGGATAGCTTTTTGATCTGAAATTAATTATTGATAAGTATTTAAATTACATTTTTAATTCGCCTTTGTTACTTTGTTACGTAGGCCTATTAATCTTAATTCTTAGGCCTTTCCTAGGCCCACTGACACCAGTCTGAAATATTGCTAAAAATCGTCTGTCACAACACCATACCTTCTTTTTTATAAATACTGAGAACAACAGAGACACACGATATCTAATACACGAGCTTAGCTCTAACTTAAACTGAGGCAATCCTTTTTGTGTCCATTGTGGGCTACTACGACAGACGATTAAGAATGCAATGTAATGTTAAGCATAAGTATAATAAACCGTTTAATGTTAGAATGAGACAGACATATCATTAATTCTATACATAATGTTTAATGTTCGAATGAGACAGCAATATCTTACCTCCTCTTCCGGCACACCGAACTTGCGGAGTAACGCCTTCGCATTGTTGAGACTCAGTCGACGCAGATCGGCGTCAGTACCAGTAACCGTGCGTTTTGGTTGCTGTTCATCTGTTGGTTGCTGTGTGGGTTTATTTGGAACCCGGACGTAGGAGAACCCTTCTCCGCAACCCGTCGGGTCGGCCGGACCCGTCAGCTGTAGCAGACATTTGCCACGCATCGCTTGAATGTACGCTCGGGTTGTGTTCCAGGGTGCGACTTTCACCTAAAAAGGGGATTAGTTTTGTGACCTGGTTTAAATATGAAACTACGCTTCCTACCTGCCTAGTTCAAATAGAAAATTACGTATCTTTGCTAATTGACATAACTAAGCAGAACAAACTTAATAATATTACTTAATTAACAGAAAACACAATTCTGTTCTATTAGAAAAACTTTAGCCTAGATCAAAGCAAGTGAACTGTATTGTAAATAATTATTAATGTAGACCAGGGGTTCCCAAACCAGAGTTTCCCAAAATGGAAATTCAAGAGAGGCACCGTGAGTCGGTCCTCTATCCTTATCCGAAACCACAAATATTAATTATTATAGTATTAGTTTATTATTGACCTCATTTTGAAGAGATGATAACGAAAAAGAAATAGAATCAATAATACAAAAAAATCAGGATTTAAAGTTAGAACTCAATAAGTTAAGTCTTGACTACGAGGACATTCTTAAGAAAAACATTGAGTTACAGAATATTGTTGACGGCTTTGACCAATGCAGAGAGGAATATGAAGACTTTCTCAAGACCTCTGCTAACCTCAAAATCAAGCTGAGTAGTGCCGAAGACTACATCTTAAAACTAGAAGAACAAATCCATGCTCAAAATTCCACCCAAACCCAAATCTTATATAATGAACTTATTTGTGATAAAAGCAACTTTGTTTCTAACACTAAATCTTGTCAAAACATTTCTACGATTGATTTAACTAGTGATGATATCTTACCAATATGTACCTTGAATAGTAAGAGGAAATTAAAGAAATATATTAAAATCAAAAAGTGTATTAAAAATTATTGTAAACTATCAAAGAAAAATAAAAAATGTTTAAATCATTTATCAAAAGTTATAAATGAAAATAAACTCTTGAATAATAACTTACTAAACTGTAATTTTGACATAGAGCAAATAAAATGTAACTATGAGGCCGATGTATGTAACCTACAGCAAGAAATTTCGATACTTCTTGACTCTTTGGATAATTTAAACAGAAAATATGCTTTGTCACAACAAGAAACACAGAGGCATATATCAGCGATGAATGATTTACTTGAAGTGACTCGTTATAATGAGGAACGGGTTTACTCTTTATTGAGAGTCAATGGTTCCTCAGACCAAGTAAATCATTCTGTTTTGAATAGTATAACTGATATATGTTCCAGTCAGAAGGTACATACTGAATGCCCACAAATTACTTTGTTCAGTGATGAATTAGGTAAGGACTTAGGTATTTATTTAAATAGGATGTGTATTGGACAATCAGTTTCCAATTTCTGTATGCCTGGAGCTACTTATAGTGAAATAATGTGCAGGGCTTTAGCTATGACTTATTGTCCGAATACAACAATAATACTTTTAGTTGGGAGGAAGGGAAAATTAAACAAAAAACAAATGGCCGAATTCCTAGATAAATTATTTAGTATTGAAAATATTAATAATGTTATCTTGTTTACTTTTCCTTATATACAAATGTTGCCAAAGAGATATAATAAAGAAAACTTTTCTAGGTATCAACTGAACAGCCTAATGTATACTGCTGTAAATAATAATTGTATCATTTTAGATGACTCACATAAGCAATGTCAGGTTGTAGACATAAATAATTTAGATTTTAAGTTATTCACCATGACAAGAGATAAGTACTTCTTATCTAATTTTTATAAAAGACGAATAGCCAGGTTGCTATTTAACTTTTTAAATTTTAAACCAGCCAAGTGTTTGGCTTTAGAGACTACTGCTTCTATTGAGCAGAATTATACTAGTCATTATACTAACGAATTGGAACATGTTCCAAATATTTATTTAAATTAGATAATAAGACAATGGAGGACATCTCTTGCGAAAATAAATTTAGTATTAAAAATCCTACCAATAATTTGTTAGACTCAAATATATTAAGTAAGAATAAATGTAATTTAATTAATCTGGTGCATCAAAATTTACAAGGCATGGTAGGTAAAGAACTTGAAATTGAGTTATTTTAAAGGAATTTAACATTGATATTATTTGTATATCTGAACACTGGTTCAGACAATATGAACTCACTTTCAATTTCAATAACCACCAGATAGCTAGTTCGTTCAGTAGAGAAAATGCCATTAGAGGCGGCTCTTTAATATTAATTAGAAATAATTTAAAATTTAAGGAACGTAAAGACATTGTGAGTCTCTCTATTGAACGAACAATTGAAGTAGCCTGCATTGAGCTAAGTCATCTTATTATTGTGGGTGTATACAGGCCTCCTTCGGGGTTATTTGATACCTTTGAACAAACTGTGGAACAAATATTGTCAAAAATATGTGCATCTAACAAAAGGGTTATTATATGTGGAGACTTTAATATTAATTTATTGGATTTAAATTCCACAACTGTTAGATTCACATCTTTATTTAAATCATATAACCTTTGCAATTTGTTTCATGAACCTACAAGAGTCTGTGAGACCACAGCTACTTGTATTGATAACATATTTACAAATCTCATTCCCGATAAAAAGGAAATAATTAATAAGTTAAGTAAGCTCTGATCACTGTGGACAGTTAACGTCATTTAATGTCAATTGCGATAATAATGTAAAGGATAATCTTGTGTTTGTTCCTGTGACTACAAAACGTATTGAGCAATTTAGAGGTAAATTAAATTCAAATATTCAGTCATTGGGTAGATCAAATAGCTCAGATGAAGCTTTTAATAATTTGTTTAAGGTAATAAGAACACAATTTAATACAGTATTTACTTCTAAAACAGTTAGAAACGATAATAAAAAACCAGATTTATTGAATGGGCAACTAAAGGAATTAAAATAAGTAGGCAAAGATTATATGAATTATATGATGAAAGGTGTAGTAACAGCAGTGAATCATTTAAATCATATGTTAAAAATTACTCTAAAACCTTCAGAAAAGTTTGTAAAGCTGCTAAGGCTCTATATATCAAAAATAAAATAAAAAAATCTAAAAATAAAATTAAAACTACATGGAAGGTTATATCTGGTGAGACTGGAAACGTCACCTGTCGTAACACTGATTTTGAATTATACTTTAAAAATAAAAAGATTACAAATAATCTTGAAGTTGCGACGGTCTTTGAAAAGTTTTTTGCTGACATTCCGGTCTCAACTACGAAAAATCTAAATTCCTCACCAGAAGCTGCTGAAAAGCTACTCAGAGACAATGTAAAGGAATGTGATGTCAATTTTAAGTTTAGGGAAATTAGCCCTAGAGATATTATTGATACCTTTAAATTGTTGAATATTAAAAATACTACTGATCTCTGGGGCATGTCTACAAAAATTATTAAATCGATAATTGACATCATAGCTCCTCATCTAGCAATAATTTTCAATGACTGCATTAGGAGTGGTGTTCTTCCTGACTTAATGAAGCACAGTAAGGTCGTACCTTTATTCAAAGCGGGAATTAAATCAGATCCGACTAATTACCGGCCTATTTCGATTTTACCGACTCTTAGTAAAATATTTGAAAAAATAATTTTACAACAATTACTGTTACATTTTAATTTAAATAATTTATTACACAATAACCAATACGGTTTTACTAAGGGTAGTTCCACAACGGATGCTGGTATAGGTCTTCTTTGTAACATATTTGAAGCTTGGGAGGAGACACAGGATGCCTTAGGTATTTTTTGTGACCTCTCTAAGGCATTTGACTGTGTCGAGCATGCTACTTTAGTCAGAAAATTGCACCACTATGGCATAAGGGACTCAGCACTCAGCCTTTTGACTTCTTACCTCAAAAATAGGACTCAAAGGGTTGAAGTTAATAGTAAAAGATCCAATGGGACCAAAATAGAATTAGGTGTACCACAGGGATCCATTTTAGGACCATTTCTTTTTCTTATCTACATTAATGACTTACCTTATCTAGTTAAGGATAATGAGATAGTACTTTTTGCTGATGACACTTCACTTATTTTTAAAGTGAAGCGACGGCAGTCAAATTACGACGAGGTAAATAGTGCTCTCTCAAAAATAGTACATTGGTTTAATGTTAATAACTTACTTTTAAACTCTAAGAAAACCAAATGTTTAAAATTTACTTTGCCCAATGTTAGGCAAGTTCAAACCAATTTACTATTAAATGATGAGAAAATGAATTTGGTGGACTCCACTATATTCTTAGGCATTACATTAGATAGTAAATTACAGTGGGGTCCTCATATTGCTAACCTTTCAGGTAAGCTCAGTTCTGCAGCATATGCAGTCAGAAAAATTAGGGAAATTTCTGATGAAGACTTCACTTATTTTTAAAGTGAAGCGACGGCAGTCAAATTACGACGAGGTAAATAGTGCTCTCTCAAAAATAGTACATTGGTTTAATGTTAATAACTTACTTTTAAACTCTAAGAAAACCAAATGTTTAAAATTTACTTTGCCCAATGTTAGGCAAGTTCAAACCAATTTACTATTAAATGATGAGAAAATGAATTTGGTGGACTCCACTATATTCTTAGGCATTACATTAGATAGTAAATTACAGTGGGGTCCTCATATTGCTAACCTTTCAGGTAAGCTCAGTTCTGCAGCATATGCAGTCAGAAAAATTAGGGAAATTTCTGATGAAGACAGAAGACTAGTTTATTTTAGTTATTTTCACAGTAGAATGTCTTACGGTATCCTTTTATGGGGAAACGCTGCCGACATCAATACAATTTTTGTGCTGCAGAAGCGAGCTATACGCTCAATTTATAAAATGTCAGCTTTTGAATCTCTGAGAGAAAAGTTTAAAGAAATTGGTATTCTAACTGTTGCTTCTCAATACATTTTGGATAATGTGTTGTATGTTAGAAAGAATCTAACTAAATTTAAAACTAAAAGTGATAGTCACGGTAGAAACACTAGAAATAAGCACAAGCTGGAAATACCAGTGATCAGACTTAGCAAAATAAGTAAATCTTTTAAAGGTCAATGTATACGCCTTTACAATAAAATCCCGGAAAACGTTCAAAATTTATCAATTAATAAATTTAGAAAAGTAATTAAGGAACGTTTGTGTGCCAAAGCCTACTATACGGTCAATGATTTCCTAAACGATGGCACATCTTGGGAGTAGGATGGCTGCTTGCTGCTGCTTCTACATATTTTATTATATGTGACTTACAATTGTGTATTCATGTTGACTATATAATGTATTAGATTAAGTTATTTACATTGTAAATTTTATTTTTTTAAAAGACAAATTTTCCACTTTTTTAGTAAAAAGTGACCCCGTGCGAGTTTCTTACGCCAGTTCTTCTCGCCGGGTTAGTTCCCGAACCGGTGGTAGGCAACATGTAGCTCAACGTTCTGAAAACATTTGATTCAAATTTATTCAGAAATAAAACGATTTTTATTTTATTTTTTATTTATTTAACTGCTTGACCTAACTATAATTAATCATTAAAGATCTTTACTTATATTTCTTTTTCTAATAGCTAGGTAAAGTAGGGCCACAAGTGACGTTAAACTGCGCCGCAGGCTGAAAAAGATTCGGAACCCTGGTCATTATACTGCACATAATTCATTTTTAACCCGAGTCAAATGCACTTTTGCATTACATTTTTATTTGTTTAGGATTGTAACATCTATAGAGCTGTACCTATACTCTTTCAAAATTATTACAGAATTTCAACGGCATACTTCTACGTCGCCCACGATCTGACTACTGACCTCATCATCCATCTTCAGCTGCAACTCCTCATCATCATCCTCCTGCGGAGTGAAGATGAACTTCTCTCCGTAGCCCGCGTCCTTGAGCCGCTGTTCTGCCGACGCCATGCTGAAGTACGCGCAGCACTGCTCCGGAGACACCATGGCTCGGATCTCCTCTTCCGAGGGCAGACGGAAGTCCGGTTTGATCACCCACCTGAGGGTGAAATGGTTAAAACATCATCATTAACAAACTTTTGACTTACTTGACTTAAAAACTTGATGTAAAATATATAAATCTAAATGATATAAATAAGCCGTAGAAAACTTGTAACAAGGTTTGTAGAAAATAAATAAGATATTAGAATTTACCAGGAGTGTTTTACATATAATGGTTGAAACGAAACGCTTACCACGATTACTTTTTTACTTATTTTCTATTTATTTTTCGTGTTTTCTACATTTAAATTCTAAAAATCGAACACTCCACATTTTATTTTATAACTTACCAATTAGAATCCAATCCCGTACGTTTGAAATCCGCGCACAGTTTCAGCCGTTTACGTATGGAACTCTCCGAGTGCGAGGGAAATGCGCGCTTGATGTCGTCCATCTTGATTCGGCGCGGGTTGTCACGTGACTTCCAGAACAACCTGTATATGAATACCTGGAAAAATAATATTTCTTTAATAAATGTAACATTTACTTATTTTTATCTCGACAAGGTCGACTTCATTATTAAATATTTGCTTATTTCCTAAATCCCTTCCATGTCTTATGGTGGCACTTCACATGGCTATTTGTATTTGCTATTGGCTATTTGTTGCATTTGGCAACATTATTGAAGTATACAAACAGATGCAAATAAGACCTTCCACACATGGACGTCAAATACCAAACTTTTATGTACCTACTTTTACGTACTAGCCTATTTGACTCTTTTGATGTGCGTCGAAAAACCGACAAAGATACGGAATGCGGATACGTGTACATATTTGGTATTGGTCATATTATTTTGTCAAATAGGCAAACAAGGCCAATACTTTGTCAAACATACCGTCTACAAGTGGTGATTGTTTGCCGATTACATCAAATACGCAAATACAAATAGCCATGTTAGGGAACATACCCATACTACGTGACCCATTTATGGGGGGGAGGGGGGTCTTCAAAATACTACGCTCGGTCACAAGAGGGGGGAGGGGGTCTAGAGTTTTGTCACGTAGTCAATTTCGCCGAGAGAAATGTCATACGATTTTTTTTTCTCGCCATTTAATACTTGACACTGGCATTTATTATGGGTATTTTATTATTTATAGCCAACAGCCATTAAAAAACACAGGCACTGTTGTCACTAGTCAGACATTTTGAAGTTTGGTGAATCTGTCAAGCTTGGTGATCATTCTTCTGAATCTCAATTCATCTGAATTAGCAAATATCATGCTTGTGTTACTTTGGACTTGATACTGCATTTGTACTGACGACATTGGCTTTGCTTTTCTGGACTTTGTGCTGTGAAAATAGTGTGTGAACAACATGCCGGATCTGTACACAGTACAAGAATATGCAAATATGCATCTTATCTACGGTGAATGCCGTTGTAATGCCTCTGCCGCAGCCAGATTGTATCGCGAGAGATACCCCAATGTGCAGCGTCACCCAGATTATCGCGTATTCCAAAATGTGCACGCGTCATACTCGGAAGGACGATTGCCCAGTGTTCGTACGTCCGGTGGAAGACCGCAAAGAGACTACGACGACGTAGTTTTGAATGAAATTCAAAATGACCCTAGCACTTCAGTACGTGCGATAGAACTAGCAACGGGAGTACCGAAAAGTAACGCTCATCGAATTTTAAAACGAAACGAATTTCATCCGTATCATGTGCAACGCGTCCAGAGTTTGCTCCCACGAGATTACGCACCTAGAATTAATTTCTGCAGAACAATGTTAACGAAAATTCGAGAAGATCCTGAATTCCTAAACAAAATTTTATGGACCGACGAATCTACATTTAAAAGAGACGGTTATTTGAACTTACACAACCTTCATGAATGGCACGTCGAAAATCCGCATTTAATGCGTGAAGACCGATCCCAATACCAATTCAAAGTAAACATGTGGACTGGAATTTTAAACGGACGAGTAATTGGACCATTTGAGCTAACTCAAAATTTAGATGGCGCCACCTATTTGCATTTTCTTCAAAACGATTTGCCAAATTTGTTAGAAGACGCACCGCTCAGTATTCGCAGAGAAATGTGGTTTCAGCAAGATGGTTGTCCGGCGCACTATGCTCGAGCTGTAAGGGATTATTTAAACGCTGATTATCCTGACAGATGGATCGGACGCGGTGGCTCAATTTTATGGCTTCCTCGTTCCCCTGATCTAAATCCAGTTGATTTTTTTTACTGGGGATGCATAAAAGAAAAAGTATATTCGAAAAAAATACAAAATCTATCAGAACTTCGCCAAAAAATTGCTGCAGCGTCAGAAGAAATAAATTCAAGAAATTTGGCACGACTGGTGCAAAGGTCTTTTGTAAGGCGTTGCAGAGCCTGTATTCGTGCCGGAGGCAAACAATTCGAACATTTATTGTAGTTTAAGGAGAATAATTTAATAAAAAGTTTTACGACGGTTCCTTCATTGTTTTATTAATTATTATTATGTTTTTTTACAGTAAGATTGGTTATTAACTGACTGAATTACCACTTTACTAAAAATAATAATTTGATTTAAGACCAGAAACAAAAAAATAACAAATTTTAGTAACAAAAATTCCTAATCTTGAGTTGTTCAAAATAAGCTCAATTTGGAAAAAATGAGAAATAAAAATTTTAGTAGCAAGAAAAGTGGCTAGTGTTGCATCATTTTTAAATCTTGATTAAATGCGCCATCTTTTGAAATAACTTGCCAAGGGTAGTGTAGTACATTTTTTTTTCAAAATGAAGTGTCAAAGTTAACTAACAATATTTTTGTGAACCACGACTCCCTAAAACTTAACTTATTTTATTAAATTAACAATGTTTTTTACATTAATTCGTAGTTGCGATTAATAGCATCGTTAATAAAGATCTCGAAATTAAAAAAATCACAGCGAAATTGTGACATTGGTGATCACAGGACTTGAAAATGCGACCAAGGGTGTCGAATTTCGACTTTTTTACAAAATTGTCTATTATCGCTGAACTGAGTGATATGGAATTTTTATTTTATTTTTCACGGAACTGGTATAACTTGGCCATTCATCCGGTCCCAGATTATCGTTGAGTTTTGGGACATCCTGTATATAAAATTATCGTGTCACAATGTTAGTCCACGAACTCCTCCAAAACGGCTTTACTGATTTTTACCAAATTTTATATGCATATTCAGTAGGTCTGAGAATCGGCTACTGGGTACTTTATATATTGATAAGTTCATTTGTTGAATAAATAATAGTAAATAATTACAACCTGAGACTGACGGCGACCATTATTTGCGCGACGGGATAGCGATCGACGTTGCCATGGTGACATATTTATTTAGTCATTTCAATAAAATAATATGGCAAATATATTATGGCAAAGCAACGTTTGCCGGGACAGCTAGTAATTATTATAAACATACAAAGAGTCTTTTGAAATAAATAACTTAATAAACACAATGAAAATAATTTGACTTACGTTAAGTGCCACAATTACATAAATGATTGCTACAAATATTACTAATGCCCGCGGCTGCGGATTACAATGATAAAACAGATGTAATAAATTGAGTTGTTTTTCTTGGGTGTATAAAAGAATTTAACGACGATTTCGATACTATTTAATGCTAAGTAATCACATACGGTTTTGCTCGATAGTTTTACTCCGAATCGAGTAATAATTACTGTGTGGACCGCAAAACTCACAGCTCGAAGGCTCGCATCGAGCCGGCTCGATGGAATTAAATATATCGATTTAGAGTAAAACCACAATAGACATAACTACAAACTATCGAGAAATGCTGAATGTGTGGACGAAAGCCCGAGCCGCGGGTTTTGCTCGACGTTATTGCTCGATCGAGCAAAACCGTATGTGAGTACTTAGCATTAAATAGTATCGAAATCGTCGTTAAAGTCTTTTATACACCCAAGAAAAACAACTCAATTCATTACATCTGTTTTATCATTGTAATCCGCAGCCGCGGGCATTAGTATCAATACAAAGATTTTATTTAGCCTTAAATTGTTGTAACTTGTAAACACAACTTGTTGCAGTAACTTGTAAAGCAAGAAGTGTAGTATAAGAACAGTAAAATAATAGAACTACCTGTAAGAAGTCTCGGACAAAATTGTTAGCTCGTTTGGAGTTAGGTCCCGGCACCTCGTACAGCGGACACTCCTGTCCGGCAACGAACAACGCGTCCACTTCGCGAATGTAGTACGCTTGTCTGAAATAATGTCAGATATAATAGATACGCAAAAAATGGGGCCATGTTACATTTTAAGCATTTCATGAAAAGTTCAAGTGCGATTTTGAGATCTACAACTTAATATTACGGGTATATCATAAGCAAGTTAAGAAAAGGAATTTTGTGTTTATGAGTTTATTTTGCAATATACATATTATTATGTATCAAACACTAGATGACGCCCGCAACTCCGTTGCGCCAAAACTCGTTTATCGCGCAAGAACCGTACATTTTTCCGGGACAAAAGTATCCTATGTCCTTTCCCGAGACTCAAATTATCTCCATGCCAAATTTCAGCAAAATCGGTACGGAGGTTTGAGCATAAAGAGGAACAGACAGACAGACACACTTCAGTGGCGAGGGGTGAATATTTTGAGAAGGGAAGCCGGAGTAAAAAATCTACTTAATTTATAATTGAATGACATGTTTAATTTTCAAAACTAAGTTTGGAAAACAAAGTTTCCTTCGACAGCAAAATATAATCTGTCAGACAACAGTCTTGCTGAATTAATGCCATATTTTCCGAACTACACGATTACGTCGTACGACTCACAATTCACAAGTCACAATATAAATTAATTTAATTCACGACACTCTTCTAAGTTCTAACGCTAAAACAAAATTTAAATTCGACAAAACAAAACAAACGACATGTTGTTTACAAACACACTATCCGCCATATTAATATGTCAATCTAAAAACCAGCAAAATAAAAATGTATTACGCGCCTGTCATATTTAATACCGCTAAAGGCATTCTTAATAAAGTCGTATTACAAAAAATCCTACCAAAATAAAATGTATTACGCGCCAGCAAAAGTATAATGTCGCTACATTCATTCGAATCATAGCAATTTTACTTCATGACTCATCTATCTCGCTTGCACTTGTGGGTTGCTAATTAACCTTTCTCCGTAATAACTCGTCGGGCATCGAGTTATTTCCAAGTATATATCGCGCGTGCTAGAACGACAGAACATGACGACCAGTTTACAGGAATGAAAAGGACAGATGCTTACTATGAACTGTCGTTGTATGGAGAAATAAGCCGCTAATCCACGGCTTGATTCTCTGCGCCCGCACATTGCATTGCCTTTTAAAATTTGTAGGCGATAGTTATTAATTCAAACTATGTATTTCAAGTGAGAGAAAAATTTATTGCATATAACATTGTGAATTCAAAGTTTTTTAAGTAGGTATGTAAAATATTTATTAGATAAATATGTCGTTGGCCCATATATTCGATTTTTCTAAGCCCTAAGGGAAGCCGATGGGAATCGGGTTATATGGACGCTTCGCCACTGACACACTTTCGCATTTATAATATTAGTATGGAAGTATGGATTAAAGATTGACATTGACAGTCGAGATTACACTGTAGTAAATAGTCTATTTTGTGAAAGAGGTAAAGAAGACAGGATATATTAAATCATTTGTACAAAATATTATGTTAAAGTAGCTGTCTGTAATCGGTTACTGTGAACCTGGCTTTGCAATTCACAGCATTAGTCAATTTACTTTGACTTAATTGTTTTCTGAATTAAATTTCAAATTATATATCTAATTAAATCCTACCTCGTCCTTATAATCAGGAAGTCGGTCTGCGGCAGATCGTGATTGTATATGGGCGCGCGGTACATGTTGTTCTCTATGACTGGCTGCGTCGCGCCCGGCGCTAATATACCGAGGAATGGGGACGTATGCGCGTACGCAACTTCGCCGTACTTTAGCGGCTTGGGGCCACTGTCCTGTAAGAATAACGCTTAGTTTTACGTCTATGTAAATATTTAATACTATCAAAGAAGTTGATTCCTAGGCAGATGGCGGACCTAAGTAATTTTGTCGCATTATGTCAAACCCATTCGACAGATCACAACTAGCATTGAATTGAAATAATCCGGTCAAATGACGTAGGTCCGTCCTGACTCCTGCCTATGAATCAAATTCCTCGATGGTACATGATGATGACACTGACCTCGATTATACAAGTACGCTGGACAGATGATACCCAGCTGTTTTTTGTGCCTATTTGAAGCGGAATCAGCGCCCCCAAAATCGGGGGAAAAGAACTAAATCTGACGTAACTTGCAAATGGCCGCTCAATCGCTATTGGTTGTAGAAACCAAAGAGAATATAATCACTACGGTGGTAGAAACTAGTATTGGTTCCGAGTACTCCCACTACTGCTATCAGCGCCAATATGGCGACTTTAAACGTCATGTTTACGTCAGATTTAGTTCTTTTCCCCCGATTTTGGGGGCGCTGATTCCGCTTCAAATAGGCACAAAAAACAGCTGTCATTTCAAAGGGTATCATAGCTCCAGCGTACTTGTATAATGGAGGTCAGTGGATGATGACTATAAATCTGTTGCGCTGAAATTCCGGCTTTTTAAGAGGGAATACACTCTCTTCTTGAAGGTTTGCAGGTCATACTGGTCCAGAAATACTACTGGTTCATTCCAGAGTTTTGCAGTGCTTACCTTGGTGGTAGTCCGCTTGTAGTAATTCTTGATCTTGGAGCACATTCCGACCTGGCTGATGAGCGGCGGGTGCTCTTCACAGAATTCCACCAGGACTAACTCGCCGTCCCGACCACTGAGGTCTTCGGGTGTACGCATAAAGAACACGTCGCCGCCGCCGGACGCGAGACGCTCGGCCTCGCGTTGCTGTAAAAAAAAAATTTCAAACTTTTTTTTAATTTTACTAGCGGCTGGTCATGGTCTTCATCTTGATCACCTTAAAAGAGTTGAGAAAATTTCATTTTCATAAAATATTGCATCTTTTGCAATTGACAGATAAAACAATATTGCTGTAATGACGTGTGGTCAAAACAATGCGATGAGCAGTGAAGATATTATGAGTACCGTTCTGGGTACAAGCACGCACACTCGCACGCAGCTGGAGTACACATATTTTATTACCGCTAAATGCCCTATTAAATCTACATCTTGCATACTTCAGCCTTCTTATTATTAATGTGTTTGACCAGTGGTTGTACGGGATGCGGGCCGGGCACGGCTAGCGGGCCGTACGTCAGTTGCCGCATGGCCAGGCGACGGAACGCGCGCAGGCGAGCGGGACCCATGTGCGTCCATGATGTCTCTTAAAATACGTAGATCTAATATCTTGCATTGTCTTACCTTAGCCTTCTTATTGATGTGTTTGACCAGCGGTTGTACGGGATGCGGGCCGGGCGCGGCTAGCGGGCCGTACGTCAGTTGCCGCATGGCCAGGCGACGGAACGCGCGCAGGCGAGCGGGACCCATGTGCGTCCATGATGTCTCTTAAAATACGTAGATCTAATATCTTGCATTGTCTTACCTTAGCCTTCTTATTGATGTGTTTGACCAGCGGTTGTACGGGATGCGGGCCGGACGCGGCTAGCGGGCCGTACGTCAGTTTCCGCATGGCGGGCCGATGGAAAGCACGCAGGCGGGCGGGGCCCATGTGCGTTTGTATGAACGGCGCGCGCAACTCTACTACGGGCGTACTGTGCTGTATTAGCTGTCCACCGCCGACTTTGAGACGCGGATTCTGGGATTTCGGTTGGTAGTAACTGAAAATATAAATAAATAAATATTTAGCAGTTTTTATTTTATTTTATTGGCCTAGTATGTTAAAAACTTAACCACGAAGGCTTTCTCTTTTTCCAAACACAAACAATACACTATCGGATGATGAAGTAATCACAATAATAATAAGAATGTCACTTCTATTATTATAATATTAATACCTCGATCGTGGAAAAACCAGACACAATAGCTTGTCTATTGTTATCGCGGCCGCATGTGGCCGCCTAGGAGTTGAAGCATCTCGTGTGTGATCAACATTGGACTTAGCTATATTGTGTAACATGCGTGCAGTATAAAATATAGCTAGTTAATTTAACTGGTAGACCATCTTAACATTCGTAATAAGAACACTAGCCAGTGAAGTCTGTTCAACTGATTAAACAGACTACGCTTTTTTCAGGCTTCTTTTTATATTCTGGCTAATTTAATACGGCTACAATAAATAATCTAGTATAATGTTTATTATCAAGATATTATGATAAAGCATAAAATGTTTAGCGCGTATCAAGATATCATACTCACACGTCATTGGATATATTAAAGGGATCCCGATCTGGGGACTTGGGCGGAGGCGGCGGCGCATCCTCCTGCAGGACGTTGATCACACCAGCCTTGCCCAACAGGATCTTGGACTTCTTCACGTGGGGATGAGGGATCTTCACCTTGGGAGCTGGTCCCCTTTCTGGATGTAATTAGTAGATTGCTTTAAGGTACAAACTATTTGAAAAAAATTAATGCTACAATATAACCCTAATGACTTATACAATTTTAATGCAATATTTGATACAGTTACCGCTAAACTACAAAATATAGTATTCTCAGTAAATGTCGAAATCAACACATGCAATGTTTGTTTGATGTTTGGTAGATAACGAAATGGATCGGACAAGGAATAAAGGACTTCATTCCTAGTACTAGCATTCCTTGCAATTTCAAACAAAACACTAAAGGCCAATAATAGGACTGCCAACGGGTAGTTCACCTCTAGTGATCTTCGACGGGTCCACGTCATCAGGAATCCCCAATATGATATTCTCATCATTGGGGTCCAACGTCAGGATCTTGGGTTTGGGTATCTTGGGCATGCTCTCCGCGTCCCATATGACCTCCTCCTCCCAGGTACCGTAGACCAGTTCCTCGTTTTCCACCGGGAAGATGCTGTACCAGGTGTTATCTTCGCCTTCTGCTGGAGTGCCTGTGCCGCTGGTTGATGTTGATGTCCTGTAGACATTGCTTTTTATGAATTTTTAAGAAACTAAATGATTAATAATATTGTGAATTGTTCACACTCCTCATTACGTAAGCCCATTATTTGTCTTGCAGGAAATCAACAGGTGTTTGACTATCCTGCTGTCTATCGGCCATCTACAGCCACACACACAGAGACAAACACGTCAAATTTATAACGCCTCTCTTATTTCTTTGAAGTTTGTAATCTAGTTAGCACTTAATATACGTTGCGAGTGTCCGTGCGCGACGGTAGTTGTTTTCCATCAGGTGACCCGTTTGCTCGTTTGTCCCCTTATTTTATTTAAAAAAACTTACGTGGGTACTTTGGGTGTAACAAGTGCGGGTGGCTGCGGGCGCGGGTGCGAGAACTGCTGCGCGGTGCGACTCACTGACGTCGGTACCCAGCCTGCCGCGTTACTCTTGCTGTTGAGACGGGCTAGCACCTGCGAGTATATTCAAAGTGATAGCGCATACAGTGGAGTGACGAAAATTAGTAATGGACTGTAGTAGTGAAAGAGGTTTTCCAATTAGTTTTTTTTTATACACCACTAAAAAATTATGACACATAAATAGCTATTAAAGGTCCGACAAATTGAAAACTTTACTTGATTAACTTATCTCCTTACTCTGACCCACAAACAACCATATTCTTGATTAGGACAACATTTTTCCTCGCTTAAAATATATTTTTAAATCCTTTACCTTCTGTTTGATCTCGCTGCCGTCCCATATAACGTCATCCTCCCACTGCAGCTGAGATACCATCAGAAAAGCATCATCTGGGAAACCGCTGTCGGGAGAGTCCACCTGCTCTGGTTCCTCTGCAGGCTTCGCTTCTGGGTCGGGTGATGGAGCCTGCAAGTATTTTTTTATTTAATAAACATATTAAGATCGAACTTTTGGTTCATATTATGAAAAAACAGGTGCTGTTATTTTCAGGATAGTATGAATTCTCTTTTGTTTTGTCAGTGTATCCCTAATACCAGCCTGTGTCTGATATTTTAGAAAAGCCATGTGACAAAGAGAGCAAAAGGAACGTAACATAAGAATAGATATTTTGAAATTAAGAGTAAGTGTCTAGTTAACATTGTAAGCTATGTTGAAATATTTTAAACTTAAGCATGTCTGCGCCGGGTCGAAGCGCCAAAGCGCCGGCGTCGGCTTGTCATTGTAAGCTAGAGATAAACTACGATAACATGGCGCGCCCCTCCAAAATTGAAAACGTTTGAAGTGCGTTGTCAAAACGTTTGAAGTGCGTTGTCTTGTGCGGTCGGCTAGTTATGATTAGTTGACCAACAAATCTTGGTAATAAGTGACATTAAGTGAAATATTACGAGTACTGGTTGATTGCTTGAATACTTAAACAAATCTTGGTAATAAGTGACATTAAGTGAAATATTACGAGTACTGGTTGATTGGTTGAATACTTACTACATACAAACTCTTTCATAAGGATGTGACTACACACATTGAAACAGTAATTTGGATGTTATCGTAGATTATCTACTACGTCTACGTTCATGTTAAAATAATTTTAAGCTCTATCACCTTGACTTTGAATCCATAATCGAATCCCTCTCCCGTCTCTGGTACGTTGAGCATGTCGTACCACGCCTGCGCGGGGCCAAAGCGCCAATGCGCCGGCGTCGGCCTCTGCGACTTGTCGCCTGTGTTTGAAGTGTTGTTGTCGTTCTGTGACGACTGGGTGTTCTCTTCCATTGGCCTGTTGACATACAATATGTTAACAGTTACAATATGTTATGAGGTAAGTTGTGTAAGTAGTAGGAATATTATAACAATACATAAGCTACTAAGTTATGTAGAAAAAATTACTTGTAAAAACGAAAAACCCCTGGAACCATGGGTTTATTTTGATAAAGTAATACATATAAAGTAGTACAGTCTAAAAGGGTTTCCACATAATTTAAAGTTGCAAGTAGAATCTAGTCATAAACACTAAACTCTCCCAAACTATGAACCATTATGCAGCATACACAGCTTCACATATTTCAGTTTCTACTGTAATATATCCGATGAGAGTTGACGGCTTAATAAATAAATAGTTTCTGTTGTATTATATGATATATTCAATGATGGTTAATATCTTAACCAACCACATACCTGAGAAATTTCTCCTCATCATCACTAGCGTACTGCGGCTCCTGCACTTCAGACGGCAGTGGCGTATCGCTGGACGTGCTGCCGCTGCGCTTGCGCCGCCTCCGCCTCTTCACGCCGCGCCAGATCTGTGGCAAACTGGACAGTTTCCCTGGACCAAAGAGACGGGAGAATAGGAGCACCTGAAATATTAAAAGGTTATTTGAATTAAATAGCAACACAACTAAGTGTGTGCTTTAGGGTGGGTATGGAAACCCTATGAAGAGTTCACTGTGAAAGTAGCAATATAATTTTTTAACCGACTTCCTAAAAATGAGGAGGTTATATGTTCGGCTGTGGTTTTTTTTTTTTGTATGTTCAACGATTACTCCGCCGTTTGTGAACCGATTTTCGAAATTTTTGTTTTGTTGTATTAGGTTTCACTCCAATTTGGTACCATGTTCACAAAAGTGGTGACCTGATGATGGGATCCACGAGTAATCGAGGGAACTTCTCGAAATTTATATGGAAACATATGGTGATTTTGGTTTTATAAAAAGCATCCTAAGTATATGCTACCAAAACACAAGATTTTGCACGGAGGTATACTATGGTTCCGAAGATACTAAGAGAACTCCGGATTCCTTATAGATACAAGTTTGGAAGTGTAGGCGCTGTTTTAAGAACTGAAAGCATACGCTACTATGCAAATTACATTCATCATCATCATTACCACGTCAGGGTCACCAATGTCACCAAATTCAACCTTATCTCCAGAGCATAAGGCACACATTTGACATTACTCCTGAGAAGTTGCTTCGATAATGTAACATTCTGTTTCACTTCGCCGAGATATTCTGGAAAACAACCTAATTTCAACCTTTTGCATTGCGTTTAGCGTTCATAGTACAATAACGCATCGCATCGCATATCTGCCAGGACTGTCAAGCGAGCGGTGCGACGGCGCGGACGCGGGCCGGGTACTACGCACAGAATACAAATTACTCACGGAGGTACTATGTGCGCTGCGTGTCACGTTCGACAAGTCGAGCGAGTGCCAGCCTATTGAAACTAGTCCGGTGACCGGCTACTTAGCACGTCACACGTGAACACACTTCGATATTTTTTAATGTATTGTTTAAAATTATCTGCAGGCTGCAGCTAATATTATAATATTTTGTAATTGTGACTGTAATAAGATACGTAGAATAATATACAGTTGTATTATTCTACGTATAGTAGGTACGCGTTTGCTTACTAGGTAACTAAAAAGAGTGAAATTATTATTTTTATCAAAAAATTAAAACCGACTTCCAAGGTAAAACAATAATAACATCCTTATAATATGAACTAAAAAGTATTAAATAATTATTCCTATCTAATAGTGCCTTTTTCCGAATTCGGCTAAAACTCAACTATTTCTGTACTCAATCTTCATAATTTTGAAGTCGGTGCCAGTTCCAAAAGATTCAAATATTCTGTGAGAGAACTGAAGATTCATCTGGTACCGACTTCAAAATGATGAAGATTGAGTACAGAAATAGTTGAGTTTTAGGCGAATTCGGAAAAAGGCACTATTAGATTTTTAGTTCATATTATAAGGATGTTATTATTGTTTTACCTTGGAAGTCGGTTTTAAGGGGCCAGGCTACCCTCGAAATTCTCATACATACGTAATACCAAAATCATTTTGTCATACGAAAATATTTAACATGTTTGAGTTATTTTTCAGCTTAAAATAGTAATTACCTAGGTTCCTGAACAAAAATTAACTTCAAAATATTTAAACACTAAAAAGAATATTTTTGTGTATAAATTTTTTTTTACTAAATTTACTACTAAATATTTAAACACTAAAAAATAGAGTAAAACACTAAAAAATATATAAATAAATAGTAAATTTAGTACAAAATATTTAAATACTAAAAAATATTTTTTAGAGTTTCGAGGGTAACCCGGGCTCTTAATTTTTTGTTAAAAATAATAATTTCACTCTTTTTAGTTATTTTCACCATTGAATGGAAAAATTCATGACGCGGGGGCGTTTTTGTATTTATACATATTATAAAACAAAGTCGCTTTTTTTCCCTCATGTCCCTTTGTTCCCTTTAATCTTTAAAACTACGCAACGGATTTTGATGATTCTTTCAGTGTTAGATAGCCCATTTATTGAGGAAGGCTATAGGCTATATTTTATCACGCTAAGACTAATAAGAGCGAAGAAATAGAGGAAAATGTGGAAAAAATGGGGAAAATTATTTGAAAGGGCTAACTTGAACGCACTAATCTCAGGAACTGCTGGTCCGATTTGAAAAAATTCTTTCAGTGTTAGGTAGCCCATTTATTGAGAAAGGCTATAATATGCTATATTTTATCACGCTAAGACTAATATCAGAATGTGGAAAAAACGGGGGAAATTATTTGAAAGGACTTATCTCGCAAACTACTGGAGTAATTTTTATGTTATTTGGCACAGATAGGAAGTAGACCACGTGAAGGATCATAGGCTATCGATTTTAATAATTTTTTCAGTGGCTATATATTTTATACCCGTGCGACGCCGGGACGGGTCGCTAACTATAGATCAGATATAATATTGTAGCTTAATAACAATTTTAAACCGCTTTTTAAGTACCGTCAGATACAGAAATAATATTTTGATTAATGGATTTGAACTCATTTTAATAAATTTCAAATCACCTTGTCTGGTCTAAAATCAGGAAACAGCTCCGTAACATCCACATTTGCGTATTTTGATGGCAACATGGCTGCCAATGGTGTTTCCAACTTCTTAGGTTTATCACCTTTTTGTTTCCTAAAAATACAATAATATTGAATCAAGGTTATAATAATAAGTAAGTAGTAGACTCAAAGTATCTCCATACAAATTTTCATCTAAATCGGTTCAGTGCTTTAAGCATAAACAGGTGACAGACAGACACTCTTTCGCAATTATAATATTAGTATGGATATAAACTGTAACACTTACGGAACACTTGAAGGGGGCGGCATAAGACCCCCATCTCCTTCCATATCACCTTCGTACCCTTCATCATTGTTACGTTGTTCCGTCTGACTGTCATAATCAGTATCTTTCCAGTCACTTTCCTCATTTGCCTTTGTCAAATCTCCGCCGTCTGCAGAAGATTCTTGCGGCACATTTTCCTCATTGCTCTGACTTAATTCTGAATCATTATTTTGTTGTTCATTTTTTGGCTCATCATCAACCTGCCAAACATAATAATTTTAAGATTTGCGGTAGGTTGGCATGTATAAAATGCTTTAGCTTCAAAATAAGTAAGCAAAAATTATTCAACTGATAAAAATCATAATTATAGGCTTTTGTAATGTCACTGAGTTTTGTAATAAGAGGATAAATAAATAAGGGAAAATTGGAATAATGTAACTAAGAAATAAGTAGACTTATTTTGATAAAAATATTTATTTGCATTTATTTAAAATTCAAATTTAAAATAAATTTTAATGTATTTGTAGGTTCAATATAAAATACAATTATTTATAAAATACAAGATGGAAATACATATTATAGAAATTACAAAATAAAACCTTTGCACCCCATAATATATGGCATTGTCATTTCTTACATCCATTATCTATACCATTTACCTTCTCTTCCTCGGCTACTTCTTCTGTGTCGAAAAAATCTACCGCTGAAGGACTTTTCTCATTGTAATCTGCAATACAATTTGAATACAAACATATTTATAAGGTTCTCAATAATTAACCTACCAACTCCTAATCGGTCAACCATGATAACAATCGATTTCCAAGAATCGTGATCGAGGAAGTAATCACTTAGTTCTCCCTTAAAAACGGCATGTGAAACATTTAGGAACAATAATGCATAATTATTGCAGTAGTTATGCTATGCATGGCAGCAAACTATGGACATTTTTGGCAACCTAGTTGTCACAGTGTTATGAGTTTACGGAAGTAGCTACACTTTTTGGCCGCTAGAATGGATTTTTTTTAAAATACATAGCAGTTGTGCATTATGTAAAAACTTTTTAGTGTTGTTTGAAGCACAATAAGAAAGTGTAGACACACTGTATGGTATTCTGAATCATGCTATCTATGTTTTAGCATGATTCAGATCAAGCAGTATGCATTTTACATACTGCAGTTGGCTTCGGCCAGACTAAGCAATATTATATAGACCGACCTTTATCCTCATCATCGTTGTTTGGCTCTTGTTCTTCTAAAACTTCAGACAGCATAGAGCCGAGTCCTAGCCGACTAAGTGATGAGAGCATCCGCTTCGAATCTCCATCGAGCAGCCCATCGTCTTCCAACTGGCCGCTCTCGTCGATGTTTCCAAACAGAAACCCAGTTAAATCTAGGCCAGATCGGCCCTGATCGCTTGGGTCATCACTATCGCACATTTTGTTTTAATGTCATGGAATGTTTTTATTCCTGAAATAAAAGTAGTTTATAATTTATTTGGTACCTAATGGATTACGAGAAATCGAAAACATTCAATAACTTACGAGAAAAATGTTTTCTTTTCACAAGCTCGAGCTCGCAATCGCATCTCTCGCAATATTTGACATTTTAATGTTTGACATTTCAAGTGATATTGACATTTGACGTAATTTTTTACGTTTTTATTTTGATATACAGGCTTAGAACCAAAGTCTGTTGGTATTTTATTGTATAAATCTTCTTATATACATTATACCAGGGCTTCATAACGTTATCGAATAACAGAAAAAATATCGTAACGTACCGTTATTTTCATAATGGTAGCCAGATAACGTTATTTTTTTAACGATATCTAGTAAAATAACGTTATATTTACCGTTATTATTATAACGTTATTTTTTCGTTATGGCATAACAAAAAAATAACGTTATAATAATAACGGTAAATATAACGTTATTTTCTGGTATCAGGTATGCGATCGTGCACGGTGCACCAAATCTCACTCATATTTAAAATGTAATAAGCGTTCTCTGTGAAAATACAAAGAAAAAAATACACCTTAAAAGCGTGATTACGTTTAGAAAATTTTCCCGCCTGTCATGACTTTCTTGACGGACTATAACGTTATCAAAGAACATATATTTACCGTTATAAATCCTATATAACGTTATAACATTTACCGTTATTAAATACATTTATAACGTTATTTCTAGTATCGGTTAAATTTTCATAACGTTATCTATGCCCTTGAAGCAATAACGTTATGAAAAAATAACGTTATTTGAAGCCCTGCATTATACACAATATTAGTCCACGAACTCCTCCGAAACAGCTTAACTGATTTTTACCAAATTTTATATGCATTTTCACTAGGTCTGAGATTCGGCTACACGGTACTTTATATATTGATAAGTGCATTTGTTGAATAAATAATAGTAAATTATTAAAACCTGAGACTGACGGCGACCATTGTTTGTGCGACGGGATAGAGATCGACGTGAGAGAGATGGTGATACTTATTTAGTCACTTCAATAAAATAATATGGCAAATATATTATGGCAAAGCAACGTTTGCCGGGACAGCTAGTAATGTATATTATTATTAATTATATTTCAAACACGTTGTTGTAAGTGGCATAGTAATATAATTATTATATTGTATTGAAAAGCAATTCTATGATGCCACTTATTTTATATTTAAATTACGAAATATTATTTGTATAACATTGACATGTAGTTTAATAAGTCACCGTAAGATTGTAAACACCGCGAGATTGTAATATGGCGAAGTGATGGATTGTAAACAAACAGTTTTCCGTTGATTTTAAATTAATTATTTAATACAACTATTAAGCTATATTGTTTGACTTTATAAAATCACCAAACCGCTTGAGATTTACGGCTGTAAGAACATAACACGACGTATTTTTCGCTTTAGATTACGAGCGTGCCAGCCGATTACTCTCTTCTTCTGGGGAATCTTACAGCGAAAGCTTAGCTGTATTGTATCTTCACCGGTTTTTTTAGTTATGTTTCATAGAGTAATGCAAGAATACAGTTTTAGTCCTAAGAGAATTTTCCGTTAAATAAAGCTTTTGTCATTTATTATACTTACCCAAAATGTTATTTTAAAAATATGAAATAAATAGGGGTGATAGACTAATACTCAGAGAAGCCAAAAATCAAATAACATTAAAAAGGGCGTAACCGGCGTTTACCGCTTTGTTGCCCGGGGCCAGCGATATATAGTTCCGTATTTTTCAAACAGATGGCGATAGTGTAAATATATAAAATAAAAAAAAACTAAGTTTGGTGGCCCAAGAGCCAGTAGCAGCCAGACGTTCGTCATTTTATAAAAGTTGATTTTTTCTGTAGATGTAATAAGTATAGAGGTAAAAATCGGCCAAGTGCGAGTCGGGATCACGCACGAAGGGTTCCGTACCGTTGGTGAGCGAAAGTTGGCAAAAATTTTTTTTTTGTATGGGAGACAAAAAATATTATATAAGTATTTTATTTAAATTTTTCTATTATTAATTTAAGTACAAATAATATATTTAAGAATATTATGAGTATTTCAAGTGCCTACCAGCTACCATTATTGATTACCAGCAAAAAAGACCAAAAAAATCAAGTTTGTTGTATGGAAGCCCCCTTAAATATTTAATTTATTTTGTTTTTAGTACGGTATTTATCTCAGAACAGTGGTATTTATTGTTAATTTCTGCGGCAACAGAAATACACAATCTGTGAAAATTTCAGAAGTCTATCTAAAGCGCTTCTTGAGTTACAGCCTGGAGCATTCAGATTTTAAAAAAGTGTCACTATGTTTTGTAACACCCTGTATAATCCATATCCATACTAATATTATAAATGCGAAAGTGTCTCTGTCTGTCTGTCTGTCTGTTACCTCTTCACGCTCAAACCGCTGAACCGATTTCGCTTATTTACCGATTTATCCCGAAAAAATGTGCGGTTCCCGCGCGATAAACGAATTTTGGCGCAACGAAGTTGCGGGCGTCATCTAGTAAATATATACGGTGCACCGTGTTACAAAATATATTACCTCGATAACGCATACGTCTACGTTCATCTCATAATATGCATCGATGTAATTAAAAAAGTAAAAATCTGCAAACATTAATTATATATAAGTTAAATATAACTTAATTAAACAAAATAGTGTGCCAAATTAGTCATACCAAGCTATAGCTAGCCATACCTCATCACCGACATTATTAATATAAGCAGACCGCACAGCGTCATTAGATAGAGCAAATATGCGGTTAATTGGGTACATGAACTAAATGCCGTAGTCGGCACTGACCCGACCTCAGATATTTCATCACAAACAATATTAGAAATAACAATATTAAAGCATTCACTCATTGAGATGTATGGAGTTGCTATTGCCAACAAAAAACATGTCGCACTTGAAGAATGAGCGGGGTGAGAGGCGGGGCGGTGATGGCTATAGATCAGTACCGCAGAAGTGACAAAGTTTTGTGCCTACACTCGAATGAACGCAAACTCTATTTGAAAGTGGATGAAATAAAAGAAATATTTTTACTAAACATTATTAATCCTTCTGGCCCCGCGCGAGCACCGGTGATCGCGACAACAATAGAATACAATAGCAATTCCTGGAAATTCCGACTGAAGTATTAAAAGCTTTTATTTAACTTGCTCTGTATATTATTATTTAGTTATTTACATTATTATGTAAGTTCGGGTGAAATTTTTGAACTTAATTTCGAAGTAAGTTTGTATGTACATATAATATTATTTTAACCGATTGAGCTGAAATTTTGTATACACGTTTGGTTTGAATGACAATGCACGATACAGTATGTGACATCACTATAAATAAAATATAAAACGGCCGACCATCCAAGGTAGCGGAATAGTTATTTTCTATGCCGTCCTATAATAACAGTTTGGATATTAAATGAAATAACTTTTTGAGAATAACTCGAAAACGAATGTAATGTCATTCTACATCCAATATGGCGGCTCATCTAAAATAGGGGAATACAAATAAAGTTTCGTTTATTTCTGCATGACTAAAGAATTGGGTTTCAGTTAAAAATAGTTAAGTGAAATCCAAATTTTAAGTCAACTACAAGTCGCTAAATATAGGCAAGGTTTTTTCACTAATCAACATCAAGTACGATTTCTCAAGGACATAGAAGTTAATTAGATTTTTTATCTATACTAATATTATAAAGCGGAAGAGTTTGTTTGTTTGTTTGAAGGCGCTAATCTCAAGAACTAGTGATCCGATTTAAAAAATTCTTCCAGTCTAAGACTAACATAAGCAAAGAACTAGAGAAAAATGTGGAAAAATCGGAACGGAAGTATATTTGAAAGGGCTTATTTGAACGCGCTAATCTCAGGAACTACTGGTCCGATTTGAAAAATTCTGTCAGTGTTAGATAGTTCATTTATCGAGAAAGGCTATAGGCTATATTTTTCTACTATACAACTAATAGGAGCGAAGAAAAAGAAATACTTTTCTACTCTACAACTAATAGGAGCGAAGAAATAGTTGAAATTGTGGAAAAAATCGGGAGGGAATTATTTGAAAGGGCTTATTTGAACGCGCTAATCTCAGAAACTACTGGTCCAATTTGAAAAATTATTGCAGTGTTAGATAGCCCATTTACCGAGGAAGGCTATAGGCTATATTTTATCACGCTAAGCTTAATAGGAGCGAAGAAATAGAGGAAAATGTGAAAAAACGGGGGAAATTATTTTATAGGGCTTATCTCACGTACCACTAGGGCAATTATTTGGCACACATGAAGAATAGACCACGTGAAAGGACAAAAGTTTATTTTTTGCGGAAAAATGTACGGCTTCCGTGACATTCTTAAATTACGCGGGCGAAGCCGCGCGGAACATCTAGTATAAAATAATGGGGCAAACGGGTCACCTGATGGAAAGCAACAACCGTCGCCCATGGGCACTCGTAACGTCAGAAGAAGATGCGTGGGAATATGCCTTCTTCTTAAAATTCTTCTGGCGATAGTTTGTTCCACAGTTTTGCAGTGCGCGGAAGAAAATTACGCGAAAAATGCACGATGGAAGACCGCCACAAGGTGATGGGATGGTCCTCAGAGCACTCCCCGTGATACAACTGATAGAGGATGCATATAGCCAAACGTATTACCTCCTTTTTTGGAAGTCGGTCAAAAACCAAAGTATTACATACCAAAATTTTGAAAAGCCGTTACAGCGGCTTAGGCGTGAAGAGGTAACAGACACAGAGAGAGACAGACAGATAGACGGACGATCAGACAGACGGACAGACAGACAGATGGACGGACAAACCGACAGATGGACGGATAGACAGACAGACAGAAACACTTTCGCATTTATAATAATTATGAATTAAGTATGCATCCAAAGTCCACTACATACTTACTAAATTCAAATTACTTATATATTTATAAATACAATTATATTGTACGCATGTATAATGTATACGTAATACCGTATTTATATTATTACCAAAATACAAACTCGTCTACGTGAATACTTCATTCATCGTCGTCTCATCATAGATATCTGTATTCTGCCTACATTCCCCTCTGAATCTACTACTCTATGACAATGCGAAATGGCGCGCGTCTTCGCCTAATAATAATTACAGGAGATTCAATTATTGAATGTTCGTATTTTAATTGAAAATAATTAAATAAGAATACTAACAGACGAAATGTTATGCCGTCGCATTTGGAAGTGTTTTTGGAATTATTTTTACAATATCCTAAGACACACCAAGGCATTTTTGTGACTTTTATTTTGTTTTTTTATAATTGTCATACGTTGAGTGCGCAGAAGAGCGCGGCCGACTAAGTGCACTGCGGCTATATAGCGTCTCTTGAATGTGACCAAGAACTGCGTTGCGGTGTCAACTCCATACATCTCAATGCATTCATTGAATAAAAATACCAATTCTACGAAACTAAAAGCGATTTTTGCATCATTCAAAAATTCACATAACTTTTTTTTTTCTTATATTTTGGGGATCTGTCAAAATTTTCTGTTTTCAAAAAGTTTTCGCCACCAAAAAAATTTGAGAACCGCTGCCTTAGAACATACCTACATGGAACATACCACCTACACTATTCAAAATAGATACACAAGACACGTGATAGGTACCTATAATCTGAATATCACCTCAATTTAAATTAATTATCAAACCTCTAATTAGGATTAATTTCACAAAGGGTGTACTTAGCATTAACAATGTACTAATTTTGATAAGCGGATTACAACTAGACCAGTTATCATCCTCTCAAATTGGGATCATGTGCTTAAATGATCTGTTTAATTGGGAACAAGCTTTGAGCATAATCTAATAAACTATATAAAAAATATAACGGCAATCTCCTAACAGCTAACTAATAAAAATTTCGATTGGGAACAAGCTATGAGCATAATCTAATAAACTTTCCTTAAAATGTTACGGTAATCTCCTAACTAATAAAAATATCGATTTAAGTAGATAATATGTATAGTATACCAATACAGGCGTTTTAGTTAGAATTTTTGTCCATAAATTACGGTAAGGGCCGTCTTCACGACTGACTGTACATGATGAAAAACCACGATCATGACTATTTGTAACAGCATACACAATCGACGTCTGATATGGTCCAACACAGACGAGTAAACACCTAATCTGGGCAAGCGAAGCGAGCCCTAATATATGCCACAACCTGGCTCTTTTGTGGTACCCACACTTTACGGAAAAACTATCACGCCTGTAGCGGTACAATTCGCCTAACATTCCTGCATCGCGCTATCGAAGTTTTCTAAGCGCGTCGGTATATATACGACAGCTGAAATGTATCACGTGGGCTTCGGCCTGACCGGGCATACCACCTCGCTCGGTCGGAAGATCTTCCTTTGGCCTACGCACATCATACCCACATTGGTGACCCTCGACAGAACACGCCTCCTTCATCATCATCACTCCCCGCCCCTCCGCACCGCGCCAGCCAGCATCGCCTCATCGGGTACCTCGTCCACTAGCCGCAATGTACCGCGGCCTGGGCGACTCCGCATCGGCATCATCGGGCTTTCTCACTACACCGACCGGTCAGCAAGCAGAGCACATCTCTCCTGGTCAGCACGTAGCATCGGCCCCGCACGGCAGCTTATCCGACCTCCGGTCTTCGGGGGGGAGTGATGTGGCGGTACCCACAATTCGCCTAACATTCCTGCATCGCGCTATCGAAGTTTTCTAAGCGCGTCGGTATATATACGACAGCTGAAATGTATCACGTGGGCTTCAGCCTGACCGAGCATACCACCGCGCTCGGTCGGAAGATCTTCCTTTGGCCTCCACACATTATTACCCACACGCCTATTGATTTGTACTTTAAGGGCGTTACCTACGGAGATTCCGTAATTTACCATATTTAGGGGCTTATAAACTCATAATTTGAAAGCTACAAAGTTATAATAAAAATACAGCAATAATCTTCAGCATATCAACATTCCTTTCCACGTTTTAAATTTTCTATTTTTGTTTATTAAACTAATGATATCAGCTTCCAAAGTAGAACCGATTTATTAAAATTCAAGCATACATTCAGCATCTCCTTAGTATTTACAAATTACTGTTATTTGAAACACACGCCAATAGATCGACAATATCATAAACTACATATTCCACGTTTTAAATTTTTTAGGTCAATTTTGAACTAAGATAAGTAAAGAAGGGGTTTTGGTGCGATCTCGGCGACGACGACGCGGCAAATGTATGGTCAAGGTCGTTTGCTCGGGGGATGGCCTTAACATTACTCATTTTCATTTATGTGTAGATTATCGGTCAGTCAAGGTTCCTATTAAATTATAAAAAAAACTGCCTTAAAGAAACATACGGAAACACGCAGAAAAACCGGCCAAGTGCGTGTCGGGCTACGCGCAATATAGGGTTCCGTAGTACTTACCGCTAGTTTTTGAAAATTTTTGTATGGTCAATGAATGTACATTTATAACATGTTTTACACTAGTAACAACATCATCTCAGTTACTTTCAAAGAAATTTGAATGAAAAGTTCCTTTATACTTCGCCGAATACATTTTTTTTAGTTGATCGACTATTACTCAATAACTTATGATGTCTTCTTAGCCATGATAGTTTTCCTTTTAAATTCAGCATATTTCCTACTCCCGTAAATTTTTTCTCATTTCTAGAAGCAACTGTTTAGCTGGTAGAAGGGGGGGACGCTGGACTCTAACGATATTTTCAACTATTATAAGTGTCTAAACACACTAGGCTGAATTACGCCAAAATACGGACGGAATAGTGTGTCGTCTCTCGCGTTCCGCCCGTATTTTGTATAAGTTTGAAACGCGGCGTAAAGGCGGCGGAATTTACGCCGGCGTAATTCAACCTAGTGTGTTAAGACACTAAAACTTAATATTTCACAAATGGATCCCTAAATCTGAAAATAATTTATGAATACTCATAATATTTTTAAAAAACCTATCCAACGACACCCCACACGATGGGGTGGGCGTGAAAAAAAACCAACCCCGCTTGATGTGTAGGGGAGTTACCATAAAAAAAATATATTTTATATACCATTTTGTCGGCATCATTAGTATGTGTATTCATGCCAAATTACAGCTTTGTAGGTCTTATAGTCTCTGAGCAAAACTGCGGACAGATAGACAGACAGACGTACGGACAGACCGAAACTATAAGGGTTCCTTGTTGACTACGGAACCCTAAAAACGACGCGAGCCCTCACAAAGCTCAGTATTTAGCTAGTATTTTGTATATTGGTTCATCATAAGCAACATTGAAGAAGTACATTGTATCAGAGGGGTGACCTGTCAACAGCAGTACTTCCAAACCAATACTTCATAAACCAAACCATAATATTATGCTGCAAAACTACAAGAAAAGAGCGTAAGTACTTCCTCTTAAAAGTCAGGCAACGCACCTGCAACTCTTCTAATGTTACACAAGTGTCCGTGGGCGAAGATCAATCAGATGAGCGTTTGATCCTTTGCCCCCTTTTATATTAAAAAAACAATCGGCCAAGTGCGAGTCGTACTCGCGCACGAAGGGTTCCGTACCATTATAGAGCAAAATTAGGCCAAAAATTGTGTTTTTTATGGTAGCCCCCTTTAATTTTTAATTTAATTTTAATATAATTGTTAAAAATTAAAGTAAACATACAACTAAGGACTTTGAGAAAAATTCAAGTACCTACCTATTGTCATTATTGATATAGAGCAAAAAAGACCAAAAAATCACGTTTGTTGTATGGGAGCTCCCCTTAAACAATAACTTTATTTGTTTTTAGTATTTGTTGTTATAGCGGTAACAGATATACACAATCTATGAAAATTTCAACTCCCTAGCTATTACCGTTCTTAAGTTACAGCCTGGAGACAGACAGACAGACGGACAGACATCGAAGTCTCAGTAATAGGGTCCCGTTTTTACCCTTTGGGTACGGAACCCTAAAAAAAGAAGTCGCATTAGATAAATTTAATGCAATAATTATTATGTGCATCATATCATGCACATGATAATTATTATGAAATGGAGGCTTAGGGACCAGGAAATTATTTAAAATAAAAAAAATATGGATCTTATAGCTCGACATATTTGCTAAACTAGGTAAGTTACAAAGTTTGTTCCAATTACAAGGGGATAATGAGTAATTGCACTCATGTCGTATTTTAGTTACCTTCCTATTTGAGTTACCTATCCTGAATTAAGTATTTATATTCTTTCAATTTTTGTCTTCCTTGTTTAAAAAACATATTTCGTTGCACCTGGAACAGACAATTAAAACAAAGAATATTTGTACGTGTGTCGGTCCAGACTCCAGAGGACCAGAGTAATTGTGACGGGCTGGAAATCAATAACGGTGATTGGACGCAAACGAAATGGTACATGTACGTTGTACAGTTTTCGTCCACCTGCTGTATGTAAACTGGACAGTTGCAGTGTAGCAGATACCCAATAACTATTAAATATTACTAACTGATGCCCGCAACTCCGGTACGGAGGAATTAGTTTTTCCGGTTATAAAGTACCGTATGTAATGCCTAAAACTGAAATTTCACCAAAGTTCAGCGGTTTAAGCATAAAGAGGTAACATACAGGCACACTTTTGCATATATAATTTAAGGATAAATTAGACGTTACCCGTAATTTTGCATTGTGTGAAAATCTTACATTTTCCCGAAACTTCAACTATTATATGTCTTTTCCCGCTTAAAGTATTTATATAATATACTCGTTACAAAATTGCATTCGAACTGCATATAAGCATAAAGGTAAGAAACAAATAGATGTAAAGACACATTTTCACACTTATAAAATTTACTACCAGTAAAATATGGTTATATTTTAACGTGGGAGAGCCATGTTTTGGCACAAATGGGCCGGCTCGACCGGAGAAATACCACGTTCTCACAGAAAACCGGCGTGAAACAGCGCTTGCGCTGTGTTTCGCCGAGTGAGTGAGTTTACCGGAGGCCCAATCCCCTACCCTATTCCCTTCCCTACCCTCCCCTATTCCCTTCCCTTCCCATTCCTACCCTCCCCTATTACCCTATTCCCTCTTAAAAGGCCGGCGACGCATCTGCAGCTCTTCTGATGCTGCGAGTGTCCATGGGCGACGGAAGTTGCTTTCCATCAGGTGACCCATTTACTCGTTTGCCCTCTTATTTCATTTTTAAAAAATTGCTTACGATTTTTATCGGGGGTTTTGAAATAAAATAATATGTGATCACATTTTACTTTTTCTAAAAGTATTAAGTACAAGTACCTTTTGTTTTCGTGGGTAGGAACTACGTGTTAAGGTTTACACTTTACATATTTTCACTTACAATGTAAACCGCAAAATAAGAACTCTCCTAAAGTTTTATATTTTTATTATCATAAAGACGATACGTAGCTTAGGCCAACTGCCTGAATAATCCTTTGTTTGGACAAATTGCACGATTCGAGTATCAACTTCAAACAAACTCCAAGTATTATAATAGGGTAGGGCGTAGGCCCTCGATGGTCGTTGTATATAGTGGTTTCACAAAAGTGGACGGATGGAATATAATTTTCTGACCGCGTTCCGCCTCCGTACTCAAAATACTAATTCTTAATAAAGTTAAAATATATTCGAGTGAAGCGATCCCGGGCATTTCAATGTGCTTCAGGTAAAATTTGGCTCTATTGTTGGCGTATAAAGGGCCTTAATAAGCATAATATGGGTCTCCAAACTTATGAATAGTTTTTATTAGGTTCGGTATTGTATGGGCATTTTCGTACGGTAGTAGTTTCTATGTACTTTTGAATATGTTTTCGTTCGGGATTTATTTCCTGTACCTCAAATATTATTTGAATTATTTATAAGGATAAATACAGTGTCTACAGTAGACTTGACTGTAGTATAGCTGTCGATTTTTAGAGTTCCGTACCCAAAGGGTAAAAACATTTTTTGCTCGGTATCAATGATGACAACAGGTAGGCACCTAAAATGTTTACAAAATACTCAGCTGTATTTATACTTTAATAATTAATAATAAAATTGAAATAAAATAAATAATTAAGGGGGCTCCCACACAGAAAACACATTTTTTACTACATATTTTTGCTCTATACAATGGTACGGAACCCTTGGTTCGCGAGTCCAACTCGTACTTGGCCGATTTTTATTGATACTATGTAAACTTTTAGGTTAAAACAGCTGTCTAGCCCAGTTAATTTCGTAGCATTCTACGTACAAGCTACGCCGCGCCGTAGCATGCTGCATTTATATGAAGCAGGGACCGAAAAGGTTACCCATTTTGGTGTTTTAAACTGTTTAATTTATACGATTCTCTGAAAAACCCTAACATGCGCATCAGCCGTATATACAACTGAATTAACGGTATAAATAAACCGTTTATGACTAAGGTTCATTTTCATTCGTTTTTCTGTGTTAAAAAAGGATAGGTGATATTGTAAGTACCGCGGAACGCTACGATCGGAATTGCCATTGTATTCTATTGTTGTCGCGATTTTCATGGCTTTGATCCCAGCCGCGGCGCCCCCCACTAATTTGTTGTCTCTTTCGGTTATCACCGCAGCTATATTAAACGGTTTAATACCGCTTAAGACAAGAGCATAGTTGAAAACCCTGCATATGGATATTTAAAATAAAACGGTTTGTATCGATACCGCTACAGCCGTATAGCGGATTAATAGGTCCCTGAATTATGAAGCATGCTACGGCGCGCTTTTTTTTTCAAAGATCGCTCATTTGTGGCTACATTGAACAAAAAAAATAGTCCGTAATAATGATAGATATAACTTAAATAATATTCTATCGTAGTTAGCATTAAACATAAACAAGGAAACGAGCATTTAATATTAAGTAAGTTCGAAACCATTTCTCGAAATACATAATAAATATTATACAATATACAAAACATGCTTGGAATTTGCGTTGTTGACTTCTTGGTTATTATGAATATTTAATCAACCAAACGCTACGAGTTAGAAATTTATGAATACAGGTAAAAGTAACATAATTATGTGGCTACATAATATCACAAATAATATTGTAAAAATTTTCATCATCATCTGCTTACTACTACTTATTTGGGCCAAAGTTAGGAAATATATTATACCGCCCGTAAATGATAGGATAAACTATTAAATATACGTTAGGATAAAAGATATATAGTTATTACTATCTTCATAACCATCAAGACTAGATTAAAATATAGATTATCCTTTCGTTTTTTTTTTCTTTTTTACGCCGAGAAAAATTGACGTGTCTGTCGTCCCGTGTGTGTGAATAATATGTCCATGGCGCCGTAACTTCCAAACAGGTAGACCGATGTTGATCATTTATTTTTGGTTTAAAAGCAGACATGATGGAGAGTGGTCATAGCCATAGTTTAGTAAGATCAGCTCGCTCTCTGCTTGAAAAGTTTAGGATTTTGTCTAATTTTCTGTAATTTGTAGCTGTAGTATATATTTTGATATTAATAATGGATTGGTATTTTTAAATATATAGATTATTGTGAACTACTTATTATGTTGTCAGTTAATCTATTTTCCTTAGATATTTTAAGATTAAATTTAGTATCACCTGGGATAACAAAATAGCGGCAAAAGTTCTACAAGAAGTCGACAGCGACTTGTTGTTTTTATGGCTCTCATCCAAGTTTCTTTATCACAATGTATTTGAACTGTCTCCATGGAACACAATTCTCGCTGTCATAATAAACTCGAATTCAGTTCAAGATTTAATCAAACTTACTCAAGATACAGTTTCACTTTTAACAAACTAAAATTATGTTGACTAAAAACCTGCACGATGGAGGTGTCTTGCACGAATTTGTATTATTGGTTGTATGGTGGTGTTGTTTGCACGTTATTTCATGCGAGTGTACGCATATGCAGTATGGAAAAGGAAGGAGGTGTTCAGTGTTGCCAACACGGAGTTTTTAGAGCTAGATTTAGCTCTAAATCCGCTTGGTTAGCTTTAAAAAAGTGGGTCTAGCTCTTTAGCTTTGTTTCTTCTACAATCTTAGCTTTTTTCCGTGTACACTATGAATAAATCCTTAGAAAACAGATTAAGGGCGTTCCTTGCGGAGATACCGTAATTTACCGTATTTCAAGCCTTATAAACTCTTAATTTGAAAGCTACAAAGTTATAATACAGCAGTAATCTTCACTATCTTCAGCATATCAACATTCCTTTCCTCGTTGTAAATTTTCTATTTTTGGTTATTATATTCATTATATTATCAGCTTACAAAGTAAAACCAATTTATTAAAATTCAAGCATACATTCAGCATCTCCTCACCATGGATACCCAACTCTTCACCAGCTTAGACAATGGCTTCGTGTTTGGGCTCATTTTAATTGCAACAACTAGTAAGTAGTAAGACGTAGATAAACTGTAAATATTTGCATGCTGCTGCTGCAGCATCACCTGGATTCTATAGGAGCCGAGCTCCATAATATGAACCCAAAGTGAAGGTTTCATGCTTGGAATCATATCGACGGCCTCGTCCAAGAGGACATTCATAGATGGTATTCATTAGGATATATTATGATCTTGTTGATAGGAATTATTCTGCACTATAACCAACACAAGTTTAAAAAGGATGAAATAATTAAGAAATTAAAAAAAAACCGCCAAAAAACTTTAAAAATTAAGTAATGAAATAATATTGACTGACTTTAAGTGTAAATAATTCCTAGTCTAAAGTGATATTTTAGTCCATCGGGGGACCGCTAATGTAGATGTTTGATTTCACATAACATTAAAGTTTAATGGTCAGTTCATAGCAAAGTGCGAACCGAATCGAGACAATCAGTAACTTGGCAATACAAAATGCAAGAGTCGCTGTTGGCGGTCCCCCGACACAATATCACTTTAGACTAGAGTGGACTAGGACTAGGACTAGTTTCTAGGAATTATTTAAACTTAAAGTCAGTAAATATTATTTCATTACTTTTTAAAGATGTTTGTTAATAAAACGTACATAAAATAATTTAGCTCTTTTTTCTAAAAAAATCTAGCTCTCTTTTAGCTTTTTTTCAGATATGATCTAGCTCCTTTAAAAAATCTGAGTTGGCAACACTGGAGGTGTTGTAACGCATTATATCGTATCAATCCCCAAGCGGCAGTCGGCTGCCCCATACCAATTGAAAATCGATTGCGTCTGCGATACCCACGATGGATGTGTTAATACTTACAGGTTGTGGTTAATTTCACTGGATATTGCTAGAAATGAAAATATGAATAGTAAATTAAACGAAATTTTAGACAGATAAGTTTTTAGTGCCTAAATTCAATTGAAATTCAAGACACAGATATTATTTATTGTACGAGCAATTGTTACGAAATAAGAAACCATTAAAGTAACAAATAGTATGAACAGTCCTCGTTTCATTCATCAATCGTAATGGTATTTAGTTGTAAGACGCTCACGAATTGCTCCTGAAATTTTATTGCTATTTATTACTACAACAGCAATAAAAGTGCTCGGAAAACACATTAAAAGACAAAAGCTGCCACGCGAGGACGCGTGATGCGAAAGTTTTTTTTAGTTTTTTTATGGTTTTATGCGCTAAGTTGTATGAGTTAATGCTGTTTATTATATAGTGGAGTTCCCAGAGCGTAAAAATCGTGCAAACCTTCGATTTTTGCAACAGTGGATGAATATTGAAAAGAAAAAAAGGAATGTGTAGCTGATAACATAAATGATAAAGTTTTCCTATTGAAAAGTTGTGCTTTTGATTTTTAAATTATTCTCTTCCGCTTTAAGTAAACTCATAAACTATAAAATTTTGAAGAAAATTTGCGTATTTCTTTCTTTTAAATATATAGCAAAATAATAAAATATATTATTATTTTTTTGATTGGTATCGTTGCTTATATTCCAAAGAAATAAAATAAGTTGAAAAAATATATAATTTAGATTTAAAATTAATATTTTTGTATGTAGATGAGCAATGAGCATACCTCCAAATGTGCTTGTTGTGTGCCTCGCCAGGTAAATGGCGTTCCTATTTTTCTTTGGTTTTAAATAGGAAGTTTAAAATTATTTATTAGGCTTAACAAAGCCTTCTATTTCTTAATGTGTATAACTTTTAGCTCTTACTTTATTAAATTTTCTGAAAATGTAGCACAAACTTTTCACGGATTTTTCGAAGAAAATCTGTATTTTATTTCTTTTGGTTAGGTTTTTACAGAATAAAATTGATTTTTTAATTATTTATTTTTATTAATTATATTTGCTAAAGCATACTTAAAGGAAAAAAATACAAATTAGGTTAAGAACTGATATTTTTTTGTATTCAGATAAGCATTTTCCAAACATAGGTCGCAGCATGCGTCTTTAGTATGTACGTGAGATTTGTAGCACCCAATTTTTTTTCTGACTTTAAGTAGGAAGTTTAAATATATTTCAAAGACTAGAAAAAGTCTTTCATTTATCGATGCATTTAATGTTTTAGCTTTCACTTAAATAAATTCGCAAAAATATAGAAAAATATTTTCGGTCTATTTTACACATTTTTGGAGATATTTAAACGTTTTTAAGTACATACAAGTTATAATTTCTCTAAAAATTAAATACGCACAACAAGTAAGTTTAACACACTTTTCGTTACAACCCTTAAATCCACCCAAACCCTTTTATCTTGGTTAGGACGAGCGTTAATCTGTAAAAACATTGCAAAAACCTTATAGTTGTATTTAGGTTAGCAAAGCAAACTTTCTTTTTTAAAAATTGTGTATTTGGTTAATTTTCAACGTAAACAATCGGATAAAACACATTGAATAACAGGAACAAGAACATTATTTTTCTGGACCGGTTTTATATGGTAAAATATTAATTTTTAATTATGTAACTAAAAAATTAAAAGCACAAAAAAATTTTTGGTAAGCTTTGCAAGTTATAGTGTAAAAAAGAAAATGACACCTCAAAAACAAAAATCCATTCACTATTACAATTTTCGGAGGTTAAAACCTCTGGCGACTCCACTAATAGCAAGTTTTAGCCTTTATATCCTAGATTTGTTTTAAGCTATTGCGTGGTTTTTATTGGCGACCGAATCAAAAAATTCCGTAACGAAAACAAACCTAACGGATTTTGATCTAAAGGTGCCCCCAGACAGAAAGTTAGATAACATTTTTGTATAACATTTTTTAACAAATTATATTATACCAAAACACACGTTTATTTTTTGACATGTTGTAGTGTATGTTACACGATGTTATAGGTAAAATATTATCGTATTACACAATGTTTCATAACGTTATATAACTTCTGTCTGGGAGGCAGGTATGCGCTTTGTAAGCAAGCAAGGATTACATTACATCTAGTCTACTTTTTGCCTAAAATTACAGTTTTCCCCGAACACCACATTAAGTACTTTTATAGGTACGGTTTTTAGTAATACTAATTTTATATTTAGACCAATACGTGGTGTCGAAAATGCCAAAAGGTAAACCATACTTAACAAGAAAAATCAAGGATTACGAGCTAAACGTAATTGAACTGGTTTCTAAGGTCGTTACAGATGCAAATAGAGTCAAGTTCGGAGCGGAACCAATATAATTATAAACTTGGAGCGTCAAATAGAAACTACTTTTATACACTGACGTGATATTAGGATTTTATCCATATCCATACAAAAATTATTAATGCGAAAGTGTGTCTGTCTGACCAAACCGCTGAACAGATTTTGCTGAAATTCGGTATGAAGGAAAGGACATAGGATACTTTTTATTTCGAAAAAATATAGGTTTTCTGCACGATAAATTACTTTTACGTCCTCCAGGCCATTTAGTCGTTTATCGTTTAACTTTTTCCGTTTCGCTTCGTTATAGAATCGCCGATCAGAATGTATGGAATTGACATAAGACGAGTCGAACGTCAACGTCATATTAACGAAGGCTTATGCCAATTCCATACATTTTCATCGGCGATTCTATAACGAAACGAAAACGAAAAGATTTTGGCACACCTCCCAGTAAAATTATAAGCATTTAAGCGACCAATAGAACCACTTATTTCTACACAAACTTGATATTAAGACATAGGTACCTACATTAATAACTCATTGTTTATTTGTAAGTTAATGTGTTGAAACATGTAGGTATGACACAAATTGCAATTCTTTATTTTCCTTTCTGTATTGTTCGTAATTGCGTTCTTGATAACATTTTCAGAAACATTAAACTCTTATACGACTCTAGCTACATGTAAAAACTTTATAATGTTATTTGGGGATGGAAGACACATTAGATTATTTTTAACAAAAAATTAAAACTGACTTCCAAGGTAAAACAATAATAACATCCTTATAATATGAACTAAAAAGTATTAAATAATTATTCCTATCTAATAGTGCCTTTTTCCGAATTCGGCTAAAACTCAACTATTTCTGTACTTACTCAATCTTCATAATTTTGAAGTCGATGCCAGTTCCAAAAGTTTCAAATATTCTGTCAGAGAACAGAAGATTCATCTTGTACCGACTATAGTTAAATAGTTGAGTTTTAGCCGAATTCGGAAAAAAGGCACTATTAGATAGGAATAATTATTTCATACTTTTTAGTTCATATTATAAGGATGTTATTATTGTTTTACCTTGGAAGTCGGTTTTAATTTTTTGTTAAAAATAATGACACTACTTTCATGTAGTGAACTTTATAAAGGATAGAGTTTACTGTGAAAGTATAAGCTATTGTTTCAACTTTTGTATTGGACAATTCGTGACGCAAATTTTTTTAACTTCATGGAAATAAGTAGTTAACGTCAGTGGAGTAACTATAACATCCAGGGCCCGTGGCTCTACCAGTAAAATTCGCCACGTCTATATCTATACATATTATAAAATAAAGTCACTTTTTTCCCTCATGTCCCTTTGTTCCCTTAAATCATTAAAACTACGCAACGGATTTTGATGATTCTTTCAGTGTTAGATAGCCCATTTATCGAGGAAGGCTATAAGGCTATATTTTATCACGTTTAGACTAATAGGAGCGAAGAAATAGAGGAAAATGTGAAAAAAACGGGGAAAATTATTTGAAAGGGCTAACTTAAACGCGCTAATCTTAGGAACTACTGACCTGACTGAAAAATTCTTTCAGTGTTTGATATCCCATTTATTGAGGAAGGCTATATTTTATCACTAGGCTATATTTATATAATAGGCTATATTTTATCACGCTATGACTAATAGGAGAATGTGGAAAAAACGGGGGAAATTATTTGAAAAGGATTATCTCGCGAACTACTGGACTCTGGAGCAATTTTTATGTTATTTGGCACAGATAAGAAGTAGACCACGTGAAGGATCATGGGCTATCGATTTTATTCATTTTTTCAGTGGTTATATATTTTATACCCGCGCGACGCCAGGGCGGGTCGCTAGTCACTTGTAATAGTTTTGTTACATTCTGCATATTTTGCTGTACATAATATATTTTGCCGTATATTGACTTTACATTTTTTTTTCACACAGTTATACAGTGGAACAGTGGACTTTATATATAAATTAACAATGACCTCAGAACGAAGTCACTTTCAAAAATATATAATTGACGTATTGCAATTAAAAAGAAGAAGTGACGACTGCAATAAAACATAACAACTAATATAACTGCACACGCAACACCGATAGCGCGATGTAGCGTGCCCACAGCGCCATCTGTGATTGCGAGTTAGCAACACTACCAGGAAATGGAAGTTTATTTAATTTGCCTGCTGCCGCACTCAGAGACACTCAATTATGATTAACCTTCAATTTAATGAGGATTTATATATTATTTACAGAGATAAGTTTGATTTTCTCAACGTTATAATAGCGTAGAGGGATAAATTCGATACCATTTTGGTGCTCCAACGTCACAAGCAGCTTAGATATTTGTTTCGACAATTTTCTTTCTCTCGCAAAATTTTTCTGCGTCATAATATCAGAAAAAATTGGCGGCCTCACCCAAATACTGTCAGCTAGCAACTAATTGAAAGATCAACGAGTGTATTATTGTATATGCCGACTAATGCCGCTAATGTACCTAAACCAGACTGCAGATTACCAAGGTATTCTGCAAATTATCTGGGTGAGTCAGTTAAAGTGCAAAAAGTTAATTCTATTCTTATATTAACGAGATAATCTGCAGATTACCTAGGTAATCTTCGGACTAACGACCATGCATACGGTAAATTGCATAAAACAGGTACTTGTTTGAATTAAACATATTATTGTAACTAGCTATTTGACCGAGCTTTCCTCGGTATTCGATAAAACACGAATAAAATGACATTTTCCAAAAATGATTCCTAGCTAGATCGATTTATCGCCCCCGAAAATTTCATGAAAATCGTTGGAGCCGATTCCGAGATTCCAATTATATATATATATATATATATATATATATATATATATATATATATATATATATGTATATAATTGGAATTACCGACTTCAAAGTAATGTAAAGTAAAGTAATGAAGACTGTATATGTACAGAAATAGTTGAGATTTAGACGAATTCTGAAAAAGGCACTATTAAAGAGGAGTTATTTAATACTTTTTAGTTCATATTACTATTGTTTTTACCTTGGAAGTCGGTTTTAATTTTTTTGTTAAAAATAATAATTTCACTCTTTTTAGTTAAGTATTTACAAAATAAGGCTTTATGCGTAAATAACCAATACGAATGTTAACTATTCACATTATGTTACTGTAAGCGAAATTGTGGTAAATGTTTGTAGTTATCTAAGCGATGCTGCAATTTCCAAACTTTTATCTTTAAAGGTTCAGGAGTTCTGTTCAGTGCTTTTGGACCAAGAGGCACCTTTATATGAAATTTCTCTTATTCGTAACATAAAATTATGTTTAATTTACTAGAAACAACATTGTAACCACTATGGGTGTTTTGATAAATTTCAAGGATTTCCCTCGATTGCTCATAGATCCCATCATCAGCTCACCACTTTCGTAATTGTTAAGTATACAAAATTAAGATTATATCCCATAAAACAACACGAGAATTTTGAAAATCTGTCCTCAAACAGCGAAATCAAAAACATCTGCTTCGATGCAAAATATCACGAAAAGTACCAATAATTGGGTCATAGTGTGATGACCAATGGTATAATTATAGTTGTGATGATGATGGCCAATCAAATTGATGTGTTAGCTTATGCTTTCAGTTGTTTAAGCAACGCCGAAATCCCCGAACCTGTACCTATAAGCATTCAAAAGTTCTGTTCGGTACCTTCGGATCTAGGGCATAACCTGGTGCGAAATCTTACTTTTTGGTAGCATTTATCTCGTATGCTTCTGAAAAAATCAAAATCACTATATGTTTCGATAAAAATTTCAAGGAGTCCCCTCTATTCCTCAAGGATCCCATCATCAGATCATCACTTTTGTGAACATGGTAAAAAAAAGATACAGCCAAATGTATTACCTCCTCCTTTTTGGAAGTCGGTCAAAAATCATTATCAGGCACTTGACATTGTAAATTATAATTTGTGCCTATTTACTACTAAAGGTCTGTTCACATTACAATGTTACGTGGAGAAATATAGAGGGGGAGTCATTTCAGACAGAAGTGTGTTTAGAAACTGGTGTATAAACCCTTGTTTACTTTATGTCAAGCTTAAATTGAACGCAAAGGTCTAGTTTTCAACCAGAAGCAGAGACCTTCGTTAAAAGTTTAACCAAATGTACTACGTAAGGGATTTATTTATTTTAAGTTAATGAAACCGCAACTTTAACTATATGTAATTAGGTGGGATTTCACCAACTACACATAAAACTGCGTTTTATAAAACTAAGTTCCCATTGAACGCGTTCATGCGGCGACGTAAATCACGTTTTGTTTCGAATGGATTTCACAATCTTCTTTTAATCGTGGTTAATAAATCTAACTTCACGTGACGTCACGTAATTATATTACATGTTTTCATTATTTTGGAGCCTTGTCATGTTATTATATCAACAATAATAACTGTATTTTAATTAAAAAGATAAAACCGACTTCAAAATTGTACGTAATTGAGAATTAAAATTCCCTATCTCAAAAACTACTGAACCGATTATGATGAAACTTGCAGTATTCCCTAAGTTGCACAATACCTAGTATAATAAAAAAAGAATCATTTAGATCAGACTTGTAGTTCCGGAGATATGCGTGCACAAACATAAAAACATACATACATACATACATACATACATACATATATACATATACATGATAACATCCTTTTTTTTAAATCGGTTAAAAAAGCAAGAAATCATACATAAACTAACTAATCGCATATCTGCCAAAACTGTGATATTGAACAATGCGTTCAATGAGAACTAAGTTTTATAAAACGAAGTTTTAAGTGTGATTGGTGAAATCCCACCTTAAGAGCCCGGGTAACCCTCGAAATTCTCATACATATGTAATACCAAAATCATTTTGTCATACGAAAATATTTAACATGTTTGAGTTATTTTTCAGCTTAAAATAGTAATTATCTAGGTTCCTGAACAAAAATTAACTTCAAAATATTTAAACACTAAAAAAAATTTTTTTGTGTATAAATTTTTTTTGCTAAATTTACTACTAAATGTTTAAGCACTAAAAAATAGAGTAAAACACTAAAAAATATATGAATAAATATTAAATTTACTACAAAATATTTCAACTCTAAAAAATATTTTTTAGTATTTAAATATTTTGTAGTAAATTTACTATTTATTTATATATTTTTTAGTGTTTTACTCTATTTTTTAGTGTTTAAACATTTAGTAGTAAATTTAGTAAAAAAAAATTTATACACAAAAAAAATTTTTTTTGTGTTTAAATATTTTGAAGTTAATTTTTGTTCAGGAACCTAGATAATTACTATTTTAAGCTGAAAAATAACTCAAACATGTTAAATATTTTCGTATGACAAAATGATTTTGGTATTACGTATGTATGAGAATTTCGAGGGTTACCCGGGCTCTTAAGTAACTACACGTTTGCTCCATGTGCTACTGGTTTTTTACTGTTGTATCAGCTCTAGTGTAGGTAGATTATTTTTCACTAGTTGGACCATCTCTCTTGTCAGAAATTAAGTAGGTAATGGGATTGTTTCATCCTAACTAAAAAAAACATTTTTGACATACGATTTCGACGACAGCCGGACGAAAGGTTAGAAAACTATCCGTGAAAAAAAAAGCTTATTGTTAAATCATTTGTAAGAAACTTCATAAATATATAGACACAAATATATTAAAGTCCTATTAAAAAGTAAACTCAAAGAGTTGTTCGTAATTTATTCAGTTTTTTTCCCTCGAAGTGATGATATTCTGTTTAATGAGCTGTTTGGAAACTTTGTAGAATAGTTGAATAATTAAAAGAGTTCGGCTTGGCTGTTTCAAAGCTGATTTCGTTGGTGTTTTCGATCCAAAAGTAGTTACCGTTTTATCCTTTGGCGTCACACCAATTTTTGTACAATGTTAGGATTTAAAAACTTTGGATACTAACAGTTTTTTTAGAAGCTTTTTCTTCAGAAACATCTCTAGTACATGTTTTATTTTTTTTTTATTTTGGTAAACCAAAGTTATTAATGTAAAATTTCGTAAAGATGATTGTTGCTCCTATTAAGGAATATTTTAGTATGGTTTCTAGTCCTAAGTGCCATGGTAAAAATATTAGCAATCAACCCTGGTAGCACTTTATTATCATCCTAATCATAATTCCTTTCCGGCTCGACCGGAGAAATACCACGTTCTCACAGAAAACCGGCGTGAAACAGCGCTTGAGCTGTGTTTCGCCGAGTGAGTCAGCTTACCGGAGGCCCAATTCCCTACCCTACCCTCCCCTATTCCCTTCCCTTCGCATCCCTACCTTTCCCTATTACCCTATTCCCTTCTAAAAGGCCGGCAACGCACCTGCAGCTCTTTTGATGCTTCGAGTGTCCATGGGCGACGGAAGTTGCTTTCCATCAGGTTTGCCCCCTTATTTCATAAATAAAATCATGCGGGTAACACGCGCGCAGTATAGAGCATGTTGTCACCTGCATGCGGAAAACAACTTGCATGACAGGAAAAAACGTGTTTACTTTAAAATCATAAAACGTTTTATTACATAATATTAACCTTTCAATCAAGTTTTAAAGAACTAGCAGTGTTAGGAGTGTCTGGTGCCAACACTGCTGGGGCCAATGCCCAGAATATAATCCTACAAAAATATAAGCAAAATGGCAAATTAGAATAAGTTCATAATAAGGTATGTTAAGCGCAGATTCTCCGTATTTCGGTAACGCTTAAGCCGCGTAGCTAAGTCCTATGTACGACATTATGCGACGCGACGGGGATCAGCATTCAAATTCCAAGTTGTTTGTTATTATAATCTCCAGTTTTATCTTTATTTTGTTCAATAATTTTCCTGGGTATTTCAAAGGTAAAAAGGGCTCGTTCACATTTGTATCAATTACGCGATCAGATCTCCTATCAGATACGCGGTTAGTAGCGATCGGGGCGTATCATGATACGCGTATCATTTTGATACGCTTCGATGATACGCGACGGAGATCTGATCGGAGATCTGGCTATTTAGCCGAAACTTTTTCGTTTTTGCTTCGTTAAAGAATCGCCGATCAAAATGTATGGAATTGACATAAGACGAGTCGAACGTCAACGTCATATTAACGAACGCTTATGTCAATTCCATACATTTTCATCGGCGATTCTATAACGAAGCGAAAACGAAAACATTTTGGCACACCTGATTGCGCAAATGATACAAAATATATTGTGGACGAAGCCTTAGTTTCATTACTTTTCAATCGTCACTAATTAGCACCAATAAAACAAAGCTTTTTGCCTGTCTGACTGTATTTTATTTTATCTGTAAAAACTTTACAATGGATTTGATTGCAGATCCATGAAAAAATTGAAAATATATTTTGATTTATACATTTTTAATACAGTAAAAATCAAATTGTTTTAGAGAAAGACTATGTTAAGTACACGGCTCATACTGAGGTTCTTGGTTCTTATTAAAATATAAGTAAACCATTCAATAACAACGTATCATGTAATAAGATTTATCAATATTATTAAAAATACTTTAATAATAATCATAATTAATCTGTATACAAATGGCAAAGAGAAGAATGTTACGTAAAGGGTAAAGGGTTAGAGTCCATAGTAAAAAAAAAAAAAAAAAATATTTCAAATCACTTATTTTTTTCATGTCGATAGAAATTTAAAATTCTACATACAAAAAGCTATATTACCTATATTAAATTATGCTATCTCATTATACATTATTTTATAGAATAACTGGAGACATTATGTTCTACAAGGCGACTGGCCTTGTCATCAATCAAGCTTTTCATTTCGTTTCGGAGTTCCACTAGATAGAGCTGTTCAAATTATGTTATTACTTCAGTATATTGCAATTGAGTTTTCAAAGAGACATAATATTATAGTATATTATTTATTATCTTCTTTATTATATTCTTCAGTTAACTGCTAACTAAAATAATATCATAAAAAATATTGTAATTAGGACTTCTTGTGCTTAAACGAAAATTTATTTCAGCAAAACTAATCTCTACCTTAAAGAAATTCTTAGAAACTTTTTGTCGTTTAATCTGTTCTGAAATTCCATTATGTAGGATTTAATGTTTATTAATTATTATTATTGTTATTTGACAGTATCACCTAAACAACTGATTTAACACACGTGTTTATAGGATAAGTATAGGTAGGTGGTCAACTTTTTTCTTTATGCATCTTGTTATGTACTTATCCGGTACTTAAAGATTCCTTTGACATCCTTATTCCTAAACCTCGCAAACGCAGCATAAGGCTGAGTTTCCACCAGAGCTGAGCGGAATTGTGTTGCGAGGAATGTGTTTTTGAGAACCAATAGCATCGCCGCGCTGAGCGATGTCATGGCAAAGTGATGTCAATGAAGCGATTCTATTGGTTTTCAAAAACACATTCCTCGCAACACAGCTCCGCTCAGCTCTGGTGGAAAGGCAGCCTTACTTTTACATGTAATCTAAATATTCGCTATTCAGCGCATTAAATCTAAAATGTTCGGCGCAGAATGTCAAATACAACCGTTCCGCATACGCGACCGCGATGCCGCAAAATAGATTCAAATTCATGCACGTAATAAGCACCTTTGATCCCTCGTAATGTGATTTTATTTGAAGCGATATATTGGAAAGTGTGGCAGATTTGTGTGATAGGTTTTACCCATCTATGTAAAAAAGTATTACTTATAAACATAATATCTAATATATAAAATTCTCGTGTCACAGTGTTTGTGAGGGAACTCAACTAACTCAACCTATTTTAATTAATCGTTAGGCCGGAGAATAGTTTTTTTTTATATTCTTTTTTTAATGATATTATAAATAATTTATATAATAATAATAATAATGGACGCTTCACACCACGTCAGTCTGGCCCCGTGCCGTACCCGAAGTACCCGAAGGACTTGTGTTACGGGTACCAGACGGAAATATATTTAATACTTTTATACTATACATATATTTAAGATTTTTATTATATGATACACATATTTAATATACACCCATGACCCAGGAACTTTATAAACTTTTTGTTCCGTCGGCGGGACTCGAACCCGCGACCTCCGGCTTGAGCTCATCGCGCTAACCACTGCGCCACGGAGGTCGTCGCGAGGTTATATGGGAAAGTAACGTTTGCCGGGTCAGCTAGTTGTGATATAAATACTAAATAGCTTACTATAGCTTACTATATATATAACTTTAAGATTACTCGGCTAAAATGGAGGAGAATATGGCACAGTATTCGATTTTTGGTACACCGTCTATCTCTTTTTATAGATCGAGCCCTAAACAAATTATTTTTAACAAAAAATTAAAACCGACTTCCAAGGTAAAAACAATATTAATAGCATCCTTATAATATGAACTAAAAAGTATTAAATAATTTTTCCTATCTAATATGTAGTGCCTTTTCCCGAATTCGGCTAAACTTCAACTATTTCTGTACTCAATCTTCATCATTTTGAAGTCGGTACCAGATATAGCTGAATCTTTATTTCTTTGACAGAAAATTTGAAACTTTTGGAACTGGCACCGACTTCAAAATTATGAAGATTGAGTACAGAAATAGTTGAAGTTTAGCCGAATTCGGGAAAAGGCACTACATATTAGATAGGAAAAATTATTTAATACTTTTTAGTTCATATTATAAGGATGCTATTAATATTGTTTTTACCTTGGAAGTCGGTTTTAATTTTTTGTTAAAAATAATAATTTCACTCTTTTTAGTTACCTAGTAGGTAAACTGTTAGTGCCAATTCAAATTGTATAAAAAATAGTTTCATATTGTCTTCACTAGATGTCACTGAGGCGCTCCTGTGTCGCGCTATCGCTTGTACGTAGAAGTTTTATATAGGTAGTTGTAACTTGTAACAGATTTTCGTTGTGTTGTTGAAAGTTTGTAAGCAACTGACGTCTGACAACTCAACAGTGAGCTTGGTGTGAGCAGTGAGCATTGAATTGACAACATAAATCATAATATTGAGTGGTAATTGATCTCGTATAATTGTTATTAAAGGTGAACGCAGATTTGGCCGCACCGCACGCACCGCAGTCGCCGCATTCGCAATTCTTCATATTATTATAAAGTTGCGAAGACTGCGGCGCGGGTAGGTAGGTATGCGAGCTTGCCTATAACTTCATATAAAGAATTCCGAATGCGGCGACTGCGGTGCGTGCGGTGCGGCTAAATCTGCGTTCACCTTAAGTTGACCTCCGTCATAGTCCGCGAATTTATAAGTGGTCGTCGGTGGTACTGCGTATATTCTACGTATCTTATTACAATTTGTTAAGACTGATATGAGTCATACGGCAAGGCCCAAATATCAGGTAGATAGATAAATTTAAACAATACATTTAAAAAGATCTAAGTGAACACGTGCAAATGCTCGCAGCGCGGCATCACAATAGACATAACTACAAGTACTTCGACTGCTATGAGACTGACGAGTATTAATATCTGTCGTTTCTTTCGTGTTTCGCCAGGATAAGTTAAAGGCTGGCGCGCTGGCTGGTATAATTTAATTTTAAAAATAAGATTTTGAAATTGAATTCTGACAGTTTTCTTTGCATGTGCCAAAATATAAACAACTAAATTTGTAGGTTACGACCCTAGCGACGACTTTTGTCATAATACGTCAAACTTAAAAAAATTACATCAGTTCTAAGTCGGCATACTCTATCATTCTGTCTACTCTGGCGGCATGCCGCATGCCCTGACATTCCAGTTAGAACTTGAATACGATGTTTGCGTACGCGTCGCCGCGCGCCGCCGCGCGCCGCGCGGTGACGCCGTTGCCTCTGCGGCGCCGACCGCCGTGTATATTAAACAGCCTATAATAATTGGTGTTGTTATGTACATAATTATTATTATTGTATCCATACCTATGCCTTGTACTATTATCTATTTTGTGCCATGAGACATTGGTGACCTTAACACGACGTGGTAATGATGATGATGACGATGATGATGATGATGAATTTGAATTGCATGGTAGCATATGCTTTCTGTTCTTAAAACAATGCCGAAACTCCCAAACGTGTATCTATAAAGAGTCAGGAGTTCTCTCAGCATCTTCGAAACCATGGTATACCTTGACCCAATATTTGACTTTTTGGTAGCATATTCTTAGTACACTTCACATAAAACCAAAATCACCATATGTTTCCATATAAATTTCGAGGAGTTCCCTCGATTACTCCTGGATCCCATCATCAGGTCACCACTTTTGTGAACATGGTACCAAATTGGAGTGAAACCTAATACAACAAAACAAAAATTTCGAAAATCGGTTCACAAACGGCGGAGTAATCGTTGAACATACAAAAATAAAAAAAAAAAAAAAAAATATCCACAGCCGAACATATAACCTCCTCGTTTTTTGGAAGTCGGTTAAAAATCGTATACGTAATAGTACGGGAGCCCTGGAACAATTTTTTTTATTACTATGAAGCTAATTTTTTGTGAGTAGCTTCATTTTGATAAGACGAACAACATTTTTATCTGCGAAAAATCTTGAAAGTGGTAGCTAACAGAAATGGAGGCGATTTCATACTTTGACTTGATGGTCCTAAAATTTGGATTGTTCTATATGTAGGAAAATATTACTCTTAAATTATATAACTATTAACCTACCAATATACAAAAAATCAGCTCGTTAGCGTTCCGTTTTAGGGTTCTAATCAACAAAACTTGGTTTGAACCCTAACCAGCAGACATTTTGTATAATGGTAGGTTAATAGTTACATTATTTAAGAATAGCATTGTCCTACAAATAGAATATTATGTAATCCATATTTTAGGACCATCAAATCAAAGTATGAAATCCTTTCTATCTCTGTTAGCTACCACTTTCGAAAATTTTCGCAAATAAAAATGTTGTTTGTCTTATCAAAATGAAGCTACTCGCAAAAAATTAGCTTGATAATAATAAAAAAAATGTTCTAGGGCTCCTGTACTATAAATTGTAAAGTCAAGCATATAAATTATAATACTAAGCTAGATACTAGAAGTTAAAATGACAAAAATTGATTTCCTGTAAACACTATAAGATAATAAGAATTCACAGTCATTTTTTTATAAAAAACATTAAAATTTATGTCGCCCATTCCGTGTAATCCAATTTTATGAATAATTCCATTTCCGAAAAATATTTCCATCATTCACAATTCGGACTACGAATTTTCCTAGTCAGAACTCAATAACAAATAAATCCATACGGAATTCAATTTGCCGTGGATGTGATTTTTATTTCAATTTGTTGCAATTGCTTGTATGGTTGCAGTTTCTATTCCTTATGAAATCCAACGTCTGGACAAAGCTGAACCGTATCAAAGGTAGTATAATTTATACCAATAGTGCTAACGGAATATTCCTCGAAGCGCTTTCAAAGTACGTCCGATCCGAATACGATCCGAATCAGAGATTCACGGATGACGGAGAGAAGCCAGTTATCTGAAGCCAGATTTGGTGGTTTAGCTATCAGATAAATAGTTCTTCGTTTACTCCAGAGTCCGGACCGCATCTTCAAATCATCACGGGTTCGGATCGGTTGAAAAAATATTACTGGATTGAAATAATGTAAACTGGCTAAATATGTAAGACGCGTCAATGGTGATTGGTTGACGGTCACAATAATACACGCGTTTTTGTCTATAATTTATTTGCGGGACATACGATATCGTATCGTATAATATGAGGACGCTCTTAAACTACAATGTTACTTGAAATAACACTTACAAAACTTAACATAATACTGACAGATTGTAGATTAAATATAAACGTAAGTAGTGTTATTTTAACACCTACCTGCCTTTCATCTCTCCCATAGCCATATAGTTACATAATTTTGGTATATATTAGGGTAGCAAATTGACATGTGTATCCAGTGTATCTTATATAATTGAAGACGTGAGTGGAAGAATCGAACAAGTAACATTTCGTAACATACGGACAATAATTCATTTTTTTCCTAATCTAGTCTATCTACTTCATAACCTAGCTAATATATCTGGCTGCACATATGATCTATAGTTTTTTTATTTCAAATATTTTTTCCAGCCCTAAAGCCTCTATTTAAGCAAAAAAACGGGAAGTTTTTTCATGTTACTTACCTTATTCTTCCACTCACGTCTTGAATTATTATTATTATTATTTATTACGCTTAATTGACGTTTTAGTTCGCATTTACTCTATTTAATTCCTGCTTTTATGGCATGGATTATCTATAGACAAAAGCCAAACTACATAACTAAAGATAAATGGAGTTTAACCTATTAATCCCCAAGCGGCACCCAGCTGCCGCATAAGATCATAGCAATTGAAAATCGATTGTGTCTGCGATTCCCACGATCGAGGTATCAATATCCTAAAATATTGTAAAATCGATGCGCGCGGCCTCCTAGAACTTGGCCGCGCACTCCGTGCGCTTTGATAACTTGCAATGACTATTAAAATAGATAATAATATTAAACAACATTTAAATTATATACTTAAGAGCCCGGGTTACCCTCGAAATTCTCATACATACGTAATACCAAAATCATTTTCTCGTACGAAAATATTTAACATGTTTGAGTTATTTTTCAGCTTAAAATAGTAATTACCTAGGTTCTCGTACAAAAATTAACTTCAAAATATTTAAACACTAAAAAAAAAATTTTGTGTATAATATTTTTTTACTAAATTTACTACTAAATATTTAAACACTAAAAATAGAGTAAAACACTAAAAAATATATAAATAAATATTAAATTTACTACAAAATATTTCAACTCTAAAAAATATTTTTTAATATTTAAATATTTTGTAGTAAATTTACTATTTATTTATATATTTTTAGTGTTTTACTCTATTTTTTAGTGTTTAAATATTTAGTAGTAAATTTAGTAAAAAAAAATTATACAGAAAAAAATTTTTTAGTGTTTGTATATTTTGAAGTTAATTTTTGTTCAGGAACCTAGGTAATTACTATTTTAAGCTGAAAAATAACTCAAACATGTTAAATATTTTCGTATGACAAAATGATTTTGGTATTACGTATGTATGAGAATTTCGAGGGTAGCCCGGCCCCTTAATATTAAATATCTAAGGTTTTAGGGATTCCTACTACACTTTTAGTGTTGCAAACAATTTTGCTAAGAAGTTTACATACCTAATATTTTCTTCGATAAACGAAATTTTTCAAGAACTTTATCTCATAATACTTCAGCTATGATCGCTTTCACAAGAAACTCTCCCGAGAACTTGATCGGGATAAAAATTAACGATCCATCTTCGTGACGCGGTGCGAACTGCTTCGGAGATCTATTTGTACCGCTGATTTGTTTCTAATGGCTTTTAAATGTTTTTTTTTTTTCAAGAAAAAAGGCAAAAACGTATTCTGAACTCTGAAAAAAAGTGATGACGTCTTTGAAACGCGTGCGATGGTGCTGCAAGCTGGCGTCGCCGATTTGAAGTTATTATTTACTTGACATGTCATACCTACCACTAGTTCCTACACGGTCTTTCGGTTTCTACTGGTGAAGAGATAGGTACTATCAGAGAAGTTGATTCCTAAGCAGATGGCGGACCTAAGTAATTTGGTCGCGTAACGTCAAACCCAGCCGACCGATCACAGCTAACATTGAATTGACATAAGCCGACCACATGACTTAGGTCTGCCATCTGCATAGGAATCAACTTCACTGATAGTACAAGTATTTTTTGTAAAGATACATTCGTTTACGAGAGCAAGCTTTACCCAGAGTTCAAAGAAAGAAAAATACATAAATTGTACATTGATCCTATCTAAAAAAATCTCTATACCTAGTCTATTTTGAAAAATACGACGAAGTTAAGTTTTTTCTTCCAGAAAAGCTCAGTGCATAGTAAATTTCATGGAAGTACTAGAAGCTGTTGCCGAGAAATTAATTATAATTACATCTCCCGTGCAAAGTATAATGGTGGCACTTCACATGGCTATTGGTATTTGCTATTGGCTATTTGTTACATTTGGCAAAATTATTGACTCATGGAGGGACTTCACATGGCTATTTGTATTTACGTGTTTGATTTATTCGTCAAACAATCACCATGTGTAGACGGTATGTTTAAAAATATATATTGGCCTTATTTGCCTATTTGACAAAATATATGACCAATACCAAATACACGTATCCGTACCTTTATCGGTTTTTGACACACGTCAAAAGAGTCAAATAGGCAAGTAAAGAAAATCAAGTAAAAGTTTGTATTTGATGTCCATGTGTGGAAGGTCGTATTTGCCTTTATTTGCCAAATGCAACAAATAGCCAATAGTAAATACAAATAGCCATGTGAAGTGCCTCCATCATACACAACAAGTAAATAAAGGCAAATACGGCCTTCCACACATGGACGTCAAATACCAAACTTTTACTTGATTTTGTTTACTTACCTATTTGACTCTTTTTATGAGCGTCAAAATATTTCGTTTTATTATATCATATCAAATACGCAAATACAAATAGCCATGTGAAGTGCCACCATAAGATATAATTATTCGAACAATAATTCGAAACCAGATATAATTACTTGATTAAATAATTATTATATTTGTGTATAATTATAGGGCTTTTAAGATAACATTTATATAACCTTCGTGGTTTGTTTAACATAAACTTGGGGAATAAATACATTATATTATGAAGAAGTTGTATTTCGTGCGTTATTTTTTTACTGTTTATTCAAATATTCCGAAGGCATATCTCTTGGGCCGTTTGTTTCCACACCGTAATGGAATTATGAGCCTAATAATGTTTGTATGTGACCACAGATATAAGAAATTAAGACAGCTTCAGACAACGGCAAAAAAACCTTTTTATACTTACTTATGCTATGTAAAAAATATATCCACAGCCGAACATATTATTTCTTTCCCCTTTTTGGAAGTCAGTTAAAAAATAGCGGCAAATTCTATGCAATGAACTTTCCTCCTAAAACCTTCCCTAGGTTTCTACTAATATTTCAAAACTAAAATAAGCCAAATCGGTTCTGCCGTTTTCGAGTTTCAGCAAGACTAATTTTCAAATCAATTTTATATTTATACAGAATACTAGTTGTCTCGGTGAACTTCGTGTCACTTTAAAACCTTCCCTGGACTTCTACGAATATTTTGAGACTAAAATCAGCCCAATCCGTTTTTGAGTTTTAGCGCGACTAACACATTTGAAAATCCATCCATACTAATATTATAAAAGCGAAAGTGTGTATGTCTGTCTATCTGTCTGTCTGTCTGTCTATCTGTCTATCTGTCTGTCTATCTGTCTATCTGTCTGTCTGTCTGTTACCTCTTCACGATCAAACCGCTGAACCGATTTTGCTGAAATTTGTCATGGAGATACGTTGAGTCCCGGGAAAGGACATAGGATACTTTTTATCCCGGAAAAATGTACGGTTCCCGCGCGATAAACGGATTTTGGCGCAACTGATATGCGGGCGACATCTAGTTTTTATATATAAGAAGAAAATAGAGGCTTTGAAAATTAGATAACATTCGATACTATACTATATTTCGACGGGTCCCAAGAACAAAATCGTATATGGGAAAATATCGGTTTACACTTTACAGTATGAGGTTTTCAAGTTCTGTGTAAATATAAATATAAATTGTTGAAGCAAATATAAATTTTTTGAGAAATAAATTAGCAAAAGCTATTGAACAGCTTTATTCCTTTATTTTCATATTTTTTATAGATTTAAATTGTTATTTTCGAATGAAATAAATTCTTATAATACAATAAGGCTTTGTTTTCCGGAACGATCTAGTACATATCTTAATATACGACGTTGTTCTATGGAACAATCTAGTATAAATCTTTATTTAAGACTTTGTTTTACGGAATTGATGTTTCGGTTTCATGTCTTAAAAGATAATTAAGCCCTAATGTTCGAATTGATATTGAAAATAACAATGTAATTATCACGACTTTAATTAAATAGATAAATTCAGAACATTTTTAACTCGAAAATAATATAAAAAAATAGTTTTTAACTTTGTTTATGAATTAACACCAATGTCAACGTGTATGTTACATAGGTTCTAAAATTTCAGTCGTAATTATTATAAAAGCGTGTAAGTAATAATAAGCTGTATTTATTTTGGTAAGTGCACCTATAGAAAAAGTAATTTAAAAAAAAAAAACAGTAAACTAAATCTTTAACAAAAATAAATTTTACTCTTATTCTCACCTGCAGGCAATGATATTATATAAAAAAACTCAAAGCCTGCAGGACATAACAAAAGTAGACATGGAAAAGAATCGACATACTAACAGATTTTATCGACAAAATGGCGGATTTCCATTGTCTAACTGTCACTTTGTCTATTCTTCCTTAGAAAGAAACCGTTTCTATAGTGCTACGCCTATTGGTATTTAAAGAAGTAAAAAATCAAATCGGTTTATTTGGCATTGTATTGCTTGAATTTATGACGCCAGAATGGCACATACTTATTAAATATTTATTTTTGTTAGCTTCAATAGTGACAAAAAAGCATTTTCTAATACAGGTACTGCAGTCTCTATTTCCTAGCTTCCAAAATCGATTAAAACATTCAAGTCTTTGTTCTTCTGTCATTTCGTCCCCACACTTATACTAATTAACAACTACACGGTTTTCCATTATTTTGTCACTAACCAATCTACCTCTTTTTAATACGTAACTCTTTCCAAGATTTTTCAGGGTTTTTCGTTTCGCGTTCGACCAGTCTTGTCTACGTACCAAACGTTTCTTTGACTTTCACTTCGGGGCAGTTTCAGGCGTTAAGTTTGATGTGCTATTATTTAGGGATTGGACTGAATCAATCCTACCACTACGATCGGCATAAAAAGGATCATTACATTTTTTGTGTACATTATCTAGGGAAGGCATAAGTGTAGCTATAATACTGTGGTGGGCCTAATCTCCTACTCCTCCTACCTTTCTTCTGATTAATTTCGTTGCGGGTCCCAAGACAGATTTGACTTGTAACTCGGTTATCCCTGAGATCATTTCAAAGAGTTTTCGTGGTTGGTTACCACTGTTGATCCTGGCGACACAGGAGTTGCAGTGGTTGGAATGTGTGGTGGGCCTAATACCATATTATGTGATGATGGTGGTGTTGTAGAAATCGCAGGTTCTTGAAACTCTTCAATATATAATATTATATTGCTGGTGTGTTATTAAAATAAAAAATACATAGGTGGTGAAGTAATCTGATCGCAGGTATCATGATAGGGTATCTGGGTTATGGATATGAGGATCTGAGTTTTCTCTCAAACTATCATTTTCATTAATAACGAGAATATTGTCGTCGATATGGTAGAAGCCATATCGACGTCAATATTCTCGGCTGTAGGTGGCACAGGAGAGCTGATGTTGGTGTAGCGTTGGCATCCAGTTTCTAACAGAAAGCAAATAAGAAGGTATATGTTATGGTATATATAACTAAAATCTTATTACTTATAAAAAATGCTACTATTTTATTATAAAAAATATGAAATAATATACTTTTGTATAGAACAAACACGCATGTTAAAATAGTTTGCAGAGAACAAAATTGTTTATTTATATACGACTTATTTTTTTATTAATAATTTGTAGAACAAAATCGTATCTACTCAAGCGATAAATGAGTTGAAATTGATTTTTACCGAACAGAGACTTATGTTAAAATAATAAGCCAGGAAATAAATGTGTCTAATAAGAGTCTAATTGTATCGTCTATGAATATAAAAGTTAAATAGGTTTTACATGAATTATTTATAAGTTAGGTTAAGACGTATTTATATTTTTATAGAACAATATCGTATACGCACAAACGTCAGAAAGTAATAATTTTGCGTGTAATTTTGTTTAACTATTTCTAACTTTAAAATATAACAACTTTAAGCAACGTTCAAGTGCATTATGTATAAAACTCAACTATTACTCACCTTTTCTAGAGGTGTTATCGTCTTTATTACAACTTCTATGTCTGATGCCGCTATTTTCTCGCTATAGTAGTTTTTTGCCGCTATAGTATTATATAAGCTTATTTTTATTAATAAGCCCGACATTATTATACTACACACTAAAATTGTATAATTATATTTTTAAATCATGAATTTAAACTAATTTTTTTTTCGGGAGCTCGCTAAAATATTGGACTTTGACGAGAACAAACATGCGAATGACGTTGCGTCGCTACGCGCGCGGTGCGAGTTGCAAAGAACAAGCGCCTACATGTCATTACATGTTTGTTCGTGGGTATATATTTCTGATAAGATAGTGTTCGATTGATTATCCCAATAAGTAAAAGGTTAAAAAATAAAAAAATATATTGTGCCATATAGTTTTTAGTATGTAGAATCCAAAAACGCAATAAAATACATTTCGTCTTATTTTTCCATAAGATTTTGTTCTTGGGACCCGTCGATTTATTTTTTTAACTCCTCACATCAGGCATAGGATTTTATGATAATTTTGATATTTTTACAACGACATACTTATATTTCAAATGCGAAGGTGTGTCTGTCTGTCTGTCTGTTACCTTTTCACGCTCAAATCGCTGAACCGAATTTGCTAAAAGGCATGGAGATATTTTAATCCTAAACCTGAGGGTCGAGCTTCTGCAGTCTCGCCACAAAGTTAACTTTAGCTCCTTTGTGTTGAGAGTACCGACGAATCTTCTGTCGACTTTTGAGGCGCCGGAGTTCTGGCCGATGGATGTAGTCTACCGGAGGTTCCGGGGGAGACTTCGGAACGAAGCGTCGAGTCACGTCGCCGGCAAAAATTAGTGACAGTGTTAGTTTATAAGTGAATATAAAATATGTACTTATGTTAGTTTTTAAGGTATTTATTATATTATTAATATGTATGTTACATTTAAGGTATTTGTTATATAGGCCTCCGATGCCCGAAATAAAGATGATTTGATTTGATTTAAGTCCCAAAAAACCGGCCAAGTGCGAGTTGGACTCGCCCATGAAGGGTTCCGCAGCAGCAATAAGGTTTATTTCTTTAAAATTGAAATGTTTTTGATTAATTTTGATATTTTAGTTGATTTAATTAAAGTTAAATTAAGATTTACCATATTTTATGACGTATAAAAAAAAATACTTGTTAGATCTCGTTCAAACCCATTTTCTTTTGGTAGTTTTTATAATAATGTACATCATATATATTTTTTAGAATTATCATGCCCCTACTTTAGAAGTTAGTGGGGGGGGACACACATTTTACCACTTTGGAGAGTCTCTCTCGCAAACTATTCAGATTAGAAAAAAATTATATTAGAAACCTCAATATGATTTTTGAAGACCTATCCATAGATACCCTATACGCATAGGTTAGACGAAAAAAAAATTTTTTGTTTCAGTTGTACCTAAAATTTTTAATATTTTTTACATTTTTGTATCAGAATCTTAATGCGATTCACAGACTACATCTACTTACCAAGTTTCGATAGTATAGCTCTTATAGTTTCGGAGAAAAGTGGCTGTGACATACGGACGGACAGACAGACAGACAGACAGACAGACAGACAGACATGACTAATCTATAAGGGTTCCGTTTTTTGCCATTTTGGCTACGGAACCCTAAAAAGGACATAGGATAGTTTATGTCCCGGAAAAATGTACGGTTCCGGCATAAACGAATTTAGGCGCAACGGAGTTGCGGGCATCTTCATTTGCCGTATTGTTTGTCCTTTTTATATATTTAGTATAGTGCTTAGCGGCCAGTTCATCGATTCTACATGTTTATAACAGATGCATCGCCGAAGGTATATTTCCAAAAATTTGGCGCACCGGTTGCTTAAAGTTAATACCTAAAGCGGGAAACAAACCTCCAGACGACCCAAAATCTTACCGTCCGATAACGTTACTGCCTTGCTTAGGTAAATTACTAGAACGTCTCATCGTACCTCGCCTGCTACCCGGTGGCCCTAAATTTCATAGTCATCAGTTCGGTTTCACCGCCGGAAAATCGACTGTTGACGCGGCTATGGAAGTTAGAAAAATAGTAAATCTTTCGGAATCGAAATACGTGGTCGCCATTTCATTAGATATCTCCGGCGCGTTCGATCATGCTTGGTGGCCGATATTATTATTAAAAGTAAAAAATCGAGGTTGCTACTCTAATATTTATGCCATAATACGTTCTTACTTTTTTAATGGTCAAACTAAGCTTCGACTTGGCCATTGTACACACGCTAAAGATTTAACTTGCGGCTGCCCTCAGGGCTCTGTTATCTCGCCAAAACTATGGAATTTCGGATTTGATGATTTATTAAGTCTTCTCCTACCACCGCTGTGCGTTAGTACGCACCGTCATCCGTCACCGTACAAACCGTCATCGGCGTAGCCAACTAGTGTTGGCTACGCCGATGACGGTTTTCTAATCGTTCAAGCAAATTCACGTTCCGAAATTGAATCTAAAGCCAATGATAGTCTTAATTTAATATCGAGCTGGGGTAAGCGTAATCGCCTGAAATTCGCCGCTCATAAAACTTACCAAATTCTTTTAAAAGGTTCCCTTATATCTTCCCCTAGCATTAAACTTAACAATATTAACGTTAAACGCAAACAGTCACTCTGTTATCTTGGTTTTTACTTGGAAAATAAATTTACATTTTTAGAACATATAATTCAAACCGGTGAGAAAGCGAAGCGCAATTTTTACTCCTTTACCAAAATATCTACGTCGACATGGGGCCTCTCTTTCAAAACCCTAAAATTAATTTACATCGCTACCTACCTAGGCAGCATTTGCTACGGGGCCCCCGTGTGGGCCGACAGAGCAACAATCGGCGCGGCTCGTCGCAAGTTGCTACAAAGCCAACGTCTTGCTCTTATATTCTTATGCAAAGCTTACAGGACCACAAGCACCGAAGCCTTGCCTGTGTTAGCCGGAGTTTTACCCGTTGATCTTGAGATTCAGCGTCGTGCGACAATGTATTATCATAACAAAAACATTGACAACCCGTTCTTCTTAAGCGCTCGCGATAAAATTAAAATAGCAAGATTGTTTGAACCTTTAGAAAACTCTGTGCAAAGCCTAATCTCCGAATGGCAGTCGCGATGGGACTGTTCTACCAAAGGGCGTCATCTTTATAATTTTTTCCCTAATATTCGTGAACGGCTATCCAAACATTGGATGGATATTGATCACTGCGTTTCTCAATTCCTGACCGGTCATGGAAATTTTAAGGCCAAACTTTACGGATTTAAACTAGTAGCTTCACCCATGTGCGAGTGCTCGATCGAAGGCAACATGTTTGAACAAACCGCTCATCATGTTCTCTGGGAGTGTAGTCTCTGGCAGGACGAAAGAACTACTATGCTAAACAACCTATTCTGTACATCTGGAGTCGCATACTACGGTGATCTCGTGGACAGCGCTAGGAACTTCCGTGCCTTCAAGCGTTTTTGTCACAATTATTATTGGCAACAGTCAAACACAATAAACTCCGATATTAACTTAGCTTTAGCTTAGGAGTCACAATTATTAACCTTATTTCCGTGGTGCTCCCCCTTAAGTTCTTTGACTTTCGGTCATTGCAACTTTGTGCTGTCTCCCGCTTTTATGGGGAGGGAAATTGGAATCTTCCTACTCCTCCTATTTTCTTCTGATTAATTTCGTTGCGGGTCCCAAGACAGATTTAGCATGTCCCTCGGGCTCCCTGAGATCATATCAAAGGGTTTTCGTGGTTGGATACCGCTGTCGATCCTGGCGACACAGGAGATACAGTGGTGGGTATGTGTGGTGGGCCAAAGCCCGTTTTAAAAAAAAAAAAAATTTAGTATTCAGTACTTTTACCTCCCGATTGAGACCACAAGCCCTCACACCATAAAAGCTTATCCCTTCTTTGTAATTCTAAGATCTATGGTTAATTCCTGTGGGTAATAATTAGGCAGGTAGTAACGGTCAAAGGGTTTCAGTTTCGAGTCGTATTAAGGACAGCCATCAGTATTTCATTACGACATTACCCTTTTAAGGACCATTGAGGACATGCCCTAATTTATAAGTTTATAGGTAGGTACTGCAGACAGATCCGACATTACTGCATAGACAATCCATTAATTAAAATCCTTTCAGTATTTTACGTAAGAAATAGAAAAAAAAAGATAGGTTGCACTCCGGGAGTGCCGGCAGAAGTGAAAACTTGATTATTAACGTTGTGCATTATTTTTTCAACCGATTTTTTATGAAAATCGATTAAAAAAATAATAAAAAACGATCGTTTTAATTAATTAATCGAAACCCTTACAATCGATTAAAAAATATCGACAATCGAAAAAAAAGCTGCTGTCAGACAGACTGTCAGACACTTCTCGCGGCAGTTGTCTTGCAGGTGGAAACGCGGCCTTAATCAGCGCATCTGCTAAAGAACTCATTTCCCCGACTGTACATTTCTGCTAAACAACTCATTTCCCCAACTGTACATTTCTGCCAAACAACTCATTTCTCCGACTGTACATTTCTGCTGAACAACTAATTTCCCCGACTGTACATTTCTGCTAAACAACTCATTTCCCCGACTGTACATTTCTGCTGAACAACTAATTTCCCCGACTGTACATTTCTGCTAAACAATTCATTTCCCCGACTGTACATTTCTGCTTAGCACAATTTTCCCCACTGTACATTTCTGATAAACAACTCACTTCCCCGACTGTACATTTCTGCTAAACAACTCATTTCCCCGACTATACATTTCTGCAAAAGAACTCATTTCCCCGACTGTACATTTCTGCTTAGCACAATTTTCCCCGACTGTACATTTCTGCTAAACAACTCATTTCCCCGACTGTACATTTCTGCTAGACAACTCATTTCCCCGACTGTACATTTCTGCTAGACAACTCATTTCCCCGACTGTACATTTCTGCTTAGCACAATTTTCCCCGACTACATTTCTGCTAAACAACTCATTTCCCTGACTGTACATTTCTGCTAAACAACTCATTTCTCCGACTGTACATTTCTGCTAAACACCTCATTTCTTCGACTGTACATTTCTGCAAAACAACTCATTTTCCCGACTGTACATTTCTGCTTAGCACAATTTTCCCCGACTGTACATTTCTGCTAAACAACTCAATTCCCCGACTGTACATTTCTGCTAAACAACTCATTTCCTCGACTGTACATTTCGTTCGAGTTCGACACAAAACACTGCTCTCCAACCGTCTTACGCGTTTTGTATGGTTTTTCGATCAACACGAAAATCTGGCGCGAGTTTCACAGTTTTTACCCATCCCACACAAGTGCTCAACGCCGCTAAAGAAGTTTTCACTTCAAAAATCGTGTGACACTCGGGGATTGCCGCGTTTAGGCTGTTGCAAAGGTAACATTTTTTCAACCTATCCATACTTTATATTATAAATGCGAAAGTGTGTCTGTCTGTCTGTCTGTCTGTCTGTCTGTCTGTCTGTCTGTCCGTCTGTCTGTCTGTCTGTCTGTCCGTCTGTCTGTCTGTCTGTCTGTCTGTCTGTCCGTCTGTCCGTCCGTCCGTCCGTCCGTCCGTCCGTCCGTCCGTCCGTCTGTTACTGCGATAAACGAATTTTGGCATCATCTAGTGCAATTATAATTCGCATACGTCTAGTCGCACGAACACAAACACTGCTAAAGTCTGACAACGCCGCACTTTGTGCCGATCGGAGTGGGACGTGTGTTAGGTTTTTTTCGATACGGAATTTCCGGACTGCCCGTGATACAAGTTATGCAAGAATTTAAAAGGTATAAACTAGTTTTTATTATTCGCAGGCCTTTGATGAGATAACTGTTTGATAATAGATAGATAAAACCATCTTGGAAACTAGTTATAAATCTGGTAAAAAATGTTGATTGTCGAACTTTCTAGTTATTTAAAACATCGAGCAATAGGTATATTTAAGATAGGACTGTTTTCTCTGATAATTCCTCCTGCTTTATATAATTTTAGCTTGTATAAATAGCGCTATCATAATGCGCGCATTATTTATTTAGCCCTGTCAGTCTCTCCCGTATTCCTGGGGTTTCTCTGGAGAGTCAACATTAGCCGAATATTCGGTAAAATAGTTCGTTATAGACAATTTATATACAATTTTGTCTCGTAAAAAAGCTTTAATCCAATAAATTTTGACATTTTGACGACCTCTGTGGCTCGATGGTTGAGCGTGTTGTCTGCGCGCGAGTTCAAATCCGCCGACGGAATAAAAAAGTTTTCTAAGTTCCCCAGGAACTATTATTAAATATGTGTATCATATAATAAAAAATCTTAGTTAATATATTATGTAAAGTATAAAATTATTAAATATATTTCTGTTTTCTGGTACCCGTAACGCAAGTCCTTCAGGTACTTACCACGGGGCCAGACTGACGTGGTGTGATACATCCATAGATATTATATTAAGTACCAAAAAGTCTTTATACTGAGTCCACTTCATTTATACACGCTTGCACACACGTGGACTGGGCGTGAAGGTGACATACTTTGTTCGTAGAACTCTGTCAGTATTTTTGTATATAATGATTATGTGCTTTGTTATTTACGATCTGTACTTTTTTAGCGTATAGAGAAAATAAAACTAAGCAGTTAAAAATTTCGGCACATTCTTAACATTTTATCGCAACGTGCTTGTGCATAAAAATAATATTGTGCCGAATATTTTTTCGAATACTCATCATCCCTTGCTATTCGTCAGCATGTCAGCACACAGATAGCATATTTAACTCTCAGTAATCCCGCACTAAAACCGTAAACTAGTGGATAAAGTATTACAATAATCTCATATTTATATTATATCTATATGCGCTTATACAACAAAATATATTTTGTGCCGAATATTTTACCGAATATTCGGCATCCCTTGCTATTTGTCAGTATGTCAGCACAACGGTTCAGCACACAAATAGCATATTTATCGCAAGTCAGCGCTAATTGACCGATGCGCGACGCTCAGTAATCCAGCACAGAATTTTAAGCCGTGTTAACTTTTAATGATTCCATTGATTTTCGGCCGTGTCTTTTATGACGCGGTGGCAACGGACACGAATTTTTGAAATCACCCAATATATTTTATTTAAAGGTCGCAATCAGAGTGTTTTGTCGTAATTTTTCTGCTTTTTGCTGTACATAAGAATATTATATTGATATTTGATGTCTTTTTACATGCCCAACCGACAGGGAGAAAGTACTAAAATATTTAATTTTGTATAGTAAGTTTTAGTAAATTAAATTTTGAATAACAGTTAAAACACGTTTATAATCATGAATCATCATCATCCTTCATCATCATTGCAGTTCTCAAATATGATGCTATAAAAAGTGTACATTGTTATTTTTAACTTAAAACAAAAATGCATTTTTTCTGACTTTTCTTTTCTGGGCAATATGTGGTAATTTTACTATTAACCACAATATATTCCTTATTATTATAAAAATAATATATTATGTGGTCAATTCAACCATATAACAAGAATATTTTTATTGAATATGAAAGTTATTATGGAGTTGGCTGGAAACTGGTGCAGTCGCTCCTAGCCACTTATCTACGGGAAATTAGAGCTTCTGCAATTTTCTCGGATGGAATAATTTTCCAGGCAGGCTTAAAATATAATTTGAATGTAATGAAAGTACGACTCGGTAAGCTGGATGGTTTTAGAAAAACGTAAACGCTTCCCAACTATTCCCGAGGTATTTTCTTGGAGTGTAATCGGTTGCTATATTTACCGTGGTGGGAGTTTGAATGAAATGCTAAGTGAAGATTTCTCGCTATGCTATTGTAATATAGTTGTTGTTCGCAACTTTTTTGCCCCTAAATTGGTAGGATTGGTATTTTATCCGGTAAAAAATAATCAAACAATTATTTTATACCATGTAAATGAAGATTCATATCACATCAAAATTTCAGCAGTTACAAGATAAAAGGTGGTAGTCAGACACAATTTAGTTTTTTTAAATATAACTAGCTTTGTTTTGAATTCTAATTAAAATTAGATCTTTCATTTTAATTTTTGTTGCAAAATATTTAGGCTGGAAAAAAATAAAATGTTTCAGTTAGCCTTCGAAAGGGGATTACCGTAAAGTTTGACGATTAAATTGTGTTTAGCAAAACTGATCTAAGTTTGCGCTTAACAAGAAAGTGCTTGTCTATAATACTTTGCTAAGTCTTCACAGGATTAACAACAAAGGTTCCAGCTGACGTGAAAAACTTTTTATCCGTAAAACAGATAGTTACTATAGTTCTACCAGGATGAAATTTGATGGCAAATTTTGATGGCAGATTAAAAAAAATCCTTGATCATTGGATACATTTTTATATTTGCATGTTTCATATACAGAATCAGCCACTTTAAGGAAAAAAGGATCAAAATTTTTTATTCCTATTACCCCGGTATTGCTAGAGTCAATTTATTTTCTCACTTTTTGCCATGATTCTGGCAAACCTATGTCCTATAGTAGGTAATGTAAGGTATATGTCGCTTATGGTTTTTTGCATGTTTCTCCGTTTATTACGAGCTAATGGCTATAATAGTCCAGTTTAAGTTCATAGGATATTTACATAAGAAGCATTGGTTCGATTAGTATGAAAGCCAGAGAAAAACTAAAATGGCTGCAACTTTATAACCGTGAGAGAGAGAAAAAATTTGAGAGCCTATTTGTCGATAAAACATGCCATACATCATTATTGTCCGTGGGAGAGCCATGCTTCGGCACGAATGGGCCGGCTCGACCGGAGAAATACCACGGCCTCACAGAAAACCGGCGTGAAATAGCGCTTGCGCTGTGTTTCACCGAGTGAGTGAGTTTACCGGAGGCCCAATCCCCTACCCCCCTAGAAATGCCGCAGTTGAAAAACAATTTGTTACCCCAGGAGGGTACCAACTGCGTTGGAGAATCCCTCTCTGGACGTCCATGCTCAGGAACCCCTGGAACTGAACGTGGACGTCCAGGCTGCCCCTCGTATTCTGGGGAGGGCAAAACTGCGCCCCAATCTGCTCGGGGCAAGAGCAAACACACAAAGGCACCCCCCTCGATATTAAACGTGGACTTTTGCAATATCAGGGGATTACACTCCAAGCTTAATGCCATCCATTACCACCTTGAGACGGCAAAGCCGGCTTTGCTCTTTTTAACCGAGACGCAGATATCATCCCCACCTTTCCCACCCAGGGTATTATCTCGAGCACTCCTTTCTACCCAAAGCTGGAGTGTGTGTGTATATCAGAGATGATATCGGCTCTCGCCGCCTCAGTAATCTTGAGGTCATGGACCTGTCCATCTTATGGCTCCGCATAGATTGCGACGACCACCCTCGCGTCTATGCATGCCTATATAGGTCCCATAGTGGTGACCCCGAGACGGACCGACTCTTGGAGCACCTGCAAGCTGCTTCAGATTTTGTGCAGCAGCAGATCCCATCCGCAGAGATCATAATACTTGGTGACTTTAATACCCACCACGCCGAATGGCTCAATTCCAGTAAAACTGATCATGCGGGGAGATCTGTCTGCAACTTTGCCCTTGCGAACGACTTGACACAACTGGTTACTACGCCTACGCGAATCCCAGATGTGGATGGTCAGAATCCTTCCTTGCTGGACCTCCTGCTGACTTCAAATCCTGACGGCTACCAAATATCCGTAACCGCACCACTTGGTTCATCGGATCATTGCCTTGTCAGGAGTTCTGTGCCACTTACGGCGGTGTTAAGACAGCGTGCTGTTAAATACCGTCGTGTGTAGCACTACAAGTCGGCAGAAAATCCAAAAGTCGAGTGGGCCTGACGGAATCCCGCCTACTGTGTTAAAAAAGTGTGCTCGAGAGTTGGCTCCGGTCTTGACGCGTCTTTTTCGGCTCTCCTATTCTACTGGCATCGTCCCGGCTTCCTGGAAGACAGCCTTGGTGCACCCGATCCCCAAAAAAGGTGATCGCTCAAATCCTTCCAACTACAGACCAATCGCTATAACCTCTCTCTTCTCGAAGATAATGGAATCCATTATCAATAGCCAGCTTCTTCGATACTTGGACGGCCGGGATTACTAAGCGACAAACAATACGGGTTCCGTAAGGGTCGCCGCTCAGCTGGTGATCTCTTGGCGTACCTGACTCATCGTTGGGCTCAGGCAATTGAGTCGAAGTGAGATGCATTGGCTGTTAGTTTGGACATTGCGAAGGCCTTTGATCGGGTTTGGCATAAAGCGCTGCTTTCAAAGCTTCCATCATACGGGCTGCCTGAGAAATTATGTAAGTGGGTCACTGGTTTCTTAGCAGACAGAAGCATAAAGGTCGTAGTTGACGGCGAATGCTCGGAAACTCAGTCTGTTCATGCTGGTGTGCAGGGCTGTGTGCTGCCGCCTACTCTATCCTTACTGCATATCAATGACATGTTACAGACCAGCGGCATTTATTGCTATGCGGATTACAGTACAGGTGATGCTGTATATACCGGCTCCCCCAATATTTCTCGGCAAAATGTCACTGAGAGTCGAAACGAACTTGTGTCTAAGGTGGAGAATTCATTGGAGAAGGTCTCTGAATAGGGTAGACGTAACTTGGTCCAATTCAGCCCCGCCAAGACACAAGTCTGCGCGTTCACCACTAAAAAGTCACCAATGGTCGTATGTCCTCGTTTCAAGGGCACATCTTTAACCATCTCCCCTAGCATTGAGATACTTGGCGTCAACATATCGAGCGAAGTCCAGTTCCGATATCATCTAGAGGGTAAGGCCAAATTAGCCTCGAAGAAGCTTGGTGTTCTTAGCAGAGCGAGACGGTACTTCAGTCCGGACCAACGCCTACAACTCTACAAGGCGCAGGTTCGGCCTCATATGGAATATTGTTCGCATCTCTGGGCAGGGGCGCCAAAATACCAACTGCTCCCTCTGGATCGTATCCAACGAAGGGCCGCTCGAATTGTTGACTGCCATAGTGTTTCAAACAGCTTGGACCCCTTGGAATTACGCCGAGATGTAGCTTCACTCTGCATCCTCTGTCGGTTGTATCACGGAGAGTGCTCTGATGAATTGTTCGGAATTATACCACCTGCAACTTTTCGCCATCGTCCCACGCAAAAAACATACCATCCTCATCACCTTGATGAGTGGCAGTCTTCCACAGTGCGTTTTTCGCGTAATTTTCTGCCGCGCACTGTAAGACTGTGGAATGAACTGTCACCAGCAGTTTTTCCGGACCTATACGACCTGCAAACCTTCAAGAAAAGAGCGTATTCCCTCTTAAAAGGCCGGCAACGCACCTGCAGCTCTTCTGATGTTGCGAGTGTCCATGGGCGACGGTAGTTGCTTACCATCAGGTGACCCGTTTGCTCGTTTGCCCCCTTATTTAATTAAAAAAAAATTTAGGATCGAACACTGGTGTCTGGTCACATTCTATAGTGTTTATTTCCTTCAATGACTATTTTCCATTTTACCAATTTATTGGCCTTATAGTTAACTAGATCAAGTATTAAACTCAATGCAAATAATGCCATGGCAGTGTCCGCATATATCGTCTATGTAATCCCTAGAATACGTAAGCTAAAAATCCTCTTAAATTTATATCCAGTTAGGCTGTGCTCATTACTGGTGTATTTTAAGGCTTATCTCCAGCGGAGTGCCCTAATAACAAGCTGACGCGGTTCGCTGCACTAAATACACGATCAATTTTACTATCATTACATAATAGGGTAAATACCAAATTATTAACACTTTAAGAGCCCGGGTAACCCTCGAAATTCTCATACATACGTAATACCAAAATCATTTTGTCGTCATACGAAAATATTTAACATGTTTGAGTTATTTTTCAGCTTAAAATAGTACTAACCTAGATTCCTGTACAAAAATAAATTTCAAAATATTTAAACACTAAAAAAAAATGTTGTGTATAAATTTTTTTTACTAAATTTACTACTAAATATTTAAACACTAAAAAATAGAGTAAAACACTAAAAAAATATATAAATAAATAGTAAATTTACTACAAAATATTGAAATACTAAAAAATATTTTTTAGAGTATAAATATTTTGTAGTCAATTTACTATTTATTTATATATTTTTTAGTGTTTTACTCTATTTTTTAGTGTTTAAATATTTAGTAGTAAGTTTAGTAAAAAAAAAATATACACAAAACATTTTTTTTTAGTGTTTCTATATTTTGAAGTTAATTTTTGTACAGGAACCTAGGTAATTACTATTTTAAGCTGAAAAATAACTCTAACATGTTAAATATTTTCGTATGAGAAAATGATTTTGGTATTACGTATGTATGAGAATTTCGAGGGTAGCCCGGCCCCTTAAATGAATAACTTAGGTTTTTTAATCTATTTTTATTTAAGGTGGCCTTTATACAACGAGTGAATGACGGCAATTATCTTTGAAATTAAGAAGTTTACACCACATACACCATAGCACCTATTTTCAAATAAAAAATCAGGCGTCAATTATGTGTCTATTGCTGATAACGGAGTAATTTGTTCTTTGTCTTTTAATATTAATAATAATATGTTAACTACACTCTAATATCAGTATTTTAAATAAAGGAGAGAATGAAGATAGAAAATGTTCAAGACGGATAAAATAATTAAGATGAAGTTTGTCACATTTATCTAAGAATAGACCACGGGAACTACTAGGAATAATATATAGGAATTTTGATGCTATTTAAATGTGAGAATGAAATGAATATATTATGCAAATAAAGACGATATTTTACCGAAACAGAATATAATGCATAATATTGTTAAAATTACAAACTGGAAATGGAATATGAATGTATTTTAAGGCTATGGTTAGGGTAAGTTCACATAGCAAAATAGCAAAATTACATCGCAAAGCGTTACGTGATGCATTTTTATACGCTTTTTATTAGCTTCACCTGTATGTTTGTAACCGACTTCTTTGGGCGCAATTTTGACCCACTTTAAACGGCCGGATTTCGTTCAAACTTTGTAGATTTATCGAGGACCGATGACAATACACTAATTTGATAAAAAACCAAAAAAAAAAACCAAAAAACAAAAATTAAGTGGTTCAAAATTAGTTGCCGAAAAACAGCTACTTATTATATACTAGGAAGGTACTGCACAAGCGCCCCTGGTAGAATAAATGTACATAATATTTATAGATCATAGATTATAGTTACAACCAAACTAAAAAGTAAAAAATAAATAATAGTTAAAAAAACTAAAAACACGCTTTTTATACAAAACCAAACTGAAAAATTAAAAATAAATTTTAATAAATTTGAATTAAGAAGTGTTAAAAATTTCAATAAATATAAATTAATAATAGTGTGAATAAATATAAAATATTTTGTTTAAAAAAAAGCGTGGGGTGCTTTTTAAGATATTATCAAAATGATGATCATTCTACTCAAATCTGTCAATAAAATATTTATAACTATTGACACCATGCACCCCACGCTTTTTTTTAAATAAAATATTTTATATTTATTCACACTATTATTAATTTATATTTATTGAAAATTTTAACACTTCTTAATTTAAATTTATTAAAATTTATTTTTAATTTTTTGGTTTGGTTTTCTATAAAAAGCGTGTTTTTAGTTTTTTTTAAACTATTATTTATTAAATTGACCCATTCAAAAGTAATCGAATAATTAATTTTAAGCAAACGAATAAACATTTACAACAAAATTCACATTAATTAAAGACTACTGACTAGCTGCTGACAGGCTGCCTGTTCTAAAGAATACTTTCAACACTTCGCATAATTGGTATGTGAATGAACTTACTCGTAAAGATCACTATGAAAAACCAAATATTCTAAATGAACCTTAACAATTATTGTATTTTAATGAAAAGATAAAACCGACTTCAAATTGTACGTAATTGAGAATAATTTTTTTTAAGATTTTGATGAAACTTGCAGCATTCTTTAAGTTTAACAATACCTAGTACAACAAAAAAGACTACTAGCTTACTTAAATCGGACTAGTAGTTCCGAAGATATACGAACACAAACAAAAAACATACATACACACATATACTTTTGAAATTTGGCACATTTGTTCAGACGCTGATATAAATTAACATATAATATATGAAAACTGTGTAGTTCTAGAAATAATATATACATACACTACATACAGGTTGAATTGGTAACCTCATTTTTTTGAAGTCGTTTAAAAATAGTGTTTAACACTGTAAATTACGCATTTACGTTGCAATGAAAAGGGTACAAAGCGCTTTTTCATGAAAAAATTCACTTACGCTCTAATTGCAATATTTACAGTCATTTACATTTTTTTAAATTAAAGCTTTCCACTTAGCTAATGCATTAGTAAAATGTAGAGCTGAGCTTTTCCACAAGGTCATTCGGTTTAAACGTCGAAAAACTTTCAGTTACATGAGGCTTATTAAGTAGTTTAGAAACTCAATTATTCATTGCACTAGAAATATCCCAGTCATTAGAAAAAGAGAAATAAATATCAATTTTCTCTCTCGTTTTAAGTGCTATTTGAAATTTTTTATTGAAAAAGTAAGTTTTAATGTAAGTATATAACGGTTTCTTATAAATAATTAGCTCCAGATCCGAAAAACGATAACAGTACAAAGACAAGAAAAGATAACGGTATTATATTGTTTTAGACATATTTGTAAGTGAGCATTTATTAAGTAAAGTTAAAAATTTATTTCTATATAAATCATTAATTGTAGAGCATACAAAGTCATTTTAGAGCATCCTATCCATTAAAAGATTAGCTTTTTAATCAATCAGTCAAATAGATGGTTTTCTGTCGTCTAATAATCTAAATTTAAAAGAACAGCTGAAACTGCTACTTTAGCTGTATATTATTTTTTAACAAAAAAATTAAAACCGACTTCCAAGGTAAAAACAAAAGTAAGCCCGGAAAAGTTCTGAGATCCTTGACATAGCAATTGCGCTAAGGTAAGCTGGTACCGACTTCAAAAGCATGAAGATTGAGTACAGAAATAGTTGAGGTTGAGGGTCTGAAGACGCCACTATAATAAGGAATAAGAATTTTTTGATTCTTTTTAGAGTAAGAATAAGTATTACTTACTTTTGTTTTTACCTTGGAAGTCGGTTTTAATTTTTTGTTAAAAAATAAAAATTTTACCCTTTTTAGTTACATAATATGAGACGACAAGGCTATAATATTATAGCTTGTTGTCTTTGAACATATTACTAGCGGTAGCCCGCGGCTCCGCCCGCGTGGATGTCGGTTACGGCTGCAAAAAGCCTACCCAGGAAAGACTCGGTCCCCAAAATGATTCCCAGGTCAATTCACAGACTCCGACACTGACATCGACGACGCGGACGCAGTCATTATCCGAAGGGCGTACACTGTACAGTGCACACTGCACAGCTGATTGTTTCCTCCCGCAAGCGCATCCCGCTTGGTGACGCCCACTATCGTAATATTTTAATTTCGCCATAATTTCAAAACCAAACGTCCAATTTTAATCATTCAAAGACCAAATTTTATCTACATAAACTGTACTTAGTGATGAAATAATTTATTTTGATAAGGATTAATGGCATGAGTACAATAAACGCGTTTAAATGTTATCAAAAAAAATTCAAGATTTTTAAATAAAAAAATGGTTATTGTGCCTCACTCGACATAGATAAGTATAGTGTGTCGAGGACTTTTTTGTAGATATTTATAAGATCGACAATACTTAGAACATTTTATGGTTCTATATTTTATAGTTTCGGCAGCGTACGCAAAATAAGTAACTTTTCTGGTAGATTTTTTCACATGGCGTCCGAAAAACCCAAAACGAAACCCTATTTTTCCAAAATAAAATTTAGCCTATGTTCAGCAAAAATAATGTAATATTTGCTTGGAGTAGTTTAAATAAAGCCATATATCCTGGTGCAAAATCTTACTTGTTGGTAGTATATGCCTAAAATACTTCAGAAAAAATCGAAATCACCATATGTTCCCATATAAATTTCAAGGAGTCCCCTCGATTCCTCATGGATCCCATCATCAGATCACCACTTTTGTGAACATGGACCAACCCCGGATTCAACCTTGTACAACAACAAAAGAATCATGAAAATCGGTCCATAAACGGCGAAGTTATGGTTGAACATACAAATATATATATATAAACAGACGAACATAATATTATAACCTCCTCCTTCTTGGAAGTCGGTTAAAAAATTACTAGCTGATCCCCGCAACTTCGTTGCTCTTAAACTCGTTTATTGCGCAGGGACTTTTTTCCGGGACAAAAAGTATCCTATGTCCTTTCCTGGGACTCGAAGTATCCCCATACCGAATATCAGCAAAATCGGTTCAGTGGTTTGGGAGTGAATAAGTTACAAACAGACACACTTTCGGATTCATAATATTAGTATAGATTTTAGGTCGTGTAATGATAAATTTATTTCTCTGTCGATTACGTAAATGTCAGTTCGAATACAAACACATAGTTCTCGTCTTAGATCACACTAAAAGTTAATCGCGGCTTGGTCAAATAGATACAAAAGCAGTATTGTAAATTTTCTCTTTATAAAAGTATTCTATGTCCTTATAATTAGTAGTATTATAATAGAGAAGATAGAGGCATGTACATAGTACTTCTATATCAAATTCTGTTATTCCGCTCCGACCAACTAAACGGATCAACTAGTTGTTCCGATCGGAACTCAGTACGTGCAATTCTTCCCATCGGTCCAACTACTCAAAAGTTGATCATATTAAACCGCTTTACAATTCTATACAATTCTGAACTGAACAACTAAGAGCAGATTTTCCAATCGTCTGATAACTTTGATATAGATATAGATTTCCACCATTCTTTTTTACATATTCCAATGACACTTTCCTTTCCTTCTCAGACATGTTAACGAGAATATCTAAAAACTTAACTGAATAACAAATTTTTTAGGTCGAAATGAATAGTTGGGGAGGGGAAGAGGCGATTTCGGGAGTAGCTCGAGCGTGTCAGATTAAGCTTGCATCTATGGCTTCCGTCACGTGTCTAGTTATCATGGTATAGAAATCAGATTTCTCACGTGGTGGGTAAAAATAAAATGTTTTTTTTTTTTTAATTGGTGTCAAATTTAAAAGCTTTTTAAAACCCTGGTACCCATTTAATCAAAATACCCAAAAACAGCTGTGCAGTGTGCACATAATATTTCATTTTTTTTTAAATTGAACTATATAATATTATACCAAATAACGCGTATAACAATCGAAAAACCTGATTCGATATGGTACCACTTCTTACAGAAAGACTTATGAGCAAGCGATAGCGCGATGTAGGTGACTCTCAGCGCCGTCTGTTATGAATTTTTGGAACTAATTTATTTTTAACAAATTTACGCATTTTCACGTGATAACGTCTTATAATTCGATATGGGCTGCGCGCCCGAAAAACATGACAGTTCATGCGGCGTTACCTCGCTGACAGCTCTGAGGCGTTCCATTTATGGCTTGAAGTGCAAGCGAGAGCGCGGAACGAGCGACAAGGAAGCACAATCGGCCTTTGCGTTCGGCAGCATTCGACATCCGTCTCTCTTCTAAGTCCTACTTGAGTGACGTTATACGCCTAATACTGGTCCGATCCATTCTGTAAATCTGTAGGGTTACCCTGGGACGCAAATCCCTCTGTCGTAATATATAAAAGAAAAACAGTGAGTGTCAGCGATAGACGAGAAACAATTCCATTGAATTACATTACCAAATGTTGTCAGGTAAGCGATAGCGCGATCTAGAGGCCTAACAGAGTCATCTGTTATCAAATCGCGGAACTAAATTTACTTATAAAATATTATGAAGTTCAACTCAACAAAGGTAGTTGTCACGTTCAACTATCGTCAGTAAACCGACTTTACAGACAACCGATTTTTTTCCATTTAAAAAGTAGCCTATGTCCTTTCTCAGGCTTTAGACTATCTGTGTACAAAAATTCATTACAATCGGTTCAGTAGTTTTGGCGTGAAAGCGAGACAGACAGAGATACTTTCGCATTTATAATATTAGTATAGAATAGTATAGATTAGTATAGAGTATAGATATTACATCCCGGGATGATTTGGCTTTAATTTATCTTTATACCTGGGAGAGCCATGCTTCGGCAAGAATGGGCTGGCTCGACCGGAGAAATACCACGTTCTCACAGAAAACCGGCGTGAAACAGCGCTTGCGCTGTGTTTCGCTGAGTGAGTGAGTTTACCGGAGGCCCTATCCCCTACCCTATTCTCTTCCCTACCCTCCCCTATTCCCTTCCCTTCCTATCCCTACCCTCCCCTATTACCCTATTCCCTCTTAAAAAGCCGGCAACGCACCTGCAGCTCTTCTGATGCTGCGAGTGTCCACGGGCGACGGAAGTTACTTTCCATCAGGTGACCCGTTTGCACATGCAAACGGATGCACATGTCGACAAGTTTACGTTTTACACAAAGCGGAAGGTCACCTTTCATAAGTTCTTTCATCGACCAAAAGCTTTTCCATGCCTTCTCAATTCTTTGATCTACTTCCTTGTACTGTCTATTATGAAAAGATGTTATTTGGCCTAAATAAACATACTCGTCGACATACTGCATTTCACACCCATCTACCTCGACCCTACGTCTCTTGTGCATTGTACAAAGTTTCGCTCGGGAAGAAATCATTGACCAAAAATTTACCTGGCTCCCAGGCCATTAGATTCACTAGATAATTCATCAGAAGATGATTCGGATTGTGATTTTGATGCGCTCAACTGTTACAATAATAATATGTGCTAAAAACAGAACGATGTGGATTGAAGGCATTTGATTGATATTTATTTATTTATTTAGGTAACAAACAGTCTTTAACCAATATTTATAAATGTTTAACTACAACTAGACCTAACCTTGTACATCCTAACTTTGTACATAACATCAATACAAAATGAAAATATTAACATTCAAAAAATACATTACCTGCTCTGTGTGTGACACCCTTAAATATGTTTATCAAACAGTTGAGCCGTTCGGAAGAAAACTAGTCGATCATTTAGTTTCCTAACCGACCAATTAAATAGTTGAGCCGTTCGGAAGAAAAATAGTTGTACAGTTTCTAGTTGGTCCGTTTAGTTGGTCGGAGCGGAATAACAGGTCAAATTTAATCAAAATCGGACCTTTTGAAACCTATTCGATACCAACAAACGAAAAAAATTTTTCTTTTTAACAAGTATTAATGTATAAACGTGGCTATTATAATAAGAACTCACATTCAAGGCGATTACTATTAATGTGTTCCTTTACACTTATTCGAAAGGTTGAATTAAAAATATCGAAGAATGTATATTCAATCTGAGCTTAAGCCAAATCCTCTTAGGCCAGGTTCAGACCTATCTTTATGCTTTGAGAAGGCTGCGGCTCACACTTGAATAATTCTAGAGCCGCCGGCTTTGCCGATACTATGGCTAAAGCTTGTTCATTGTAAAATATTGCTTCCCACTTCTAAATGTAGCTGGTGATACCTTTATGTCTTACTTTGTTTTATTTCATTAAATGTTAACTTTTAACTTGACTAAATTATTGTGCCTTGTAATATTTTTCAGTGTTAATATGTGACATTGAAACTGTAAACGCCCAAATTCACCTTTCCATGGTGAGTGAAGTGGTAAAAATGGTAAAATATCAAAATGAAAATATAAAATAATATAATCAAAATATTATAATGACACAAAAAAATCTGTATGTTTAGGTAATAGTCGTCTGCGTACAAGACAAAAAAACGAGGAATACGGCTTTTTCTGAACCAAAGATTTCCTTTGGTAGGATTGATCTTTATATCCCTAAGATGGGTTTACGATGTGGAGCCACCTGAATATCTCATGCAGGTGAGGGAGGGGGGGGGGGGGGGGTTAGTTTTAACAAGGTATGAGGTCAATAACTGCGTGGGATTTGGGTATATAGTCGAGTTTGGTATCGTTTTCGATGCCAATTTTGGAATAATATTTAGATAAAAGATAGTAAAAATAAAATAAAAAACAGAATATATGATTTTCAAACAACGAAAACGCTGTTGACAGGGCTTAATTAATATAAGGAGGCTGATAGCCGCATTATTCTGCATGCTAAAGACAATATGGTGACGAGTGGAGCAATAAACTAATAATACTAGACTTTCCGCGCGGCTTCGTCCGCGTGAATCTGAAATTTTTCACAAATTAATAACCCATGTCTCACGTAGTCTACTATATACTCGTGTCAAATAACATAAAAATTGCTCCAATAGTCTGTGATATATTAGCCCTTTCAAATAATTTTCCCCGTTTTTTTACATTTTCCTCTGTATCTTTGCTCTTATTATATATAATATAGCTTATAGCAGCGCAGCCCCCCTAAATAGAATAAATTCACCTTTATAATTATTAATAAGTCAGTTTGTTGCTAAAGAGGAGAATCAAAACTCAGCAATAACGACGCGACACTGTTTCGTAAAATGCAACACTACCAGGATTTGGGTTCAAAAACGGCGGAGTAATCGTTGAACATAAAGAATAAAAAAAAACAACATATCCTCCATTTTGAAAGTCGGTTAAAAATATAGCAGCAATCCAGGATGTCAGCTAACTTCCTGTTAAATTTTATTGAAATCGCTCCAGCCGTTTAAGAATGAAGAAGTAACAAACATACAAATTTACAAACTTTCGGTCTTATGATATTAGTAAGTTAATTTAAAAATTAAGGCTCACAATAATTATCATTTGTTTTTCTCAAAATAAATGGTTTTCAGAAGATTTAGAACATTTAGTTGAGATACAATAAATATTTTGGTAATTTTAGCTATAGAATTACAAATAATAAAGAAATTATTAGGTATGTTAATTGCTTTATTAAAAGAGAAATTTATAAAAATATAATGTCAAATACAACGTAGCCTTCGGTAATACAGGAGTTGTCTATTAATAATATTATTTTTAGTAATAAAATACCCAGAATACTATATATTTTATATTTTAATCACTATAATATTTTAATCATTATAATTATATACAACTAAATGAAGCCCTCAACCTGGAAAATCCAGAAGGAAATAAAACAGGATACCCCGTAAAGTAACCGGAATCGAACCTCCATAGTCGCTGTCCGTTCTTACCTCTATAGGGGTCACAGACATAGATCAAGATAGATACCGCATGTCGCTCCATTTGTATGAAAACGAGCGTGTCACTCTTTTCCTACCACTGTGACGTACCGATGATAAGAAACGTGCCCATTATCAAGGCCAACGTTTCTATTTGAATTTCTACAGCTCAATGCGGCACTTTGGGGCATTTAGGCAATTTTGAAATTCCGATTGACGTCCAATTCCGATAGCAGACTAAAGAACAGACTTTCGAAAGACGAGCATTGCTCGTCGTTTGTTTGTTTGGTACGCGAAGTACATACAGATGCGGTATCTATCTTGATCTATGTCTGTGATAGGGGTCATAGACAGATAAACTTTCATCTTTTATAAAACGACGGAAGTCGGGCTGTCGCAAGCTTTTATATTTTCCGCAAACACGAACTAATTTCGTTTATCTCATCAGTGATTCTCTAATAAACCATAAATGTCAAGCGCCGACTTAATACAAATTGTGTTACCGAATTAGCGCGGCCGACATTAGTATTCACATCATAGGGGCAAGTTCTATACCCATACTAATATTATATATGCGAAAGTGTGTGTCTGTCTGTCTGTCTATCTGTCTGTCTGTCTGTCTGTCTGTTACCTCTTAACGCCCAAGCCGCTGAACCGATTTTGCTGAAATTAAATGCATGAAGATACCTTGAGTCCGGGGAAAGGATATAGGATACTTTTTATCCCGAAAAAATATACGGTTCCCGTGAGATAAACTAATTTTGGCGCAACGGAGTTGCGGGCGTCATCTAGTTATATCTAAAGCCGTTACCACACCGATGCAAACTGAGGAGTATAAATAGACTGTTTAAAAACGGTATTTGATTCTATTATGGATGATATTTTATCTAAAGTACTGCTTGGTACTTGTAGTGTATATTGGAATCTTGAGATTGCAATATTCAGACAATATTTTGCAATAAGTTTCTACGTTTGAACAGTAGTATCTTTGTACTACTGTGTACACAATATAATACCAATTTGTATTTTTGTTTTATTTCTTTTTCACTTATAACCACTACAGTTTGGTTTTAACCAAATATGCTTAAGTAACATGTAAATCTAATGAGTATTGGAAATTTCTGATAATATAAATTAAACATAATGTATCGAAGCATTTTCTGTCACAATATAATATCGGCAATGAGGAGAGATTGATGCCACAGTTTAAATGTATTGGAGTAGAGTAACCTAGTAGTGCCTTAAAAATGAAGCATGCTCAACACGAAAACACGTTTTGAGCGCATGCAACACAATATTGCTTTGCTTTGATACATAGGCTGCCTTCACACTAGCGTTTGTCCAGCGTAGGCGTTCGATGAACGTATGCGCAACGCAGACGCCGCGACAACGCGGCGCGTGCGTCACGTTGTTGCCGCTTCTCTAGTGGAAAAGTCAGTACGCTGAGCTAGCGCCGCGTACTGATTGTTCCTGAAGAAATTGTGTGACGTCTGCGCCACGCTAGCGCAGCGTTTAATTAATTATGCAGATGAAACGTTACGACAACGAGACGCACGCGTCGCATACGTTCATCGAACGCCTATGCTGGACAAACGCTAGTGTGAAGGCAGCCTTGATTCATGTTGCCTATACCACAGTATAGCAATATTGAATATCCCTACTGTAACGAAACGCCTTTGATGTCGCACGATGCCGACACCGGTGTAGGTACCGAGCAGATATGCCAGGGTTGCCACGAAACGGGAAATAAAATAAAAATAAAATATTGTGCTTGTAATGTTATCATATAATCTGTTTAATCAGCGTGTTATATTTACATATGTCATACTGCCAGATATTTACGTGAAACTTTATTTTTATATGATTTAGTTCTCTATTTAAAAATTTGATTCACCCATCAAGCCCCATAAGCTCACCGGTGAGCGAGACACAATAGAATTACAATAGATTTCCAAGAATCCACGATCGAAGGATTAAAATAATGAAGACGCATTCTATAAAATATCCAATAAATATTAATCACATAATTGGTAGGTATGGTAGGCCACCCGCCACACATCAGGTGTAACAGAAGCGCTTCAAAACTCGCTCTTATTACGTGCGCGGTAAGGGCGGTCCAAAGGTCAACATGTTACACTTGATGTGTGGCCCTGTGTACCTAGCTAGGGTAGGTACTAATTAGTGTGTAACAGGGTATTTGACAGATTTTTATTTTATTATATATTTTTTCTCTCCAAGGTACACTTTTTACAACGTAAGTTACAATAAAACAGAGATGCAAATAAATGCCGCCAAGACCAACACAATATTAGTGTGAACTGTGAACTGTGAACCGATATTTATGAAAATTTAAATCCTTTTTGTTTTTTGAATCAGATTTACATCCGTACACTAAAGTCTGAACACTTATTATATCCCATTGTTTATCAGATAAGTTATCGCTATACAATAATTACAACACAAAATTCGTACACAACGTGCCAACGTCACCCCTGCGCGGGCGGGTACACAAACTCCGCGAGTTTGTATACGCGGGGCCGCGCCGCCCGCTTCCCCGCTCCCCACCGCTACCCCTCCGTTGCTCTGCGCAAGTACATTCGTTTCACTACTGTAGGGATATTGCTATACTGTGCCTATACTGTACTCGGCGAAACATGGCGGAAGCGCTCATCGACTCCCTGTCAAAAACTTGTCATTTTCTATACAAAGCCGCGACTGACATCTGACGCATCATTGTCAATCGCGGTTTATATAAAAAATGCTACGAATAATAAACCTAAGGAAACGTAACTCCCATACTAATACAGTTTTAAATTTGGTTCCATTCGAACTGTCATGTAACGTCAGCCTTTATATCGCTCAAGGTCACCTAAATATTGCAAATGTATGAAAAGTGAACCTAAGGTACACTTTTTTGACAAGTATTTTGGAGCATGTTTTTTGACGGAGTTACTCTTCCTTAGTTTTTATTATTCATAGAAAAAATGACAATTTTTTGACAGGGACTCAATGACCGCTACCGCCATGTTTCGCCGAGTACAGTATAGTTAAATGTATTTGCTACTTAAAGCTATCTTTACTCACACTAATGTGCGCGTACACCTGATTCGTGTTGTCTACTATAAAATATGTAGTAAGGGTTTACTGTGTAGTTTTTATTTTGTGTTGATGTGAAGGCGGCTAGCCCGTTCATTAAATATAATGAGCTGTAATGGAGTTGCGTTGTTTAAAAGGTTTATGAGTAATTGAATATGAGTGCAGGTTTTTCACGTCTATGTTTTACTTATTATTGATTTATCTACCATTTTCTAGAGAATATAATTATAATATTCAGTTTCTTTAAATTTGGATGTAAAGAAACTGTAAATCAAAATATTTTCGTTTCGGTCGTGTATAAACTATACTTCGAATGTATGACCAGAAATGCCATTGCCACACAAATATGTCGCTTGACATAACTAAATTGTCGTTAATCATTATTTCATTAGCCCGAAACAGTCTTGTAGGCGTGTCAAAATTACAGTTTAAAAAAACGATACTGTAAAAGTTTAAATTAAGTAAGGTCAGCATAAAAACTTACAATTTATAAGCTGACCTAAATACGAACCCTTGCAGAATTGTTCCAGCAGTCGTTTTGAATACTTTAAGCGGAAAGTGCGACGTTACGCCGGCCCATAACGCTGGGCCATCATTAGGAGAATTACTAGAGCGGCCGGACTAGCCCTAAACTGCATAATGAGCATTTAGCTCCAGTCAGTTGCGATGCCAAATGATAGACCTGTATGTAAATGTTTTGCTGGCTTATTTGGAAATCGTTATGGGTATCAATTCGTGGTAGAATTTGAGTTTTTAGGGTTCCGTACCCAAAGGGTAAAACGCGACCCTATTACTAAGACTTCGATGTCTGTCCGTCTGTCCGTCTGTCTATGTGTCTCCAAGCTGTAACTCAAGAACCGCTATACTAGCTATAGCGGTTCTTGCGAAAATTTTATCGAAATCAATTCAGCGGCTTAAGAATGAAGTGATAACAGATAAGTTTTCGCAGTTACAATTTTCATTTTAAAACTATATATATTACTATTGAAGAAATAGAATCAAATGGCGGACCTATGTAACTTAATCGTGATATATATGTATATTATAACAAAGTCAATAGGTCACGACTAATATTTAATCGTCATATCTGCCATTTGACTATGAATGAAGTTATTCAATGGTACATTAATGTCGAAAAACATTCATTTATATTTTAAAACTGTTTGTAGTAAGTAGTTTTAGAACGCTATTCTGAGATTACTGATGATGTATGATCCTGTAAATGCGATACTTAATGCAGCATAATGTTCGATAGCACTTGGCCGTCTCTAGGGCTACATACATCGACGATTACGATTAATGAGAGAGCGCGTTGTTCACGTAACTTCGTTCAGAGGAGCCTTACTTGTCAATAAAAAGTGTGTAATTTTTTTAATGCATATGGATTCCAATAATTACCTATGATCTACTCAAAAAAATTGTGCACTTATAACGAGCAATTTTAAAATCAGGAAATTAAGCAACGAATTAATTAGTTTTTGATATGATGAAACATAGTATACGTCCAGCTTGTATAGTATATTTCTGCAGATCAAAAATAATAATTACTGATTACTCAACTAAATATTCTTTTAAAAGGTTTATCTTACAAGTAATCTTAAAGAAATAACGTTACTATATTATTAGAAAGCAGAATGGAGTTCATCTTAGCGGTTCCTGAAACTGTTTTTTTTTTTTTGCTAAACAAGCTTTTAAGTACACGTTTTAGATAAGAGTAATTTTGCTTTACATAACATTAAACTAATTAGCGTTTTATGATGCAAGTATTAGATTTAATTTTGCACATTAGCATTTTATTAAAATTATAATTAAATTGCTGGTTTTGTCGGTAAAATCTGGTTTCACAGAGCGCGGTTGCATTATGGAAATATATGCTGTGTTCGCAAATAAAACAGAGTTTTCGGTCTCTCATAAATGTAATTAAATAAAAATCAATGGCATGACTCTGCAGGTGAACTAAAATTACCTTTTAAGTGCTGAATTAAAAATAATTTAACGATAAATAGTGCTGATACAATTTTATCAGGACTTGCTGCTATATCCGAGATATATTATGGTATACCAATGATATACATAAAACCAGGGAAAAATATTATGATACAGGCATATTATGATAAGAACATTTTTTAAACACGATTATTTGTATTTGTACTTAGTTAATTACTTGTAGTTAATACTATTTTATAGATGAAATTACCATCAGATTGTATGTTCTATCGCATAACCAAGTTATTGGGTCCAAAAGTTGTATTTTATAGAAGAAATGCTCATAGAAACACTGACATTCAAATAAAATTATATAATTATATAATAATTATAATGAATTTTACAAGGCCTTTACTTAAGAAATTCTTTAAAAATGCAGAGTGAAAGCATTCAAGGCGTATTTATACTCTTTTATTTAGTATTAGTCAACTGTACAACAAATGTGATGTGAGTCCAACGCGGTCACAATATTTATGTATAATGCATGGCTGAGTTTAATGTCATTACATCGCTGGACCTACAGCGGTTTCCAGGCTTACCGATGCTTCGAAATTTATTGTCGCCATGATGAAAAATATAATATTTTAGTGCATAGATGTTGCGTAGCTTCAGCGTAGCACTGGCGTAGCTTCAGCTTAGCACTGGCGTAGCTTCAGCGTAGCACTGGCGTAGCTTCAGCTTAGCACTGGCGTAGCTTCAGCGTAGCACTGGCGTAGCTTCAGCTTAGCACTGGCGTAGCTTCAGCGTAGCACTGGCGTAGCTTCAGCTTAGCACTGGCGTAGCTTCAGCTTAGCACTGGCGTAGCTTCAGCGTAGCACTGGCGTAGCTTCAGCTTAGCACTGGCGTAGCTTCAGCGTAGCACTGGCGTAGCTTCAGCTTAGCACTGGCGTAGCTTCAGCTTAGCACTGGCGTAGCTTCAGCGTAGCACTGGCGTAGCTTCAGCGTAGCACTGGCGTAGCTTCAGCGTAGCACTGGCGTAGCTTCAGCTTAGCACTGGCGTAGCTTCAGCGTAGCACTGGCGTAGCTTCAGCTTAGCACTGGCGTAGCTTCAGCTTAGCACTGGCGTAGCTTCAGCGTAGCACTGGCGTAGCTTCAGCTTAGCACTGGCGTAGCTTCAGCGTAGCACTGGCGTAGCTTCAGCTTAGCACTGGCGTAGCTTCAGCTTAGCACTGGCGTAGCTTCAGCGTAGCACTGGCGTAGCTTCAGCGTAGCACTGGCGTAGCTTCAGCGTAGCACTGGCGTAGCTTCAGCTTAGCACTTTCGTAGCTTTGGCGTTGCACTGGCGTAGCTTCAGCGTAGCACTGGCGTAGCTTCAGCGTAGCACTGGCGTAGCTTCAGCGTAGCACTGGCGTAGCTTCAGCTTAGCACTGGCGTAGCTTCAGCGTAGCACTGGCGTAGCTTCAGCTTAGCACTGGCGTAGCTTCAGCTTAGCACTGGCGTAGCTTCAGCGTAGCACTGGCGTAGCTTCAGCTTAGCACTGGCGTAGCTTCAGCGTAGCACTGGCGTAGCTTCAGCTTAGCACTGGCGTAGCTTCAGCTTAGCACTGGCGTAGCTTCAGCGTAGCACTGGCGTAGCTTCAGCGTAGCACTGGCGTAGCTTCAGCGTAGCACTGGCGTAGCTTCAGCTTAGCACTTTCGTAGCTTTGGCGTTGCACTGTCGTTGCTATTGATGTAGATGTTTTTTTAATTCATTTAACATTTAGGTAATTCATAAAAATAACAATTTAAAATATTTTAATTTACAACAATTTAATAGTTTCTTTCCTTCTATATTTTCGTTTTTTAATAAGTTTTCACGATATAATACGAAATATGGCTTTATTGACGGTTAAAAATTATAATTTAATTAACTCGGTCAAACGTAAATAAATATAACATCAGACATCTCATTAAAATATGAATTTTTTAATATTAAGGCCACATTAATTATGAAACCGAGCGCGTCGTCACTAGCACAAACCAACGGAGCTAAAAGTCGGATTCTTGATTATGTAGAGTTATCATCAAGTTCCTCTTAATACAGCACACCCGATTTAGACTAATATTTTGAATATCGAAACACATTACTAAGCGTCTAACTTGATTCTACTTAAAGACCATCGCGGTAGCCATAATATCATCCCATAATTTTGAGTACGACTTAACTAAGTATTGCATTATTTGTTAGAGTCAAATAAACTATAATACAAGTACAAAAACAAACTTTGCTCAATATATTACAGCGTGAGTACATTTTATAAAAGAATGCTGATATTAATTTTCAAGTTGGATACAAAAATAAGCGTAGTAATAATGATGATAAAATGTAAATTTTCCTAACTTGAAGTCGTTTACGTTGGCAATATGATCTTTAATTAAAAATATAAAGAGAACATTAGAACACCATTTGAGATTTTTTCATATTAAAAACATGAATCAGAAATTATACTATTAAATTATTCATCTGCGTTCAGGCGAAGTTTTCTTAATTTAAGTTTATTTAAAAATAAAATGCCGTTTTCACAAGAACTAGGAGTTACGCTCAATTGTTATTACTAAAGTTTTCGAGGACCAGGGAGAGCTTAAAAATTGCAATTATAATGTCCATAAACAAAACACTCCCATCATAAAAATTAATTTCAAAAGTATCATTTTTATTTATAATGAAACTTACAAAGTTTATTAGGGCAAGGCAAATCATAAGTGAAAAAGTTTAGTATTTTATAAGGGATAGATAGAAATTAAATATTATAAGACGCATGTTGCATATTTCCTACACATAACTTCTTGACTGATGTAATATTATGTTTACACTGTAACGTTATATTTCTATCGTTCGTTATCGTCTTGCAAATATTTTGATTCATTACAGAGTAATCTAATAAAAATCCTATTTTGTAAAAGAAAAATATGAGAAAAACGTCTAATGAAAGGTAAAAACAAGAAGACGAAATAAAAATAAACCGATATTATCATCACCATACTTGTTAAAATGTTTGCGTAATATTATAATCATCACCATGAACGAAGAAAAAAAGGAGGACGGAGTCTTATTATACACAGAACTGTGTCTTCAAAGTCGGTCACGCACACATCGCTGGCCCCGGGCAATAAAGTGGTAAGCGCCGCCCTTTTTAATGTTATTCGATTTTTGGCTTCTCTGTGTATCGGTCTATCACCCCAATTTTTTTCATATTTTTAAATTAACATTTAGTTATAATAAATGACAATGACAGCTTTATTGCACGGAAAATTCTCTTAAAACTAAAATTTTATTCATACATTACTCTATGAAACATAACACAAAAAACCGGTGAATATCTTAACACTACGTATCTTAGCAAACAATAAGAGTATTGAATTTAACCACGTTTTAGGTAATAAACATATTACAACATATTACGCCGCACTAGCTATTACGCCTTTCTTCCCGGATTTTTTTTGTAATCCCGGCGCCGTACGGTCATGTTACGCTGAACGCCTGCATCCCTTTGACTCCTATGCATATTTTCTAGTATCGTTTACGTAAACTTATTAGCACAGGAAATAACTAACTTTCGACCTAGGAATAATTCGCATAGATCTGAAATTTTGTGGTGATGTTAAGTATACCATTATAAATAAAACCTCAAAAGTCCCCGGCAATCCCCTTGTTCTAAAAAATATTTAATGTGAAATGTACAAAAATGTGGTTTTATTCTGTTTTTTTTTTCAAAAGGTAAATCGTATAAAAAATAATGTACGACAAGATTGTAGATCATTAAAAACTCTATAAAAAATTATATCACTTCTATTTATACGACTTATCATTCATTATAAATAGTGGGACAAAGTCTTGTTATGAAGTAGAAAAATTTGTTAATGTTTTTTGCTCGAAAAATCAAAAAAATATTTCTGCGGTAGATAGTCTCTTTATTGAGGATGGCTTGAGGCTATATAAAATTACGCTGCGACCTATCAGAGCGAGGAATCTGAGGAAAATGTGGAAAAAATTGGGAAAAATTATTTGAAAGTGCTTATCTCACGAACTAATGGATGATTTTTCATTATATTCGGCACAGATATAGAGTAGACCACGATGAGAGACATAGGAAATTTTATTTGCAGGAAAACGTACGGTTCCTGTTAATTCCTAATTTACTTGGGCGGAGCCACATGGAACGTCTACTATATACGAGGGCATTTTGAAAAGTACTCCCTGACATACTTCTGCGTGACTTATAAGCGTGTAACTTATACCACATATGGAACCAATCCTAACTATCCTAAAACCCATGCTTTTTGTAGATTGCTTTGTTAGGAAAAAAAATTTGAACACCCATCTACGCCAAGTCAGAAGAAATCTGAAGACGCGCGTATTCAAACATTTGGATTTGGAAAATTGGACTTTAACACGAAATCTGTCACTCTAAATAAGTCTTGTTTATCTTTATAGATGTGTACAATGATTTTAAAAAGCAATTTAATAGTGTAAATAGCAAAGGTAGGTCATTTAAAATGCCTACCCTAAGCCTAACCCAGTAGCCAAAAATCGGTAATTTGTGAAGAAAACGCCTAAAATTTCTAAAATTGTTATAATTTTGGAGTGAATAAAATGATAACAGTGAGCAAGATAAAGTTGCTGTTTTAAAATTGTATAATATTTGTTTATAACAATATTATAAAGATACAAAAAAGGTATTTGCGAAACCGGTGCCGCGATTGCCGACAAAAATCAAAGCGCCAATATTTTGTACTAAAGAGATTCAAATTATATTTATTTTAAATAGTTGAGTTATTTATTAGTACAATTTTATAATCGTTAAGCCAAATAATATTATCCTACTATTTTAATGAGGATTGAAGATTGGGCCATAGAGAAATCTTCTTGATAAAGTGGGTGTTACAAATTAAGGCCATTATTTTTGTTAAGGAGTAAATGCTACTAAATTATTCTTATTTTATATAATTTCAGTAAATTTAAAAATGATAATAATAGTAATTTCTTAGGTTTCTTCCATACAAAATATATTGTGCAGTAGAGCACTATTCGTTGTTGGCAACGCAGATGCTGCCTTTACAAGGCTTTCAGTAAAAATAAATTGATGTGTAAAATTAAATTCATTTTTAGTTTAGGCTTGGTAGCAGTAATATTATATTTCTTTTTTAAAAGTCAATTACATAATATGATTATAAGGAACAGAAATATTCACATTACTACGAGATAAGACGTAATTGAACTCAGGGATTGTGTGGTTTCCCAAATTTTAATATTTATTAAAAAGTATGTAATTTCATAGGTTTTTTTAAAGTGATTATCATATAAAATTTAATTAATTAAAAAATTGGTAAAAACACATAAAGATACGTATTAATTTCATAGACTTCCGTCCAAAATCGTTAAAGATCACATTATAAACTCAGTCCATTACAATGATTACATAAAAATATGATTCATTGATAGGATTCTAAAATAGCGATTAGAGAATAATACAGCTAAGCTTTGGTTATAAGATTTCCCAGAAGAAGGTGGTAATCGGCTGGTACGCTCGAAATCTAAAGCGAAAAATACGTCGTATTATATTCTTACAGTCGTGAAACTCAGAGGTTTGGTGTGTCAATAAAGTCATTAACAATGTTGCAATTGAAATAATATCGATTATTATTTGTATTATAGATTTTGTCAATTATTTCAATGAATATTTACACTATTACAATTATTTTTATATGGTTAGATTGGTAAAAAAAATTAGCTTCCATATAACACTTCAAACGCTTGTTTTGGGCCACTGTACGCTGCACTATAAACAAATTAGCTTATTTTGTCTCTCCTGAACAAAACGATTTTTGATATTACGCCTTTATTGCCCGGGGCCAGCGATATTCTTACGCCTGTCAAATGGTACGGAATAGTGTCACAATGTGTGAGCGCGGACCGTGTACATGCAGTCAGCTGGCCGACTCTGAAGGACACAGTTTTGTGTATTGATGGACTCCGTCCGACTTTTTTATACGTCCATTATTTGATAAAGATCGACATTGTTAAAATATAACAATGTCGATCAAAATTCAGCTGCTTAAGGGGCCGGGCTACCCTCGAAATTCTCATACATACGTAATACCAAAATCATTTTGTCATACGAAAATATTTAACATGTTTGAGTTATTTTTCAGCTTAAAATAGTAATTACCTAGGTTCCTGAACAAAAATTAACTTCAAAATATTTAAACACTAAAAAAAAATTTTGTGTATAAATTTTTTTTACTAAATTTACTACTAAATATTTAAACACTAAAAAGTAGAGTAAAACATTAAACAATATATAAATAAATAGTAAATTTACTACAAAATATTTTAATACTAAAAAATATTTTTTAGAGTTGAAATATTTTGAAGTTAATTTTTGTACAGGAACCTAGGTAATTACTATTTTAAGCTGAAAAATAACTCAAACGTGTTAAATATTTTCGTATGACAAAATGATTTTGGTATTACGTATGTATGATAATTTCGAGGGTAACCCGGGCTCTTAAGCGTAAACATCGACATACACGCTTTCACATCCATACCAATATTACAAATGCAAAAGTGTGACTGTCTGTCTGTTACCTCTTTTTTACTTTGAGTTGAGATACTTTGAGTCCCGGGAAAGAATAGAATAGAATAATTTTATTTACTCATCAAAATTAATCACATATATAGCACATAGAAAAGACTTACAAGTAAAAGTTTGACATTATAATAATTTTGATATTCAAAGATGTACACTTAAGGTAAGTCATCTGTGTCCGAACTAGATCAAGTCTGTATTTCGGGAAAGGTCATAGGATACTTTTTATCCCGAAAAAATGTACGCCTCTCATGCATTAAACCAATTTTAGCGCAACTTAGTTGCGGGCGACTTCTAGCTACAATATTAGTATGGATTGCCGCTACCAATTTAGTCGTCTAATCGAGTCGGAATCAAATCGAGCATTCATCGCAAACTGGCCTGTTTCCTAGATAGAATGACAATCGGTATCAACATACATATAGGTACGTTCAGCTCGACCGCTAAATTAGTTAGGTAATCTCTCCACAATCTCGGAGCACTAAGATATTACGTTTCAACTGTAGGTATAAATTCAATGCTGAATTCCAATACCTGGTGCATTGGATATTGCGCTTTACTTATATGGTATTAAAGCTTAGTTTTGTTTGCGTATATTTAATATATAAGGGCAATTAATTAGCCAGAGTTATTATAATGGTCCCTACAATGTAATTAGGATGTCATGTAGTGGTGTAGTAGTAGTTTCTCACTTGAGGTTTCTACTACGCAGGACGTAAAGAGATTTTATTTATTTTTATTACAAACTAGCGACCCGTCCCGGCGTCGCACGAGTATAAAATAGCTACTGAAAAAATGATTAAAATCGATAGTATAGCCTATGATCCTTCAACTCCTTATCTGTGCCAAATAGCATAAAAATTGCTCCAGTAGTTCGCGAGGTAAGCCCTTTCAAATTTATTTCCTTCGTTTTTTCCACATTCTCCTATTAGTCTAAGCGTAATAAAATATAGTCTATAGCCTATCTCAATAAATGGGCTATCTAACACTGAAAGAATTTTTCAAATCGGACCAGTATTCCTGATATTAGCGCGTTCAAGTTAGCCCTTTCAAATAATTTTCCTCGTTTTTTCCACATTTTCCTCTATTTCTTTGCTCCTATTAGTCTTAGCGTGATAAAATATAGCCTATAGCCTTCCTCGATAAATGGGCTATCTAACGCTGAAAGAATCACCAAAATCCGTTGCGTATTTTTATAGATTAAAGGGAACAAAGGGACATGAGGAAAAAAGGGACTTTGTTTTATAATTTTTATCACAAATATATATATATATATATATATATATATATATATATATATATATATATATATATATATTTGCTTAAATTTTATCATTGCAATAGATTAATTGATCTTAAATACGATAAAAACAAAGTAAAAAATAATAATAAAATCACCTAAAAAACAATATAAATTAATTATAATATACCTTCGGTAAGTCAATATTAAATATCCTTGTCTCGCCAGGTCCTATAATATTTTCTAAGTCAGAAACTTCATGCTAACGATAGCAAAAATAAACAAGATATAAAAACAATTGAATAAAATATCTTTACACAATCTTGCGTAGTAGTTTAATGCTACTTCACCACTATATGACATCCCAATTTAATATTGAAAATTACTTATAAGTAGATACTAATAATTACTGAAAGTGATTATTTACATTACCAATTATTATTATCTATGTAGTGTTTATATTACGAACGATACCTACAAAGCAAGAACTATCGGAGTCCTATTAATCAGAGCAGAACAAACAAAAAGTGTACAATTTCTCACGCTGCACACAATCATTATTAAATCGGCAATTTGAGTCATTCGTCTGCATTACAAATAAAGAAGATAAAAAGAAGAATAATGGGTATCAATGCAAATCCCCGCACGTGAAAAATCTTCAGAGGGCTCAGCCAACACGTCTTCTTTATCGCTTCTTTATACAATCGACTCAAAAATGTATGGAATTGATATAGGCGTTTGATAATATGAATTCGACATTCGACTCAATGAGTTGAGCAATGAGCATGGAGTTGATACGACTTGACAAGTCGTGTCCATTCCATTTTTGTCAAAGCAAGTCAATAATTTCTGTTCAAAGTTGGTATAAAGTATAAAAATACTTTTTTAAACGTCGAAACTATGGTGTTGTGTTGCCTACCAGCGGTTCAGGAACTGGCCTGGCGAGAAGAACTGGCGTAAGAAACTCGTACGGGGCCACAAAAAGCCTTTTTTTGTGTCTGTCTAAATAGACACAAAAAACAGCGGTTTAGGCGCGAAGAGGTAGCAGATAAACATCTGCTACCTCTTCGCGCCCAAACCGCTGAACTGATTTTGCTGTTGGCATGGATATACTTTGACTCCCGGGAAAGGACATAAAATACTTTTCATCCCTTTAAGAATGTTCTCGCGCGATAAACGAATCTTGGGGCAACGATGTTGCGGGCGTCATGTCGTATAATATACCTCTATATTATATAAATTTTTATTCGGATCAATAATTCTATAAAGATGCGATAAGGAAACCCTTTGGCTAGGGGCTCAGGTACGATAAACGAAGCGAACTTTCCCCCGGACCGTAATTATTTATTGCCTCGTGAATAATCTATCAGTATGTTAATGATTATGCTTTTTATTTTTCATCTGTTCAATGATTAATTATTTTATGTAAATCGCAGATTAATGGACGCCAGAGGCGGATTTAACGTTATAAGCGTAGGCAACTTAACGGTGCCCTTGTAACATACCTATCTGTTATATATATATATATATATATATATATATATATATATATATATATATATATATATATATATATCCCGCCGACGGAACAAAAAGTTTTCAATGTTCCCGGGTCTCGATGTGTATTATATATGTCTATGATATAATAAAAATCTTTTTGACGTGGGAGAGCCATGCTTCGGCACGAATGGGCCGGCTCGACCGGAGAATACCACGTCCTCACAGAAAACCGGCGTGAAACAGCGCTTGCGCTGTGTGTCGCCGAGTGAGTGAGTTTACCGGAGGCCCAATCCCCTACCCTTTTCCCTTCCCTACCCTTCCCTATTTCCTTCCCTACCCTCCCCTATTACCTCTTAAAAGGCCGGCAACGCACCTGCAGCTCTTCTGATGCTACGAGTGTCCATGGGCGACGGAAGTTGCTTTCCATCAGGTGACCCGTTTGCTCGTTTGCCCCCTTATTGCATAAAAAAAAATATATGTATGTATTGTATAAAAGTACTAAATATATTTCCGTTGCCTGCTACCTGTAACGCAGGTACTGTCACACACAAGTCCTTCAGGTACTTAGCACGGGGCCAGATTGATGTGGTATGAAGCGTCCATAGAAAAAAAAATACCGTTATTAAATGTGTGTTATATAATACTTATATGATATAATATCATAAGAACGTGTGTGTATTTGTGACTTCTTTGCACAAAAGCTAATGATGCAATAATAATAATTATTATTATTATTATGTACGAGTATTCTACTACAATAAGGACAGGTTATAGGTAAAGGCAGGGTAAAGGCTTTGGACTAACACAATATTATACCTGATGCAACTTTTTATCCCGAAAAAGTATAGTACTCCCCTAGGACAACGATCGCGAAACTTTTCATACTAATGTGATCTTTTTTGAAGAACTCTTTTGTTTAGTCATAAACGTGCCATTCTATAAATTTTTGGGAACCGATGCGTATTTAAAAATTTGCCTTCATTAGGTGCCCACTATGCAGAGATGGATCTAGTTATGACAAATATTTATTTACATTGTTGTTTAAAATAATTTCGATACTAGTTTAGTGACTTATAACCTGCTCTTATATCATTGGTTCACCATCCCTGCCCTAGGATATTACTTGCTTTTTTTTTCAACTAATAATATTTTGGATCGAATTCCAAAAATATCATCCGTTTGTGACATAGTGTATTAGCGCCTCTATGACCTTATTCGCCTTTAAGATAATACGCCACTGTTCCGGGAAATTATTATTCGTCAAACTTTTCCGTCATCTGCTGCGTTTAATAAACAAAGTTGATATTGTCGGCATTTTCCTCTGGGGACTTTTTATACAGTACAATCAGCAAAATCTGCGAGGTATAAACCATTTAACTTTGAATAATCTCATTTATTAAAAAAACAGAATTGAAATGCCATTTTGCACGCTATTTAAATGTTTCGTAAGTTTATATGTAAAAGTGTTAAAATAATATCAAAACGGTAAAGATAAAAATAATTTACCCTTTGTTACGTACATACGAAAACACTTTTTTTCTTAGTTTCCTTTTAGCACTTTGTTGACGTAGTAAACGACATAGTAAAAAATAAGGCACCCTCTATATTGACTTATTAGTCTTACATTTAGAGAGATTTTTATACCAATAAAACCTCTCCACGAAGTGACGACGTTTCGTGAGGCAGCAGAGTACGGCTGAAGAAATGTATTTTTATACCCCGAAAATTGTGTACATAGAACTTCGCAAAACCAGGTGAACACCAAAACTAATTAAACAAAAGCGGTCATATATCACGGTGATATCTTGTTTATATACCCAAATGCATTTAGGATAGCTAATAAATAATTCTTGTTGGTAAGGCAATTTGCTGCGAAGGGTAGGATTATACTCGCATGTGTAATACAAGCATCAATTTATGGCCCTTTTGAAGCCTTCGGGCTACATTAACCTATTTTACGCTTCACTTGAAACTAATATTCAATCATAAACTACCAAGATTGTTTACAGGGTAGTTTACCGATAATTGACTAGTTTATTATTCATTTATGTGTTTGTATGTTTAACTATGTTAATACGAAAGTTGGCCTTAAAATATCAATATTGAAAAGTTTTTATCGAGGAAAAATGAGCGTAAGGCCGCGTTTCCACTGACGCGGTGCGGAGCGGAGAGGAGCTTAGCTGTGCCGAATTGAACAATCACCGTGCTCGAAATCTTCGCTCCGCAGTCCGCTTCGCTGTCATTCCGCTGGAATAGCACGATTGGTCAATTCCGGCACCGCTAAGCTCCTCTCCGCTCCGCTTCGCGTCAGTGGAAACGCGGCCTAACTGTTGCCTTACAAAGTAACAAATAACGCCTATTATTTGAATATCTTCTTTTATAAAATTCTCGTGTCACAATGTTAGTTACCGTACTCCTCCGAAGCGGCTTTACTGATTTTTACCAAATTTTATAATATTATGCATATTCAGTAAGTCTGAGAATCGGCTACTGGCTACTTTTTATATTGATAAGTGCATTTGTTGAATAAATAATAGTAACTTATTACAACTCGAGACTGACGGCGACTATTGTTTGTGCGACGGGATAGCGTCGATGGACGTTGCCATGGTGACATACTTATTTAGTCACTTCAATAAAATAATATGGGCGAAATACTAATTTATATGGCAAAACGATGTTAGTCGGGACAGCAAGTGTTTAAAATATGTAGTGTATAAAATAGTCGTATAAAAAATGACATATATCTTCAATGAGAAAAATACCTCGATTGTGGAAATCTCAGACACAATAGATTTTCAATTGTTATGCGACAGCTGGGTGCCGCTTAGGGATTGATGGATTAAAACAACGCTATTAACATAGTAACTATAGCTAAAAACTTAGAAAGCCTAGCGTGACTACAATACTCATCAAAACTCAAATAAAACATACAAACGCACTTACATTTTCATAAAATACGAGTAAGAATATAAAATATTAAACTTTGTAATTATAATAACAATTTAAAAAACTTAAAGGCGAAGTTACACCCATACGTGCTATAACGCGAACTTTGGACTATTACTTAACTTGGAAGTGTTACTCTCAGCGACAGCGGCCATTACGCTGTTTCGTACTTGATTAAATCCCGCCATCTTATATATATGTTACGCTCAAAGACTGAAATAGCTCAGTGAGCGAAAAAATAGCTCACAACGCGTTGTGGTCACAGTGAAACAGCCACGACGCGTTCTGGCAATCACAAAAATCAAATCAAATCAAATCATTTATTTCAGGCATCAGAGGCCCTTATAACAATTACCTTAAAACTAACATACATATTTTGTATATACTTAAAAAACTAACACTGTCACGTTTTGCCGGCGACGTGACTCGCTTCGTTCCGGAGTCTCCCCCGGAACCTCCGGTAGACTACATCCATCGGCCAGAACTCCGGCGCCTCGAAAGTCGACAGAAGATTCGTCGGTACTCTCACCACAAAGGAGCTAAAATTAACTTTGTGGCGAGACTGCAGACGCTCGACCCTCAGGCGCAGTGTCGCCTTCTTCTGGATGTAGTCCACGACGTCCTCGACCTCCATGGACCAGTGCAGGCGGGATATGTACAGGGGCGTCGCGGGGACCTCGCTCCGCAGAAGCAGCTCAGGTACATATGGTGCGGTGCCGCGATGGTTGCGGGTGGCGGGCTTCTTCCTCCTCTCCACCAGTATGAAGCCCTCCACATCGCACCTCCTGCCCTCGTCCTTGCCAGGCTGAGAAGACTCCACCTTGCGGCTCTTCGTAGCCTTGCGGCTCTCCTTAGTCTCGCGACTCTTCGGGGGAGGTGCGGACAGAGAGACAGACATTAATAATTATTATTAATGTCTGTCTCTCTGTCTGTCTGGCGCAACGTAGTGGCGGACATCAACTAGTAGTATTATATTTTAATTATAATAATTTAAATAATACTATATTTTTATTATTTATTGAGATCAGATTACTTATACAATATAAGTATATTTAAAAAAAACAACAACACGTTGCGCCAGACAGACAGACAGATAATATTAGTACGGATAGTATGGAACTATGGATATTTTATAAATAATAATATAATGACAAGCACGATATGCAGTGATTTAGTAAAAGAAAAATATTTTGTAGTACGCATGGTAATTCAAATATAATCTTCCATACCTATGGATGATTATTCAACTATGAACAAATCAAGAAAAATGAATAGCATATCAGCCACGACACGAATTTCGTGTTATGGCCTTTTTGTGATTGCCAGAACGCGTCGTGGCTGTTTCACTGGGACCACAACGTGTTGTGAGCTATTTTTTCGCTCACTGAGCGATTTCGGTCTTTGAGCGTAACATATATATAAAATTCTCGTGTCACAATGTTAGTTACCGTACTCCTCCGAAACAGCTTTACTGATTTTTACCAAATTTTATATGCATGTTTAGTAGGTCTGAGAATCGGCTACTGGGTACTTATTATATTAATCAGTGCATTTGTTTAATAAATAATAGTAAATTATTACAACTTGAAACTGACGGCGACCATTGTTTGTGTGACGGGATAGCAATGGACATTGCCACGATACCATACTTATTTAGTTACTTCAATAAAATAATATGGGCGAAATACTATATATGGCAAAGCAACTTTTGCCGGGACAGCTAGTTTTATTATAAAGTCTTGTATAAGAGCTATAAGGCCTTTAAATGCGGGTTCGATTTTGGATGTTGGCATAGGTTATACCTTATTTTTATTCAAACTTGAGTAAAATTACAAAAAGAAACATAATATAATAAAGTCAATGTGACTTTGCCTAAAAATATGAGCAACTTAGCGTGTTTGAGGTACGACCTTTTGTGTAATATCAGTTCTTTCAGCTTAATAATTGGAAATGAAGAAAAGCTAAGTGAATAATTGTATTACGTATTACAATACGTATAAACTACGTTTTATTCATTGGTGTTTATGATTTATACAATACCTTTATTTAGCAAGCCTAAGCTATTTCTGACACATGCAAGAAAAATTGCCCGATGTAAACTAAGCTTTATTTATTTTTAAACAACTTTTTTATTTAAACAACTTTTGATTAAACATTAATGGTTAATCAAAAGTTGTTATCAAATAACAAGCTTTTAAAATATTAATTAGCAGCGGCAGCTGTTGTTTTGTTAATTGCCTGTTAAAGTTACGTCTACGATCGTTTAACGGAAGGTTACTCATAGCGTGTAATTTTTTTTAAACAAGATAATTATTCATGGGACAAATTTTGACTAGGAAAAAGATAGGTCATAATAAGCTACTTTTTAAATCGGTATAACGTATGATTCCTAGAGTATTTTATTAGTCAATGCAACTGTGACTAAGGATTTATATAAGACTTTAGTTAAATATAAAACGTTGCCATCTTTTGACTTTTAAATGTCATTTTGCATGTGGCCGCATTGTTAATTATCACTGGTGATATTTTTAGAAGCATGTTTTAACATCCTCGGCCTCATGAAAACGTTATCTAAGATCCTTATAATCTGATCAAATCCTTGGAGATCTGTCAATTCAAACAGTCATAACGCCATAACCTAAGTTTAGGTTATATAATGATATTATTATTTACTTTATAATTCAGTTGGAAAAAGGCTCTAAACTGTCAATAGTTCATTATCTATTAGAGATCAACTACGATAACTTGGCGCGCCCCTCCAAAATTCATAACGTTTGAAGTGCGTTGTCAAAAGACAAAACGACTTGAAGTGCGTTGTCTTGCGCAGTAGGCTAGTTATGATTAGTTGACCAAAAAAATATTGGTAATAAGTGACATTAACTGAAATATTACGTGTACTGTGATTGGTTGAATACTTACTACATACAAACTCTTTCATAAGGATGTGACTGCACACATTAAAACAGTTATTTGGAGGGGCGCGCCATGTTATCGTAGTTGATCTCTATCAAAGAACGTATAGAGACTCTCTCGTGGTCAGTTCATATTGTGTGCGTGTGTTTTGTGTGGCTTGCCTTTGTTCGTATAATACCATTGTTAAGTTAGGGTCGGGTCAAACCGCGACGTAACGAAACGTGAGAGTAGATGCTATTTTAATTTATTTTACTAATATTATAAATGCGAAATTGTGTCTGTCTGTCTGTTTAACGTCATCACCCCCAAACCACTGAACTGTTTTTGCTGAAATTTGGTATGGAGATTTTGAGCCCCGGGCAAGGACATGGGATATTTTTTATCCCGGAAAATGTACGGCTCCCACAAGATAAACGAATTTGGGCACAAGGTAGTTGCAGGCATCTGGCTATCTAGCAATATAATAATATTGTATTGTAATAATACATTACTTTAAATTTTAATAAAATACTTGATACCTAGTAATACTAAAAAGCACACTGGTTATTTTCTAAAGTCTCCATATTTTATCGTTTCCCGTTCACGAAATCTTTGTACTCTAGCTTCACACTATCCACTCTTCTTTTTAAATACATCATCTAACCAAAACAAGTAAAAAAAGAAAAATTATATTAAAAATATGAAACGAAAACCCACGCTAAAAATCCATTAAATTTTCCATCCGATATCCGTATCGATATTAGGTTTTAAAATTTTATTGGCAACAAATAGTCGGTGCAATCGCAAAGTGCACAATAAATGCGGTAATAGTGTAAATTGGGACGGATATGCGAGAGGGAACCACGTCCGTGTACGTGTGCTCATTTGTACAACTAGGACGTTTCTTTTAAAACTTGACATTCGCGTTAAGCCGTCCATCTGGCTTCGTCCGTGGAGACTTGTGGATATAACGGCTTTTCATAACTTGAAAGTTTAGACCTTTGTAAATGTGTACATTCATCATCATCACATATACAGACATACACACACTACAAACGGTTTGGTACTTAGGTTATATTTTGTTAACGAATATAAAACCTTTAGATGTTTAAATTTCTTTCTTTTAATAAGGTTCTTTTGCCTTGTGCCCTCTTAATGCCCAAACAAAATGTATGATATTCGTCTTAAATATAAACATTTGATTTTTTTATATCTGACTAGAATCTAGATGATCCCTTGAACTTCGTATCACTTATTATCCTTTCTAACATAAACCTTTTCTGGACTTCCACGAATATTTCAAGATAAAAATAAGCCAAATCGGTTCAGCTTTTAGGTCTTAGCGAGACTATCAAAATTTAAAATTCGTTTTTGTTTATACAATGTGTCCCGACCCGAACGAGCAAACGGGTCACCTGATGGAAAGCAACTTCCGTCGCCCATGAACACTCACAGCATCAGAAGAGCTGCAGGTGCGTTGCCGGCCTTTTAAGAGGGAATAGGGTAATAGGGGAGGGTAGGGATGGGAAGGGAAGGGAATAGGGGAGGGAAGGGAAGGGAATTATAGGGTAGGGGATTGGGCCTCCGGTAAACTCACTCACTCGGCGAAACACAGCGCAAGCGCTGTTTCACGCCGGTTTTCTGTGAGAACGTGGTACTTCTCCGGTCAAGCCGGCCCATTCGTGCCGAAGCATGGCTCTCCCACGTATAGTCTATCTGACTTAGAACATTGAAGTAAAAGAATTTTAGAAGATAAAAACCTCCTCTAACTTTTTAAAATAAAAAAGAACCAGATTAATGTGCTAGATTTTTCACAAAAAGCCATTAGTAAAAAATACACAATTTTTTTTCCTAAACTTGGGTTTTTCCATGTTTAATTCCACGAAATTTATAACATATTGCCTATGTAAGCGTAGTCCACAAATTTAGCTATAAAATGAGACCTTTTTTATCTTCATAGGATATTTACATGAGATGTACTGGTCAGATTAGTGTGAAAGCCCGAGAAAAACTAAAATGGCTGCCATTTTACAACCGTGAGACATAGAAAAATTTTTAGAGCCAATTTATTGATAAAATATGCCATAGATTAAAGGATCGGACACCGGTGTTGGGACACATTGTATACCTAATTATAGATCTCAAAATATGATTATTTCATGTTGAGTAATATTTTAGTTTTTATAATAAAGAGTAAATATAAATTTTCAGGTAAAGTCGAGCTGCAGAAGTAATACTTGTATACGGACTGCGAGAAGCGAATTATTTTCACTTCACACTTGTCGCCGATAAGAAGATCGATGTACTTTAAGTTTAAGCTACTTCTATCTTTAGAAAACATTTGTAACATATCACAGAAAGAATTCAAGATATCTATCTAATTATCTATATCAATAAAAATGTTTATTAAATTTTCTTAGCCTCGCTAAATCTTGGGAACGTCTAGTAGTTGAAGTCCAGGGAAGGTTCATAGTAGAAAGGAAGTTTACAAAGTTCACGGGTCATCTAGTTAAGTATTAATAAAACTCAGTTAAAATAACCACTTCATTAAATAATATGTGTAATAAAATAAATGTGATTTCACTTTGGCCTACTTTAAAGACAATGATGATCACCTGATTATCTGACGAGTGAAAGGGCCCATTCACGGCAGTCCGACGTGCAGAACTGCAAATGGACATAGCTCACTCGTTGTAGACCTGGATCCCAAAAGGATAAGACATAACTTACTTTCTGATGGATGAAACAATAGGTTCTTGGTAGTGCCTCGTGTACTTAGAATACCTGCGAATTTGTGTAGCTCTAAGTCTGACACCCGGTCAGGTACCAGGTACCAAAGTGGACAAAAAATGAGTCTTACTTTACTTATTTTCTGATGGCTAATATTTATATATAATTTGTAGATTATTGTTCTGAACTAGTATCATGTAGTGTAAGACACTTTTCAATGACCAAAACTATTATCAGACGTTTTGAAAATAACTTTGTTGCTATTTTTTTTTCAAAGGTGCTAATTTTTATTTTATAAATCAATATAACACCTTAGAAAACAATACGATATTGCAAGAATTTATTTTCTACTAGCTGTTGCCCGCGACTTTGTCCGTGTCAGCATACTGCGTAGTATAATAACAAAGATGGATTAATTTCTCCTCTTTCCTTACCCAAAGGGTAAAAACGGGACCCGATAACAAAGACATTTCAGTCTGTCCGTCTGTCTCTCTGTCCATATCCAGACTGTACCTCCCCTTTGTAACATGTAGTGAATATTATTAAAGTATGGATACAATTGAGTATTTTTTGGTCATATACCTAGTCAAGTGCCTACCTGTTAGACCTAGATCCCAGAGCGATAACACATATTATGACATATCACAATATGGATGAAAACTTAGGTTCTTAGTAGTTCCTTATGTACTTAGAATACCTTCGAATTTGTGAAGCTCTACATGGAGCTATACTCACTCTCACTCACACACTCATAATGTGTAAAAATGTCTGTCTGTCTGTCTGTAACCTCTTCACGCACAAACTGCTTAACCAATTTTGCTGAAATTTGGTACGGATATACTTTACTTTTTAGGAAATATGATACTTTTTATCACAATATGGATGAAAACTTAGGTTCTTAGTAGTTCCTTATGTACTTAGAATACCTTCGAATTTGTGAAGCTCTACATGGAGCTATACTCACTCTCACTCACACAATCATAATGTGTAAAAATGTCTGTATGTCTGTCTGTAACCTCTTCACGCACAAACCGCTTAGCCAATTTTGCTGAAATTTGGTACGGATATACTTTACTTTTTAGGAAATATGATACTTTTTATCCCGAAACTTTGCGAAACGAAGTTGCGGGAGTTAGGTATCTCGTAATTAATAAATATTGAAGTTTTATATAAAACTAAAGCTATTTGGAGCTATTTCGTTTTATAAGGCATTTTATTTTATTTTATTTTTGTAGAAAAGATATCATATAAAATAACATATTTTACTATGATTATAATAATTAACTGCAAGTATTTGTCTGTTATTTATTCATCGTAATCATCAACAAAATCATTGTAATTTTCATCGTTCATTCAATCACGACACTGCCTGTTTCAGTCATCATCCTTGTCGTCATCAGCTAAGGTAACATCGCGTTAAAGTAAAAAACTGTGTTGGATACGTTTTAGATTGCTTGTTTTGTAATGTATTGCGGCCGGGCCGGTCTCTCATAATAAACAAGCAATGGAACAGCAAAAAATGGAAAGTGCGTAAGGGACAAAATGGTTTTTGTCGCGTAATTTAAAAACTATAAAATACTATAAATACACTTCATATAAGCTATGGGCAAATTAAAGTGTATGCTTGAACCAATATATTATGTAAAAATTTTGGAAGCTTAAATCACTCTCCTCTGTTCACAAAATAGGAATCCCTTTTTTTACAGAGGTCTTCTTGATTGATTATTCTGTGTTATAAAAGTTGACCAATCATGTTAAAATATGCTATGGGCAATTCAAAGACAAAGACATGATGAATACTGACAATGAACTTTAATTTCTTAGCCTTGGGTAAGAAAAGAGGAGAAAATTATCCATCTTTGCAGTATGCTGAATGCTTAATTACTATGCAGTATGCTGACACGGACAAAGTCGCGGGCAACAGCTAGTAGAAAATAAATTCTTGACATATCGTATTGTTTTCTAAGGTGTTATATTGATTTATAAAATAAAAATTAACACCTTTGAAAAAAAATAGCAACAAAGTTATTTTCAAAACGTCTGATAATAGTTTTGGTCATTGAAAAGTGTCTTACACTACATGATACTAGTTCAGAACAATAATCTACAAATTATATATAAATACTAGCTGTCCCGGCAAACGATGCTTTGCCATAATAATATAAAGTATTTCGCCCATATTATTTTATCGAAGTGACTAAATAAAAAATGTCGCCATGGCAACGTCGGTCGCTATCCCGTCGCACAAACAATGGTCGCCGTTAGTCTCAGGTTGTAATAATTTACTATTATTTATTCAACAAATGCACTTATCAATATATAAAGTACCCAGTAGCCGATTCTCAGACCTACTGAATATGCATTTAAAATTTGGTAAAAATCAGTAAAACCAGTTCGGAGGAGTTCGTGGACTAACATTGTGACACGAGAATTTTATATATAAGATTAGCCATCCGAAAATAAGTAAAGTAAGACTCATTTTTTGTCCACTTTGGTACCTGGTACCTGACCAGGTGTCAGACTTAGAGCTACACAAATTCGCAGGTATTCTAAGTACACGAAACACTACCAAGAGCCTATGGTTTCATCCATCAGAAAGTAAGTTATGTCTTATCCTTTTGGGATCCAGGTCTATTGGTTCACACGACCGGAAACACCGAGTGTGAACCAATTAGTTAGCTATATCCATTTGCAGTCCTGCACGGCGGACAGGGGCCGGGTTACCCTCGAAATTCTCATACAAACGTAATACCAAAATCATTTTGTCATACGAAAATATTTAACATGTTTGAGTTATTTTTCATCTTAAAATAGTAATTACCTAGGTTCCTGAACAAAAATTAACTTCAAAATATTTACACACTAAAAAATATAAGCGATTACATTTCATAAATTTTTACGCCATTGTCGACATACTTTTCGCACACTTGTTTTATATTAAAAACTCATCGAATCGTAATGTATTTTTCCTGGGAACACAGCTTATATTGTGTAGTTACAGAATGTCTTCAAAAGAATGGCAATATAATAAATTTTCATTCATCATTTTTGGTATTCGTAAACGCAACGAAATTTCTCTATAATTTCCAACATGGTATCGTGCCGATCCGCTCACACGACAGAGCGCGGCAACGGGCGGGAGGCGCGTTCAGGGTGGCGGAGTGTTGTAACCGGTGCACGTGACAATAATTCATTCAAGGCATTCATTATTCAAGTACAATATTCCCTCAAGCTCCAAGCGGTCGCATGCGACCGCGCGCGCGATAACAGTAGATTTCCAAGAATCCGCGATCGAGAGAATGTTATTGTTGTTGAATGTTGATCTTGAAAATTTTTATGTGATACTTGAAGACAATTGCTTGAACAACTTGCTTTTATTGCTTAAACTTTTGATAATAATTAATAATGGATACCGAAAGGTGGGATGTATGATGTATCACACAGTAGTTTAAAATAAATAATAATTATGAATATCATAAATCATAATATTATTATTTTCTTATATACTGTATTTTGTAAATAACGTTTAGGAATATTATAATATGATTATACAATATACATTGATATTATGTATAATTAATTTCGTTAGTCTCGCTAAAACTCGAGAACTCCTGAACAGACTTGCTAATTTCTGTCTTGAAATAAAATAAAATATAAAAGTGAACTTGTATTCTAAGTTTGTATACCTATGTTTGTATATTTTATTTTAGTTTGTATTTTCAGTAATTATTTCCTGATGTCAGTTTTATTCAATTAAATAATATAAATACTTTAATAATTAAATAATATTATTATAAAGCGGAAGAGTTTGTTTGTTTGTTTGAACGCGCTAATCTCAGGAACTACTGGTCCGATTTGAAAAATTATTTCAGTGTTAGTCCATTTATCGAGAAAGGCTACAGGCTATATTTTATCACGCTACGATTAATAGAAGCGAAGAAATAGATATTCCATACTAGCTGTTGCCCGCGACTTCGTCCGCGTTAGCATAGTAGTTCACATCCCAAGTAGGTATTAATATTTATTGTACAAAAATATTCAATGTACAGAATTGACTTTCCTATGACTTTATTATAATATAGCTGTTGCCCGCGACTTCGTTCGCATTATCATAGTAGATCACATCCCAAGTATTATTTTTTGTACAAAAATATTCAATGTACAGAATTGACTTTCCTACGATTTTATTATTCGGCTTCGCTTGCGTAATTTAGGAATTTCATGCAACCGTACATTTTTCCGCAAAAAATAGCCTATGTCCCTTCAAGTGGTCTATTCTTTATGTTTGCCAAATAACATAAAAATTGCTCCAGTAGATCTTAAGATAATAAGCAATTTCATATAACTTCCCCCGTTTTTCCACATTTTTCTCTATTTCTTCACTCCAATTAATTTTAGCGTTATAAAATATAGCCTATAGCCTTCCTCGATAAATGGGCTATCTAACACTGAACAGCAACAGCTAGTAATTAATAATAACTCTTTTGATTTTTAGGCTTCCGTAGCCAAATGGCAAAAAACAGAATCCTAATAGATTCGTCATGTCTGTGTGTCTGTCTGTCCGTATGTCACAGCCACTTTTCTCCGAAACTATAAAAAAATACCTTATAATTTCATAAAAATAAACCTTATTGTTGCTGCGGATTGCGGAACCATTTATGGGCGAGTCCAACTCGCACTTGTCCGATTTTATTATTTTGAATGATAACAATGTGAGGAATATTTGGAGTAGCCTTTTTTCTGTTTTTGAAACTTTATTGTTACGTACTGTCTTTTAATAATTTTTAAATAAAAGCGTCGACCTCTGTGGCGCAGTGGTTGAGCGCATGGTAGCTCAAGCCGGGGGTCGCTGGTTCGAAATTCGAATCCCACCGACGGAACAAAACGTTTTCCTGGGTCATGACTCATGACTCATGAGTCATGACTCATGTATGTGTATTAAATATGTGTATAATAATATTGTAAAAACTAGATGACGCCCGCAACTCTGTTGCGCCAAAACTAGTTTATCGCGCGGAAACCGTGCATTTTTTCGGGATAAAAAGTATTATATGTCAAAGGACAAAGACTCGGGACCGCCTCAAAGTATCTCCATGCCAAATTTCAGCAAAATCGGTTCAGCGGTTTGGGCGTGAAGAGGTAATAAGCTATTAACAGACAGACAAACAGACACACTTTTTTATTAATTTTTTACAATTAGTATGGAAGTATGGATCTTAAATAAGTTGAGTATAATAAAAAGGAAATCTATATCTAAATAATCCTTCAGGCCCCGCTCGAGCACCGGTGATCGCGACAACAATAGAATACAATAGCAATTCCTGGAAATTCCGACTGAAGTAATATTATAGGTACTTATTATAAAACAAAGTCCCTTTTTTCCCTCATGTCCCTTTGTTCCATTTAATCTTTAAAACTACGCAACGGATTTTGATGATTCTTTCAGTGTTAGATAGCCCATTTATCGAGGAAGGCTATAGGCTATATTTTATCACGCTAAGACTAATAGGAGCGAAGAAATAGAGGAAAATGTGGAAAAAAACGGGGGAAATTATTTGAAAGGGCTAACTTGAACGCGCTAATCTCAGGAACACTGGTCTGATTTGAAAAATTCTTTCAGTGTTAGATAGCCTATTTATTGAGGAAGGCTATAGAGTATAGGCTATATTTTATCACGCTAAGACTAATAGGAGTATGTGGATAAAACGTTGGAAATTATTTGAAACGGGGGAAAATTATCTCGCGAATTACTGAGCAATTTTTATGTTATTTGGCACAGATAAGAAGTAGATCATAGGCTAAGAAGTAGATCATAGGATAGATCATTGATTTTAATCATTTTTTCAGTAGCTATATATTTTATACCCGTGCGACGCCGGGGCGGGTCGCTAGTATAAATTATAATATATTCGGTATTATATGTCTGGTACTTGTAAGTTGTAACACAAGTCCTTAGTGTACTTAGCACGGGGCCAGGCTGACGTGGTGTGATTTGTGAAGAGTCCAATGTAGATATTATAGTAAGTATATTATTTTAATATATTATGTAGAATCTGTATTCTGTTCAGTTCAGTGACAAGATCGACGACACTACGCCCGCGCCCGTATTCCTACTATTCCAATATATAAAACAACCACAAAAACAATATTGTTAATGATTCATGAAACAATAAAATATAATACTTCGCAAATCGCAACAAACGCACGGCTTGAATAACTTGATCAGAGTAAAATAATGAATGACGACGCACGCACACATATAATACGCTGCCGGAGGCGCGCGGGGCACGGGGGTACCCCGTACCCCGCGCGTAATAGCGAGACAGATACATATAAAACTTGTACTGGCGCGGTATCGAATTTCATTTTTTCGAGCGCGTCACCCGAGCCCTTAAGATGATCCATGCGTCGGATGGGCACCGGTGTGGGAGTTATTATTATTTTCGACCCTACTTCTATTGTAAAAGTATTAGTACTATAAGCAAACAAACTACCTGTATCTTCAATAATTTACATTTTCCACACAAAATCTGAGCTTATGAGTAAGGAACAATTTTAAAATTGTAGTAGCAACGTAAACAGTAAACATCTGTCAGGCCTTGTATAAAATGTATTTCACGTACCCCATTAGACTCGCATGTTATTCCACACAATAAGTTGGTTGCTAATGAGAAAACTTGGTGTAATTGTACTAGAATGACCTACTTATGTAGGCCATGTGACACAGACCTTGCTAGATTAAAATATGTGACACAAAAATGTGTCAGCACATTAACTGCCGCACTCAGCGCCAAACATTAATTGCTGAACTGTAATTAAATGACGTCTTTTGTCATTAGTATAGGACATTAACTGTTAAACTCTTCGTTAAATTGAATGTTCATCATTAATATATGTCTTTAGTGCAGCCGTTATAGTTCTAAAAGCATTTTAAATTTTAATAAGTACTGCGAAACTTGAACGGTAAAGCTTCGGCCAAACCTGCGTGTCAGTTACGCGGGACGCGATGCGGGAGCGTCTTCAAAGCGAAACTGGCGTACACACCTGCGCGACTAAGGTGCGAGCCGTAGATACATTCCCGCTCTGCCGACGCGAACGTCCCACGTTGCGGTCGCGCAGGTGTGCACAGCGCCATAAGATTACATGGGCAGCATCCGCCGCGCGGTAGACGCTCCCGCTTCGCAGTCGCTTTTGTCGCGCTGGTTTGACCGAAGCTTAATGATTTTGGCAGCCTACGTCTTAATATAAAATACGGATCCATACTCGCTCCTTTTTAACTGACTTCCAAAAAAGAGGAGGTTATTATTAGGAATAATATGTTCAGCTGTGGAATGTGGATATATTTTTGAAGTGAAAACTTCTTTATGGCCTCTACAGACGGGCGAACCCGGTACGAAGTGAAGATAGGCGTAGGCGAGTTTGACAGCTATCAAACTCGTATGCAGGTACTTCACTTGGTACGAATTTGACAGTTTTGACAGTTCGCAGCGTACCGTCAAATTTGACACATGGGCTTAGTGCTGCCAATTTAGCAAATATCTGCCTATATATAAGGAAAAATATTTATTGTAGTTATATACATTTAACGCAATACTTAACATTACTTATGGCTCCTGTCTTTACTTTTAAAATAATTGGGGTTTTAGAATAGAATAGATTTTTTTATTTGTACAAAAACTAAACTACAGAAGAAAAACGATAAAAGAATCCGTACAAAATAAAGGCGGTCTTACCACTAAAGTGGTTTCTTCAACTTTCAAATTTCAAGTCTGGTAGAAAAATAATTATTTTCTTTCTATTTGGCTGTTTAAGCTATATATTTATGCTATATATTCAAGTATAAAAAGAATAGCTGTCACTCAATATACTTGTAATCTGTATTCTGTGAGTCTGTCACTTTTTTTTGTACTTATGAACTTATGAATTATTTTAGTACCTATCCCTTATTAGTCTGTGAATTATTTATTGTAATCAAATATTTTCGGAAGACAATAAATTCACAAATTATGTTATTTTTAGAAGAATTTGTTAAAATCTATTTATGAAAAATTGATTCGTCAAGCATTGCATTTATGAAAAATTGATTCGTCAAGCATTCGTCAAGCATCGGTGACTGTTTCATGAACAACAATAACAAAGATATTATGTGAGATACTTTTTTATCTGAAATAAATAAAAAATAATGTTTTTAAAACTCTTGTTTTTATTTAAGTATTTTTTACAACATTAATACTCTTGAAGAAGATTGGTGTCTATAAATTTACTAAAACGCTGTAAACATTATTCATGTGTTCTTCATCATCTGAGTCTTTGCATTACACTTTCAATATGGATTTTTCATTCAACGTCGCTATCATATTAACACGTCCTCCATGTTCGTGTGCGAATGTCAAAATGAATCACCCCACGAATGTGTGAACGGTAGTTCGTAACAGCATTCGTGTACGAATGCTTCGTCGAATGCTTTGTCGATGACACGGCGAATGGCGAACGCGAATGTGTAAATGCAGTATCAGACTTCTAAGGGGATAGGTACTAGGTACGTATTGTTAATTGTTATGTAGTTGTACCTACTATTCACGGTACTTCTTCACAAACAAAAATTGTTCATCTCTCAATCTGTGATTTTTGTATCACGCCAGAGTTAACAAAATATACTTGACAAATAGAGTGTGGGGAAAATATTTCTTTCAGAATTGGTAACACTTTACGAAAATGAAGCTTTTAGGGCATTTGGAACTCTATTACAAATTAATAGAGTTTAAAATCCGAAAACAATTTTACAAATGTCATTCCGGTTTGACGGTACGAGGTTCGTGTAGTGTGTAGCGGGACGACGAACCGTCAAAACTGTCAAATTTGTCTCTCACGGACGGACGGCGTCCCTCACGGACGCGGTCTGCAGACCGGGTTCGCGCCATCTGTAGAAGCTCTTAGCGGCGTATAGCACTTTTGTGGGATGGGTAAAAACTGTGAAACTCGCGTCAGATTCTCGTGCTGATCGAAAAATCTTGGAAAAACCGTAAGACGGTTGGAGAGTAGTGTTTTGTGTCGAACTCGAACTCGAATTGACTGTAAGGCAGTGGCGAAGCCTCCATAGAACACGATTCCTACCGGCTTACCTTGGCCAATTTTAATATATACATTTTTTATTATTAATAATTATAGCTTACCCCGCTTCCTACAATTTCATAAAAATAATTCGCCATGTATTTAAAATCACGCAAACGCACACATACCCGTTTTTACGATCGCACTCAGAACGCGTACGTAACTCGCTCAAAACATCGGGAATGCACATTTGAATTAATGTATGAAATTCACGCACACATACACATTACTACACATGCAAACGACTCGTCGATATTGTCAAGCAGCAAGCCGATTCCACATAGCCTACCTAGTCTTTATTTGTCATGTGTTAAGGTTTAGTTTCGCATGTTTCGCTTTAAAAGATTTCGTCCAATCACAACAGAGCTAATCATCGGCCGACCGGCGGGTGATGTCATTTCAATTCACTTACGCGCTCATTTGCACTCATTTTGTACTGTTATTATTGTAATATGCAAAATTTTGTTTATTAAGTTAGTGGGCTAGCTTGATTGTAATATTATATAGTTTAAAAGAATCGAAAGTAGTGAAATTTTACTTGCCAAGTGTTGTGTTGTGTTTTGTTTGTTACATCGTAAAGGTGAGAAATGATAGCATTAGTACAAATTGACTGTTGTCTTACGGATTACCTATTAAATGACTTAAATTCGTTCTCAAAACAATCGTTCGAAAATAAAAAACATATCATTAAACAAGGACGGGTGCGTCCCGATATGAAAATTGATTATAGGCGTAAGGATGGGTTTTTCAAACATTTTCACAGTTCAGTGTATGATAAATATAATTGGATAGCGGGCAGTTGCAAATTAAATAAGTTATTTTGTTTTCCATGTTTGCTGTTTTCCGATACAAATAGTGCTTGGAATAAAACGGGTTTCTCAGACATCAATAATTTGACCAATTCGGCTAGGAAACATACTCAAACCGAAAAACATTTACGCAGTTGTATATTATTACACAATTTTGGAAATAGTAGAATAGAAACATTTCTCGGAAATAATTATGAATCCCATAATCGAAAAGTGGAACGTAATCGAAACTTAATGAAACGTTTAATAGACACTGTTGTTCTTCTTGGAAAACAGGAGTTATCTTTCCGCGGGCATAGTGAAAACGTTAATTCAGACAATCGTGGCAATTATATAGAAACATTATTTTATTTAAGTAAGTACGATAGCATTATAGACTCCCATCTTATTATATGATAATGTTTTGGCACATTTCGTAAAGAAAAACCGTAGAATTATGTTAGAATATAAATAATAATTCTTAGGTAATTTTTCAGGTTGTAGAATAGGAATATTAAATAACGACGACAGACGACAAATAACAAAATTAAACATTTAGGTACTTACGTATTTCTGCTGATATTTCTTTGCTACTAGCTTTTGCCCGCGATTTCGTCTGCGTGAACTTCAGACAGGTAGCCTATGTTCCTTTCCATGTTTGACATGGGATGCATGCAAAATTTCATCTAAATCCAGTTTTTGCATGATTGAGTAACAAACATCTACACTGGCAAGTCAGGATTCACTTATTTTTGGTGTGTGAGTGTGAGTGACGTGTGCTTAAAACGGCTTTTTTAAAGCCACTTTTATCATACTCGACATGCACTGTTCATATAATACCAGTGATGTCATGTATGGTGAAGGTGGTGAATACTAACAACACTAACACTGCATGCAACGCACACAATGCAAGCAAAGCACCATGGAAAAGGTAAACTAACACACTTAATACAGGTATGTAATTTATTGCACGTTTTTTTTACAAGAATTGAAATTTCGCTTATTTACGAGTTAGCCGTTTTTTGGTCCGGCTTTACCTTTATTTTTTTTCACCCCACGCCACTGCTGTAAGGGTTTCGATTAATTAAATAAATCGATTTTTTTTAAATCGATATTCATTAAAAATAGGTAAAAAATTAAATCGATTGTAAGGGTTTCGATTAATTAAAAAAATCGATTTTTTAATAATCGATTTTGATAAAAAATGGGCTAAAAAATGCACAACGTTAATAATGAAGTTTTCACTTCTACCGGCACTCCCGGAGTGCAACCCGTCTTTTTTTTGTATGTTCAACGATTACTCCGCCGTTTATGAACCGATTTTCAAATTTTTTATTTTGTTATGTTAGGTTTCACTCCAATTTGGTACCACGTTCACAAAAGTGGTTATCTGATGATGACCATGAGTAATCGAGGGAACTCCTCAAAATTTTTATGGAAACATGTTTTACTATAGTGATTTTGGTTTTATGAGAAGCATCCTAGCATATTATGCTACCAAAACGCAAGATTTTGCACCAAACTAAAAAGAGTGAAATTATTATTTTTTTCTGTAACAAAAAATTAAAACCGACTTCCAAGGTAAAAACAATAATAACATCTTTATAATATGAACTAAAAAGTTTTAAATAATTTTTCCTATCTAATAGTGTCTTTTTCCGAATTCGGCTAAAACTCAACTATTTCTGTACTCAATCTTCATAATTTTGAAGTCCATTACACCTGATGATAATTTATAGAAACCGGTTGTGTTAAACTTGATTGTAATAAAATAAATTAATTGAAGTGGAAAAAGTGCATGAAAAGTGTATATTATTACTGTGAAACATGAATTTCCACCAAGAAGTTACGGTACATTCAATATCATATTATATAAATAGGTGTAAGTAGATTCATTATAACAAAGAAATAAACACAATGACTTATTAACGAGGTCGGGTTATTCCCATATAAGATAAATAACATACACAAATAATCATAAAAAAGATAAACAAAGACATACGTAGGTGGAGACAGCTCGTAAACTGCAAAGCCATTTTTCGCGAAAATCGAGATGTCAAATAGTTTACAAAATATCCCTGTGCGGTTCGTTTGAAAATTCTTGTAAAACTAGCGAAACAAAACTGGAAAAACCGTGAAATATTAGTAAGAAAATACGACCGGCAAACTTTCAGTTAGTTTTAACTTTTCCGTGTCTGTTATGCATTGAAATGACTCCAGATAACAAAATTCGTAGACAAAATGTTGGCACATACTGCCCGGTATTTTTACAATGCAGTACGAGCTTCTACGAGGGACAGCTTAGCTTAGACTTTTACAAAGTGTCTTTTGTTTTAAAGATGTATTTTAAGTACAATCTACATGCTATTTTTACTGATGTTCATACCTTAACTATGTTTAATGCGAAACTGTCTGCCTGTTCTCTCTTATAACTGACGTTTGAGGTACGGATTTGGTTAAAATTTCGTATATATAAATAATTCCGGTGCGAAAACGAAGTGCCGCTCAAAGAAGATTTCATCAAGACCTTGTACGATCTATTTTACTAACAATTTTTATTAAAAGTAACTATAACCTTATATTATATGCATAGCTATAATACACACTTTTAGTCAGACCATGATAGAAACAAAATATAACAATATACGAAAATATACTAAACATTATGTACCTACAAGCAAAACAACATGTTCAATATTCAATGTCAGAAATTATTATGAATGTAGGAAAACTCATCATTTTAAATTAACATCCATCAACATGAAATGTTTCAAATTATTTGTCTGAGTGTTTTTGGCATGTATCGAAGCGGGGAGTCCCCACGGCATAATCGAGTTGAGCTTTTAACCGACTTTGAAAAAGGAGGGGTCTATTGTAATATATCAATTAAAAAATACCTTTAACGATGACTTTTTACTATCCTTTTATTATAGGGAATATTAAGTCTTATCAGAATATTGACAGAAACGTTGTCAAACGTCGAACAACAATTTTTGTTCTGTCTATGCGTGCTGGTGCTGCCGTCTAGCGTGAAAACATTTCAGTAATATAGTATCCTATCAATGACAATTTAAAAGCGATCATGACAAATTAGCGACCGAGAAAGGAATCTTTTGCAAAGTCCAGACCAGATGCAGGGCCGTGCCTGACGGGCGTTCATTGCGTGCACCGCACGCAGGCGGCCGAAATTAAGAGGCGGCCAAATCGTTACAAGTTGTTTACTGGGCAAAAATATAATCGGTTTGTTTTCATTATACTCGGCGCGGCGAACCTTGATCCCTATGACACTGACAGCTAATGTCATCATATAACATTGTAGTGGCGTCACCATTAAATTGGGATCATATTGGGGGCGTCTAAAAATGCCATTTAAAAATTTTACGTAGCTTTATACCATTAGTAATGTATTCCGTTGATATTTTTAACAAATCTTAACATTTACGAGAAGTTATCTCAATCTCAATTTATGTTTACGTCCTGCAAAACTTACGTCGTGTGACGTTTATCGACTAGGGCGGCAAGTATCGATAAAAAATGTCGGTAATGGAAACGAGTGCACAACGTTCCTTATATAGTTTACACTTTACAGTGAAAGTACTCAGCGCTGAAAGCGAAAAAAATGTTTTGTGATTTGTATGGGTACGTTTTCAAGTGGCAACAAAGGGCCGCCATTTTGTTGTTCACAAGCAAAGTAATCTCGCAAACGCACAACAAACTCCCGCGTTTCACTGTTGAGTACAGTTTTTCGTTGTCTTTTCGGCATTTTTCAATACCAGCAATAACAAAACAGCAACAAAAACAAAAAACAGTAATAACAAGAAAACAGTAATAACAAGTAACACTCCGATAACAAAAACACGTGGCGCATACAAGGCGTTAGGACTCGTACTGAAGAAGCGAGCGCTCGGCGCCCGCGCCGGCCGCCGGGCGCCAGCCGCCGAGCGATCGTCGCATCGTTAGTGACCGACCAAATAGTGTGGCTATATCTAAATATATCCTATAATATTATAACCTACAATAACAATTATTTTTCAGACAAAATAAATAAATGGGGAACATTCATTTTCATGATAATTAAATATATACTTAAATAGCAAAAACGTGTTCACCGGGTTAAAAGTCCGTATACGAAATTTTGCCGAACGAAATGCACAACATGTGAGATCATTTTAATTATAATCTAAGCTGGAATTGGAGCTAGATTTTTTATTTTTTTTTAAGTATCTTTGAATAATCCAACTCAAACCCGCGACAGTTTTGTAATTTTTTTCATGTTATTATTTTTGTTTAAATTTTAAATAAAAAAATGTTTATTTTGTGCATTTTTTTTTTCTTAAATTTCATCCAAACATATAAATCTCATAAAACCGGTTTTTGGCGGTTTTTCTTTTCAGAAACCGGTTTTCGGAACAAAACCAATATTTTTTTTCGTTCTCGATTTCGGTTAACCAAAAACTGATTTTTTTCCCGGTTTGATGCCCTGTGTATAATAATAAACATTAAAAATTAAAGTAGTTTTTTTTAATGTTATCCTGGGGGCGGCCATACAGACTGGCACGCAGGCGGCCATATACCCAGGCACGGCCCTGACCAGATGCAATTTTAAAACTCCCCCTGCACTACTCTTGTAACGTTCAATAGAGATGTTAGTGGAAGAAACAGGTAAGTAACAGACAACAGTTGAAAAATTGCTCCATTTATGTCAAATTCATTTATATCAAATAATTTACCCGACTCTAAAGCCTCCGAGGCTTTAGAGTCGGGTAAATTATTACCCGGGGTTTTTAAGTGACATAGACTATGATAACATAGGATAAAACTTATAACACCCATCTTTTTTATCGGGGGTTGAAAACAAGATCTACTAGTACAGATAGTGCAATCCATGAAGATGCGCCCCACTATTCCTCCTAATTGTATATAGTATATGTGTGCAAGCTTTCGGCAATGTTTGAGTGTTATCGGTACACACTAATTACCTATGAGTGCACGCGCACACTACAATAAATATACCAATTAAGAGAAAGTGTCACGGTCAAAGGGAAAGATGCTCACCCAAAATTGGTGAGTCTTCGGATTGCACTATCTGTAATAGTACTAATAATAAAAAACAGGATTATACTGTGATGATTCATAGTGTATTAGTAGTGATGATGATGATGATGAATGTGATTTATAATCAGTAGCATATTATACTACGTAAACTAAGCAATGGATTTTATATAGTGACTAAAGAACGTTTATAAGTATACTAGAAGTTCAGTGTTGCTCCACCTGCATAAATGAGGGATTTCGCGGGAACCATACATTTTCTTACAAAAAAGTAGATTACTATGTCCATTCCCGTAGCCTACTCTATATTTGTACCAAATTAAAAAAAATCGGTTCAGTAAAAATCAGTCGACATCTATTATGAAATCGCGGAACTAAATTTACTTACAAAATATTATGAGTTTACAAATCTCAACATACCGCCCACCATAAGGACAGTGATGTCCTTATAGCTAGGGAGCTGGCGAGCAAAATTTCTATATGATCAGCACATATGGCAGACGTTATTAATAATAGTGATAATTATACCCTAAGAAACATCAAGAACCTCGTCTGCCACCATGGTGGCGCTGCGTTGTCAAAAATTCAAAAATTCAAAAATGTTGAAAAAAGAAGGTGGATGATATTATATGCACATGTCTGCCTCTGGGGCTGATAATCGTAGTCATCCTGTAAACACAAAAATTCGTAGAGGCAGACATCCAGGGCTCTGACTTTTGTAGTTTTCAATTTTTTAAGTTTTTTTTTTTATGATTTAAAAAACTCTATGTGAAGTGCACACTTGGCAGATTGAAATTGTTCGATTAATAACAATGAGAACCACAGAAAAATAGTCTGCCAGCATGTTGCCTCTGCGTTCGCTATGGACAGCCTTTCAAAAATGTAAAAAATAAAATAAGTGCTATATTATGCGCACATGTCTGCCTCTTGGATTGATGTTTGAATTTATCATGAAAACCAAGAAACTCAATGAGGCAGACGTTCAGGCCTCTGATATTTCAAAGGCAGACCATTTGAATTTTTTTTTCAACCCGACGCTCGCGCCAAGCTAGAAGTACAAAATTCAATTTCAAACACGCGTCAGAAATTTTCGGCTTCTACCTGTTAAGTACGTCTCCGCAGGTATGAAATTTCTCCACAGTGATTCCATATGTGATTCCATAGATTTCAGCTTCAGAAGAAGTTCAATCGTTACCGCGACTTCAGCGAATAATATCAAACTAAATAATAACAATAGACTATAAAGAATGATAATAATCCCATGCAATACCGGATACCCGCTTCCCCTTGATTCCGTGAATTTCAAACAGTTACACATCTAAAAATCAGTGAGCAAAATATCTGTCAAATGTTTTTTCATATCCACGGAGTCATAATGAATCGAATGGGTGCAATGAGAACCGTGTGCAAATTACTTAGTAGAGCTTTTTTTCTAAACATTTTTACAACTCCGCCCCATAATAATGAGCCCAGAGCCCTGAATGTCTGCCTCTTCGATTTTCTTCGTTTCCAAGCTGTTTGTGACCATGAACCCCAGAGGCATACATGTGCAAATGATTTAAAATCCCCTTTTTTTAAGCAACTTCAATCGGCTGTAACGCGAAAACGCAGCAACGTAGGACCTTAATTGACTGTACCAAATCAATTCGTAATGACGTAAACTGCAATCTACCTCGATGTGAAACTTGTGCAAATCATATACCTAAATGCTCACCAGCTCCCTAATTATGATTAAGTACCGCCCACCATGGCACTTTGAATTTGAATCTAAACAAGATTACACATAAATTAAAACTACACTTATACAAATAGATAAGTAGACCTTCTTAATGCCCCACAGGTAAAATACTGTTAGCCTTTTAGACCACGCTATCGCTTTCCCGATATCATTTGGTATATTATGTGATTCATGGAAATAAATTGTGTTTTTTTGCTCACACTCACTGGTTGTTTTGTTTATTATTACGCCAGAGGAATTTGCATCCCAGGGTAACCCTACAGAACGGACTAGACCAGTATTAGGCGTATGACGTCTTTACACTAATTTATGACGTTTTCACATTTCAGGACGTCCCATTTTCTTAAAACGAGAAAATCATTAAATTCTCTAAAACATTAATAAGATGATTGATGTGATGAAAGTGAAATTTCAATGAAACTTTACACTGTACAGTGAAGTTCTGCCCACGTACTTTCATAGTATAAATCTCAAAATGTCTACATGTCGTACAAATTCTGGTGAACGCGCGCCTCTAAACAGATTAGTTAAAATATATAATGATCACTTTACTAACATAAATATTATATTTGCAAAAGGTAAAAATGTATTTAGAAAAGAAATTTAAAAAAGTTTTAATGCACTGTTAAGTATATTTTTATTTTCCCTAGCAATATGTGAAAACTTAGTGGAGTATACCATTGTTTATTTTAAGTTTAGTATGTAATTTCTTCGTATACTTGTTTGTTTTCCTAATAAAATAAAATGTTGCACAAGATGAAACCGTGTACTCTTGTCTCAAAGGCCAAGATTCAATATGGATCGCTGCTGCGCTCCAAGTTAGTTATTAGGCAAGTAAGTAAGCAAGCAAGTAATTAAGTTAAAATATCTCATACTAGACCCATAAATCCAGGCACACATGAATTCAATAATCTTAAATTAGCGGAAAAATTCGGTTTCAAATCTCTCGTACTTTAAGCTTCTTTCTGAGGTGAGTGATTTTGATTTCAAGGACACGGTGGAGTTACTCTACTGAATTTTCTACTGCGATACTGTTATAGTAGTTCACCCGAAGCCAACTATAGAACTTGACTACTCGCGACTTTAATTAACTTTTAAGTTATATTATATCTTTCCTTTTCCCTTTCTTACGTTATCATTTAATCATAATGCTTACTAAAATTATAAAACCAAAAGTGTGTACGTCTGTTACCTTTTCATGCCACTATTGCGTTATTATGCATATGCGTATTACGCATTAAGCCACTGAACTGTTTAATGAGGACAATTTGAGTCCCAGAACAGAACATTATATAGATATTTTTATAGATGAAATTATTCCCGCGCTTTAGATAAGTTTATTGACAATTTATAACTTGCCTTGTCGTTTGGACCACACCAAACATCCATTTCATCCATCCAATCCGTTTGTATGAGAACAGAATAATTATTGCTCGACGCTCGTATTATTGATGGAAGTTATCATCGGTGTTGGTCGTGATTTATCTTGAGGATTGCTCGCGAGCATAATATGATCATATTATTATTAAGATACAGGCATCATGATTAATGCTTCAAGCCCCAAGCGGTCGCATGCGACCGCGATAACAATACAAATCTATTGTGTCTCTTTTTTTCCACGATCGCGGGATAATTGATATTTACATAGAAAATCATGTCTTGTTTTCGCATTGTAAATGTGAACTTCGTGCATTTAATCTATGGCATGGGAACCGTGTATGTGTTTAAAAAAGCTTTAAACACAACTTTTAGTGGTAAGAATACCATAGTAAATAATAAATAATTTATTATGGTATTCTTACCACGTTTTCTTGGCGTAAATGGGAAGAGTAGATTGGAAATAACAGCAAAGTTGTTGAAACTTAGTAATTGTATCTAATATATTATAAAAGTGTGTATCCTTGTCTAAGACCTCTTCAGGCTAAAACCACTGACCTGTTCAATAAAATATTATTTTGAACTCTTGTGATTCCAAGAAAAGATGAAAGCTTTTATAAACACATGTACGGCTCCCATGCCATAGATTAAATGCACGAAGTTAATTATTAACCAAACCGCATAATATAAACGGCCACAATGAATGGCATGCCAGAAACCACGCCGTGCAAATCGTCATAATAATTATTTAGGATTCTATAAAAACCGCGATAGTCGACATGCCAGAAACCAGGGCCATTTGGCATGCTAGAGACTTGTGCCTTGGAATGCCTATGCATTTCAGCATGGCAAGTAATATTGCTAATAAATAATGCATTCATTTATTATCTTTATCCATACTAATATTTTATAACAGTATGCCTGTCTGTCTGTTACCTCTGCGTGCCTTAACCGCTTAACCGATTTTGCTGGAATTTGGTATGGCAATACTTCAGCACCATAATCTCCGGAAAGGACATAGGCTTACTATTTATACTCGAAAAATGTACGGTTCCGGCGCAATAAACGAATTCTGGCGCAACACTCGTAGCGTTATCGCGATATATTTTCATCATACGAAGCATGATATTTCCATTTTTCAGTTTCAAATATTATTTGACACAGGAAAAAAAAGAAACAAGAGTGTATACAGAATGAATGTTTCTCGTTATATAGGCACAGTCAGTAAATGATTGGTTTTGCCGCGACTCGTTTTCGAAGCTTTGCATTTAAATGAGGATTATAAAGACGGGTGCACTTTCAATATTTCATAAAAATCTTGGATTTTCCGATGACTTCACTACGTTAAACTCAATTTGAATAAAGCTTTGAATTTTATACCATGAAACTGTGAATTAATAAGATTTTGTTAAGACGTCTTTGTTGTTTTTATATTTAGAATCAACCAAACACATTAACATTGAAGTCTTAAGACACTATAAAATACCCTGTGCATTTAGAATTAAAATATTTTGCATTCACGAAATACTTCACAGTTTGTTAGTACCTTATAACAGCGGTTCGCAAACTTTTTTCGTAGCGGCACCCTTTTAAGAAGTGATATTTTTGACGGACCACTAAAAAATAATGTTTTATCTTTGAATGGATTGTCTCTATGCTGTCGCTGATGGCAACAGCATAAAGACATCCAAACATGGTTCTAAAAACAATTTATGTATCGATCGCGGAGCGCCTATAAGGCCTTTACGGAGCCCTAATGCTCTACGGAGCACACTTTGGGAATAAATGCCTTATATTTATTAAACTATTACTCAATAAAAAATATTATTAACCCAAAAAATACGTTACTATAACTCTAAAGCACACAATGGCCCACTGCAGGCCATCGTGAACTGTAGACCCCATGAGTCGTGGCTCATTACTACTTGGCAATCAACTGGCCATCGTCCGCCATCATAGACCATTACCCTGTCTACGCAATGGCGATGGCTTGTAGTGGGCCAGCGTGAACCATTGTGAAACCTTCACAAGCGTTACACATAAAATTTTTGCTGAAATTTGGCATGAAGATACTTTGAGTCCCGGGAAAGGATACAGGATACTTTTTGTCCCGGAAAAATGTACGGTTCCCACGCGATAAACGAGTTTTGGCGCAACGAAGTTGCGGGCGTCATCTAGTCTGTCTATACACATATATATATATATATATATATATATATATATATATATATATATATATATATATATAAACTAGTAAAGTGTCCATATCTGTAACACGTTATCGCGTATATGATGTACGTCGAAGCACTTAGCTCTCACGTTTCAGTACTCAGGTGTCCTGGCTGCGAAACATCAACAACTTTCCACTCATTTGCATGCACCATGGCTTTGTTGTTACAGGGACAAGTCCCGCTTTATACGAGTTTCATGTTGAAAACATTTTGTGTTATGCAAGTTGTTCTTATAGTGATTTCTCCTGTGCTACTGTTGGAATATGCGTCGATGCATAATAAGTTAACGATTGTGAGTGTTATGTAAAAACAGTTGTTTTTAATTTGATTATGCCTAATCCCAGGAAAATTGCTAAATTGCCTAGATGAGAATTGATTATGACTGTTAATATGAATGATAATTGATAGTTCATGGCATAATGACAATTTTTTTATTATTATATACTTAATATTAATCCTTCAAGCCCCATATGAGCACCGGTATTCGCGACAACAATAGAATACAATAGCAATTTCAAGAATCCGCGATCGAAGGATTAAGTTGCTCTGGGACTGATCAACGCTAGGCTTAAAAGGTCACTCAATCAATTTAAAAAATCATCCCTGTTTTTGCCACATGGGTCCTCACATAATAATTATGGTGGTCACCCTATCGCCAGCATAAAATATGGGTGCGCTCTAATCGTATGAAGGAGCGTGGCGTAAGAAACACCGTTTTTGATAAATTACCGCATGCTTCTGAAGTGAAATCAATTTCACATTCCAAGTAACTCAAGTTGTATTAATTGGTAAGTTAATTAATGTGTAAGCCTGAATGGGCATTGTCCAAAAAAAATCACATGTACTTTTTATATTTTTTTTCGTTAAAATAGGGTATTTTAAGAATATAAATTAAATAATTTTAAAATTCATTGGCTAGTTTTTTCTCAATAAATTTTTAAAGTGTCGCTCTGACGTCATCATCGGCGGCCAATTATTGACCTCTGCAGTATGTTTTTTTCCTTTCAATCTTATTTATAATGGCTGGTTCGTCAAATGCAAGTGCTCATTATGTGAAAGCTGATACGAGAAGCTTACCAAAAGTTCGAAAAGTAATGTTGGTCGAATTTATTGAATTTAACGCCATTGAAGGTCAAACTAAGGTTAAACATATTTGTTCAAAAATATAAGTAACTAATGGGTATTTTTTTCGTTTATATACAGAAAAACGATCACTGACCTTATTCCTCGAAATGTTTTTGTAATGAGCAAAATTTAAAAAAATGGACAATCCCCATTATTTGCTGTGGGGGCCACTAAGTTATAGCTTTTTTCATTTTTACGGGAAGTAGGTCCAAAGTTAGAAGTAAGCACCAACGTTTTCCTAAGGGAGTGAATTCATTGCAAACCCCAGGCACAAACACAAGTCTTCGAAATGTCCAAATTGCAAGCGTTCGTAATCGTAGTTTGTGTCCGAAGTAGTATAAAAAATAATCTATACCTACTATAAAATACTATAATAATATTATAAAGAGGTAAACTTTGTTTGTATAATTGTAATGAATAGGCTCAACAACTACTGGACCGATTTTAAAAATTCTTTCACCATTCGAAAGCTACGTTATCCATGAGTAACATAGGCTTCATTTTATTTTGGAAAAAATAGGTTTCCGTAAGATATTTGGGTTTTTCGGACACAAGGTGCAACGTGCCTAAACTATAAAATATAGAACCATATAATGTTCCAATTAATTGTAGATCTTATAAATATCTACAAAAAAGTCCGTGACACACTATACCTACCTATGTCGAATGAGGCACAACAACCATTTTTTATTTAAAGAATCTTGATTTTTTTTGGACTACATTTAAACGCGTTTATTTTACTCATGCTATTAATCCTTATCAAAATAAATTATTTCATCACTAAGTACAGTTTATGTAGATAATATTTGGTCTTTGAATGACTAAAATTGGACGTTTGGTTTTGAAGTTATGGCGATATTAAAATATTATTACGATTTCAACTGCACGGCCCGTTGCGAAATGGGCGTCATCAAGGCGGGGCCGCGGGGGTGCGCGTGCGAGAGTTTTTCTCAGGGCTAAGCAACAGTTCTTTTCAGAGCTAGAATATTACACGCGATTAACATTTTCTTAAATATTTGAATTTTCAAATATTTAAGAAAATGTTAATAGCGTGTAATAGGCTCTCTTGGGCATTTGCCTAAGAGAGCCAGGTCGGACAACCATGGCGCCATACTTATATTTTAGTCACTTCAATAAAATAATATGGGCAAAACAACGTTTGCCGGGACAGCTAGTTATAAATATGTTAACAAAAAGTACTATGAAATATCTGAACTGAATATTTTAAAACCAATTAGTGCAATCCTCGTTTCCTATTAAAAAAAACTACAAGGAAAAATGCATAAAAATACATCTCACACAAAAGTACAAAGGTCTGAAAGATCTCAAGCACTAAATTCTCAGCTTCTTTGAAATAAATAGAAATACTTTTAAGTCAAGTCCGAACTAGAATAAAATAAAAATTAATATCGTTTCGGATTTATGGAAGCGACGATATTCAGTGAGTATTCTTGGGGCTTTGAGAACGTTAAAGGAATTTTAATACCAAGTGTTTCCGTATAAAATGAGTTCCCGTTTTGATCCTCAGCTGCGAAATTACAAAGTAAGATCGCGGAGATCACGAGTGGTTACGGATCTGCATTGTTTAGTATTTACTATGTCTCTATGTTTAGCTATGTCCACAATGTGCACTTTCATCTTCAATTTTCGTCATCTTCTTTCTACTCAAAAACTATGTCCACACTATGCGCTTTCGTCTTCAATTTTCGACGTCATCTTCTTTGTATTCAACTTTCGTTTGGCGCTTTCAATAATTGAATGCGTTAACAGATGCAACGCCAACATTGTCATTTTTGTTCAGTTGCAGTATCTGTCAGCTTATTGTAACATGTGCTACGAGAACATTTATTGCGTGGAATATATGCGGTTTATTTGGTCATAGGAAATTCCAGAAAAAAAGAACAAAGCGAACGTTTTGGACACGGGCAGAGCACATGCATCGCGGGCATGCCTCACGTGCGCTGTTGACTGCGCTATGATGCATGCCCTTGATGAACAAAAAAGGCACAGTGTGGACATAGCTTTTAGTTGTCAGTAAAATGTTGAATCCGCACAAATATTTTAATTGTGTAAGTGAGTCTGTCTGACCTGGTAAAAGGAAAATATGGTGGTAATTTCTCGCTAAACTATGTCCTACTTTTTAAAACGGCTCTTTGATGTTTGATTTGTCTGTACTCTGTATGTTGGCAAGAGAATTCGCCATTATTTATTGTAACTGTTCACTTTTATAATCAGTCTTTGTTTTATATTTCTTCCAGAATGCAATATAATTAAAGAATTTCAGGAGTAGGTATAAAATAACTTAAAATGCTAACCTAACCTAACCTACATTTAAAAAATCTGTTTCGTGTTTTATCTAAACCGATAACATAATAATGTTTACGTATGGACATCACCGAACTATTTTTGGAACGTCAAGCTTCCATTACCTTTTTGTGGACATGTTATTTGAGGGTTAAGCATCCGTCAATACTTATCTGAGTTTGGGATACTATATTTTGTGTTGTGGGCTTGGAAAATATCGTATCTGTGTAATGTAGATTACCCTTATGTGTATAAAGATGAGCGAATTTTAATTAATTTAAGAATCAACGTTAAAAAAGCTTAAAAATCTAAAACTAAACTTAATTATTAATCCTTCAGGCCCCGCGCGAGCACCGGTGATCGCGACAACAATAGAATACAATAGCAATTCCTGGAAATTCCGACTGAAGTATTAATGTACGTTAGCTGCGACATAGCCAAATAATAAAAATCATTAAATTATTTGACTGTACTTACCTATCCTACTGTACTTACCTAAACCTGGTTTTAAGTTCAGGGAAATTAACCCCAGAGACATTATTGATACATTTAAATTGCTGAATGTCAAAAATACAACTGATCTCTGGGGAATATCTACAAAAATTATTAAATCTGTAATTGACATCATAGCTCCTCATCTTGCAATGATTTTCAATGAGTGCATAAAGAGTGGTGTTTTTCCTGACTTAATGAAGCACAGTAAGATTGTACCATTATTTAAAGCAGGAATTAAATCTGATCCAACAAATTATAGGCCTATATCGATTTTACCAACTCTTAGTAAAATTTTTGAAAAAATAATTTTAAAACAATTATTGGTACATTTTAATTCAAACAATTTATTACATGACAATCAATACGGATTTACTAAGAGTCGATCCACAACGGATGCTGGTATAGGTCTTCTTTGTAGTATATTTCAAGCTTGGGAGGAGTCGCAGGACGCTCTAGGTGTCTTTTGCGACCTCTCCAAAGCCTTCGATTGTGTGGATCATGCTACATTGATCAGGAAATTGCGCCACTATGGCATAAAGGACTCAGCTCTTAGCCTCTTGACTTCTTACCTTATAAACAGGACTCAAAGGGTTGAAGTAAACGGTAACAGGTCCAATGGAACCAAAATAGAATTAGGTGTCCCACAGGGATCTATTTTAGGCCCATTTCTTTTTCTCATCTATATAAATGACTTACCTTACCTTGTTAAGGAAAATGATAATGAGATAGTACTTTTTGCTGATGACACTTCACTTATTTTTAAAGTGAAGCGACAACAGTCAAATTACGACGAGGTAAACAGTGCTCTCTCAAAAATAGTACATTGGTTTAATGCTAATAACTTACTTTTAAATTCCAGTAAAACTAAATGTGTAAAGTTCACTTTGCCCAATGTTAGGCAAGTCCAAACCAATGTACTATTGAATGATGAGAAGATGAATTTGGTAGACACCACTGTATTCTTAGGTATAACACTTGATAGTAAATTACAGTGGGGTCCTCATATTGTTAATCTTGCAGGTAGGCTCAGTTCTGCGGCATATGCAGTCAGAAAAATCAGAGAAATTTCTGATGAAGACACGGCACGATTAGTATATTTTAGTTATTTCCATAGCAGAATGTCGTATGGAATCCTTTTATGGGGAAGCGCTGCCGACATTAATACAATATTTGTGCTGCAGAAGCGAGCTATACGCTCTATTTATAAAATGTCTTCTTTTGAATCTCTGAGAGATAAATTTAAAGAAATTGGTATTCTAACTGTTGCTTCTCAATACATTTTGGATAATGTAATATATGTTAGAAAAAATATAAGTAAATTTAAAGCTAAAAGTGACATTCACTGTAGGAACACCAGAAATAAGCACAAGCTGGATTTGCCGATGATCAGACTTAGTAAAGTTAGTAAATCTTTTAAAGGTCAGTGTATACGCCTGTACAATAAAATCCCAGAAAACGTTCAAAATCTTTCGATTAATAAATTTAAAAAAGTAGTCAAAGAACGTTTGTGTGCCAAAGCCTATTATAAGGTCAATGATTTCATAAACGATGGCACATCTTGAGAGTAGGATGGCTGCTTGCAAGGCTACTTCTACATCATTATAATATGACTTACAATAATCATGTATGGATGTTGACATTGTATAATAATTTTAAGTTACAATTGTAAATTTTATTTTAAAAAGATTAATTTTTTTCTCACTTTTTTGGTAAAAAGTGGGACCCCGTGCGAGTTTCTTACGCCGGTTCTTCTCGCCGGGATAGTTCCCGAACCGGTGGTAGGCACCAGTAGTATCAACGTTCTGAAAGTATTTGTTGCAAATCTATTCGGAAATAAAACAATTTTTATTTTATTTATTATTTTATTTATCACTGACTCACTGTTCTCTTTAAGATAAAAAGTAGCCTATGTTTTAATTCAGAACTAACATGCTGAATTTTATTAACATGTACATAGTGGTTTTTGCTTTAAGAATGACGTACCCACACACCCAAACTTCCAAACATTTGCATTTACAAATATATCAGTATCAATTTGTTATCACTAACCATTGTAGTATTTAGTTGAAGTTTACATTACCTAAGGGTAAAATAACTTAAATAGTAATGTTTACCATATTACACATTAGTATTCCGCGCCCGTTCAGTATTTGTTTTCGTACACCTGCCGAAGGCCAGACTTAGCATACACCTGAACCAAACAATACCAAGTGGAATAAATCAGAAGCAGGATCAGCACCGCGTGTTTTATATCTATGAATGATTTTATAGGTAAGGATGAGCCTGTTCTTTAAGTAAGTCAGCAAACTATAGGAGTCAGTTAACTACGAAACCAAACGAGGCGTGACAATGGAATATATTCCATTGCCACGTGTTCTCTACAACATATTGAAGATAATAATAATAAATATTACAATGTTCGATCGTGATTATGCAATGTTGAGTCCTGCATCGTTACCTAAAAATTATGTCATTAAAAGTGAAACTATGGCTGCGAATTGCGATACATTTTACCACCAACATTACTATACAGTAAATTATTTTAATTCGGCTGCATAAAGTTTTATTTTATTTACCAACAAAACATGAAAACAGATTTCCAATTTGCTCTGCACTACCGAGCTACGGATCACGAGCTGTAATTTGTCAACATTTTCAACATAATATTACCTATTAGTGAGGGAGCCCTAGAACCTTTTTTTTTTTTTGATTACTAACAAGCAATTTTTTTGTGAGTAGCTTCATTTTGATAAGACAAACAACTTTTTTATCTGCGAAAAATCTTGAAAGTAGTAGCTAGCAGAGATAGATAGGATTTCATACTTTGATGCTGGTTAGGGTTCCGTTTTAGGGTACCGTAGTCAACCAAGTTCTGTTGATTACAGAACCCTAAAACGGAACCCTAACCAGCTGATTTTTTGTATATTGGTACTTGGTAGGTTAATAGTTATATAATTTAAGAGTAACATTGTCCAACAAAATATAGAACAATCCAATTTAGGACCATCAAATCAAAGTATGAAATCCTATCTATTTCTGTTAGCTACCACTTTCAAGATGTTTCGCAAATAAAAAAGTTGTTTGTCTTATCAAAATGATACTCACAAAAAATTTGCTTGTAATCAAAAAAAATGTTCTAAGGCCCTCCCTCCCTCATTATACATGTGGTATAACCAACAAAGGTTCTTCACGTGCCGTCGGGCCTCGTCAGGGCCTGTCCTAACACCAGCTGTAATAAGGCATAAATCCGCTGCGGCAGTAAATCTGACCTTTGGATAGTTTTAACTTTTGATCCTGTTTTTGAGTAAGAATCGAAATTATCTTTAATGTTATTATTTTTTGCAGTTTAATAGTGTTTTGCTACGCGTTGCTATGATTACTTATACTATTTTAACAGGTATAATTACTAGAAGTATTTAAGTATAATTGTTATATTTTATAAAATTAGATGAAGTTATAGGGATAAATCAAAAAACCTAACAGCTATAATATAACTTGTAAAAATGTGCATGAGATTAAGGCAAATTAACTTATATTGATCGAAGCATAAGATCAGGCACCGTATAGCTTATTCTATGAATAATAAATTCATATTAAATAAAATTTCCATAATACCTACTTGGTGACGATTAGTACAGCGGCAAGTTTATAAAGCTTAGCCGTAGCTTAGCTGGAAAGCTCCACTTATGTGGCTTCCGAGCTTTGCTTAGCTAAGCTGATGACGCTAGCTTTAACATAATATTGTCCAAGTGAATATTCATATTTTTATCAATTAACTTAATGGAATTCTTTTAATTAATATTTGCATGTTAAATATATTTTTATTTTCCAGCCTACACGGCATAAATATTTAAATTCAATTTATTTTTTCCGAGAAAATATACAAGCATTTTTCTACATGCATATTTGATGTTCATTAAAAAGCTTTTGCCCGTTTAACCAACTGCGAAAGAAGAAGTTCGTACGGAATGGGCACGTGGAGGGAGTTAAGTCATTCATAAGATATGCCAAGGGTCCGATTTAGTTGGGTTTATTAAATTACAGCGCTGTGTTCAAACAGTAAACCTATTAAGGTCTGAAATATTATGTCTCCCCTGCTCTTCAGAGAAACTTTTTTTTTACGAAATAAGGTGGCAAACGAGCAAACGGGTCACATGATGGAAAGCAACTTCCGTCGCCCATGGAAACTCGCAGCATCAGAAGAGCTGCAGGTGCGTTGCCGGCCTTTTAAGAGGGAATAGGGTAATAGGGGAGGGTAGGGATGGGAAGGGAAGGGAATAGGGGAGGGTAGGTAAGGGAATAGGGTAGGGGATTGGGCCTCAGCTCCGGTAAACTCACTCACTCGGCGAAACACAGCGCAAGCGCTGTTTCACGTCGGTTTTCTGTGAGAACGTGGTATTTCTCCGGTCGAGCCGGCCCATTCGTGCCGAAGCATGGCTCTCCCATGTATAAAAACTTAAGAAAGTTTCATTTTTTGCGTTCTTGTAGAATTCGCACAATAATGTAAAAAGAATACTTGTAACAACGCTTTTCATTAAAAATATAAATAGATACGCTGTAGAATGTTTTGTTCTTGTCTATCAAGCATCTATCCAATGTAATAGTAAATAGACGATGAGAAAACATTTTTTTTTTTTCATCTTTAAATATTTTTTATTAATAAGGCGAATTTGATGTCTAGTTGTATTATTCTTCAAACTTACCCACTGCAAAAAGGCTAATACCGAAATGCAATAACACTTGCAGCAAGAAGTAGACGAAGCAAAAACTTGTAATTTAAACATTTACAAACATTATTCTTGTGCAGTAAATAAAGTTTAATTTTGAATCCTAATTTTCTACCATTCTCGTTACTACATTATGTAACAAAAAAATATTCGAATATATCTCGTTAGTTTTCCAAAACAAATACCTGTAAAAACTCTACCTGGAAAATAAAGCCCAAATCAGTCAATCACGTGATCGTAATTTATTTATCGCTTACCGCCGCTTACCACCGCTTACCACGTTTACCACGCATCACACGTCCGTACCTATGTTTTCCCTCGCTGGATGCAACTTTCAATTAAGCCCAGCGTTTATATTTTACATTAATTTTATTTTATACACGTGAAGTACTTTAAATTTTATCACTGTGAAAATAAGGCTCAAAATTAAATACAATTACTCAGTTTTGTATTTCAAAATATGGTTTTGCTACCAACGAATCGGCAGATCGCATGGTTTATACTTTTATAGGGTATAGATTCCATCCCTTGTAAGGTTAAAAATGATAACATTCATAGAAAAGGTAAGTTACGCAAACTGCTTCTAATCATCATCAAAATTTTGTGGTAAAGTCACCACAAAATAAGGGTTAGTTCACACTGAAAAGAGACGAAACACGATGCATAAGCCGGCCCCTAGACGATCAATTGTATTGTGCAATATCACGCTTAAACTTTATTGAACAGTTTATTTGACAATAAGATTGAAGGCGCGCGATGGTAATATCAACCCTAGACGGTTGGATAATATTGCGCAATACGTGATATTGGTAAATAAAATTGCTCGTCTATGTGCCCGCTAATAGCGATACAAAATAGAAATGACAAGCGACGATCTACTATGCATTTGAATATAGGCTATTATGCAATAGCAAGTGGCAGCTAGTTCCGTCTTCTTTCAGTATGAATTGAACCTTAATTAATTATATTATCAGAAATCGGAACGACTACCATCGGTACCCAGATTTCATGATAATGTAAATGTATTGATGATGATGTGTCGTTATTCTGACTACCCCCATTTAACGTTAAATGTAGTTAAATGGTTAACGAGTATGTATTTAAATCGCTTAATTGTTGGCATTTAGGATTGTGAAATGGACCAAATGGACTTGTTTGGATTTCATTTTAAGTTAAAAATGGATACTCCATTACCGTAAAACAGTGTTCACGTTCAGTACCCCGATTCTACCACATGCAGTATTGATGCAGTTGCGTTTCTAATTCTATCCAGTTCGTTTCACAGTACAAAATTTCAAAAGACCTGTTTTAGAAAAAAATCAAAAAGTCTGTGTTTTAAGTTTACTATTCGAAAAATTATCGTGGATACGTCCGCATGTTATTGGTATGTTATATTTCTCCTACAAATAATCTGTGACCGATTTCTTGTAGGAGAAATAGTAGTGTGATTGCAATAATTATAGAACATACAGCGTACAGAAAATTGGTCAGAAATAATAATATGATATGCCAATAAAAACTGATTATTATTATTATTGGCAATCCCAGTAAAAGTAAGTAAGTATACTACCCACGTAGAGATAAACTACGATAACATGGCGCGCCCCTCCAAATTACAGTTTCAATCCTTATGAAAGAGGTTGCATGTATGTAGTAAGTATCCAACCAATCAACCAGTACAATCAATCAACCAGTACAGTTTGTATGTAGTAAGTATTCAACCAATCAACCAGTACTCGTAATATTTCACTGAATGTCACTTTTGTTGGTCAACTAATCATAACTAGCCGACCGCGCAAGACAACGCACTTCAAACGTTTTGAATTTTGAAGGGGCGCGCCATGTTATCGTAGTTTATCTCTAAGGTACTACCGTAGAATTCTGAAAAGACCCCACTTTGGAAAGAAGCTGCATTAATATTGCTTTGATAAAATACAATCGAAGTACTGTTTTTACCCGACTACGGCGAAGCAAAAAGGAGGGTTATGATTTTGGCCTGTATGTATGTATGTATGTATGTGGGTATGGATGTTTGTCTGTTCCCTCGGAACTTTAAAACTACTTGTCCTATTTAGACAAATGAGGTATTATTGGAAGCGTCTTGATTGTCCGCTGGTTATAGGCTACATGACTTTACGTAAAATTGGCTATAGCGCCATCTAGGTCACAAGTATAGAACAAAAAAAAAACATTTTCCTGACTATGTTGTGTGGGGTATCAAATGAAAGAACTGTGTTAGCACATTTCAAATATATAAATTTTATTAGCTATTTCCCACGGGTTTGCTTGCAATCACCTGATTATTGCATGAATTCATGATATCACTTCAATACAATATGAAACAACAATTAATTATATATACCTTCACCCTCAGCTGGATCATCGGACCCCCCCCCCCCCCCTTCCTGAACATGTAGACGTGTCGTTAGTGTTGAGTTTTAATTCTCCTGTTTTCGGAACAAAGTTATAAATTGAAAGTGAAATTATTGTACCCTAAACTAAACATATACTTTTTGAGTATCATTTAATAACCATGTGGTACCTTCGTCCTCGGCTGGAACTCGGCAGGTACCTGGAAATGTTGTCGCATCGTTAGTGTTGAGCGTGATTCTTGAGATACAGCTTGGATATGGACAAACGGACAGGCTGATATTTTATCTTTGTGATCGGGTCCCGTTTTTACCCTTTGAATATGGGACCATAAAAAGGAGAAAATTAAACATCTCCGTTATTATGCTATACTAACGCGGACGAAGTCGCGGGCGACAGCTAGTGAAACAATAAATAACTATTCATTTGCTCACTAGAACCAAATAAATTGTAAAATATCCTTAATATGGTCGTCGATCATTTGAGGAGTTGGGGAGGTTAAGAAATTTATAGAGCGAATTTTAGCCCCAAAATAATTGAAATAAAAATAAAGTTTAAAAAACTAAAACCCGACTACTAAAACGCGCTCTTAAAAGTATGAAACAAGATATTGTATTTTAGATATTGTACGTGAATGATTGATAACTGAAGCGGACCACTAAGTATAAAAATAAAATTTAAAAAACTAAAACCCGACTACTAAAACGCGCTCTAAAAAGTATGAAACAAGAAAACAGTTTATAGGGATATGGAAACGTTTAAAGGATAGCCGTGGTCGTATGCCACCTACTATTATAGCAAAACAGATTCATTGTAGATAATAAAATTGGGCATACATACGACCACGGCTATCCTTTAAACATTTCCATATCCCTATAAACTGTTTTCTTGTTTCATACTTTTTAGAGCGCGTTTTAGTAGTCGGGTTTTAGTTTTTTAAACTTAATTTTTATACTTAGTGGTCCGCTTCAGTTATCAATCATTCACGTACAATATTGAATTAACGTTGGTAGAGGTTGTTTTTATGTAAAATCTAAATTATGTGTTACGTGTGCTACGTTATATTAATTACAATATGTTGGTAATAAAAATTATTAAGTATCTATAAAATAAATTATAGTTTGAGAAAAATGCTATTTGGACGTTTGGTCCGTACGTAGTGCAGGGAACGCTTATTAGCTTTGTCCACACTGTGCCTTTTTTTGTTCATCAAGGGCATGCGTTAAAGCGCAGTCAACAGCGAACGTGAGGCATGCCCGTGACGCGCGCTAAAATCGTAGCGTTCGCTATGACACTTTTCTTTCAACGCGGGTGGATTTTGACACATTCAATTATTGAATATTCCAAACGAAAGTTGAATAAAAAGAAGACGACGAAAATTGAAGATGAAATTGCATAATGTGGACATAGCTAATCGAACTTTTTTTATTACTTTTTTATTTTGGTTCAGATAAAAAGTATTTTTAAAACTATTGTTATTTAGAACTTACTAACCGCTGCGCTACTTGGTTATACTATATTATGTGTTTTTTACTTTTACAGATTTATTATTGTAGACACATGATATTATATTATAAATCGTTAGATCGAAGAAATCTTTCAACTTTTCTTCGATTAATGAACCATTACTCCTCAGAATATTGTACTACAAAATGTTTAATTTTACATGAAAGCTAAGGAAAATGATTTTAAATATTCTCCGATATTAAATTAATATTATAATAGGCTGAATGTACTTTTTAATAAGCCTGATTTATTGTAAGAATAATGTCGAGAAAATATTTTTAAAGATCATACGAAATGTAAAAGCAATTTTCTTCTTTCGCGTAAAATTTTGGTATTCGGTCAGACTGTTAAGAAATATTCTCCGATATTAAATTAATATTATAATAGGCTGAATGTACTTTTTAATAAGCCTGATTTATTGTAAGAATAATGTCGAGAAAATATTTTTAAAGATCATACGAAATGTAAAAGCAATTTTCTTCTTTCGCGTAAAATTTTGGTATTCGGTCAGACTGTTAAGAACTTCCGTAAAATTAATGTATTTTGAATCCCAAAATAATGTTAATCCAAGTTTCGAAATGTAGTAATACTGTGTGACGGTTGTCCGTTTTTATTGTTAAACTTTTTATCTGTTTTACTATGCGCAGCCTAAATGTAAAGTCACGGCCACACGCAGAGAAATTTATTGATGATTAAACTACAATTTAATTAAGAGTTTGCAAGAAAATGTATTAGTCCATTGAAATGTTACATTTGCTTTGTATTTATTAGAGGACGCAATTTTATTTTTGAAATATGTTGGGGGGGGGGGGTCGATAGAAGCTTAACCTCAAGTTTGTGGGGTCGCCACTCTTGTCCCCCGGCCGCCATCTTGAAAAAAGAGCTAACAACACTATTTTCGTGATATCTCGGAAACTATACGTGTTACAAAAAATTTGTAAGAACATAATTTGTTGCAAATTATTTTGCCTACAAATATGTTCGTATAATTTTTACCCTAAATTAAAAATTTAAAAAGTTATGAGCAAAAAAGTGAGAAAATTTTTAAAAGGTTTATTATCACTCTTTAACTTTGTTTAATACATTTTACAACAAAAATACCTTAGACCAATCATCTTTTGAGAAAAAGATACCCCGATCCCATGAAATTAATTTTCTGCAGATACAAAGGAAACTGTGGAACCGTGTGTGGCTGCAGAAAAGCAGGCCTGAAATGCTTTATAATATAGTAGGCATATGCAGACTAGTATAGTAGGCATACTATAATATAGTTTGCATATATTTATGTAGTGTAGTAGGCATACTGTAGACTGTGGCTGTAGAAAAGCAGGCCTGAAATGCTTTACAGCATGGTAAGCATACTGTAGAGCATTTTAAGCCTGCTTTTCTGCAGCCACACATACTTTCAAAATTTCCTTTGCATCTGCAGAAAATTAATTTCATGAGATCGGAGTGGTTTTGGAAATCTTTTTCTCAAAAGATTATCTACAAGGTTGGTCTAAGGTAATTTTATTGTAAAATGTATCAAATAAAGTTAAAGAGCGATAATAAACCTATTAAAGAAAATTATCACTTTTTTGCTTATAACTTTTAAAATTTTTAATTTAGGGTAAAAATTTATATGAACATATTTGTAGGCAAAATAATTTGCAATAAATTATGTTCTCAAATTTTTTTGTAAGACTTATAGTTTCCGAGATATCACGAAAATAGTGCTGTCACCCCTTTTTTCAAGATGGCGGCCGGGGGACAAGAGTGGCGACCCCACAAACTTGAGGTTGAGCTTCTATTGACCCCCCCAACATATTTCAAAAATAGAATTGCGTCCTCTAATAAATGCAATATTCGGTCCTAAAATTGTAACATTTCAATGGACTATGAGGCTTATTATGTCAAAATCTTCTTTATAAAGTTACGGTTACCTTGTGGTTCATGACCTCTGTGGCTCTATTGGTTGAGTGCAGTGTGGCAGCCGAAGCCGGGGGTCGCAAGTTCGAATCCCGCCGACGGAACAAAAAGTTTTCAATGTTCCCGGGTTTGGATCTGAATTAAATATGTGTATGATTTATTAAAAATCTTAAATATAATGTAGGTATAGTATAAAAGTATATTAAATATATTTCCGTTGTCTGGTACCCGTAACACAAGTCCTTCGGGTACTTACCACGGGGCCAGACTGACGAGGTGTGAAGCATCCATAGATATTAATTATTATTATTATTAGTTAAAAGTAATTAATTGTGTAGTTTGTTTTTGGTCCAAACAAAATATCTGATGTTGATTTTTGACACCTCATAATATTAGATAAGGGAGTAAAATCAGTATTTCCAGTATTTTTTCTTATAATAAAGCGTTGAAATACACACCGGGTAATAGTGAATCTGATGTCAGCGATCACGCCAATAGGTTTTGACTGTGGTGTAATTTCCCCCGTGTATGATCCACACAAATAACATGGTAATGTAGACATTATTTGGTATGAATAACAAAAATATTGTGTTTATTTAAGCTATTGCATAATTTTTATCGCGGATTTTGAACGCGGCGGCCGAATCAAGAAATGCCGAAACGAAAAACATCTAACACCCCGACCGGCACAACGGTGCGGCCTTTCTGTGCATCATCTAACTTTGTTTCAGTTCGGCATACTTCGCCTCGGTGTTTTGTGTGCGTCCGACGTATGAAAATTATAATTGCATAAGTTGATAAAAATGCTATTCAATAGCATCATCGCGTTAGTCCCCTAGTGCCACACGTATTTTTTTATATACAATATATTGGTCGAAACGCGAAAAATTGTACTAAACATTAATGACATCGTAACACACGTTACGTACATGACCGAATGTTACGTACATGACCATCATAAAGCTTAGTCTATAATATAAACTGTATATCCAATTTTTTATTAAAGGCTAATGGAAAAGGAAAAAAAAGGTTAAATATATCAAGATATAAAAATTTTACTATAGTAAATTGTAATACAAGTCAAAGTATGCTTCTATAATCTATATATCTACGAACGTGGCTGACATCGGGCACGAGCCGAAGGTGATTGCTGAATTTTCAGCCGACTGCCGAGTATGTAATTTTCAATAGCTTAATAGTGATTAACGAAACTTTTCAACACCGTTGTCGGTTATTAATAAATACAACAGTTATATAAGTATTTTCAAGTGTAGTCTCCGCCTTAGAACTGGTCATGACTGTAACGTTACACATTTGTTACACATTGTAACATTCATGACGTAAAAAAGCGTGCGACATTACCTAAAATCCAAATATCACTTTATGCCAATCAACTACAGATTTGGACGTAAATTTACCGTATTCAGTAATAATGAATCTTTTGAATCATGTTAACAAAAAAACACAATTAGCCGTACTTACCTTTTAATCAAACACTCAATAAACAATATTTTTTGGCGACAATCTTGAAGTGAACACAAATCTTAGTTGTGTCTTAGTTTAACTTGGCGAACAAGTATGGCCGATTTTCTTTTCTGAATGTTCGCATCTCGCTCGACAGTGTTGACATAAGAACATAGCAAAAACTGACAAATTACTCATTGAACATAAAGAAACAAACGTTATATTCATGACGTTACACACTCATAAGAGAAGTGGACACATTTTTGAAATCGACTGAAATGATAACTAAAGCGATATTTTTTATAAATTCGTTTAGGACACGTTGGAAATATATATATATATATATATATATATATATATATATATATATATATATATATATATAACATAATTTTGCATAATTTTGAACAATGTACAAAAACTCAAATTTATCAAAAAACTATCAAACTATTAAACAAATAAAATTGGGACAAACGAAAAATAATATTTAAGTACAATTTTTTGCGTTTCGACCCATATACTAAACAAGTTGCTGCCCTGTTAAACACATAAATTATTTAGGTTTAACAAATAACATTAGACTATTTACCAACTTTTGAAGACAATTATACTATCCGTAAAGACGACACAATATTATATTATTATTTAAAATACTAGATGACCTTCGTACCTCTTCCTTCCTAATATATACCATAATAGAAACTTTTCTTGGACATCTATAAATATTTTAAGACCAAAATTAGTCAAATCGGTTCAGTCGTTCTCAAGTTTTAGCGAGACTAATAAAATTGAAATTCCAATATGATATTTTATTAACGTAGATAAATAGCAGACTATAGATATAAATATAATTATGTGTATTAATAATTTGTAGGATTAGCACCTTGGTGCTTTTAAATCTTGATTTATCCCCGATTACAGTTCTAAATAGTAAATATATTTAGCAAACGATTGCAGCATGCAATCCGGGAGTGCTGACTGGAGTAACTACTTCCGGAGGCTTTGAGGCCGATGTTCACTCAGTTCCACACATTCTATACAGCCTTACTCAACGGGAATGTATAAATTATGTATTCAAAATGAGACGCCATATTATTAGTTGTCTAATGTCTATGTAAAAACTACTTTTAGAAGGAATACAAAAATTTTCGCGTAGTGATTATTAAATACAGGTACTATTTTAAAGAACCACTCTATTAAATAATAGTCTATTAAATAATAGAGTGGTAGGTATTTATTATTCTCTGCATTGCAGACGTTATACACCATTTGCCATGGTTACGTCCATACTAATATTATAATTGCGAAAGTGTGTCTGTCTGTCTGTTACCTCTTCATGCTCAAACCGCTGAACCAATTTTGCTGACATTTGACATGGAGATACTTTGAGCCCCGGGAAAGGACATAGGATACTTTTTATCCCGGAAAAATATGCGGTTCCCGCGCGATAAACGAATTTTTGCACAACGGAGTTGCGGGCATCATCTAGTATCAAATAAAGACAGAACATTGCATATTAAAGAATTTTTAATTTTCTTTCTTGTACAAATCAATTTTGGTAACTTTTATGATATTAATCATAGTTACTTATTGATTTAACAAACTACGGCTAAGGATGTGTTCCCTTTGAGGAGCACAAGAAAAGGGTTAATGGGGTAGTGCAGTCTTATCAATACGTTAGGGTGTGTTCTACGGGGAATAGGGATGCATAATACAGCCAGGAGTAAATAATGGCCTATCAAAATCGATCGGTTTATACTAAGTAGGTAAGGTAGGTTGTTATATAAGAAAAAACACACATTAGCATCAATAATCATTTATTTACAGATCCCCGTTGCAATAATATACAGTTTCCATCTTTTATACTTACATTCGTTAGACCAATAAACCAGACTTAGTGTTTTCCCTATAAATGTTTCCCTTAACAAGGTTAACCAGCGAATATCAATTTTTATAATTTTTTATCAATAAAACATCAACTCATAGAACACGTCACATTTTCAAATATCGATAGAAAAATAGAGTTACAAAGAAGGTTATCATAACTTTTCCGCTAATCATAGACTAAATAAAAACTAAATAAGTACGAGCGACAACAGTTAGTCACAGGCTTCACGGTCGAATTCTCATCAATCTAATCCATCAATCTGATTGACGGAATATTAATGGTTATAAAAAATTAATTTTAAAAATACGATCAATCCATCAATCCGAGTCGTACACGAATCAAATTTTCGTCAACCAGTACCTGATTGATGGATCAGATTGATGAAAAATTTACCGTGTAGCCGCTGACATACTTTTATCTAATCGCTAAGTTTGAAAGCTGCTATGTAACTTTGTTTTCCCAAAGTACTGGTTTTGGTAAGTAAGTACTTAAGGCCCAGTAGTCCCTAAAATTAGCAGGTCGATGTCTGTCAGTACGAATATCGACGTAAAGCACATTAAAATAACATTCATATCAGCGCGCCTTGTACAGTGGCGTTTACGCGCTCGCCGCGTGCCTTGATAATGGAAAATAGGAGAAAAAACCTTTTGTTTTCAGTATTACACAAATCAAATATATCAAATCGTTTAGGTTAGGTCATGACAAATGTGCTACATCTTTTGTTTTTTCTAGAAAGTGTGTAGTTTAGCCATAAAATGATTTAATTATGACAAACAGCGTTATAAGAGTCATCTTTGAGATTTTTTTCTATCGAGCAGAATTTTTCAAATTGTGTACTGATATACCTTTGCGTATAGGAAATTTTCTCAATTTTAAAACTGTACTTTTTTATACTTAAATAATGACATTTCCTTTACAAAAAACATTATTTAAAAAACCCATTTTACGTAGTTGCAACAACCACTGCACCTTAAATAATTTCGTTTCTCATAAATTGTATTAAAAATCAAATTAATATTTATTTATTTATTTATTTATTTATTTAAACACTTTATGCAAATATTTACATAGGCGGGCTTAATGCCTTATGGCATTCTCTACCAGCCAACCTTAGGGTGATGATGAAAGCTTAAAATAGGCGCATTCTAAAACATAATTGGACATAATAAAACAAAATTCTAAAATATGAAATAAATAGTTATATTAATATTAATATTTGATACACTATTATTTTTATGCATATTATATCTTAATAGACCTACATAAACCGTAATTACCTATTAAATACTAATACATACTAGCTTATTATAATACCATACATAAGTTATACATAATTAAAATGCACATACATAGAATAAGTAATTAAAATACTAAAATACTAAATAAAAATATAATATAATATGATAATAATATATTAATTGTCAAACATGAATTCCAGTGGAACCTTAAACTAATGACTAATTATTATCGTTCAACTGATTTAAATATAATTGACGAACTCTGCGTTTAAAAATATTTTTGTTAGGGGACATCCTGATTTCTTGGGGGAGGGCGTTCCAAAGGAGGATGGACTGTACAAGGAAGGAGGAGTGAACAATACTCGAATTATGAGAAGGACAATGGAGTCGCAAGATTTTAGATGATCGCAATTCCTGACTGTGGGTATTACTGAAAAATTCGAGGTGGGAAGATAAATATAGAGGAGCGCTGGGAGAGAAAAGGAGAGAGTACAGCATACACAGTGCACGCAGTGAACGACGTTGACGAATTGGCAGCCATTGTAACTTAGATCGGTATTGAGAGACATGGTCGAACTTACGAAGATTAAAAATGAACCTGATGCAGTTATTTAGCATACGATCGAGTTTGTTAAGCAGTTCTTCACAGAGTTCGAAACAACAAACGTCACCGTAATCCACCAGTGGAACTATAAGAGCTTGAACCAGCAGAGACTTTATATTAAAAGGTAAAAAGTTTTTTAGTCGATAGAGAGATCGCAAAGAGCCTGTAACTTTACCGCAGACGTTAGTAATGTGTGTACGCCAATCGAGACTACTGTCTATATGCAGCCCGAGATCTTTAACACTCGAGCTGAAAGGGATGACACTATTGCCAAAGACGATGGGTGGAAGGGCTCCAATGTCAACTCGGCTCAACAAGCGCGGACTGCCAATCAAGATGGCTTGACATTTACTGGCGTTTACATGCAGACCGAAATTTGCAGACCATGCGTTTATAGCTTCTAAGTCCCGGTTCATGTTCCTAATTGCGGCTGGTAACTCTTCAACTTTCTCTTGAATGTAAACCTGCAGATCATCAGCATAAAGGTGATACGCACAATGAAGTATAACCAAGGATATAAAATTAATAAATAATGAAAACAAAAGAGGAGAGAGAATGCCGCCTTGAGGTACACCAGCTTCAAGATCCACCCAGCTGGAAGAGGAATCGTCTAATCTTACTCTCTGCTGGCGTCCTCGAAGATAGGAACAAAACCAATTTAAAACTTCGGGTGAGAGTATACGGGAAAGAATTGACAGAAGAATGTCATGGTCGACGTTATTAAATGCGCTGGAAAAATCGATTAACACTAAGACAGTAATTTTTGAGTTCTCCATGCCAGCCCTTACATCATTAGTTACTTTTAACAAAGCAGAGGTGGTACTGTGCCCAGGTCTGAATCCAGATTGAAGTGGAGAGAGGATTTTGTTTTGGAGTACAAACGCGGAGAGCTGCTTTTGAACACATGCTTCTAGAACCTTGGATAAATAGGGAAGAATGGAAATAGGACGAAAATGGGACGGCTGTAAAGGATAGGGGATTTTAGGTAAAGGACGAATATAGGCTTTACCCCATAGTTTAGGAAATGTAGAGGACTCTATTGAAAAGTTAATAATGTGTGTAATGGCTGGCAAGAGTTCGTCAATAATAGGAAGTAACATCTGCCGACAAATGTTATCACAGCCTACGGCTTTAGAGCCAATGCGTTTGATGGTAGTTTTGATTTCACCCGGAGTAATTGGAGAAAAATTGAAAATTTCATCGATAGCAAAAGGTAAACTTCCTAAATAGGCAATGGTTTGACGTTTGGTTTGAGTATCCAATGCAATGCAGGAAGAGAAGTAGATGTTAATATCATTTAAGTTTATGGAGCTTTGCAAATCACATTGATTCGACTTGCCAATACCAATCGTGCCAAGGAATTTCCAAATGCTACCAGATGAAGAAGAGTATGATATTATGTTATTTAGAATATGTCGGCGTTTTGCGTTGCGTATCACCTGGTTACACCGATTTCTTGCAGCCTTAAAGTCGATCCAATTGTCTTCAGACCGATGAGACCTAAATTTCCGGAATGCCCGATCTCTACGTCTCATAAGCAGTTTAATATCCTCCGACATCCACGGTGCTGGTTTATGTTTTAATTTGATTCTCTTAAAAGGTGCGTGGGTGTCGAATAGATCGGTTATTTTACTATTAAAGATCTGGACCTTATTGTCGATATAGGTCTCTGATATTAGAGGCTCCCAATCGATCTCCGCTGCATCTAACTTTAACCTATCAGTGTCTATACGAGATAAACAACGTCTGTATATAATTTTAGGACAAAATTTTGCAGGTTTTAGTTTATACCGAACAAAGATAAGGTCATGGAGAGAAAAGGAAGGAGCAGGATATTGACCGTGAGAAAAAACTGATAAAGGACTAGAAGTCAGAATTAAGTCCAGCTATGTGTCCTCACCGTTGATGTTGTGATGTGTGGCTTGAAGAGGCAAGTTATGTAAACTGCAAGATTCTAGCATATGTTTAAGCTTTTGGGAACGTGACGATAAAATGTCCAATAAATTAGTATTAAAATCTCCCATGATTATGTGATGAGTATAGTCTGTGCCAAGGGATTCTAGAACTAATTCTAAGTGGGAAAAATAGTCAACAGTAGGGGGACAATATACAACTCCCAGGGCCAGCTTAGCTCCCCTAAAGCAGACTTCTAAAAAAATGTATTCAGCATTAGCTGTATATTGAGGAGACGAGGATGCTATTATTTTGTAAGAAAGGTCACTGCGTAGGTAGATAGCAACACCGCCGCCGCCACGTCTGTCAACACGGTCACTGCGTATTAAAATGAAACCGGGTAAACTGTATGATGTGGAGGGGAGGTGAGGTTTCAACCAGGATTCCGAAATAAGTACTGCATGGACGTTACAACCAGTAAAAGTTTCCAACATATCGTCAAAGTGACTGGGAACACTTTGGGCATTTATATGACATATATTGAGCGTGTTGTTAGTGTTGCCAGTGTTGAAATTTTGTTGTAAGAGGTCACCCAGAGCATTATCTACTGAATGGAAGCTATCGTCTTTATTTGAATTATTTAAACTTTCCACGGAAACAAAGGATTCATTATGTGACATTAATATAAACTAATATAATATATAAAATAATGTTATAAAATAATATATAAAAATATAAATTATTAATTCTAATATAATATAATAAAAAGTTTAATAAATACTATTTCAACAACACCCGCCAGCTGACTTCGGGTACAATAATAATATAATATACTTAAGGAGAACAAAAAAGAAAACGGACCAAACTTCAATTCTGATATTCGGCAGATAACAAACATAACAAACTTTAAAAATATTAACTTTATCGTGAAAAGTCAAAGGACATTTTTTATTGGTATTTCAATAAAGAATATAAAAAAATTGTCCGGTTGAAAAAGACAAAGACAAAACAATTCCTTGCAATTGTTTAAACAATGTTTGTTTAAACAATATGGCACCGGGTTGCACCATGGCAACATGCATTTATAACATCAGGAGGGCAATTTGAAGAGGACGCATAAACAAATTGAGGTGGAATAGTTTCCGGTACTCATGCGCCGACTCGTGCTAGTCTAATAGAGAAATATAATCATCACAAAGGTACACCATCAGCCTATGAATTTTCTCAGTCAATGCCATCAAAACTATATCACGGATAAATAATTCCGATTTACCGGGATAGTATAAATATTACATGACGGTACACTTAAGTTTCTATTCGCTAGTTTATAAACATGTATGCCCGTCGCCGCTGACAGGCGTGATGGGGGTCACGACAGACCCGTCGGCACCGCAACCTTTATCAATATTTATATACTAACCGCTTGATGCTATGTATAATATAAAGGTTTCACACGCCTGTTGAATAAGATAGAAATTAGACAGTAATAACTGTTATACAAGGTGTAACAAAATTAAGTGATAATATTTTAGGGTATGTATGTGTCCCTTATAAGTAGTAATAATAATAATTATAATAATAATAATAAGTAATAAGTAGTAATTTGTATGAACCAGCGCCCGCGCTTTTAGCGCTGCTACTTTCATAGTGAACTCTATAAAAGGCTCTCTATAATAGGGGATCCATAACATCCTAAAGTATAATATTATCAATTAGTTTTGTTACACCATGTATAATATGTTGGTGGAAAACAAGAAGTAAAAGTTATTTTTCACCATTAATAAATTTAAAAAAGTAGTCAAAGAACGTTTGTGTGCCGATATCATAAACAATGGCACATCTTGGGAGTAGCGATAATGGCTACTTCTTTACATACGTCTTATTTTAATTGTAATATTTGACTAACAATTATGTAAGTTCTATTACCTTTCTTACATTGTATAAGATTAAGTTACACGATATTTTAATCGTCATATTTTAAAAGATTAATTTTTACCACTTTTTTTGGTAAAAAGTTGTGTGTTCTTACGCCCGTTCTTCTCGCCGGGTTAGTTCCAGAACCGGTGGTAGGTCATCACAAAGACTTTTTGAAAAGATTTGATTAAAATTTTACCCCTGTTTTTGTACCCCTGTTAAATAGTTAAAAAAAATTGTACCCGTGTTAAATAATTTTAAAAAGGCTAGTGTTTACTACATCACGTTAAGTTAATTCAGTAACAGACTCAAAAACAAAGCCAATAGCATCGTCTGTACCCTCCAAACAGTTTGTAAAGGTTTCAGGGAAAATGGCTGAAACGTACAGTGATTCGACGTGCATTGTCTACGGCGAAAAAAGAAAACGAATTTACGTGGTGGCCAGTTATTTAAAAATGCAAACTTTCTATAGGTACTCACTGCATGTTTCATACTAATTTTGGATGCCATTAGAACTTCCCTGTAAGCTTATAAGTGGTGCTGGCATAACATTAGAACACGAAGATAAATATGTGCATGGAAAAACATTTTTTTTTTCACAAAAAGACAACCCACAAGAGAAAAGAGAAGTGAAAATGTTTCATAATTGATTTGACGGTTTAGTTCCAATCTGTTGTATGATCAGAGAAAGAAATTAATGTTATTTTTGATTTATTGGTTGGATTTGACATAGCCCGTCCAAATTACATAGGCGGAGGACCTATAGGTATTTAATATCTATCTACATATCAGTCTGATAGTACAATAAACTTTTTTGGATTACTTTTCTATGTGTCTTGCTTTTTTTTAACCAAGCAGTTGGCCAAGCAGCAATCTAAAAATTAATAGTGCGACCACAAGTAGCATTAAAAAACTCCATCGCAAAATTCACTTCTGTTGAACAAAGACTTTAAAAACTAAAGTAAAACAAAGAACCAGCAATCATGTTATACTAAAAAGCTTTTATTTTGTTTACTTTGTCGTTTCGCTCAACAATCTTGCACAGTTAAAACTGTTAAATTAAATTTTGAACCCGTTATATTGTTGAACACACAAATTGCGTAAAAACTTTGCATTAAGAGGGTAATAGGGGTCGCTCTTGCACGAAACAAATCCTTTGCTTTGTTAAGATTTTCTTTAACAACGCGACGGTAGTACCAGGACATAAAAGACCCGGTTTAAACGACGAGACTATAATATAGTAATAAAGTTATATATTAAGTATTAACACTTAAAATCTGGGTGCTGTGGGAATTATTTAAGAAGATATACAATATCTTATCAAAGGTTAACATGTCGTTGATTTTAGGTCCTATGGACCAAGTCAGAGGTAGGTACTTAAACTACAGTGTATGTTAAAACTTGTATAAGTTTTTGAGAATATCTTGACGATGTCATCATCAAACAAACGTTACAAAATGTTAAAGACGAATCAAAGAACATATTTTTAGGTGACGATGATGTTTATAAATTCCTAGTAAAAAAACTAAAAGACCAATTATTGATGTCCATGCACGAGTATGTTGCCAAAAATGGCTAAGAGCAAAACCATTTCAGGGGTTCTGTACCTTTTAAAATAAACAAAATTAATCGCTACCTATGTAGAGAAAATATTGTTGCAAATAAATTGATCTTTCGGCAGTACTACATTTTATTTAAAGATTTTTGAGATAATAAACAATACAGTTTAATCAAAATGACGATTATTGACGAGAATTTCATACAAATATTAAAATTGTATATTACTTTGTGCCACGATTCGCTATTAGATCTTCAGGTATAAAAAATTTGATTGCCGTTACAATTTCGTGTAGCGCTCAAACGTACTTATATTCCTTTTAATAACAAATAATACGCATAAATTTCATACTGAACCAGCCGCAGAATTATAAATAGGCCGCGGCCTAGGGGCGACAGCTTCTATCTGCCCCCATGGCCGGAAGATTTCGTACACGGGGTAGCGGAAATAAAGTCGCCTACGCCCTACACTCATAAAAAAATCGGCATATACTGAACCCTAAACTGTAACAATTTGAGTCAAGTCTCGATTGTTCTTTTTTAAACACAGGTGCATACAAAACTATTCATTTCAATTTATACAGCAACACGGTCATATCGCCGGACAAAACTCGGAACACAGTTTTATTGTGCCATTCGTTTACAAGTTTTTTTTTCCTATCGCTGCGTTTTTCATGCGTTTTAATAGTTTGTAAATATGTGTAGTGTATTTTTTAAAGACGTTTTATTACTAGCTGCTGCAACACATAATAACAAAGATGATTTTTTTTATATTTTCCACTGATTATTTATTATTCGCTTCTATCGGTTGTAGCATCACAGACACGCAGACCTGCGTAATTTTAGTGTTACATTGAAAATAATAAATATTCTGGCAAAATCGTCATACTTTTGACTTTGCAGCAGATATAAAATCGTATGGAGGGCGAGCCAAAACCTTTTCCTTGTCGCTTCTTTATAGAATAGTCAATCAAAATGTATGGAATTCACTTACCTCCAGGCTCCATTATACAATGACTAGCGACCCGCCCCGGCGCGGCGTCGCATGGGTGTAAAATATATAGCCACTGAAAAAATTATTCAAATCGATACCTAGCCTATGATCCTTCATGTGATCTACTTCTTATTTGTGCCAAATTACATAAAAATTGTTCCAGTAGTTCGCGCGATAAGCCCTTTCAAATAATTTCCCCCGTTTTTTCCACATTCTCCTATTAGTCTTGGTGCAATAAAATATAGCCTACACCCTTCCTCAATAAATGGACTATCTAACTGAAAGAATTTTTCAAATCGGACAGTTCCTGAGATTAGCGCGTTCAAGTTAGCCCTTTCAAATAATTTTCCCCGTTTTTTCCACATTTTCCTCTATTTCTTCGCTCCTATTAGTCTTAGCGTGATAAAATATAGCCTATAGCCATCTTCGATAAATGGGCTATCTAACACTGAAAGAATCATCAAAATCCGTTGCGTAGTTTTAAAGATTAAAGGGAACAAAGGGACATGAGGGAAAAAAGCGACTGTTTTATAATATGTATATAGATATAGATAATTACTAGACATCGGATTATATGCCTTTGCATACTTGCATATGCAAATGCATATAATGGCACTTTTTAGGCAATAGAGCATATTTTGGCAATTTTTCATTGATAGTGCATATTTCGATCGTATTATGCCATCATAGTCTCCAAATTAGCTACCTATCATAAATACTCACCGAGGCCACGAAATAGAAATACGTCGATAGATCAAAATACCTCAAGTATGTGGTCCCACTCGTGTTTAAAGAATTCCGCAATAAACCCGAAAGGTACAATATCTTTCTAGAAAAAAAATATGTTTCTTTGTGGTTGGCAACATTAGATTTTTTTTAAATAAAATTATATAATAATCCTGAATTTCATTGCAACACCAGAAAACTCTTCAAAAATAATAAATGTTAATAGTAAATGACTTCTGATTGTGCATGTTTTATGCATATTTCGGCCTTTTTTCGTGCATACTTGCATGCATATATCAGCACTTTGATCGTGCATATAATCCGATGTCTAATAATGACTAATGATACCCAGCTGTATTTTGTGCCTATTTGAAGCGGAATCAGCGCCCCCAATGCGGGAGAAGAAACTAAATCTGACGTAACTTGCAAATAGCCGCTCAATCGCTATTGGTTGTAGAATCTAGTATTAGTTCCAAGTACTCCCACTACTACTATCAGCGCCAATATGGCGACTTTTAAACGTCATTTTTACGTCGCATTTAGTTCTCTTCCCCCGCATTGGGGGCGCTGATTCCGCTTCAAATAGGCACAAAAAATAGCTATCATTTTATCATAAGTCCAGCGTATTTGTATAATGATGGTCAGTATTGGAATTGCAGACGAATCGAACGTCAACGTCATATTAACGAACGCTTATGTCAACTCCATACATTTTACGAAACGATAACAAAAAATCTTGGCTACATACGCGGAGCTCAAAATTGATAACGTAATACAAAAATTCGTATATATAAAAGGCATTAATAAACTACGTAAATATCAATAAACTTTTGAAATTATATAAAGTAAAATCCAAACAATATTATAAAATATAACAGGTATAACGTGTATTGTCACAGCTAAATAAATTGTGTCGCATCCAGCAATCATGTACAGGGATCACGTACGGCCCCGATGAAAGGTATAATCCAATCAATTATTACGCTCGTGCCCCAATTCTGCACTGGAATGCAAAGGGAAAAGATTTAATCCCGAACAAAAAAGTTACGGACCCCTGCCTAGCCGAGAAAAATGTTTCGGACTCCCGGCTAGACGAGAGTAAAAAGTTTAGGTTTAGGTTTGATACTCGGTAATTTTCGGTTTTTGTATGTTCCAAAATTTTTAGGGAATACTCGTTAAACGAATGTTTTTTTTTTAATTTTTAGGCACCTTGAAGGCAAATAATTCAATTTATTTAGTATCTCTATAAAATAAACAATAGAATTCTTTTATTTGTGAGTTGGAACATTTTTTTTCAGAATGTCCACTCGTTTCAGACCTACCATCGGTTCGAGAACTAACGCTAGAGGAATCGGCGTACTAGAAACTGACACGGGCCCACTTTTTGGCAAAAAGATATTGTGTTCTTTTAAAATTTGTAAGACAGTCACACTTTCGCCTAAATTCTTGACTCTTGCCTAACTCAAAAGTATTTAGAAAACTCTATAACTCTATGTAATTTTGTAAAATAAAAATAAAACTGTAATAAAATTAATAATGTACCTAGTACGTCACTAACCTAGCAAATTTTATGTAACATATTAACAAACGTAATCCATCTTTAGAATTAGAAAATGTAACTAATTAGGAAAGTCGTTGAAAATTCTCCGAATTACATAATTTGTGCTTATAAGAAACCTGAGACGAGATGAAACATTAGGGTTTAACGAGAAATACTTAAATGGCATTTAATTTTACTTGAGTAGTTCTTGGCTTAAGTTAAGCGTAAATATAGCTTTGTTTTGTAGTTTGACTTATGTTCAAACTAATGACGCCCACAACTAAATTACGCCAAGATTCGTTTAACGTGCGGGAAAGTTTTTTCGGGATAAAAATTATCTTATATCCTTTCCCGGGATTCAAAGTATCTCAAAGTTCATCAAATTTCATGACGCTTGAGCCTGAAGTTCAGAAGTTTAAGTGTGAAGAGGTAACAGACGGACAGAGACACTTCCGCATTTATAATATTGGAAACTAACACTTTCGGAATCGTCCTCCATGTGACCTACCACCGCTTCTATGCAATGAATAAGCTTTATATTTCTATTGCACTAGACATTGCGCGCGTAAATTAGGAATTTCACGGAAACCGTAAATTTTTTCGCAATCGCAATCTATGTCCTTTCAAATGATCTACTCTATAATTTTAAGCCCTTTCAAATAATTTTCCCCGTTTTTTCCACATTTTCCTCTGTTTTAATCGCTCCTATTAGGCTTAGCATGATAATAACATAACAATATATCCTATAGCCTTCCTCGATAAATGAGCTATCTAACACTGAAAGAATTTTTCAAATCGGACCAGTTGTTCCTGAGATTAGCGCGTTCAAACAAACAAACAAGCAAACTCTTCAGCTTTATAATTTTAGTATAGATTATTTGTATTTATATCCAGACAAATAGACATCGTAACATAATATTATAACATACAAAATATCTGACTTTGAGATCTGTTTCGTTGAATCTGGAATACTCTAAGGAGTGCGTAGCGCCGCAAATACAGATCAAAGGTAACACGACTCAAGCATGAATCAGTTATTTGGCAATTGTCAAGATGGATTTATTCTCTTCTGTCCTTGTCTAATTTAAAATAAAATAGGAGACAGAAATATTTTTATATTTCTTACTTTTCAGCTTTTAGGGTTCTGTGCCATTGACGCGATCTAACTTAGAAATTTTTTAAATACCTATGAAAAAACTAAGTATAAAAATGACTAAAATCTATTACATCTTCACACATTAACTAAGTTACTTCTAGCATTATCTAGACAAACTTTAAATAAATAGTTTGATATGCATAAACAGTACACAGTTTATTGTAAACTTACAAAGTACGGGCACTTCATTTCTATATTTAATATAGATAGAAAAGCATCTGTTTATTGGGACAAATGCCTTAAAAGCCTCCTAAAATAAAAATACAGAACCCCAATTAGATACAGATTAATGATCATCGGGTACAAATACATTATCGGAGGTCTCGACTCCAGTATATCACGCTCGCAGCGACATACATTACCTCTGTTTCGCAATTCTTTGTCGCCGACATATTAATCGGTGTGAATATATGAAGACAAATACTGAGACAAATTATGTTCGCGTGTGATGCTTCTGTTTGTTTTACGAGGACATTTTGGCGCGTGGCTTATGAATGTTACTTGAGACTTGACTACTTGAGACACAGTTGTTTCGTATCCATGACGATCTGTCAAATATTTTTGTTGGTCTGTAGAGATCAACTACGATAACATGGCGCGCCCCTCCATAATTCAAAACGTTTGAAGCGCGTTGTCTTGCGCGGTCGGCTAGTTATGATTAGTTGACCAACAAATCTTGGTAATAAGTGACAATAACTGAAATATTACGTGTACTGTGATTGGTTGAATACTTACTACATACAAACTCTTTCATAAGGATGTGACTACACACATTGAAACAGTCATTTGGAGGGGCGCGCCATGTTATCGTAGTTGATCTCTACGATGATATTACGAACGCTGCTATAACTATTTGAGACCTGAGTGGCCTACGAAATCTTGTACTTAAATGAGAGTTGATTAATAGTTATTTTGCATCCATGACCACGATCAAATCAAATCAAATCAAACCAAAATATTTTTATTCGGAGTAATTTTTTTTGCAAAAACTTTACCGAACGTCGATCCAAGTGCCAAACATCCATACAAGTATGTATTTCTTAGGTTTTAGGAAATTAAAATAAATATACTTTTCTCTTTCACTGCGTAGCGTTTTAATTCGATAATCCCGTGGAAAACGCTCCTGTACAGGAATATATTTTTTTCACGAAAAAACTATACATACAGTATAGTTATAAGCAGAAGTATGAACCAAATCCATACCTCCATACTTAATATTATAAATGCGAAAGTGTGTCTGTTTGTTACCTCTTCACGCCAAAACCGCTGACCCGATTTTGCTAAAATTTGGCATGGAGATACTTTGAGTCCCGGGAAAATGTACGGTTCTAGCAAAATAAACGAGTTTTGGTGCAATGGAGTTGCGGGCGTCATCTACTCCGTTGTAGTGTGCGGCACACCTCCCTGCTATTAGCTATATAAGAATATAATGTAATTAGTTCATAAGGCAGTTATTAAACATCTTTCGCGGTTACAACTCATCTTTCATTTAGTCTCCCAAGCCTGCACATTGCATGGCGACCCTGCCAGTGCTGCCTTGCGGCAGCGCTGCGCAGAAGGTACAGGGAATGTGTTTAAATTAAATTGGACTTTAAATTGAAAAATAAAAAATGTGACTCTTTAGAAAGTGAACTTTGATAATGTGGACAATAAAGGTGCTAAAAATGAACTTAGAAATAGAGACTTAACGGCCGTTAGTTAGTGATTTAAAATAGTATAGGTTAAAAATGGGTGAAATATACTGTAGAAACTAAAATAAAAAGTAAATGCAAATCTGTTGCTAAAATTAAATATAATCGTTATGAAAAAAAAATGACTCAGTGATTCAGTGAAAAATTAAAAAAAATTGAAATCAAAATTTAAACTCAAAATTAAATTATAAAACTGGAAAGTTGCAAGAATAATATTAAACCGAAAAATAAAAGTTGCTAAAGATCGTCAAAAATGTAATAATGTTGGAGTGGAAATGAAAAGCAGGCAGCCGGGAGATGATGGTGTCAGATGAGTGGAATATGCTGGCAGCCGGGAGATGTTGGAGTCGGATGAGAGGAATGTAGAGCAGGCGGCCGGGAGATGTTCGTGTCGGAAGTGGATGCAGCCGGGAGAACAGAGAGGAGGATAGAAAAATGCGATTGAAGTTGTTTTGTCTACATTTAAATATAAAAATAAATTATAATATGTCTTATTTGTAACTGCAGCGGTATGTATAAAATTAGTATGTTACAATTTATGTCTAAATTTTAATTTTATTTTGATATGAAAATTACATAGAAAGTTCCGTTTAGAAAAATAAAATATGATTTTAAGCAATTTGACAAAATATATAAAAAATGTATAATCATAAAACGTAAAAGATATAAAATGTATTTTTAGTTAAGTAAATAATATTTTGATTTTAAATATTTTGAATACAAGTAATTTAATTTCTAGAAATAAAGATTTCGGTAAAAAATAAGTAAAGTTATAAATTAACAGTTAATTAAATAATGGAAAGTCAGATTGCTGTATTATATATATGTATGTAAAGAGTATGTATTATATTTAAAATATATATATATTAGTTTGTTTTTATTTAGTATTTGTGTATTAGTATATTTTTAGAATAGTACTTACCTATAGTATTAGTAGTATATAACCCAATATGCTATTGAATATCTATTATATTTTAAAATAGGATTTAGCGTAATTTATTAAGATTTATGATGAGCCTTATTTAACTTAGTAATATTCCAACTTAAGCTGCACTGTTTTGTAATTTGTTTCCATGCGCCAGAGGTTGCTTGGAAGAAATCGCTTCATAGCGATAAAGCCGCCTTTGTGCTCATGCTGAGTTCATGTAACTTCTTTTATTATGTTTGTACATTTTGAGCACAATAAAGCATATTCATTCATTCATTCATTGCTATGAGAAATAAATAAGTTTTTACGAAATTTATATTGGTAATAATATTGGTAATATTTTCATATTATATTATGTTTCACAATATCTGACTAATTAGAATCTTCAAAATAGTTGCAGTTGATATTTAAGAGATTTTAGTATATTTTTTTTTTCGTTTGCATGTTATTTTTGTTTTAATTGATTTAATAGGTATTAGGTATCAAATTATTCTGCATTATTTTTGGAAAAGATATATTTTTTGGAGATTACGTATGGTTTAATGTTTTGAGATTAAAAATAAATAAATAAATAATGGTATTATTCTGCAGCTTAGCAACTTGTAAAATATTTATGTATTGGAAGATAAGTTAATTTAAAAGTTTAAAGAAAATAATGTCAAAAAAATTATTGAAAATAATGATAATTGGAATAATATTCTAAAATAAAATGTGTTTTGGTGCTGTTATTGTGTAATAAAGCAAAACTTAGAAATTTAAAAAATAGGGTGTTGACGATGAATTTTTGTATGGAGAAAGTTTCGGTATAAGCAGTACGAAAATATTTTGATTTAAAGTAAAGTGCAATATAAATATTGTGTGGTATGAGTTTTGACAAAATAATTTTGAAAGTAGATAACTGTGAAAGACATCTAACTGTCTGAGGTAATTTTATAGAGTTGAATGATTTTAAATTTTGATATTTAAATTTTGATAGCGGAATACATAGCAACTCATAACTAATCGAATATTATGCGCAGTTGGTTAAAACAGGTAGGTAACACCTCAGGTAAGTTTCCACGGTATGCAACGCCTTTGTGGGAAAAGCGTCGAATGTCCGCGGTGCCAACACAGCATTCGCGCAACGAAATGTAAGTAGATATCTTTTCTAACCGACTTTACAAAAAGGATGATGTTCTTTGTTCAGCTAAATATATTTTATTCATAGGTTTGTACCAAGTATTACTTTTGTTTAAAGAACTTAAATCAATATAAATTCCTTAAAAAGGTATAAGTAATGAATTTCGTTGCGATATTGATTCTTTAATGGAAAACTTTACGATTTTTTTTTTCACAATACAACTGACTTTAAAGTGTCGTTGCACTTAATTAGCTAAATAATTATTATATTCTCTTCAAATTCAATAGTACTAATAGTTTCATTCTTTATTTTGTGTCACGTATTATCTAATTTTTTTTTTCGAATTCTTGGTAAAGGCAGTTAAAGTTTCAAATGGGTCACTAGATTAAAAACTAAAATGTTAAATTTATTTTGTTGTTATTTGTGAAAATGCAAAATATTTTTGTTTCGTGTCACAGTAGTCAAAAATTTCATTAATCCTTACGTACAGTCTACAATATGGGTCCAAAAGAGATCATCATATATTGGTTTCGCATAACAATATCAAAACACTTCGTGCATCATATTTGGTACAAAGAAACGTGATGCAATGAGTTTATGCATCCAAATATGTCATGTAAGCGCAGTCCATATTTACCAGTATGTTTGAATATGATTCCAGTAATTTAATTCCAGTAATTTGTTGCATAACTAACAATCATAATTAGCATACATTCCAGGGCATGAATTTTATTTAATTTTTTAGATCGAATATTTTAATAACAAAATGTATGTTTTTAAATAACATTTGAAATTAGTTATAGATTAAAATTAACTTTCTGTAAGATACATTTAATTTTCTAAAATGATTTTTTTTCTGGTCGTTGACAACGCGTCAACTTTAGTACCTATACCTACGTCACGAAGTTGAAAAAATTTTTTTTTTTAATTAGGTAAGTAGTTAAAATTTTATTTTTGAATTTTCATAAAATATATTACTCATTTTAAATAGTTTGATTTTTCAAAATTAATTAGGAAGTATGAATTCCTTTTGAAATCTATTTTCAATAGTTATCTATACTAATATTATAAATGCGAAAGTATCTCTGCCTGTCTGTCTGTCTGTCTGTCTCGCTTTCCCGCCAAAACTACTGAACCGATTGTAATGAAATTTTGTACACAGATAGTCTAAAGCCTGAGAAAGGACATAGGCTACTTTTTAACTGGAAAAAAGGGTTGTAAGGGGGTGAAAATGCGTAAATTCGTTAAAAGTAAGTTAGTTCCAAAAATTCATAATAGATGGCGCTAAAGTCGCCTACATCGCGCTATCGCTTACTCATAAGTCTTTCTTTAAGAGGTGGTACCATATCGGCTTAAGTTTTCGGATAATTTCGAATGTTATACACATTATTAAATTATAACTCAATACTTTATCTATGCAGTGGCGTAACCTTAAACCTACCAATGATTCGCGTAGTGTATATATTCTTTGCCAATGATAAATAGTGTATGAGTAAAGCTAAAGTTGTGTAATGGGGGACTAAATAAACTTTAAATGTGTTATAAATAAAGTTCAAATTAAAAAAAATGAAATATTATGTGCTCACTGCACAGCTTTTTTTGGGTATTTTGATTTAAGGGGTCCCAGGGTTTTAAAAAGCTTTTAAATTTGACACCAATTTTGTTGACACCGCGCGCTATAAACTGAAGTCCACGCGGACGAAGTCGCGGGCACCAGCTAGTTAATAATAATTTTACATTGGTTTATTTTTAGTTGTCAATTTATGACTATTTCAAATTAAGTAACTGAAAATGCGCAATAACTTGATTACTTACATAACAAATAAAAACCATTTCGTGTTAAAAAAATAAAGTATAATAAATATAATATTTTAAAATCTAAAGGATAGGATGCGTATTTAAAATATGTAATAGGTGCATTTTTTATCGTACTTACATAAAAATTAATTTTAAAAATAATTATGTTGCTATGCAGTATGTATATCAATTCAATTTAATTTGAACTTAGAAGTTATTAATGAATAATTTTGTAAGAAAAATAATAATAATAAAGAATAATAAACAATAACGACTTAAATATTTTATTTAAAGACAAAAGAGGCATTTTTTTTAAAGAAATAGTAGTAAAATAAATTAAGTCGGGATTAGGATGTTATGATTTTTATAGAATGTTATGTTGCTATGTATTCCGACCCAATTAAATTCAAGAAGAAGATAGAAAGTTAGAGGTAATAATAATATTGATAATTTTGAGATTGTTTTGGTTCCATGGTTACTTTGTATATCTTACAGCAAAATGTTTTAGAAAAAGAAGAATGAGAAAAATAAAGAAAATAATATACTTAATAATTATTACATAAGAAGCATAATGTTATTATTATTTTTAACAAAAAATTAAAACCGACTTCCAAGGTAAAAACAATATTAATAGCATCCTTATAATATGAACTAAAAAGTATTAAATAATTTTTCCTATCTAATATGTTACCAGATATAGCTGAATCTTTATTTCTTTGACAGGTTTCTGGCACCGACTTCAAAATTATGAAGATTGAGTACAGAAATAGTTGAGGTTTAGCCAAATTCGGGAAAAGGCACTACATATTAGATAGGAAAAATTATTTAATACTTTTTAGTTCATATTATAAGGATGCTATTAATATTGTTTTTACCTTGGAAGTCGGTTTTAATTTTTTGTTAAAAATAATAATTTCACTCTTTTTAGTTACCTAGTAGGTAAACTGTTAGTGCCAATTCAAATTGTATAAAAAAATAGTTTCATATTGTCTTCACTAGATGTCACTGAGGCGCTCCTGTGTCGCACTATCGCTTGTACGTAGAAGTTTTATATAGGTAGTTGTAACTAGTAATAGATTTCTGACGTGTTGTTGAAAGTTTGTAAGCAACTGACAACTCAACAGTGAGCTTGCCGCTTGTAGGGATGGGATATACTTGCAAAATTCAATACCAGGGCTTCCAAGTACGAGTACGTAAAAATACCAGGGTCGAAAACCAGGTATTAAAATACTTGCAAGTATTCGTTACGCAATGTAAATGCAAACGCACCGAGCCCCGCAAGGCGCCCTGAAAATACTTGCATAGGAATTCAATCTGCATGTTATGGGGAATAAGGAGCAAAATCGTGTTAATAAATAAAAATACTTTAAAGCATGAAGTATTTTTTCTCATAAATGTGATTGTGTGTCTTATTCACATTACGATGTAGATTGTTTTCCTATGAAAGTATTTTCATGTTTTGTGTTTCAAGTTCGCGCCTAAGCACGTACTTTTATACTTGCAAGTATTTTCTGCGCGTACCAGGGCGCCGTACTTTGAAGTGAAAACCTGGTATTAAAACCTGGTAACGTAAATATGTCTCATCCCTAGCCGCTTGGTGTGAGCAGTGAGTATTGAATTGATAACATAAATCATAATATTGAGTGGTAATTGATCTCGTATAATTGTAATTAAGTTGACCTCCGTCATAGTCCGCGAATTTATAAGTGGTCGTCGGTGGTACTGCGTATATTCTACGTATCTTATTACAATTTGTTAAGACTGTTAAGAGTCATACGGCATACCCCAAGGCCCAAATATCAGGTAGATAGATAAATTTAAACAATACATTTTAAAAAATCTAAGTGAACACGTGCTGCAAATTTTGCAGTGCAAAAAGCTCGCAGCGCGGCATGCCGCATGCCCTGACATTCCGGTTAGACTCGAATACGATATTTACGCACGCGCTGCGCGGCTCCGACCGCTGTGTATATTAAACAGCCTATGATTGGTGTTGTTATGTATATAATTATTATTATTGTATCCATACCTATGCCATGTACTATTATCTATTTTGTGCCATGAGACATTGGTGACCTTAACACGACGTGGTAATGATGATGATGACGATGATGATGATGATGAATTTGAATTGCATGGTAGCATATTATGCTTTCTGTTCTTAAAACAACGCCGAAACTCCCAAACGTGTATCTATAAAAGGTCAGGAGTTCTCTCAGCATCTTCGAAGCCATGGTATACCTTGACCAAATATTTGAATTTTTGGTAGCATATTCTTAGTACACTTCACATAAAACCAAAATCACCATATGTTTCCATATAAATTTCGAGGCGTCCCCTCGATTACTCCTGGATCCCATCATCAGGTCACCACTTTTGTAAACATGGTACCAAATTGGAGTGAAACCTAATACAACAAAACAAAAATTTCGAAAATCGGTTTACAAACGGCGGAGTAAGTAAGAACATACAAAAAATAATATATATATATATATATATATATATATATATATATGAAATTATGAAATGGATATATATATAATTTTTTGTATGTTCTTACTTACTCCGCCGTTTTAATTAAATTCTTTTCAACTACTTTAAGTAAGTTGATTAGCTACATTTACTGAGAAATTACACTGGATATGACTTACACGGATTTACTAAAAATATTTACGTTCGTACGAGATATGACGTAATATTATTGTGAGAAAAGATTAGGAATGTGATATTTGGTTTGCAAAATAGCTGAAAGCTATTATTTAGGTATAGAAATGGTTATTTTGAAGTTAGGAATAAGGGTTTTAGTGTTTTAGTAGGTATTTGATTGAAAAAGGGTTGTTTTTAGGTCGATAGGGTTGCATCAATGTTTAAAATGTCTAGTAGCTGTTGGCCTGATCACCCAATAGCTAAGGATATTTTAAATATTGATTGCATGAAATTATGAAATGGATCTTTTGTTAGGCATATGTAAAGAATAGGTTTAAAAATGCCATAGAGCATTATAAAATACAAGGTTAAATGCTACGTATCGTTGAGTAATAAATAAAATGCCGAGAGCATTTTAAAAAATACTTATCCTAGGGAATTTTTACTTAGGGAATCCTTCATTCGATCATGGTGTAAACGAGTTTTCTCTGTGAGAATAGTTGGAGGTCAAGTAGCCTTAAAAAAGAACCTTGGTATTAAAATATATGGTACAAAAAGGGTACATAAATAAATGGTACTTAGAGCATGCTCGGCGGGAACAATCCTTCATTTAAGTAAAATGGTTGGAGACATTTTTTTTTGTTGGTTAGTCTTAAAAAAGGTCCCGTTTAATGTTGTATAAATAAAATGTATTGTACCAAATAAAAGTGCGCACATTAAGTATATAATAAAAGTACCATAAAATAAATAAAAGAGTCGACTATAAATAAAAATAAAATGTACCAGTAATGTTATGAAAGTAATATAAATAAATGAAAGGCATGCATGCATGAAAAATGACAAAAAGAGTTAAGAGCTAATGAATTAAGGTATACCTAATATGAAACGACAATTTAAAATGTAAGTGACTGGCCAGTCCACTAATCAAGGGGAAATCACTAAATTTTATCAGTATCGGCTCAGACTTAGCGACTTAAAAGCGTTAAAAAATAGTAGAGAGACATACTTTAAATGCATTTTCTATATCAGCATGGATGCCATATTAATGAGCAAAGCATCAGTACAAGCTCCTGAAAATTAGAATAAACCGAAAAAAGAATTTAAAATATAATCTTAACGCCGAAAATAAAGCTAATATACTGTGAGACGGCGGAACAGCCGAGACGTGACGTCTACACACGCGGTGTTGCCAGGACAAAACGGAAAACATCCCAAATCATATTGTGTCAAAATTATATGCAAAATAACATAATATTTTATAATATGTGACGGAAAAAAATGTGTGTTTTTGCGTTGGCTTCGAAACTATCGTACTGATTTTGATGAAACAAATCCATCGTAGAATGTAGTATTGAGGTTAGTTTTTATTACTGACAATACAGTATACGGTTCTTGTAGAATTTCCTTTTATGTACTATCAGAGAAGTTGATTCACAGGCAGTTGGCAGACCTACACGTAAGTTATTATATATTGGTGTTATGTGAAACCCAGCCTACGGATCACAACTTATATTGAATTGACATAACTCAACACGTAGGTCCATCAACTGCCTATAAATCAATTTCTTCGATGGTACATGAAATCTAAGACAATATTTTACTTTATCCTACTATTTCTCTTATTTTTGGCAAAGTATTATAGACCAAATAACAATAAAATATGCAAAAGAAGAAGCGAAGGTTATGTAATGAAAATGCAATTGATTCTCAATAGACTCACGCAGACTCTAATACACTCCTTTGATTGAAATATTTCATTCTTTCAACTAATAAAAACTTACAAATTTTATATTTTAAAGTTTTCTTGACTCGATTTCTCTTTTGCACTTTATTTGCCTTCTCGAAAATCTTCAAATCCGGCGAAGTGTCACGTATGGCAACACCGAGAACAACAAAAGAGAGCTGTTGAGAGGAAATGAGGTAACTTCGCTAAGCTGAGCTAACTCGCGGGATCAAAGAATAGTTAGCGATCCTTTGTCTATCCAGACTCATTTAGTTGTTACTTGTTTTTTGATGATTTCTACTAAGGTTAATCGGCGGTATAATTTACAAAATAAATTTACAAAAATTGTCGATTTAGATTTGACGATAGCCTTTTTAGATTTGACGTCTTCTGTGGCTCTGTATAATGCTCTGTATTTACAAAACTTTATGACAATCTACACATGGGCGTACCGAGGGGCAGGGGAGGGGAAGGTAAAATAAACGTCAATTTTCATGGAAAGTGAAAATTCAAAACGTGTTATCCACTCTGCGTAAAATGAAGTGTTGGAAACAAAATATCTTGGCCCGGCCAGTTCGAAAAGACTGATTTTTAAGCTTCCAGTATGAAGAAATTATGTGGAATTCTCTTACACCAAAATTAGCGTAGACTCAAAAGAAACAAAATAAAAAAGTAACCGAACATAATATTAAAAACCGGCCAAGTGCGTGTCGTGCCACGCGCAATATAGGGTTCCGTAGTACCGCTAGTTTTTGATAATTTTTGTATGTGTCAATGAATGTACATTTACCTATAACGTGTTTTACACTACTAACAACATCATCTCAGTTACGTTCAAAGGAATTTGAACGAAAAGTTTCCTTATACCTACTTCGCCGAATACATTTTTTTTAGTTGATCGACTATAACTCAAAAACTTATGAAGACTTCGTAGCCGTGATAGTTTTCCTTTTAAATTCAGCATATTTCCTACTCCCGTGAATTTTTTTACATTTCCAGAAGCAACCGTTTAGCTGGTAGAAGGGGGGGACACTGAAGTCTAACGATTTTTTCCACTTTAAAACTTAATATTTCACAAACGTATCCCTAAATCGGAAAATGATCTATGAATACTCATAATATTTTTAAAAAACCTATGCAACGACACCCCCACGATGGACTGGACGCAAAAAAATATTTTCATCCCCACTTGATGTGTATGGAAGGTACCATTAAAAAAATATTTTTTTAAGATTTTATGTACCATTTTGTCGCCATCATTAATTTGTGCATTCATGCCAAATTACAGCTTTGAAGGTCCTATAGTCTCTGAGCAAAACCGCGGACAGACAGACAGACGGACAGACAGACGGACGGACAGACCGAAACTATAAGGGTTCCTTGATGACTACGGAACCCTAAAAATAGCATGGTAATTCTGTAAAAAAATCTTGAATATCACCATAAAAATACACTTCAAATTCGACTCGTAATTTTCAATGACAATGATATTTTTTTTTTTTTTACAAAAAGGATAGCTTTTTTTATAGTTCTAAGGAAATAACGGAATAGTTTTTTAATAAATGTTTCGGTCATTAATAAAATAAAATGTATATTTTTCTCCTATTTCGCCCTATCAAGGACGCGGCGAGCGGGGGGAGGGGGTTGCAAGACCGTGCTGCCCCCCCCCCCCCCCCCCCCCCTAGCTGAAATCCTTGGTACGCCCATGAATCTACATACTTAGATTGTATAACCTTTTTACTTTTTAGATATTTTGTCATCCTCTGTAGCTCTGTGGTTGAGTGGTACTCAAGCCGGGAGTCGCGGGTTTAAATTCGGATGTTTTTAATGTTACTGTGTGTCTTAGTACAACCACGAAATAAGTTTTGTAATCCAATTATATTATTACTATATTAGTATTACTACATATTATTATAAGTATTACTTTATAATCCAAGCCCAACGTAATAATTGTAAAATAAGTCGTTTAGCCTGAGTAGCCCATCTTTCTTTAATCACCAAGGCCGAACTATATTTTATTTGACTTAAATTGAAATAGATACTTTGATAATTTTGTAAAGAAACTCATTATTTTAAATGTAATTTAGTACCTATTATAAGCTTACGAGGAACTCTCTGATAAGTTGTCTTCAAAAACTCCCACGGACATTAGAGATTTGTAAATATTAAAATCTTCATAAAGATAAACTTTTTGAAGACACGTGACTCGTGAGTCCTACTGATTCAAAATTTCAAGAAAAAATATTTTCATAAAAAATTATTTTAAGCTCATTAATTTTGTAAACGAAAGTTAGATAATATCAGCTAATATATTAATAATATCAGTAATTAGTAATTTAAAGAGTAACAACACACCAAGGAACAAAAATTATTATTAGTATTAGGCGTTTCAAATTATTTTTTCACTGGAGCTGTTTTCAAAGCTCTGGCAAAATATTTTCAGGCATCTTTTGTTAGCGCCAAAATTGCTATCTGACAGATTTGACGTTAACTTTTCTTTTGTTTTTTATTGCACACACAACAGCAACAATGACCACAATCTGAAATAATATTACCTAGTAATATTATTATTGTTATGATATTCAATAATAATTATTATTAAAAATGTAATGTTAAATAAGCCAACAATACGATAAGTTTTAATGATTCAAAATGTAACTTATTACTATGAGTACTATGACACAGATGATCCTATGCTTATCATTCAAAAAAATTAAGTTCTTTATTTTCCATACATTTTTATTATGATCATTATTATTCAAATGTATTCTTCACCGAGTTATTTTCAACATAAAATACGTCATACATCATTTCAAACCCAAAATCTGATTGACTACTGAATACATTACGCGAGACAGGCCTTTATTTTGATGTTACGTTGATATTTTATTTTATAAGGCGAAGCCACAATATAAGTATCATACAGTAATTATTCATCGTTCGATGACATCAAATTCAACATAGACAAGTTTTACGCACAATGTAATTATGTGCTTCAAGTTCTTTGAAATTGCGTGCCTTTGAATTAGAAACGGTCGGTTTAGTATGAAGATGGCTTACTGTAAGATATTATATTTTATATTGTGACAAAATTCGACATACAGTAGCAAAGAAAATATAAATAACAAATCATAAATTGGGTTTTCATTACATTGACGTCCTTATTTGTGGACGTCGCGTCGCTTTCGTGTTTGGTTTCGGGACCGGGTCCGGGACTCAAAGTATTACATTCAATATTCATATTATAATTTCGGAAAAAACGGTTTGGTGGTTTGGGCGTAAAGAGTTACCTCTTATCAGGCATATATACAGACAAACACACTTTCGCATTTATTATATTGGTATGGACAAAAATGCATTATTTATTAAAATTATGTACATGTAAGTAAATAAGACGTGTGGTTGAGGTTCATATCGCGGAATATTGCTGAAAATAATAATACCTACAAAAAAATTTAAGCTATGCATTTCCGCAAAGTAACGCCTGATTCTATTTACCTTTATTTTATTTATAACTAGCGGCCCGCCCCGGCGTCGCACGGGTATAAAATATATAGCCACTGAAAAAATGATTAAAATCGATAGCCTTCACGTAGACTACGTCTTATTTGTGCCAATAATAACATTCGCGAGATAAGCCCTTTCAAATAATTTCCCCCGTTTTTTCCACATTCTCCTATTAGTCTTAGCGTGATAAAATATAGCCTATAGCCTTCCTCAATGAATGGGCTATCTAACACTGAAAGAATCATCAAAATCCGCTGCGTAGTTTTAAAGATTAAAGGGAACAAAGGGACATGAGGGAAAAAAGCGACTTTGTTTTATAATATGTATAGATAAATAGTACTCCAATCAAATAACATAGATCTGTCATCTGCCAACGAATGAATTTCTCTGATGGTACCATCGAGGAAATTGATTCCTAGGCAGTTGACGGACTTACGTCATGTGGTCGGCTTATGTCAATTCAATGTTAGCTGTGATTGGTTGGATTTGACTAAACACAACCAAATTACTTAGGTCCGCCATCTGCCTAGGCATCAATTTCTCTGATGGTACATCAACACCGCATTAACTCAATCGGTACGTCCAATTTCGATGTCAACATCTCCATGTTTTTGTTCTTTGTGGTATTTTAATGATAAAGGAACATGAATATTTTGATGTAGCTGTTACTGATGGGTTTGATCGTTATTCTGTACATTGTCTATTTTTATTATTGTCTATTTTTATTATTGTCTAATTTTTATTATATATGTCTATTTTTATTGCAAAATTGCAAGAGCACTATATAAAACTACTCCTGCGTAACAGTCTGGTTTCAATGAAACCGGGCACCGTCACCGAAACCGGTGTGGGATGAAATTAATAAGTTGTATGATGAAACTTGGAGGCAAGTCTCAATATCCTGTGACATACTATTGGTGGGAAAACACAAGCACTTATCTGAAAAATACCTGCCAATTATTGTAACTGTTGTTAATTACTTTTAGGAATTTATAATGTACACTAAATGTAATTTTATATTAATAAAGACTTTTGAAAAGAAATAATACTTTTTTTACGTGGAAGAGCCATGCTTCGGCACGAATGGGCCGCCTCGACCGGAGAAATACCACGTTCTCACAGAAAACCGGCGTGAAACAGCGCTTGCGCTGTGTTTCGCCGAGTGAGTGAGTTTACCGGAGGCCCAACCTCCTACCCTATTCCCTTCCCTTCCCTCCCTTATTCCCTTCCCTTCCCATCCCTACCCTCCTCTATTACCCTATTCCCTCTTAAAAGGCCGGCAACGCACCTGCAGATCTTCTGATGCTGCGAGTGTCCATGGCTGACGGAAGTTGCTTTCCGTCAGGTGACCCGTTTGCTCGTTTGCCCCCTTATTTCATAAAAAAAAGAAACAAACTCACCTGAAAAGGTATAGGAACTGAAATAATCACCAACGTCGAGACTTCGCCGGCCGGCTAGCAATAAAATATACTCTTCGAGGTACATTGTGGCACAAGAAGAATCACTTTTATCATTCACAAAGATTGAGCACAATTCAGTCAGCTCTAGGAAGGATATTAATTTTTCTCACCTCCGGGCGGAAAACGTCAACTTTCTTCCCGCTGCGCTTACCGATTTTGCCGTTTTCCGCCTCCGTCGATAAGAAAAATAGTTTATAGTATACGCACCATGGGCAGTAAATAACAAAGCCTCAGATTACATGTTACATTACATGTGATCTGTGACATTTCTTATTTTCCTGCCCTAGGTGCGTAATGTACTATTCTTTTACTTATTCTTTTAGAGACGAACAGAAGCGTAGCGAGCCCTGGCGGGCGGCCCATATTTATTTTTATTTGTTTGGGGGCCCGTAGTAAGGCTTACTTTTCTTGACTTTTGTAAATTAAAATTTTAAAAGATTTCATGCATTTTTTCTTGCGCACGTTGGGGGCCCCTGTGGCCCGGGGGCCCTGTATAATTGATACGGCATATACGGCGGTAGCTACGCCCCTGGAGATGAACACACGCGAGGCGCTTCAGGCGGCCGTTTTCTTTTTATGCGCTCGCACTGTGATTGGCTAGCGGGCGAATGTACGCTACTCTTTCTCGAAGCTCTGGTAGACCTTCAGAACTGGATACCTCCTAAAGTAACCGCGACCGAAACTCCATAGTTGCTGGTCGTTCTTCACTCTGTAGAGGCCACAAACAGGTAAACTTTCAGCTTTACGAAACTGGGGAAGGTCTGGCAATCACTCTATTACGGTCCCCGCGCAATAAATGAATTTTGGCGCTACGAAGTCGCGGGCGTCATCTAGTAATAAATCTATACTAATATTATAAAGCGGAAGAGTTTGTTAGTTTATTTGTTTGAACGCGCTAATCTCAGGAACTACTGGTTTGATTTGAAAAATTATTTCAGTGTTAGATAGCCCATGCATTTATCGAGAAAGGCTATAGGCTATATTTTATTACGCTAAGACTAATAGGAGCTAAGAAATATAGGAAAATGTGGAAAACGGGGGAAATTATATGAAATTGCTTATTTAGTAATAGTTTAAACGCGCTAATCTCAGGAACTACTGGTCCGATTTGGAAAATCCTTTCAGTTTTAGATAGCCCATTTATCGGGGAAGGCTATAAGATATATTTTATCACGCTGAGACTAATAGGAGCGAAGAAATAGAGGAAAATGTGGAAAAAACGGGGGAAATTATATGAAATTGCTTATTATCTTAAGAACTACTGGAGCAAATTTTATGTTATTTTGCAAACATGAAGAATATACCACGTGAAGGGACATAGACTTTTTTTTGCGGAAAAATTAATAATCGCGGGCGAAGCCGCGTGGAACATCTAGTAATTGTATATTTTTGTTAGTTCATTTTCATTTGTTAATAATAATTATAAGTTCACATAAAGACTGGTACATATTCTTATAGTCTTGTGATAATGTTAACCTCGGTAATGCATGTACATAATTCGTCTACATTTTTCATTTTTCTTCCCCACTCAAAGGTCGAGAATAAATTTTCTTTAACAATTGCCTCATTATAATTCTATAATCTACAGACATCTTTTCACTGAACAACCGATACCGTAATATTCAGTTATTATTCAGAAGGATACTTTTGGATAATATGAATTTCTTAAAGTTTCTTTTTTAGCCGACTTCATAGACGTATCACGTAGACTTAACATGATGTATAAAACATAATATTAAGTAACAAACATACTTGATGTAATAAAATATTATCATAAGCTAGTCATCGACAACAAAATAGATAAATCAGAAAACTTGGTTTCTTTTAACCCATCAAGCCCCATAAGGACACCGGTGACCGCGATAACAATAGAATAACAATTATTATCGATAAATTTCCGAGAATCCGCGATCGAAGGATTAATATAAAGTAATTTGTTAGTGGCAGGCCCACAACTTACGCTAGCTATTGTAGCTTACGTAAAATGGGCCTTTTAATTATCTTATGAATATCTAAATAAACAATTGATATCTTTCTGAGAGGCTATAGTTACTAAGCGATTGAGAAACAGCCTCTATGTAATTCCTACCTGCTACCTGTACCCCTTTATACCTTTAACCCCCCTTTGTAATCATTCACAGATTATACCTGCCCGGTGAGTATTACAGGGCGAAAAGGGCTAAACTGGGATTAATCTAGTGCTCCCACTCCACAGGCCTCCCTTTATGACCTAAATTGGAAAGCCAGTTATGGCCTGAAATTCAATTGTTAATCTTGGAATGCAAGGGTCTTTTTCAAGCTTTCATTGAAAATGATTTTGCTTAATATCATCATCATCTTATCATCATAAATCATCATCCATAAACGTATAGTTCAGGGGTCACCAAATGGCGGACCGCGGTCCGCATCCGGACCGCCGACCCATTGTATGCGGACCGAGCATTTTCGAAGGTGAACTTCGTTAAAAAAAAAATGTCAATAGCTTGCATCAATTTCACTCCAAACAAGCAATAAAATTGTCACTTTTCTCATTGATATGTAAATCACATGTAAATACCTTACCTTAAGGTTCCGTAACATTTCCGTATACGAAATTTGCCGATTTCGCTAATTTTACAGACGTGATTTAACAGTTAAAATACAGTATTTCTATAAGTTTTAATGCACAACATGTAAGATCATTTCAATTATAACCTAATGTTGGAGCTACATTTTTTATTTTTTAAGTATTTTTAAATAATCCAACTCAAACCCGCGACAGTTTTGTGATTTTTGCTGTAAAAGGTTTAGAATATCACCTGTTTATGGATTGTATTGACGTCTTAACGGTATGAAAAAAATATAATGTACTGTTGAGAAAGTCGTCTATAAAATGTTGGAATTACTTTTTACCACTTAATATGAAATAGTTGAGTAAAAAAATATGTAACTCCGCAAAATGTTAGAGAAAATGGGCAAAGAATTGCTGTTAATTTCGGCAACTTGGAGCTGTAATTCATAAGAAGAAAACGACAGAAATAATATTTAGATAAAATTTTATCCAACTCGAGAAAAAAGAAAAAAAAAAGAAATTGTGGCAAAAAACACGATTCAAAACAACCTAAATCTTACATTATATTACTCGCCGCATAAACATAATATTTTAAATCTAATAATTAATATATATTTTTTTAAGTCTAATAAGGGGAAAAAACTTAATAATATTTCTGTAGCGAATCTTTGCAATTTCGGCAAAATCGGCAAAATTTTCGACTCTTAAAACCTTTGTAATTTCCGTAATTACCTTTGTTTAATTAATATATTTTTTTATTGTCAAATGTGCGGACCGCGAAGGTCATTTCTTTTCTTAAAATGGACCCCGAGCGAAACCAATTGGTGACCCCTGGTAGAGATCAACTACGATAACATGACGCGCCCCTCCAAATAACTGTTTCAATGTGTGTAGTCACATCCTTATGAGAGAGTTTGTATGTAGTAAGTATTCAATTCAAACAAATCACAGTACACATAATATTTCAGTTAATGTCACTTATTACCAAGATTTTTTGGTCAACTAATCATAACTAGCCTACCGCGCAAGACAACGCACTTCAAACGTTTTGACAACTCACTTCAAAGTTTTGAATTTTGGAGGGGCGCGCCATGTTATCGTAGTTGATCTCTATAGTTGTTCATATACCATGGCCCTTAGCAAAGATGCTTCGTTAATTTCACATTCAAAATAAAAAATGTTTGGGATTTGACATTCAATACATTTTTATTTCCAGCTTCGTTATCGAAACTTTTGAGTGTGTTTTGACTAATAATCTTGACCTCAATCACTTAGCTATACAATTTATAAACATTCGCAATTTACGTTTAAAAAACATAATATTATACTTCTTACTGCCGCACTCATGATGATTAAACTTTAATTTCAGATTCTCTAATTTTCTAATAATATACTGCGTGAAATTTTAATGGTTGTTTTCCCGCAGTAAAATGATTCTTATCTAGCTTAGTAGTACAATAGATTTATGAAGTTTTTTTTTATTCAAATCATAAATAAAATTCGGCTGGGTCATTGCCGCTCGCGCCTTTCTGCATAAAGTTGTCATAGTACGTCATACAAAATATTTTTTATTTTCAAAAAATAACATGCATGTTTCGATAGTAGGTACTATAGGTAAATCGTTCTGCAGCGGGAATACAATCACTAAAATGTCACGTTGTATTAAACAAATGCACTTATCAATATAAAAACCTAAAGTACAGTCGATTCTCAGCCCTACTGAATATGCATAATATTATAGGTAAAAATCGGTAAACTTGTTTCGGAGGAGTAAAGTATGCCGTATCAAGTATGCGTATCATGGTGTGGACGCCTATAAGATCATATACATACTTGATACGGCGCGATGATCGCGAAGGAGATCTGATCGGAGATCTGATCGCGCAAATGATACAAATGTGGACGCACCGAGGTAACTAACATTGTGACACGAGAATTTTATATATAAGATACTTATCTATACTTATAAAATTACATGTCCTGACTGACTGACTAACTGACTGATTCATCATCGCTGAGCAAAAACTGTTTAAGTTACAGCCACGAAATTTGGTGAGTAGGGTTGCTTTGTTAAGTAGACACCCACTAAGGAAGGAATTTTGAAAATTTTACGCCGAAGGGGGTGAAATAGGGGTTGAAAGTTTGAATGAAAGTCCGTCATTTCTTGAGTTAGAAACATAAAAATTTATTTTTAGGTTACTGATTAAAAATGAATGTATACGTATTTAAACTTTTTTAGAAATTCTACCCCCAAGGGGGTGAAATTGGGGTTGAAAGTTTCAATGAAAGTCCGTTATTTCTTGAGTTAGAAACATGAAATTTTATATTTGGGCTACTGAATAAAAATAATTGGATACGTATTTAAGCGTTTTTGGAAGAGAGTGAAATAGGGATTGAAAGTTTAAATGAAAGTTCGTCATTTCTTAAGTTAGAAACATGAAAGTTTACTTTTGAACTGCTGATTAAAAATAAATGGATATATATTTAAGCGTTTTTGGACATTCTACCCCCAAGGGGGTGAAATTATTGAGGTTGAAAGTTTGAATGAAAGTCCGTCATTTCTTTAGTTCGAAACATGAAACTTTATTTTTGTGCTACTGATTTAAAATGAATGGATACGTATTTAAGCGTTTCTGGTAATTCTACCCCCAAGGGGGTGAAATTGGGGTAGAAATTTTCAATGAAATGCCGTCATTTCTTGTGTTAGAAACATGAAAGTTTATTGACGTTTGCGTTTGACGTTTGCAATAGGGTCACGTTTTTACCCTTTGTATAAGGATCCACAAAAAGGGGAAAACTATCCATCTTTGTCATTATACTATGTTAACGCGGACGAAATCGTGGGCAACAGCTAGTAAGATATAATATGGGGCTTATGTCAAAAGTTAAGCAATTATTATTCGCTTCTGAGTGCGGCAGTTACAAGTGTGGGGATAATGTGCGTAGGCCAAAGGAAGATCTTCCGACCGAGCGAGGTGTTATGCTCGGTCAGGCCGAAGCCCACGTGACACATTTCAGCTGTCGTATATATACCGACGCGCTTAGAAAACTTCGATAGCGCGATGCAGGAATGTTAGGCGAATTGTGGGTACCGCCACACACTCATAATAATTAATAATGCTTCATTTTAAATTAAAAAAAGTAACGAATAGTACTCTTAATTCAAGAACCTATTAAATTTTTGCCACAAAATTGTACCCAGTTTTATTAGATCACATTGAAGTTTTCAACTTTTGATAATAATAATAATTACTATAAACTATTAAACACAAACTACCCCACAAACTCGCATCCCCAGGGGGTAGTTATAACTCGCGACTTTTCTATTTTGTTTCGATTTTCTCAGAACGGAAACGTACGTAGCTTAGGAAGTGGGTTTAGTTCCAAATTGAATTGTTGATATTATACGAATCGTCGCCTTTTTGAGAGCTGGGATTTGGTTGATAAATTCATAACAATAAAAATTATATTTAATTAATATTTTGTAAATTATCGAAGGGTAGACTTTAGTTTTCATACCCATGTAGGTAGATACTTAGTATTGGACATTGGTAAATATGTTAGGATTTTGGCATTTTGTATGCGTATTTATGTTATCATAAACTAAGAGTCCATTTTTAGTGGTTAAAATTATTTGTACGTCTTAATGATAAAATAATATCAAACATTTTGTATTTCATGTTTTCATACAAAAAGCTAAATCAGGTATTAAGGGGCCGGGCTACCCTCGAAATTCTCATACATACGTAATACCAAAATCATTTTGTCATACGAAAATATTTAACATGTTTGAGTTATTTAAACACAAAAAATAAATTTTTGTGTTTAAATATTTTCAAGTTAATTTTTGTTAAGGAACCTAGGTAATTACTATTTTAAGCTGAAAAATAACTCAAACATGTTAAATATTTTCGTATGACAAAATGATTTTGGTATTACGTATGTATGAGAATTTCGAGGGTAACCCGGGCTCTTAATAAACGTGGTTTTACAATCAAGGAATCCTGAATTAGGTATCTGTGTAAGTAAATTACCAATAAAATACGCTGAACCGCTTACGAGTTACATAATCCATACTTATACTATTAATATTATAAATGCGAAAGTGTGTTTGTCTGTCTGTCTGTCTGAACCGATTTTGCTGAAATTTGGCACGGGATACTTTGAGTCCCGGGAAAGGACATAGGATACTTTTTATCCCGGAAAAATGTACGGCTCCCGCGCGATAAACAAATTTTGGCGCAACGAAGTTGCGGGCGTCATCTAGTATTCCTAAATTCTCGTAGCGCGAACTACGACGTAGCATGAGCTACGGCGTAGCACTAGCTACGAGGCCACGCTATCAATAAGAAAGTTTTACTACAAATTCTCGTAATCAACTTTACACACTATAACATAATATAATATTATAAAATGTTGCTCGCAACACCGTCGCGCATAAATTCGCTTATCACGCGGGACCCGTACTTTTTTCCGAAAAAAAAAACATTTCTATGTTCCTTTCTGTTTCTTTCCCGGAACTTAAAATATTTTGGTGATGCCCGAGACTCCGTTGCGCCAAAACTTGCTTATCACGTTGAAACCATACATTTTTAGGGATAAAAAGTATACTATATCCTTTTCCGGAACCAAAGCATCTCTATATCAAATTTCAGCAAAATAGGTTCAGTGGTTTGGGCGTGAGGAGGTAACAGATAGACACACTTTCGCATTTATAATATTTAGTAAAGTATGGAAGAATGGATATAATATAATTATTACCCATTCACTTTTAATACATACCTTTCGAATTATTCTGACATACCTACGTACGGAGTACCAACTTAATTACTTTATCAATACTGTCCAATATGTTGTAGACAAGAAACGTAATATCTATTTATTTCGCCCTGCACTGTCCGAGTGCAGACGCGAGGCAGCAAATAGCTGGCTGGTCTGTAAATAAAACGTTCATCAAATGACTTCAAAAGCCTTTCCGAGTTGGACACGAAACTCCATTCACAAGTCGGCGTGGACTGTTACTGAAATATATTTTTGGTTTAAATACTTAATATAATAATATTTGATAGACAGTAATAATTTCATATACCTAATGAATAGAGACCGGATTATATGCATTTGCATATTTGCATATATGCATTTGTATATTTTGGCCATTTTCAGCAGTAATAGCATATTTTACCTAAATAAGATCTAGTTATGATGCATATAAGATCTAGTTATGATGCATTTACAACATTTTTCACTAACCCTGCGTTCCGAAATACGACCAAATTTAATAACAAAAACAGTTACAAAACATAAGGGCTATCGAGTAAAGCGTCTCACAGACAGACGCGGCCTGCGGTGGCGGTGGCGGTCAGTTGAATGACTTGGGAGTTGTAAGGAACGACACAAACACACGCAGCCACGCGGCCAAGCCATCCGACTGACCGCCACCGCAACCGCCACCGCAGGCCGCGTCTGTCTGTGAGACGCTTTATAGTTATGACTTTTTACTGCATATCGAATGCAGTCAGTAGTTGTGCGCGTCTTTTGTTTTGACAGTTACGATATTAAAATGAAAAAGAAAGAATAACGTCGCGTTTGCCAACTACAATTAATGGGACGGGGGAACTTTTGCCAGAAACTGTAAATAGCACTTGCTAACATAGCACCCAAGTTCAAATTCTGCCCAGTTTCCTCAGCGTGTGTGGAACGAACCTTTTCTATTTACAAAAATAATAAATATTCTAAATGATCGCTGACACAATCTTACAACTGAAAATTTAGAAAAATATTTGATTGCTTACGTTTACATAATTTTTAAATAAATTTAATGTCATATTATAATGTCACTGTACCTATTATTGCCTATCAGAAATAATTTATTAATTGTATGCAGATTTTGAATTTGCATATTGTCATTTAATTTTGCATATTCTTCCAATTTTCATGCATATTTCAAACATTTTTCATGCATATTTGCGTGCATATAACAAGCTTTTTATGTTGCATATAATCCGGTCTATATTAATGAGAGAGGGTAGTTTAAAAACTGGCAGACTGAATTTTGAAGTGTCACAGTAATTACGAATGTCACTATCATTGTCACTGTCACGGTAATTACGAATCTAACGACACCTCTCGAGCTTAAATCCATCAAGTCATTTAGGCTGCAGAGCGTGCCAAACAAACATACATATTACTTGTCTTGACTCTTGTGAAACAATAGCTGAATGAATAAGTTTTGTAAAATAGTCCGCAAATAATAGAAAAAAATATATAAAACACGTTTCTTTTTTCATTTTCTAAATTTTTAACAAATTACTGCATTGTCATTGACTCTTACGTATGCAAAGTTTCGAATTAATTCGACTACTGGAGATAGGTAAAAATCGTGCTCAAAGATTCCGTTACATACATACAGACCAAGCTTTTAATATCAGAGAAATTAAGTAGACAAAATATGTGATGCTCTCCTACAGACACCTGATGATGATTTATTCGAAACCGGTCGTGTACATAACAATTTTGTAATAAATATATTAAAATAAAGTGGAATAAGCGCAAGGAAAGTGTATAATTATTTAATTGAACATGAATTTCCACCAAGAAGTAACAGTACATTCAATATCATAATATCTCCTAGAGGGACCTAGAGTAACAAAGTTATTTTGTAAAAATATCCCTTTATAAATATTCAACTGAGTAATCAGGATCTTTGTATGCATGGCGCTTTTTAGAATTTTCCGCAACTAATTTCATCGAACCGGAACCGGCTTAACTAACTTTTCATACAAAATTAGTGTGGATTGATAAAAAGTTATTAAGTCGTGGAATCCTTATCAGAATACTTCAGCTCGGTGGCTCGGCGCGCGGTGGGAAAATTGAAAATTTGTGGAATTATTTTCGAGCATTTTAGCTTCGTAACTATGATTTTGTTTGCGTCCTGCGACATGATATTAACACAATAATATAACTGGCGCACCCAGAGATATTAATGATTAAACTTAAATTTAATATAGTTTTACAGACAATGTATGGGGCTTAATAATGTCAAAATCTTCATTTAGTTATAGTTAGAGATCAACTACGATAATATGGCGCGCCCCTCCAAAATTCAAAACTTTTGAAGTGCGTTGTCAAAACGTTTGAAGTGCGTTGTCTTGCGCGGTAGGCTAGTTATGATTAGTTGACCAACAAATCTTGGTAATAAGTGACATTAACTGAAATATGTGATTGGTTGAATACTTACTATATACAAACTCTTTCATAAGAATGTGACTACACACATTGAAACAGTCATTTGGAGGGGCGCGCCAAGTTATCGTAGTTAATCTGTACGTAATTAGGATTAATTGTCGTCTCTAAAGTGTCAATGTGTGCGACATAAGCGTGATTTCAGATAACTTGAAGTGTCAAAACAATACCTCAAGCTTACATTAAAATCAATTTGTGTTAAGGGGGCGACTAACCCAAAATTTTAGATTTTATGATTCATTTTTAGGGTTCCGTAGTCAACAAGGAACCCTTATAGTTTCGGTCTGTCCATCTGTCTGTCTGTCTGTCTGTCCGCGGTTTAGCTCAGAGACTATAAGACCTACAAAGCTGTATTTTAGCATGAATACACATATTAATAATGCCAAAATAATGACAAAATGGTACATAAAACATTCAAAAAATATTTTTTTATGGTACCTCCCCTACACATCAAGCGGGGTTGAATATTTTTTTTCACGCCCACCCCATCATGTGGGGTGTCGTTGGATAGTTTTTTTAAAAATATTATGAGTATTTGTAGATCATTTTCCGATTTAGGGATCCATTTGTGAAATATTAAGTTTTAAAGTGGAAAAAATCGTTAGAGTCCAGTGTCCCCCCCCCCCCCCCCTTCTACCAGCTAAACGGTTGCTTCTGGAAATGTGAAAAAATTCACGGGAGTAGGAAATATAAGAATACTTCATAAGTTATTGAGTAATAGTCGATCAACTAAAAAAAAAGGTATTCGGCGAAGTATAAAGGAACTTTTCGTTCAAATTCCTTTGAAAGTAACTGAGATGATTGTTATAAATTCATTGACCATAAGGTCAACTTGGGTAAGACCGGAATACTTTATTTGAAGTTGGCTTTGAGCTGCCCCTATTTCTTTTGTAATGACTCTAGAAAGATGTTGTTCACAGTAGATGACGCAGTAATCTTTTATGAACCTAATACAGCGGGGCTAAAATGGTAATATTCAGCAATTCCTCTCAATCGATTCAACAAATGAATTGTCAAAACTGACAAACTGACAAATGTCAAATCAGTACAAAAATACAAAAATGAATTGCAAGCAGAGTTGCATTTTGCGATGTTAGAGAAATGAATCGTATTATGATTCATCTCATGATTCAACAAAGCGACCATTTTAGCCCGCAGACGTGAGATATCCCCACGCATTAATTATGTGGCAAATACAGTCGATATTTCAAGGAAACATCTTGTAGACGGTCTTTCCTAGTCTTTCGGGCAAGTCCGTCTAAAGGCGATTTTCGACATCGTATGTACACTAAACAGATTAAAAAGTTAAAAAAAGTTAGTAGGAGGTAGTGAAAAAGAAACTATACAGTTATAATTTTAAAGCCTCATTTAGTTTTTATTGAGTAAAAAAGAAAATTGGGGCAAGTCCGGCATGTGTTTGGGTTCAGGGCTATCGAACATTTTTTTCACATGGGTAATCATTGTCATTACATAGTATAAAACAATGGATATCCCACAATTTTTGACACAGTTTACTCTTCCTTAGTCTTCATTAGTCGTAGTGTTGGTGACTAAATATATAATTTATGAACATGAATCATTTGTAAATTAAGCGAAGCCAGCAAGTAAGTATTAAAATAGAAAATGTTTACCTTGAGGCAAGACCGGCATACTGCCGGAGTTGCCCCAGTGAACTAGACGGACTTCCCCACTCTTAACTTTTTAGGTTAGAAAAGATTAAGATAGTATAATTCAATAACTAAAGCAGTTTTTGAGAAATCAGTGCAGCCAATTACTTCTGTAGACATTTAAAAAGATACTCACCATAATCACAATTCAAAATAATGAATGAATCACACCACAATATATTATTTTCCTACGCACGTGATGATGAATAATAATAAATCGTCGTAATGAACGTTCGAAGCAGCACTAAATTTACGAGTCAGTTTTTAGCCGCCATACATCGAATAGCGCCGTCTGTCGTAGCTTATCTAAATCAAAATTTGACGACTGTTTTACCGACAGATTCAAGAATCCCGTGAAGTTGCTATAGAAAAAGAAAAACCTTCTATTTGGTCTTGCCCCCTAGACGGTCTTACCCAAGTTGACCTTAAAAAAAAATTCAAAAACTAGCGGTACTACGGAACCCTATATTGCGCGTGGCCCGATACGCACTTGGCCGGTTTTATACTTGAAAATAAGCCCCGAATCGTTTCAATTTCTAAATTTAGATGTAATTTTAGAAAATGAAACAACATTTACAAACCATTATATGAAACTGTGGGGTATATGCGTGGAGGCCAAAGGAAGATCTTCCGACCGAGCGAGGTGGTATGCCCGGTCAGGCTGAAGCCCACGTGATACATTTCAGCTGTCGTATATATACCGACGCGCTTAGAAAACTTCGATAGCGCGATGCAGGAATGTTAGGCGAATTGTGGGTACCGCCACATCACTCCCCCCCGAAGACCGGAGGTCGAATCTTGAAGTCTTGTCGCTTGAGTCGCCAGTGCCAGTGAGTTCCAGTGAGTCGGAACTGTTGCAGTGAGTCCCAGTGAGTCGGAACTATAAGCTGCTGCACGGAATCCAGTGAGTCGGATAAGCTGCCGTGCGGGGCTGATGCTACGTGCTGACCAGGAGAGATGTGCTCTGCTTGCTGACCGGTCGGTGTAGTGAGAAAGCCCGATGATGCCGATGCGGAGTCGCCCAGGCCGCGGTACATTGCGGCTAGTGGACGAGGTACCCGATGAGGCGATGCTGGCTGGCGCGGTGCGGAGGGGCGGGGAGTGATGATGATGAAGGAGGCGTGTTCTGTCGAGGGTCACCAATGTGGGAATAATGCGTGGAGGCCAAAGGAAGATCTTCCGACCGAGTGAGGTTACTTAAACTTCGATAGCGCGATGCAGGAATGTTAGGCGAATTGTGGGTACCGCCACAAAACAACATTATATTTCCAAAAACTCTATCTGAGCGAAAACACGATATCTTAAAATTTTCTCGATATAAAAAAATCACAAAGATGCATCTAATTTTCACAAATTTTTTATTAACTGCCATAACCGTGCATTGAACTAGGTTAATATTCTAACACATTGTATAAAATTCTATCATTGAGAAACCGACCTAACCATTTTTAAAATGTTGTATATTTATCGAGTTATTGAGAAAAACTAATTTGACGATCAATCCGCGCCGTCCTTTTTCAGCTGGCATATCAAAGACGGGCGTGAGTGTGAAGAGAGAAGGACGATGTTTGATTTTTTGGGTTAGTCGCCCTCTTAAGCAAGTTTTTCTTGCAAGAAAATGGCAGAGTTTTCCACAGTTCCACAGGAGTATTTTTATAGAGCCCGAGTGTGTGCGCAACACACAAGAACACTCTCTCTTTCTCATAGCCCAGTGGGACGGCCGACGACAGCGAGTGATGAGGCGCAGGACCGGCTTTTTTACATCCGACGCATGGATCATCTCTTGTCAGACAATCGGGTGATCAGCCTGCTGCATCTTCCTTTCCAACACGGTATCGAACCCACGACCTCCGAGTCTATGCTCTACACCCTACAGTCTCAACTACTGAACCACGGAGGCATTCAAACAACATATAATACATTATATATTAGTGAGAAGCTGGCATCTCATCTATTTTAGAGGCTTTTTTTATTAAACTCTCGAGCCGACTTTCTGTAGAACGAGACTTCTAGTCTAGACTCTAGACGCGATATTACCAAAATAATTTGCCAAAAATACCTTTTAATATTAATAAGTACTTAATATTAACATACAAAAACTGTAAATTCGCTTAAACGTTTACATCCATTTATCATCCAAATATGAATATTTTGGCAGTTACACGCCACTTCGCCCATGACTATTAACAATGTCGGATGTGCAAAATCGACAATTTTTTATTGTAACCAAGGCTATCATTAGCTGACATTAAAAATGTCGTATATTACTAAGATAGTCCGCTAACAATGTCGGATAATCACTACTTTCGTTGTTAACGGGACGCGGGGAGAGTGAGAGCGCTCGATGTGCCAATTCCGACTATGTTAACGGAGGGAATTTTCGATGCCATTTTTATTATCTACAAGAGCAGCACGGCTAATCAAACTAGGTACTCAACGAAATTACGAAAAATATAGTAATAGGGAAAAAATGCTGATGGAAATATGATGACCGAAGCTAATGCTAGTGCGGAAAATGGTAGGTATTTACTATTCTTTATTATAATTTTCAAAGATTTTGAACAGTATAGCTTATGTTTTATTGCTTTAGATTTGATTATAAGATAAACACTTTAACTTCATTAACATTTTATCGTAGGTCATTTAAAATTGTCGGATGTGCCACATCCAACGTTCTTAACCGGTTTTTCAAAAGTGTAAAATGTCGGTTGTACCACATGTTAATCGGTTTTATAAATGGTTAAATTGTCGGTAGTACCACTTCCGACATTGTTATGGGGATTTATAAATTGGCAAAATGTCGGTAGTATTACATCATAATCATTTCACTTATTTTTCTAATTGGCGTAATGTCACTAGGAGTTTGTTTCATATCTGTCGTTGCTTACCGACTTTAAACAATTTTCAGAAGGCTTCAAAATGGGTCAATTTTGTACGAAAATTTTTTGTTGGCACTCATACACAATTAATGAATATAATTTTTTTATTTAATAATTGTGTTTTGGCGATCTGATGTCTAATAGCTGCAATAAAGCCAGATTTTCTTGGTATTTTTCTAATACATAATAGTCATAAAACACAAGCTTTACTGTTAAAAGTCGTAAAAAAGGTATTAAAAGGTCCTTTTTCACACTAGGTTTAACTTCAGTCATAAGATTTCCATGACATTTTTTTCCTATACTATTATTATAATTTTCTCAAATTCGTTGAGTAGCTAGTTTGATTAGCCTTGCTTATCTTGTAGACATTGTAAATGCAGAGCTTGCAATATATTGTCTTAGCAAACAAATAGATTTACTCAGATTATGTAAAAGTGAAATTATTCTCAAAAAATACCATAGAATAAATAGTGAATCTCGGATGAAGAAGACTGATTTTGATTAATTAATCTAATAAATATTAATCTAAGTATTTCATGAAAACGAAGGCTGTGGTAGTACGTAAGTGCCCTAAAAATTTAGTGATTTTTAAAAACTACCTGATTTCGCAAATTTCGTTTCGCTGACAAATTAATGGACCTACAAAACAGTCAGTCCGTCGTCAGTATTTTCTGTATTTCTCACATATTTGGGCAAATTCATCTCTACATCGTATTTGGCAGATGTCGATATGTCGGAAATATAATATTTTCCTTTACAAATTCGTGGTAGCCACCGCCGTTGCCGCGTCGGCGCCTTGTTTTGAGCTTTAATCAAACTGCCCTAACTTCTCAAATATTTGCCCCATGTTAATAATTTAAAAGACAATTCTATTCTTTGCAGAATCACAATTAATATTTTGATATTTATTTAGGTACAGATCAATTGTTAATATGCATAAATAAGCCACGCTTGTAGGAGATGATTTGAAATTAATTTTTTAATGAAGGAAATGGTTGTTATTCATTAACCATAAAAGATACATACATGCTGTCCTAGACTTTCTTGTAGATAATGATGAATACTTTAAGTATTTGTTATATTATTTCTATGAATCATCTGTATTTTTCGCAGCGCAAGCGAAATTATGTAATTTATTGCAAATTTTTATCACTTTGGGTTATATTTTTGCGATTTTCGATATGATCCCTAATATTTTTTTGAATAAAACACTACCTATGTTCTTTGCAAATAATGTAGCTTTTCATGGGTAATTTTTTTTTTTAATTAGTTCAGTAGTTATTGAACCTATTCAATACAAACAAAGATACAAAGACTTTTCCAAACATGAAACAAACTTTTCCTCTTTATGATTGATACAAAAAAATATATTAATTTTGTTAAGTTAATTTAAGTTCTGCTATCAAAAGTCATCAAAATAGTGATGGCAATAATTTTTAATTTCAATGTTTTAAGTTAATTTACATTTCGGACGAAAATTTGATTTTGCGAATTATTTAAGTCATAAAGAAATGTTTTGTATTTTCATACATACATTGTTTTAAGTTTTATTTGACAGAAGTACATAAAAAGATTATATTTTCTTTAAATAGCTGTCATTTTTGTTGGTAATTTCTACATGTGACATATTATAAAATTAAAAGTTATCACTTAACAATGGCGTAAATGCCACTTCCGACAAGCAATCATTGATTTTGTACAAGCAACAACGTCGGTTCTGGCACTTCCGACAAATCAGCATTACTTGTACTCCATTAAAAAGGTCAGAAGTGACTTTTTTCATATTTATTCATAAAATACGGGATACTCCTATTAATATATTAAACGTAAATAACTTATAGAGCACAACCCTGAAATTTCATGATTCTACTTGAAATAAGTAAAAAGTTATTCACAATTTAGACTTTGAATCGCTCTCCTGTAAAGTTGCTGTTTTTCACATCCGACATTGTTAATAGTCATGGGCGACTTATGATCATGTGGGGTATGGGGAAATTTGTTATGACTCCTCACAATAAGTGCGAAAGCGTTACGATTCGCATTAATTATTATAATCACCGATTTACAAAAGAAGTATTTCTATAATTCTACATGCTTTCTTATAGAGGAATTAGGTGACAAATTATTTATATTAATATTAATTATTATTCTTAATAATTCATCAGTGTCAAAAACACACTTTTGAAAAAGTTATTATTTGTTACAACTTCAATCTAAAAGCGCTGAACCAAATTTGATGAAATTTTATGTTTATATTATATTATGTATATGTTAATATTATATTATGTACATTCAGTCCCGCGTTTAGGACATACGATAGTTTTCATTACGTCTAAAGGTATACGGTTTCCAAGAAAAATATAAATTAATTAAACGAAGATGCAGACAAGATTTAATTTAAATTGGTTTTGTCTTCTCGGTACTTGGTAATTTAAAGACCAGTCATAAAAAGAAATTTTAGCAAAAAGAATCGCAGCGGAAATCGCAACGCATCACCGTATATAGTATGAAACGCCACAACTGTACAATGTAATCTACACCTACACCTACTCGCTACACGCCTACACACTAATTACGGACACCGCATTATAACCTACATCTCGCAGCTTGATCTAAATCTAGTATGGTTGTGTTATATCTACAGGGTCTAACAAAAGTGACAAAACAAAGTGATTAGGGCATGTATGATTCCCCTGTATAGAGCTTACTGTGAAAGTGGCAGCGCTGAAGAGTAACTTTTTTAAACTTTAGTCTGGGAAACTCATGACGCTCGGGCGGTACACTATGTTAAAAACAAAATTATTATCTCGCTTATGATACTAGTTACAATTTTATTTTCAATGGTATTAAAAGACCTTATAAATATAAAAAGCAAATATGAACAAAAATTTAATCTTTATTTACGTGTTATTTACTGTATTACAACTTTGTTTTATATGATTTTACATTGAGTACATATCTACAACATTTCTATGAAATGTCTATGGTTATATACAATGATTACTTAGCATTATTATATACAAAATAAAGTACAAATTATTATTTTAATAATTCTATATAATAATTAGAAAATTTTAATAATTCTAAAACGATTCATTTGGTACATTCATTCAGAAACTTTACAACATATTTTCTCACTTCACATTTTTTAGATTAGAATTTTTTACTTAAATATATTATCTTTTTTTTTTAATTTCCTAGATATTAAAACAAAGTATATTGGTATTTAATTTATTAATACATTGCTTAAATTTTATAAATAAAAATTAAGAATTTGTAATTATTAAAAAGTTGCGTTACAATTCACAGTAATTACTTCTATGATTTTGTAATATTAGTATCTATTAATAATATAATAGTAATAGTTTAACAATTATGATAATAATATTTTGTTACACGTTATAAATGAAAGTCACTACGCTCTAATTAAATACATATTTCGATCTATTAATAATAAATAGTAATAGTTTAACGATTATTATAATAATATTTTGTTACACATTATAAATGAAAGTCTAGAGGCTCTAATTAAATATATCATTTCGATATGTTGTTTTACGTAGAAGATACTTTTTGAATAATAATAATTAATCCAACTATTAATATTGTTAGCAATACAATACAATAACAAATTGAAATCAGCTGTCTGGGGTCTATGACCTTAGAGCCGTAAAGGTACGGTTCCGATCAACGCGACAAGCGACCGACTAAAACTCAAATAAAATGCCACTTTATTACATAGGTTATAGGTTTCATTTTGCTCTAGGCCACCACAAACCAGCGGCGGCATGGCTCGCTAGACCAATATCGGTAGAAAATTAAAAGTATGTAATAGTAACTTATCAATTAAGAACATAGGTAATCTATACATTCCTTAATACATAACATACAATCTATCACAGAATATAATGAGCTACGCATAACTTAGAAGAATATTCAACTTTTTACAGCTAATAGGTCTTTTCACAAGTCCTTAAGGTCTATATTGCAACACTCGAAGCATGTACAAGACTTATATATTACTGTATGTAAGCAAACTTATCAAAGTTAAGCAATAGTTACAGTTTTTTATTAACTTAACCCTTTTTAACAATACAAAGATCTACATTTTATGTCACCAGTATACAGACTAATAAAAATATGCAAACAATGAATCAGCTACACAATGCAGTCTGTTACATAGAAAAAAATCATGGTAAAGCTCTATCGATTATGTAATTACCTTTGTAGCGTAACGGAAGGAACGAAGGACATAATACTATTATTAAAACGTTTGTATACGCAGTGTTGATCTTTTTGTTGGCATTTGAAAATTCGTATGATGAACAGTTACTCATTAATGTTCGTACAAAAATAAACTCAAAACTTTTTCATAGTTTCAGGAAGACTAGACTAAATCCATTTGAAATGCCAATAATTTCATTCGACTCTTGCTGACCAAGGTCTAAGGGTCAGTACACACCCAAACGAGACGTGACAAGGCGAAATACCGACTATTTCCTGATTTGGCGTTAACTGACCCTAAAGACCGAGTAACATAATATAACCTACTCTAATTTGGAAGTGAAACTTTTTTAGATGTAGTACGAGTAAAATTTCATGGTACTTACTTTTTCAACCGACTTCCAAAAAGGAGGCCCAATGTTCACTTGTGAATATCTTTTGTGATATGAAGTTTTACCTCTGTGCCGTGTACTCTGTACAGCTTTTTATAGACTACTAGATGACGCCCGCAACTTTGTTGCGCCAAAACTCGTTTATTGGGAACTGTACATTTTTCCGAGACAGAAAGTATCCTATCTCCTTTCCCGGGACTCAAAGTATCTTCACACCAAATTTCAGCAAAATCGGTTTAGCGGTTTGAGCGTGAAGAGGTAACAGAGAGCTGTCTGTCTGTCTGTTCTGTACAGACAGACAGACAGACACATTTTCGCATTTATAATATTATAGTATAGTATATAGTATAAGTATGGATATGGATATTTAACAATATAATAATTAACCTATCAACTCTCAAGCAGTCGAATTCGACCGCGATAACAATAGATTTCTAAGAATCCGCGATCGGGGGATAACCAGATAATATCTCAATTTTACCAAGCATGACAAACATTTTGCCTTCCAATCTTTATAACTTGCATGCAAGAGGGCATGTCCTTTTGCTGACTGACAGTGACAGGATAAGTGCAAAACAGCCATTTCTTAAGGCTGCCCGATCCTCGCGGCAAGCGACGGTCACCGACAAAAATTCAAATGAAATGCCACTTTATTACCTATGCCACAGTTTTCATTTCGTCTACACCGCTACAAAGCAGCCGTAGCATAAGTCGCTAGACCGATGTCGGTAGGAAATAAAATCCGCCTATAATCTATATCATAAAGTGGCATTTTATTGGATTTTTTGTCGATCGCGGTCGCTTGCTGTGAGGATCAGAAAGCCACCTTTACTTAACAAGATGGCGACGGGATTCTTATTTTGGAAATGTGCCAAGAAATCCTTGTAAAGCTGCGCGACAAGTGACAACGATCTCAATATCTAGAATCGTCTTTTCCTACAAAACGACGTAAAACAACGATTAGGCTGCGTTTCCACCAGAGATGTGTTGCGAGCAATGTGTTTTTGAGATCCAATAGAATCGCTGCGCTGAGCGAGGTCACGGCAAGCTCACGTCAATGAAGCGATTCTATTAGTTCTCAAAAAAACCTTCCTCGCAACATATTTCTGGTGGAAACGCAGCCTAACCTCGCTACTATCGTTTAAGTCACCGGCTACACGGTCAATTTTTCATCAACGGATCAGGTTGATCAATCTGGTAAGGATTGACGAAAATTTGATCGTGTACGCCACGGACTGATGGATTGGTCGTATTTTTAATATGAACTTTTTATAACCATCAATATTCCGTCAATCAGATTGACACCAGATTGATGGATCAGATTGATGAAAAATTGACCGTGTAGCCGGTGACTATGTGCGAAATAATTTACGTATATTCTAATCACAATCTCTAGCTCAGTCGTCTACATTAACGGGACTTAAGACATAAATTATGTACATTCCAGTGAGTTTTCATTGTACTTGCTATATTCGGTATCATTAAGGATTTACGCTGGCGCCAGTACAGTGTACACAAAAATAACTAACGTGACAAGAGGCAGGGTGGGGGTTGACGCCGCTCCCGAGACACCGCATTCTAGCCCGCGGTAGTCCAGGCAGAAACTCTGAAAAAAAAACAAAATCACTGTCACACAAGGCGATTCGTCGACACATCGGCAACTTATAATAGTGAAATCGGCCAAGTGCGAGTCGGACTCGCCCACGAAGTGTTACGTACCCAAAGCAAAAATAGCCCAAAAATTATGTTTTTTGTATGGGAACTAATTATTTAGTTAAATTTTATTTTATTATTAATTATTAAAGTATATAAGAACAACTGAGTATTTTGTGAACATTTCAAGTGCCTATCTTTGGCCGTTATTGATATACACAATATGTGAAAATTTCAGAATTCTAGCTATAGCAGTTCTTGAGATACAGCCTGGAGACAGACAGACGGACAGACATCGAAGTCTTAGTAATAGGGTCTCGTTTTACCCTTTGGGTACGAAACCCTAACTAGATGACACCCGCACATGAGTTTCCGGGATAAAAGTATCCTATGTCCTTTCCCGGGATTCAAAGTATGTATATCCAATCTCCATATCCAGCAAATTCGTGAAGAGGTAACAAACAGACAGACAGACGGACAGACAGACTGACAGAGACATTAGCATCATATTGTGATTGATACTTTACACCACGTCAGTCTATATTAGTGTATCAAATGAGTTGAGAGCAGGAAGAATTCCAGTATTCATGCCTTGATAGATTTAGGTTTATTTAGATGAAATGTTCCCAAAAATTAAACATTCACTTGAGTAAACTATCTGAGCTCAACCAATATTTACGTGATGATGTAAAAATGCGCGTGCTCCAAAAGTATTAGCAATGACTTCATACAAACTATGAAAGTACTCAAAGGAGTTCTATGACAGCAAAGAAGAAGTCGTGAAACATATTTTAAGAAACCGGTGGTAGGCAACGTAGTTTCTTCGTTCGACTTTCAAAAAGTTTATCATGATCCCATTTTGAATAAAAAGATATTGTATTTATTATTTTATTTGTTTTAAACGCTTTACAAGTTTTTTTAGCCAAAGCAGCTTTATTGGACTTTATTGTACTTATGAAGTGAAATGTAATTATTGGGCTTTGATAAATCCACCGACGCGAGTCAGAGATGTAACGGCATAGTGTATATATTCTTTGGTAACGATACATTCGCTCTACCGCACATTTCGATCAGCTTTCCTAATCATGGCATATAGGTATATCGGACGCAATTAACATTTTTGACATCAAAGCGAAGTTAAGGTAACGCCGCGCCGCGTTAAAGTAAAAAATCGTTTTGCATATGTTTTAGATCGCTTGTTTTCTATGAGAGGCTGGGCCGGCCTCTCATAGAAAACAAGAAATTAATGGAACAGCAAGAAATGGAAAGCTAAATGGGCGTAAGCGACAAAGTGGTTTTTGTCGCGTAATTTAAAAACCATAAATATATTTCATTTAAGCTGCGTGTATGCTTGAACTAATTTATGTACAAATTTTGGAAGCTTAAATCACTCTCCTCTTTTGGCAAGCTTAGAATCCCAGTTTATATAGAGGTATTTTTGATTAATTATTCTGTGTTATAAAAGTTTATCAATCGTGTTATGCTATGGGTAATTCAAAGTTCAGAAAATTCATAAAGACATGATGCATACTGACAATGGACTAATTTCTAAGCTGAATTCTTGTTGAGAAAAATCGATATCACTGCAGCCAAATTATCAAGGCGTCACCTTAACCTAAGGTTTTTTTGCCGAATCTGCCTAAGGCTCAGGTACACACGCAAGCAACGTGATGCTGCATTTAAGGCTGCACCAATGCAACACTGTTTATTCAAAAAATCTGAAAGTAAACTGTACTAAAAACATGAAATAAAAAAATCGAAAACAGCCTCAAATTCAAATTAGCAACTTAAATTAGTATCAAAAAACAGAATTACTAGTTGCTTTAACATGAAGTAGATAAATCTAATTATTTCAGCAATGATAAGGCTGATGATAATGAACTTTTACACTCTGACTCATGCCAGCTTTCAAACAAAAAACATACCACGGACAGACACACTCAAAATATACCCCTCTTTTTTCGTCGGAGATTAAGATTGCCAAAGAATTCTTAACACAGACTTTACTGAATAAACAAGCAGAAAAATTTGTTGATTAAAATAAATAAAATATTTCGATCCTACACAAACAACAAACACTTATTTTTAAGATTTTTTTTATTTGAACAAATAAATAATTTTCGTTTCGTACATCACGTCAAATATTTATTTATTGGAAAATGTAATTGCGTATTGAAATAACATTGAGATGTTGAATGTAGTATGAAAACAGAATTTCGGACGGATATTTTTCAACTGAAAATATTACACCTATTGATAATAATGAACTATGTATTATATTATATCCCAATACATATTATCCCTAGAACTCGGCCTTATCTTTCAAGGTTTTATTTATATAAATGAAAGAAAGATTTTGAGGAGAAAAATCTAGTTGTGTTTACCTCTACGCAGTGGCGCATTTTTGAGTCATTTGTTTTTTCCTCATTATAAGATACCAGTATTTTGGCTATCAATAGTCCAAAATGTGCATGTGACTCAACATAATATAGGTATAATATTATGCGTCAGGCTTTTTGCGTTGTAGAGCGTTTTTACCAGATACAAAATATTTTGACTGTATAGACATTATTATTTTTTAGGTAGTTTCGTTTTTTTTTTTTTGAAAATTAATTTTACGTGATTTTGACAACACGATATATTAATATGAGCGGTAGAATGCATCATTAGGAGAAATACCTTCTACCTTGCCGAAAAAAACGGCTTCTTCTGAGAGCTATCAGAAAATATTTGCAAAAATTTATTCTGAATAAATGAGTTTGAGTTTGAGCTATTCTCAAATAGAGAACTATTCAACTATTCATTTTAAGGCTCCAATTTTAAGCAATAGAAAAGAAATCAAACAACAAAGCTCCAAGCTGTTCTCTATTATAGATACGTGGAAGTCACAGCATAGATCAAAATAGATAACGCATGTGTATGTACTTCGCGTGCCATATCGCGTTCCCAAACGACGAGTAATGCTCGTCTTTCGAAAGTCGTTTCTTTAGTCTGTACTCCACCGTTATCGTCAATCAGAATTCTCGAAATGCCTAAATGCCTAATTATTGTGCCGTACTGAGCTGTAGAAATTCGAATAGAAACGTTGGCCTAGATAATGGACACGTTTTTTATCATCGGTACGTCCCAGCACAGTAGTTAGGAAAAAAGTGACACGCTCGTTTTTATATAAATAGAGGGACATGCAGTATCTATTTTGTTCTATGTCTGTGGTGGAAGTCTATTATTTGATGATCTATCAACCATTCATTGTGACACTTATAAATAAACGAACCTTAATGATATTGGAAGCCATACGGCGGAGAAATGCGCTGGTGAAGAGAGCCGCCTCATCCCCACACGACTGCTGCACCGTCCGCTCAGAGCACGTCAGGAACTCTTGGAATGAACTGCGGACAGACAGACAGCATGATAGTACTAAGTAATAATAATAGTCTATACTGCGTTAGTAGGTTAAACCGACAGACGCTGTCCTCGCAATCCGAATTCCGATGCCAGCTGGTTGATTTGTGAATCTAAAGCCTAAACCATCTGGAGCCACCCAAATTCATAAAATCATGTAAATCGGTCCAGCCGTTTAGAGTTCAGTGACATACGTACAGTAGAATTTCATATATTTAAAAGAAGATTTACAAAGAGGTAAAGTTTGTGAGTTTGTTTCGTTATTGGGGTTACCTCTGGATCTACTGATACCTACTGTAATTACTTACTGAAAAACTTGTCATCATATTGATGGAGTTTCATGTTAAGGACACTGCCGAGATTTTATGGTCTGTATATCGTTTCATAATATATTTAAGTATCATATCGGTATAGATAGGACAGAAATCGCGGATCAGCCGTAGGTCTTTGCCACAAATAGATAAATTGCAAAGAACAAATAAGTAATACAAAACGTTGATCAGACGATATTATAAACTGTTTTTGCTTTGTAAAAAAAACAAGGTGTCTGAATTAAATTACCTACAGCCTACGCTCGCTATACATTGTCGAATAAGGAAAAAGGATATTCCGAATGTGTGGGATAAGAATCATGTTTTAAGTGTTTTTATTTGGTATGATGCAAGTGCGTCACTTTTATAAAAGTCATCAAGAGTCATATCTACCACTTTTATGAAATTTGGTATGGAGAACTTTTGAGTCCCGGGAAAGGATATGGGATAGTTTTAGACCGAAAAATGTACGGTTCCCGCGCTATAAACGAATTTGGCGCAACGGAGTTGCGGGTGTCATCTAAAGTGGATTTCCAATTCTGTTAGTAACGCTATAACTCGATAACGGCTGAACCGATTCTACTAATTTTAGTCTTAAAATAATCCTTAAGGTCCAGGGAAGGTTTTTAAGTGACACGAAGTTCACCGGTAGCTAGTCAATTATATCCCACCAAAAAATATTTTCATGTAAAAATGCTGCCAAGATGAGAATATAATAGTTCGTGGTGTCAAAAAGTAGTGAGATCTCATGTAGAGCCAAGTTTCAAACCTTACACACTCAGCCCTAAACCTAAAAACATTAATTTTACACATAAATCGCGGCAAAATACTTGATATAATGTGTCAGCCGCACGAGAAGAATCTAAAAACTCTACACATTAGTCAAAATCGGTGGCCTGGCCATTTTGTTGCGGTTAATATAAAAGTTATTGAGTACAACCGAAGAGTAGTTCAAAGCTCATAGCATGACCAACAACAAAATGGCGAAGCCACCTATTGGCGTGGCGTGCCCCCAGATAAAAATAATATATTAATAGCAATGTAGAATATAAACTTTTAGTCGATAGAAATTAGTCAAAAGAAAATATCAGCAAGTTTTCGAAGCTTCGAATAAATTCCGCAACAAAAGAAACCGTATCTATTTGTCGCGTAATGAGCAACTGAACGAACAATTTTACTGCGAGCAAATGATTTCTGATCTTATTTCCAGACTGTTCATATCGATTCAGCAAAAAAATAGCATTGTTTTTTTTATCTCTTCGCTGTATGAGAGCCAGTGACGTTGAAATCCTGCGATACAACGTTTGATCACGCCGAATTAAGTGGATATTCCGTGGAATATTTTATGGTATCTTCCACTCGTAGGGTTGCTGCTTTAACAAGAACAGGTCTTAAAAATATAATAAAATATCCACTATTGTAGAAAATATGATTGTCGAGTTCTTCGGAGATATTTACTCTAAACTAGTTGACGCCCGCAACTGCGTTGCGCCAAAATTCGTATATATATAGAGCGGGAACCGTACATTTCTCCAAGATAAAAAGTACCCAAAGACCGAGACACTTTCTGATTTATAGTATTGTTATGGATAACGGATATGAATACGTAAAATGTAGGTAGATACCGTAACGTACGATGTTACTGTACAAAATTGATTCCTCATGAATTATAAGATTTCATTCAATTCGATTCGATTCCGTACTCGTTGTAATAAAAGTACCTTTTGAATTTAATTTTAACATTGATCCTTCAATCAACTTATTGAGGCCAATAAATTGTAATTTAATGAGACCAATAGAGATCACAATTTCAATATTGAGCATGATACGGCTTTAGGGCTTCCTATTAATCACTTTTATAATGCAAACATACAAATGTTTTTACCGATCATTTCCTTTAATTTCAATTGGTATAATTACACTCTTAAATGTTTTAGATCTTCGTTTCTCCATTTCTGGCTATTTTTTTTTTATATTATTATCATTGATTGATTTTATATTGAGCACATGATAATATTTATTGCAATAATAACACTAATTAAGGGACTTGCTACCAACTTGTCGCTCATGACCATATGTCACGTGAGTCATGAGTCATGACTGTTCGTTTGTATAAGAGGGTAGATAATTTTTTTCAATTTTTCATATTCATATCGTCAAAATGCTTAAAGCAGTTTCCAGCATATAACTTCATTTAATAGAAAACAAACCGTAACTTTACGCTCAGGCATGAGTAAAGCACTATTTTACATATCATCCTCATTTCAGTGCATTCAGTGAGTTAGTACTTCGTCGTAAATACTTTGTTGGCAAACTTTACGGCCAACTCCTTTGAACTCTCTGATCTGTTGAGTCCAAGTTTATATTAAATTTTAAATTCACAAGGAATATAAGACTCGGTATTCAAATGAATTACAGCGCCAAGATGATTATTATAGCATCTTATTGGACGAGTGAAGTATTTGAAAAGAAATCTTTATTGGATCTCGTTAGTACTGAAACCTTGACTACTGGGAGCAAGGCGATATATCGTAGTTAATGATTTCAATTATGTCTTCAGATGCCTTAATTAAGAAAAAATATTTAAATACCGTCGCAAAACTTCGTCTGTCCCGTCCCCACGTTGGGCGTCAATTTTAGACAGCGCGAAAATAGAGCCTAATAAATTCTTAAATTTTTAATGTATGTATATTTTAGTCATATATTCTGTGCTGATGAATATATCAAGACACATACGGAAGAGTTTTTAAATATTATATACTCATAAAAACAATCAGCTTTTAGTATACAATCAACTTATTAATACTTCAGTCGGAATTTCCAGGAATTGCTATTGTATTCTATTGTTGTCGCGATCACCGGTGCTCGCGCGGGGCCTGAAGGATTAAGTTAAAAAAGACAGCTGTTTTATACAAAAATACAGGGCATTTTTGTTCCTTATAAACAGCATTTTTTTTTTTTTAATTAAAAAGATGACTGTAACCAGAAAATAAAGTAACTAACAAAATTCCTACTTACCAACAAACCGTCCTCAAGTGGTCTTCATGACTAGTAGCGACATCAGTGTTGTACTGATCCTTCTTCTGATGGCCGCTCAGCGCCGTTAGAGTCACCTCGTACTTCCTGCTACAGACCTCGTACTCCGGCCTTACATTCTTCACGCATACGGCATGCCTTAAATACTCATCCTGGTAATTGCCACGAGTACATAGATCCTGCACCACATCTCTGATGCCCGCGTAGATTTTCCTGAACATTTCCTGTTCGTTCTTTTTCATGCATACTTCAGTGTAGTTGTCTATGCATCTTATACCAGCTTGCAGCTCTCTGAAACAAAGTCGAATCATGTAATCTGGAATATAAAAAAACTTTTTTAAATCAGCTGCCTGGTTGTGACTTGTGGTTAAGACCACAGAACCAGACACAAATCCATACTAATATTATAAATGCGAAAGTGTGTCATGTCCGTCTGTCTGTTTGTCTGTTACCTCTTCATGCCCAAACCGCTGAACCGATTTTGCTGAAATTTGGTATGGAGATACTTTGAATCCTGGGAAAGGACATAGGATACTTTTATAAACGAGTTTTGGAGCAACGGAGTTGCGGGCATCATCTAGTTCATTATATTTTACCATTCCAAAATCCAAATACGATTGTCTAAACTCTAAACTTCTTTGTTATTAGCAGTACCTAATGTGTTCTTAAAACGAAACCCAACAGCATAAGCACAACTTATTGGACTGTTGTTCTTAGTGTCTCTAAGCCAGATATCAAAATTGTCAGCGTCATTTCATTAGTGAAATCACTACAACTTCAGTAACTTATAATAATGAAGTACACAACACAAGCGTACAAGTAAGTCCAAACAATAACTCGGTTGATACAGCTGTACAAACTTAGGCTTCATTGGCTATTCAGCGGTCCAATCAAGCGTTGGTAACTTGGACATTTGGACCAGCTTCAAATTACAATTTATTACAAACAAGAGCGCTAAATTGGGAGCTAGCCGCTGGGTCAGAATTCTTCTTGAATTCAAAAAGGATCAATGTATGTTGCCTGTCTTCTCGAAAATCGTTTATTGCACAGGTGCCATACACTTTTCCGGGATAAAAACTACGCGATGTATTTATATCTCACAAAATGTCATGATCATAAATTATTATATATTTATGGATTCAAGTTAGTTCCGTCTTCTCTTTGCGAATGCTCGACCGAAGGCAGCCCGCAAGAACAAACTGCTCGTCACATACTTTGGGAACGTGATCTCTGGCATGAGGAAAGAACCGATATGTTAAACAGCCTCCAATGTGTTTCTAGAGTCGTATACGATGATCTCGTAAGCAGCGCAAATAATTTCCGTGCTTTCAAACGTTTTTGTCATAAATACTATTAGAAACAATCCGACACAAGCTTGTCAGTTTAAGTAAGGGTCATTTTTATTAAGTAGGCTTAATAAAATTTAATTATTTTCCCGTGGTGCTTCCCCCTTTGTTTGGACATTAATGTCACGAAAAGATGGCTGTCTCCCGCTTTGTTTGGGGAAGTAAATTGGATTTCTCCTACTCCTCCTACATTTCTTCTGATAAATTTCGTTGCGGGTCCCAAGACAGATTTAGCTTGTCCCTCGGGCATCCCTGAGATCATATCAAAGGGTTTTCGTGGTTGGTTACCACTGTTGATCTTGGCGACACAGGAGTTGCAGTGGTGGGAATGTGTGGTGGGCCATTTGCCCGTTTAAAAAAAAAGATCATAAATTAATGGTGTATACGTTAGTTTGGAAATAGACTTCAAATAATTCTAGAGTTTTACAGATATCTTCAACTTTTTCAGGAGACCAAACTACTCATGTGGTAAAAGTTTTCACATAGTTATATATATTGACTATTAGGGGCTACATATACATCGAACAAAAAACTGGCATATAAGTCTAGGGCCAGAAGCGGAAAAACTTCATGAACAATAAATAAGAATTATCTATCGATTATTTCAAACAAAAAGTCGCTTACTGCTCCGTCGCAGGCCGTAGCCCGGAGCTATTCTGTTCGAAGTTTCAGAGCGTTGACAACGCGATCGGCTTAAGATCCGCTAACTTTTCTAAGTCCCGTTAATGAAGATTGAAGTTGTTTTCCAATAGGGTTATGCTCAGCTGAGGTATTTTTGTGAATTGTATTATTAATCTCCCTTAAAAGCGCTACATAACAGACCTACATGGATTTTGTGGCTCTAGAATGGAAGATTGACACCAGCCATAATTTACACATGCAGAATGATACATTGATGTCATTGACACAGACTTTGCAAAATGGCAGAGTTCTAACTTCTAATTTCGGACATACGATAAAACATCCTTATGAGTTATGATAAACAACCAAGCCATGAGAAAATTTCCCTAAAAACCAGTATGGTAAACCAAACTGGTTTTTAAGGGAATTTCCCTTGTCCTGCAATTGCCTTTTTACCAGTGTGCAACGGATTCAAGGTAACGAAAAAGATATTGTTATTAATTTAAGTACTGGTTGGATTTCTACAAAATTAAAGACGTAGGTACTTACAACCTGCAGAATCTTACAGGTTACTTCAGGTAGCTTTTACGGGTTACAGTAAAAAAAATATTATTAAAGTAGTAAAAATCCATTCCATACTATTCCATACTAATATTATAAATGTGAAAGTGTGGCCGTCTGTCCATCCGTCCGTCCGTCCGTCCGTCTGTCTGTCTGTCTGTTACCTCTTCACGCCCAAACAGCTGAACCGATTTGGCTGAAATTTGGCATGGAGATACTTTGAGCCCCGGGAAAGGACATAGGATACTTTTTGTCCCAGAAAAATGCGCGGTTCCCGCGCGTTTTCGTTTTGGCGCGACGGAGTTGCGGGCGTCGTGTCGTCTTGTATAATAAATATACTTGCTGGCGCGCTTTGCCACACTCATATTTTTTTGATTAAAAAATAGAAGAACTCACATGCAACTCTTATCCAGCTCTTCTCTGGTGACAGCAAATGAGATATCTGGTGAACTGAGCACTGGCAACGCCATAGAACACCTCTGGTACAGGTTCTCTTCCTTGTTGCATTTGTTTTTCGCTGCTCCTGAGAACAAAAAATTATAATGTTATGTCAAAATCGTTATTTTAATAAGTGCTCTTGCTGTTAGTGTTTAAGTTATTAAAAAAAGACGAGTTGTACTCCGGGAGTGCCGGCAGAAGTGAAAACTTGATTATTAACGTTGTGCATTTTTTTAACCCATTTTTTATGAAAATCGATTGTTAAAAAATCGATTTTTTTAATAATAAAGAATAATTCGTTTTTTTTTAATTAATCGAAACCCTTACAATTCGAGTTCGAGTTTTCGAGTTTTCGAATTTTCGAATTTTCGAGTTTTCGAGTTTTCGAGTTTTCGAGTTTTCGAGTTCGAGTTCGAGTTCAACACAAAACACTACTCTCCAACCGTCTTACGCGTTTTGTATGGTTTTTCGATCAACACGAAAATCTGACGCGAGTTTCACAGTTTTTACCCATCCCACAAAAGTGCTCAACGCCGCTAAAGAAGTTTTCACTTCAAAAATCAATCAAACTCAATTTGAAGCAAAAGACTACTTGCATGACAGGAAGGTACAGACTACAGTCACGAGTCGGAAAGTGTAAATGTGCCTTCATTATCTATTTAAAATCTTTTAAGTCATACAACGAATTTTTAAGCAGTTTGCATCAGTAGAAAGAGTAGTAGGATTTATGCGAACGACACAAAAAATATATTACGTTTTTAATAATGAATATATTTATAATAATCTGTATCATAATATTATCAAAAATTATAATTGCTCAAATATTGCTGCCTCATTAGTTCCAGGTGATTGGAGTACTTACATCAAAGCTTTGACGCTCGCGGCTCATTAAGCACACTACAACTATAAAGCGCTTAAAGCTCTCGCAGCTTTTTTCACACCTACCCTCACTCGTCAATTATATGAATAAAAGCTCTATTTAAAGCGCTACGTAGTTTTTCGCTTATCACCTCATCAAATATTAAAAAGTGGGGATATTGTAGGTATGCCTTTTTAACATTCGAGAAGACCTAGGAATTCCTTTTTTTATACGAGTATGCGCCTAACCTAACCTAACGCCTGTATTGCGCGGGAACCGCACTTTTGCCGTAATGAAAAGTATTTGCTTTTTCAAGACTTTATCAAGGTTTAAGCCTAAAGTAGCAACAGACAGACGCACTTTTGTATTTCTATTGATAGTATAGATGTTTGAGGGAAATTCTCGAATATTTAGAAAAATAAAGGCCAGAATATCTATACTTAATATTATAATTCGGAAGAGTTTGTTTGTTTGTTTGTTTGAACGCTCTAATCTCAGGAGCTACTAGTCCGATTTGAAAAATTATTTCAGTGTTAGATAGCACATTTATCGAGGAAGGCTATAGGCTATATTTTGTCACGCTAAGAGTAATAGGAGCGAAGAAATAGAGGAAAATGTGGAAAAACGGGGGAAATTATTTGAAAGGGCTTATTTGTACGTGCTAATCTCAGGAACTACTGGTTCGATTTGAATAATTCTTTCAGTGTTAGATAGCCCATTTATCAAGGAAGGTTATAGGCTATGTTTTATCACTCTAAAACTAATACAAGCGAAGAAATAGAGGAAAATGTGGAAAAAACGGAGGAAATTATTTTAAAGAGCTTATCTCATAAACTACTGGAGCAATTTTTATGTTATTTGGCATAGATAAGAAGCAGACGACGTGAAGGATCATAGGCTATTTTTTGTGGACTAATTTGTCTGTGAAATATCTAATTTACGCGGACAAAGCCACGCGGAACGTCTAGTTCTAAATAATATCAAATAAATTTGATATTCAAATTGAAATTCAAAGGTGTCTCTAATGTTTCGAATGGGAAATGCAATCAACAATACCGAGCTACATTTTGTCGGTTTGTGTTATAAACAGCTTATTTGAATTCAACTCCTGTTAAGCACTAAATCTGATAGCGTTAAACACTAACCGCCGAAATTTATTCCAGTTAAATGTAATATTAATTTGTTATTTGCATTTTGTTGGTTTAATTTGTGCTGGCTCAATTTAATATAATTATTTTTGGTGAGAGGATTATAGCTCGTTTTCTGATGGTTTTTATATATTTATCTATTTGACAGCACTTTTTCTATTCCCTCTTAAAAAGCCGGTCCGTTTAACTCTTCTGATGTTGTAAAATATGTCCATGAGCGACGGAAGTTGCTTTCCATCAGGTGCCCGTTTGTTCGTTGGATCCCCAATTTTATTTAAAAAAAAATTCGGCAGTAAATCACAATACACGTAAATTAAAGACAGTATATTTACTCCAGTAGCGTTTCGAAGGTCAAAGTAATCATACAGTAAACAACCTTCTACAAGTGGTCTATTATAAACTAACCATTTTTTATGTATTGGGCTGCCAAAAATGAGAAAAAAACGTTATCTCTCTTACTAATCAAATATTTAGATACACACCCCTACTAATATTATAAATGCGAAAAATATCTGTACGTCTGTCTGTTTGTCTATCAGCTTAAGCAACTGAAACGATTTAGATGAAATTTAGTATACAGAAAAATGTACGCAATAAAATAATTTCAGCGCAGTGCAGTTGCGAATGCTTTTTAGTGTACTTAAATCAGTTAAATGTAAAAGATCTGAATGTCTGTGTCTTGCATCAGACAAAAACAGCACACTTATTTAGTTGCTACTTGGTATAGTAACATTGGTGACTATATTTTTTGGATCGTAGTCGTGTGTACACTGTACAGTTATTTCAACGATCAACGACATGACAATAAGTAAAAACGGCGAAATTTAATAAAACCCGGCCTCTGGATAATCACATAACGGCATAACTTTGAGTTTAACCCCTTGCTTATATTTTGACTAAGGAGTCTGTATACAGATTGGGTATATAGGCGCTATAGTCTATACCGTAGTATTTGTGCTATAATTTTGGTTTCTGATACTTTAGAAAAGTATCTTGAGAGACTAGTACATTGAATTACAATGTCTACACTACTAGATATATTATATCACCAGTGGCGCTTGAAATTAAGACATAGGAGGCAGCCCTATTTATTAATTTTCCATAACATTATCTGTGTAGACGCTGTATAAATAAATACGCGCACGTCACACGCGGGTGATCGCGATTCACGTGCGCGTGCACAGATGGCCGATATATCGGAAAGTGAGGTTATCATGATAGAAAGTTACCGAATATGGAAAAATTTACAATTTCTTTTATATTATTATTGTGACTAATGCGATTATAGGTTAATGTATGTTAAATGTTGATAGACTGTTCAAACGCAAGTTAAAATTCCACCAAAAATCCTTTCACTTTTTTCAAGTCTCTTAATACTGTGATTTTGATATTTGCTTTTGTTGTCTATTCTACTCGTGTGTTAAAAGTAAAACTTCACAATCGCTAATAAAAAGTCTTTTCACTTCGTTTTCACCAACCGTACTAAGACTCCTGGGTCTTTTGGAACCTGGTGGGAACCTCTCATAAGACAGGCATTTTCTTTTACGTTTTTGAGTCGATTAAGTAAGTCCAGGCAATAGGCACCAATCATTATTAGCTGACACATAATGATAGAAACTTAAAGAGGAACTGACTAGGAGACAGATACCGTGAAAACAAACAAATTGACAGCATAAGGGTGCCTGGTTTCCAAGGTTTTTTTTTTCATCAAAATATTACCCATCAACAACGCTATCTAATACTCTTGTCAGAAACTGGTTAAGAATAATCTAAACAATCGTTTGAATTCGACCATGAGTCAAAATACAATGTGTGACGTCTTTGATCTTCGTCCATTCATTTTTATGAATCAACACTGTGATAAGTTCGTTTGCCAAATGATGATTACAATTTAATTTATGTGCAATATTTATTGACTTGAGAAAACCCATTTAAACGATAAGACCGACTCTACAATAATTACTCTTTACATAGGTTACGAGTTACGACCATGAGAACCAATATCTGCCTGAACAATTTAAATAATATCAACGTGACAATTTTCCGAAGTCATTCGATCTATGGATAACGACATTGGCCCATCTCTGTCCAGCTTGTCCCATTTAATTTAGCCAGTTTATTTTTACTACGCGACGTAAGGCCAACGCACTTGGCGACACGGGTACGATACGATCATCATCTTTGCCGTCGTGCGACCAATATGGGAGTGAATTTTAGCTCCTTTGTGGTGAGAGTCCCGACGCATCATTTACCGACCTTCGAGAAGGAGGAGTTCTGGCCGATTGGATTCGTCTACAGGTTTCGAGGACGACTTCCGAACACGTCGCGCCACACGTCGCAGACAATACGTGTTTAGTGTTAGTGTTAGTTTTAGTATAATGGGCATGATGACTATTTTTTTTCTTATTGGTAATTGAAAGACCCTTAAAAAATAGAAACATCGCTGAAAGAATGACTCTGATAGCTTAAAAATTCACCAAGATATGACAATTTCAAATATCCCATAAAATAGACCTGCCCGAAACGCTCTATACAAAGTGCTACGAAAGACTGACGTCACTCTTTCGTAGTTTGTACGGATCGGGAGAGAATTTTGTTCGGTAGGGTAGGTACATTAAATATTGCGTTTATGAAAGTGGTTTTATAACAAAAGTTGCTTTTAATTGCATAAGTTATCGAATGGTATACAAATATTAAGAAATTTAATTGAAAAAAAAATCGACTTGATTATCCAACTTTGAAGGCGCTTAACAAAAAAAAATACAAATGCTATCAAGCTGAAATTTTGGGAACACTTATTTTTTACAGTGATTTCTTTATTTTATTAACAAAATTCGCTAATCTTGGACCTTGTCATCATCCCTATTGTATGTTTGTTAGTCTATAATATGGGCCAAGATGCTTGACTTAAATAAATAAATAAAAATATACTTAATATAATATTAAATTGTATTGAACCAGCTGATTCCTTAGTCAGTTGCTGTCATTAAATGTGTTTCACACACACCATCGCCTGACTCATCAATGTTTAAACTTGAAAAAGGTTCCTTTAAAGTTAATTACATCAAAAGATCCTCTACCGATAACATTACCAGAAATCTTACGCAATACCTTCTCCAGAAGATCAAATATCGCGTCGCCTTATGTCGTATCGTCAAGCGACTAGCAGCTGCATTCCACTGGTATAGTGGGGAGCCGAGCCCACCACGCTACTGTTTTCTATTGGTCGTCGAGGATCATACGATGTTATGCGAGTGTGGGTGAGCGTACGCACACAGCACACATCGGCAAGTAATTTAAGATTCGTCGCTCCGAGATGCCATATAAAAACTGTATCGCCTTGAAATTGCTGTAAACAATATGCGGTTTAAAATTAAATTGTCGTTTAGGAGCAATTTCTTATTGGATGGCTACTGGCTATATAACATTGTAATTTGTAACCAGTTAGTCAACTCTACATAATCATATTCGAACATGCTACACGCTATAATAAGTGTTATGTAGAGTTTTGGGGCATAAGAAACTGTGTTTTACTCGCTTTTGCACGGGGCTTAGTAATGTTAAGCTTAAATATGCTATAATTATAATTATTATAATACTATGGCACGTATACCACTAACTACTTATTATACTTCCAAAATTATTTTTGTGATGTTAAAATTTGCTCAAACCACTCATAGTTAAAGCAAATTTACAGTAAAAACCAGCCAGTAGTCAAAAAACTGAATTCGTTGTGTTATATTATGTAACAATACCACGAAATTGTCCACCATTGTCGTAATTAATTTCTTTTGTTTTAACATTATCACTCAATCATGGACCATAGGTGACAAAAACGTGATAATAATGATTTTCCGATGTAATTATAGAGGAATTCCGAATTGCATGCGGATTTTAGTGGTTTGAAAAACACAAATACGACGTTATTTTCATAAAAGGCATTTAACTAAATAGGAGAGTTCTCCTACTAACCATAGAGATTAGAGAACCATATTTGCTAAAACCTACACCGATGTTTTAGCGCGTTGTTGTCATTCGCGTGGTTGCGGTTGGTACCTAAATCAAATAGGCAACGTTATTTTCCAACTAAACTACGATGATACTCTGTGCTTTGTTTTTTGATGGTACTCCTATATACTTACATAATAGACCATTACACCGAGTACCGTGACGGTGCCATGAGCCATCGGTCGAGCACAATATATCATGTGGCAGGCAAAGTTCTAATTATGTCCACACGTCAAAATAGCCGTAAGACTACGCGAAAAGTTTAGATTCCATGATTCTTAAAGGTTTCTTCACATCCTTCGTGTATGACTTATGACTGCATACACTTTTTTAGCCACGTTGCCGAAACTGGACAAGTTTTGCCAGTATGCGCAGTACCCTGGCAAAACCTGTCCAATTTGTTATTTAGCAAACGAGTTTTTTACGAGCATTTAAAATTAGATATTATCCTTTCCAATTTCTAGTCGCAATGAACAACAATCTCACAATTTCACAGTATTGAATACAATAACATTACTGAGGTAATAATTATGAGCAGTAATGAGTGTAACAATAGGAGATATCGTAACGTGTTACTTAGAATCTAGATTGCACAAAACCTAGAGCAATGTGAAAGGAGAAAATACATGAATATAATATGGCCAATACTACATACATAGAAGACGGATGAAGATGGCTAACAAACAAGTTGAAATTTTCGTTTTTTTTTGCACAAATAAAAGGTTTAGGTTTATATTAAGGGAAAATGTAATTTCCCGTATCTATACTTAATATTGTTACGTGCTAGGGTTCGAGGATTCGGAGAGAAAGACCTGGTGACTCTCTTGAAGACTTTATTCACAAACACTAGCTCACAAAAATCACTAAGTCCAAACACTAGGCACTAGATCCAAATCACTGAGCACTATCACTGTCACTCACTATTGATCACTTGTTCTCACTTCGAAGTCGCCTCGATGATCGCTTGTATCAAACTGAACTGACTGCCGGCTTGTTTACCTTTTATATGGCCCGCGTCACTTTCTGGAACGTTCCATTCTGGATTGTTTACGTAAACACGCAATTCACATAAACAAGGGTTGGACTTTTCTAGAAAGTACGCACAGAGGTAAACAACTGTCCGTATCCGTAACAATATTATAAAGCGGAAGAGTTTGTTTATTTGTTTGTTTGAACGCGCTAATCTTAGGTACTACTGGTCCGATTTGAAAAATTCTTTCAGTGTTAGATAGCCCATGTATCGAGGAAGGCGATAGGCTATATTTTATCACACTGAGACTAACAGGAGCGAATAAATACAGGAAAATGTGGAAAAAACGGGGGAAATTATTTGAAAGGGATTTTTTCACGAACTACTAGAGAAATATCAATTTATCGCTGGTTTGCTGAATTTCAACGTGGGCGTGTCAGGCTCAGTGATGATCCCCGTCAAGGTCGTCCAAAAACTGCAGTCACCCAAGAAACGTTGATGCTGTGCGTAAGCTGGTTGAGGAAGATCGACATGTGACATACCGCGAAATTCAGGCAACTTTAGACATTGGCATGAGTCAAATACAAATAATATTGCATGAACAATAGGTTTAAAAAAAGTTGTTTTCCCGATAGATACCGCATTTGCTCTGTGAAGAGCAAAAAGCGGCTCGTGTTACTTGGTGCGTCAGAACTCTCGAAAGATTCCACGCAGGATCCTTAAATGCTGTATACAACATCGTATCAGGTGACGAATCCTGGATATACGCGTACGAACCCGAAACTAAAAACCAGTCACGAGTTTTTGTGTTCGAAAATGAGTTAAAGCCAACAAAAATTATTCGTTTACGGAGTGTTACAAAAAAAAATGGTGGCCACGTTTGTCTCCAAAACCGGCTATGTTGCGACTATTCCTCTTGAGGGACAAAGAACGGTTAATGCAGAATGGTATGCTAGCATTTGTTTGCCACAGGTCGTTTCAGAACTCCGTAAAGAGAACTGCAACCGCCGCATAATCCTTCATCACGACAATGCGAGTTCTCACACCGCGCACAGAACAAAAGAGTTTTTAGAGCAAGAAAACATAAAATGATTAGACCATCCGCCGTACAGCCCCGACTTAAGCCCTAATGATTTCTATACTTTCCCTATAATAAAGAATAAATTGCGTGGTCAGAGATTTTCATCACCTGAAGAAGCTGTGGACGCCCCACAAAACGGCCTTTTTGGAGACCCCAACTTCCGAATGGAATGGTTGCTTCAATGATTGGTTCCATCTTATGGAAAAATGTGTCAAATTTCGCGGAGAATACTTCGAAAAGCAATAAACACATTTTTAAATAGTACTGTTGTGTCACCTCCTTGATTCCCGAAATTTTCAGTGCCGCCCTCGTATAAGTAGTTAATAAGACCTTTATAACGACAATATTCTGGCAATAAAGACATTTGATTTGATTTGATTAGGTCTTCGATTGTATAATAATGCTCATCTGATTGTCTGAGAAGAAATGATAACCAAACTAAATACAAAACAAATACAAATGATAAACAAAACTAAAGGATGGACATGTAAAAATTGGATTCGATCTTTTGCTAGTCGTATCGATCATCCGTCCACTGGGTTATGACTTATGACAGTAAAGAGAAATGCGCTTCAAGTGTACCTATAAGTTACCTACTGTGTACAAAATCAAAGCGGGCCCAGTTTCAAAAAAATCGACCATCGTCACCGAAACCAGTATGAGAGGAATTATTATATTTATGATATTATACATATTTATATTTATAATGAAATTATAATGTTATGAACGCATTGATCAGTATTCAATACTCATTTTAATACAAGATTACGTACAACCAAATTTTTTAATGATAGAGTCAATACATAGAGATTGGATTTACGGGTAAAAATGCACCCTATAAAGTTGAGTTTTGTTGTAGTTTAAAATTTAATTACAACTGCTGTCTTCATATTGTGTACATAATTTAATTACTTGTTGACCATGAAAAGCCAATTTATTTCGCAATAACGCGGAAGTAGATTCGTAAGACTATCAGACGGTGTTTTTAAACTTTGATCACGTAAAGACAGCATGTAGACGACGTAATCTTAATTCTTATCATATCTTATCTTTTGCCATCTTGCAAAAAGTTAACTTATCAATACGCGTACGACAGTTTCTAGTACTACGAAAACAACAGCTTCTACTATAGGTACTATAGGTATACAATATAATATTACACAGTAGAACAACTTAATGTGAGAAATAAGACACAAGCATTCAATACATAGACAAAAAATTCTCAAAGGTTTGCTATTTACTCATTTTTTGTAGCAAATAATATGCAAGTTTCCTTAAATTTTTTGGTATGTAACCTATAACTCATCTTTATAAGTTATAATTTATGGCCTAATTGTGCAGGAGCACAATATCTACGTAGAAAACAGTCAAATAACTTCAGTTTCTAACAACAATAATAATTAACAAGATAACCATACCAGCCCCCCTAGACAAGCGGCAAGCGATCATCGTAAACGCTTACGCTACCAAATGTATGGCATTTGACATTATAGTATTCGCTAGCGAGGCGATGACTTATGTCTAATCGCATACATTTTGTGGCGTTAGCGTTAGCGTTTTCGATAATCGCTTGCCACTTGTCTAGGGGGGCAGATTGTCGTTAAAAACGATGACGAAATTCGTTATCAAAATGTATGCGGTTTGACATAAGTCATCGCTAAATGACATTTCGCTTGCGAAGACTAATGTCAAATTCCATACATTTTGATAACGAATTTCGTCATCGTTTTTAACGAAAGGGACTTTGTCTACGGCCTCTGGTTACTGGAGTAGGTATGACAAAATAATTCTGAGAAACTCTTGTATATTTGTACTGTGATAAGAGTTCGGAAAGTTTTCTATGATAGATATAACCACATTTTCTTTACGAATTTGTGTCAGAACTCAGATGTAGTAACATCCTGATTACGAAAACGTAGAATGTAGAGGCGTTTCTTATATGAATGAACTAGGTTTTGTAACTATAAGGTAAAATATAATAGACTAAGGGCCTGTTTCACCGCTTCCTGATAAGGTGTCCGATAGCCTTATTTGACAGATTCTCCATACTCTATGTGTCAAGTTAAGTGGTGGATAGCCTTATCAGGAAGCGGTGAAACAGGCCTTAAACATTTTAGGGAAACATAAAAAAATACAATATCTAATGAAAATAAGAAAGCCCGTATCACAGAGAGCGGTCAAAGTTACCCGTATCTTTCTAGCAAAATGATATCATGGATTTTATTTACTGCAGTCTTACATGATGCGACTTGCGAGGTCAAAGTAGCAAATTCCAAAGGCCAATCTCGCGTCTTTGCAAATACTTTGGATGTATGTGCCAAGGGGTTTCGACTATAAGGCCCGTATAAATAGTCAGTACTCAAGATGCATCTCGGTCTCAAGACGCGGTTCGGCTCTATGATTGGTTAAAATTTTGACAGCCAACCAATCACAGAGCCTGAACCGTGTCTTGAGACCGAGATGCATCTTGAGTACTGACTATCTATACCGGCCTAAGTGTAGGGTCAAGTAAATTCGCGCGCCACCCACCGGTTTGACGCGGTGAGTGTGTATGACGTATGACATGCATATTATCATATTAAACTCATCCATCCATACTAATATTATAAATGCAAAAGTGTGTCTGTCTGTTTGTCTGTTACCTCTTCACGCCTAAACCACTGAACAGATTTTGCTGTTTCGTATGGAGATACTTTGAGTCCCCGAAAAGGACATGCACAGGCAGGAGCAGTGGCAAGGGCTGAGTGTAAACGTACCATGATGGGGATATTCGGCAGCGACTGGCTCATGGACCAGATCATTTGTCATAGCCGTGAGATAAGAAAACTTTTTCCACGGCTCACTGGCTCAATCTGTGACTGAGGAAATCGAATCGCATTATCTTTATCGAAGTGTTAGCATCCGCTTTGCTGCTTACGTAATCATCATTATTAATCACCATGACAGTATGGTGTATTTTATAATAATTATATAATTTATGCATTATTAAAATTATAGTGATATAAGTTGAACGTTAAATAATAAAATTATATTGTTAACTTCTGTAAAGTTAACAATATAGTTTTGGTATTCAATAAAGTACGTCTTATCTACTCGTATATTATATTGACTGATGAGTGATGACACTGTTACCCAATTTTCGTAGAATCACCCATATGACACGGCTTCCGTATCATCTGCAATGAATGCAGCTTTCAAAAGGTTGACCGCCCCTAATTTTTTTCAATTCACAGAATATTAAAAAACGAAGCCTATAGGCTTGTTTTACGTGGAAAATTAAGATGGTTTTGTTCAGAGTAGAACCTTGTAACTAAAAGTGTAATTTGAGGAAGATACAATAGTTTTCTAAATGATACGGCTCCCGCCGCCCGCGTCTGAATACGGTACGCCACACGTTAAAAAAAATATGACACGGCTGCCGTGTCATCCGCACTGAATCGGATGCGAGTCATCTGTGTCCGAACTAGAGAAATCTGTATTTTCGACCACAGCGCTCTTCCGTTTGCAAGGATGAGACAATCTTGTTTATTTAGGACTCTCCTACCGCAGCAGGAGAGAAAAGACAATTTAGCTAGTTCTTATCCCTTTTCCTGAGTATTGTAGGTACATATTATATATCCATCCATACTAATATTATAATTGCGAAAGTGTGTCTGTCTGTCTGTTTACCTCTTCACGCTCAAACCGCTGAACCAATTTTGCTGAAATTTGGCATGGAGATACCATAAGTCCCCGGGAAAGGACCATAGGTACTTCTTATCCCGCAAAAATGTACGGTTCCCGCGCGATAGATTAATTTTGGCGCAACGGAGTTGCGGGCATCACTAGTAACATAATAAACATGGAACACAACTATTTTCAAAGACCATGAGTCGTGGTAAGTAAATCCCTTAAATTTTAACTGATATCAGTGATCAGTGATCACATTTGTGGAAAGAAAATATTCTTTACCTTCCTCTGAAGGCTCTGAAGCAGACGCATGGTTCGATTTTTCCGGGAAAACCTGCCTAAATTATAGTCATATTTAATTAATGATTAATTTATTAACTTCGTCACCAATCAGCATCTGACTAATAAAGTAATAACGCTCTTTCCTTTTGATGACTGGCGACTGCACTATAAAATTAGTAACAATTTTCGTCGAAAGGGCGTCACGTCTGTTTCCAATTTGGTTGCAATTTCGACGACGTAATATTTGCCGTTAAACAAAATTATCATATAAATTGCCGCGAAGATAAATGCATTTTGGCAAACACATTAGCGGTTACGGAATTAACGTACATATAATTATACGTGGTGAAATAGATCAAAAGTTACCGCATCGAAAATATTTAAGCCCACACAGGGTCATAAATTAGGATAAAACAATTCGGCCGGCATTCCAAACTGTGGACATAAATCCTGATTAGTCTTCAGCAAGTATTATTCGACAGATCACCTGGTGCTGGCCAACTTTATATTAATTATATTCGCCATTTTGTAAATCGCTCCTTGTTTTGGTTAGGACTAGTTGCTACATGATGATTATACATGTCGCAGTCATCTGGTTCAATCTGCGATTCGATTGAATGACTAGCGTATTCATTGAATGGCACCATTCAATTGAATGACTCGGCAGTCAGGTAATTGAACGTATTTCATTTTCTTCCTACTGCGGCGCTACTAGTCACTAAAACAAATATGGCGTCAAACAGCTCGCACAGCTGATAGCACTGTGTTGATATTAATTTATCGATTACATTTACATTAAAGTGCTTTATTTGTAATAAGTAATAACTAATAAAATAATATGAAAGCGTGGATTTACCTATAACTTACCCCGTTAACGGCTACTTGAAAAAAATATAGCATCCCATTTAACAACCTCGCTATAATATGACTTTTAGTCAAGACGTTAAACGTTACAGTCAACATCTTGACGAGTTGTCCTTTAGTAATTCAATTGAATGGTGTCATTCAATGAATGCGCTAGTCATTCAATCGAATCGCAGATTAAACTAGATAACTGCGACATACATATTTTGTTTTTGCAATACTAAGAAGTAAGAAGGTCTGGTGATGTTCTTCATGCATATTTTTTATGAGAAAAACTACATCAAAATAAAACGTTTTGTTGTAGAATTTTGCCAAAACGAGTTTAATCCATCTATCCATCCATCCAACCATCAAGCCCCGTAAGGACACCAGTGACTGCGAGAACAATAGAATAACAATAGATTTCCAAGAATTCGCGAACGAAGGATAAATGGCTGGGACTGTCAAAACATTTATCAAAAATATTTCTCTGACAGTACTTACTTTCATGTAGTCATAGTATAGACCTTCCCACACAAACTCTATACTGTTATATTATATATCCAGAAATTTTACTCTGATATTTCAGAATGTTGAATCTAGATTCTAGACCCAAATTACAAGACGAGTAGGCTCAATAATTCGACGAAAGGCTTCGAAAAAAGGTAGAGCTACTAGAAAAGTCAGACAAGTTAGTGTCCACGTACTGCTTTTGATTTACTTGGCACTGGCATTTCCCTGTCCCCAGAAAGGACTCGCTTACAAGCTATTACCAGAATTTAGAGTTCGTTTCTACCGGAGCTGCGTTGCGGACTGCGGTGCCATGCGGTGTTATTGAGAAACACTAGAATTGCTTAGCTAAAAAAAATTAAAAATATGACCTCACCAACCCCAGTTTCTACGCTAACCTCAAGTCTTCTGGGCAGCTCCGGTGCCTTGAGTTGGACATCTTTTAAGATCAGCTTTAAGTTTGTTCATGGATAATGGATTACCGTTAGACCGAACTCTAAAGCGAACCTCATTAAAGACTAACGATTTTGAACTTTGATTGACCTCTTCTGGAATTCGCACGTCGCTATCTGGATGTCAACTGCCAAGATAAGAACTGGCACAGTTTTAGACGTTAATGAAAGTAACGATTGAAGCATATCCTTACAAGTGCTTTGACAATGGAAAATAAATAACATTTTTCAATGGAATCAAGCTTACATTCTCAAACTGTTCTTAAAGTTCTTATGATAGTGTCAAGCTGAAAACATGAGGTGACAACTACAGAGGTCTGATAATATAATTTATGGAATCTAGATTAAGAATTTTTATGGTCCATTAAAAATCGAAAGTATCTTAATCTAAATAAATTAATAATTATATTTCTTTTGTTGTTTGTAAATATCCTTATTTATTAAGAAAGGCATGCAGCAGGATGTTTTGACAAAGTCTAAGGTTTTGCGGTTTTTTGTGAGCAGTGAGCCTAATTATTATAAATAATACGAAAACCGGCCAAGTGCGTGTCGGGCCACGCGCAATATAGGGTTCCGTAGTACTTATCGCTAGTTTTTGAAAATTTTTGTATGGTCAATGAATGTACATTTATAACATGTTTTACACTAGTAACAACGTCATCTCAGTTACTTTCAAAGAAATTTGAATAAAAAGTTCCTTTATAATTCGCCGAATACTTTTTAGTTGATCGACTAAATACTCAATAACTTGTGAAGTGAAGTCTTCTAAGCGTTTAGAAAATTTTCCCGCCTGTCATGACTTTCTTGACGGACGGACGGACGTGAATTTAAAAAAGAACACTGACTCTAACGATATTTTCCACTTTAAAACTTAATATTTCACAAATGGATCCCTAAATCGGAAAATGAATAATATTTTTAAAAAAAAACCTATCCAACGACACCCCACACGATGGGGTGGGCGTGAAAAAAAAATTCAACCCCGCTTGATGTGTAGGGATATGTGTATTCAATATTCATGCCAAATTACAGCTTTGTAGGTTGTAGGTCCTATAGTCTCTGAGCAAAACTGCGGACAGACAGACAGACGGACGGACAGACCGAAACTATAAGGGTTCCTTGTTGACTACGGAACCCTAAAAAGGAAATGTTAACGACCGACAAATCCATTAAATATATAATATTAATATTTTCAGACAGTTTTCAGTAACACCATCATACCATGTATGACCTAATACGAATAATTATGAGATTTCTAATATTTTTTATTACATTTTTATAACATTCTTTTCTAACATTTTGTATTTAATATTGCACATTGATTGGCTGAATCAACCAAAAAACTGGGTTTACAATATCTTATCTGTAACCTCCGAAACCAGCTGTTTGAATTAAGGCGACGCCTTGATAATTTGGCTGTAGCGATGCCGATTTTTCTCAGCAATGATTAAAGCTAAGAAACTAAAGTTCATTGTCAGTATTCATCATGTCTTTGTCTTTGAATTGCCCATAGCATAACACGATTGGACAACTTTTATAACACAGAATTATCAATCGAAAAGACCTCTGTAAAAAAAGGGATTCCTATTTTTCCAACAGAGGAGAGTGATTTAAGGTTCCAAAATTTGTACATAAATTGGTTGAAGCATACACTTTAATATGTGCATAGCTTATATGAAATGTATTTATGGTTTTTAAATTACGCGACAAAAACCATTTTTTGCTTATGCCCTTTCCATTTTTTGCTGTTCCATTGCTTGTTTTCTATGAGAGGCCGGCCCGGCCTCTCATAGAAAACAAGCAATCTAAAACATATCCAACACGGTTTCTTACTTTAACGCGGCGTCACCTTAATACAATCAAAGCGCACGGAGTGCGCTGGCCAAGTTAATAATAATAATAATATAATAATAATATCTATAGACGCTTCACACCACGTCAATCTGGCCCCGTGCTAAGTACCTGAAGGACTTGTGTTACGGGTACCAGACAACGGAAATATATTTAATACTTTTATACTATACATATATTTAAGATTTTTATTATATCATACACATATTTAATACACACCCATGACCCAGAAACATTGAAAAACTTTTTGTTCCGTCGGCGGGATTCGAACCCGCGACCCCCGGCTTGAGCTGCCACACACTCTACCCATTGAGCCACAGAGGTCGTCGTCGTTCCAGCATGCCTCGCGCATGCCGTGCACTATTTACGCGAACCGTTTCGACGCACTTTCGACCCTCCCGTAGCTCAGTCCGTATTGCGAGTTCAAAGATAAAATTTTACCTACGTAATATTACCCAATTACATAGATATAGCTTCGGTAGATCCTGAGACATGTCCCTGTAAAAATAGCTAATTTTAGCACTGACTCACTGACCGGTAATCAAAACCTCAGGCCACTTCCAATTATTGTCCTAGCGTTATGAAATTTGGCACCTTGGTCGTTTGTTATAATGTAGATTAACAAAAAAGTGAGAAATTTAAAAAATCGGTCAAGCATGAGTCGGTTCATCTACGAACTTCAGAGGCCACTTCCAATTGTCCTAGCGTTATGAAATTTGGCACACAGGCCGTATGTTATATCATGTAGATTAACAAAAAATTAAGAAATTTAAGAAATCAGTCAAGCGTGAGTCTGCTCATCTACGAACTTTAGAGTTTAGACCAAAGTTCTTATTTTTTTAAATACATTTATTCATTTCAAAAAATTACGTACCAGTTATACAACAAGAATACAACGAGAGGGGCGGGAGGAGGAGAGGGGAGGGGGTTATAAAATATTTTCATGTATAATGCACACTGTAATCTGTATAGCTTATTAAATAAATATACTATCGAAAATATTGTTTATATCGGGTGTGGCACAAAAAGAAAAAAAAGTATGATTTCTTGAAAAAAAGTATTGAAATCCGAACAAAAACATACTTGTTAAAATGGGGCCAAGTTCCTATCGGCTAACTTTTGGCCTAAAAAAAGAGTTGAAATCCAATCCAATGCCAAGTTTAGATGCACTTCATCGATCGTAAATCGTAATCATCTATATCAACAGCCAGATCCATAATACTTCTGAATTGGCAGGTTTTCGTGCTATACGTTACACTAATTGATTAATCTATACTAATATTATAAAGCGGAAGAGTTTGTTAGTTTGTTTGTTTGAACGCGCTAATCTCAGGAACTACTGGTCCAATTTGAAAAATTCTTTAAGTGTTAGATAGTCCCTTTATCGAGGAAGGCTATAGGCTATATTTTATCACGCTAAGACTAATAGGAGCGAAGAAATAGAGGAAAATGTGGAAAAACGGGGGAAAATTCTTTGAAAGGGCTTATTTGAACGCGGTAATCTCAGGAACTACTGGTCCCATTTGAAAAATTCTTTCAGTGTTAGATAGCCCATTTATCGAGGAAGGCTATAGGCTTATATTTTATCACGCTAAGACTAATAGGAGCAAAGAAATAGAGGGAAATGTGGAAAAAAATGGGGGAAATTATTTGAATCTATGCTATTAATATTATAAAGCGGAAGAGTGTTTGTTTGAACGCGCTAATCTCAGGAACTACTGGTCCGATTTGAAAAATTCTTTCAGTGTTAGATAGTCCATTTATCGAGGAAGGCTATAGGCTATATTTTATCACGCTAAGATTAATAGGAGCGAAGAAATAGAGGAAAATGTGGAAAAAACGGGGGAAAATTATTTGAAAGGGCTTATTTGAACGCGCTAATCTCAGGAACTACTAGTCTCATTTGAAAAATTCTTTCAGTGTTAGATAGTCCATTTATCGAGGAAGGCTATAGGCTATATTTTATCACGCTAAGACTAATAGGAGTAAAGAAATAGAGGAAAATGTGGAAAAAATGGGGGAAATTATCTGAAAGGGCTTATTTGAACGCGCTCAGGAACTACTGGTCCGATTTGAAAAATTCTTTCAGTGTTAGATAGTCCATTTATCGAGGAAGGATATAGGCTATATTTTTTCACGCTAAGACTAATAGGAGCGAAGAAATAGAGAAAAATGTGAAAAAAACGGGGGAAATTATTTGAAAGGGCTTATCTTATGAACTACTAAAGCAATTTTTCTGTTATTTGGGTCAGATAGGAAGTAGAGCACGTGAAGGATCATAGGCTATTTTTTGTGGACTAATTTGTCTGTGAAATATCTAATTTACGCAGGTGAAGCCGCGAGGAACGTATATTAATAATAAAAATGAATCCACATACTTCCCTTGGTTACATCACGCGTAAACAGCTGGACCGATTTTGCTGAAATTTAGTATAGATATATTATGTACTTTGAGTCCCGGGAAAAGGACATAGGATACATTTTGTCCCGGAAAAATGTACGATTACCGCACGATATACTTTTATGATTTGCGCGTTAACTATTCAATTGATTTTGATGAATTTTGGTATGGAGAATGGAGATACTTTGAGTCTCGGGAAGGACAAGGGATACATTTTGTCCCAAAAAATGTACGGTTCCCGCTCAAAAAACTTTTATGATTTTCGCCTAAGCTATTTAATCTATTTTGATGGGTATAGAGATACTTTGAGTTCCGGGGAAGAATAAAGGATATATTTTGTCGCAGAAAAATGTACGGTTCACACAAAAAGGAATTTTGTGATTTGCGCGTTAACTAGCTGTTGCCCGCGACTTCGTCCGCGTGGACTTCAGTTTATAGTTGTTCACGTACATCGAGGGAACAACTATAAACTGAAGTCCACGCGGACGAAGTCGCGGGCAACAGCTAGTTATTGTATAATTAGATACCTGCCAAGTTCAAATTTAAAAGTATTATGGATCTGGCTGTTGATGAAGATGATTACGATCGATGAAGTGCATCTAAACTTGGCATTGGATTGTATTTCAACTCTTTTTTTAGGCCAAAAGTTAGCCGATAGGAACTTGGCCCCATTTTAACAGGTATGTTTTTGTTGGGATAAGGATTTATTCAGTGATCTGTATGACCTGTTCAGTGACGTGTATAATTTTATTAATAGATACGGAACGAAATCTCGTGGGCGTTTGAACAATTGCCCAAATTGTTGTTTACACGTTAAATATCAAGACGTAAATACGGTGAGTACAGAGCGCCGTCAATTATCACGTCGTATAGATACGTGATTTAAATAAACAATATCGTGTCGTGTACTCCAACAATATCCGCCTTTTACTGGTAACTTAACAAATACCAATGCACTGAGAATTTATCTCTGAGAAGTTGATTCATAAGCAGATGGCGGACCTAGGTACTAGGTAGGTACGTATTTTCGAACCCATAAACCCATGCCGATCACAGCTCATTGAATTGACATAAGCCGACCAAATGACGTAGGTCCATCAACTGTAGTGATCTTATAATATTTGTTATTTGTTAATGTAATAAGTTGTTTGTGTAATAATTTGTTATGAAAAATTTATGAATAATGTGTGTTACTGAATAACTAGGTATTCAATGAATTCATGATTCAAAATAATGAAATACTTGCGTCTTACTCAGATAATATTACCTATTATAATTTATATAAGTTTTATAACTTAACTATTTAGGAATAATAATATTGCCTTCGAAGGTTTCGTAGGGTTATCCACCTTGCATTAGGAAGGTTACTAATCTACGACTTGAAAAGTATAGCAAGGTCGTTTTGTGAACGCATGTTGACAAAGTTACGTTATAGCTGTTATGACACTGTCGTTTACACTTGCGGTCTGCGGAACTTGAAGAAAGGCCTATCGCACAATCACTCGACTCGAGGATTTACCATTACCACTTTCCAATCTTATTTCGTTAAAGTATGTGTTCAACAGTGGTAGCTGGTAAGCCGGATCTGCCTATCGTACACCTACTACCTATCTTTAAAAAAATTCAGACGCGATGACCACTGGTCACGGTTTGTGACTTTTAACAATAGGTTCGTAATTTATACTGCGGCGGCTTATATTATGTAGTGGTGTCAATTAAGTATGTGCAAAAAAGTTTTAAAATTATGTTACCTACCTATTTAGTATACATATAGATAGAAAGCTAAGCTTGAGCGTAGGTGGGCTAATAAAATAATAAGTATGTTTGTAATTGCACGGTACATAACATTATATTTAAAATACTTAATTTATTTTTAATTTTATTTTAATTAATACTTAAATTCATCGGCAGCTCATTTTCTAGAATATTTCTTAAATTATTAACTACAACTTATGAGATAAAAGGTATTTTACACTGCTTTATCAACTTACCCGCAGTATTCATGAGTAGAAAGATGTTCAAACACAAAAATATCACTGTTTTAGGTACCATTATCACTTTAAAAAGTTAAAACTTATAAGCGGAAAGTAACTTTTTAATTTCTTTCTCAGTAGAAGTTTGTTACTGTAATTATTAAAATATTCCCACGAATAAAGTTTACGTGTACGTATCGCAACTTTCTGTACGAGAGGCAGTACCTTCTCACGTCACGATAAAAATGGAACTGCCAAAATAAAGTTCCAATTTCCAAAATTGAAGTTTCAATCAAACTTCAAACTAGAAGAACATGGCGGAAGATGTCAATTTTTTTAGCTCTCTGGATACTAGGTGTTTGCTCTAACCATAGACTTATAAGTTATAATGTATAGTGTATACTGTCGTTACGTAATACGTTTATGGCTCTAAGTTCTAACATGTTTAGGTATATTATTAAAATTCGTATTTTATAGTGATTTTTGTACATAATAAAGGTTCTTGTTATTTCAAAGGAATTTAGTATTTACGTGATAAATAAGGCAATGCAATACCCAAACATTTAAAACAAAAGGTCTTTGACAGTTAGGGAAATGTCATTCTGACATATTAAAAAGGAGAAGACATAAACATAACCAAAAAATTAAATTATCAAAATTCTAAATAGTTTTTAAAATGGAAAAATAGTGATACTTTATTTACAAATTGTTATTAAAGACTTAAGGAAATTGTTTTGTTTCCACGATGTCTTTTAGAATACTAAGAAATTTTCTCACTGCTAGGCAAAAGTGTATGTTACTGCACCGTCCTTATTCTAACAACTCGAAGGATATAGCACCTTACGACCCGTTTTATTCTAAGCCTCAAAAGACTAAGCAAACTTATCTAGAAGTTATAAAGAAGTTCGAAGAACAAGACACGAGGCGGCGGGGTCATGTGGAATTTATTTATGCAGCTCTTAGTAGGATGAAGGAATTTGGAGTTCACAAAGACTTGGAAGTTTACAAGGCGCTAGTAGAAGTTTTGCCGAAAGGAAAATTGGTACCCACTAACATTTTTCAAGCTGAGTTCATGCATTATCCAAAACAGCAACAGTGTGCTGTAGATTTGCTTGAACAAATGGAAAATAATGGTATTCATTCTGAAAATTATATTTTTAACTTCTTAGACTTAAGTCCAAGCCCTAAGTCTTATTAGAATGTGTAATCACTGTCTTATTAGACAGTGAATTTGAAACTGGTTTACTTTCAGATTATTTTGAAAATTATTCCATTTTCAGATTGCCGGATTCATGATTCATGATTCACAGTCTTCTTAAGCAAATACAATACAATGACAAGGACTTAAAGATTTTCTTTTAAACTTGTGGATTGTTTATCTAATTATCTTTTTTCCAGGTGTAATGCCGGATACAGAAATGGAGCAAATACTACTCAACACTTTTGGCCGCAGAGGGATACCATTAAGAAAGTATTGGAGGATGATGTACTGGATGCCAAAGTTCAAACACCTCACGCCTTGGCCTTTCCCAGAAGAACTGCCACAGGAGGCACTTGAATTGGCAAAATTAGCTATACAAAGGATAACATCCGTTGATGCAGATGTCAATGTGAATGTTTGGCAGGTGATTTCAATTTCATATAAACATATAATGGAGGCACTTCACATGGCTATTTGTATTTGCGTATTTGATGTATTCGCCAAACAATCACCATGTGTAGACAGTATGTTTGACAAATTTTGCTTTATTTGACAAATATGACCAATACCAAATTAATTTGGCCTTATTTGCCTATTTCACAAATATGACCAATACCTTGCCAATACCAAATACACATATCCATGTAGGTAAAGGTACCTGTGTCGGTTTTTGACACACATCAAAAGAGTCAAATAGGCAAGTAAACATGAAGTAAAGAAAATCAGGTAAAAGTTTGGTATTTGACGTCTATGTGTGGAAGGCCATATTTGCCTTTATTTGCTTGTTTGTGTATACGCCAATAATTTTGCCAAATGCAACAAATAGCCATGTGAAGTACGAAGTGAACATAGAAGTTTAGTTTATTGGTCCAAAATGCTTATTAAAGACAGAGTAACATGACATGATTGATTGGTGGCCGGTTATTCTATAAAAGTTGAGGCCAAAGATAATAAATTAAATTACAGCTTTATAATATGATACTAATGTAAACGATAGGTTGCTGTGTTTTAATTAACATTAATGATAGATTTTGTCAGACAGAAGAGATTGAGGCATCATTGGACAAGACATGGATCGTAAGTGCACAGAGTAGAGCACAGCGAGTGCTTTTATCGGAACAACCAACAGATGACCCACTCGTCATAAAAGGACCGTACCTTGTGTACTTGAGAGATCAGACTGTATCATACTTTGTACTGCTTGGAAAAATACGACCGGAAGTTATTGATGACAAGGATCTGGATGGTAAAATATCTTTAGACTGTCTTGAGTTTTTTTTTTGTGCATAATATAATATTAATTCATCAACCCCAATTAATACGCTTTTTGCTTTTTGAAATCAATAAACTTCTTAATTAGTTTTTTCTTTATTCTTAACTATGTAAAAAACAAATTTAAGTGTTTACAATCTAAAAGAGTTTCTTACTTTGGGTTAATTTTTAAAAATATTTTGTTACAGATGTATCTAATATTAAAAAGCCAACAGGTATACCCGGTGTGGGTAGAGTGAAGTTACCTCAACTAAAAAATACAATTCATGAACAGGATGATGGAACTATTGTTGCAGTTTGTGCTACAGGTGATTATTTTTTGCTAAGTTAGCAGTTTCTCAAAGGTAGAGAAATATAAATGTATTTTTGAGAAATATAAATGTATTTAAAGCCTTTGATCAATTTTGCATTTGGATTTACTACAATCTTCTTTAAAAAACTAACAGTCACAGTAATTTTTGCCATCATAGCTTATAAATCATTACCTTTGCTTATAAAATAAATAAATAATTTTATTTTGATTAATACAGTCAAATTTTTCTTAATAATAACAGCTATACCTGGCTATACTTCAGCCCATTTGGCAAAATTTTGATTTGATTTAGCAAAAGTAAACTGACATTAAAATTTTTCATTTACAGGCACCTCCTCAAGAGACTCCTTACTGTCATGGATAAGACTTCTAGAAAAATATGATAATCCAAGTTTATCAACAATACCAGTAATATTTACGTTACTAGCACCGCCAAGCGATGTATCGTTATTTGAAACTCAACTAGCTGAAAGCGAAGAGAGTAAAGAATAATTTATTTTTATTAGGGTTGATGAATAAATGATTTAAGTGTTAACTATTTATTTACATTTTTACAAATCATTTACATTTAAGTACATCACCAACACAGTTCACACCCAGTTATCAGTCTGTGTAGATGAGAACCATGAGCAACTTTAGAACTTTTTAAATACTTAATAATAATAATAATTACATATTGTGAAGTTGTGACATGCCTCACTTGTGAATTTAAATGATTTGTACCATCAAAGAAATTGATTCAAAGGCAGTTGACTAAGTACTATGTCATTATTCATTTGGTTGGATAATGTCAACTTAACCTATTGGGTTAAGTTGATATTATCCAACTACGCACTAATACTATAACTACTACTACATAACACTATAACTACTAGCGGCCAGGTCGCGGCGGCCATCGATATAGGTACCTTAGTATGAAACCCCCATTGACCACACGCACCTGGCCGCCATGCGACCAACGGCCACACCATACTCTCGATGGCTGTCGCAACTTGTGTGCTGAGGCCTAGCCGCTATTGGGTTAAGTGGCTAGATTTGACAAAATGCTACCAAAATAAGTAGGTCTGTCAACAGTCTATGAATCAACTTCTCTGATAGTACATTATTTGCACATATAGCACACTAATGATTTTAACTATCTACAACCTTTCTGGAGTTTTATATTACATCTCCACTGACTAAACACGAAACAACTTTTAAGTCCATTCATAGTCCTCATCAACTTCAAAGAAGGAAATAGTTCCCCACTGTCAGGTGATATTGTGCCAATCTGCCTGGGGAAGGAGGTAGGTCTCATTGTCACTCCGAACTACGGTGACACCAGCTCCGTAATATGGTATGACATATGCTGAACCATCTGCAGGACCAACCACCTGAAATAATAAATGAAATAGTATTGTTTGCTGCAGTACTAAATGGAACAGGGGGGTGTGCCAAAATCTTTTCGTTGTTGCTTTCTTATAGAATCGCTGATGAAAATGTATGGAATTGACATAAGCGTTCGTTAATATGACGTTGACGTTCGACTCGTCTTATGTCAATTCCATACATTTTAATCGGCAATTCTATAACAAAGCGCAAACGAAAAAGTTTCGGCTAAATGGCCAGAAGTGTTTCTGGTTAGCATGAAACTTTTGAATATCCTTTATATTAAAAATGCTTTTATGACGGCATCAACAACAAACTTGATATTAGAAAACTGTTTGTGAAAATTAGATAAACAGTTTAGACAACTATCTGCTTTTAACCGATTCAATGCGGCGCACATTTTTGAAGACTTTCAGTCGTGGCGGCATACAATTTTCTCGTGACACGTTAGCCGTGTCATACGCCATAGAAGTAGATGACACGGCTACCGTGTCACCCGCCACGTTCAAAAAAGTTTATTGTTTTTTTCGCTTGTATTAACTTGATTTATTTGGTTGAGCCCAAAAAAATTATGTTAACAGAAGGCTACATTTTTTTGTTGATTTCGAGTAGTTTTTATGTTAACCTGAAAATGGCAGGTAAACTATTTTTTTATTCAAATGTTGCAAACCTTTTGTAGGTTTCAAGGTTAGAAAAATGAGTATAATAAATAGATCTGGGTTTCCGATGTAAATTATACGTTCGTAGATAAATTTAAAGAAGTTTGTTATTAAGTTTTTTTAACCGACTTCCAAAAAGGGGGAGGTTATACGTTCGGTTGTGGATATTTTTTTTTATGTGTTCAACGATTACTCGTTTGTGAACCGATTTTCAAAATTTTTCTTTTGTTGTATAGGGTATTTGTTCCGATTGATCCGGTTCCAAGTTGGTACCATGTTCACAAAAGTGGTGGTCTGATGATGGGAACCATGAGGCTAAAAAAGGAGACAGCCCCTACCTTTTTTTCAATTCACAAAATATTCAGAAACGAAGCCTATAGACCTGTTTTACGTAGAAAATTAAGACGTTTTGTTCAGAGTAGAACCTTCTAAAGTGCAATTTGAGGGAGATACAATTGCTTTCTAAATGACACGGCTCACGTGTCATACGCCACACGTTAAAAACCCATAAGACGAGGCTGCCGTGTAATACGAAATGATGCACCTTTTAAAAAAGGTTGGCGGCCCCTACTTTTTTGCAATTCACAGAATATTCAGAGGCGAAGCCTATAGGCTTGTTCTATGTGGAAAATTAAGATGATTTTGTTCAGAGTAGAACCTTCTAAAGTGTAATTTGAGGGAGATACAATCGTTTTTCAAATGACACGGCTCACGTATCATACGCCACACGTTAAAAACATGTATGACACGGCTCCCGTGTCATCCGCACTGAATCGGTTAATTAAGACCACAGTTTGCAGTCTTTTCAATGTTGTAATAACCAATTTTCACTGCAAAGTGTTAATAATATTAGGTGTTTACATACCTGTGCAGCTATCAATATTATATCTAATAATTGTCCTAGGAACATAAAACCAAGAGTACATAATTTTGCTAATCCAATCCCTGGATATCCCAAATAAAATCTGTCTAGACCAAACATGCCTAAAAAGACAGACAGCAGTAAAGATATCTCTAGTGAGTATCCATTTCTGAAAAAGAAAGAAAATCAAATTAGTCATTTTAAACATACAAAGTATTTTCCATTCATAGGAAATTAGCTGTTGCCCGCGACTTCGTCCGCGTGGAGTTCAGTTTATAGTGCGCGGTGTCAACAAAATTGGTGTCAAATTTAATAGCTTTTTATTAAAACCCTGGTACCCCTTAAAATGTCAAAACACCCAAAAATTGCTGTGCAGTGTGCACATAATATATTTTTTAAATTAAGTAAATTTTATTAATACCAAATTTACAGCTTATTTAGCCCCCCATTACACAACTTTAGCTTTACTCATAAACTATTTATCATTGGTAGGTTTAAGGTTACGTCACTGCATAGATAAAGTACTGAGTAGTGAGTTATTTAATTACGTGAATAACAATCGAAAGATTCGAAAAATCTTAACTCGATATGGTGCCACCTGTTATAGAAAGACTTATGAGCAAGCGATAGCGAGATGTAGGCGACTCTTAGCGCCATCTGTTATGAATTTTTGGAACTAACTTAATTTGAACAAATTTATGCATTTTCACCCCCTTACAACCCCTTTTTCCAGTTAAAAAGTAGCCTATATCCTTTCTCAGGCTTTAGATTATCTGTGTACAAAATTTCATTACAATCGATTCAGTAGTTTTGGCGTGAAAGCGAGACAGACAGACAGACAGAGATACTTTCGCATTTATAATATTAGTATAGATAAATAATTAATTGTTAGTTGCAACAAAGTCTCAATATTCTAAGGATAGAAATATTAATTAACAAATACTTACGTCCATTTACATGGCAAAATTTTTGTAAATGTAGAGTTGTTAGTCTCGTTGCAAGTAATTCCCTCTGCGGCAAGACAAATCACTGAAATTTTAAAACGGGATTAGTACATGTTATTGCAGTTAGCGATGAGGTGATTTTTTATTTGAGAATTCTTCAAAAGAATTAAAGAGTTTATGAATAAGACGATACCTTTAGCTTCTCCTTCCGATGGAACTTCTTTTCCTTTGGTACATCCACGGTATTGTTGAGTGTCAGGGTCAATAGGATTGTAATTAGGATCCGGGCAAATGTATTGACCTAAACGTAATGTGCTGCAGTCCACAACTACATTCTTCTCCACGTTAGCTTCGTCTGATGTTTCTCCACGTGAAAATAGTATTAATAAACATAATGGGATTAAACTAAGCCGCGACATGCTAGAAGATACGGTTCGATGATCAGTCAAATAGAGTTTTAGATATTCATAGCTAAGTATAAAAATTGAGTTCCATTGTTGCACCTTTAAAGTATAAAAATACTTCAATTAATTGCACTTCTTCGAGACTTTTAACTTATTTTCTACAAAACTTTTCTTCTTCTTCTTCTTCTTTTAAATTATGGCTCCTTGGTGAATCGCCAATGTCAGAGTGGGTTGACGAATACTCTGCCTTATGAGAGGTTTTGTGGGAAAACAAGGGTACGGTAATTATGAAACGCGTACGGTGTCTGTTGAAAATTCCTTAACCTAAAACAAACACAAACATGAAGAGTTAGTACCACACCTTATAATTTGATTTGGTTAGTATGTATATATGTACACAAAGTTTTTACAAAGGGAGTATTTACAAAGGATAGGACGGATTTTAAATTGATAGGGCGAGGGATGGTAGGAGGAAGGATATCATATAAAGAGAAATGGTTCTTTGGACAAGAGAAAAAAATATGATCTAAAGTGCCCTCGTCTATGCCACACTCACAAAGGGAACTGTCTCTAACCCTAATCTTGGCTACAAAACTTTTGCACAACACACAAACAAAAGACACAAACAAAAGACAGCCATTTGACAGCTGACAGCTTTGGAATTTGGATGACAGACATGACAGATCACAGCAGTGTTGTCACACCAAATTTTAGAAAATCAGTGGACGTCATGCCAAAAATTGGTAAAATTAGGTAGATGTTAGAACCAAAAGTTGGTAGATCTACCACCAGGGCTTCATAATGTTATCGAATAACAGAAAAAATATCGTTACGTACCGTTATTTTCATAATGGTAGCCAGATAACGTTATTTTTTTAACGATATTTAGTAAAATAACGTTATATTTACCGTTATTATTATAACGATATTTTTTCGTTATGTATAAACGGATAATAACGGTAAATATAACGTTATTTCCTGGTATCAGGTATGCGATCGTGCACGGTGCACTAAATCTCACTCGCAGCCTACTTTTTTTGCGAGATTTGTATGAAAATACAAAGAAAAAATACACGTTATAAGCGTGATTACGTTTAGAAAATTTTCCCGCCTGTCATGACTTTCTTGATGGACTATAACGTTATCAAAGAACATATAATTCCCGTTATAAATCCTATATAACGTTATGACATTAACCGTTATTAACATCAATTTTTAACGTTATTTTTAATATCGGGTAAATTTTCATAACGTTATCTATGCCCTTGAAGCAGTAACGTTATGAAAAAATAACGTTATTTGAAGCCCTGTCTACCACCCTCATATCAGTAAATTTTTTAGAATAAAAAATGCTATGTAAGTAGATGAAGTTTGTGAACCGCATTAAGATTTTGATACAAAAATGGAAAAATTATTAAAAATTTTAGGGGTCCCCATAGGTACAACTGAAACAAAAAAAAATTTTTACGTCTAACCTATGCGTGTAGGGTATCTATGGATAGGTCTTCAAAAATCATATTGAGGTTTCTAATATAATTTTTTTCTCATCTGAATAGAATATGTGAATGGAGAGATTCTTCCAAAGTGGTAAAATGTGTGTGTGTGTGTGTGTGTGTCCCCTTTAACTTCTAAATATGATAATTCTAAAAAAAATATATGATGTACATTATTATAAATACTACTAACGAAAATTGGTTTGAACGAGACCTAACAAGTAGTTTTTTTTGTACGCCACAAATGGTAAACCCTAATTTAACTTTCATTAAATCAACTAAAATATAAAAATAAATCAAAAACTTTTTAATTTTATACAAATAAACCTTATTGCTGCTGCGGAACCCTTCATGGGCGAGTCCAACTCGCACTTGGCTTGGTTTTTTAATGATAATTGCTGAAGGAAGTGCTTAGCCAAGACGACTCAATATACCAAAATGCTATCCGAGTAGCCTGTAACGTTTATTATTTGTACGTGAACAATGATAATTATTATGTTGAAAAATAGGTAGATTTGATACCGAAGTTGGTAAATGGTAGATAGGTAGAAGGGAGGTGAAATAGGTAGATCTACCATAAAGTTGGTATATGTGACAACACTGGATCACAGCTGAAATTAATTTGACATTGAAAGCTTTTTTTTTCTTTCCTTTTATATAGCTCTACGGTAAACAAACCTGCAGCCAACCAATGTCAATCTAATATATAAAATTCTCGTGACACAGTTTTCGTTGCCATACTCCTCCGAAACGGCTTGACAGATTCTCATGAAATTTTGTGAGCATATTGAGTACGTCTGAGAATCGGCCAACATCTATTTTTCATACCAAAAATTATTTATATGGCAAAACAATATTTGCCGGGACAGCTAGTTAAGAGCCCGGGTTACGCGCTCGATAAAATCAAATTCGATACCGCGCCAGTACAAGTTTTATATGTTGCTGTCTCCCTATTGCGAGGTACGCCGTGCCCCGTGCGCCTCAGACGCCTTCCACGGCAGCGTATTATATGTGTGCGTGCGTCGTCATTCATTATTTTACTCTGATCAAGTTATTCAAGCCGTGCGTTTGTTGCGAACTTGCGATTATATTTTACTGTTTCATGAATCATTAACAATATTGTTTTTGTGGTTGTTTTATATATTGGAATAGTAGGAATACGGGCGCGGGCGTAGTGTCGTCGATCTTGTCACTGAACTGAACAGAATACAGATTCTACATAATATATTAAAATAATATACTTACTATAATATCTACATTGGACTCTTCACAAATCACACCACGTCAGCCTGGCCCCGTGCTAAGTACACTAAGAACTTGTGTTACAACTTACAAGTACCAGACATATAATACCGGATATATTATAATTTATACTAGCGACCCGCCCCGGCGTCGCACGGGTATAAAATATATAGCTACTGAAAAAATGATTAAAATCAATAGCCTATGATCTACTTCTTATCTGTGCCAAATAACATAAAAATTGTTCAGTAATTCGCGAGATAATTTTCCCCCGTTTCAAATAATTTCCAACGTTTTATCCACATACTCCTATTAGTCTTAGCGTGATAAAATATAGCCTATACTATATAGCCTCCCTCAATAAATAGGCTATCTAACACTGAAAGAATTTTTCAAATCAGACCAGTGTTCCTGAGATTAGCGCGTTCAAGTTAGCCCTTTCAAATAATTTCCCCCGTTTTTTTCCACATTTTCCTCTATTTCTTCGCTCCTATTAGTCTTAGCGTGATAAAATATAGCCTATAGCCTTCCTCGATAAATGGGCTATCTAACACTGAAAGAATCATCAAAATCCGTTGCGTAGTTTTAAAGATTAAAGGGAACAAATGGACATGAGGGAAAAAAGGGACTTTGTTTTATAATAAGTACCTATATTATTTAGATATAGATTTCCTTTTTATTATACTCAACTTATTTAAGATCCATATTTCCATACTAATTGTAGAAAATTAATAAAAAAGTATGTCTGTTTGTCTGTTATTAGCTTATTACCTCTTCACGCCCAAACCGCTGAACCGATTTTGCTGAAATTTGGCATGGAGATACTTTGAGGCGGTCCCGAGTCTTTGTCCTTTGACATATAATACTTTTTATCCCGAAAAAAAAAACGGTTTCCGCGCGATAAACTAGTTTTGGCGCAACAGAGTTGCGGGCGTCATCTAGTTTTTACAATATTATTATACACATATTTAATACACATCCATGAGTCATGACCCAGGAAAACTTTTTGTTCCGTCGGTGGGATTCGAATTTCGAACCAGCGACCCCCGGCTTGAGCTACCATGCGCTCAACCACTGCGCCACAGAGGTCGACGCTTTTATTTAAAAATTATTAAACGACAGTACGTAACAATAAAGTTTCAAAAACAGAAAAAAGGCTACTCCAAATATTCCTCACATTGTTATCATTCAAAATAATAAAATCGGCCAAGTGCGAGTTGGACTCGCCCATGAATGGTCCCGCAATCCGCAGCAACAATAAGGGTTATTTTTATGAAATTATAAGGTTTTTTTTATAGTTTCGGAGAAAAGTGGCTGTGACATACGGACAGACACACAGACATGACGAATCTATTAGGGTTCTGTTTTTTGCCATTTGGCTACGGAAGCCTAAAAATGAAAAGAGCATTATTAATTACTAGCTGTTGCTGTTCAGTGTTAGATAGCCCATTTATCGAGGAAGGCTATAGGCTATATTTTATAACGCTAAAACTAATTGGAGTGAAGAAATAGAGAAAAATGTGGAAAAACGGGGGAAATTATATGAAATTGCTTATTATCTTAATATCTACTGGAGCAATTTTTATGTTATTTGGCAAACATAAAGAATAGACCACTTGAAGGGACATAGGCTATTTTTTGCGGAAAAATGTACGGTTGCGTGAAATTCCTAAATTACGCAAGCGAAGCCGCGCGGAATATCTGTATATATAATAAAAATAATACTTGGGATGTGATCTACTATGATAATGCGAACGAAGTCGCGGGCAACAGCTATATTATAATAAAGTCATAGGAAAGTCAATTCTGTACATTTAATATTTTTGTACAATAAATATTAATACCTACTTGGGATGTGAACTACTATGCTAACGCGGACGAAGTCGCGGGCAACAGCTAGTATGGAATAATCGTTGTCGAAAATATGCTATACTAGACGTTCCGCACGGATTCGCCCACGTAAATTAGACATTTCACAGACAAATTAGTCCAAAAAAATTGCCTATAACCCTTCACGTGGTCTACTTTTTATCTGACCCAAATAACAGAAAAATTGCTTTAGTAGTTCGTGAGATAAGCCCTTTCAAATAATTTCCCCCGTTTTTTTCACATTTTCCTCTATTTCTTCGCTTCTATTAATCGTAGCGTGATAAAATATAGCCTGTAGCCTTTCTCGATAAATGGACTAACACTGAAATAATTTTTCAAATCGGACCAGTAGTTAGTTCCTGAGATTAGCGCGTTCAAACAAACAAACAAATTCTTCCGCTTTATAATAATATTATTTAATTATTAAAGTATTTATATTATTTAATTGAATAAAACTGACATCAGGAAATAATTACTAAAAATACAAACTAAAATAAAATATACAAACATAGGTATACAAACTTAGAATACAATATTGTCACGTGTATCGGTTACACCACTCCGCCGCCCGGCCTGGCCTCCCGCCCCTCCCGCCCTTTGCCGCGCTCTGTCGTGTGAGCGGATCGGCACGATACCATGTTGGAAATTATAGAGAAATTTCGTTGCGTTTACGAATACCAAAAATGATGAATGAAAATTTATTATATTGCCATTCTTTTGAAGACATTCTGTAACTACACAATATAAGCTGTGGTCCCAGGAAAAATACATTACGATTCGATGAGTTTTTAATATAAAACAAGTGTGCGAAAAGTATGTCGACAATGGCGTAAAAATTTATGAAATGCTTATATTTTTTAGTGTGTAAATATTTTGAAGTTAATTTTTGTTCAGGAACCTAGGTAATTACTATTTTAAGCTGAAAAATAACTCAAACATGCTAAATATTTTCGTATGACAAAATGATTTTGGTATTACGTTTGTATGAGAATTTCGAGGGTAACCCGGCCCTTTAAATAAAGGGACCGTGCAGATAGTTTCTGCACGGTAGAGGTACAGTAGAGGGCGTCGTAATTTGACAGCAGCGACACGATGCGAGTAAAAGAAGTAACTTGTGAGTGACTTTGGCTTCGCATTCTTTGACCCCGGCTAGTTTATAAGTGATTTTTTTTTATGTTTTAGACTATAAAATGATTTAATACTTACACTCCCAAGTGGCCACACGCGGTCGCGAGAACAACAACAAATTTCCAAGAATCCGCGATCGAAGGATTAAAGTAAAAAACTAGATGACGTCCGCAACTCCGTTGCGCCAAAAATCATTTATCGCGCGAGAACCGTACATTTCCCCAGGATAAAAAGTATCCTATGTACATTCCCGGGGTTCAAAGTAAATCCATACCAAATTTCAGCAAAATTGGTTCAGCGGTTTGGGCGTGAAGTGCTAACGGACAGAAACACTTTCGCATTTATAATATTGAGTATGGATGAGTTTCTAACAGTAAACAAAGAACGAAAGCGTGAATAAAAATGTATAAAGCTTATTGCGAGTTTCTTACGCCGGTTCTTCTCGCCGGGTTAGTTCCCGAACCGGTGGTAGGCACCGTAGTATCGACGTTCGGTAATGTTTTTGTAAAAAAATTACTCCGAATAAAAATATTATAAAAAAAAAAATATATTATCTAGAAGTAGGGAATTATTGGGCATTCTGTCCCACCTCCGTTTGCTCGCGAACTGCGCTCCGCGCTTCGCTCACTTCGGTGGGACAGAATACCCAATAATTCCTTTTCGTTTATGCATCAACTGATGCACCTCCGTTCGCTCGCGAACTGCGCTCCGCGCCTCGCTCACTTCGGTGGGACAGCATGCCCAATAACTCCTGTTCGTTTATGTATCAACTGATGGTAAATGAAATGAAATGCTCATGACATGCACCTCTGTTCGCTCGCGCCCTCGCTCACTTCGGTGTGTCAGTGTGCCACTTACCAAAAAACATACCTCGGCTTAAATATACTAACACACTATGATGTTTAGTATGTTTAAGCTTACATTTCAGGGGATAGGAATTTAGGATCTTATCAATAAATAAACACCAGTTTTTATGCATTTATACAAATAAACACAATAATGTCTTCGTTTGTGTCATGCAGATTTCTTCGTCATTGATCATCCGATCTGAAAAAGAAAACCGAATGTTATGTACATCCACACTTACATAATAATCACCATTTAGAGTCACGAGTACTTTAAAACTACGATGACGATTAAGGATATTTGAGTAATGCTTCATCTAAAAATTATGGATTAATTATGTTTCTAGTAATAACTTCGACTTATTGGCATTCAAATAATCTCGAAAATATTAACGTTATATTATGCAATAACAGTTTTACAGGAAATATATTATGAATTTTTATATTTAAATTTGTTATTATTAAAATAACTATTGGTTATTAATTATTATTCTGATTAAATAATTACCTCTAATATGTATCTACTACATAAACCTCATTCAATAAACTAGATACATTTAGATTCAAATTTACTTACAATTAAATAATGCTTGGTCTAATCCGCTGTGTGTTCCGCTGTGATTTTTGATGAACTTCTCTAATTTTCATGCATCTGAAAAAAATAAATATATTAGCTAATATAGAAAAATACTATTCAATAAGAGTACCACATTAGATTTAAATATTTGATGGGTAACGAATGGTAATTATTTAATTTTAAAATGTAACAATGTACTTAATAAATAATGAATCGTTTTCAAAAACTAAAATATTATCAATTTAAATCAAAACCTAAATAATTGTGTAACGAATTAAATCTATAATGAATACTGGTAAGTAATTGGTTATTAATTATTATTCTGATTAAATAATTACCTCTAATATGTATCTACTACATAAACCTCATTCAATAAACTAGATACATTTAGATTCAAATTTACTTACAATTAAATAATGCCTGGTCTAATCCTTTTTCTGCGTTCCGCTGTGATTTTTGATGAACTTCTCTAATTTTCATGCATCTGAAAAAAATAAATATATTAGCTAATATAGAAAAATACTATTCAATAAGAGTACCACATTAGATTTAAATATTTGATGGGTAACGAATAAATATATTGGTAATTATTTAATTTTAAAATGTAACAATGTACTTAATAAATAATGAATCGTTTTCAAAAACTAAAATATTATCAATTTAAATCAAAACCTAAATAATTGTGTAACGAATTAAATCTATAATGAATACTGGTAAGTAATTGGTTATTAATTATTATTCTGATTAAATAATTACCTCTAATATGTATCTACTACATAAACCTCATTCAATAAACTAGATACATTTAGATTCAAATTTACTTACAATTAAATAATGCCTGGTCTAATCCTTTTTCTGCGTTCCGCTGTGATTTTTGATGAACTTCTCTAATTTTCATGCATCTGAAAAAAATAAATATATTAGCTAATATAGAAAAATACTATTCAATATGAGTACCACATTAGATTTAAATATTTGATGGGTAACGAATAAATATATTGGTAATTATTTAATTTTAAAATGTAACAATGTACTTAATAAATAATGAATCGTTTTCAAAAACTAAAATATTATCAATTTAAATCAAAACCTAAATAATTGTGTAACGAATTAAATCTATAATGAATACAATAACTACTACACTTACTTTTAACTATTCCTTTATCTTCCCATTCACTTTTGATGTAGGTCTAAACCACGATGATACTCACCGCGCACCACGTTGCATATTAACAAGCCAAGACGCGAAATCATAAGAACAGAACGATTGAGTCGCTAGGGTTGTCAAACCTACTATATATTATAGTATCCTACTATTTTAAGGGATCAAATATTATATTTCAAAAAAATAGTATGCGAAACTACTATATTTTGCGTAAAGCAGAACGCAACCAAGCTAAAATGAATCTTATTCCAATAACGTTGTATTGTGTTGTGTGCGTGCAAACCATGCGTCAAATTCATAGCTAAGTAAAATAATAAATTATTAACATCAATAGACCGTGCTTGTAAATAATTTTTGAAACAAATAATTGACATATTGATGTTGATATAAATATTATATGTGCGTAAATGAATTTAAAGGATGATAATTTTCATAATTTGATTGGAGGTAAAATAATCGTGTTTAATACACACAATATTCATTTATAATTTATTGGATTTATAGGGTAAAAACTGATCGCCTCTTAAATTATCTCTTTAATCGAGTTCTCGCTTCTAGTTCACATCCCTGATCTGAAAAAAACTGCAAGCTGACAAACAAGAATATAATATTTCACATACATACTGTAAAACGAACACTCGTTTTATGGTAGGGGAGCCGATTAGGGGATTTCTGCAGTAGCTCGAGCGCGTCAGATTAAGCTTGTGTATGCTTCCCACATGTCTCTAGTTAACGTGGTATAGAAATCAGCTTATCTGAGTGGGGCGTTAAAAAAAAATATATATATATATATATATATATATATATATATATATATATATATATATATATATATATATATTTAAGTATCAAATTGTCAGATTAAAATAGAGAACGTTGTGTAGACCCCAAAGAAGCTTTTATTTAAAGCAATGACGACTTAAAGTAAAGGGAAAGATATAAAGACTCTTTGAAATTTTCAAAAACTAAAGTCCATATTTTAAAAAACAAAACCTTCTTCATATATATTTTTAATCCTGCTTGACGATTACATGTTTGTTTCCTTTAATTGAATGATAAATTACCTTATAAATTACCTTTAAAGTCAATTTTTATATATATATAATTACTTTTTTTAACTTCTAAATAGCTGCAGTTTGTCACTGCCCCACTGTCATAAGATATGCTCTTAATATTTTTTTCTCCTCATTACTTAATCTACGAAATCTACTAGGGTCCCATGACACTCGAGTAACTACAAAATTAGCTTACTCGCTTCCCCTACTATGAACAGCGGCGGAGATACAATTACAAAGCATTTCGATGAAACGCCGCAGCGAGCGCACCATAGAGATTCTTCTTTATTCAATTTTATTTCATATTCAGCTATATTGATCAATGATAAGGTCGAAAGTTGAAGTAAGGCATCATTAGTTTAAAATAACGTTTATATTGCATATATTTTACCATATCATCACAATTCATATACACATTAAAAATTCGGATTTACTTGCTTATTTAAACAAAATAATTTATTTTATTTTAATCTCTTCTTGGGAATTAGGTATTGGTTCAAGATTAAATTCGCTATAAAAGTATGCAACATTTAACATGCTTTAAAAAAATGCACAGATGTATAAAGATAAAAAAAAATGCAGAATAAACTATATGTAGAATAAATAACAATAAATAAAAAACTTTATTAAACATTATATGTTTTACATAGCAATGATCAATCATTGATGTTGGATTTCAATCTGAATGACTGCTATGGTGTAATTGATAACATTAAAACGAACAAACATACACACATATATTACATTAATCAACTCGCGCTTGACAACTTTTACACATTTTTTGATGACAAAGACATTTTTACTAAATAAAAGTCGATGCACGATGGAACAAGTCACAATTTTTCAAGTGGCTTCGCTCCAGTCTTCAATTTCAACGAGAAAATGTTAGTGAGTATAAAATTAATACTTTTTGTTTTTAATTTATTTTTAATTATATTTCATTTAAAATTATATTTTAATAATATTAAAAATATATATATATTTTTTTTGTTTTTTAATTATATATTAAAATTATGTTTTAATTTATTTTTAATTATATTTCAATTAAAATTATAATTTAATAATATTAAAAATATATTTTAATAATAATTATTATTATTCATCAAGATGGGAAAATAATTTATATTTCTTCTTTAATAGGTCCGATTCAGAGTTTGAAGCCCCATCTGCAGTGGTGTCGGTAGCACCGAAAAAGAAGTCAAAGGCGTCAAGCAGCAAACGCAAGGCCGGCCCCGGAAAGCAACACGACTCATCGCCTCCGCTGGAGTTGACCCGCACCTCATCACACAAAAGTGCTCAACGAAAGCGAAAATACTCCTCGCCGCACGAATTTATCACTACACGGTATGTTCGATTATTATCTACTTTAAGTTTGCTGAAATTCTATGCCTGTTTCTGCTGGTTTTTATTATTTATCAAAACTTAGTTCAGTATCCTGTTGAAGTCTGATAAAACTAGGCACCTAATTGTTTACAGTCAAAAGTGAAAGTGCAATACACTTATTCCTATTTTGTTTGTTTTCTTACTAATATTTTTTCTCGATTATTGTATTTTAATGATATGTTAATTTTTTATTTTACAGAACAAGGAGACCGGACTTATTCAATATCTTGCAGACTGAGGAAGCTAGTTGCAGTGAACCCAAATCTCGTGGCGGGGAAATAATATCAAGCTTCTCCAGCCGAGTTTCTACGGGAACGTCTCGTCGGACTGCGAAGACCGGTGGCGAATATTTTGTGGACCTCAAGATCTACAAAAAATCGGACTACGTGTCTCACGCCGCTAATGTGCGCTACAAGACGGCGCTGGTAAGTGTGAAGCTCCAGTGCGACGAGTCATCATCGTCTTGGGAGGCACTGCAAGGCTTCTTAGGACAAGCTTTTACCGAATTTGAGGAGTCAGAGCCCGTCCATTACAGTGACAAAAAATAAATTTTACTAAACTTAATCAATTTATAGTAGATATTAATTTTATTTTTAATATACTAGAATAGAATCTTTTTAAATTTTTTTACATTAGTATCGGTTACTGTATTATTGTTTTGATAGCATTGGCTTTTTTAATAGAATAAAATGCCTTTCTGTTCGACGTGTAACATATCTGTACATAGTAAATCATGGGTAGGTCATTTGCGAAGTAATTTACATAGAAAAAGTTGTCAGACAATAGAATACAGTGATGGTGTAGAAATCGTCAGCTCCGCATTTCGTAATCGTATTGTAACTTATAAGATATTACCTCTTGATCAACTTCAGTTAGCTTCAGTAGATATATTTTTTTTCGAAATTCGTAACAAGTTAAAATTTCTTTTAGATGAAAACCTTATTAAACATACATGTGTTAAGGTTAATTTCGAACTATTTGGGACGTTTTTGAAGTTCAACGATAATTCACAAGAAATAAAATCTTTTGGAACCAAAAATAAAATATTACATGGTAATTATGATTTTGAAAAAATATATTTGGAAACAGTTAGTTATTTAAAAACTAGTATAGAGGAATTTGAGGATCGTGACAGTGGGTGGACATTTTTAAATAATTTATACATTGAGATTAATATCAATAAATATCAACCACTTAGCGGTTCAAGTTTTATCAGTTTACCCAAATCAATTCAGGCTAAAAAGGCGTGTTTAAATATTATGAATAAAGATCAGCATTGCTTTCTATGGAGTGTAACGGCAGCCTTATATCCAGCTAAAAATCACCCTGAAAGAATTTCATCATATCCTAATTTTCGTGAATTATTTAATATAAATGGAATGTTTTTTCCTGTAACTTTCCATGACATTAAAATTTTTGAAAAAAATAATCCTAATATTAAGTTCATAATTTATGGTTTAAAAAAAAGTAAAACTATTGTTGGACCGTTGTATAAATCAGACATTAATAAAACATGCAACGAGAAAATTATACATTTGTTGTATCTAGAAAATAATAACACTTCTCATTATTGTTTGATCAAAGAACCTTCTAGACTGTTTAGAAGCCAAGTTACATCTCATCACAGCAAATTGTACTTCTGTGATTTGTGCTTGATATTTTTCAGTACTTCTAAAGAAGTTGAAAACCATTTATGTGGAGGCGTTGTAACTGTCCTCCCAAATAAGGGCTCAGTAATTAAATTTAAAAACTATGGTCGAAAACAAAACATGCCTTTTTGTATTTACGCAGATTTTGAATCGATGCTACAAACCAATACTGAAGCTAACTGTTCTTCTAGCAAAAACACGACTAGATTGCACCAACATTTACCTATAGCTTTTGGTTATTATATTGTTTGTCGTGATGACCCTAGTTACAATCGGTACGTATCATATCGAGGACCTGGTTGTGATAAGCAGTTTGTAGATTCGATTCTTAAAGACGTACAAAAAATATTTGATATACTTAGTACACCAGTCCCTATGATATTTTCTATGGCGGATAAGTCTGATTTTGATAATGCCACACGTTGTCATATTTGTGAAAATTTTATTTTTTCGGACAAAGTCCGTGACCATTGTCACGTTACTGGTCGTTACCGCGGAGCTGCGCATCCGTTTTGTAATTTACAGTATAAACGCCCTTCAATCGTCCCCATTTTTTTTCATAACTTAGCTGGTTATGATTGTCATCTTTTTATAAAAGCGTTAGGCGAGGTTCCTGGTAATATTAAAATAATACCTAAAACAAAAGAAAACTACATCTCATTTACCAAATTTGTACCAGTTACGAATAATCAGTTTTTTCAACTTCGATTCGTTGATTCATTTAAGTTTTTGGGAACAAGCTTAAGCAAATTGTCAGAGACATTAAAACCGGAAATGTTTAAAAACTTACAAAATCATTTCCCCGATGAAGATGAATTTCAGTTACTCACTCGTAAAGGCATTTATCCATACGAATATATGAACTCGTGGAAGCGGTATGACGAAAAAAGTCTACCCCCAAAAGAATGCTTTTATAGTTCCCTAACTGATCATGATATTTCTGATGAGGATTACCAGCACGCGTGCTTAATTTGGTCAACATTTCAAATCAAAGATTTAGGTAGTTATACGGATTTATATCTAAAAACTGATGTGCTTTTACTGGCAGATATCTTTGAAAATTTTAGACAGACTTGCAAGCAACACTATCAATTAGACCCAGCTTTTTACTTAACAGCACCCAGTTTATCTTTTGATGCGATGTTATTAAAAACAGGAATACAATTGGAACTTATCGATGACTTGTCGATGGTGCGCATGTTACAGAGTGGTATCAGAGGAGGAGTATGTCTGTGCTCTCATAGACATGCAAAAGCAAATAATCCTTACTTAGAAAATTACAAACCATCAGAATCTCCTTCCTACGTCACTTATATTGATTGTAATAATTTATATGGATATAGTATGTGTCAGTATTTACCATTATCAGATTTCAGATTTCTCAATGAACAAGAAATCAACAAATTAAATATAATCGAAATACCGATTGATGCAGAGTGTGGTTATATTCTAGAAGTAGATTTACAATATCCCAAACATTTACATAACTTACATAATGATTTTCTATTTTGTTCTGAAAAATGCATTCCACCCGGGGGGAAAACTTTCAAACTAGTTCCAAATTTGTATGATAAATTTAAGTATGTTATACATTACATTCACTTGCAAACATGTTTAAAACATGGTTTAATATTAAAGAAAATTCATCGAGTGATTAGTTTTCGACAAAGCACGTATTTGAAACAATACATTGATTTGAATACTGCTCTGAGGCAAAAAAGTTCCTCAACATTTGAACAAGACTTTTTCAAACTCTTGAATAACAGTGTGTTTGGAAAAACTTTAGAAAATAATGAGAAGAGGGTCAATGTGCATTTAGTTAATCAGTGGGTTGATAATAATAATGTGACTAAGAAAAGGCAATGTGCACAAAAACTTATCGCTCGTCCAAATTTCCATAGCGCCACAATTTTTACTGAAAATCTAGTTGCGGTACAATTAAACTCTGATCAAATAATTTTGGATAAACCAATATACATTGGTTTTACCGTACTAGAATTGTCAAAAAGTCATATGTATAACTTTCATTACTCTGTTATTAAACCTTTTTATAAAAATAATGTACAAATGTGTTACACGGACACTGATAGTTTTGTATATCATATACGGACCCATGATTTTTATGATGACATAAAAAGACATTTTTTGCCTTACTTTGATACTAGTAATTTTTGTAATACTAATCAATATGATTTACCCATTCAAAATAAAAAAGTTCCTGGTTTGTTCAAAGATGAAATGGCGGGTAAAATCATAAGTGAATTTGTAGGCCTTCGTTCAAAGTTATATTGTATTAAAACCATAAATAGCACAATCAAAAAAGCGAAAGGAATTAAGAAAAATATTGTCAGCAATTTCAATGTTACTGATTACCAAAAAACTCTGTACGAAGGCAACATTGTTCATAAAACAAATGTTTTATTTAAGTCAATAAAACACGAGTTGTACACATGTGCTGTGAAGAAAGTTGCTCTGTCTGGTGATGATGACAAGAGAGTCATATCTAAAGATAAAATTTCAACTAGAGCATGGGGACACACTAGTATATTTAACTTTTAACTAGATTTAATAAGCTGTACCTAATTAAGAAATTCTTTGTATTATTTACTTTCGTAGCATAACCTATGCATTTTAGTATGTATATTATGTAGATTTAGAAACAAAATATCATTTTATTAAATACATTTGTTTTATTTATTATTTCACAACTACATAGATTTTGCAAGCAAACCTGCAGGCTGATGCTAAATTCAAGTAACGTAAAGTTTTATCAAGTTGAAACATGCTTTACTTGAGTTTAAGTCGGCACTACATGTAGGCGAACGCGTTGGCCGACGCGTTGGCCGGCGCGCTGGCTCAATGTGTAGAACAGGCGAAATACCTACCGCCAACGCGCGAACGCCCGTTCTATACATTGGGCCAGCGCGCCGGCCAACGCGTCGGCCAACGCGTTCGCCTATATGCAGTGCCGACATTACTGAATCCACACGCGAATATATGAGCGCGCGGTACTGTTTGTAACATGAGTCCTTATTCATAATAATGCAACCTACATGTTGCAATCACTATAATAATGTGAAGACTTTGTTTTAGTATTCATTCTTGCGTGGATAAGCACTGTAATTAGTTACTCACGTCTACATAATTTATAAAACAAACCTTAACTTATATAGTTACTCGCGTGTACATAATTTACGTATTTTTGGTAATAGAGTCTTGGACCTACTACACAACGGTAAGTTGATTTATTATTGATTTAAGTCATTAAAATACATAAAAATAATCGTTAATTCCAAAGATTGCTGATTTGGTGTTAAATATTTTCTTTTTTTTTTACAGATAATGGAACGCGTAGAAGATTTGACTGCTACATCCGAAGACAATGTCTACCTACATGAATATGGGGATACTTTCCAGTATGCTCAAGATCCTTTGGAAGGATTTACTGAAGAGTTTTTAAAAATGAAAGCTCAGCAAAAGCCGAACGCTAAGATTCGGGAACGTCGCCCAGCAAAATTAAGAAAAAAATGTGTTTCTAAAAGTGCACTTAGTAAACTGCATAACCCAGTTCATTCGTTTGTGGTAAACAGCGTTCCCAAAAAAGGTTTCCGTCTGATAAAGATCTCAGTGTTTGATTTAGATGGATCCCAGCAACATTGTGACAGTATAGACGATGATAATTTTTTGTTATCCGCTCAATATGTTGTGAATGAAAACGGTGATGAAATCATGGACCAAACCGAGAAGTTAGTCAGTAATATATCAAAAAAAATATGTAATTACAGTTATATGAGTTGGTTTTAGTTTACTTTGGTATTAAGTATTTGTTTTAGCTGTAGGGTCGCAATAGTCTTTAGAATGAATAAGTCGATAAAATTGTAAGATATATTTGTATGAAAATAATATAAGTTAGGGTTTGTTTTGTAAATTAATGTGTACGTAATTATTGCTTAAATAAATTGTATGTATAATGTGAATATATTTTGTTTTATTTCTATTTCATTCCAATTTAATTATTTAAATAAAAAGCAACAAATATAAGGTATTTTTTATTGAAAGTGCACATTATTTTCTAAACACCATTTTTTTAAACATAATACATTTTTTAATGCACAATACTTCTTATGAATAAAACAGTTATACGATTCTTCCTTACAATACAGATCGTACAGAATGTTAAATCTCGGAATGTCTTTGTAACTTATATCTACAATATTATTATGATCACACAATTCTTTTACCCATTTCACTTTCTCTTCACCTTTTACGATAATATTTCGGTCTTTTAAGTAAGGTTTAATAATTCTTCTGAATTCTCTGTAATCGATATAGCCTTCGCTCCATCGAAACCCTCTATTTCTTTCTAACCACCGAACATTCTTTTTTTCATCATCGGTTAGCGCTGAGAATGGGTATGGTGGTTTAACATAAAATGTATGTGTATGCTGTTGAGTGGCTATAGATAATTCTTTTACTAAAAAGTCGTTATTATTATTTTTAAATCCTTGTAAGTCAACGATTATTGTATTACTATTCATGATATTTTCTTAACGATATTACTCAAAGGCTTATACTCAAATATGCAGTCGTTTAAAATCAGACAATATGCAGCTGTCTGATCAGGTATTTCTTGGTCTGTTTCGATTTCTACTCTCACGTCGATTGAGCCTTTTAACGTTTCGTGCTGTCGCGAACAGTCGATAACGAATAAGGGAGCAACGTCTCTGAATTCTTTCAAACTCATCAACGGTTCTGACCGACGTCCGTGATACGACTGTTGAAATCTGACATACTGTTCGTATAATAAAGTAAATTTGTCTTCTGCAAAACTAACGTTTAATCCCTCATATGGATAGTATGACGAATTTAAAAACACTCTTACATCACGTACGTGACAGTGATCAAACTCCGCCATCGACAATTCACCGTTGTTTTTGCGGTTGGTTTGTAAAGCTAATACAACAAATCGCGGTTTTTCTATTTGAGATGAAGTTTTAATGGACCAAGTATGTTTACGAGTTTTGGGTAATAATGGATACTCGTATAAATCCCAGTTACGATATGCTATTGGAATAGCTCGATCTTTTTCTATTTGTTTTAGTAAATTTATTCTTTCGCGATCAGATACTTTAATATGAGGTACTCTCCAGATAATTTTACTTATAACAATATCTTCCAAAACTTCTCCTGTTTTCAACTTGATTGCATTAAGGTTAGTGTTACATCTAAGCAACACTAACTCATGTTTGCAGTTAATGATAATTTTTTCATAATCTTCCGCAAATCCTAAAATCTTGTTTAAAGGAATGGATACAGAAAATTCTCCACCACTTGTATTATTTATACCTTCTGGCGACCACCCCCAAACTCGAGCATATTTTGATTCGTTTTCATTTAAGGACAGATAAGACTTTATGGTCGTAGTTACACCTGCGTTTTTTATTTTATCTATTTCTACTCCATTTAATTCATATCTTATGTCTTGAAATAGAAATAACGCTGGATTATTAACGAAATGTACATTTGAAACCTTTTCTTTAGTTGTGCTGTCGTGGACAATTACTTTGCCTTCGATATACAAACTGCTGAGCGAAGGCAGCACATATAAGTCTTGTTGATTGATGGGGATTCGTATTTCATCATTCTTGTTGAAACTTGTTACGTACGGTCTGTATGAATGATACTCAAAACTTTCGATGCTGTTGTCGTATGAGGTTTGTTGAGATATGTTTAAAATATTCATTTTATTAAACCAATTAGCTTGAGGTATTCTTTATTGCTTTTAGTAAGCTTCTTTTTTAACTGCTGTCGTGTGTCTTTGTGAGAAGATCTTTTAGGACTGACTTGGACATTTGATATGGCAGGGGTTTTATGGAAATTTATCATTTTTTCTAAAATGTAAATACAATTGTACCTCTTCACCTCGTAAATTTATTTCTTTGTTATCAGCGTCTAACAGTCTTATATTGATGGAACTAATAGAATTTTGATTGACTGGAAAATAAATTAAATTTTTTGGTATTTCTATTATTCGATAACCAGGAGGTACATTAGGTACAAATTCGTAAATAATATGGCTTGCTTTTCCGTTCACAAATGAACCACTAACTACATCACATTCAATCCTCACGATAGTTGTTGATAGAATGCTTACAGGATACTGTGAATCAGTGCTTATATTAGCTTTTATTGTTTCCATTCCAAAGCCTAGTATGTTCCCAATTGAATCATCTTTATTAAAATGAACGTCTTTAGAACAAAATATATTTGTTTTCAATGTGTTATTATTGCATCTTAGTTTAAGCAGTGTATTTTTTATGTTAGTTTTCAAATAATCACAAATATCTTGAAGCTCGTAGGACCCTTCAGGAATTTCGATAATTTCATTGTCACCGTAATAAAACTTGTTGTTTCGTCCATCAATATTAGGTATAGAGTTGAAAGTTGAAAAGTACAAAAGACCACATTCATAGTCTCCAAGAAGTTCCAACGTCGGAGAATAGTTTGTCGTCAAAGAGGCTCCGCTCCCGGTTATAGATACAGTGAAAGACATTTTGATACTGACACGTTTATTTATTTTTAATATTATTTAAATGTTTCTTCCAATATTTTTTTAAAAATTTAATACATAGATGACCACAGTTTGTTGTTCCAAATGCTTGATGTCTGTTATAATTATAGTTTATGAGCAAATTATTCATATATTTCATCAATTCTAATGGTGGTTTTAAATTACCAAAGCTATCATAGTATTCTACGTAGCTGTTTTGTTTTACATAGGCTACCCAATGTGTGCCAGGATTCACGTTACTATCTAAATTTACAATTCCACATTCTATTTTTCTAGGTTTTAAAGGCAACTTATCTCTCATGTAAACACCACGAAAGTATGGAATATCACCAGCATACTCCAATATGTCTAAATTCGTGAGCGCACGCCTGGGCAGCCGTCTAATTAGTTTTTTGATGGGTTCAAATATAACCCTGCTCCTTTTTTATGAGGTTTAATATATAATCCTTTTCCAAGAGCGACCGCTTCCATCATTCTGTTGTGTCTTTCAGATTCTTGGAGACTCTTTTGTGCCGCTTTAGAATCGTTTACGGCTTTGGCTATACCTGCTGCACCTCCTGCTAATGAACCTAACGCCGACAATCCCGCAAAAATAGGAATAAGCGGTAAAAGTCCACCACATTTTGGAAGTGGAATTATACGTGGTAAACATATTCCTTTCTTTTTGCTGAACAGTTTTTTCGCAGCTGCATACGCATATTTTATAGCAGAGTGATGATCCTTGGATTTAAGTTTTTTTAAATGGGCATGTATTTTTTTAATACCTTTCTTAAATGATTTAATACCACTTCCAGCTCTGATTTTTGTTTTCATAGCATTTTTTACTATCCACGAGGCAATCTTTTCTCCCTTACCACCATCTTTTGATTTCAACCTCTTCTTTGCCATACTCAAAAGTTCTAAATCAGCTTTACGTCGAGCACTAGGATCTTTATTTATATAAGCAATATCGTGATGCATGCAAGCTTCATCCAATTTGTTAACTCCTCGATCGCCTTGTAGTATTCGTTTTTGAAGTTTCGTCCCAGGACCGCAAAATTGATATCCAGGTAAATGCAACTCAAACGGTAAATGGTCTATCAAGTTATTGATTACACCACTACCTTCCTTCATTGATAAGTATGTATTGTGATATAGCACTGATTATGTGCTTTATATATCTAAATAACTAATTCACTTTTATCTATCCAACTGTTTTCTTCGGCACCCAATCCTAACCACTTCACAAAAAGTTTGTTGCCTCTTTTCTTTAGAACTTTTTCAATAAGATAAATATCAGGAAATTTAGTTTTTTGTAATTCTTTTCCATAAAAACAACCAACAATGTTTTGTTTATGTTTATCTTGTAATTGATACGTTTGAGGACTAGTTTCGTTGACTTTTATGATGCGAAATATTTCCGTTGACCAATTAGGGGTGTAGCCTTTATAAAAATCTCCTTTGTATTTACTTATACGAACAAAATCGCCAACTCGAAAAGACGATTCTTTGCGTACTTTTCTTGGCTGTTGGCTTTTGATAATATTCAATCGAACTGTATTTTGATTTGAACTGTTAACGTCTATTGGTTTATGTTTTGTAATGCGATGCACAGTATTGTTATAATTGTGCACAACGGACTTTAAATTATTTTTATACCATTCATATTTTCCGCATAAACTAAATAATTTGTAAAGACGTGATTTTATAGTTCTTATTACTCGTTCGACGATAGAAGCTTTTTTTACAGAACATGTGGAATAATGATTTATGTTATAAGTTTTCATTAAATGCTTAAAAGAGTCGTTATAAAACTCTTTACCTAGATCTGTTTGTAAGTTTTTAGGTTTTCGTGTGGATTCTGATAATATACTGCACATAGCACTTGATACAAATTTTTTAGATTTTGATTTTAACGGTCTAACCCACACGTATTTTGATAAAACATCAATCACTATGAGAACATATTTAAATCCTTTATTAATCAACGAATATTTTTGTAAGTCCACTAGGTCAGCTTGCCATAAATCATCCAGACCTTTAATTACCGTATGCCGACGAACGAAGTTTCGTCTCGCTCCTCTGTGTAGTTCATTCACTATATCTTGTTTACTCATTCTGAACAGATTTTGCTGCAATCATGTTATCGATTTCTTGTTTTGTGTAGTACATTTTACTAAAATTTGTAGTAGTAATTTTTTCTAAACTATGGAGATAGTTTCTGACATTACTTTGGATTTTCATCATTTCATTTTTAAGGGCTTGGACACTTTTATCTACGTATTCTTTATTCACAGCCTCGTCGTCTTTTTCTGGAATTTGCACCCCTTTTAATTTCGATGACTTTAAATCGAATTCCCCTGTATCGGACCTTACCAATGTATCGCTAAGAATTTCAGAAAATTCAGATAATCGTAAACGCTTATGAACGTGATGACCAAATTTGTCTATATTCATTGCCGTCTTGCTAGGTTCTGTAGTGTAATAGTACTGCTAAATTTTCCTGATGGCAGCCTTATATATTTCATTTTTTTAATGATACCAGCTTCTTTCATTTCTTCAAGTATGGCATTAACTTCATTATCTAATCCCGTATTACCAGCTGCCCGAGATGCACATAATATTTTCAGTCTCTCAACTAACTCATTAGGATCATCCCAGTAAACTAAATCAGTGTCTTTCTTAACTTCTTTCAAAATGTCGATTCCTCCACCTCGCTGAAGACTTTCTACGCTACTGGTATTATTTCTAGCGAATTTAAATAGTGGCTTTATCACATGAGTATATTTGAACCCTTTATTACCATTTATTTGGTTCGATCGTTTCCAGTTACGTTTGCATTAGTGTCGATGAGTAGCAATTTATAATTTTGTAAGTCTTCCTCTGTAATAATATCTAAATTAGGTTTTTTTTTGTACAACAATTCTGCCAGACCAGAAGTTTTTTTTAAAGAGCGGCTTCTAATTTTCAGAACTTTTCCATCATCGTATAAACGGGTTTTGCCTAGCCAAAGTTTTCCTCGTTCACTTCTTGCTCCATATGGTATATCTTCTTTCAGCGCTTCAGACGATACAGACCAAGACAAAGAATCGTTTGCGATACTCGGTGATGATTGAATAGATTTAAATGAGTTCTCATGGATATCATAATCCTCAGAAGGTGATGTAGTAAGCGTTTTGTCAGGTGTTTTAGAATGAAAGTCGTCATTATCTGAATTTTCTTCATCATCAAGATCCGTCTCAGATTCTTTAAATTTTTCATGTGAACCATTTGAAGATTCTTCTTCGTCTTCTTCATGACGTTTTTTTTCAGTTTTGCTTGCTAATAATTTTAGCGGACTGACGATCGGTTGAAATATCGTCTCCAGTGCCATGTCATTTGTGTGTTTAGTATTTTTTATCATTTCTACCTTTCTTTTCACTGCAGACGCTGATTTCACAATTTGTTCCTTAAGATTCCGCTCCATGTTAAGAATTCTACTCTGATTGATGTCTCAAGTTATACTACTAGGTAGTGGGGTATGTATATGCTTTATAGAATAAATTAATCCACTATTATAAATGTATCAAATTTCATTCTGTAACAACCATTATTTCGTTCACAATCCTTATTGATTACCACATAACTGTACGGTTTACTCCACACAGTTGAACACATTTCACGGAATTGCGACCACGTCATATCAGACCCTACATGTTCATCGTAGATGTGTCTTAGATTAATCTCGTCTTGTTTAAACAATATGATGAGATTGGCATTATCTCTTACTAGTTGTTTGGGTATTTTAGTATAAGTTTGGTTAAGATAAAAGCAATCAATATTTTTGTGACGACCCATAGCAAAATAATCACGTATATTATTTTGATTTTCGCATGCAACATCGTCAAATATGATGATAGAATTAGGTAAGGCTTCTTGTGGACTTAAAATTTCACTGTTATGATTATACTTGTGATACGATGTATCCACAACTTTTTCCAATACTTTTTCTAAAAAGACGTATTTAGGTTGATACAAAGACTTTGAATACACATAAAGGTTTCTGAATCGCGGACCATTCGGGTGTAGTAACAAACTGATTACTAAGTTTGTTTTCCCACAGTTTGAGGGACCACAAACAATACTGCGAATGGTATTTGGTAGTAAATTTCCATGCCGCTTAACTTCATTTTTAACTGCAGGACAGACACATTCTAATTGAAGTGATTCTTTTTGTTTCAGAAATTTCATAGCTGTTTAATCCAATCGACCACTGTGATTAGTGGATTATGACAAAATGATAATCATGCAGTGTGTTGACTCATATAAACAGATAACTTCAAACATACGAAATTCATTGTTTCTATAATAGCTCGCTAGATATTTCAACCATCCAATCATCGATGAGAAGCGATTTTTGATCACTTGATGCATGAACGAACAGGAGTTATTGGGCATTCTGACACACCGAAGAGAGCGAGGGCGCGAGCGAACAGAGGTACATGTCATGAGCATGTCATTTCATTTACCATCAGTTGATGCATAAACGAACAGGAGTTATTGGGCATCCTGTCCCACCGAAGAGAGCGAGGCGCGGAGCGCAGTTCGCGAGCGAACGGAGGTGCATCAGTTGATGCATAAACGAACAGGAGCTATTGGGCATTCTGTCCCACCTCCGTTCGCTCGCAGAGCATTAACGAAAAGGAATTATTGGGTATTCTGTCCCACCGAAGTGAGCGAGGCGCGGAACGCAGTTCGCGAGCGAACGGAGGTGGGACAGAATGCCCAATAATTCCCTACTTCTAGATAAGTAAGAAAATATCTGAAAAAGTAATTAGTAGCATCCATCAGCATGGAAAGTAAAAACTTGATAGGTGGGTAAATATTGCAATAAAATAATGAAGATGCAAAAATACTTACCTATAATAATTACTGAACATGCTTGTGGATTAATAAAATAAAACAAGTTCACTAAAATAAATGCTTTTATTTCCTCACTTTCTGCGATTCGCTCGATACCATCTTCACAACTTTTGTCTGTCACTATTAATTTTAACTAATTTCAGTCTGGACCTCATATTCAGCTTAAACACCTATAAGTATTCTTTAAATAACACACAAAGACTGCACTATTAATCTTTTTTTACTTGAAGAATCATCCTTTTGAGAACACTTTGACAAGATGGTTAAAGTTCAATACTATCCTCAGTGTTGAATTCCTGGCAGGACTTCTCCAAATTATGCTTACTTTAATGCAAATTTATGTGTAATTGGTATATCAATTTAGATGGAAGCCAGTTTGGATGTTTACTGAAAGAAGCAACGGTTATAGGTTAGGTTCATATTGGGTTCATCAAAAATGAATTTACGGTTATAATCTACAAAATTTAGTGTTTTTACGAGTCTACACTTATCATTTATGAAACTCTTTGAATACTTACGTATGTTTTATTGTTTTAACCGGCTTTTATCTATTTCTTTCGTTTTTCAATAAGCCATAGCATTTGAATACTTTTGCCAGGAAAATAGTAAAATTTTACATCGTTCGATTTGTCTTTATTTTTCTTGAACATCCGGGAATACAACAATGCATTTCAATTCTTGAAAATACTCAAATTTCTCAAGAAATCTTATAATTTTCCGTAGCTTGACTTGGGGTTGGCAATAAAATTTTCGTATAAGTTTCGGCTATTCGTCACTAGTGGCAGTGTCATCGCTCTGCACGGTCCCTATAAAAAGCACGAAAACAAAATCGTCATAGTCCAAGAGCCCGTGAGGGCCAGACCTTCGTCTTTTTATAAAACCTGAAAGTTCTTCTGTGTATATCCCCAATACAGGTAAGAATGATCCCCACCCATGAAACCTGGGTAGTGGTGGCTTTGGCAGGTAATAGGTAGCAAAGGTGTAAAAAATTCCGCCTCAAATTTATCAATTTATAAAACTCAATTTCTTTATATTTTATTCATAATAATATTAAAACTCGCGTTGCTCATTGCCAGACACTTAGTATGGTTACAACCCCCTGCCGGACACCCCTAAACTATTATAATTTGTAATTATACTTACGTTATATTATAAAAGCTAAATTTTACATATGTTTTTTGGAGAACTATTTAATAATGTTTCCTTAGTAGCCGGACAGTTTCGAGGGTTCTATAGTCCTGCCAGACGTATTGAATGTGTACAATACTTGTGAGCGCGAGGAGCATATATAGCAACGGGTGCGAGTGAAATAGAGTGTTCGGTCTATTGCGATCCTTTACTGCACATCTACTGTTGTTTACTCCGAATTATCTAGTAATCTTTTTTCTAATTTTTTGAGAAATTTGATTGAATAAAATTATTACAGTCTGAGCAATAAATTTTTAAAACAATATTCTGTAAAATTTTACAATAAAATATCAATCATATCAAAAATCTAGTAACTCAATTCATATTATTTCTAAATTTTATGAAGTTTATATTTAATTTAATTCAACTGAAATTTCAAAGTCATCAAAATCTTATTGTTTATTATACGGAAGAACAATTTTTTTGTTAATAAAAATTTTAGAGGAAAATGAATTTATTTAAATCAAATATTTAATCTTCTTCATTGTCATCGTAGTTGATATCTTCATTTTCGTCGTCACTGCTACTCCACTCCCTAGATTCATCGTTATCAACATCGTCTTCTTCGCCTGCTTCTGCAATAGTAAAATAAAACCAAGTTAATTTAATTTTAATTAGTCACAAATTAATGTGAAATAATTTAACATAATTATTATATACCTGATACGGTTTTAAGCGATTCACTGACATAATTCGGTAGTTGATCCCCTTCAAACCATTTAAACTGGTAGTGGTCATCTTCCAAAATCCAACCATTATTTACTGGTTCATATGTTGTTGGTTTTTTCAAATGAGCATTGTTCCAGATAGCGCATATATAATTTGCTCGCAAACATTGCTGTAGTAGCTCACTTTTACAAGGTGGTAAACTACTACTGGTCGAAATTTCGCAATTTTTTTCGATTAAAAGCTTCGTTCACATCAGACACTGTATAAGAGTCTATAAAAATTTGTAGTCTAGCAGCATCAACATCATTTATATTATCAACATTGTATAAATAGCATATAAAATGTTGAATAACATTGAAAAGGTCTTTATGTTCATTATTATCTTCGATGATTTTGCTGTCACCAAACTTCATGAAGGCTTGCTGAAAGTCTACATATTTTTTTAATATCTTATACGGTTTCAATTTCGCTTTTCTGAAAAATGAAGGATTGTAATCACATCCTGTAATTGCATGTAATCCAGGTAAGCTTTTACAAATAGATTCTCCCAATTTTTGGTATATCTTATTATTTAGGTATATATACAACTAACAATTTATATTAGTGTGCTATTATATAGAATAAGCAACTCCTTACTTATGTATAAAATCTCTTATGAGATTACCATCATAAGTATTGTATAAGTGTTGTGTTTGGCTTTTGTTACTGGAAATAAACAGATTTTTTATTTTATTTATTTATTATATTATATACGTTTACTATCAGCATAACCGCTCACTGCATAATACACAATAAGCAGCTGATGCGCAGTAAAGGATCGCAATAGACCGAACACTCTATTTCACTCGCACCCGTTGCTATATATGCTCCTCGCGCTCACAAGTATTGCACACATTCAATACGTCTGGCAGGACTATAGAACCCTCGAAACTGTCCGGCTACTAAGGAAACATTATTAAATAGTTCTCCAAAAAACATATGTAAAATTTAGCTTTTATAATATAACGTAAGTATAATTACAAATTATAATAGTTTAGGGGTGTCCGGCAGGGGGTTGTATAACTCGGGCGAATTAACTTGACACCTGGTTCAATTGACGTTTCTCTAAAGTACTGAGTGCAAAAAAAGTTTTTTTTTATTTTAAGTTATTTCAAAAAAATAACGTTACCGGAACTAGTTATTTTTATAGGGCTACACTAACCACAGTATTTTATGCAATTATTCGGCCAAGTACGAGTAGGTTTCGTAATTGTGCTTCACATGTGAAAAAAATTGTAAAGTTTTCCCGCCGTAAAAAATAACCTATGTGTTAATCCAATGTATTAATTAACTACATACCAAATTTTATTAAAATGCTCCAGTTGTTTAGATATTTCCTGTTATTTTATGCTTTCACTAAGCAATTAATTTTAAAAACACCATTTTATGCCCAGTACTCACATATGATTTTGCTCGATCGAGCAATTACGTAGCCCACGGCTTGGGCTTTTGTCCACACGTTCAGCATTGCTCGATAGTTAGGAGGTAGTTTTACTCCAAATCGAAGGATATAGATATATTTAATTCCATCGAGCCGGCTCGATGCGAGCCTTCAAGCTGTAAGTTTTGCGGTCCACACGGTGGTTTTTGCTCGATATGGAGTAAAACTATCGAGTAAAACCGTATGTGAGTACTTAGCATAGGTAGTAACTAAATTCTAATTATTATCTAGTTTAGTACTTACCAAATTTTAACTTGCTACTTGCTACTTTTTGTGTTTACATGCAATTCATAACTTAAAATTTAGTTAACTACTTATCAACTTAATACCTGTTAGCCAGCCACAAAACACTGGCTTTCGTTATAGGAGGCCATTTTTAAAGGAGAAGAAAATACGTACATAAAACTAATTACCTGTTTTTTTATTCTTAGTAATGTACTTTTTGATATCCCAGTTGCAGCGCAGGTTCTATTGATAGGTTGATCCACAGGTATTAGAAACTTCCTATTAATTTTAAGATGCTCACGAGCTTCTTGAGCACTTTTAGTAGGGTTTACGGGAATCACTACTTTGCTGAGTTCTTTCTCGCGTTCAAAAAAAGCCAATACTTTGAGTATTAAAGCTCTCTCTTTACTATGGATAGTTCCTACCATTTTGATTTAATATGTATATACCACAGACGTACGCCAATGTTCAAACGTTAATACGGATAACAAAAACTTAACAAATTTAACGTTCAAACGTAACAAATAACACAACAAAACTCAACAAAAATCCAAAAACAATAACAACTACTAAAAAATAACTCCGAAACGCAAACTCAATAACACACGTGTAACGGTAACAGATATGCTAACGCTACTGGACGCGTACGACGAGAGCGGGGCGCTGCGCGGGGAAGCGAGGGAGGGGTAAAATTTAAGCCAGGTGTCAAGTTAATTCGCCCGAGTTGTAACCATACTAAGTGTCTGGCAATGAGCAACGCGAGTTTTAATATTATTATGAATAAAATATAAAGAAATTGAGTTTTATAAATTGATAAATTTGAGGCGGAATTTCTTACACCTTTGCTACCTATTACCTGCCAAAGCCACCACTACCCAGGTTTCATGGGTGGGGATCATTCTTACCTGTATTGGGGATATACACAGAAGAACTTTCAGGTTTTATAAAAAGACGAAGGTCTGGCCCTCACGGGCTCTTGCTCTATCAAGTTTTATGTACGTAGTCAAAATGTAAGTAAATCGTCAGATTAATCAATAAGTCAGCTATATTATAGGTATGAAGTAGTAGTAATCTTTACTTCAAGAACGTGAATTTGTACGATTCTTGTAGTAGAATCACTTACCCACACTCATTGACATAAGAAACTAATTTTCACTTTTTTGAACGGTTAAAACCAAACCATGGAAAAAACTACAAAAACACTCATACACTCATTCATTCACATTTTTGGAGTTTACTCCATAAGAATCGATTTTCATATATAAGGCGCCCGGTATGAGAAAAATTCGAGGGGTAAAACGTACTAACAAGTAACGAAAATGTGTCACGTTTTTGGTGTGCACCTTTAGTGCGCAACTTTCTAATTTGGCTGTGAGTGTATTATGACCATAAAGGTAATATACCTATCGGAATATAATATTAGTTATATTATTATATAATATTATATTCCGATAGGTATATTAACTTTATGATTAAGACGTACATATGGTATGCTGTATAGGCGACTATACCTATATACTATATGTTATTGGGCTTGTTTGTTTCTGTATCAGTGTCGATGTATTTATATTGCTATTTTTGTTATAAATATCAATAATTAATATTGTTATTGTGAAGTAATAATTTTTATCATTATACTGGCTAAAGTGAACTAAAAGTATTTTGAAATAACTATGGCAGAAAGGGGTGTAGATAATATTGCCGGAACATCTGATTTCATATTATATTAATCTTTTTTCAGTTCAATAAACTCTTTTTGCGTATGGTTAGATACTCGTACTTAAAGAGTAAACTCCAGTGTGCGTCGGAGCTGACACACTTTTTTTTAAATCATTATACTGGCTAAAGTGAACTAAAAGTATTTTGAAATAACTATGGCAGAAAGGGGTGTAGATAATATTGCCGGAACATCTGATTTCATATTATATTAATCTTTTTTCAGTTGAATAAACTCTTTTTGCGTATGGTTAGATACTCGTACTTAAGGAGTAAACTCCAGTCTGGCGTCGGAACTGACACACTTTTTTTATCACAGCCAAAACTCCCGTTTCACATTCTTTTGTTTCATTTTTTATTTTCATTTTCAGTTTAATAGCTAAGAGCGTCGTTTCGATCTCAACCTCTCGACTCCCATAACCGTGCAATCCCTGGCTATAACATACCTAATTTAATTTCCGCAAAATTTTCTGTTAGATTTCGGAAGCCCATGCCACAGCTATTTCGTTCCATGTGGGTTAACACTAGTTTAACTAGGTTACCACAGACCACTTACAGTACCCGGCAATAAATATTGCACATCGACTTTTGGAAACTGACAGTCGGCTAGTTTCGGTTTTGTAGAGCGTTATCTCTTACGCACGAAATACAAAAAGTCCGGTATATATTAGGAGCTGTTAAAACAATTAAGGTTTGCTTCTTTTGACAATTTTATTATTCTTTGTATAAAATACACCAAATTTTCTATAAGTTATGGCTTTATATTCGGGTAAAATAAAATAAAAAAGGGTGTTCAAATTATGTTTACGTATTTAAAATTCTTTTGTAAAATTACAGATGTAGCAAATTTAGGGGTGTTAACAACTCTAGATATATATTTTGAACTGGACGCGACTGCACTCCATTGAATTTGAACAACGACTGACATAATGTCAAATAGGTGTGTGGTACAAAGATAACGCTCTATGAAACCGAAATTAGCCGAATGTCTCTTTCCAAAGATCGATGTGCAATATTTATTGCCGGGTATTGTACCACTATTTACAAAATCTAATCTACTCTAATTACTTAGCCATTTGACATATTTTGTGTCCCACTGCTGGGCAAAGGCCTCCCTTCTTTCCTTCCATACGTCTATATCACAGAACAATAAAAGTGGTCTATATCCTATGCTGTGTTTGGCCACTCTTTATCGAGTATCAACAGCGTCTCGTTCGTCGTGCCACCTTTTTTAAGTCTGCCTCTGTTTTGCCGACCTTTCGGTAGCCACTCCGTAACTAGACGCGCCTATCTGCCGTGACCTGGGTGCATGCAGGTGACGTGCCCTGCCCAGCTCCACTTTAGACCAGCAGTTTTTTTACCCACATCCATTATTCTTGTCTTGGAGCGCAGAGTGGTGTTTCGAATACGGTCAATCCTTTTGACACCTAAAATGCTACGTTCCAATAGCTCTTAGACTAATAAGTACCTACTTTTAGTAAGTTGGTCAAAGACTAAGACTGAGCACCGTAAATTAGGATGGGTAGGATGCACATATCGACGAGTTTACGTTTTAGGCAAAGTGGTAGGTCCCCTTTCATTAGTTCTTTCACCTACCAAAAGCTTTTCCCTGCCTTCTCAATTCTTTGGTCTACTTCCTTGTCTTGACTCTTGCCTATTATTAAAAGATGTTATTTGGCCTAAATATACGTACTCGTCAACATAATGCAACTCATACCCATCTACCACGACTTAACGTTTCGTGCTGTTGGTCATGACTCATGAGTTTGGTCTTTGATCGATTCATCTGAGGTCTCGCCTCGAGGCTTGCCCTGCTGTCTTGCAGCATGAACTGCAGGTTTTGTGCAGAAGTGGCAATCAGAACTATATCATCGACGAAGCGAAGATTTGTCAGCCTTTTCTTGTCGATAACAATATTTTTGTCTCCCCAACCTGTAAGGCGCTCGTCAATAGGCGTGGAGAGATACTACGGTCACCCTGTTTGACACCCCGTTCAATTTTAAGCTTATGAAAACTTCATCAAAAATATCATATGAAAGATATCACTTTAATTTTGTTTTAATATAAATAAATAATTTTCTCAATAATTAGCAACTTAACAATGTAACCAGGTAGGTATAACCTACTACTTGCTTAAACAATTATTAGAAAACAAAAATAAACAAGTTTCACTTAAAAAAACTGGATAACAGACTCAGCACTCTACGCCTTTATAAAATTTGTGTGATGTTAATATTATAAAGCATTTAATATTATCTACCTAAACACTACTGACAGTCGACTATACACTAGCTTTTAACATAGAAAACATTATAGGCTTTTAAAACGTCAATCGTTTGAACGAGCTCTGCCTCTACCTACTTGAGTTGATAGAGAGCACTCGACCGACTCCACTTTGTCGCAGTTGTTAATTGAATTCGCTTTTTAATTTTAACTAGGTATCAGTTTTGTTCGATCAATACATGATTGGTTATTATCAATAAAATTCTTGTTCTTATTAGTCTTTACTGGTACATAAAGCCTAAAGGAGGAAGGCTTGTAGGTATCGAATACGCTCTGAAAGCACAGAATAATTACCTAGTACCCACCTACTAATGTGTCGATCACGCCTGTTACGTGGTTGTATACGAACGGAGCTGTGTGAAAGAATAGAAACCCAATAAGACGTTTACATTCAACCCTGTAGGCAGTGGCGGGGCAAGACCTTAAATTTGATGTGGGCAAGATGTGGTACAAGGGGCGCGAGACCCCTTAGACCGCGAGGCCGTGGGCAGTCGCCCACGTCGCCTACGCCTTACGCCGCCTCTGCCTGTAGGAAAGGGAAGAGAAGGGGGCACAGATTAAGGCATATTATATGGAAGTGGGCAGGGAAGTGAGTAGGGAAGTGGGCAGCGCAAGAATGTAAATAGTCACTCGCGCTCTGAGGTTGGAGCATGACTTTAGCTACCTTTAAAGTAGATTTGAAAAAGGGAAATATACTTTTTCTATAAGATTACAGTTTGTAGAAAAGTAGCTATGTATGTTTTATTTTACCAAAATGTAGCTAAAAAATTTTACCCATTGCGCGTTTAAAAAAATAACCATGTACTTACATGATATTACACAAGTCTAACATTTTAAATTCTCTTTTACATTTTCTTTAAAATGTGCACGGAAAAATAAAACAAAGTAAATAACGCGACAATTAAGTCGTCATAGCGCCGAGTCCGCAATTACGAAGAGTAATGGGCGAAGATGTGGGGCTTAGTTTTATATCGCCTGCTGTATTCCCGGCAGTTAGTTGTGCAATATAGTATTTAGAGATTTGTTTTGATTTACAGTAATGTCGGTTTACATTTTAGTGAGTTGTGGGTTTTGTTTTTGTACGGTAGGGGCAGGGCGGCGGTCGTCAATTTTCCTGGCAAGTGTGAATTCAAAACGTGTCTACTCTGCGCAAAATGAAGTGTTGGAAACTAAATATTAAATATCGTTTCAGTCAGATTAATTAAATTCAATTTTTATGAGTTTCAATATACCAGAACGACCATCTTCTCGAAACAGGTATGAACTGTTAGCATAACTAAGTGTGCCATGTTAGCATAACTAAGTTACGAATTTGTAGATTGGTAAGACTTCTCATTAGTAAGTGCCGCGCGTCCAACGTGCTTTGTGAAAACTCCACATTATACTTCCAGATAAGTTGGCAACAAATAAACCCTGGAAATACTGACCGAGAAGTATAACGAACCAACTTTATCTAGAACTTTGTAACTTTGTGTACTGAATCTTTTTTACATAAACTTATAAAGTAGGCGGTACTGTAGAAAACTTAATTTTATGTTGTTACCAACTTACTTAAGGCGAGGATAAACCCCAATTTGTTATTCCGTGACTCCCGGTTTACCTAGTTCCAACATAATAACGAAATGTAAAAAAATATGAGATATAAAGCACAATATTTAAAAGATTTTTAACCATAAACATTTTAATAAAACGTAATTCTTTGGCTGTAATTAATTTACAAACTGACCTCCGACAAAAATCGAATTCATCGAAATATAAGTATTAACTAGGATAATTATACATTTTATTTGAATAAATTGTTAGTAAATCTATATTAAAATCTTCTGAATCGAACAATTTTGTTTCTTAATATTTATTTCCAAATATATTTAAAAAAGAAACACGAAAAATAGAGAAGATCCGCCCCTAGTAACTACAGTTTTATGCTAAGCTAAAATGAATCTTATTGCGATGCGTATACACTTGGTCTTTGGTTGTGTTTATCGTTTTGGATTGAGATTAATCCCTGCCTTAAATGTTAGTAAAAATTGTCTAATTTAATAAAATAAGTCTTTGGACTATATACAATTCTTAATAATGTGAGGAACGAAATCGAATAAGTAATAATAATTATTTTAATAAAAACCAAATTACGTTATGATTTTAAATTCGTATTGTATTCTACATAAAAAAAAATAATGAACATTATTTTTCAGCTTGATTCTTCTTATCCTCTCCATCCAGTGAATGACGGTGAACTGTGAAAAAAAAAGAATACATAAATTAATTCTGAATAAAAAATAAATAACATAACACAGCAAAAAATCACCATCAAGTAAGTAGAAATAAAATTACACAATATATTACAGCTCCTACATGTTGCTTGCAATGTCGTTCACTCAAAAATTCATATATTATGCGTCAACCTATTTCCGCGGTAATGGTTGCGAAGACTTGGCAGTCATTCACTGCTGGATCGCTAAACACCAGATTGTTCGTTTCCTATGTGGCGGAATATTATAACTAGATGACGCCTGCAACTCCGTTGCGTCAAAAATTCGTTTATTGCGAAAGAACCGTACATTTTTTCAAGATAAAAAGTACACTATATCCTTTCCCGGGACTCAAAGCATCTCCATACCCAGCAAATTCGTTTCAGCGGTTTTGGCGTGAAGAGGTAACTGACAGACGGACAGGCAGACAGAAAACGTCTCTTTGGTACGAAAGCCTATATTATAATAATAACAAAAAAAGGATATAGGCGAAAAGCCCATAGACGGCTTCAATTGTAAATAAAAAAAAGACAGATAGACGGACAGACAGACAGATATTCAGACAGACACACTTTCGCATTTATAATATTAAGTATGGATACTCACGTGTTGAAGCTGGGCGCGGACTGCGGCGCGGGGCCGGACTGCTGCGCGAGGTTGCCGAACGTCAGCGTGTTCTGTGTCGCCAGGCTCTCGAACACCGGCGCCGACTGCTGACTCGGCGATCCGAAACCTGCGATACATGCTGTCGTCAAATCCACTGAAGCGGAGCGGAGAGGAGCGGTGAAAAGTGCTCAGTGTTTCCACTGAAGCGGAGCGGTGTCGAGCGGAGTGGAGCGGAGTCGAGCGGAGCGCAGCGGAGTCGAGCGGAGCATACTTTACTGTACAGGTCAGTTAACAAGAGCTGGCACGATCAACACATTTAAACATTGCGCTTGTGTAGTATCTGTGAATAAGCGCGTGGCGTGACGTCGTACTGCATACGCATCATAAAAAGTCTGCCTCTCTCTTATGAACGTGAAGGGGACAGTTATTGTTTTTCTTATGCTACTGTTTATAAATACAGCGTGATGTTACAAATCGGTAACGTGTGATCGGCGAGCGGCCAGCGTTCGGAACCGTACGATAATTATCGTACACATACGCTAATTTTGTGCGTACGTACGATGTACGATAGCATATTATTATCGTACGCAGATTATATGATAATTTTTATCATGATGCAAAGAAATTATATTTTTAAACATACTGTATAGTGAAATTGCATAAGTGACAGCACTGTGAACGTGCCAGCTTTAGTTAACTGATCTATACGCGAGTCACGCACTGTCCCGCTCCGCATCGCACCGCTCCGCACCGCCCAGCTCCGCACTGCCCCGCTGTCCTACGCTCTGCACCCGTTGTCCTCCGCACCGCCTCGCCTCGCTCGGCTGCGTTTCTATGAATATCCGCTCAGCTCCGCTCCATCCCGCTCGTGCTATTTCCATTGAAGCGGAGCGGAGATTTCGAGCATAGTGATTGGTCAATTCGGGCACCGCTAAGCTCCGCTCCGCTTCAGTGGAAACGCAGCCTAAGGCCGGCCATAGATGGACAGCATCTTGCAGTCGAAACCGACTGCAAAATGCGGTTGCCGCACGGCGATCTGCAGTTTTCATACTAAATTCAACCGCTCTAAAAGCAGTCGGTCTCGACTGCAAATTGAGGTTCGTCCATGGCCAGTCTCAAGTGTCGCGCCGCTTTGATGCAGCGCGCACCGTAATACCGTATAGTGCGGTCTTGACTTTAATGTCAACAGCACTTTGCTGTAGACTTCAGCTGTAACTAAGTTGAGACCTACGAATAATAAAACCTAAGGAAACGTAACTCCCATACTAATACAGTTTTAAATTTGGTTCCATCCGAACTGTCATGTAACGTCAGCCTTTACACCGCTCAAGGTTACCTAAATATTGCAAATGTATGAAAAGTGAACCTAAGGTACACTTTTTTGACAAGTATTTTGGAGCATGTTTTTTGACGGAGTTACTCTTCCGTAGTTTTTATTATTTGTAGGTTGAGACTGTAAAGCCTCATTCGCGCGAGCGTTAAAAGTGTCGCGTAAAAACCTGATGATAACGCTATATGTATAAACTGTTTTGTAATTTGTGATTTAATGCATGCAACGCGGCGAACACACGAAATGCGGCGCGTACGGTGCGGACGAATGTGCGAGGTTTCACATTATTTCATACAACGAATTCTAAAATGTGGCGCGTTCGACGCGTGCGTGCTGATAAATGTGCGATCACTTTAAAAAAGCTTTAAAACGCTTCCGTGTGAATAAATACATGGGTATTCACGTCATTTTAGCGTCTTTAACGCCCGTTCGCGCTCGTGCGAATGGGGGAGGGAATTGTTTAACCAACTGTAGACCTTTCTACTCACCAGGGCTAGAGCTACCGAACACTTTCCCCGGGGAAGCGCTACCGAAGGCCGGGGCGCCGAACGTGGCTCCGCCCCCGAACGCAGGCGCCGCCCCAAACCCACCGGGGCTCTTGTTGAAGGCCCCTGTGCCTGTTGCGCCCGCGCCGCCGAAACCGGGGGAGCCAAAACTGTGGGATAAATATTATTTAATGTTTATAAACATAGAGAAAACATTATAGCATTTAGGTCATTTTTAAATTTGATCACGTGGCATATTGTTACATAAATAATATGTCACATTAAAAAATCATCCACATTCAAATCTCTGTTATAAAGCATTAAAAACAGGCCAACAGACGTATTAGTAGTCATGCAAGCTATGTGCATGACTAGTAAATCGCCCTTGATGCTATAGCTATACTCGGCGCGGCGAACCTTGGTCCCTATGACACTGACAGTTAATCACACCATATAACATTGTAGTGGCGGAGGCGTCTAAAAATTCTATTTATAAATTTTACATAACTTAATGTCATTACAATGATATTCCGTTGGAATTTTTAACAATTCTTAACGTTTACAAGAAATTATCTCAATCTCAAATTACGTTTACGTCTTGCAAAACTTACTTCGTCACATGACGTAACTTTTGCATTACGTAAACGTAAATTCAGATTGAGATAATCTCTTGTAACTGTTAAGAATTGTTAAAAATTCAAACGGAATATCATTGTAATGGCATTAAGTTACGTAAAATTTATAAATATAATTTTTAGACGCCTCCAATACGATCCTAATTTAATGGTGACGCCACTACAATGTTATTAGCTGTCAGTGTCATAGGGATCAAGGTTCGCCGCGCCGAGTATAATATAGTTTTCATTTCCTCGGCATAAAAAATCAATGTTATTTACCTGGGTTTACCACCAAATACTGGGCTTGAGCCGAAGACCGGTGAGCCACCGAAGGCTGGGGCACCTGAATAAATACGCGTATTGTATATTTGAGTAATAGAATATATTATTATTATTAAAAATAAACTGTTTGGACATTAATGCCATTAAAAATTTGTCTTTGATGACGGAATGTGCTTTTTCAAAATAAATTCGCCAGTTTCGATAATGAATTTAGATGTTCAAAATATATGGGATTTGACCCTTAAACACATAGCTAAAGGTATACAGTTACACAATATGCTTATTTCAAGCACGAAATCATGCTTCAACCGAACAACTGCTCGGCTGCGGCACCAACTACTGCTTACGAGCACGTGTGTCCAAACTCCAAGCATTACTCAAAATAAGCATGCTTATTTCGAGCATATATCGCACGCCTGTCGATTTTTGAGCATGCTACCTGCGGCGCGGGTGGCGGGGGGAGTGGTGTAAGCACGTGTGGACAGGTTTGTGGTAGTATCGATCAGTTTTTCTCTTATAAGCATGCTTCATAGAAGCAAATGTATCGAGTTCAAACAGCATGCTTGTTTTAAGCGTTATAATAAGCATGCTATTTTTGAGCTGCGTGTGTAACTGTACCTTAAGAGTCCTGACGCTTGCAATGCGTTATCTCAAATCATTTGACTAAGTAGTCTGTCACATTTTGACTAAGTAATCTATACCGTACTCGACGAAACATGGCGGTAGTGGTCATTGACTCCCTGTCAAAACTTTCATTTTCTATATAAACCGCGATTGACAGTGAAGTGTCAGATGTTGTCAATCGCGGCTTTGTATAGAAAATGACAAGTTTTTGACAGGGAGCCAATGACCGCTACCGACATGTTTCGCTGAGTACAGTATAGTTTATCGTGTACATACCAGTCTGCTGCTGCGGCGTGCCGAACACGGACTTGTTCTCCCCGCCGCTAAACGGTCCCGGGCTGCCGAATTGTCCGCCCGGCGCGCTGAAACTGCCGCCCGTGGTGCCGCCGAAGATGGACGACGCTTGGGTAGTGGCTTGTTGGCCTGCGAGATTTACACAAAAAAAGTTGAATTTAATATTATGTCAGTAGACTGGGAGCGTTGTCGCGTTGCACAGTTATGTTTCATTGTTTTTCAAACGAGTAGAAGTGTTTCCAAACCAGTAGTAACCTAAACAAATAAGAAGAGCCCATTAAACTATAAGTCCATACCAGTAAAGATTTTTACGCAGTGTACAGATCTTGCAATCTACGAGCCCGCGGCACCCTTAGGTTGTGTGAGCGACCATATCTATACACGCGTACATGGCTCGCTCGCTACTGACTGCTCCGTCAGGTACGAACACTAATGAAAATGTATATTTACATTCACAACTACAAATAAAGGCTACGCGCGCTCGTAGATTGCAAGAACTATAAACTATTCAAGATTCACTGCCTGTAAAGTGACTTTCAATGTGCCAGAAAATGACAAGCAGACCTTATGCTGGCTTCTCACGGCGCGTAATATCACGAGCCGCGCCGCGCCAAGCCGATTTGTACGAGCGAGCAACGATATCAATACTATGCGAGGTTAAGGTTATAATTCCATGCGAGCGAGCCCGAGCCAACAGGTGAATACGCGCTAACTCACGGCGCGTAATATCGCGAGCCGCGCCGCGCCAAGCCGATTTGTACGAGCGGGCCCGAGCCAACAGGCGAATACGCGCTAACTCACGGCGCGTAATATCACGAGCCGTTCGTGCCGCGCCGAATCGCGCCTTTGAAGTTACCGACTTCAATCGGATCGGACGTGCAGTGCTCGAGCCAGCCCGCGCCACCTCGAGCCAGCCCGCGCCACCTCGAGCCACCCCCTTCACACGCCGCGTGGCTTTCTTCTTTACGCCTCTAGTACACCGACGCGTTCGCCGGGGGTTCGCCGGCGGCAGCGGATCGCAAACAATTTACTGTCTCATCTGCCACACGACAATGCGTATATTGCATCTCGCTCGGCTAATACCTGCGGTGTAAACGACGATTCGCAGTTCCTTGCGAACCAATACCGACAAGGACGCAACTAATTCATTTAAGCTAATGTTAGAGCGAGACAAAGAGTATGCGAAATTCTGCCATACTGCTGACAGAAATCGTTGGCGATTCGTCGCCGCCGGCGAACGCGTCGGTGTACTAAAGGCGTAAGGGGATAAAATATTAAAATCATCATCAATACTCACCAAACGCCGGAGTACCGAATCCAGATCCACTATTAGCGTTACCGCCGCTCCAGAAGTCAGCAGCGGGTTTCTGTCCCTGGTTGAAGCCACCGAAGATGTTCGCCGCCGTGGGGTTGGACCCACTAAAGGACGCTTTGCCCCCAAACACGTTGCCGCCGCTGCTGCCGAACACTGATGAACTAAAATGATAAAAACGTTTTGTAAATTGTTACCATGTGTCTAATAATAGCTTACATTACATGTCCCATCTTCAATCATGGTTCGTTTTATACTATAGTTGGCGTGCGTCGCGGATAATTATTATTTTTGTTGAACATCTTTGTGATAGCTTATAAGAATGAACTGTGTTATTTTTAAGTCGATTACAATAATAATATAATCTTTTGTGTTAAAATTAATCTTGTATTTAAAGTAACGAAACAAAATCTACACTTACCCGCCACCGAAAATGCTTCCCCCGCTGGTAGGTGACGACGCACTGGTAGTAGAAATGCTGGCCGCAGCAAACAAATTGGACTCCGCTCCGCCAAATATAGATCCACTCTGAGTAGTAGCTGGCGACCCAAACACGGAACCACTTTGGGTAGTCTGCGCCCCAAAAACGGAACCCTGCGATGGAGGTGACCCGAATACGGACGCTTGAGTAGTTTGGGTCGACGTACCAAATACCGAAGCTTGGGTCGTTTGGGTTGGCGTACCAAAAACTGACGATTGAGTCGTTTGTGTTGGCGAACCAAACACTGACGCTTGGGTGGTAGGCGACCCAAATATAGACGCTTGGGTCGTCGGTGACCCAAACACTGAAGTCTGATTAGCAGATCCAAATACAGAGGCAGGCGTAGATCCAAACAAACTTGACTGTGTTGTAGTCGTAGCAGTGCCGAATACACTTTGAGTAGTCGCAGGCGTACTTCCAAAAGTATTTGTCGCGGCAGCGCTAAATATACTCTGTGCTGAGGATGTGGCTCCGAATACTGATGTAGTCGTAGTTTGGCCAAAAGCACTTTGAGTTGTCGACTGAGTACCAAATACTGATGATTGAGTGGTAGTGGTACCAAAATTAGTCGCGTTGGCTGAAGCGAAAAGTGACGAAGCACTGGTGGTAGCTGCAAACACTGGAGATGTAGGTTTCGAAGTCGGTGCGAAGACGGAAGGAGTACTTGGCGTACTTGAATCTGATTTGGCCTCAGTATTCGCTGGTTGTATAGAAACAAACGCCGATGCTTGCGTTGTTTGTGTTGAAGGTTTGATTGTAAGAGACGTTGATGTGGATGTAACAGGAACAGTTACTTTTGTATCACTTTCACTCGAAGTAGTTTTACTTTCTGTTTCTTTTTTTGTAGCTGGTGTTGCGGAATCCGGCGTCTTCTCCTTTGCAGGAGCTATTACAGTGGAGCCAAATATCACTTTCGGTTGAGCAGTAATTGGTTGTGGTTTTGAACCTAAAACAATAAATGTAGTGAAATAAAAGTATGAAATTAATATCATACCTCCATAATTTATATTACGTCTTCTGGGTGTCACTTACTTGAAACAGGAGCTGTGCTGGTAGCACTAAAAACTGTGGCAACTGGCTTTTCAGTAGTTCCATCCGTTTTTTTCTTAAGGTCAACTGTAAATATTTTATGAGATTTAGGGCCTGTTTCACCACTTCCCGGTGAGTGCCGGATAGGCTATCCACAACCTAACGTCTTGATAGATAGAGTATGGAAGATCTTTTAAATAAGTTGTGAATAGCCTATCCGGCACTTTATCAGTAGGTGGTGAAACAGATCCTTACTGTTTATTTACGTAAATTGACTCAAATTTTCCACATATTTTTTAATAACTTACCAACTATTACGGTTTGATTAACTGGTGGTTTATTAATTTCTTTTGCGTTTTCATTTTCGTTCTTACTTTCCAATGGAGCTTCTTTTTTCTCCTGAATGTTTTCTTTCGCGTTCTCTGATTCCTTGTCTTGTGTCTTTTTATTATCTACTTGAGTGAAGCCTTGGAAACTCTTTTGGATATCGGGAGTACTTTTCTGAGAATTTGCAGGCGACGTTGGGACGTTGAAAATGTTTGAAGTAGGTCTAAACGGTACATTTTGTTTTATCACCACTGTTGCCTCTTGTTCGCCCGTTTCGTCGGACTTTTGTTTATCTGTTGGCTTAGGTTCCTCAGGTTTAGGTTGTGGAGCGGCAAGTTTTGAAAATATTGATATGTCACTTATAGGTTTTGCGGTGAAAGTATTCGGAGGTGGTTGCTTTGAAACTGAAACGAAAGTTATATAAAGGTTTAATTTCATTTGTGTGAACAATAAATTCACGTGTCTCTTGTGAATCGTGAATAAGTTTTGTCAGCGTGTCTTTCTTTAGATTCTATTATAGAAATAATAGAATCTTTTAGATTCTATTATTTCTTTAGAAAGACACGCTGTTGGTAGATCAGTGTTCAGACATGTCTTTATTGGTAGTTATTACAACGTTTAGGTGACATTTTTCTATTCCAAGTTTCAACAACTTCGCCAAACGATCTTTAAGTTCTGCGCGATTTGTTTGTTTGAGATATTACGTATGTACTGTAAGCCGTGTTAATATAGCCTTGTAGCGCTTTATATACTCAACATATCACATATTTTAAGCGAAGTAGCCACAAATTGAGTTAATACTTACAGTTGAACGCCGTCGGAGCGCAAATCTTTTGTCCCATGAAGGTGTTTTCAGTATTTTTCACTTGAGCAAACGATTTAGTGTCGCTTGTGAGAACACTATGTAGCACGCTCGGCTGCGCTGGAGTAGATTTTGATGGTTCCGCTGGAGCGAATGGACTTTTGTTTGACTGTTGGCCGAACACTGGCGTTGGTACTACTGGCTCTTGTTTCGGTTCTATGAAAACAAAAGGAAACTCTTGAATGACAAAAGATTTGCAGTGTGCGTGTAAATTATGAGTATACTACAAACATACATACATCTTTAATCTTTATTATGTGTGTCAGTGTCGGGATTCACTACCTGTTATATGACGTTACGTATAGATTTAATATTATTAAACAACAGTTTAAAATACAAAATACAGTAACATAATATCAGATAACTCGAGAGAGCAGAAAAATATATATCATTAAAACTTGTACTATTTGCAATGTGGTTAAATTACAACATATATATATATATATATATATATATATATATATATATATATATATTTTTTTTAACACTTACCATCTGTAAACAGCGTCCTAGCTACGAGTCCCGTGTTTTTGACTGTCTTCGCATTGACGGGGGTGAAAGTGGGAATCGTGATTGGTGACTCCTTAGGCTTGTCGGCCTTAGCTTCAACCTTTATTGGCATCTGGGGGACTGAAATGATCATGATTATTAATTATAACTTATAAGTCACAAGTCCGATATATCACCTTCTTTCTTTTTGTAAATTTATATAAATAGATCTTTAGATCCTGTCACCGAATAGGGATACTTTTTAACAGAGACTTAAGGCTACGTGTCCCTTTCACGCATGCGAGAATTTAACGTTCGTTTTCACAGCTATTTTTTTTATGCAATAAGGGGGCAAACGAGCAAACGGGTCACCTGATGGAAAGCAACTTCCGTTGCCCATGGACACTCGCAGCATCAGAAGAGCTGCGGGGTAATAGGGGAGGGTAGGGAAGGAAATAGGGAAGGGTAGGGAAGGGAAAAGGGTAGGGAATTGGGCCTCTGGTAAACTCACTCACTCGACGAAACACAGCGCAAGCGCTGTTTCACGCCGATTTTCTGTGAGGACGTGGTATTTCTCCGGTCGAGCCGGCCCATTCGTGCCGAAGCATGGCTCTCTCACGTCAAAAATATATGTAAATAAGAATTTTCTATTTGGCGACACGATTTTAGATTTAGACAGTGTTAATTATCATGTTTCATAATTTTGAAAAGCCAAAAATATTGGATTGAGATAGGTAAAAACAAGCTTCATCCTTCGATCGCGGATTCTTGGAAATCTATTGTTATTCTATTGTTATCGCGGTCACCGGTGTCCATATGTGGGTTGGTGGGTTAATTATTAATAAAATGTTTTCATTGTCTTATAAGCTGCAATAATAAATAATAATAAAACAATGTGGTAAAATGTTGCTTACTGAATGGTTGCGCCTGTGGCATACTAGGCGCACTTTGTGGTTTAGCTTGCGGCATACTAGGCATAGGCGGTTTCGCCTGTGGTTTCAACTCAAACGCACTTTGCGCCGGCTTCGGTTGGGGCATCTTAACTTCAACCTGAGTCAAATTCGGTTCAACCTTTACTGGGACTGGTTTAACATCTTTCATTTCTTCTTTCTCTTTCAAACTCTTTTCATAGCGTTTCTTCATGTTTTCGACATGTTTCCGAAGGTCAATGTGTACTGGTTTTATTTTGTTCGGCGTATGATTTGATAGCATATCTCTGAGTGCGTCCAGTTTTTGTGAGTTGAGTAGTTCTTTTGGCTTGGTTTGTGGCTCGATGCTCATGTTTAGAATATTTTTGGTAAGTTTGGATAAGGGATCCCTGTAATAATATCAAAGAACTCTTCTAATTTTCGTGTAATTATAATATGTATAGTAGAAAATATTTGCCCCGTGTCGATTTCTACATTACAACGACGTCAAATTAAAACAAAGCAATATACTACCAATTCAACTTGATATAAAGACTGTTTATTTAAATAGGTAAGGAATTATAAAGGTAAACTCCATCAACAACAACACAAACTAATATTTCGCCAACAATCATAATACAAGAGTGCTTCGATTTTGTCGATATAAACGATTAAAAGTCACTTACTTTTTAAAAGGTGTGCTCCGTAATATCGACGTGGTTTTGAACATGGGACTTATGTCGCATTCTTTCAGCGTAGCCCTTAACGTACGAAGCACCGCCTCTTGTCTCGTTAATATCTCCTGTTGCTTTACTAGCGGCTGGTAGACGTCGTCTAGGATCGGACGTATCATACGATCACCTGGCCTATAAATAAAGAGTAGTTAACTAAAAATGTGCGGTTTTCCAGATACCATAAATAAAAATAAAAATTGTTTTATTTCCGAATAGATTTGCAACAAATACTTTCAGAACGTTGATACTACTGGTGCCTACCACCGGTTCGGGAACTATCCCGGCGAGAAGAACCGGCGTAAGAAACTCGCACCGGGTCCCACTTTTTACCAAAAAAGTGAGAAAAAATTAATCTTTTTAAAATAAAATTTACAATAAGCCCTGGGATATCGCTTTGGCTAGATCAGTTTTATCCCCTAAAACCTCCACCCGACATACAGTATTTTTAGGAAAAAGTTACAGTCAATACAGCTGGTTATGAAAAATAAAGAACTGAAACATGTGCGGTTTTCCGGAGATAAGTTCTGTCCCTGGAAAATCGCTTAGGTTAGACCTAGTTTTGTCCCCCAAAACCTCCACCCGATATACAGTATTTTTAGAAAAAATCTTAGCCATTAAAAAGATACGGTCGATAAAGCTGGCTATAAAAAGTAAATAACTGAAACATGTGCGGTTTTCCGGAGATAAGTTTTGTCCCTGGAAAATCGCTTAGGCTAGAACTTGTTTTGTCCTCTAAATCTACACCCGACATACCGATTTTTTTAGGAAAAATCTTAGCCATTAAAATGTTACGTTCGATAAAGCTGGCTATACACGAACCGTCCTATCGGAGTTGGCTGCACTCGACGCAAATCAAAAGTCTTCAATATTAAATGTATTTATCCACGCACGAAAAGATTTAAGACTGCAAACAGCTGCAAACACTTGAATTGATTGACGGTTCAATAGCATCGACAGCTTTAGTCGCCATGTTACAATCAAACAAACGGACAGAATTTCAAACTAATTCTGTAGATGATTTTTTGTGGCTCGTTACGTTTGGACATATGTCACTTTGCACTTACTTTCTATACTCATCCTTCATAGCCATTTCGTTCCACTTATGGTCCAAAGCTCTGCGCGCCTGGTCCAGTTGGCTCTGCACGTAGTAAGCAAGTTTCTTCACTGAGTTGATTCGTTTGGCTGTAAGGGGGTCGTCTTGCGTCCATTCTTCGTCTTTAGCTCTGGAATTGAAAATAATCGGATAAGTGCGAGTCGGACTCGTGCACGAAGGGTTCCGTACGGCCATAGAGCAAAATTAGGCCAAAAATTGTGTTTTTTGTATTACTTTTTTATTTTATTTTAATATTATTATTAAATTAAGTGTTTTAAACAGCTTGGACCCCTTGGAATTACGCCGAGATGTAGCTTCACTCTGCATCCTCTATCGGTTGTATCACGGGGAGTGCTCTGAGGAGTTGTTCGGAATCATACCACCTGCAACTTTTCGCCATCGTCCCACGCGAAAAACATACCATCCTCATCACCTTGATGAGTGGCAGTCTTCCACAGTGCGTTTTTCGCGTAACTTTCTGCCGCGCACTGTAAAACTCCGGAACGAACTGTCACCAGCAGTATTTCCGGACCTATACGACCTGCAAACCTTCAAAACCTTCCCTCTTAAAAGGCCGGCAACGCCAGGTGCGCCAACTCTTCTGATGTTGCGAGTGTCCATGGGCGACGGTAGTTGCTTACCATCAGGTGACCCGTTTGCTCGTTTGCCCCCTTATTTAGTAAAAAAAAAAAATAATTAAAGAACACATATAATAAAAGACTTTGAGAAAAATTTAAGTACCTACCTGTTGCCATTATTGATATAGACTAGCAAAAAAGGTAAAAAAATCATGTTTGTTGTATGGGCGCCCCCCTAAATATTATTTCTATTTTTGTTTTTAGTATTTGTTGTTATAGCGGCAACAGATATACATAATATGTCAAAATTTCAAGTCTCTAGCTATTACCGTTCTTGAGTTACAGCCTGGAGACAGACGGACTGTCGGACAGACGGACAGACATCGAAATCTCAGTAATAGGGTACCGTTTTTACCCATCGGGTACAGAACCCTAAAAAACAGTACTTTGTTTTGACGCTTATAAGTCAGCAATGGTCATAGAGTCGAATAATTTTATGATGTTAAAAATTATTGATCTCTCAACATAAAAACTTTTTACATTCATTCAATCCGTGTTTGAGGATAAAGTATGTAACTTTGGCCACTAACGCGGATTGGGATTATTCATTACAATAGAATTTACTGTGAACTATGATGTATATAAAAATATGGCTTTTTATCCCATAAAAATGTATTGTTCCCGCGCGATAAGCGAACTTCTGCTATGCGGACTTGCAAGTATCAATAAAAAAATAAACTTGAAAAAAGGTTAGTAATACATACTGCGCATGCGTCCTCGCCTCAGCGACCACCGCGCATGCGCGAACTAACTCCAGTTTGAGCTGCACAACCGACTCGTGTAGCTCTTCAATACTGCAGTCTTTGGTCAGTTGTTCAGTGCTGAGATGGTGTAGGTCGGGCACGTTCGCCGTCTGTATGTCGTTCTGAATCTGAAATTAAATCAAGAGGTTTAATATAGATAGCTGAATTACCCAACAATACAATGGATTAATAAACTTCCTCAACTGAATAATATTTTAAGACACCCAGGTTGACAGTAGTTGAGAATGTGACACGATTTATCACTTTTTGGATTTTTTAAAATTTAACCCATCAACTCCCAAGCGGCAGCCGGCTGCCCCATAACAATTGAAAATCTATTATGTGTGCGATACCCAAGATGGATGTGTTAACTGTCATGTTTTGTCTTAGTCAAGAGTAACTTCATTGTACAGATATTTTTATTTGTAAGGGGCACAATAAAAATTTGTTTGGAAACATACCTGGCACAATTTCTCGGCAGTTTCTTTTCTAAACTGATACAACTCCATTTGGAAGTCGTTTACTTCTTTGACGAGCATTTTCTTGAGTTCTTCGAGGGCCTTTGCTTTATTGATCTTGATCTGTTCCGCTTTCAATGCTTGAGCCTCAGCGGCGCTGGGCGATTGCATTGCTGGCGTTTTTTGCTGAAAGAATTAAAAAAGAAGAATCATAAAATTAAAATATCTAAATTTAAATCTACCAAATTCATGTTTGTATTTTTTACGCTTAGATAATACTTGACATTAATTAGTAACATAGCCAAAATCTTTCTTTACATTTAGTTCACAGTGAAATTAGGTTATTATTTTTTTATGAAATCCTGACTAGCGACTGCCTAAATTGTAAAGCATTATAAGTATGTTATCCGAGTTATAACGAAAATTAAACATACATACCCTTCCTTTTAGCTTCATAGTAAGATTAAAATGGAAACAAATACTTATTAGACTAATAGAACTAGATTTATAAAAACCATATTTTCAAAATTCATAAAACTTACCAAGGAATCAGTAGCAAGTGTACTCGGCTTCGGAACTGATAGAACTGAAAACAAAAACGATTTTCATGAAACATTATATTTTTTAAAACATAATATTATTAAAAGCTTGTAAATTTACTTTTCTGAGAATTCCGAAATATCGAGGCTTTTGGAAAGAGGCTTGTTTTTTTTAACTAGCTTTGAAACAATACTCTATTAAATTATAATATTATTATTAATATGTACTTCTTTTATACCTGTAGGTTCAGTTTTAGGCGCAGGCTTCACAATAGCTTGAGACGCTTGAGCAGAAGCGAATGATGATGAAAACGACGGTTGCGGCGGTTGGACTGGCTGCTGTGGCTTGAAACCCTGCGGTTGAAACGGTGGCGGTTGTTGTGCTTGAACAGGTTGTGGTTGGAACGGTTGCGCTTGAACAGGTTGCGGTTGGAACGGTTGCGGTTGAACAACTTGTTGCGTTGGTTGCGGTTTTGGCGGCTGAAACGATAAGATTTAGTGCTGTTGAACGTAAAATAATGAAAATTAGGCAAGTCGTATTTATTTATTCATTTAATATGGATAAAGTTATAATGTTTATGCTTACAATACGGTAGCAAATTAAACTTTTCAAATCAAACCCCTTAATTAAAATTAAGCCGCATGGCCCAGTCAACTTAGGCTTAAATTAGGTAAGAACCTCGGAATTCGAGATACCCAGCTGTAAGTCTGTAAATATTTGTATATTGGCACCCTAAATGTTGTCTCAAAACCTACATATGGTAGGGTGTGCGCAACTATTAAATTTCAAGGTCACAAAAATCAGTTTTTGCACTTTTTTTGTAAATATTTCATTTCCAATGGGTTTTTCGCTACAGTTTGTATTTATTACCATAAATGTAGAATACAAAATTCTCTACAGCTTTTGTTCAAATTTTTTTTTATACGGTGAACCGTTTCCGATAAAGATGTCGGAGAGCTCGCGGTCAAAGTATCACTTCAGGTTAACAGGTGCCTCCGGTCGAAAACACGCCATATTCAATGTGTCGCGACACCGGTGTCCGATCCTTTAATGCCGTGATGTGTGGCATATTTCGTCAATAAATTGGCTCTCAAATTTTTTCTCTCTCTCACGGTTGTAAAATGGCAGCCATTTTAATTTTTCCCGGGCTTTCACACTAATCTGACCAATACTTCTCATGTAAATATCCTATGAATATAAAAAAGGTCTTATTTAATAGCTAAACTTATGTACTACGCTTACACAGGCAATACGTTATGAATTTCGTGGAATTAAACATAGAAAAACCCAAAATTTAAGAAAAAAAAGTCATAATACGCTGCAAAGAATCGTTTCCCTGGAACCCCACACCTGGGGTTCGAAATCAAACCCTAACCATGTCCGATCCTTTAATGTTATGATGTATGGCATACACTGACCTCCATTATACAAGTACGCTGGACTGATGATACCCTTTGAAATGACAGCTATTTTTTGTGCCTATTTGAAGCGGAATCAGCTCCCCCAATATTCGGGAAGAGAACTAAATTTGACGTAAAAATTGGCGCTGATAGCAGTAGTGGGAGTACTTGGAACTAATACAAGTTTCTACCATGGAGGTATACTTATATTATCTGTGGTTTTTACAACCAATAGCGATTGAGCGGCCATTTGCAAGTTACGTCAGATTTAGTTCTCTTCCCGAATATTGGGGGAGCTGATTCCGCTTTAAATAGGCACAAAATATATCTGGGTATCATCAGTCCAGCGTACTTGTATAATCGAGGTCAGTGATGGCATATTATATTATTGACAAATTGGCTCTAAAAATTTTTTTCTCTACCTTTAGAAAAAATGTTTTTCTCTGGCTCTCATACAAATCTGACCAATACTTCATAAAATCGTTATAAATTCTTAACTATCTGACTTAGAGCATAGAAGCAAAGATTTTTTTAAAGATAAAAACCTCCTCTATCTTTTTTTAAAAAAAAAGAACCAGTTTGATAAGCTATATTTTTCACAAAAAGCCATTAATTAAAAAATACACAACATTTTTTCCTTTTGGTTTTTCTATGTTTAATTTTCGAAATTCATAACGTATTGCCTGTGTAAGCGTAGTCCATAAGTTTAGCTATTAAATAAGACCTTTTTTAACCGACTTCCAAAAAACGAGGAGGTTATATGTTCGGCTGTGGATTTTTTTTTCTTTATTTTTTTTATTTTTTTTTTGTATGTTCAACGATTACTCCGCCGTTTGTGACCCGTTTTTCGAAATTTTTGTTGTGTTGTATTAGGTTTCACTCCAATTTGGTACCATGTTCACAAAAGTGGTGACCTGATGATGGGATCCATTAGTAATCGAGGGAACTCCTCGAAATTTATATGGAAACATATGGTGATTTTGGTTTTATGAGAAGCATCCTAAGCATATGCTACCAAAACGCAAGATTTTGCACCGAGGTATACTATGGTTCCGAAGCTACTAAGAGAACTCCGGATTCCTTATAGATACAAGTTTGGGAGTTTAGGCGCTGTTTTAAGAACTGAAAGCATATGCTACTATGCAAATTACATTCATCATCATCATCATCATTACCACGTCAGGGTCACCAATGTCATCAAATTCAACCTTATCTCCAGAGCATAAGGCACACATTTGACATTACTCCTGAGAAGTTAAAGTTGCTTCGATAATGTAACATTCTGTTCCACTTCGCCGAGATATTCTGGAAAACAACCTAATTTCAACCTTTTGCATTGCGTTTAGCGTTCATAGTATAATAACGCATCGCATCGCATATCTGCCAGGGCTTTCAAGCAAGCGCGCGGCCGGGTACTATGCACAGAATACAAATTACTCACGGAGGTACTATGTGCGCTGCATGTGCTTGTCGCACATGTCGAACGAGTGCCAGCCTATTGAAACTAGTCCAGTGACCGGCTACTTAGCACGTCACACGTGTTCACTTCGATTTTTTTAAATGATTGTTTAAAATTATCTGCAGGCTGCAGCTGATATTATAATATTTTGTAAGTATGACTGTAATAAGATACGTAGAATAATATACACGTGTATTATTCTACGTATAGTACGCGTTTGCTTACTAGGTAACTAAAAAGAGTGAAATTATTATTTTTAACAAAAAATTAAAACAGAAAATTAAAACAATAATAACATCCTTATAATATGAACTAAAAAGTATTAAATAATTATTCCTATCTAATAGTGCCTTTTTACGAATTCGGCTAAAACTCAACTATTTCTGCACTCAATCTTCATAATTTTGAAGTCGGTGCCAGTTCCAAAAGTTTCAAATATTCTGTCAGAGAACAGAAGATTCATCTGGTACCGACTTCAAAATGATGAAGATTGAGTACAGAAATAGTTGAGTTTTAGCCGAATTCGTAAAAAGGCACTATTAGATAGGAATAATTATTTAATACTTTTTAGTTCATATTATAAGGATGTTATTATTGTTTTACCTTGGAAGTCGGTTTTAATTTTTTGTTAATTATATTCATAGGATATTAATTACATGAGAAGTATTGGTCAGAATAGTGTGAAAGCTCGAGAAAAACTAAAATGGCTGCCATTTTACAAGCGTGAGAGAGAGAGATAAAATTGGAGAGTCAATTTATTGATAAAATATGCCATACATCACGACATTAAAGGATCGGACACCGGTGTCGTGACACATTGAATATGGCGCGTTTTCGACCGGAGACATCAGTTAAGCTGAAGCGATACAGTGACCACGCGCTCTCCGCCCTCTTAATCGGAAACGGTTCACCGTATGAAAATTTTTTTGGACAAAAGTTGTAGAGAACTTTGTATTCTACATTATGGTAACAAATACAAAAGCCAAAAACCCTTATGAAATGAAATGTTTACAAAAAAAGTGCAGAAAACCGATTTTTGTGATCTTTTGACCTTGAAATTTAATAGTTGTGCACACCCTTTCATATGTAGGTTTTGAGACAACATTTAGGGTGCCAATATACAAATATTTACAGACTTACAGCTGGGTATCTCGAATTCCGAAGTTAACTTACTATACTGATTGGACTAGCATTCATATTCAGCGGAAGTCTTCAACTTTAGCGTCACGACAAAACGTCATATAATTTGATTTCGAAAACATCAAAAATTTATTCATATTTAAAGATGACTGAATTTGTCTTACTGCTTGTTGCTGCGCAGGTTCCGGTGCAGGTGGTGCATCATCAGGAATTTGGCTGAAAAAAAATGTCGTATTTGTTACGAAAGCTGCCATAGTAATATCAACATTAGGGTAAACAAAGATTGCCGCTATAGTGGCTGTAATTGCGGTCAACCTTAACCATAAAAGGCAGCGCGACAGCACCTCAGCGTTGATAACTATGGAAATTGGTCACAATTCCATGTTGTTTCATGTCACGTTTCCATAATATTATAATGTTGTCATCGTGTTTTATAATTATTCAATATTACTTCAGTCGGAATTTCCAGGAATTGCTATTGTATTCTATTGTTGTCGCGATCACCGGTGGTCGCGCGGGGCCTGAAGGAATATAAAGAATACATGATGTTCAAAAATTAGGCTGAACCCAATTACAAGCCTCCTGTCGACCATGTTCAAGGTTGACCACGTTGAACACGGTCAGCAGGCCCGTGAGCGACACGTGCAGCAGCGGCATGGGCGGCGGCTGCTCTCACCCGGGTTATATACAGTCTGTGCTGCTGACCCACCTCGTCATGACGGGCTGGGGCAGCGCGATTTGCTGCGGCGGCGCACACAGTTGCGCGGCGGTCTTGCCCAGGTTGACCACGTTGAACACGGTCAACAGACCCGTGTGCGACACCACGTGCAGCAGCGGCATCGGTGGAAGTTGCTCGTTCTCACCTTGACAAAATATAACTTTTTGCTAATAAAATAGAGCTCAAAATAGAGATGAGTGTGTGAGGAATTTAACATTTGACTCTCTTAAAGATTAAAACTTTTTTCTTCTACATAACATCCTTTTATTTTATTTAGTAGCGGCAAAAGCTACCTGCAGTTAGAAATCGTTTTGAAATTGGTTATATTTAACATTAATTAAACCAAAATTTGATTAAACAGCAGTGTAATCAAATTTTGGCGATAGAAAATAGGGTTTATGTAGATACTAAAATTAGATCACATCTTCTAAAAAAAAGTAAAAATATAAACTTACCCCAGGGTAGTTGGTGTATGGCGCAAGTGTCTATACATACACCTACTGGATAGTTCTCTATTTTCTTGTTAGTTAATGGCAACTCTGGTCTTGCGTCGTCTGACTAAAATCATCACAAACATTTAATTAGAGAAAATATTATATAACAGGAGTTTACATTATGGAGGCAACTCAGAATGCATCTAAATTATTATCAAATTAAATGGTTTTACATATGAGCAAAGAATTAAAGAGGTATACTCGTACTCAGTAATTCTAGAAGATTTACATTATGTTATTATGTTATCGTGTATAATATTAGTAGTTGGAATGTGATCTAAATAACCTAAATTCCAATGAACTACCCAAATATTGTATTACACCTTGGAGAAAACAAAGAGAATGGATTTTTAAACAATGATAAAGAATATCAAAATAACAATGTAAGCGCCTTATCACACTGGAAATTAGTAAGCGATTTGAAAGCGACGCCACTGCGCAGCGCACACGCCGCGATGACACCACGATTGCGCGGCGTGCACGCAGCTTGCCTTCCGCGTTTTGGACTCTCAGTAGCAAAATGGATTCTGTACAAAATGGCGTCCACGCCACGCCGCGCAATCGCGTCGCTTTCAAATCGCTCGCTAATCGCCAGTGTGATAAGGCCATTACCTGGCAAAACTGAAGCCAATTTGATCCATCTGCTGAAGCTAGTGTAGCTACTTCCATACTGTTAGAAGATGCGGTTAGTATCAGATTCCTGCAAAATTAATCTTTGATTATTGCTGCCATACATATATCCTGGAAGAAATTGTCATTACATAAACTGATTCATATACAGATAACCTTCGTAATTTGGCTAGGTTATAACAAGCCCAGCCATCTATCTACTTCCAGGCCATTTAGCCGAAACTTTTTCGTTTTCGCTTTGTTATAGAATCGCCGATCAAAATGTATGGAATTGACATAAGACGAGTCGAACGTCAAAGTCATATGATATATGATATGCTGATGTCAATTCCATACATTTTACATTCTAAATACATATATCCTGGAAGAAAGTGTCATTACATAAACTGATTCATATACAGATAACCTTCGTAATTTGGCTAGGTTATAACAAGCCCAGCCATCCATCTACTTCCAGGCCATTTAGCCGAAACTTTTTCGTTTTCGCTTCTTTATAGAATCGCCGATCAAAATGTATGGAATTGACATAAGACGAGTCGAACGTCAAAGTCATATGATATATGATACGCTGATGTCAATTCCATACATTTTACATTCTATAACGAAGCGAAAACGAAAACATTTTGGCACACCCCCCAGGACCCTGGGCGCCGAAGAAATTTCACCCAGGGCGCTGGTAGTGCTAAAACCGGCACTGCTTACCATTGTGGTATTCCAAACAAGTAGTAATACCAAGGTCTGTTGGAACCCATGCTGTAGCAAACATCTTCATAGTTAATGCAGGACATTGCACCTCCTTTGGGCGTGTTTACAATGGTCACAGCTGGAAAATATTCAAAAGCATATTATAACATTTTATAAGGCAAGTAAATTATATCCATTTGTATTATGTATATTGTACAATATCTTTCTTGTCTGATACATTAAAAGACTTTTAATAGGCAATTATTAAACAACTAACAACTCTTACATGTCTAAAAATAGTAGTGTCCGACCGAAGGTCTATTTTTGGCAGAAGCCGATTAATCGGCAATAGCCACAACCTTCGGCCAGAGCCGAAGCCGGAGGTTTATAATCTTAATCTCTCGACTCTCAGTAATTAATTTTGTTCAATACATATTGTCTACAAGCTACAGTTAATGTTAAAATTCTTTCAAAACTTCAATATTGAAGGTTTACCTCTATAATATTGACTCAGTCAATATTATAGAGGTCAATTTGACTGTCTCAAAATGGAAGTTGATTTAGAGTAGTGTGGCGGTACCCACAATTCGCCTAACATTCCTGCATTGCGCTATCGAAGTTTTCTAAGCGCGTCGGTATATATACGACATCTGAAATGTATCACGCGGGCTTCGGCCTGAGCGAGCATACCACCTCGCTCGGTCGGAAGATCTTCCTTTGTGGCCACTACACTTATTCCCACATTGGTGACCCTCGACAGAACACGCCTCCTTCATCATCATCACTCCCCGCCCCTCCACACCGCGCCAGCCAGCATCGCCTCATCGGGTACATCGTCCACTAGCCGCAACGTACCGCGGCCTGGGCGACTCCGCATCGGCATCATCGGGCTTTCTCACTACACCGACCGGTCAGCAAGCAGAGCACATCTCTCCTGGTCAGCATGTAGCATCGGCCCCGCACGGCAGCAGCTATCCGACTCACTGGATCCCGTGCAGCAGCTTACAGTTCCGACTCACTGGGACTCACTGCAACAGTTCCGACTCACTGGAACTCTCTGGCACTGGCGACTCAAGCGAACAAGACTTCAAGATTCGACCTCCGGTCTTCGGGGGGGAGTGATGTGGCGGTACCCACAATTCGCCTAACATTCCTGCATCGCGCTATCGAAGTTTTCTAAGCGCGTCGGTATATATACGACATCTGAAATGTATCACGTGGGCTTCGGCCTGACCGGGCATAATACCTCGCTCGGTCGGAAGATCTTCCTTTGGCCTCCACACTTATATCCCACAGTAGCAATAAAAGTTTGTGATTTATTTATTAATTATTTGTAAATAAAAAAAATGTCTTTATTATTTCACAAATTACAATAATTAGACCAATCAATCAGTCTTTCTTTTACTTGACTAGACCGAAACTAGACTAATAAATAAAATAAACAAACACTAACTTCTTAATCCTTTGATTGCGGATTTTTGGAAATATATTGTTATTCTATTATTATCGCGGTCATCGGTGGTGTTCATAAGGGGCTTGATGGGTTAATAATAAAATGATGATATATTAATAATAATGATAATAATATATTATTAAGAACATTTAATTTATTAATAATGTTTATTAAAAATCTTATATTTATTAGTACCTAATCTTCTTAATTAATAATTTAATAAATAATTAAGAAGTTAGTGTTTGTTTATTGTATTTGACAGTGACTCCCAGCGGCCTCTGCATACACGACCGATCCGTCGCTCTCTCACTAGTCACTACTCACTCAGTCTTTCGTAACAGTTCATTTAATTTCGATGGTTGTTCGGACATTCGGCGAACTACCATATACGGCGATTTACCAAAGGTGGTTTTTTTGGCTGAAGGCGGTCGAAGCAGAAGCTTCGGTCAAACACTAAAAAATAGCGTGACTTATGTTTCTTTTTCTATTAGTAAAGAAAAAAAATTTAATGGTGCATTATTTTATATTGCTGCCTTGTTTTCACACTAACACATGACTTCAATTAGCAATAGATCAATAAAGAATGTTCAATTTTTGGATTAAATTGTAAAATAGATCACCTGGTCGACTATCATTCGATGCATTTCTATATGTCACAGCAAACTGGTATGTAGCAATCCAGTATATTGCCAGCACCTCCACGGGAGCTCCTTGGAACAAGTTAGGTGCGGGCACAACTTTCATCTGCGTCAGATCAGGCTTGTATTGAGTGAGGGTACCGTCATTGTTGCCAGTCACAAACTGCTTTCCCTTTGGGCTCCAGCAGAGGCACCTACAACAGAAAATCATGATAGTATTGTGGAACATAATTTGTTAGCTAGTGAACTGCTAGAAACAAAGTTTCACCACCTATATCAGTGTCCTATTTTGCAAGCTTTTGATTAAAAGCACAATACACAATAACCTAATGATAATACGTTTTTGTATTGGTTGGAATTAATCTAAGGGTTAGGCTAGCTGAGATGGCAACTAGCAGAGATATTATGAACCATTAACCAATAATAATTAACTTATGCGAAATTTTAATGCAGACTTTATATTTTGCAAAAGTAAAAGGGTAAGGATTATCTGTATTCCGTTTTTATAATTTATTTAAATTAAAATTACAGTTTAAAAAGTCTTACTTAGCATTTGACTGTATCTTCTTCACTTGCATGGTACTGACTTGACATGTAATCAAAGTTCCATCAAAATAGACAAGACCAATGGTGTCAGGTATGCACGGGTTCCATTGTAGAGCTGATATAAAGGTTGAAGGATTCACATCACATTTTATTGATGCAGCTGGACCAATAGCCTAAAAAAATATTATGTTCACAGTGAAATAATAAATAAATAACTTCATATTATTTAACATTGTGCATATTAAAAGAACTTTCTTTTTACAATAAGTACTTTATTTGTTTTTAAATTTTAAAATAATTGATTATGTGGCTCTTCAATCATAATACAATTGTTGGCCCATAAAAAGCAGTGCAGACATAAACTACGATAACATGACGTGCCCCTCCAAATTAATGTTTCAATGTGTGTAGTCACATCCTTATGAAAGAGTTTGTATGTAGTAAGTATTCAACCAATCAACCAGGACTCGTACTATTCCACTTAATGTCACTTATTACCAAGATTTGTTGGTCAACTAATCATAACTAGCCGACCGCACAAGACAATTCAGTTCAATAGTTTTGACAACACACTTCAAATGTTTTGAATTTTGGAGGGGCGCGCCATGTTATCGTAGTTTATCTCTAATACCTGATTCTGAAAATCCTGACACTTGTAGACAATGAGCATCTGGTCACCAGTAACAGCGAGCCACTCTTGGTCACAGTTGATGACAACATGAGTTGGTTGTATTGGCAGTTGGACAGTCACATGTTTTGGCTCACAGTCTTTATTTATAATGTCTTTTAGGTAATAAGCTGAAACATAATAGAAATAGATTGTAATATGCGATCACTTGGACACTGTTTTTTTAAGCCAGTAAGGAAAAAAAGTAAGTAGTGTGTGATAATAATTTGCATAGCAGACAGTAGGTAGCCATTACCTACTGTCTGCTATGCAAATTATTATCACGTTTGCCTTATATATAAGTATGTTTCTGCTTCAATCATACCTGAAATTGTTTTGCTTGGCGATGCGATGTAAACAAGCCCATATTTACTTGAACTTGCAACTAGGTTGTAGCCACGATTAGGAAGGGGGTTATTTGTATTAAAAACCTTGATTTTACGTTGTAACTTGTAAAGAAGAGTCTGTAAAAGAGTAAAAATCGTTTAAAACACTAAATTCATCAAAATATCGTCAAAATTTAAAAAATACATACAACTTACCGGTTCATCTACGGGATTCGGACCTGGCTTAACTTCCATGTTTAACTAATATTACTTTAAATTAACATTCCCTAAAATATCTAAATGCCTAAAAGCTCAAAGTATTTAAAATATATGCTTTAGCTTATAAATAAAGAAAGAATTTCAGCATTTTCAGCACAAATTACAAAAATACGGTAATAAAACGAAGCTGAGTGACAATTATTGACACTTGACAATTGACATTGACATCAGCTGTCAAAATGGTTTTTTTTATTATTTTTGTATAGCGCTACAGCTAAATAAACCATTACCTATGTGACAAGCTAGAAGCGGGAAAACAAAGTTGTCGTAAAAAAATTTAGAAATAATAAAGTGCATCGTGTTAGTTACACTGTGCATAATAATATTAATATTTTATTTCAATACTATAATATAATATTACCAATATTACATACTTATCAAGAATTATAAACTTTTAAACTTTCGCGTTGCATTATAATTGAAACTTATTATTCGGGACTTTACGCGACTTTCTATTTCTAGTAGTAATGCTACTACAAACTTTTGATTTGGAGATCAAGGTTAAGGAGGATGGTACATTATCCCACACTGTGAACAGAAAACCTACACCAGGGCTTCAAATAACGTTATTTTTTCATAACGTTATTGCTTCAAGGGCATAGATAACGTTATGAAAATTTAACCGATACTAGAAATAACGTTATAAATGTATTTAATAACGGTAAATGTTATAACGTTATATAGGATTTATAACGGTAAATATATGTTCTTTGATAACGTTATAGTCCGTCAAGAAAGTCATGACAGGCGGGAAAATTTTCTAAACGTAATCACGCTTTTAAGGTGTATTTTTTTCTTTGTATTTTCACAGAGAACGCTTATTACATTTTAAATATGAGTGAGATTTGGTGCACCGTGCACGATCGCATACCTGATACCAGAAAATAACGTTATATTTACCGTTATTATTATAACGTTATTTTTTTGTTATGCCATAACGAAAAAATAACGTTATAATAATAACGGTAAATATAACGTTATTTTACTAGATATCGTTAAAAAAATAACGTTATCTGGCTACCATTATGAAAATAACGGTACGTAACGATATTTTTTCTGTTATTCGATAACGTTATGAAGCCCTGACCTACACACACTGACAGATATCTACACGCATCTTCTCACCATCATCCTCGGCATCTTCAATCTGTTAAAGCCATCTTAGTCAAGTTACGCAATCAGAGGATTACGATTTACGAGGAATAAGCAATATTACGTTCGGCGGTCATTCTACGATCCAACTATTGCATCATCCTGGTCAGAGTGGCTCCAGCTGAAGTGTAATTTACTAATTTCTGGAAGAAGAAAGACAAAACTGAGGACCTTGTGGAGTGATTTAGCTACGACTCGGCGTTTTCGGATAAGACGTGTCTTCCTATTCTTCAACCTCACAATCATTACCTAACCCTAATAATTATAACCCTAATAACTTTATTTCCTATCAAGATATCCTCTATATTCCTTTGTTCTACAACACAATACATCAATATTTTATAATTTTATTGCCCAATCAGTTCAAATTAACTATTTTTAGCAAATTTAAAAACCGGTTACATTCAGTTTCCTTAACTACGGTCGGTCGATTAAATTAATTATTTAAAGAAAATAATTGTTGATTGATGAAATGAAATGAAATGAAACGAAACGAAACGGAACTGAACGGAACGGAACGAAACGGAACCGAACGGAACCGAACCAAACCGAACCGAACCGAACCGAACCGAACCGAAACGAAACGAACCGAACCGAACGGAACGGAACGGAACGGAAACGAAACGAAACGAAATTTTATGTATTTGCTTCCTAATTTTGTCATTCACTTTTCCATTTTCTTTGTTCGCACTTCGCACAAGCAAGTAACAATAAACTAATTTTGTCAAAGTCTTTCTTTAATTAATATCAACCAATCAAACTTCTTCCAGAAATTAGTATTACTCTCCAGCTAGAGCCACTCTGACCAGGATGATGCAATAGTTGGAATGACCGCCAAACTACGTAGACGTAGACGTAGACATAGACGTTGACGTTGACGTAGGCGTTGGCGTTGGCGTTGGCGTTGACGTTGGCGTTGGCGTTGACGTTGGCGTTGACGTTGACGTAGACGTAGACGTTGAAGTTGACGTTGACGTTGACGTTGTCGTAGACGTAGACGTAGACGTAGACGTAGACGTAGACGTAGACGTAGACGTTGACGTCAATTATTTGAAAAGACTTATTTGAACGCGCTAATCTCAGGAACTACTAGTCCGATTTGAAAAATGTTATCAGTGTTAGATAGCCCATTTATCGAGAAAGGCTAGGCTATATTTAATCACGCTAAGACTAAAAGCAGCGAAGAAATAGAGGAAAATGTGGAAAAAACGGAGGAAATTATTTGATAGGGCTTATCTCACGAACTACTGAATCTATTTTATGTTATTTGGCACACATGATGAAAAGACCACGTGAAAGGACATATCATTCTTTATTTGCGGAAAATGTACGGTTTCCGTAACATTCTTCAATTACGCGAGCGAAGCCGCGCGAAACATCTAGTGTAATATCATGTTTGTGTTCGCATCCTATTGATGTAATTCTTTGGTTGTACTAGATAAGTATTGAAAAATACAGTTATTTCAAAATACAATGTTGTACTTCGCAAATCTTAATGAGCACTTAATTCCTAAGTATCATATTTATGAGTGTGGAATTCGTCAAAGTACTCAAATCAAGAGGAGCATCTCGCTGGTACCGTGAAGTGAGCAGTATACGGTATAAAGATTTAAAAAATGCATATTTTCTTTTGTTTTCTCCGCCTATCGCTAGCACTTAATGATCACTTAATTCCTATGTATCATTTATGAGTGTAGAATTCGTCAAAGTACTTAAATCTAGAGGAGCATCTCGCTGTTACCGTGAAGTTAGCAGTATACGGTATAAAAAATAAAATATGCATATTTTCTTTTGTTTTCGTCGCCTATCGCTAGCACTTAATGAGCACTTAATTCCTATGTATCATTTATGAGTGTGTAATTCGTCAAAGTACTTGAATCAAGAGGAACATCTCGCTGGTACCATGAAGTGAGCAGTATACGGTGTAAAGATTAAAAAAATATGAATATTTTCTTTTGTTTTCTCTGCCTATCGCTATCACTTAATGAGCACTTAATTCCTATGCATCATTTATGAGTGTGGAATTCGTCAAACTACTCGAATCAAGAGGAGCATCTCGCTGGTACCGTGAAGTGAGCAATATATAATATATATATTGAGATTTAAAAAATGCATATTTTAATTTTTTTATAGTATTGCAAAATAAATAGATGTGCAATGTGCATATAAATTTATGTAGTAACTAGCTGTTGCCAGCGACTTCGTCCGCGTTAGCATAGTAGATCACGTCCCAAGTAAAAATATCCAATGTACAGAATTGACTTTCCTACGATTATCTATACTTATTATAAAACAAAGTCGCTTTTTTCCCTCATGTCCCTTTCTTCCCTTTAATCTTTAAAACTACGCAACAGATTTTGATGATTCTTTCAGTGTTAGATAGCCTATTTATCGAGGAAGGTTATAGGCTATATTTAATCACGCTAAGAATAATAGGAGCGGAGAAAAATTATTTGAAAGGGCTAACTTGAACGCGCTAATCTCAAGAGCTACTGGTCCGATTTGAAAAATTATTTCAGTGTTGAATAGCCCATTTATTGAGGAAGGCTATAGGCTGTATTTTATCACGCTAAGACTTATAGGAGTATGTGGAAAAAACGAGGGAAATTATTTGAAAGGGCTTATCTCGCGAACTACTGAAGCAATTTTTTTGTTATTTGGCACAGATAAGATAAGATAAGAAATAAGACCACGTGAAGGATCATAGGCTATCGATTTTAATCATTTTTTCAGTGGCTATATATTTATGCCCGTGCGACGCCGGGGCGGGTTGCTAGTATATTATAAACGATGTTCCGTGCGGTTTCGCCCCGTAATTTAGGAATTTCATGCAATCGTACATTTTTCCGCAAAAATAGCCTATGTCCCTTCACGTGGTCTATTCTTCATGTTTGCCAAATAACATAAAAAATTCTCCAGTTATTAAGATAATAAGCAATTTCATATAATTTCCCCCGTTTTTTTTCACATTTTCCTCTTTTTCTTCGCTCCTATTCGTCTTAGCGTAATAAAATGTATTTTATTTTATTATGTAGCCTCGATAAATGGGCTATCTAACACTAAAAGAGTTTTTCAAATCGGACCAGTAGTTCCTGAGATTAGCGCGTTGAAACTATTACTTAATAGGCATTTCATATAATTTCCCCCGTTTTTTCCATATTTTCCTCTATTTCTTCGCTCATATCGACACCGGAAATATCACTTAACATAAGGGATATTTTGGCGAAAATGAGTTATATAATAATAATAATAATAAATATTCTTTATTGTGCACACAATTATAAGGAGTAAAAATACAACAATTATCAATTACTTATAACTAGTGTACCACAATGGCGGCCTTATTACTAATAAGTAATTTCTTCCAGGCAACCACGGGCAAAGGACAGTATGTTATTGAAATTAGATGAGTGTGCATAACTTAGATAAAGATATAATATTTTTTTTTAATAATACATACACAAATACATACATACATTATAATATTATATAAAAAGGAGAATAATAAAAAATAAAAAAATATAAAAAATAAAAAATAAATAAAGACACAATTCAGAAGTTGGAACTTGTAACTACAATAATATTTTAATCATTATTTCTTAATTCTAACTAATATGTACATGATTGTCAATTTTTTAATGAGTATTACCACTAATGGATAAGAAATGTTCTTTTACCAGCATTTTGAACCGATACAGTGTTGTCGACATTCTTATATGGGTAGGTAATATATATCATTGAATTCAGAATTTCGATCCCTATCGTTTGGCATACTTGAAATTCTCCTATCGTTAAAAAAATGTCCCTTACAGTACACATTTTTTAAAGTCTAGACAGGTTTTTTCCTAAAAAAAATGATTTAACGGACGTAAATATTTTACGTGTTAAAAAAATAACGTAAATGCTTTTAAAATAAAATTCAGTCCCTTACGTTAACCTTTAGCTTAGTACAATTCTCTTAACATGTCCTTTACGTTAAGAATTGATACATAATAATTGTCATAGCTTCACTAAAATTTGTCCCTTACCTTAATTTTAAATATCATTTTTCAAGTAAGAAGATAATTTTTTGGCACTTACTCAAAAAGTATTATCCGTAAAAGTCTAAGGTTTTCTATAAAATTTTAGTGTTTTAGCTAAACCTTTAGCCTTTAGGTATACACATGTAATGCGGTGAATTGTTGTATAGCTAGCATTAAAGATGACAATACTCTCCTGGCTGCAAATGAAATCGAGATGCAAGAACTGTTTTAGAGAATGAAGCAAATGATCAATAACTTAGGCCTCTCAATTAATAAAGGGAAAATGAATCGGAATCGGAAAAGGGAGAACGATCTTTACGAACAACGGCTCCTGTTAACCAAATATACGTAGAAGAATTGGGATGACTAAGAGCGCCATGTCTCAAAATGCATAAAACCTGGCTTGACAGGAAGATTTCGTTAAAAACCAGGAAGAAACTTGTGTACGTGCTCATATTCTTCATCTGTCTTTAATGATCCGAGACATGAACTCTGAATTCTGCAGACCGCAGACGTATCGACGCCGTCGAGGGTGCTGGAGGAAAATGCTCTGAATTCCATAAACTGCTTTCAGAACCAACTCATCCATTCTGGCTCAACTAAACATACAAACAAGGCTCTCTACCATCTGTCTAATAACGCATCTTAGAATATTTCAGACACATTACCAGAAAAAAAGAAGGAAACCTTGAAACCATGGTATGGAAAACTCATGATAATTGGCAAGATTGAAGGGAAAAAATTGGTCGGATCAAATCCGTACCACACTTGAGTCGACTGTCTGCGACGCTCTTCGAGTGGCCGATAATAGAAATAGCTGGCGTAACACCATAAAAAGGAAGGTCATAGAAGGGGAAGGTCATGACTGGGCACTGGCGAAGCAGCTCTAACAAGTGCGATAAAAGAGAACAGTAGCTCCTGATAAGCGAAGTGTGCGATCGCTAGGTCAGGTTCACAAAAAGAGGCCGCAGAGCCGAACAGGGAGGAAGATCCATCTTCTATTCGGCTCAGGATACAGATTTCGGTAGGACAAAAGAGCAGAGACGTGGTTTTGCAAAGTTCTACCTTGTCTAAGGGGGCTCTGGGTGTAGATGGGAACAGTCCTGGTGCCAAGGGAAATGCTTCAGTCTGTCGAAGTTCCCTTATTTTGCTGGAAATCCTATCCCTTATGTGGTAGACCAGCCAGTCGTGGTGGGCTTATTGTGTTAGATTTTAAGAGCCCGGGTTACCCTCAAAATTCTCATACATACGTAATACCAAAATCATTTTGTCATACGAAAATATTTAATATGTTTGAGTTATTTTTCAGCTTAAAATAGTAATTACCTAGGTTCCTGAACAAAAATTAACTTCAAAATATTTAAACACTAAAAAAAATTTTTTTCTGTATAATTTTTTTTTTACTAAATTTACTATTAAATATTTAAACACTATAAAATAGAGTAAAACACAAAAAAATATATAAATAAATATTAAATTTACTACAAAATATTTCAATTCTATTTGTTTATATATTTTTTAGTGTTTTACTATATTTTTTAGTGTTTAAATAATTATTTAGTAGTAAATTTGGTAAAAAAATTTATACACAAAAAAATTTTTTTTAGTGTTTAAATATTTTGAAGTTAATTTTTGTTCAGGAACCTAGATAATTACTATTTTAAGTTAAAAAATAACTCAAACATGTTAAATATTTTCGTATGACAAAATGATTTTGGTATTACGTTTGTATGAGAATTTTGAGGGAACCGGCCGCTTATATTACATCAAACTTCCTCCAAAGCATAGTTTTTATGTCCTTTACAGTATATTTGTGTCGCAGTTTCATATTAAACTTGGTGCTTACTTTAATATGGCATAGTTGAAATAAAAAAATTCCGTGCTGTAAGGGACAAATGAGCAAATTTTTTTAATGTAAGGGACGTGCTATTTTCTAAACGCGTAAATTTACGAAAATATTATTTATAGCCGACAAAATTCTAAGAAACTTTGCCATAAATACCTTTAAGATCGGACTAAATGATAAAAAGTTACAGACGAATTTGTAAAAAAAAAGTTGTTTTTTCGCTCTCCTGAAAAGTCGGGTTTTGTCCCTTACATTAAGTGATATTTTCGGTGTCGATATTAGTCTTAGCGTGATAAAATATAGCCTATAGCCTTTCTCGATAAATAGGCTATCTAACACTGAAAGAATTTTTCAAATCGGACCAGTAGTTCCTGAGATTAGCGCGTTCAAACAAACAAACAAACAAACTCTTCCGCTTTATAATATTATGTAATAGATAGCTAGGTATGATATTATATGTGAGTAATAGCATATAATATATCATATTAGTTGTACCAAGTAATAGCATGAAATTAGCTAAAAATGTCGATTGCTTTTTTTTTTTGTATGGGAAACAAACCACCTTAAGTACAGCACCTAACTTAGTCAAACAGGATGATATTATTATAATAAATACTCAAGTAAAGTAATTTCGATACAATTTATTCAAGAATGTTCAAGCGACGGTAGGCTAAGAAATCTTTTTAACAGCCATACATGAATCCTCTCGTGGAATGGTATTTTGAATAACGTGTAATACACTTTGTATCGCCACGATTCAACTTTGTACAATTCTTTGGGATCATCGGCAAGAAGAGCTTGCATAAAAGTTTCAAGTATAGTTTCGTCTGTGAGGGAATCAAAATTCGCATCATCACCTATTTTCTGTAAATAGCTGATAAGTTTCGATATCCGGTCTTGGTATAAACTTTTTTGCTCATCGTCAAAAGCTTCTAGCATCGCGTTTCCATTTTTTGTCTGGTTCGCTAACAAACTACTCGAGTTTACAAAGCCACCTGAAAATAAATTTAGATAATAGGTCCTCGAGGCATAAAATAAATAGGCTTTTCTTTATAGTCAAGAGCGTTTTAACATTACACAGTACGACATCCGATATCGCATCCATAAAATATAATAATGTTTAAAGAGACATGCATTATTTTTCTCTATAGAGACATGACAGAGTCACACGTCAGTAGAATTTTATCGGTGCGCCATGCAACAATTTTCTCAGTATCTTAAAGACGCCAAAGACAAAGCCATTTGCAGTATCGGATATCGTATCGCCTAATGTGAAAACGGTATAAGCCTGTGCTAAACAGTGGCTACCTGGTATAAATGAGACTGCTTTTAAGCCGAACTCTTGATTTTCGATCCGCAGCGCTTTAGTCAGTGCCAACAAGCCGGCCTTACTAGCGCTGTAAGGCCCAAATCCAGGTAAAGGCTGCAGCCCACAGTGGCTCGCTATGTTAATGATACGGGGTTTTACAGCTCCCTGGAACATAAAATAAACATTACCTTTGGATTCCTTCAGTGGATTAAGTATTCTAAGTCAGCGTTTAGCCTCAAGTTTTTTATGACGCAATAAAAAAAGATACAGCGGAAAGATAATATGCGTATAAATTCTCTTGGGAGAGTCTTATTTTAACCCTTCGTTTGTGGAAGCTCTGCTCTTTCTTTCTAAATTGTTACCATACTATTTTGTTTCTTAGTAAATATTCAGAGACGCAGAAAGTTTATTTATTTTTGGTTTTGCTTCTTAGCTGCTCTTTGTAGAGTTCCTGCCTCAAAATATGAGTAAGTAGAGTAGGTAGGTACCTAATAAACCTACAAGATAGTTTTGACCAATGGGCAAAATTAGAACTAACACCGCCAAATTGTAAAATGTTTCATAAGACAAGCTGTCTTACACACATGCTCTGTGAATCTCGTCCAAGTAGGTCTACGAATAATATAAACTAAGGAAATGTAACTCCCATACTATTACCGTTTTAAATTTGGTTCCATTCGAACTGTCATGTAACGTCAGCCTTTATACCGCTCAAGGTCACCTAAATATTGCAAATGTGTGAAAAGTGAACCTAAGGTACACTTTTTTGACAAGTATTTTGGAGCATGTTTTTTGACGGAGTTACTCTTCCTTAGTTTTCATTATTCGTAGAAGTAGGTATTATTTTGCATGTGACCTAATTATGAATTATTGCATTTAAAGTGGCGGCTACCTCACATCCATCCATCCAACGTCATACACGCGCCAAAACTACCCCATGGTACTACTCTAGGCACTTAACTCTATGGCTGTCCTCCTCAATTCAGGCAGGAATGTCGTCAAAGTTCGCATAGCTCCGAGTAAGTTCACGTTGATTGTGTTCTCTATTATACGCGGTGTTTGCCACTCATAGTTTCCGATCGTCATCACTCCTGCATTGTTGACTAATGCGTATAATTCTGAAAAAAAAAGAAAAACATTCTACACGTATCTAAATTAAAGTTTTTTCTAAAATAATCTAACCTATTACAATTTATCAGTATCAACAACAAAGATCACTATAAATAAAGTCAAATTCTTGTTTAGTCGCAAGTATGCAACTATCGCAACTATCGCAACAGGGAATTAAAAAAAAAGTATTTGAATTTGGAACCCACGAATTCTACAAACGTCCAAAGTCCAAACCAAGTCCAAGCCGAACGTCGAACAGTGAACACCACAACAAACACCACAAAATTACCGCGAAAAATACAATTCCAGTACCAATAAGCATCCATCAAGCTAAATTGCCCTACTTAGAAGAACAACAATTTCAAATAAAGATTAATTATTTTCCAGTAAGTAATGAAACTTTTCTGCATAATCGAATAAATATCAATCCATTACGGAAAAGCGACATTGATCGTTGAGTCTCCAGAGGCAGAACTGAGACATGAAGAATGGGATTATTTACGTAAAACGTGCAAGCTTGTTTAAAAGACGTGTAAGTACATTATCGACTAATCTAGCGACTCGGCGTTTTATCCATGTAATTAGAGTTTGAATTAGGTATAATCATGAAGAAAAATTATTGAAATAGATCCATTCCAAACATATAAAAGTAAGAGAGCGTATTCCCTCTTAAAAGGCCGGCAACGCACCTGCAGCTCTTCTGATGTTGCAAATGTCCTTGGGCGACGGTAGTTACTTTCCATCAGGTGACCCGTTTTGCTCATTTGCCCCCTTATTTCATAAAAAAGTAAGCTTGCAATGTAGAGTAGATTACTAAAGAAATTTTCTATTAGGAGCGGTCGTCCACTAGATGTTGTCTGCAACTTTATTGTGCAGGAATACTTTTATGTGTAAGCCATAATATGGTGTAAACCGTACTTTTTTCGCAATTAAAAGTGTCTACTGAGAATTGAGATTCGATACAAGTATATTGTAAAAATATGAAAGAATCACAAGCCGGGACCAGACGAGTGTAACGTGTAATGTAAGATTACGTGTAATTTAGCGTCAACACTCAACAGTGTGGACTGCACACGAACTCAAAGCAAATTGTCCAAACGAGCCTTTGTGCTCGCGCGAAAACCGACAGCCGATGGATAAACCCCGAGCGTTACATGTAATGCTCGTAGTGCCGCCCACACGTAGAATTCGTGTTACATTACACGGTGAATTACATTACACGTTACACTCGTCTGGACCCGGCTACACATTCGCTACTTACTTTCCTAAATAGGGTATATGAAGGGATATTATGACTATTTTCAGCTGGTATCGTATCTCTTGCAGCGCTGACACTACTTTTATTGTAAACTCTATACACGGGACTCACACACAGCCTAAAGTACTATCACTTAGTTAATTTGTTACTTCCTGTAGGTAGATATAGGTCTACCAGAATCTGATGGCAAAAAGTGAGAAAATAAATTGACTCTAGCAATACCGGGGTAATAGGAATAAAACATTTTCATCCTTTTTTATTCCTTTAGCAGCTTATTTTGTGTGCGAAACATGAAAATATAAAAAATCCAATGATCAAGGATTGCCATCAGATTCTGGTAGACCTATTATAGTAATAAAACTCCTTACTATAGCTAGGGTTGTCTGTCAGCAGGTCCGTCACGTATTTCCTGAACTCTGTCACGCTGGCCGGGTCCGTCACGTCGAGCTTGCACGGGTGAGCGCACAGCGACTTGAGTGCTAGAGCCGCGGCCGTGTCGGTGCCGTGGTACATTCCTGGAAGAGGACCGATTATGTTGTAGGCAAGTATGGTAAGTACTAGAAATTAGAATATCACCACAGCCGTCATTCTGGTTATCCCACGGGAATACTGCACCTTTGATCATACTTTCAGTATTTTTTGGGTGAAGAAATAACAAAATTTGTTATTTCTTCACCCAAAAGCGAAAGCTCGTGAAATAGCCGACGGTAGCAGATTAGCCAATCTGCAGTTACCATCGGCTAGATAAGTTGCCATGAGGGCGAAAGCAGATTTCCATATAAAACATCTGCGTTTAAACGGTATTTTTGAAAAAGGAAAATCTGCAGCACGCTAATAGTGCAGTACTTATAAATCTAAGTAGCTTTTAACTCTATATTACCTGCCACAGTGATTAAGCCCTCCCTAGCAGCGCGGGCGGCTATGGCCCAGCCGAGTCCAGTGTCGCACCCAGTAATCGCTACTACTCGCTTCCAAGACATCCTGATTGGCTACTTCCTAAAAGCTTGGAGAGTTCATAAATTAGTTGCTTAATATCTAGACGTAGATTTATAAATATTAAGGGGCATGATAAGTCTGATATCCCATCAGCTGATAACTACAGCGGCCTTCGGCCTACCACATCATTTTATAAGTTGGATACTGTAGGGTGGAGTTCCCAGAAACGCAGTCGTGCGATGTCGGTAACATAGACAGGATACAACAAAGTAGCTAGATAAAAAAAGCCTTAAAATAGTGCTGAACGCAATAACACCATAGCATAATATTATATCGTAGAAGTCAGCCGTTAGGACTCATGGGATTATCTTTATTTTATTTAAAAATATATTATTTTTGCGATCAAGAGTAAAGCTGTCATTTTATCCAACATTTAAATAGCCGTAGTGGGGTATTGCTTCGTCTTAATACCTCTTTAATTCCAGGATTTCCAGTCAATATTATGTGGTCGCTTACCATCAACCTTTGTCTCAACTCTCAACTCACTCTCAAGAAAAATAAAACAATACTTACGTAAGAGGTATGCAGCTGTTGATGCCCCAAGCTCAACTGGCGTCCCTGACCGCGCGTCAGATTTCGTTGCATATTTATACTGCATTTCATGTTTAAATTACATCTTGTTTTTCAGCATACGACACCATAGTGCTATTTTTAAGTTGTTTATGCTTATCTAACTTTACAATCGCTTCGAAAAAAGTATTAAGATGATGTAGCGAGAAAGAAAAACTGTTTCACATGTTAACAATTTTTAGGGCTCCGTACCCAAAGGGTGAAAAAGGGACCCTATTACTAAGACTTCGATGTCTGTCTGTACGTCTGTCTATCTCCAGGCTGTATCTTAAGAACCGATATAGCTAGATTTCTGTTTTTTTTTATATGGGCACATGTAGAGTCTGATGTTTAGTCTACATAAGCCTGAATTCTTTTGGAAGGTATTTTGACAGGAGTTTATCTATAATGGACCATGTTGTTAAATATATAAAAGTTCTTATAAGTAGATCAGAACCAGTGCTGATTGTCGCAAATCTTCACCATAAAAGATATATTTATTGTATGGGTGGCCGCCAATTTTTGCTGATATGACGCAGAAAAATTTTGCGAGAGAAACAAAATCTACGCTGCTTGTGACGTTGGAGCACCTAAATTGTAGGGAATTTATTTCTCTACGCTATCATAGCGTTGAGAAATATGCCGTTGGGGCACCAAAATGATAGCGTAGAGGCTATCATAGCGTAGAGAAAATCAAACTTATCTCTGTAAATAATACACAATGCGGTTTGTATTATAGCCCCAAACATGGCCCTTTTGACTACTCACATGATGCATTGATCGTTTTATGTGAAACAGTAATACTTACATTTGTGTCACAAAAAAACTTCCTTTGAAAAAACTGTGCACACAGCCCGACTGAGGTTCAAATGTGAACTGTCGAGAAATGGCGAATATTACGAGATTTTCCATAGAATACGTAAAAACTCAGTATTGCCACTTCCCGATTTTACCTTCCCTAACACCCAACGATAACAATAAATCGGTATTATTGATGACTTTTAAAATGTGGGGTAGAATTGATGTTTCTAACGATTTATTTGATTTGAGAAAGTTATCTTAAAATACTATAAGAATTAGATGAGGTAATAGCCATTTAAGTATTCATATATATATATATATATATATATATATATATATATATATATATATATATATATATATATATATATATATATATATATAAGTATTCATAACATATCAGACTTATCTTCAAATCTGTCATACTTACTGCTACAGCGACAGTTAAAGTGCACCTCTTCCACGGCGGATTGTATATTTTAAGCTATTTTCTTACCTTTTTTATGTTTAATTGTAAATATATTTTTAGACTATTATTGGAACTCAAATAATTCTAATGCATGCTTGAGCACTTTGTTTTCTTCGTTAGAATCAGTTTTCGAGCATAAGATAAACACAATACTTTTTAAAATACAAAGGGCGGAGAAAAATAATTGCAAAATCAGCAAAAATTGGCGGCCTCGCCCGTATACGAGTACTGTCTTTGATCTGTTCCTGTAACAAATCACCGTTTCATCAAAATCGGTCCACTAGTTTCGCCTAATCTTACAAAACTTTCCTGTTCCATATATTCCATTAAATTAAAACCATACGTCACTAGCGCGAACAAGAATTTAAGGGCAAGAATGTCTATTTCCCTAACAAATGAAAACGTCTGAATGCTCGAGCGGCGCCAATAAAAGGCGATCACTTCAGCACGACTACACAGCCGACAGATTAGAGCTATTGGACGGAAACAATCTTGTGTTTCTACTTCGACAGGCCGTATCGGACCCGAAATCGTTAGTAACCTCGTAATTATAGGATATCGGTCGGTTAAATTACGTCATCTAATCTAATACCCTGTACTTATTACAGTATAGACTTTAGAGCTACGAATAATAAAAAACTAAGGAAACGTAACTGCCATACTTCAATCGTTTTGAATTTGGTTCTCACTAAAATAATATGGCAATAGCTCTCAATAGCTATAGAAAAACGAGAAGTAATTAATTGCATATGCCATTTAAAAATTTGGTTTGCAAGAAATAGCCGCTAATAAATCATTTTGTCAGCATAGAAAGATTTTGTTAGCAATAATTAAAATGAAGCTGCAATTCGCGTTCTGCAAATAATCATGACAATGGTCGGCAATTTAAACACAAACTGGCAGCGAGTTTTAGTATGTATCTGCAAAATAAATACTCACACGGCAGAATAATTACTTGGTGAGCAAGATTATTCGGTCAGCAGAGAAAACGTTTCAGTATATTATTTCATTTCATTATTAATGAAAATACTTAACAGAAGGTCTACTTACCACGGATACCGAAGCGGGGGGTCGGGGGGGTGAAGGTGGCTGGAAAGGGGGGCTCGGGGGGCGCAGCCCCCCGCCAAAGCAAAAAAAAAGCACAATCCAGAAAGTCCAAAAGTAGGTTAGGTTAGGTTAGAACTTAGACCACAACACAGAGGGAGCCGAGCGAGCGCAGCGAGCGTGCTGCGGCAGCAGCCGGCGACCGTTACAAAATAAAAGGGGGGGTTACAAAAATTTTTGTGTAGAATTTTTTTTTACTAAATTTACTACTAAATATTTAAGCACTAAAATAGAGTAAAACACTAAAAAATATATAAATAGTTAATTTACTACAAAATATTTAAATACTAAAAATATTTTTTAGAGTTGAAATATTTAGTAGTAAATTTACTATTTTTTTATATATTTTTTATTGTTTTACTCTATTTTTTAGTATTTAAATATTTAGTAGTAAATTTAGTAAAAAAAATTATACACAAAAAATTTTTTTTACTGTTTAAATATTTTGATGTTAATTTTTGTACAGGAACCTAGGTAATTACTATTTTAAGCTGAAAAATAACTCAAACATGTGAAATATTTTCATATGAGAAAATGATTTTGGTATTACGTATGTATGAGAATTTCGAGGGTAGTCCGGCCCCTTAAGTAAACGTTTGGTTTGACAGTCAGTGGATTTTCTTTCGAACGAATTTGTGAATATGATCATAATTGTATAACGATTACGCTTACGAATTTAAATCATAAGTATAATCTGGATGAAATGGACCTAAATAGCATTATTGTGTTGAGAAAAAAATTACGTGAGATTTGCCAAGACCCCCCCTCTCCCCGATTAGATGAGATTTGACTCGACCCCCTCCCCCCTCTAAATACCTCACGTAATTTGTGGATCCCCTTACGGTATTTTATTAAGATTTTTAGCCGCAGACAGCAGTTGTATTTTATTATATCGTTTGCATTATAGGAAGCTTCGAGTAAAGCGGGGAATTCACTACCGGGCTGCCCGCGGTCCGCCCGGTATGGCACAAGTCTGCCGCTTGCCCCTATTGAACACACACAGAACGGGCAAGTCAGTCGAATAGATAGAGAGCTGCAGCTCGGTCGTGGACTCATGGACTCAATCTTCTTTGTAATAAATGATAGATCAGCATCGGCATTGATTTCTTTGGATTTTTCAATAAGTTCGCTGTATTAGCGACATTACGTAGATCGGTGTTCATGTAATCCTTGCTTTTAACTTTCTACAAACAAGGATACGACCGGTAAATGGAAATAAACGAATGTCAAAATTGTTTTTATTCCTTCATTCCTAAGTTTAGTGTTCATATTGTTTACAATAATAAATGTTTTAAAATAATATTTTAAGTGTACTCGGTTGCTCTCCAAGGCGCGAATGACGACGGGCCGCCCGTCGCACTATGGAAAATGGTAGAACTAGAGCATATCATAAATGGTTTTTAAAAATATCACAATTTGAATGAAATATTTATTGCATTCGATACTCTAATAACCAAATAATCCTAATCAGACATTTTTTTGCACTAAAACTGCATAAATATTTTTTTTTCATAGGTTGAAGTAAGTTGAAGTAGCGGATGGCTCATTCAAATGTTTGCATACACATAATTCAAATGAATATTGTGAAAAAAGTATTTAGCACATGCATGCGGTTTTATACATTTTTAAAAAGGATATTATATGTTCTTATTAATGAGCTATTAACTTTTTTTAATATGCTTTTTATTTTTGAGTAAGTACTTAAAAATTGACATACCCTATTTTTCACTTTCTTTTTTTTTCGTCGAAGGTTTTCATATTTACCCACGGCTCCCCACGCGCAACTTTATGTGTTATTTGATAGCCTTACTATTCATAAATGAAAAATTAAAAAAATCTGCTGCGGAAGTTTGCGGTCCTAGAAGTTATGGGAAAAAAATGTGATAGAGGTCAGAGTAGATAATTCGGTATCTTTTGCGGTTACTGCTGACATACTTTACAAAAACAATATTAACCACAATATTTTGATAGCAATAGCTTATTATCTATTTTGCACTAATCCTGCGTGAGTAAATATGCATAACATTGACATTAGTACGTATTTAATATCTGAAAAAGCAGTATATAAGGGGAAGCAAATATCTTCAAATTGTACACTTCAGCGTGTATTTCATATTAAGTGACACTTATTTAAATTGGTTATTTCCATTAAAATGTCAACTTTCAACTGTACTAAGGGTGATTTCATCATTCCCTATATCGAGCGTGGCAGAACCTTAGAATCGTTGTCCATAGTTCTACAGCAAACATTAAACGTTTCTGAAAACAACTTGTGTTTTGTAATTGGTGACATTCAAAGACATATTCTGCCTTCTTTCAATAAGCGCTGGGCTAAAGCATCACGGAAAAAGGACCAATTTATTCTGAATAATACAAGCTGGCTGGAGTCAGGATATTCAGTACAGTTTCCGGAGTCTGAAGCACATTCACTGCCATCAACTTCTGGTGAACAAAGAAGACCGTGACATTGCTTATGGAGACTCCTCAGAATCAACAAAGAAAAGGAAAAACATTTTTTTACTAGAAGAATATGGGTTTGAGCACATATTTTGTAACGCATTTTTGCAAGGACTGCGGGCCTTAGGTGAGTATGCAGAGGCTCGTCTTGCTGAAGAGCTAAGAAACTCTGAGAGCGAAAAGAAAAAAGTTTTCTCGACTACGTCAAACCAAGTGAAGATTTTATCTGATACAGAAGCATTGAGTGCTTTTATTGATTTGGATCTAACTAAAGCACAATATGCCTGGATTCGCAGCATGGAAATGGTATTACACATTTGCTATAATCTTGACTTTAAGACTTGGTCTGCTACAACAGAAAAAAAAAGAAATTGAAGAAAGAAAAGAAGGAATTTGTTCAAAAACGTTTCAGGGAAGAGCTAGGATTAATTATCGACAAACCTCGTCAATTAAGTGGAAACTCAAGTGATGGAAATACAGCACGAAGGTTCTTTTACAATTACACTTGCTCGGCGAACATAACAGGTGTTGGTGAAACATTGATTAAACGCTTGTATATTATTTTACAAGCTCTATCTTCTGGAATGATGATCGATCCCGAAAAATTTGGAGTTTGTGCCTTAGAAACTGCGCGAATTTATGTTAGTAACTATGATTGGTTGGATGGTGACATGCCATCCTCCGTGCACAAATTACTTATACACGGAGAAAACGTGATCAAACATTTTTCTGTTCTTCCTATTGGGCAACTGTCGGAAGATGCACAAGAGTCGCGCAATAAAGACTACAGAAATATGCGCCTGCACCATGCCAGAAAATGTTTCCGTATAGCTACAAATGAAGACGTATTTAAAACGCTTCTATATACTTCAGATCCATTCATTTCAAGTTTAAGAAAACCTTATGTGAGAAATGTGAAGGATCTTGATGAAGAGGCACTAAGTCTTTTGAAGGTGGTACCTGAAGGTGATCCTACATTTACACCGGAAGTAATTTTAGTTAGGAATAGCGAGGATAATAACAATTAGATATAACATTATCAGTAACTAAAACCTAGTTTTAAAAAACCAATAATATTATAAGATTTGTCTAATTTGAGATCAATTAGTTTGGTGTGAGGTATAGATAGGTACTATACGATTTAAAAATTTTATGTATTTTATTATGCTTGTGTGATAAGTAATTAAGTATTTAAGTTTTCTTAATTTTACTCATATTAGTACTTGTTTATAAAAAATAAACATATAACTACTCGTAATATTACTTTTTTTCTCTTTTCTTTATTTTTTACCTAAAATAAATATGTATACATTGAAAAAAAGTACAAAAATTGATTATTTTTAAAATCTTTGTATATCACTGTATACATGTGCCAAATCTCAATACAATACGATGAAAAACCTTGAAGTTACAGATTTTTGATCCGATACGGACCCAAATTTTCCACTGTGCGTCGCGACCATTCATGTACAGACTTGCCCGTGCCCACGCGGGAAAAATGCGATCTCGCGGGCAGGCTGCGGGCACGGGCCAACGGGCATGTCTGTGCCCGTACCTAGGAATTGACGAGCAGACATGCAACAGACCTGCCCGTGACGGGCGGCCCGTAGCCGGCGGCCCGGTATTCAATTCCCCGCTTAAATTATATTGTGTATACTCGTCGTAACCACTGCTCGTAGCAGTATATTACGTAGTATGTACGGTCAAAAGTCGTCTGACCGTGACAAATTGTTTTGAAAGCTGTTTTTTAATGGCACAGTAGGGAGAGCTTTTTAGGTATGGCAAAAATGTAAAGCCATATCGATAAATCGTATAAAAATCAGTAATAAGTATGCAGATTGTGAATTTAAATATTCCTTTAATTTATATCTACACTTGATGACGCCTGCAACTCCGTTGCGCTAAAACATCGCGCGGGAAAATTTTTCCGGGGTGAAAAGTATCCTATGTCCTTTCCCTGAACTCAAAGTATCTTCATACCAAATTTCAAAAAAATCGGTCCAACGGCTTAGATGTGAATTGCGAATATGTGACAGATAGACAGGCACACTGTCGCATTTATAATATTAGTATGGACCTTCTGAGTATGTGATCTTTATTCTATCAACAGCATGAGTGTTGAGAGGCTAGACAAATTGTGCAAATTGAACTGAATTTATATTCTATCGCATTACGTGATATTCAGTATATCGAGTAACTCAATGTTGTTCGAAATTCAAGTTTAAAATATTCTATTTTAGAATTTAAATTTAGAGCGAGAAAAATAACTCGCTATCACACCTACAAGGATGTTTTGACACGTGTAATTTTGTTATGGGGCCTGTAATTAAGACAGTGGAAGTTATTTAAGAGGTTTATTTTACTGATAATTATTATTAGTTTTACAGAGCACAGCCACCATTTCTGTCACGGATAATAGAGAGAGAGTCTTACACAGACGAGAACTTACTTTATAAATTTTAAGTACAACACTCAAATCATAGTATAATGATATTGATAAGTTGGCGGAGTACCTGCCGTTTGCAGACTCAAGCAAATTGAAAATTGGATAAAATATTATCCAATTTTCAATTTGCTTGAATCTGCAAACGTGAACAAACCATCGGACACCGGTTTCTATCTAACAATAAATTAACATCGGATTAAAATAGCAAAACCTAAAGGGAAGCTAATGCTGCTTACAGCATTGTAAGTCTGTTCGTAAAATTAAATATCGTTGCTTTTAAATCTTCGAGATTACCAATAACACCTTTTTTGGTAGATACAGTCAAAGTGAAGCGTGGGAGACGCTTTATTTTTACTGTATCCCCGTCAGTACCAACTGATTTTTATCTCGGTCTCTTTATCGATATCGATAACGTCCCTATATCGACTAGCAAATAACAAAGCGCGTCTCTCCCAGCGGGACACGCACTAATTGTGACACGCGCGGACGTTTACCGCACCGTTCTTTATTTGCTGCATTGATTTTACATAAATCTTCCGATGGACCCTATTTATTCCCCCACAAAGAGATAAATTCTTTTCTTTCAATTCACGATACATAAAATTCAAAGTATGAATAGGTTTTGTTCGGGTAAAAAAATTATCAACTCGCTGACACGTCGGAAAGGGAGGAGTGACAATAAATTTTGCCGTGAAATATTTTTCGTCATTTCGTCGTCGTTTTTCAAACGTTTGTTAACTTTGTTATAATCTAGTGCTCCTATTGTTCACTTGTTTATAGAGTTGGATTTTCGTTTCGGCACTGATTGATGGAAATATCCTTGTTATACACATAGGTACATAATTTAACAACTACATAATAATATGTATAATAATTTTAATATTAGTAGATTTCTTACATTCCAAGAAGTCCATCATTGATATAGTTGCATTTTAAATCTCCACTTACAGCATAATTTTAAAAGATGATAATGTGGTTTGTGCACCTGCTTAAAAATTAAGTTGTAGATAACGCTGATATCGAGTAACAAGCTAGTTGTAGACTACGGAACCCTACAACGATCACATCAACACATAATCGATTCTTTGGCGATGTAATTTAAAGAAAAGAGCTAGCGGTCAATGGGGCGACACTTTTAAGCGGAGTGCCCCCAGGGGAAATCTCGCGGCCACTTCCTGATAATAGTGTTTGTTCCGGCGAGACTCCTCATCGGTGACACGTGGGCATTGTTTGATACTGACGCACTAACACACACACACACGTCACACGCACACAGAAACACATACTAACATTAATCACACATAATATCAGTGTATGCGTGGGTAATGTTGAAACCATTAAAAGAAACGCGAACAAAAGAACAAACCATTGGAAATGTGGCGAGAACAGCGACATGCAACAACTTGATGATGACATAGGTGAGAATTAAGAATTATCACTATTAGTTAAATAACAATACTACAGATTATTTGTTTATTAAGTAAGTACATAACATATTAAGATTTTTCACTATTAGTTTAGTTACAACTTACAATCCTAGGGATTGACGGTCTTACCACAAAAGATTTAAACATCTATTGAACAGTTGTTTTGAGACTATTATGTACTGTTTTTTTTTCTAATCAACTCTTCAACAGACAACAGGTGTTTAAATCTTTTGTAGTAAGACCGTTACTGTCCAGTGGCGTCGCTAGGTAACCCGGGGCAAGAAAATAAAATAGGCATACAGTCAGCGGCGACGCAAACAACAAGAATATTTTTATGTGTCAAGGATTGGTCCTTGGCGGCCTTGACGCCATCTGGTGAATCAGAAATTGTCCATATTACGTAAAATAATATATTATGTCAATGAATTTTTGCAATTTAAATTACTTTACTTAAAGATACCTTAGAAAAATAGCTACATAGCTCTTAGAGGCCATTAATTTTGGAGCACCATAGCACCTGAAACCCCAGAGAAACTCGACAGGTCTCGTCTTAAAACCCCCTTTATCCAGTCAATATAGTTGAAGACATTTGTGAAGAGAGACGGGACTGTGGAGCCGCAGGGGCTGTCAGCTCTCTTCCCGCTCACCACACCCATTATGTAGTACCGTCCTCGGGACAGCACCTGAAAAAGTCGAATGGTTAAGTCAAAAACGTGGTACTTGGCATAAACTGCTTACTGACTCACACTATAAAATTTCGAGCCCCTTTACCAACTATAGACAGGGGTCGATCTAGATATTTAACCACTCGGGGCAAGGATAAGTGATAACTTTCGCCGCCCTTTACATACAGAAAACCATAATAAGTCATGGGCTAATTTGGTCAAAGATAATACTTAATATTATATTTAAGTAAAATACGTAAATATTTCTACTATCCAACCATGTCGGAACTCGGAAGATAGGAATAAGTCAATTTTGCCGCCCTGGGAAAATGACCGACTTGACCCCCCTTTGATTGGGCCCTGACTATAGATACAATTACAATTGAAAACATCAGGCAAAAAAACGCCGCTGTAGCTGTTGTTATCGTTATTCAGATTGGCTAGTGCTAGTTTTCCAAATCAGTTGATCAGTTGAAAAGATAAAGGTAGTGCAAGCGATGGCACATAATATAATATGCATACAATACAGCGCCCAAATTCTGCTTTTTGGTACTTGCACAGGCTTAATGCTCATATTATGCTTTAAAATTATATCTCCATAATATTGTTTGAACTGTGTGTTGATAAATGAGACTGTGCAGAGACCAACGCCTAATAAAATCGTTAGATTAATTACTATTGCAACACAAAGTATTTGAAGCTATACCCTAAAAAGTAAAATATCTTAACGAATCTATATTAACGTAAAAACTGCCGAGTGGCAACTTTGACTATTATTTTTCGACGGTTTTATTGATTTGTCACATACTAAAGACAGTCAAGACTTGAGTTAGCGTAAGCACTAAGAGTAGGCGCATAAACAAAAATATACCATCAAGGGTCCTCCTGAATCGCCTCTACAAGTATCTTGTCCCGTACTACCCACTGCACAGATGTGGTCCTTCGAAATATTTGGGTAGGATTTCTCGCACTCCTCCTTCGAGATGAGTTTGAGGACCGTGGACTGTTTGACGTTGGTGAAGAACTGGCGGTTCTGTCCCCAGCCCGCCACCGCCAGGGAGAGGTTGGTCAGCACCGGTGTGTCTATGTTGAGCGGCGCCAAACATATAGGGCTGATGGCGTCTGGAATAGGAGAACTGTTTATGGTAAAAAGATAAGGGTATAATGGAATGCCAGCCAGAATATGGCCGGGTTCCATCCAAACGAACTAGCTTAGATACGTATATTTTTAACCCGCGAGCACTCGCGCTATGAGCATTTTGCTCACAATAAATTTAAAACACCTGCCATTTTGTCAAAATTGTGTTTCTGGCCATCGTTTCTTCAGTAGCTGAGTTTTGTTTCGTCCCCCACCCCTGGATACAGATAACTTCTCGCCAGGATGCATTATTCGCTCGTACGAGGAGGTTTCTTGCACCGTATACCATCATGCGGCATTTTGCTCATCGCGCGGGTATCGGCGTAAGTACTTTTTTAATATTTTTTTTATTTATGAATAAATTATTTTACATCATATCGACGGTTTTACTGCTACTTTTATGTAATATAATGGTTCTAAATGACTGTTACGGAAAACTATTACGTATTTCTATTATAGATGGATCGGGATCGAAAAGATGAATGCATTTTGGTGTGGTCATATCCAAAGTAGAGCACCTTGCAATCCTTGTATATCCTCTACAGAAACATCGTATTTTAACGTGATGAAATGTTTATTACTAGAATCTGAGTTACCAGGACAAGAAAAACCAAATAGAATCTGAGTGGTTTGCCCAAAACGTAAAAACCGGAAGACCAAAAAAGTTTACTGCCAAAATTTTTTATGTACCGAACAAAGTCATACATTTTGTGATGTGTCAAGTTAGGAAATATAATGAAGATTAATACTTCCCACATATTTAAGTTTTCTTTTTGAAAAAAAAAAAATATTTGTGAATTTTTTTCTTTCATACCGCCTTAGGCGACTGAAAAAATTATTTTCATGAATCTTAATGAGAATTTAAAAGATAAATGTTAATAAAGTTTTAAATATATACTTTTTATAATAAATTAAGTGTACTTTATTTAATAGAATGATAAAAAGTAAAAATTTTACTATGTAAAATCTATATTTAATGACATTTATAAACGTGAGCACAATGCTCTACGCGCGAGTGCTCGTGTAATTTTTAGGGGCGCGAGTGCTGGCGGGTTAAGTGCATTTTCGGACTATTAACCACGGCCATTTAGTTGAATGGACATATAATAGTCAATGCACATAGTACATACTCATAACTTTTTTGGATTGGACATGTTTGGATTTCTAATGAATGATGAAACCGTACTATAAACATACTTTTGCATGCATTACAAGATTTATCTACTGCTGTAGCCGAAGAACAGCAGTAATTTTGAATATGTTATCCAGTTAACTCAATTCATAAATGTCTTTGTAAAGCGGTACATCTCCACAAATAGAAACACTTATTCCACTCCCGGTTACGCTTAAGCCAATTTAAATTATCCCTAATCGAATCACCAATGTAGAATTTAATGTCTTACTCGTGTAGGGCGCGGGGAAGCGGAGTTTTACTACGGCGATGTCATTATGGAGCCAAGTCTCCTCGTACGAAGGGTGAACCATTACGCTCTGGGCGGGAATCACGATATTTTGAATACACTTCAGACCTTCGCCAGTCGCAATACAATCGTTGGGGAAAGTTCGCTTGTCGTACTCCGCTAAAGAGACGTCGAGTCTGAAATGAAGGAGGGTCACCGCAGATATACAATTTCAAGTTGGCCGACTATCGTATTTAAACTAAATTACTTACGTAATATCGCAATTTAATTGGACAACTTTTAAATTGTAGGTAATCGGAAAGGAATCGAATTTAGTTGCAAAAATGTACGAGCTCTCATAAGTCGCCATAGCTATAATTGGTATGCTGTGCGACTTAGTTGACCAACTTAAAATTGTAAGTCTGCGGTCGCTCTTAAAAGTAACACATTACTCATTTGTTTTAAGTAGGCATAAGAAACGTAATGCGACGCTAAATGCGTAAGTTGTACCTACTGAATCGATTGAGTAATTCAAGAGATTACTACCTATTCTTATAAGATAAAGAAAGGCCTGCGTACTGACGGCTAAAACCCCAATCCCTTATGCTGTATTTTTTACTTGTCATTTGAAGCCACCTATAGTTCTTACACGATCCCTATGCGAAGAAAATTTTTGTTACGCCTAGGATGATATCCCTTTTAGGCTATATGTAGAGTTCCTATCCAGTACGCTTAGCATAGCCACAATAAAAAAGATGGGCTGCACTCCGGGAGTGCCGGCAGAAGTGAAAACTTGATTATTAACGTTGTGCATTATTTTTTTAACCCCTTTTTTATGAAAATCGATATTTAAAAAATCGTTTTTTTTAAATTAATCGAAACCCTTACCAATCGATTAAATTTTTAACCCATTTTTTATGAAAATCGATTTAAAAAAAAATCAATTTTTTTAATTAATCGAAACCCTTACAATCGATTAAAAAATGTCGACAATCGAAAAAAACAATCGATTGTTCGATTAATCGATTTCGATGTTACAATGTACTACTTTCCAACCGTCTTACGGTTTTTCGAGTACTCTGGTGTTTCGTCCCAAAGTTTTTGGGCCCACTGGGACCAATGACCAGATATGAATTTTTATCATTTTTTTCATCTAGCGATTAGTCCCACTTTTATGATCCATTGTTTTCTGGCAAGAAATTTTGAAGTAGGGTTGGCACAAAAATAATCAGTTTAAATGCATAACCATAATATTGTTTTGTACATTTAAAACATAGAACACTTTCACCTTAAACCGTATATTACAATTAATATTATTATTACCTAAACATACTGCTTCGAATTAGGTTTAAAAAATACTGCTCTATATTATATATCTAAAATGTCATAATAATATTTAAAGTACATACTAACGATCTTACCACAAAAGATCTAAACATCTATTGAACAGTTGTTTTGACACCATTATGTACTGATTTTTTTTCTAATCAACTGTTCAACAGGTGTTTAAATCTTTTGTAGTAAGACTCTTAGTGTTTAAACTAACGTTAATTTCTGTTTAAGTATTCATATAATATCATTGGTCAAAGTCTTAACTAGTCGTGCGGCGTGGACGCCAGCGCCATGCCCATTTCACTTGTTTGCCCGCCAGCCCCACCTTACATAAAAAGCGCAATAATTTGCACAACAGGTTTAATGTGTGCGAGAGAGATGGCATTAATTTAACAAGTTTGCCCGGTCTGTGATAAAATATGGCATTTAAGGCATTTAATACTTGATATATAATTAGATATTATTGTACAAAAATAAAAAACATAAAAATTTATAACCACAGAAATTACTTAATGTAACATAATATGATTATTTTTATGAAAAAATTGCAATATTATTGAAAATTAGAAAAAATAATGTAGGAAAAGTATTACTTATACTTCAATTATTTTATATTATTACATAAGTAATAATATTCAGTAACCAACTGGCAATTCTAATATTTTTAAACTTAGTAAATTGTATTATTAACAATAAGCTCACAATTACAAGGTACACCTGAGATGTTATTTCAGAATAAAACCTGTGATTTTAATTGATATAAGATAATTACCTACTTTACTTTTATTTCAAAGTTTTCAAACAATATATAAGGTACTAAGAATCATATATTATGTTAGTAGTTTTATAGTACTTTATTTTATTATTGGCCAAGTATTGATTTATTTCCTATTATTTTTACTAATTGTTTGAAGTTTTAATTTGTCTTGAGCCTTGACCGATGTCTATAGGTAAATGTTTTCATACAAAGTAATTATTTGGTTTTTTATTTAAATCTACAACTTTTTTGCTAGCCCTAGGGACATAAACCCGACAGTCATAAAAAATAATTACTTGGGACCAATCGCTAGATGAAAAAATGTTAAAAATTAATATCTGGTCATTGGTCCCAGTGGGCCCAAAACCCTTGGGACGAAACACCAGAGTAGTCGGTTTTTCGATCAGCACGAGAATCTGACGCGAGTTTCACAATTTTTACCCATCCCACAAAAGTGCTCAACGTCGCTAAAGAAGTTTTCACTTCAAAAACTATTTATGTTACATTTTTTTGCATACCGTTTACCGACGTTTTGCATATTGCATCCAATGTAAACTTACTTGACTAAAGTCGCATCCTTTTCCTGAACGCAGTGTGCAGCAGTGAGCACATACACCGCGCTTATCAGAGAGCCTCCACAGGTAAACTCCTCCACCTCGTTGCCAAATCTGAACACAATCCGCAATAGCACGGTCCACGGATACTGCTCCAGTTCGGTTTCATTGCCACCTTTAAGCACGGTTTAGTGGGAAAAACGAAAAGTTTAAAGTACGCAGTAGGCGAATAGGCGTCAGAGATTTCATGCGATTTAGAAAATATAAAGACAAAAGTTAATGTTAACTGTGTATGCTATGAGTAATGTTCATTTACCTAAAATTACCAAAGGGATTTTGATTAATCCTTCGATCGCGGATTCTTGGAAATATATTGTTATTCTATTGTTGTCGCGGTCACCGGTGTCCTTATGAGGCTTGATGGGTTAAATCTGGTATGCCAATTTTTATGACCACAAGGTAAAAAATTTTCATGGAATATTTTTAGATCTTGGTTAAAATTTAATACGTTTGGGGCTTATACGAGACTGCTCGACTAAACACCGTAAAATAATGTGGCAATTTAATTTTGACAAAGTTTTATTGAGTTAGCTTTGTGATGAAAAAAAAAACACGGGAATGCACGAAACGAGAGGCTGATCGTGGCCCTGCTATCAATCCGATCGGGATTATCGGACTTGGGTAGGTTGTGCCGCCTAGTGTGTACGCAACATAAAAGTAACAAAATTTAGGTCATAACGTCAGGTCGCTTACGCCTTCCTCGAAAAATTAACAGAGCATGTGATATAAGTTGAGTGCTTTCAAATGTTTAACAGTAATATGCTGTTAACGCTTAGTTCATTATTAATATAATTACATTAATATATTACCGCAATATTAATTACTTTGTATTAATGTTTTGGCTACACAATACGAGAATTTGTATTAACTATCATCAAAATAATTTGCATGCTTGTAGCTTAACATCTCTGATAACATGACGTCTTAAACCATATTCTATTAAATAAAGATTATGATTATCATGGGACGCTTCCTATGAGACGAGACACAATCTAAAGTGTGACTTTATGCAGTTTTGTAGTTCTATAATAATAATTAAATTTTTCAGTTATCTTTGACTAAACGGAACTGATTATTCTAGAATCTAGCTGCACATAGTAGGAACTAAACCCTTATTTAGATTGCACGATGTTCTCTTACCTGATATTTTAGGGTCTAAATCCACAACATCAGTTTTGTTCCCCGTTGATCCGTTGATTTTCCGTTCATTTGGTTTGGCTGCCGGCAAGAAAAACTGCTCCCACTTATTGTTGACTAGGGGTGCGCGAGTGGTCTGGAAGCTTTCTAAGTCTGTAATATGTCAACGGAACATAAAAGTGTTGTGCAAAAATACGTAGTCGGTTAGTGCTAAAATTGTTCTAAGGGAAAACAGAAAAATTGCATGCTAATGCCATGTCTGTGTCTGTGAAAAAAAAAATTAAATTGACCAAGTACGACTGATTGTACCATCGCGGAAATTGATTCATAGGCAGCCGATGGACCTACAGCTGGGTTTTATAAAAACCGGACCAAAATACGTAGGTTCGCCAACTGCCCATGAATAAACTTCTCTGATAGTATTCGATTAGCTCATCATATTAAGAAACTGAACTCTGTTCACTACACAAGAATATACCTACACGTAGCTACACAATAAATTAACAGGCTTGCCATTGCCCTTCACTAAATTTTAATGCCTCATTTTAAAATCACATTGCTTAGTCATGTTGAAGTGAATAATTATGAATGTTATGATTAGCGAGTTGGTGTTTGTCTGGCTAATCATAAGATTCATAAGTACCTGGAAGAACAATCTAAGGGACCTATCAGACAGAGCGATCATGCGTTCGAGTGTCTGCATTCGCATTCTACGTTCGAGCGGTCAGTCACAACTCACAACTCACACATAAGCAATTCTCACGCAGTCAGAACGCTCATTATGTGAGTTTAACAAAGAACGCTTTGACCGCTTGAACGCTTGTCCGCGTGACCGCTCTTTGTCTGATGGTCCCTTAGGCATACAATGCAGTTATTAATTCGAAGAACAAGCAATATTAAGTAATCACGAGATAAAGGAACATACTAGTGCTTTTTGCAAATCGCGTAATTATGCCCAAGTACATTAGACGCGAAAACATTGAGAGCAGGAAAATAGTACGCGCTCGTATGTAATTGCTTTTACTGGGCGAATGCAAACAAAGACTACAGACTACAATCAGAAACTGACAGTATTATGATTCGTTTAGAGATATAAGTAATATTATGTTACCTAAATATACTGAAATTATCATAATGGGGATTGTCCATTTTTTTTTAATTTTGCTCATTACAAAAACATTTCGAGGAATAAGGTCAGTGATCGTTTTTCTGTATATAAACGAAAAAAAAATACCCATTAGTTACTTATATTTTTGAACAAATATGTTTAACCTTAGTTTGACCTTCAATGGCGTTAAATTAGCAATAAATTCGACCAACATTACGTTTCGAACTTTTGGTAAGCTTCTCGTATCAGCTTTCACATAATGAGAAGTTACATTTGACGAACCAGCCATTATAAATAAGATTAAAAGGAAATTTAAACATACTGCAGAGGTCAATTGGCCGCCGATGATGACGTCAGAGCGAAACTTTAAAAATTTATTGAGAAAAAGCTAGCCAATGAATTTCAAAATTATTTAATTTATATTCTTAAAATACCCTATTTTAACGAAAAAAAATATGAAAAGTACATGTGATTTTTTTTGGACAATGCCCATTCCGTGAAATGGTTGTGATAAGTAATAGAAAAGATAGTGGACCAATTTTATTTGGTCGCATTATGTCAAGCCATTAACCGACAGAACGTCATGAGTACGAATGAATTTCCTATTATTATACATTTATATTATTGTAGGTGTTTTATTAGTGGAAAATTGTTTGAAATAAGGTCAATGCACATTTAACGACGTCGTGAGGCATTATATGGCGCATTTCTATCACTGCTTGTTCGCCCTGCTAAAAAACGTGTTTTTGCTTCTTGTTCCCTGCTGGCTGTTCTAAAGAATGTCTTATTTAAAAATCCATCGCGACGCCTCGTAACGTTGCAATGAGAATTGACTCTCAACTTACCAGTTATCCTGTGAGTATCCGACGTATCTATACCGCAGTAACCACTTTCTGGTTCTGGGGGGTCACTTAGCGGCTTACACTGCTTATCCTTTGGGTCATTTGGAGGGTTAACAGAAGGGTTATTAGGAGGGTTAACTGGAGGGTTAACAGGGGTGTTAACAGGCTTTTTGAGGAAGAACGGGTTGCTTCCATCGTCGACTTGTCGTACTCTTCTGTGTATTTCGGGGAGGTTCCTCACGTTTATGATTGAGGCGTTAAATTTGGTGTTGGTTTTACGTTCAACCCTCGGTTTTTCGACTGCACTGTTTTCAATTGGTTGATTTGTGTTAGGACAGCAAAGTACCTGAAAGTTTTAGGATATGAAAATTATTGCTATAGGAAAAAATCTAGAATTATAGAAATAGAGCCTAGAGAGTTAATCTAAAATTATAAAGTAAGTCAAGGCCTATCTTTTACATCTTTGTGCTCCAGTGGCCTTGAATTTGACTTGATTGGGGGGTTGTTGGTTCAATTCTGATTGGTTGTGATTATCAATGTAACCACCATTGATAATAATCACATCAACCAGTGCGGGAGGTTAATTAGCTTAAACGGCTAGCATGTTGCATTAGTGGAGTTCCCAGAGCGTAAAAATCGTGCAAAACCTCCGATTTTTGCAATAGTGGATGAAAATTGAAAAGAAAAAACAGGATGTGTAGCTGATAACATAAATAATAAAGTTTACCTATTGAAAAGTTGTGCTTTTGATTTTTAAATTATTCTCTTCCACTTCAAGTAAACTCATAAACTGTAATATTTTGAAGAAAATTTGCATATTTCTTTCTTTTAAATATATAGCAAAATAATAAAATATATTATTTTTTTTTTGATTTGTATCCTTGCTTATATTCCAAAGAAAGAAAATAAGTTGAAAAAATATGTAATTTAGATTTAAAATTAATATTTTTGTATGTAGATGAGCATACCTGCAAATGTGCTTGTTGTGTGCCTCGTCAGGTAAATGGCGTTCCTATTTTTCTTTGGTGTTAAATAGGAAGTTTAAAATTATTTTCTAGGCTTAACAAAGCCTTCTATTTTTTAATGTGTATAACTTTTAAGCTCTTACTTTTTAAAATTTTCTGAAAATGTAGCACAAACTTTTCACGCATATTTCGAAGAAAATCTGTATTTTATTTCTTTTGGTTAGGTTTTTTACGAATAAAATTTTTTTTTAATTTTTTTTTTCATTAATTATATTTGCTAAGACATATTTATAGGAAAAAAATACAAATTAGGTTAAGATCTGATATTTTTTGTATTCAGGTAAGCATTTTCCAAACATAGGTCGCAGCATGCGTCTTTAGTATGTACGTGAGATTTGTAGCACCCAATTTTTTTCTGGCTTTAAGTAGGAAGTTTAAATATATTTCAAAGACTAAAAAAAGTATTTCATTTGTCGATGCATTTAATGTTTTAGCTCTCACTTAAATAAATTTTCAACAAATATAGAAAAATGTTTTCGGTCTCTTTTACACATTTTTGGAGATATTTAAACGTTTTTAAGTACTTAAAGTTATCATTTCTCTAAAAATTAATAACGCACAACAAGTAAGTTCAACACACTTTTCGTCACAACCCTTAAATCCACCCAAACTCTTTTATCTTGGTTACGACGAGCGTTAATCTCTAAAAACTTTGCAAAAATCTTATAGTTGTATTTAGCTTAGCAAAGCAAACTTTCTTTTTAAAAAATTGTGTATTTGGTTAATTTTCAACGTAAACAATCGGATAAGAGTCATTAAATAACAGGAACAAGATTTTTTTTTTTCTGGATCGGTTTTATATGGTGAAATATTAATTTTTAATTATGGTCATGTGGGTCAAGTGTGCGCAGCGTGTAAGTGTGCGCATTGTAAATATCTCGAAAAATATATATGACTCTGAGGAACGGCAACCCCCCTCTTCGATAACCCACAGGATGCCCATGGGAAGCGCTCGTGTCCCAGCGGCTACGCGCGCGCCCTTTTGGACTGACAGATAAATAAAGATTTTTGCTCAAATATTTACGGTATTTTGTAAATTTTGATGCGTAATCTTTTGAAGTCATGTATTTTTTTCTAAATAAGCTTTTTGCTATAGAGTGCAATATAATATCAAGTTTGTTATTTGCCAGTGTTTAGGATATTCTGATGATGCATGAATTAACGATATTCGTTTAACCCTGTTCCTGTGCTTTGGGCTAAGTGTGCGCAGAAGAATTTTCTCTAATGTGGCAAATAGTATTCTGAATCACCGACTGTAGATTGGATTGAATGAAGCCTTTGTGGAGTTTGGTGGCAAAAACAGTGCACGAGCTCCGCACACGGCACTTTTTCTTGAATTACAATTTATATGTATGACGAAGTAACTAAGTCTTTCTAAGTGAAAATTATTGTTTTCATATTTTGAATTAAGACGATTTTGTTGATTACTTTAGTAACTATAAGTAGTTACAAATTAAAGTTATATAAGAATATTTTTTTTGTTGTTGCGTACACTTACCCAAAGTGCTGCGTACACATACCCCGATATTGGGGTAAAAGTGCGCAAATGGAAGGAATATTGTTTTCTAAAGTTTCTTAAAATATAAGCTCTAAAGTTTCTTAAAATACACAGTCACAAATAAACAGTCTTACAAATGAACACAGTTTTGTTTCATTGTACTAATAATATTTGAGTTTTTTAAAGCATCAAAGTTTAAATCCGCACACTTGACCCACATGACTCTGTAAGTAACTAAAAAATTAAAAGCACAAAAAATTTTTGGTAAACTTTGCAAGTTATAGTGTAAAAAAGAAAATGACACCTCAAAAACAAAAATCCATTCACTATTACAATTTTTGGAGGTTAAAACCTCTGGCGACTGCACGACATGTTGTAATATGAATTCTAATTTAATAACTCGACGAAATATTTAAAAATTATGATTGTTAAAAATTTACTGCCATATTTACCAGCCTGCCACGCTCGTAATATTGCCAATAAAAATAAAGTGTCGCTGATTAGATCTATCGGCAAATATTTCGATATCGGCCCTAAAAAATTATTTCGTCTTGTGTAAATTTTAATATTGGGGTAAATAGCTGGCAACGAGGTCAGTCGAGATATTTTGAGTGCCAGATTTTTTGAAAAGCGCTGAAGGAGCAACTTTGTGACTTTCACAGTAAAGTTAATATAAGGCCTAAGGGATACATACCCAACCTAAAGTTTTATTACACGTTGTACAAGTAATTAAAAAATATTACACTATCTCCTTTAGCGATGGCCGAGAACCCGTCGTATATCCTGGTGGTGCCGATGGTGATAGTGTCACAGTGGTACTGCGTCATCCACGCTCGCTGCTCCTCAGCAGTCATGTCCCGAACGAATGGACATTCCTCCACCGGAACACAGGAGCGGCATGGCGCTGAATTTTTTTTTGTTTATAGAGTATTATTTACTATACCTACTGTACTCGGCGAAACATGGCGGTAGCGGTCATTGACTCGTCAACTTGTCATTTTCTATATAAACCGCGATTGACAGTGAAGTACGTCAGATGTTGTCAATCGCGGCTTTGTATAGAAAATGACAAGTTTTTAACAGGGAGTCAATGACCGCTGCCGCCATGTTTCGGCGAGTACAGTAGGTAGAGATGGCGCCTGCAACTCCGTTGTGCCAAAATTCGTTTATCACGCAGGACTAGGGAGCATTTGTTCGTGATAAAATGTATACTATGTCCTTTCCCGGGACATCTATACCAAAGAACAATGGCCAAATCGTGCCAGGTGGGCGGTGGCGTCCCGATATGCCATTGGTAGCAAAATTCCCTAATATTTTAAGGCATTTCTAATGTGTTTCGAAAACATTAGAAATGTGTTTATAAATAGCCACAAAAAAAGATCAATATATTTTAGTTTTGTTCTTGTCTTTCATATTATGTTCTGACAGCTGGCGATCATTCGCATTCGTTCTATTTTTAACCGACTTCCAATTATTTTTTAACAAAAATTAAAACCGACTTCCAAGGTAAAAACAACAGTAATATGAACTAAAAAGTATTAAATAACTCTTACTCTTTAAAAGCACGCCTTTTTCAGAATTCGTCTAAATATCTATTTCTGTACATATACTTACAATCTTCATTATTTTGAAATCAGTACCAGCTAATTTAATCGTGAGTTCAGTAATGTCAAAATATCTGAAACTTTTGGGACTGGTACCGACTTCAAAGTAATGAAGACTGTAGTATATGTACAGAAATAGTTGATATTTAGACGAATTCTGAAAAAGGCGTGCTTTTAAAGAGTAAGAGTTATTTAATACTTTTTAGTTCATATTACTATTGTTTTTACCTTGGAAGTCGGTTTTAATTTTTTGTTAAAAAATAATTATTTCACTCTTTTTAGTTAAGTATCTATAAAATTAGGCTTTATGCGTAAAACCCCAATAGGAATGTTAACTATTCACATTATGTTACTGTAAGCGAAATTGTGGTAAAATATGCTTGCAGTTATCTAAGCGATGCTGCAATTTTCAAAATTTTATCTTTAAAGGTTCAGGAGTTCTGTTCAGTGCCTTTGCACCAAGAGACGAAATTTCATACGAAGGGGCGTATGAAATTTCTCTTATTCGTAACATATGTTTAACTTACTAGAAACAACATTTTAACCACTATGAGTGATTTGATAAATTTCAAGGATTTCCCTCGATTGCTCATAGATCCCATCATCAGCTCACCACTTTCGTAATTGTTATACAAAATTAAGATTAAATCCTATACAACAACACGAGAATTTCGAAAATTGGTCTACAAACAGCGAAAGCATCATCAAAAACATCTGCTTCGATGCAAAATATCACGAAAAGTACCAATTATTGGGTCATAGTGTGATGACTCATGGTATAATTATGGTTGTGATGATGATGATTAATCAAATTGATGTATTAGCTTATGCTTTCAGTTGTTTAAACAACACCGAAACCCCCGAACCTGTACCTATAAGCATTCAAAAGTTCTGTTCGGTGCCTTTGGATCCAGGGTATAACCTGGTGCGAAGTCTTACATTTTGGTAGCATTTACCTCGAATGCTTCAGAAAAAATCGAAATCACTATATGTTTCCACACAAATTTCAAGGAGTCCCCTCGATTCCTCAAGGATCCCATCATCAGATCACCACTTTTGTGAACATGGTACGAATTAAAAATAATTTTGAAAATCGGACCACAATCGGCTGAGTAATCGTTGAACATACAAAAAAAAAAAGAAAAAAAAAGATACATACAGCCATATTACCTCCTCCTTTTTGGAAGTCGGTCAAAAAACGAGGAGGTTATAATATGTTCGGCTGTGGATATTTTTTATTTTTTTTATTTTTTATTTTTGTATGTTCAACCATTACTCCGCCGTTTGTGACCCAATTTTCTAAATTTTTGTTTTGTTATATTAGTTTTCACTCTAATTTGGTACCATGTTCACATAAGTGGTGACCTGATGATGGGATCCAGGAGTAATTGAGGGAACTCCTCGAAATTTATATGGAAACATATAGTGATTTTGGTTTTATGTGAAGTGTACTAAGAATATGCTACCAAAAAGTCAAATATTGGGTCAAGGTATACCATGGTTTCGAAGATACTGAGAGAATTCCTGACTCTTTATAGATACACGTTTGGGAGTTTCGGCGTTGTTTTAAGAACAGAAAGCATATGCTACCATGCAATTCAAATTCATCATCATCTTCATCGTCATCATCATCATTACCACGTCGTGTTAAGGTCACCAATGTCTCATGGCACAAAATAGATAATAGTACAAGGCATAGGTATGGATACAATAATAATAATTATGTACATAACAACACCAATTATTATAGGCTGTTTAATATACACGGCGGTCGGCGCCGCAGAGGCAACGGCGTCGCCGCGCGTCGCCGCGCGCCGCCGCGCGCCGCGCGGTGCTTGCGTAAACATCGTATTCAAGTCTAACCAGAATGTCAGGGCATGCGGCATGCCGCGCTGCGAGCTTTTTGCACTGCAAAATTTGCAGCACGTGTTCACTTGGATTTTTTAAAATGTATTGTTTAAATTTATCTATCTACCTGATATTTGGGCCTTGGGGTATGCCGTATGACTCTTAACAGTCTTAACAAATTGTAATAAGATACGTAGAATATACGCAGTACCACCGACGACCGCTTATAAATTCGCGGACTATGTCGGAGGTCAACTTAATAACAATTATACGAGATGGAGATCAATTACCACTAAATTTTATGATTTATGTTGTCAATTCAATGCTCACTGCTCACACCAAGCTCACTGTTGAGTTGTCAGTTGCTTACAAACTTTCAACAACATAATAGAAATCTCTTACAAGTTACAACTACCTATATAAAACTTCTACGTACAAGCGATAGCGCGACACAGGAGCGCCTCAGTGACATCTAGTGAAGACAATATGAAACTATTTTTTTATACAATTTGAATTGGCACTAACAGTTTACCTACTAGGTAACTAAAAAGAGTGAAATTATTATTTTTAACAAAAAATTAAAACCGACTTCCAAGGTAAAAACAATATTAATAGCATCCTTATAATATGAACTAAAAAGTATCAAATAATTTTTCCTATCTAATATGTAGTGCCTTTTCCCGAATTCGGCTAAACCTTAACTATTTCTGTACTCAATCTTCATAATTTTGAAGTCGGTGCCAGTTCCAAAAGTTTCAAATTTTCTGTCAAAGAAATAAAGATTCAGCTATATCTGGTACCGACTTCAAGATGATGAAGATTGAGTACAGAAATAGTTGAGGTTTAGCCGAATTCGGGAAAAGGCACTACATAATATTAGATAGGAAAAAATATTTAATACTTTTTAGTTCATATTATAAGGATGCTATATTATTTGTTTTTACCTTGGAAGTCGGTTTTAAGTTTTTGTTAATTGGGTAATTCTCTAGGAAAAATTGAAATAATTAGAAACGAGATCGCCGAATACCTATACACTTGTAGGCTATACCGCAGTCGAAAAAAAGGTACTTCTTAAGTCTAACCTCAAAATAATTGTAAACATTAATAATTATTATAAAAAATCGTGGCTATTTAGACATAATTCTCAATCGGAATTATGTTTAGAGCATAAGAACAACCAAATCTAACTATAGTTTATTTTGGGACATCAAAAATAAAAGTCGAGTCCAGCTCCTATACAAATTTGGCCATGATTCTTTCAGCAAAATCAGTTTAGGGGCGTGAAGAGAAACCGGACAGACAGACAGCCAGACAGATAGACATACAGATACACTTTTGCATTTATAATATTAGTAAGGACTAAGGAAGTAAGGATCACGCAGACTTGAAAGTCTAGCTCTACTATTTAGAGCCTAGTATCCACTACGATAACATGGCGCGCCTCTCCAAAATTCAAAACGTTTGAAGTGCGTTGTCAAAACGTTTAAGTGCGTTGTCTTGCGCGGTAGGCTAGTTATGATTAGTTGACCAACAAATCTTGGTGATAAGTGACATTAACAGAAATATTACGTGTACTGTGATTGGTTGAATACTTACTACATACAAACTCTTTCATAAGGATCGTATCGTAGTTGATCTCTACATGTTTGTTATCATTTTTGAATTTTGTGTGTGTTTGTTACCTCTTCACGAATCACACATCGATTTTGATAGAAAATGCAGTCCCAGGATACGACATAGGATACTTTTTATCCCGGGAAATGAAACTTATTAATTAAGTTACTTTTCCATTGTGAATTTTACTTGCCAGCTTATAATTATTATTTTATAAACATAAACATCATAATATATAAAAATAAGTGGCAATTTTCGTTGTCACTTTATACCTTAAGGGGCCGGGTTACCCTCGAAATTCTCATACAAACGTAATACCAAAATCATTTTGTCATACGAAAATATTTAACATGTTTGAGTTATTTTTCAGCTTAAAATAGTAATTACCTAGGTTCCTGAACAAAAATTAACTTCAAAATATTTACACACTAAAAAATATAAGCGATTACATTTCATAAATTTTTACGCCATTGTCGACATACTTTTCGCACACTTGTTTTATATTAAAAACTCATCGAATCGTAATGTATTTTTCCTGGGAACACAGCTTATATTGTGTAGTTACAGAATGTCTTCAAAAGAATGGCAATATAATAAATTTTCATTCATCGTTTTTGGTATTCGTAAACGCAACGAAATTTCTCTATAATTTCCAACATGGTATCGTGCCGATCCGCTCACACGACAGAGCGCGGCAACGGGGCGGGAGGCGCGTTCCGGGTGGCGGAGTGTTGTAACCGGTGCACGTGACAATAATTCATTCAAGGCATTCATTATTCAAGTACAATATTCCCTCAAGCTCCAAGCGGTCGCATGCGACCGCGCGCGCGATAACAGTAGATTTCCAAGAATCCGCGATCGAGAGAATGTTATTGTTGTTGAATGTTGATTTTGAAAATTTTTATGTGATACTTGAAGACAATTGCTTGAACAACTTGCTTTTATTGCTTAAACTTTTGATAATAATTAATAATGGATACCGAAAGGTGGGATGTATGATGTATCACATAGTAGTTTAAAATAAATAATAATTATGAATATCATAAATCATAATATTATTATTTTCTTATATACTGTATTTTGTAAATAACGTTTAGGAATATTAGCGATAGTCATAATATTATAATATGATTATACAGTATACATTGATATTATGTATAATTAATTTCGTTAGTCTCGCTAAAACTCGAGAACTCCTGAACAGACTTGCTAATTTCTGTCTTGAAATAAAATAAAATATAAAAGTGAACTTGTATTCTAAGTTTGTATACCTATGTTTGTATATTTTATTTTAGTTTGTATTTTTAGTAATTATTTCCTGATGTCAGTTTTATTCAATTAAATAATATAAATACTTTAATAATTAAATAATATTATTATAAAGCGGAAGAGTTTGTTTGTTTGTTTGAACGCGCTAATCTCAGGAACTACTGGTCCGATTTGAAAAATTATTTCAGTGTTAGTCCATTTATCGAGAAAGGCTACAGGCTATATTTTATCACGCTACGATTAATAGAAGCGAAGAAATAGATATTCCATACTAGCTGTTGCCCACGACTTCGTCCGCGTTAGCATAGTAGTTCACATCCCAAGTAGGTATTAATATTTATTGTACAAAAATATTCAATGTACAGAATTGACTTTCCTATGACTTTATTATAATATAGCTGTTGCCCGCGACTTCGTTCGCATTATCATAGTAGATCACATCCCAAGTATTATTTTTTGTACAAAAATATTCAATGTACAGAATTGACTTTCCTACGATTTTATTATTCGGCTTCGCTTGCGTAATTTAGGAATTTCACGCAACCGTACATTTTTCCGCAAAAAATAGCCTATGTCCCTTCAAGTGGTCTATTCTTTATGTTTGCCAAATAACATAAAAATTGCTCCAGTAGATCTTAAGATAATAAGCAATTTCATATAACTTCCCCCGTTTTTCCACATTTTTCTCTATTTCTTCACTCCAATTAATTTTAGCGTTATAAAATATAGCCTATAGCCTTCCTCGATAAATGGGCTATCTAACACTGAACAGCAACAGCTAGTAATTAATAATACTCTTTTGATTTTTAGGCTTCCGTAGCCAAATGGCAAAAAACAGAACCCTAATAGATTCGTCATGTCTGTGTGTCTGTCTGTCCGTATGTCACAGCCACTTTTCTCCGAAACTATAAAAAAATACCTTATAATTTCATAAAAATAAACCTTATTGTTGCTGCGGATTGCGGAACCATTTATGGGCGAGTCCAACTCGCACTTGTCCGATTTTATTATTTTGAATGATAACAATGTGAGGAATATTTGGAGTAGCCTTTTTTCTGTTTTTGAAACTTTATTGTTACGTACTGTCTTTTAATAATTTTTAAATAAAAGCGTCGACCTCTGTGGCGCAGTGGTTGAGCGCATGGTAGCTCAAGCCGGGGGTCGCTGGTTCGAAATTCGAATCCCACTGACGGAACAAAACGTTTTCCTGGGTCATGACTCATGACTCATGAGTCATGACTCATGTATGTGTATTAAATATGTGTATAATAATATTGTAAAAACTAGATGACGCCCGCAACTCTGTTGCGCCAAAACTAGTTTATCGCGCGGAAACCGTGCATTTTTTCGGGATAAAAAGTATTATATGTCAAAGGACAAAGACTCGGGACCGCCTCAAAGTATCTCCATGCCAAATTTCAGCAAAATCGGTTCAGCGGTTTGGGCGTGAAGAGGTAATAAGCTATTAACAGACAGACAAACAGACACACTTTTTTATTAATTTTTTACAATTAGTATGGAAGTATGGATCTTAAATAAGTTGAGTATAATAAAAAGGAAATCTATATCTAAATAATCCTTCAGGCCCCGCGCGAGCACCGGTGATCGCGACAACAATAGAATACAATAGCAATTCCTGGAAATTCCGACTGAAGTAATATTATAGGTACTTATTATAAAACAAAGTCCCTTTTTTCCCTCATGTCCCTTTGTTCCCTTTAATCTTTAAAACTACGCAACGGATTTTGATGATTCTTTCAGTGTTAGATAGCCCATTTATCGAGGAAGGCTATAGGCTATATTTTATCACGCTAAGACTAATAGGAGCGAAGAAATAGAGGAAAATGTGGAAAAAAACGGGGGAAATTATTTGAAAGGGCTAACTTGAACGCGCTAATCTCAGGAACACTGGTCTGATTTGAAAAATTCTTTCAGTGTTAGATAGCCTATTTATTGAGGAAGGCTATAGAGTATAGGCTATATTTTATCACGCTAAGACTAATAGGAGTATGTGGATAAAACGTTGGAAATTATTTGAAACGGGGGAAAATTATCTCGCGAATTACTGAGCAATTTTTATGTTATTTGGCACAGATAAGAAGTAGATCATAGGCTAAGAAGTAGATCATAGGATAGATCATTGATTTTAATCATTTTTTCAGTGGCTATATATTTTATACCCGTGCGACGCCGGGGCGGGTCGCTAGTATAAATTATAATATATTCGGTATTATATGTCTGGTACTTGTAAGTTGTAACACAAGTCCTTAGTGTACTTAGCACGGGGCCAGGCTGACGTGGTGTGATTTGTGAAGAGTCCAATGTAGATATTATAGTAAGTATAATATTTTAATATATTATGTAGAATCTGTATTCTGTTCAGTTCAGTGACAAGATCGACGACACTACGCCCGCGCCCGTATTCCTACTATTCCAATATATAAAACAACCACAAAAACAATATTGTTAATGATTCATGAAACAATAAAATATAATACTTCGCAAATCGCAACAAACGCACGGCTTGAATAACTTGATCAGAGTAAAATTATTATGAATGACGACGCACGCACACATATAATACGCTGCCGGAGGCGCGCGGGGCGCGGGGGTACCCCGTACCCCGCGCGCAATAGCGAGACAGCAACATATAAAACTTGTACTGGCGCGGTATCGAATTTCATTTTTTCGAGCGCGTCACCCGAGCCCTTAAGAACGGGCTCACCTATCCGAACCAAATTTTCAGGGTTTGTTTGGACTATTTAATATATGGTTTATGTGAAGTTTGCACATAATCGGTCGAGTGGATCCAGGAGTAATCGAGGGAACTCCTCAAAATTTAAATGAAAACATATGACGATTTTGCTTTTGTATGAAGTATTCCAGGCATATTATGCTACCAAAAGTAAGATTCTGCACCAAGATATACCATGGTTCGAAGGTGCTGTACAGAACACCGAACTCCTTATAGATACAAGTTTGGGAGTTGAGGCGCTGCCTTAAGAACTGAAAGCATATGCTACTATGCAAATTACATTCATCATCATCATCACCATCATCCTCACTACCACATCAGGGTCACCAATGTCACGTGACTGTGTGCGTTACGCTCTGGAGTTACGGTTGTATTTGTTATGTTCAATAATTAGTGAGTCATTTCGTTCGTCGCTTCGACTAGTATAAACCAGATGACGCCCGCAACTCCTTTGCGCCAAAATTAGTTTATCGCAGTGCCGTAAATAGCCTTTTTTGCGCCCTGTGTGAGCTTCTATAACTGCGCCCTTGTTTTTTTTAGATATTATAGGTACCCAGAGCAATGCTTACAGGGCCACAGGCCTCCCTGGTCTGGCCATTCTTGCGCCCCCCAGAGTCTGCGCCCTGTGCCTGGGCACCGGTGGCACCGCCCTATTTACGGCACTGGTTTATCGTGCGGGAACCGTACATTTTCCGGGATAAAAACTATCCTATGTCCTTTCCCGGGACTCAAAGTATCCAAATTTCAGCAGAATCGGTTCAAAATTGGGACAAACATAGATCTATTACTTAATGTAGTTTTAAGTTGACGCCGCGTTAAAGTAAGAAACAGTGTTGGATATGTTTTAGATTGCTTATTTTCTATGAGAGGCCGGGCCGGCCTCTCATAGAAAACAAGCAATGGAACAGCAAAAAATGGAAAGGGCGTAAGGGACAAAATGGTTTTTGTCGCGTAATTTAAAAACCATAAATACATTTCATATAAGCTATGCACATATTAGAGTGTATGCTTCAAACAATTTATGTACAAATTTTGGAACCTTAAATCACTCTCCTCTGTTGGAAAAATAGGAATCCCTTTTTTTACAGAGGTCTTTTCGATTGATAATTCTGTGTTATAAAAGTTGTCCAATCGTGTTATGCTATGGGCAATTCAAAGACAAAGACATGATGAATACTGACAATGAACTTTAGTTTCTTAGCTTTAGTCATTGCTGAGAAAAATCGGCATCGCTACAGCCAAATTATCAAGGCGTCGCCTTAAGTAGTTTATGAATATTTTCCAGATATACGTCAACGGCTATCCAAACACTGGATGGATATTGATCATTGCGTATCTCAATTCCTGACCGGCCATGGTAATTTTAAAGCCAAACTCTATGGATTTAAATTAGTAGGATCACCCATGTGCGAGTGCTCGACCGAAGGCAACATGTACGAACAAACCGCCCATCACGTTCTCCGGGAGTGTAACCTCTGGCAAAACGAAAGATCTTTAATGCTTAACAACATACTTTGTAAATCTGGAGTTCCATATTACGATGATCTCATGGACAGCGCAAGGAACTTACGTGCCTTTAAGCGTTTTTGTCATAATTATTACTGGAAACAGTGTAACACAACAAACTCCATCATTAACTTAACTTAGCTTAATAGTCATAATTAACATTAATTATTCCCGTGGTGCTTTCCCTTTAGTTCTTCGACTTTCGGTCATTGCAACTTTGTGCTGTCTCCTGCTTTTTATGAGGAGGGAAAACTGTATACTTCCTACTCCTTCTATCTTCTTCTGATTAAATTCGTTGCGGGTCCTAAGACAGCTTTAGCACGTCCCTCGGGTTCCCTGAGATCACATCAAAGGGTTTTCGTGGTTGGATACCGCTGTCGATCCTGGCGACACAGGAGATACAGTGGTGGAAATGTGTGGTGGGCCAAAGCCCGTTTAAAAATTTTTATGAATATTTTTTATGATGAGTTTCCATGCGGAATTAGTGCTATAAGTTATAATAAAACGAAAGTCAGAGAACCTAGAACTCTAGAGCCTAATTATTAGAGATAGGTGTTTGAACATGTCATTTTCAGCATTGCTTGATAAACACTAAGTACAGTAGTATAATATGCTTGGAGTTTTTTAAGAAATCTATAGTGGTAGTGAAGTCATCTGATTATGAGTTTTCGTATTATGAGGGTATATCCTGGATCCAAATTAAAAATCCAAATAGAAATAAACCTTATTGCTGCTGCGGAACCCTTCATGGGCGAGTCCAACTCGCACTTGGCTGGTTTTTGTATTATTTCACTTTTTAATTAACAAGAATATGGCGGTGTATCAAATCGAATAGGCAAAATACTCTAATGCTATAACGTATTTTGTATATAAATCATGTTCAAAGAAAAAATTACCTAGTTAAAAGAGAGAAATATAACACAATTTCATAATTTATAAATAAATAGTAGACAGAGGAAGGCAGTTGACCTTGGATGCGCTGAATAAAATATGTTTTTATTAGTTAGAGGATTATTAATTAAAGTAAAATAGGTTGAATTAAGAAAACACTCAAAATCACCTAGCAACCGTGCACATAAATTAGAGCTCTTTCGTATTAATAAACAAAGTTCACACTTGGCATTTTACTAATTTGAATGACATTTGTCTGATATTGAGACTGTTTTTTTTTAGATGTTTAGATGTTTAGATTTGTTAACCGACTTCCAAAAAACGAGGAGGTTATATGTTCGGCTGTGGATATTTTTTTTTTTTTTTTTTTTTTTTTTTTTTTTTTTTTTTTTTTTTTGTATGTTCAACGATTACTCCGCCGTTTGTGAACCGATTTTCGAAATTTTTGTTTTGTTGTATTAGGTTTCACTCCAATTTGGTACCATGTTCACAAAAGTGGTGACCTGATGATGGGATCCATGAGTAATCGAGGGAACTCCTCGAAATTTATATGGAAACATATGGTGATTTTGGTTTTATGTGAAGCGTACTAAGAATATGCTACCAAAAAGTCAAATATTGGGTCAAGGTATACCATGGTTTCGAAGATGCTGAGAGAACTCCTGACTCCTTATAGATACACGTTTGGGAGTTTCGGCGTTGTTTTAAGAACAGAAGGCATATGCTACTATGCAATTTATATTCATCATCATAATCATCATCATCATCATCGTCATCATCATCATTACCACGTCGTGTTAAGGTCACCAATGTCTCATGGCACAGACTAGATAATAGTACAAGGCATAGGTATGGATATACTAATAATAATAATTATGTACTTACTGTATAACAACACCTGTTTATTTAATACATGACGGCGGTCGGCGCCGTAGAGGCGACGGCGCGGCGTCGCCGCCGCGCGGCGCATGGCGGCAGACGACAGATCGAATCCTTTACTAACTACTTTATATACAGATCGAATACTTTATTAACTACTTTATAAAATTTAAATAGACAAATAGAATTGAAATAAAGTTATTTTAAAAAGAGCATTTAAACAAAACAAAGTCATTAAGACTTTTTAATTAGTTATACTTATTAATCGATAGATGGCGCACTAAGTATCGATTTGAATTCTTTATTACAAGAACAGCTGTCAATAATTATGATAATATTAAATATTATGAGTAGCTACGCTACATCCTATGCAAGTTTATACAATTTTTTATCTGATAGATCCTTCGATCGTGGAAAAACGAGACACAATAGCCTTTCTATTGTTATCGCAATCGCCGGTGACCGCTTGGGGCTTGAAGCATTAAAATTGTTAAATTACTTAGCACAATATGTTCACTTCACTGATAATATATTATTTTGTGAGTGTGAGTTGTGACTCTTAACAAATTGTAATAAGATACTTAGGTAAAATATACGCGAAGGTTTATCTACTAGTGTAACTAAAAAGAGTGAAATTATTATTATTTTTAACAAAAAATTAAAACCGACTTCCAAGGTAAAAACAATAATAACATTAATATGAACTAAAAAGTATTAAATAATTTCTACTATCTAATAGTGCCTTTTTCCGAATTCGGCTAAACCTCAACTATTTCTGTACTCAATCTTCATAATTTTGAAGTCGGTGCCAGTTCCAAAAGTTTCAAATATTCTGTCAGAGGACTGAAGTTTCAGCTATCTGGTACCGACTTCAAAATTATGAAGATTGAGTACAGAAATAGTTGAGGTTTAGCCGAATTCGGAAAAAGGCACTATTAGATAGTAGAAATTATTTAATACTTTTTAGTTCATATTAATGTTATTATTGTTTTTACCTTGGAAGTCGGTTTTAATTTTTTGTTAAAAATAATAATTTGTTAGATGATCCGCATAATAAATTAATATTATGATGTTATCGAAAAATTAATATATTATAATAATATTCATTTTACGACAGTTCGTCTGTTTTTTACCCCTTTACGCTATTTATATACCTATTAAATGTATGCTTAAGAGTTTCTTTGAGTCCCGGGAAAGAATATTAAATACGTAGCGAAGCACGTTCCGGGCCGCTAGTTTTTAACCGACTTCCAAAAAACGAGGAGGTTATATGTTCGGCTGTGGATATTTTTTTTTTTTTTTTTGTATGTTCAACGATTACTCCGCCGTTTGTGAACCGATTTTCGAAATTTTTGTTGTGTTGTATTAGGTTTCACTCCAATTTGGTACCATGTTCACAAAAGTGGTGACCTGATGATGGGATCCATGAGTAATCGAGGGAACTCCTCGAAATTTATATGGAAACATATGGTGATTTTGGTTTTATGAGAAGCATCCTAAGCATATGCTACCAAAACGCAAGATTTTGCACCGAGGTATACTATGGTTCCGAAGCTACTAAGAGAACTCCGGATTCCTTATAGATACAAGTTTGGGAGTTTAGGTGCTGTTTTAAGAACGGAAAGCATATGCTACTATGCAAATTACATTCATCATCATCATCATCATTACCACGTCAGGGTCACCAATGTCACCAAATTCAACCTTATCTCCAGAGCATAAGGCACACATTTGACATTACTCCTGAGAAGTTAAAGTTGCTTCGATAATGTAACATTCTGTTCCACTTCGCCGAGATATTCTGGAAAACAACCTAATTTCAACCTTTTGCATTGCGTTTAGCGTTCATTGTATAATAACGCATCGCATCGCATATCTGCCAGGGCTGTCAAGCAAGCGCGCGGCGGCGCGGGCGCGGGCCGGGTACTATGCACAGAATACAAATTACTCACGGAGGTACTATGTGCGCTGCGTGTGCTTGTCGCACATGTCGAACGAGTGCCAGCCTATTGAAACTAGTCCGGTGACCGGCTACTTAGCACGTCACACGTGTTCACTTCGATTTTTTTTAATGATTGTTTAAAATTATCTGCAGGCTGCAGCTGATATTATAATATTTTGTAAGTGTGACTGTAATAAGATACGTAGAATAATATACACGTGTATTATTCTACGTATAGTACGCGTTTGCTTACTATAGTTTGTTCGTTTTATGATGATATGCGTGACACATTATAATTGACAATAGTAGGGAAGTTACCTAAAAAAATTAATCGAATAATTTAAAAATATCGAATCACCTCGTAAAGGAATTGCAATCGAAATTATCGATTTCGTACTGATGTTTCAGAGTGACGCCGACGATTTAAGATGGCCGCCCTTTTTTATCGATTTGATTTCGATTCAACTGTGTCAATCTCTATTGACATAAGTTCCGTTTCATGCATCTGATATTTTTCAAATATTTTCGTATCAATAATTTTATACTCCTATTTCAAAGTTAATATTTATAATTTTATATCAATAAGTAAGCATTTAGCAATTTTTCATTTTTATTCATTTACAATTACAGGAAACATTTATTTTTGTAGATGGAATATAATTTTTTACATTCTGATTTTTTTTGTTTTCTTGTGAAAAAATTCCGTAGCAAGGAATATGAGAACTGTCACCCATATCATCTTAGAACGAACAAACTATAGGTAACTAAAAAGAGTGAAATTATTATTTTTAACAAAAAATTAAAACCGACTTCCAAGGTAAAACAATAATAACATCCTTATAATATGAACTAAAAAGTATTAAATAATTATTCACTAATAGATTTAGTGCCTTTTTACGAATTCGGCTAAAACTCAACTATTTCTGTACTCAATCTTCATAATTTTGAAGTCGGTATCAGATGAATAGGGTTCAAAATGATGAAGATTGAGTACAGAAATAGTTGAGTTTTAGCCGAATTCGTAAAAAGGCAATATTAGATAGGAATAATTATTTAATATTTTTTAGTTCATATTATAAGGATGTTATTTATTTTATTTTATTTATTTAATCTTCATGCAAGTTACAAAAATACATTAAAAAAAGTTTGAAATAATGCATCGGCGTACTTATCTCTTAAAAGAGATCTCTTCCAGCAAACCTTATAATTTTGTGGATGTATTGTAATAGAGGGGGCATGTACACAAAGAGACAAAAAAAGAAATCAAACAATCATAAACCTATACTAGCTTATACTAACTAAAAACTAAATCTAAATTAAAATATAGATAAAAATATACTAATAATAATAATTACTTACACAAATACGTAAAATACATAATAAACTAATACAATACACATACAAACAATAATAATTATTAACAACGTATAATATAACATATAAATATAATAAAATAATACATAGATATAAATAAATATAACAAAAACGGCAGATAGTGTGAAGACAGATGCACATTGGTTAATTAAATTTAATAAAAGAGAGAGAGAGAGAAAAAAAAAAAGGATTACACAATCATTTAAAGTATCCGATCAAGGTAATGCCAAAAAGTAACGCTTTAATCTCGACTTGAAAGTGTTGACAGTTGGGGCTCCACGAACGTGGTCCGGCAGACCATTCCAGAGACAGCCGAAAATGAGCTCTCATAGAATACTGTGTTGCAGTGTGGTATTTCTAGAGGCCTCTTCACTGTGCACGCTCGAACAGGCCTCTCGCTTGGTGGAGTAAAGCTAAACCTTTCATAAAGGTATGGGGGAGAACGAAAGCGAAGAATCTTGAAAAGAAGCGTGAGAATGTGCGAATTTCGACGCAATCGTATTGGGAGCCAGTTCAAGCGCTTGCGAAAATCTGAAATGTGGTCATATTTACGTAAACCAAAAACGTATCGAATGCACATGTTCTGCAGTCGTTCCAGTTTATTAAGCAACGCTTCAGACACATCCAAATAAACGACATCAGCGTAGTCAATAAGAGGGAGAATGAGAGATTGCACCAGTAACATCTTAGTTGGGATAGGCAGGAAATTCTGTAAGCGTTTAAGCGCATGCATAGCTCCATTAACACGCCCACTGACATCGCTAACGTGAACCGTCCATGTTAGGTTTGAGTCAAAATAAACTCCCAAATTTTTAACCTCATCCGTTATATGAATGATATTACCATTATACGTAATGTTATCTAGGTTCGCAAAATCTATTCTACTGCGCAACTGTCTATTACCTATAATGATCGCTTGAGATTTTTTGGGGTTTACAAGTAGGCCGAATGTTTCCGCAAACTCCTGAATTCTCACTAGGTCTTCATTGAGCTGGAGCACTACATTATTTATGTCATTTAACGCGGCATGCTTGTAAATTTGTAAATCATCAGCATAAAGGTGGAAAAAAGAACTTATGACGCGCGTGATTTCATTTATAAACAATGAAAAAAGTGTTGGAGATAAGACTCCACCCTGAGGGACGCCAGCATCCAGGTCCATCCAGTCAGATATAGAGTCGGGTATAAAAATTATTATTGTTTTACCTTGGAAGTCGGTTTTAATTTTTTGTTAAAAATAATAATTTATAATTTGTTCGAGGTAGATTTCGTGTTAAAGTAATTATTACTTAATATTTTAACAAAGGAAAAGATTACTATTTATTCATACTTTAACAATAGTATATTTTATTGTTTATAAAACGGTGCAGTCTGTTTAGTCGTAATCGTAAGGTTAATGACAAACGGCTTCTACATAATTTAGAGATAACATAATAATACAAGCTGTCCCGGCAAATGCTGCTTTTGCAATAATAATATAAAGTACCTATTCCGAGCATATTAAATATTTTATTGAAGTGACTAAATAAGTATGTTACCATGGTAACGTCCCGTCCCGTCCGCGTCCCGTTGCACAAACAATGGTCGCCGTCAGTCTCAGGTTGTAATAATTTACTATTATTTATTCAACAAATGCACTTATCAATATAAAAAGTACCCAGTAGCCGATTCTCAGACCCACTGAATATATAACGTATAAAATATGGTTTAAATCAATAAAACCGTTTTGGAGGAGTACACGGCTTAACATTGTGACACGAGAATTTTATATATATATATAAAGATTTACTTAGTAGTGAGAATTTTTACAAACATTAATTAAAATATATTACAATATTTACCAAATGAACTCTTCCCTTGTAAAATTCCATAAGAGCACAGTAAAATAAACTGTACAATACGCATTTTTCTAATTGTTTATTATTTTGACACTTTGATTAACCTGTTTATTATTTTAAAGACACTTTGTTATACACTGTGATGCAACCATCTCACGTCAGTTACAAGTTCGTACTAATTCGCTTTCGACTGTCCATAGTAGGATCTTAATTATCAATTGATGACAACAAGGCATCTTTTAATTAAATGACAATGTTACGCTAATAGATTTGATGATGCTGCAATAATTATGTTTACTGGCAAATTAAATAATTATCGTGCAATGCGACAAATTATTGGAAAATCCCTTGTAGGAGGAAACTTGGAGGAATGTAAAATACAGCTAGCTCTTAAAAAAACCTAGGCGATAGACGTAAGTTTATTATGGGAGGTTTACATTATTTCTAACTAGCGATCTAATCCAGCACTAGATTGCTCCTGGAATAATGTAAACGGGGATTGGAATGCACTGGAGAGTCGTACAGCGGCGGAGTGTAATGGCCACATAACAAAATACCAGTATAATATTTTATTTTACTGTAATGATTTCATGCTAGACGCAACACAAGCTCAGACAGTAAACAAAAAGTTGTTCCACGTTTGATAACCCTGTCAATATTCTGATATGACGTGTGGAGCATAGTGGATTTTGGTCGGATTATTTACTGTATGTTAACACATACATAAGTACTATACTATACACATACATACTATAGTATACACATACATACTATAGTATACACATACATACTATAGTATACACATACATACTATACTATACACATACATAATATACTATACACATACATACTATACTATACACATACATACTATACTATACACATACATAATATACTATACACATACATACTATACTATACACATACATACTATACTATACACATACATAATATACTATACACATACATACTATACTATACACATACATACTATACTATACACATACATACTATAGTATACACATACATACTATAGTATACACATACATACTATACTATACACAATACATACATACTATACTATACACATACATAATATACTATACACATACATAATATACTATACACATACATAATATACTAGCGTAGCGCCCTATGCCTTTGCATTTCCCTATAACTATGTTTTTTTATGTCTGCTAATTTAAAACAAAATGCTATAGTTAAATTAAATATTTAGTAAATAATGCTTTAATTAATGTATAATGAAATGTTTTAATGAAATCAATTTAAAATTTAAACCGAATGGTATTAATATCTATAAAATATAAATATACAATACTTATGTAAAACAAAATGCTATAGTTAAATTAAATACATAGAAAATTATGCTTTAATTAATTTATAATGAAAGGTTTTAATGAAATCAATTTAAAATTCAAAACGAATAGTATTAATAATAATAAATATGTATGTAATGTTATGTAGTATTTTATTTAGTAATTATGTTTTAACTAATTATAATGAAATGTTTTTAATATAAACAGCAATCAATTGTAATGTAATAATTTAACCAAATAGTATTTAATAATAACAAATTATATGCATGTAATCTTACAAATTTAAAAATTTGTAACAATTACTGGTAATAGAATCCCACCAAAAACATAAAATATGTAAAAATGGAAAGCCAAGTTCCATACAAACATTATTGTTGTCTATGGACTTCGCCGTAAAAAGGATGGAGATCTAAATGAGTGCCAAGTTCCATGGAAAATCGAAATATGTATGTATAGGAACCAAATAACATTATGAACAAATAATAGAGTATATTTCTTTGCTTTATTGAATATCTATAACAATTAATGTTATTTAAATAATGTGAGATCATAAACTAGATTAGATCTAACTTGGCCAGTTTTCATTACATCAGTCATTTCATAAAGTTATTGAACATTTTAATTCTGATATCAGTAGACATCTTAATCTTCCCAGTTCAAACATACATAATATTCGACTATATTCAATCGCAACCTTAAGGTGCTCTTTCACCACTTCCCGACGAATGTTGGATATACTATCCGCAACTTATCTGGCAGATACTTCATCTGTCAGATAAATTGTGGATAGCCTAGCTGAAACTTAACTGACATATCCTTAATCTGTCAGATAAGTTGTGGATAGCCTATCTGAAACTTATCAGGAAGTGGGAAAACAGCCCCTAAGCCTTATTGAGTATCAGACGAATAAAACAAAGAAAATCCAAGCGAATGGAAAAAGCAGCTACCATCAGGAGGCATTGGAATAATACGGTATAACACAAGTGTATTTCCAACCATTAACTATAGGGTACAATCTTATTGTGCGGAAGTTAAGTAGCTATTACTATAGCTGTCTAATAGACAGAAAGACGGACGGACAGACAGACGGACAGACGTATTAAAATAATTCTATGTCTATTCCCGGGACTCAAACTATATCTCCATACCAAATTTAAGAACAATCGGTACAAGCAATTTGGGCGTGAAGAGGTAACAGGCAAACAGACATACTTCATAAAGTCACCTCCTATTAATTTCCTAAAGTTTTTTCACTTCACAAATTTTCACTCCTTTTTTTTTTTACTCGTGGGGAGCTCCCATACAATAAATGTGATTTTTTGGCCTTTTTTGCTCAAAATCAATAATGGCAGCCGGTAAATACTTGAAAATTTCACAAAATCTTTTATTATATTTTTATTTTCATAATTTATAATAAAAGTAAAATAAAATAAATATTTAAGGGGGGTCTCCATACAAAAAACACAATTTTTGCCTAGTTTCGCTCTGTCCGACTCGCACTTGACCGATTTTTTTGTTTTCTGATTTTTCCCTACGCTTTCACACAATTACCGAGCTGGATTCCAAATTTCAGCCTTCTAGGTCATCTGGAAGTGGGTTAGAATTTTGATGTATAGGTCAGTCAGTCAGTGATAAAAATATAGATTTTCGGACGTTAATATCTTAATAACTGTTTGAGCTGTGCTTATGAAATTTGGAGCATGTAGCTATCTCGCAAGTCTCATTATATAAGCTAAATTTGAAACGTTTATGTGAAATAGTTTCTGAATTATGAGGGGGTCAAAAGTAGCTGCAAATGGTTCGTGTAATATTACACACGGTGCTGCTCGCCATTCTGTTATGCTGGAACTTGGCTTGACACGCTACCGCGTGTCTAGATAAAGTCTATTTTTATTCTATTTTATTTTTATTTATTTATTACTATTGTTACGGATACGGGCAGTTGTTTACCTGCGCGCGACAGTTGCGCGTACCTTCTAGAAAAGCCCGACCCTTGTTTATGTGAATTGTTTTACGGATACGGGCAGTTGTTTACCTGCGCGCGACAGTTGCGCGTACCTTCTAGAAAAGCCCGACCATTGTTTATGTGAATTGCGTGTTTACGTAAACAATCCAGAATAGAACGTTCCAGAAGGCGAAGTGGGCCATATAAAAGGTAAACAAGCCGGCAGTCGGGGCAGTTCGATCCGAGCGATCATCAAGGCGACTTCAAAAGTGAAAACAAGTGATCAATAGTGAGTGATTGTGATAGTGAACTAACGACTCGGCTACGACCTAGGACAGTGATAGTGCTCAGTGATTTGGATTTAGTGCTTAGTGTTTGGACTTAGTGATTTGTGTGAGCTAGTGTTTGTGAATAAAGTCTTCAAGAGAGTCACCAGGTCTTTCTCTCCGAATCCTCGAACCCTAGCACGTAACACTATGTTTTTGATAGCACCACGATAGCTGTATCCATATTAATATTATAAATGCGAAAGTGTGTCTGTCTGTCACCTCTTCACGCCCAAACCGTTGAACCGATTATGCTGAAATTTGGCATGGAGATACTTCGAGTCCCGGGAAAGGACATAGGATACTTTTTGTTCCGAAAAAATGAACGGTTGCCGCGCGATAAACGAGTTTTGGCGCAACGGAGTTGCGGGCATCATCTAGTAATTTTATAATTCGTCTATTGTATTAGCCACATAAATCTTTCGACGACCAAAGAGCACCGAATTTCTAAATTCAAACCGAAAAAAGAACAGCCTTTCCCGGCATAAACGTTTTAATGCATTTAGCATTCCGCACGATTTTAAAGCACGGGTTTCGAGTGTTTGAGTTATTTTCGCATTCGCAAAGTGAATCGCAAACTAGTCTGTAATTGGTCAGTTACAACGGAAACGGAACACGCATCTAATTCGAACGTGGAGCATTCGGCCATAGAGTATACCTACAGAGTTCGGCCATAGACTGCAATCAATTAGTCTACTGTCACTGTCAAACGAAATCAATGGCGTTCACAAAGCTGCCAGCCGGTATTTGTTTTACTTTAGAAATGCCAAAGCAACTGGATTTGGATTTGCTGGTATCGAGGCAGAAAATTAATGACTGAGTTCGTACGCCTTTTTTTCTACGTTCATGTTCGTACGTTTGAGTTTTTGTAGTAGGTAGGTACTCGTAGGTCGGCTGAATGAAAGGGTCGCTTAGTGGGTAATTGATTTGAATAGATGTTGGGAAACAGTGGAAAATAAAAGCAAAACTGCCTCAATAAGTATTTATGTAAAAACCTAGCGGTTACAAATTACAATGCTATAGCTGCTTTAAATCTCAGAATTATTATGGTCTCGTGCCACATGTTACCTAACATTGTCATGGCGTCAATATGTCTCAACTTTTGCAACTGCTGTTAATCATGCTGTATTACCTACTTCTAAATTGACCATCCGCCAAAAGAGCCCTGTCGATTAACATCGCTCTAAATTTCTAAAGTCGTCGGCGATTTTAAGAGGATTACGATTATTATTAGCATCGTTATGAGGTCTTACTCTATGACGTATATTATCTATATCTATATTCCTATCCTATCTTCTCTATTCAATTCGTACTGTATATCTGCGGAAATATTGATCAATGATCAGTATGAATGAAGCACTGGCCTCTGATTCCAATAAGTTTGTTCCTTTCTTAAATTTTCTCATAACGTCATCCAAAGACAAAATATTACGGCAGAGACAAGAATCAGGTTTTTCCAATGTTGGTATGAATGTATGTAAAGCGAGGACTTTGTATCTACGTAAGTACTACAACCCCATCCAAATTGGTTCAGCTGTAGACTTGCTTATATTTTATCATTAGCAAAACTAATACCACAGATTACTAAATACTACGAATAATAAAAACTAACTAAATAGTTATTACGTAACTATAGGTCTACCAGAATCTGATGGCAATTTTTGACAGCAGATTTTCAAAAAATATCCTTGATCATTGGATAAATTTTTATATTTTCATGTTTCGCACACAAAATAAGCCGCTTAACACATTGAGTGCCAAATATATTTTCAGGCCGTTATTGGTTCCCACCATACAAAATATGGTCATCTACGTAACACTACGTACTCGGCACCCTGTTTAAAAATAGCATGTGTGGTGCCACAATCTACGTAATAATATTGCGTAACGTATTCGCGTCATTTTACGTACAAAACGCGCATAGGTTGCTACTTTTGAAAGACCGGACATCCGAAATACGGTTCTTGAAGTTTTGGGAAGATTTTGTGAAATATCTACTGGGACTGAACTGTGGCGATACTACTACCACAGCAGCAGAAGCACCTGGACCACAAATACCGCCAGTGCAGTCTGAACAAGTTCAAGCAAACAGCAACGGCGATGGGTCTACTGCAGACCCATCGCCAGGTGGTACAGACTACAGAGGGCCCAGGCAGCAAGGCCCTCTGTACCACCTGCATCGCCAGCCGTTCATAAAAGTCGTGTTCCGTTGAGAGATTTTTATTACTTAGAAAAGCTCCCACCTACTAAGAAGGCTGTTCCAGCGCAGCCTTGTCGTGTCTGCACAAAAAATAAAAAACGAAAGAAGTTATCATTCGTATGTGCCACTTGTCCGGGAAAGCCTGCCTTGTGTGTTGTAGTAAACTGTTTCTACACCTGTCACACTGATCCTCGTTTTGCATAATTTTATATAAAATTCTATTGATGTTCCTAGATGTTCCTTTTTATATAATTATAGTTATCGATCTCTTTACATAGTTATAAAACTAATTTTTGATCTCATTATAAAACTGTACTTTGGGCCTTCAAAGTGCCTTATAAATTTTTTGATTAGAATAGTTCAAAAATAATAAAGTTACTTTTTTTTCATGTCATGTCTTATTTGAGATGCCAACGAACCTAAAAACGTCCTTTACAGGAGGCCTAATAATACAAATACCCATTTAAATTGTAAAAAAGTACTACGTTGTATTACGTATTTGGCCCATAACATTACTAGTGCCTACGCAATATTACGTAGTTGGCATTCAATGTGTTAAGGAATAAAAAAGGATGAAAATGTTTTATTCCTATTACCCCGGTATTGCTAGAGTCAATTTATTTTCTTACTTTTTGCCATCAGATTCTGGTAGACCTATAGTAGATACCTATATGAATGTAGTTTAAGAACCCCGAGAAAAAACTAAATGCATGGATTCTGCTAACAATTTTGTTCGACGCGCTTTTTTTAAAGCGAGTATCTGGTATCAATTTTCTGTCAATTATCTTCAGGCTGTTCACACGAGTGGCACTTGCTCCTAATGGGTGCGAGGGTGCATGGAGTAGCTGTAACGAACAAAGGGTGATATAAAACATAATTATAGAAATAACAGGAATTGTTGAAATAACAGTTTTTTTTTTAGAAATTATTCTGGTTCTCTAGTGTAAAAGATTTTGGAATATAATATTTTAAGGCAAAGTTGTTTGGGTAAGTATTAATTATATGCTTTCACATTTCCCGCAATAGAATTAATGTCTGATATCTCTGGTTAAATTAAAAAAGTGTTTAAATGAAATTTCATAAGAAACAAGCCCTAGTTTTGTGAGTAGTTCACATCTTTCCCACCTACGCATTTCCATTCGGCGAAATTGTTACGAGTTTGTTCCAGCTAAATTTTATTTAACTTCTGTAAGTCCAAAATAAAATAAATTGTTGTTATTACACTGAAAACTTTGGCTCTATTACGGTTACGGCCACTCACAAAATTACATAAAACTTTTGATTCGTGAGAGTTTTTGTCGCAAAATTTAAATAAGTACAAAAGGAAATTACGACTGAATGTTTTTCTTAATTTTTGTTGTTCTAAGAGCAATATCAAGATTTTTAATTAAGATAATATTACATAAACAAATTATTGATGTTGTAATTTTTGGACTAAAATCTGAAAGTGCTTCCATATTTCACACACGATACCACATGTCATTTTGTATTGTTTTTATGTATCGTCAAGTTGTGCCTCATTTTCTTTCGGTGTAATATGTAGCGTAACTTTTCAAGAATAACATTCTATTATTATTCACAAACAACGGTTTTAAAATTATACGCTTACATCTGAATAATTTTAACGGTCCCTAGATTGAAATTCTAATTCATCACTAACTTTACCAAATTGGTCTCCTTTTATGCGCATAGTGATGAGAGGAAAAAAATATGTTGTCAGTGGCACATGCAATGCTAATAATAATTTGGTTTTGTGTTGTTCATATTTGCAAGTTAGAATCCATACTAATATTGTAAATGCGAAAGTGTGTCTGTCTGTCTGTTACCTCTTCACGCCTAAACCGCTGAACCGATTTTGCTGAATTTTGGCATGAAGATACTTTGAGTCCCGGGAAAGGACATAGGATACTTTTTATGCCGAAAAAATGTACGCTAGTTTTAGCGCAATGGAGTTGCGGGCGTCATCTAGCGATGAATAATTCCTTAATGTGTAGTGAATAAGTGACATTTAAATATATAATATTATATAATTTATCCGTCTATGTTTACGTTTAGGATTTAGATCAAAGAAACAGAGTATATTATGTTTTACGATAGGTAGTAAACTATGAACAGATAAGACGACCTAATGCTTCATTTTAAAATCAAATAAAACGGACTGAAAGTACTAAAATCTCGAAACTGTAAACTAAAACATTTCAATGCAACTAGCAATCCGTTTGATTAGCTTTCACTCTCTAAAAAGTACGCGCACAAAGTTCCAATTTTCCACCAGTTACACAGAGTTTTGTTTGGGATCACGTGTATTTATAGTATGTATGTTCTATTCACGTTTTCAGTATTCGCATAAACGTCTGGCTTAATTTGAGCCCTCCATTTAAATCTGAATAGCGGCTGTAGTGCTTATAGTGGTTTATCTAGATCAGTTATTCCCAAAGCGGTCTAGTTGGACCCCCAGGGGTCAATGGGCGTCTGTGTGGGGCGCGAGCGTGACTAAATAGGGGGGTCCACAATCGTAAGCGGCGATGCATGAAAATTAATTTGATTTCTATAGCGGCGAGGTAAAATATTGGCTTGACTTTTCCTGATCAATTTTAAGGTTCGATTGTTTGATGATATAAGTCTAATCTAAGTCTAATCTAAGATAATTTTACTGTTACTTAAAAAAAAAAAAATAGTTTGCATAGATCAAATATTCAAGTTTCTTTCAATTGAACATAGGTAGTAATAGTTCCTTAGGAGGTTATATCTATAGTAATGTTGCTGCGAATTTTGAAATTGCTACGGAGCAGCAATTTGAAAGTGGTCTATATAAAACAAAAGTTTGGGAACCTGAGATCTAGACGAAAAACGGCCTTTTCACTCGTTCTCTGAATCATCAGTACAATGATCTTTTGACCGGTGCCAGAGCTAACAGGAGTATAAAGTAACGTTTTTGTTCGTTTTTGGTTTGGGTGCAGCATGAAATTAAACCGTATCAGAATAGCCAGGGGCTGAAATGCGTCATGGACTTCGTAAATTGTAATGGTAAAGCTGATTTTTTTTTCATAAAACATAATATCAAGTCTGCATTTGGTATGTTTTTCCAGCAAGTTATTTCTTAACTATAAATTATTATTTCTTTTGGCCAAAACAAACAGACAAACATTTTATTCATCATAAGAAATCAAGGACAATAATAATAATTATTATTTAGTACATAATAATTGTGTTTTCTAGAATATTATATTGCCACGGGGTACGAGCTATGCTCTGGATTCCGGGTAAAAATAAATATAAATACACAAGTTATTTATATATTTATTAAAAAAAAACTATATTTCAAAAGAAAATTTAAAAAAAAACTGATCCTGTTTTTACATTATCTAATGTTATGCATCTACAAAATGTTTGGGGTAAATAAAAAAGGTTGCTTTTTCTTGAGGTTATGAGAGTAATAAATATGAAGCTCTTACTGGCGACATTATATACCACGGTTATCTTATCTTTAGGAGCAAAGGCAAAATTACTTTTTGCATACGCTTAGCTTTTTTGCTGAAACATTTATCAAGGTTGCTATAGATTTAGTGGCCGAATTTAGAGACGTTTAATGATTATTAAAATGATTTAATGACGAGTTTAAATAACATAATTATACTTACCTAATTAATATGTCAAAATTTTCATTAAAGTAAGCGTTAAATCTCTCTGAGTGCGACCATGAACATCTTGATTGGACAAAAGCATAGAGTACAGAAAACTGTTGTGAAAAATAAAGCGGTTACATTTCAGATTTCACCATGCGAATAATATTATGAGCAACTTGAAATTCTTATAGTGTTCTAATAGGATCAGAAGCTCCTATTAACACTGGTACTGGTTCTCAAAATCTCCATCAAAAACCACGTGTTAAAACCTATCTTGTAAGAAAAAAAAAACATTTTATTAAAAATTTTTTGTGAGGAAATGATTCCTTATACAAATTTATACCCACCAATACTTGTCTATGTGCTTTATCGCTCACACATGGTGTTGTTAATAAGAGGGTGGCGGTACCTACTGTCTACAGGGTGCGTTATTTGCTATTCTTTGATATTAGTCGCACAGTGTGCATTGGGTATAGCCAGCAAAAATATGTTAAGAACCCATACTAAATTACTAATTTGCTGAAAATTATGATGGCATACTTTGAGTTTAGAATAATATTTTTTATCCTGAATAAATGTACGGTTTGACGCAACGGAAAACCATAAATAAAGCTTTGCTTTTATAATATAGAAAATATTTTATAAAAAGAAAGCTTTATACTAACAAAATATAATTGTGGGTGCATTATCTGCTAATATAAAACATAATACCTACCTAATAAAAAGTAGGGACATAATATTATAACTCCATCGAAAATTAAAGTAACACAAAAACGTCTAAGATATAATTTTTATCGCCGTTCTATGTGAAATAAATAACGCTGGATTTTGCTTCATATTTTTAGCCTTACACCGTAATCTGATATTTCTGCTGACTCTACTTAGGGTGGTTCTGTTATCAAGCCTCTACAGTGGGCTGTGGAGCTAAGTGTTTGTTTTACTAATACAATATTTGCGAATGTACTTACTATGTTTTGATGTTTTTTATTTATTTTATTTATGCTTTGCGTAAATATTTAGACTTTATCTTGAGAGGAATTTATTAGAATCTTTTTTTAAAATTAAAATGATATTTTATATATTATGTAATAATTATCTTCAACGTTTTATTAAAAACATGAAATTTCTTGAGCAATTCCTGAAAATAAGTGTATTGTTAACATACCCTATCTAGTAAGAACCTAGACCTATGAGATAGAAGAAAGAAAGAACAGAATCAAATTAATACAAAATCATTTTCTACAAAAAATTTTTGAACATTTGAACGGTGTGTTCAGAAACTTGTAACGTCAATCTAAAACGAAATCTTTTTTGTTTTTAATAAAAGTAATGTCTAATCTAAGAAAGCGATAAGGATAACAAAGTAAGCAGAAAATATAAATAATGACGCGGGAACCGGGAAAGAGGGAACGTATAGGCTGATTTATTACCCCGTCCGGAGAGAAAATATTTTAGTGCTGGCAACCCTGACGACTCGACGTCAGGTGGCTAATATTTTTTTAAACTACCGCCACACGAGCGGTGACATTTCACTTTAGGTGTAATTTATTTACAGCTATCTGCCTTAACAGATGCTCCCTTATATTAGAAAGGTTTGTTATTGTCTAGTCTAGACGGAAACTATATCTTTTTCGAGGATATTAAACGTCATATAGATATGGTTGAAAAGCTATGCATGGAATAAAATTATTTCATAAAGCATATATTTTTCATTGTTCTTTAGGATCTCAATATAAGATATTTTATAAATGAACGGTTTGTGACTTATTTTATGTAGGTATGTCGCAGTCCACTGGTTAAAATAGCCGTTCAATCCCACAGCTAGCCTTTTGACTAAACAACTCCATTCAATCACACGGCTATACATCGTTTAGCCGACTTGTTGACTGCAACGTTCAACACTACAGCTAGACGACGCTTAGCTAACTGGTTAAATGGCAAATTAACTAAGCTGACCATTAGTGTAGCGTTATTATTACACTAAACTCATGGTCAGCTTAGTTAAGAATACATAGTAAATTTTATTCTAACTCGTTTTGAACACAATAATTTCAATTAATACCTTGGTGATGCATTTCATAATCCCGAAATTTCTTCTCGAATATTTGTTGAAATTTTGATTTACTCTTATGTGTCCCCATAATTTCTGTCACTTTAATAACACTTGTAACGTATATTTACGAAAAATATATAATACAATCACAAAACACCGGCTAGTTGACGCCATATTGTAAACAAAACGCACCTAGCGCCGCGGTGGTAAGCGCTGAACTAATTCAATCAAACGGCTGCTTTTGAATCAGCTGTAGTGTTGAACGTTTCGAGCAACTGAAGTATTCAATCAAAAAGCTAGTCGGTAGATTGAATAGCGTTGTTCAGTCAAAGGGCTAGCTGTTTGATTGAACGGCTATTTTAACCAGTTGGCTGCAACAGGTATACCGTATAACCCTGTTTTACGTACACATTATAAAAAAATTCAACAAAACAAAATTACAAGCATGAAATCTATACTGTACTCGGCGAAACATGGCGGTAGCGGTCATTGACTCCCTGTCAAAAACTTGTCATTTTCTATACAAAGCCGCGATTGACAACATCTGACACTTCATTGACAATCGCGGTTTATATAGAAAATGACAAGTTTTTGACAGGGAGTCAATGACCGCTACCGCCATATTTTGCCGAGTACAGAATAGGTCCCAATGATTTGTTGTGCCAAGATAAGTATGCAATAGAATAAAATTAAAAATGTTTTTTAGTCCACTTATATGTCAATCTCATATTCTTGATTGTCTTCTCTTCTAAAGTCGAAGAATAAGACTGACAATATTAAATTAAGGATTAACTTTAACCTGGTCTAATTCAAAGCCTTACCAATAATAAAATAAAACAGAGTAGTAAGCTAAAACAGTAATTATGTCACGGTGCCCCAAAAGTTTGTCGTGTGCGGTGTGGCCGCAACTGGTCCCAAATCGCAGCGGCGCGCATCTACTGCTTAATTTTATTGTTATTTCAACAACTGTGCTAGAGTTTTAGTAGTTTGTATAAAATACAACACAAATTATGGCAAAGGTGAATTACGATGAAGATGGAATGGGATGAAAGGAAACTACGGCCGCAACTCCGTTGCGCAAAAAATCGTTTATCGTGCAGAAACCGTACATTTTTTCGGGATAAAAAGTACCCTACGTCATTTTCCGGGACTCAAAGTATCTCCATGCCAAATCTCAGCAAAATCGGTTCAGCGGTTTGGGCGTGAAGAGGTAACAGACAGACAGACAGACACACTTTTGCATTTATATTAGTATGGAAATGGGTCTTTAGTCTTAAAGTTTTAACTTCTTCAAATTATAAGTTTAAAAAATATAATTTGCCACTATCGTTTAAAGAAAGGAAACGGAACAGCCCAATTTGTCCATCGCACACGCCGTTTGGCACGAAACTGACTAGATAGACTATTCACATTTTTGGTGTCAAGATGCATCCAGAATATAAAACAGCCTTTTTTTTTCAAAAGGCAAAATCACAGTCTAAAACAATTGTTTGCGCACAACGGAGCGAAGGCCTCTCGTTTTAATTGGAGGACGTACGTTTAGCTCCGCTCTACATTATGTTTAAGGATAGTTTTTGACGAATGTAGGTCACTAAGGTGTGAGGATATCATTAATTCTTTGCTTAGTTTAGTTAGTTTCGTACGAATAATGTATCATCAATTTTCCGACAGAAGCTTTTGAACTCTTAGAGGGTTTCTGATTTTTTATAGAAATTATTGCAATCAATAGCGCGATTTATTGGCTTAAAACGTAGCTACGTTAATTTTAATGTTATTGAATTTATAAACTCCACTCTTCAGTCAATAAATCTCGGTACGCAGGCTTTAGTACATTTTTTTCAGTAGATCTTATATAACTTGTAAGTTAAAATTAAAGTTAAATAACAAAAGAAACAATATTTTCATCATGACTTGTGTATTATAGTTTAGGTTCTAAACAATATTATTCATCACTTTAGGACTTTACATCAAACTTCACAAGATTTGGGTTAGCGTTCCATCTGCTAATCAAATTTATCTTAATTTTAAACTAAACTAGCTAAAAAAGCCGAGCTTTATGAGCGTTCGCGTCGTCATACCTTGGCTGACTGATGATAACACATCTACTGCATATAAATAAGAATTACTATGTTAAAGCACAAATCAATAGGCGTGATAGTTTTTCCGTAAAGTGTACCACAAATCGTAAAGGTTGTGGGATATAGTTATTATGCTTACTATAGCTACTAATTAACTCCTTTCTTAATCAGTAGTACTGATTAAGAAAGGAGTATGTATTCTGAAAAAATATAAATTTCATACAGACACTTTATAGAGATAGAATACAAATCGAAAAGGAATAAAAGTTCTATACGAGAATAACTGTTAGGCAGGTTTCCAATCTTTGTTTCTGTATTGCTACTGTATTGAATGCCCGTTGATATGTTATGAAAGCTAGATCCATACAATAGGCATGTTTTTGTTTATAGTTTTTTTATATTTGCCAAGTGAAAAATAATCGCAGTAAGACTTACATATAAAATGTTAATACCAAATCTAAAATTAGACTTACTTAATTTTAGTTTTGGTTATCTCAGGTATAAACCTGATTATAAAGTGCTGGTCGGTTAGCTTAGCTTAACATGACGTATTATTATAAATTTAAAAATAACCGAACTTTTAACATAAAATTACATTATATTTATGATGTATCTTGTAGCCTTTAAGTTTTCATTGAGGTATCTGGATGAAATAGCATTTGTCAAAGTAGTATGTACTTACTTAATTTTCGAGGTAGCTACAAGTAATAATATCAGCGTTCGCTCTGTTCCATAACTATCGGTTTATGATGATGACGTCATAGCCAAAGTTTGAGCCATCGAATTTATCCGGATAGTAATAAAATGAGCCAGTACGCCGTCCAAAGTTTTGTAATATAGATATCGGCTACCAAAATAAAGGTAACGTTCGTATTGATGTAACTTTGTAAAAACGTACAATACCAAGTTTGATAAGGGTCGAATGTTACTGAAACTAATTTATACCAATATGATATACTACAGCAATGTTTTAACCTAAGAGTGCAGCACCAGCATAGACAGTAAACGAAAAGTTTTGTTCGACGTTTGACAACGTTTCTGTCAATAGTCTGATATGACGCGTGCAGCATGTCAAATTATTTAGGTTTAGTAGGAGGGTATCGCCCTCTACTCCGACCTTTGCGTAATATTCCCTATTACAAATATCATGAAACTATAATGCCCGTTTTCACCAACAACACCTAAATTTAGGTGTCCCTTAAGCCAATATTCCAAGTTTTGTTCTTGATGAATTGACAACCCTGTAACTCTTAGGTGACGTTTATTTGAAATAAAACAACCTACTATGCGATTCATCCGTCAAACCATTAGGTGACGTTTATAATTTTCGGGATGAATTGACGACCCCGTACACTTAGGTGACGTATGTGACGACGACGACGGTTGCCTTGACAATGAATCTGTTATAGAATGGCCGTCTGATATATTTTTACTTATAAAATAGCGAACTCCCATAAATATACATATTTATCACAAACCTTCCTCTTTAATCATTCTATCTATTAAAGAAAACCGCAATTAAAGGGAACAAAGGGACATGAGGACAGAAAAATCGATTTTGTTTTGTACTATGTAGTGATATACGTCACCTAAGAGTTACGGGGTAGTCAATTCATCAAGAACAAAACTTGGAATATTGGCTTGGGACACCTAAATTTTAGGTGTTGTTGGTAAAAACGGGCATAAGGGTCTTTGTTAAAAAAAAAAAAATTGTCGAAATTATGATTCCGGACTTGTTCTACTTTCATCGCGGAATAAGAAGTGCGGTGCCCATGAGTCTACTCACACAGATGAAGCCACAGCCTAAAGCTACAATGCCATAAAATTGTGGCGTGGCATGGCGTGGCGTGTGCTCCACAAACAAAGCGGTCCAATTGGCCCCTCTCCAGTACGTAAAATAAAAAACTTTTGTGTCACAGCGCGCTGAGGAGTATTCTTTATTTTTATGAATTCTAAATATCCTTCCATGCTACTTAATATTAAACTTGATGCAGCCTACGTCTTTCTTGCACAGGTTCTATGTTCGCTCCACCCGGAAACCGTACATTTTCCATGAAAAAAAAAAAACTGTATTACCTATTGTGTTCTATCTGTTACATTCAGGCTTTTCTAAGAAAATCGGTCCACCAATGTAAGTAAAGAAGTAACACACAGATTCACTTTTGCATTTTTAATATTAGTATCGGCAGTTATTATTATGACGTATTAACGGAGCGATAAAGCTTAGTTACTATGTGAAATAATTTACATGTCAGACAGTTTAAAAAGTTTAAACAAAAAATGTTCTAAGCGCTCATGCGGCATGCTCATACTAAATACCTAACAAAGACTTTGCAAGATGAATTAGCATTTATGAAAGTTTCATTATATAGTTTAATAGAGTCGGTGGCGATATGGCGGAGTGAACGGTGAAGTTGGTGTATGTAAAATTGCAAAGTTACCCGCAACCAGTGGCGTAGCTAGAACAAGGTTGGACTGTGCCCCAGAGAGCCCCTTAATTTCTAATTTATAATGTATAAATTGTAGATTTTTTTATTATTTTATCTAGTTATACTTATTATAAAACAAAGTCGCTTTTTCCCTCATGTCCCTTTATTCCCTCTAAGAGCCCGGGGCTACCCTCGAAATTCTCACACTTACGTAATACCAAAATCATTTTCTCATACGAGAATATTTAACATGTTTGAGTTATTTTTCAGCTTAAAATAGTAATTACCTAGGTTCGTGTACAAAAATAAACTTCAAAATATATAAACACTAAAAAAAAAATTTTGTGTGTAATTTTTTTTTACTAAATTTACTACTAAATATTCAAACACTAAAAAATAGAGTAAAACACTAAAAAATATATAAATAAATAGTAAATTTACTACAAAATATTTCAATACTAAAAAATATTTTTAGAGTTGAAATTATTATAATATCTTAATATTATAATAGTGTAAGTGATAAAGTGAAAGTCCGTATACGAAATTTTGTCGATTTCGCTCATTTAACAGACGTGATTTAACAGTTAAAATAAAGTATTTCTATAAATTTTAATGCACAACATGTAAGATCATTTCAATTATAATATAGTGTTGGAGCTAGATTTTTTATTTATTTTTAAGTATCTTTAAATAATCCAACTCAAACCCGCGACAGTTTTGTGATTTTTGATGTAAAAGGTTTAGAATATCACCTTTTTATGGATTATATTGACGTCTTAACGGTATGAAAAAAATACAATGTACTGTATAGAAAGTCGTCTATACAATGTTGGAATTACTTTTTACCACTTCAATATAAAAAACCCTTTAAAAACAGAAAACCTCTATCTGCCCGGCAACTTGGCGATCGTCCTTTTTCACCTGGCATATGAAAGACGGGCGTGAGTGTGAAGAGAGCAGTAGAAAAGAGAGGACGGGCTCTTAAGGATACTTAGTATTCGTAGTGGTTATCTACGCATAAAGCCTTGTCTTGTATATAACTAAAAGGAGTGAAATTATTATTTTTTAACAAAAAATTGAACCCGTCTTCCAAGGAAAAAACAAAATTCTTAAAATGGCCTAAAAAGTATGAAACAATTCTTATTCTTCATTAGTGCCTTTTTCAAAATTCGACTAAATAGCAACGAATTCTGTACTCAATTTTCATTCTTTTGAAGTCGGTACTGGCTAAGTTCTATGTCAAGTATCTCAGTTCTGGGCTGGTACCGACTTCAAACGAATGAAAATTGAGTACAGAATTCGTTGAGATTTAGTCGAATTTTGAAAAAGGCACTAATGAAGAATAAAAATTATTTCATACTTTTTAAATAGTTAATAGAATCAGGCGTTACTTTGCGGAAATCCATAGCTTAAAATTTAGTTTGTTATTATTTTTAGCAATATTCCGCGAAAAAAACTTCCACCTTTAAGTAAATGAGTGAGTGCACGCATAGGCATGCGTACAGCACCTCCCTCCTCCCACACTGCCTATGCGTACACTCGCATGCAAGAACTTGCAAACACCACCACCACACAAGCAATAATGTTGGCAAATCCGTGCAAGGCCCCTCACCACCATGCAGGTTGAAAACCTCGACGCGCGTTTCGCTCCAACACCGGAGCATCCTCAGGATGTGGACTCTACGAACAACGTCCGTCAAGTGCCACCACCGGCCAAAACACCGCCTTTTTATATCCTATCGAGCCCCGCTACTATCCCCACTACCCCCACTACCCTCACTAGTACCCCCGAACATATTAATAAGCGGTGACGTAGTCAAGCAAGTTTGGTCATTCAACAATGCAAATCTGTTATTTTTCTTTTCTTTTATGATCTCTAATTGTTCCAACACGCTCAGCCGAAAGCCTTTATCGCATTTATGTAAAACTTTATAGGAATGGCCATCGGGCACGGTATGATTACTATCTAAAAGATGTTTAGCAAAATGTGACTTATCAGGATGACCATTCCTATAAGCCGCGATATGTTCGTTATACCGAGTCTCAAAGCTGCGTCCAGTTTGACCCACATATACATCGCATCGTCGCATTCAGGACAATCGATCTTATAGACACCGGACTGATATTTTTCATCAATCCGGTCCTTATTATGACACAAATGATGTTTTAAAGTATTATTTGTCCTGAATGCGACATGCATATCGTTGTTTTTCATTATTTTGGATAAGCGTGCAGATACCTCTCCCATGTAGGTCAAACTTTTTTTTTTTTTTTTTTTTTTTTTTCGCAGAGAAATGCTGTGACGCATTCGACGCAGGGGATGGGGACTCCCACTGCGGATATGTGGGGCTCGCCGCGGCGAAGATGGTGAGTGCCGCGGCCCTACCCACTAAAACTCTGCGGTGCTCCTCTCCACCACTTTTGACGATGACGTGGGAACTGTACAGACACCACATCACCGTCAGTGGACGTCTGCTCGTGTGTTGCAGACTCCTCTCTGTGGGGGCGTTTACTCGCCCCCCAGGCTGAACAGAGGCCCCTGTAGGGGCTTGTTTAGGCCATTCCACTGCCTTTTGTCGCGATGCGCACGAGTGTAGGTCAAACTTGACTTATATCTCCTTATCAATAGGACCTGCGTACAAAAACTTAACCAGTTCTTTCTTGTTTTTGTTTTTCAAAATATTATTAATAATTTTTGGACTATATCCGTTGGATATCGCAATTTGGAAAATGATATTAAGCTCATTTTGATAATTATCTTTACTAAGAGGGATCGATAATAATCTATGAATGTAACTATGAAAGGCCGCGAGTTTGTGTTGCCAAGGATGACATGACGAAGCATGAATAGTAGTATTAGTATATGTCGGCTTGCGAAAGATTCCAAAACTGTGTTTATTATTAACTCTAGAGATAGATAGATCGAGAAAATTTAGGGTGTTATTATCTTCACATTCTAATTTGAATTTAATTTTAATACGTTTTTTATTTAGTTCTTTAACAAATACGTCCAGTTGCCTCTGTGTACCCGTCCAACAAAGAAAACAATCATCTACGTATCTAAAGTAATATAAAATACTTTTATTAACGACGATATTTCTTTGTTCAAAATCGTCAAAAAACAAACAAGTTTTTAGCTAAGCTTAAATTAGCAATTAATAATAATCGATATTTATTTCAAACTGAATCATCAAAGAAAAAACATCTATAACATAACATCTTTTAGATAGTAATCATACCGTGCCCGATGGCCATTCCTATAAAGTTTTACATAAATGCGATAAAGGCTTTCGGCTGAGCGTGTTGGAACAATTAGAGATCATAAAAGAAAAGAAAAATAACAGATTTGCATTGTTGAATGACCAAACTTGCTTGACTACGTCACCGCTTATTAATATGTTCGGGGGTACTAGTGAGGGTAGTGGGGGTAGTGAGGATAGTAGCGGGGCTCGATAGGATATAAAAAGGCGGTGTTTTGGCCGGTGGCGGCACTTGACGGACGTTGTTCGTAGAGTCCACATCCTGAGGATGCTTCGGTGTTGGAGCGAAACGCGCGTCGAGGTTTTCAACCTGCATGGTGGTGAGGGGCCTTGCACGGATTTGCCAACATTATTGCTTGTGTGGTGGTGGTGTTTGCAAGTTCTTGCATGCGAGTGTACGCATAGGCAGTGTGGGAGGAGGGAGGTGCTGTACGCATGCCTATGCGTGCACTCACTCATTTACTTAAAGGTGGAAGTTTTTTTCGCGGAATATTGCTAAAAATAATAACAAACTAAATTTCATACTTTTTAGGCCATTTTAAGAATTTTGTTTTTTTCCTTGGAAGTCGGGTTCAATTTTTTGTTAAAATATAATTTATTTCTGGCATCTTTTAGACAGTAGGTAGTTAAAGTTATTTGATTCAAATGCGCGAAAGTCAACCAGAACGGGAGTCGGGACGTTAACCTTCCAAGTATGCCTTCAGAGAACATCGCTTATATAATGTTTACGTCTTACCCTCTGCTTGGGGTCCTACTTTATTTTTGACCCCAGGCTACCTAGCTACGCCACTGCCTGCAACAGCTGATCACGCTGATGAATAGTTTGTAATAGCATATTATATTCAACGTCTGGCGTCTGCGTAGATATAGAAATATGTAGATATATGCGGGTTTTCAATTAGGGTCTTAAACTTTAACAATGCTTACACTAACATCTGGATTCTGGATATGGCTTATGAACACAGGACAAAATATTAATACCTATGATCTTCTACACTTATGCAAAAACTAGACAGAACAATAAATAGTTCTGTAAAAAGTAAGCTTTTATTTTCTGAAACTGAGTCTACTGAAAGCTGCATTAGTTACTTAAGTCAGTTTCAAGGAAAGTACCTACATCCAAATCCGACTTTACAAAATATACTTACACATAATAATAATTGGCAGTATTGTATTAAATAAGCGCAGTTAATCTTGGCCAGAGCTTTTCAAAACTTCTGAACCTTTGTTCACATAAAACTGACTATATTATAGTCAGTTTTGTGTTTTGACTTTTGATTGATTTGATTGATTGATGATGATGATTGATTTTGATTTAAGGCGCTAAGTAGCTATATACCTAGCGCATTATCTAAGGATTTTTTAATCTGTTTTAATCTTAAAACTAATTCCCCAGCCGAGTCGTCCATTTACTTATATCTATGTTCTGCGACATTTCTCTATGTACTCGATCATCCCACATAGCACAATATACCGGGAAATTCTCTATAACATCTTCATCCTACCTGTTAACTAAGCAAACAGGTTGAGCTCCAAAGCGGGTACACGTGCCGCTAAATTTCAGGGATACATTGTTATTTCGTAGAATACCTGTTTATACCTTTGGTGTTTTCATCATCACCATCATACCAGCCTATATTCGTCCATTGCTGGACATAGGCCTCTCTTGGTGTTTTAATTCTACATTAAAGCTGCTTCTCTCCTTATTCGATCTAGTTTTCTATGAAACAATGAAATGGCCTTTAAAAATATTATGAAAAATCAGCGACAAAATTATTAACATGAAAGTACCATAAAAATCAAAATGACTCCAAACAACACCGATGTGAAATGATTTCTTGGTCACGCTTTTTGCCTTGATACGCCTGAAAGGGCCATGATTTCAAAGTTTATTAAGGGGAAGACAGCTGCCAATTCGACATCTTTGTGCAGTTTTCTAGACGTATGTATTTCATTTATTGGCACAAAAAATATATGTGATTTTTGATTATATTTTGAAAAGCTTGTCGAATTTAAATGATAAAATAATGTTCTCCTACTGGATGAAAAAAAAAACCAGAGTCACATCTTTCAGGAACTTTAAACAGTTCTAACTAAAGTAATAATACAATCTATGCTTTAAAATTTTGTTTATTTGATACTTTTTACAAAAATCCAAAGTTTGCCGGATTTAATTTTCGGTTCTCTGTCTCTCTGGCATGAAAATTGACACAGGTGCGAGATTGATGCGAGATCAAGGTCATTGGCAGTTGTCAGCGTCTTAATTTTTTTTTTATTAAATAAGGGGGCAAACGAGCAAATAGGTCGCCTGTTTAAATAGAAGTCTTTGGTCGCCTGATGGAAAGCAACTACCGTCGCCCATGGACACTTGCAACATCAGAAGAGCTGCGGGTGCGTTGCCGGCCTTTTAAGAGGGAATACGCTCTTTTCTTGGAGGTTTGCAGGTCGTATAGGTCCGGAAATACTGCTGGTGAAATTTTTTATGTTAATGTGATTTCAAGCAACTTGAAATTTTTATTAAAATTAATAAGAATCCATTAGGAAGCAGGCCTAAATCTTTGTGATAATTATGAATAAGTACGAAAAAAAATTATGGAATGTAATGTTTAAAGTATCTAACACTAATTTACGTTATACGTTCAATACGATCTTTTTTGACAGTTGCTTCCCACTGCTAGACACCCTCAAAGTCTATTACTTTAAGAAAGTTTAAGGCTGGGAAGCAACTGTCAAAATGTCTGGCAGTGGAAGACGAGATTCCTCCACTTACCGCAAAGAAAATAAGCTATGAAATTGAGCTTTACTCCTCGAAGGTCAGGTAGACCTTCAGAACTGGATACTTCCTAAAGTAACCGCGACCGAAACTCCATAGTTGTTGGTCGTTCTAACCTTTGCAAAGGTCAAACAGGCAAACTTTCAGCTTTGCAAAGTGTGGTACGGCCGTGCCTTTGCCGTGCCCCCAGATAGCTGTGTTACTATATTATATTTTAGTAGTAATATTGAATATATTTTATTTAAATATATAATTAGCTGTTTTATTAGTAAGAAGGCTATATGTACAGTAATTACAAGTGCACCAGAAGTTAGCACTTCTGTATCTCCGTGGGGATGGAAGTTGGCATAAAATACGTCAAGGAGCGCGCTACTTAGTTCCATCTTATTTAGCCAGGATAATGCTAGCGATAACTCCGCGTTTTATTTACATCATATTTTTAACCGACTTCCAAAAAACGAGGAGGTTATATGTTCGGCTGTGGATATTTTGCAATAAAAAGTAACTAATTTTTATTGTCAAAATATATAAGTAGGTATGTATGCCGATTGCCAAGTTACATTTGTAGCAAATTAAATTTATTTCTCTCTACGTATCTTGTTTTGTGTGCAAAATGATTGTTTTTACAATCAAATTTAAAAAAAAAGGTCAAAAATATTTAAAACATTAGTCCAGTTTAATCGTCATGAATAAAAGAAAATAATTAAGCGACATAAACTAGTTTTATTTAGATAAATAGTAGTCGCTAAAATCCTTTATTATACTATTATACTTATAGCTTTTTGCATACTTTTTTGGGCGGAAACCCATCTTATCTACTTAAAAAACAAGTTCAGTGGTTTAGACGTTACAGACAGACAGAGAGAGAGACACAGACATATAACACACTAGTGGCATTTATGTTATTTGTATAATATATTAATTAATTATTATCTATGGATTTTCAAATGTGTTAGTCACGCTAAAACTCGAAAACGGCTGAACGGATTGGGCTGATTTTAGTCTTTACATATTTGTAGAAGTCCAGGGAAGGTTTTAAAGTGACACGAAGTTCACCGGGACAGCTAGTTAGGTATAAATTGTTTAGTAGTTGCATGTAACGTTAACTACCAACAAAGGTACAAGCATGGTGCAAGTTAATTTTCCTGTAGCGACACGGAATTGATCGTCCCTCAGGATACTCCGTCTGCTCAAAAGTGCATTCCGGATCGTTTGCAAGCCACCGTAATGAGGGGATTGACCTTCCTTAATCCCCAGGGAGTTCCTGCTTATGTTTAAATTAGGAATCTGTTAGAATTTTTTAAGCGTTCCTCTTCTTCTTTTTTATGGCGACCTCAGTGTTTTGCCAATGACAGATTGTGTAGACTTTGAATTAAATTAGCAAATCAATAAGAAACGCTAATGAATACATAAAATCTTGGCAAAAACAAAAAAAAAAAAGGAAATAACATGTATAATATTATAAATTTACATTATTTTTCCAAAGTACACCTTATAGTGTTAGTGCCAAAATTTAAAAAAAAAAAACATTTTTCCATTTCAATTTTAATTTTATTTCGTTGAGACACTCAAAACACTGCAGCTGCTGCAGTAACAATACAATATCTAAGTTAAAAATATTTTATAACCAGCGAAGATTCTAAAAGAAAATGAGGCACTTTAAAATTCATAGGCTCGGAATTATACAGTTTAAACTTTAAAAATTATGATTCTCAGTGCGATGTACGTGAATGGCTCTCCTGTGATTTCCCTACTGAATTGGACATCGTTAACTTCTATTCACATAAAGTACGATTTAAATACATTTTAAATTCAATCTTTTTTAATTTGAAATTACTTCTTAATTACGCGTGAATATATTTTAAAAGGTCCTGGTTATTTTGTTTCGTTTTAAACACTTTAATTACACATTCAAACATTTTCGCTACTTTATTTAAAGAACTTGTTATTCGTCTTTGAAAAATAATTTTGCAACAATTTTAAGGTATAAATTATATAACAAGTTAATTATGGTTAAGAAACTTTAAATTTTCCGTGCTAACGCCTTGTTATGGTTACCTGATTTTCCTTTTCTTCGACTAAAATGAAACTGTGTTTATTAGAAAGAAGTTAGAACAAATGAGATTTTCCAATCTTTTTATTTCGCAGCTATTCATTTTTCTTTAGTCTGTATTTGTAAGTTTTCTGTACTATACAATCGATAACAACCTGTTTATCCTAAATACTAATCCTTCGATCGCGGATTCCTAGAAATCTATTGTTCTCGCAGCCGCATGTGGCCGCTTGGGAGTTGAAGCGTGTAAAGGGAAAAATGCGTAACACCTAAGTACTAATTCTGTAATCTGGCAGAACTGCCCCGGGGCAGGGCAGTCCGAATGGATACGGAAATAGTCTAACAAAACCGATGATCCACGAAGCACGTGGACTTAGGACTAAAGCAATACGTAGCTTATGTTCTTAATTTAAACTTCGGCTGTTTCCGTATCCTGTCGGCACACCCTACCCCGGGGCAGTTCAGATGCCGAAAATGATATTAGTTTAAATTTTACAAGGGAATTTTTATATTATGTACTTCATGACATTTTATTATTAAAGTTTGTAATAAGTATGTACGTATAACTTTAATGAAAACAAGTTATTAAATTCGCAACTAAATTTCGGAACACCTAAAACCGTAAACGAAAAGGGTTGTTGGCAAACATTCTGCGAGTACCGCTTGTGTCATATTAAACTTGTTCCCGATTCCAAATATCGCCCCGAAACGCAATTATTATTAAACGTAAGTTTAAACATAAGCACGTCGCTTTGTTAATATTATTAATGCTTTACTAAAAACCTATACGTATACGTATAACCTTAATTATTATCGACAGGATAAGCAATTGACAGCAACGAGAGAGATATCGTGCGCTTTTATAATTCCGGACGTCACGTTATTGTCGACGCTGACTTCTACAATAAAACCTATGTTAAAACGTTGGGTACGTTAAATGCCCTTTTGATTTTACGCACCGCGGACGTTTTGTGCGGTTCAGAAGAGTGTGGACATCGTGATGTCCTCTAACGTGCACGTTAAAAAGGTACTTATTTAAAAGTGTCTTCATATAATTATTTCCATACATTTTACTTCCCTATGTTATCGTTTTACCGCGGACGTCCACGATGTTACCGCCACGTCCAAAATTATAAAAGCGCACATTGCCAACAAAAAAAGGTACTGCGCAGTGTGCATGTCTAGTGACTACAAGGATGCTTTTGATGATAATGCGGTCATGGGGCTGTAAATACAAAGTTTTTACGTGAAATTACACCAGTATTAAGAGGCCGGGTGCCATCGAAATGCTCATATATATACGTAATACCAAAATCACTTTCTCATTCGAAAATATTTAACATGTTTGAGTTATTTTTCAGCTTCAAATAGTAATTACCTAGGTTCCTACACAAAAATTTACTACAAAATATTTAAACACTAAAAAATAGAGTAAAACACCAAAAATATATAGCTGTCCCGGCAAACGTTTCTTTGCCATATTATATTAAGTATATCGCCCGTATTATTTTATTGAATTAGTGACTAAAATATAAGTATATCACCATGGCAACGTCCATCGCTATCCCGTGATCCGCGTCGCATAAACAATGGTCGCTCTTTATAGACAAATAATTTGCAATAAAATAAAATTGCGACTATAATTAAAGATCTAAGCTATCCTATCTCTCAAGTTGGAAAAAAGCACACATTAAAGAACAAAAAACATTAAAATCGGTTAAGTAGTTTAGGAACCCATCGCGGACAAAGATCGTGACAGGAGATTTATATATATTAGATAGTAAATTTATTACTTACAAAAATTTAAACACAAAAAATAATAATTTTAGTGTTTAAATATTTTGTAGTGAATTTTTGTGCAGGAACCTAGGTAATTACTATTTTAAGCTGAAAAATAACTTTAAATATTTTCGTATGAGAAAATGATTTTGGTATTACGTATGTATGAGAATTTCGATGACACCCGGCCCCTTAATACACTGTCCTCAAACTTATGCTATTGTTTAGATTTAATCCAACTACAGTTTTTATATTAGTTTTCAACATGGATAGCGGTACGCGACAGACGGGAGTCGGGGCACCACACGCATGTAAGATCAGGATAAATCATATCCTTAGCCTTCGATATATTTGGTTAAACTTGGGTCGAATACAGGAACAGTTGACAAATGAGTTTTTGTGGAGACATTGCTCGGAAGGTTGCAGTATGAATATGAAAGTGATGAACACTTTTAACCGAGAATAGAATCCAGCAGTTTCAAGAGTTAAGGTAATGTCTCAATAAAATCTAGCAACGGTGAGAGTTTCAAAAGTCGTGTCTGTCAAGTTGTTTCTTCAGCACATGATTAGCTGGCACAAGATATATTTACACAATAAACAAGTGAAAAAAACAGCTTAAAATATCAATAATATTATACTACGTTATTTTGAAGTTTTAATTAAATTACAGATTTTTATCGTGGTAGGTTATTGACATAAAAAAGAATCGCGCATGTACACAGCAATATAATATTTAAAAGATCATAAAAACAACACACAGGAAATGAAAGAAGTGTACATAAAAGCGTTGATTGCGAATAAATTATATTAAAAGTAATCGAATATCGGGTACGGATGCGGTGCGTGAGGAAATGAGCTAGGTAATACGGTTCAGAATATCATTTCCCCCGCGCCGCAGACTTAAACAGATTTTCGAACAACTTCCTAATTTAAGACCGACATTGACGTACCCTTTCTAGAGATCTCGCGTAATATAACAGTGAGATCTGGGTAATGGGTATAATTTCATATAACCGTTGTTATATCCGTCTAATGTCTATGCATGTGGTGGGCAATTGGTAGGTACTGTATAAATGCTATGAAATGTCCACCTTGCTAGAGAATAATATGTCTTTGCCACGAAATGTCAAATGAAAAATTTGCTACAAAATGACAAATATGCTACGAAATTTCAACATTGCTACGAAATTACGCTACGAAATGACAAATCTTGCTACAGAATTTGCTACGAAATGACACATTCAACTCATCAGTTCATGGCACAAAAATATTTATTCCGTTGTTATTCGTTTGATGCTGTTCATTAGTCACGTCCTGACTCCTGACCAAGCGAGCCGCCTCGCGAGGCAGCCTCGCGCGGCAGTTGCTCGGTCGGTCAGGACGTGGCTAGCGAGCGCGGCAAACGTACCGAGGCACCTTTGAGCATCGACAAAAACCGACAACGCTCGGCTCGGGCCGCGGCACGCTCGGGCGAGGCACGTCCTGACCGACCGAGCAACTGCCTCGCGAGGCGGCTCGCTAGGTCAGTACGCGGCTAACAAACAGCGACATTAATCGTCTGTTTCTTCATCCTCAATCTATTATACACAAATGAACCGACGTTAAGTACACCTGATGATGATTTATTTCGAAACCGGTCGTGTTAATATTGTAATTAATTAATGAATATAGTGGAAAAAGTGCATGCAATATTGTGTTTCATTTGTATATAAAATAAATTTTCATCAAGAACCGACAGTGCAATCAATTACACATATCAATCTATTATAATAATACTAGCTGTCCCGGCAAACGTTGCTTTGCCATAATATTATTTTATTGAAGTGACTAAATAAGTATGTCGCCATGGCAACGTCGATCGCTATCCCGTCGCACAAACAATGGTCGCCGTCAGTCTTAGTTTGTAATAATTTACTATTATTTATTCAACAAATGCACTTATCAATATATAAAGCACCGAGTAGCCGATTCTCAGGCCTACTGAATATGCATGTAAAAATCAGTAAAGCCGTTTCGGAGGAGTTCGTGGATTAACATTGTGACACGAGAATTTTATATATAACATGAACAGCTTTTGTCTGTACCATCTTAATTAGTCTGCCAGTCTCATAAAAACTCTGTATATAGTGTCAAAATAGTTTATTATCTTTAGGTAGGAATATTTTTTTACAAATGCGATCTCTGCATACTATGGTACGTCAAGGGAATTATCGAACTTCCTAATTTAAGGCTAACTTCATGAAGTTTGAGTAACTTTTGCATTTTATGCCAAATCTCGGGTGTAGCGAATATTCGTGCAGTAAGTGAGCTTTCGTGTATTGTTTTGTAGTTTGTAGTTTTAAAATTGAAGCAAAATATTTTGTCTGTAAGTACTTATAGAATCTATACAGGGTGTTACAAATGTGAAACTAAGTGATAATACTTTAGAGTGTGTATGTGTCCATAAATAGAGTTGATTGTGAAAGTAGCAAGTCTGAAAGAGCAAAATTTTTTTATGATTTGTATGGGCAGGCGCCCCACGTTATGAATTTTCCGTACAAAAGTTAAAAAAAAAACGCTCTTTCAGCGCTGCTACTTTCACAGCGAACTCTATAATATAGGAGACCCATGCACCTAAAGTATTATCACTTAGGTAGTTTTGTTGAACCCTATACTATAAAAGGATTAGATTAGTACAAAACCCTGACCAAAAGTAATCCTACACGTGTAACGTAGAATCCTAAGATTGCTCAAACTATTATACATTATTAATTAAATTTTCATTTAAGATATTAATGAAACAAAGAAACTTTTGCAGCTCTGACAAGTATACAAAGTAATTTAATAACGTTCACACTTCCCGTTTACACTCGGAGCTCGGAAAAACTACAAACTAGTGTTGCCACCATTTTCCCATTACGCGGGATACATATCGCCATTTGTGGGAAAAATAATATTTTAAAACCCTTAAGGCTACGATGATTTCGTGTACTATGATGACTACGACGGGTGTAAAAACACCCGGTTCTTAAAATTGGAAAATAATGACTTAATTAAAATCTTCATATTGCAAAAATGGGCTCAAAATGTTATTTGAACTTTTACACCCTACCTTATACAAATGCATAAAAACCTCATTTTTATTATAAAAATACCTTCTACCATGACAATTAAACAGAATCCCGAAAACTGAAGAAATATTACTACCTGTATGAAGAATCTACTAGGTATATTGTATACAAAAGTGATTTAATTTATTGATAAGTCTTATTATTTTTCATAATCATAGAACAGATAATAATAAGTCGCACAAAAATATTTATGAAGTTGTAAAAAATATATTAATTTCTTTTTGTGATTGAAATTTCCATAAAATTTGTATCGTATAAATATCGTGTAAATAAATTAGAAATAAATTATCCATAAGGTAAAAAAATACAATTTTATATCATAATAACGCAAAAAAATCGAAATAAGCTCAGAAAGTTTAGCTTGACAGCCTTTTTTAGCGACACTATTTTATGCATAACCACAGATCTCTAGATCTTATTTCTGTGTGCATAACTTAGTGAATGACTTTTACCGTGGTCAAATTTATCAGACTTGTCGATATCCAAAGTAGTTTTTGAGACAGCCTATGATCTTAAATGAAACATAACAACGAATTTTTAAATAATGAGTTAATAATAAAACTATGCATCAAAATAAACATTTTACTTTCGACCAATTTTAATAAGTACCCTACTATGACTACAACGGGCGTAAAAACACCCGGTCCACCTTCGTATATCAAAATCTGCGTGTGCTAGTCACTGTTTTTCCTGCATATTCGGAGGCTACTTACCTTTTAGAAGAATACACGAAATCATGAAGCGATCACTTCGCGCATAAAAAAAACTATAGCCAAAAGAGTTCGTGACCCAGGTGTAAAAATACCGGACTGAAGCCTTTAAAGGTTAAAATTAGTTTAAAATATTGTGCTAAATGCCAATACAAAGCGATTCAATTTTGAATGACCAAATAAAACTGGACCTTATTTACTAAGGTACTCAAATTAAATTGACAGACTTCTTACATCTAATGTTGGAAACCCATTTCATTTTTGAATGGCTAAACATAGCTTTTCAAAATTAAAACAGGTTTAATTTCAAAGGCTCATCATTGCAATGCAATGTTAACTGACCCTTACGAGATATTGAGAGATCGACATTCTCTCTAGTCTCGATACTCAATCCTTCGATTTTCAACTCTATTATAACAAATCCCAGTCTGCTATTTCTATTGCTCTTCGACTTTCTAGATTATATTTCGTACATTCCTGCTCTGATAAAACTATTCTAAAATCCTATCCAGGTAGTCTGGCAACACTACGGTGCAGTCTAATTAGATAACGAATAAACGTCTTTCCGACAGGCACTGTGTCTATACCTCATCAGACTCGTAATTTGAATACGTGCAAAGTGATCCAGATAGTGGCATATTTGCTGACGAATATGCCTGTTTTACTTTCTGCTTGGAATGAGTATAATTTTTCGTATGGTGGTTTAATTTAAAATATAGTGAGATAACATTATATATATTTGTATATATATATATATACAAATATATATAAGTATACAATGTGTCCTTTTTAAAAGGGTTTTTTTTTAAAAAGCTTTTGACACAAAATTTTGTTCACATCGCGCGTTGTAAATTGAAGTCCGCGCGGACGAAGTCGCGGGCAACAGCTAGTATGTTATAAATTTCGTAAAATTGAACATAGAAAAACCCAAGTTTAAGAAAAAATAATTTGTGTATTTTTGTTAATGGCTTTTTGAAAAATCTAGCAGATTAAACTGGTTCTTTTTTATTTTAAAAAGATAGATGAAGTTTTCATCTTCTAAAATTCTTTTAAATAAAAAAGGAATAGGTTTAATGTGCTAGATTTGTCACAAAAAGCCATTAATAAAAAAAAACATTTTTTTTTTCTTAAACTTGGAGTTTTCTATGTTTAATTCCACGAAATTTATAACATATTGCCTGTGTAAGCGTAGTCCACAAATTTAGCTATCAAATGAGACCTTTTTTATCTTCATAGGATATTTACAAGAGCAGTTCTGGTCAGATTAGTGTGAAAGCCCGAGAAAAACTAAAATGGCTGCCATTTTACAACCTTGAGAGAGAAAAAAAAAATTGAGGGTCAATTTGTCGATAAAATATGCCATAGATCATCATTAAACGATCGTGTCGGGGCACATTGTATAAATATATAAATATAATTGGAATCTCGGAATCGGCTCCAACGATTTTCATGAAATTTTGTATAATATATAGGGGGTTTCGGGGGCGATAAATCGATCTAGCTAGGAATCATTTTTTAAAAATGTTATTCTATTCGTGTTTTCGAATACCGAGCGAAGCTCGGTCAAATAGCTAGTTATCATAAAACTGGATAACGATCTCTGTAGGTAGGTACCCATCAAAATCGGTTCAGTGGCTTAAACCTGAAGAGGTAATAAATATAAAGTATAAACCGTACATTTGTCCTATACTTTTTAATAAAATTAGTTTAACGGTTTTAGCGTAAAATGACAACCTACATACTGCCATTGAAGTACTATCAGAGAAGTTGATTCCTAGGCAGATGGGAGACCTACGTAGTTTGGTCGCGTTACGTCAAACCCAACCGACAGACATTAAAGTACCCCGCAAACGATCGTTTGACAAACATGTTTGTTCTAATTTACGTTTTCATCAAACAGCAGCGCAGACGATCAAACGTGCATCAAACAAGTTTGTCAAACAATTAGATAGAATCGGTTTGAAATCATGAGATCTTGTTTGACAAAATATACAGCGGTAGCGGAACACGTTCAAACACGTTTGTCAAACGCTACGCAAATCCAAATTTTCTTCAAACAGGCCAAACACGTAGTTTGTTTGACGAACGCTTCAAACAAAGCTGTACACTATCAAACTGTTTGACAAACACGTAAAATTTGACAAACAATTCGATCGTTTGCGGGGTACTTTAATTTGATTTGACACGATCCGACCAAATGACGTTGGTCTGTCAATTGCCTAGTAATATTAATCGTGTCATAAAATGGTAGATAACGCGCTTGTTTACGTTCAACGTGTTACGGACTACGGTCCATGTTTTATTAAAACAAGTTTTAGAAACTTTATCAGTTTTTAAAGTTGTAAGAATTACTGCAAACAAACGGTTTTATGTAGATTCATTCAGACGTCTGGGCTGAAAGTTACACACTGTCTTCATACAGTTTTCAATTCATTTAATGTAGAAATTCCGACTAGACTCCTGAGTCCTGCCACAATGTTACTACCTAATGTACGTACAATGAATTTTACTAAGACATGAATGAAATAAACAATGAAATAAATTATGTTGTAATAAAATACATTCCTACATGAATGTTTTAAGGCGTGACTGAAGTAAAAACCAACGCCGCTTAAAGAGTATATAAATTATCTGATATCTATAAAACTCTTATAGAGTAAGATCCTCTCAAGTATAACTTACTCTCAAGTTATACTTGAGAGGATCTTTTCTATTGATGTCATCCAGGTATCATTTGCACATTATACATGAGGTGAAATAAAAAAAAGACGGATTACACTCTGGGAGTGCTGGCAGAAAACTTGATTATTAACGTTGTGCATTATTTTATTAACCCATTTTTTATGAAAATCGATTAAAAAAATAATTAAAAAAAACGATCGTTTTGATTAATTAATCGAAACCCTTAAAATCGATTAAAAAATATCGACAATCGAAAAAAAGCTGCTGTCAGACAGACTGTCAGGCGCTTCTCGCGACAGTTGTCTTGAAGGTGGAAACGCGGCCTTAATCAGCGCGTCTGCTAAAGAACTCATTTCCCCGACTGTACATTTCTGCTAAACAACTCATTTCCCCGACTGCACATTTCTGCTTAGCACAATTTTCCCCGACTGTACATTTCTGCTAAACAACTCATTTCCCCGACTGTACATTTCTGCTTAGCACAATTTTCCCCGACTGTACATTTCTGCTAAACAATTCATTTCCCCGACTGTACATTTCTGCCTAGCACAATTTTCCCAGACTGTACATTTCTGCTAAACAACTCATTTCCCCGACCGTACATTTCTGCTAAACAACTCATTTTCCCGACTGTACATTTCTGCTTAGCACAATTTTCCCCGATTGTACATTTCTGCTTAGCACAATTTTTCCTGACTGTACATTTCTGCTAAACAACTCATTTCCCCGACTGTACATTTCGTTCGAGTTCGACACAAAACACTACTCTGAGTACTTTCCAACCGTCTTAAGCTTTTTCTATGGTTTTTCGATCAACACGAAAATCTGACGCGAGTTTCACAGTTTTTACCCATCCCACAAAAGTGCTCAACGCCGCTAAAGAAGTTTTCACTTCAAAAACTTGAGAGGTGTCAAGGGACACCCGGATGGAACGATGTTATTTCTTATGTACAAATAACCTGTAATACACAAAAAAAAACTGGCTTGCTTTCTATGAGAAAGGGAGAGAGAGAGAGAGAGAGAGAGAGAGAGAGAGAGAGAGAGAGAGAAACAGACAGAGAAACACGCGTACGCCACACGGCTTACAACTGTAGCAAGAAGCACAGACATAGATCAAGATGGATACCGCATCAGCTATCGATGCGGTATCTATCTTGATCTTGTCTGTGGCAAAAAATGTCGGTCAAAAAGGGTCGTTACAACTGTTTCCGTCTAGCCCCCTTTCGCAACGCGCGATAAGGAACTTCGTTCCAAAAAACATTTACGTGTTATTTACAGTTCAAAAAACAGCTTTTGCATCCACGCCCCTATGTCATCTACGATTCAAAACATTATTGTAGGTATGTTTGGTCTATCGAGGGTCTATCTGAAGTAATTTTGTTTGCTAACGACATAGGTAAATGATATACATCTCTAACACTATCAATATCAATACAAAGAAACTCCAAATCTGATTTCCGAACGAATAGTAGGGGAGGTAGTGCTAGCGTTCGCCAAGTCATTTCATACCGACCAAATTTTTGTCCAGCGGTAGCTTAATATTTATCAATCAATATAATCAGCGTCAGTCACCGCACCCGTGGTGGAATGTTAACTGAGAGTATTTCAAAGTTGTAAAAAAAAATAGTTGCGAAAAGTGATTTTATACCGAATGAAACTTTGATGGATGATTATTGAGGTCATGTTTAACCAAAAAATCACCGTCAGCCGTATTGCAGACGGGGGATTCAACGTCAGTCGTGTTACTGAATATGTAAAATTTTTTTGAATATAAAGTCATTTTATACCGTACAAAATTTATACAGGTGAATGTTTCTACTTTGTAAATAATAAAGAAATCCGTCAGTCGCTAATACGGTGGAAAAACCGTCAGCCAGCGATATAAGTTATGATATTTGTGAAGAAGAATTATATACATTTTACTTTAAAAGCGCCATCTGTTGTTATATACTAAAACTAAAATAACACCTACCAAACCTAAACGTGTATAATCTAGATATGAACCTTTAATAGGTGCGAATTGGGATCTTTTTAATGTCAATTCAATACGATTCCCAACAAAAACTTTCAGATGCTCTCAATTTTTATTCCACCCATTATGAAGTGGCTGACGATCAAAGCTGTTATGTATTAATGGAATACTATTTTTGTAACGATTTTCGCTCGGTATGAAATGACTTTTTAAACTGAGGGCGACCTCCCCTACTAGAACTGTAAAAACGCCAACTCATTCGCTAGTTCCCTAAAACACCAAACGTATAAAATTCCACATTCAAAATCAAACGGCAAAAGGACAATGTTAACAAATCTTTTGATTAAAAAGTCACATAAAACATCTCCAAGCCGGAGTTGGAAAAATCGCATTAGTATATTCCATTTTTAACCTTTCGCCGCCATTCAGTATTTATCATGGCGGCCGTCAGGTGTACTTGACGAAGATTTATTCGCCATCTTAAGTAGAATAATTCGGTGAATTTTTGGCCTGATATTATTTTTTTGTTGATTTATTACGAAATGAGTTATGGTTGATTTATTTTTGAGATTGTTTTTCCTAGTACTTATAATAATAATTCACTTTTTTCAGATAAATATTTATGTATTTTTATTCGTTTGGTACATTGAACAACATAATTATTGATCATAATCAAAATACTTTCATCAGGTTATCTTAGATACCTACATATAGGTAAGTAATAAAACTGTAGAAATTAAAATTCTCCACATTAAAGATATTCAAAAACCAAAAGACGGAGGGTGTCACAACATCGCTATAGAAGCCAAAAATGTGGTTAATTTTTTGTCTGTCTATCTGTATGTTTGTTCCACTATCACACCAAAACTACTAATATTTGAATGCGGTTTTCGCGGATATATTTGTATTCTTCCAACTTAACATCTGGTGTATAATTTTTTTCCCCCCACCGCTCTAAGGGGACGAAAGAGGGGGTCAGATTTTGTATCAAACTTTTTTCTTTAACACAAAAATTAGTGATCCGATTTGCATACGGTTTTCTCAGATATATTTGTCTTCTTCCAACTCAACATCTGGTATATAAAAATCTCCTCCCCCCCCTCTCACCCTTCTAAGAGGACCAAAGAGCGGGTCAGATTTTGTATCAAACTTTTTTCTATAATGGACTTACCTCATAATATTATTAACTATGTTTTCCAACTTAACACCTGGTGTATAACATTTTTCGCCCCACCCCTCTTAGGGGACAAAAGAGGGGGTAAGATTTTGTATCAACTGATAAAGTAGAAATACTTTAAATGGCATAACAACGTTTGTCGGGACAGGTAGTTTTAAAGAACTTACAAACATTCACACTCACTCGGCTGAGTAATATTAGTGTGATGTAAAGTGTGATAAAAATATTATGACTTCGATTCTTTACAAAGTGTTATGCCCGTCTTCAACTACATAGAACTTAGAAGTACTTTAGATACTTTGTTGTTCCAAGGCAACAAAGTAACTTCACATTCTCTGAAGACAGCTGTTTAGCCATGCAGTATTTACTTCATACTTTTTAAAATCCACGCTGAAAGGCTGAAAGGCTGATATTCAAAACGTCTCGCACAGGTATTCTGTCTTACAAGTTCCAGGAAGAAAATTACTGGATAAATATTAAACAATGTTGAAGAAACCGATGAATTTGCTCCTTTGAGAGGCTTGAGGTAAAATTTTCTTCCTGTAAAACTAAAGATTGTGTTATGAATAATAGTATCTAATTAAATCTTTTATATCCAATAGGATATAAATACTTACTATCTTTTATCGCGGGCCTTGAGCGCGGCGACCGAATCAAGAAATTCCACAAAACAAAACCTAACATTCGTGTAACGTCGTTTCTTTCACGTTCAACATCACGCGAATAGACATAGTTATTTATTTTACGGCATATATTATATAAAATTAGTTTCAAATATTATGAAACAATACTTACGAATTATACGCGTAAGAAGTATGCCAAATCTAGTAGTAAACCTTCATTTTTAAATGAAATATTCAGCGTGCGTCATTTAAAATTGTATAACATGTACTGATTATTTCGATATATTAAACCTGAAAATCAAAGGTGGACTGGATTGAAATCAATATAGACAATTGTAAGTAGCTCAAAGATCAAACAGCGTTAAAATCCAATGCGAAACAAGATCACATTGTTTTGAATTTTATCCACAGAGTGCTAGGGCATACATATTCTAGTAGCTCGAAGATTCAAGTTTCCGCGATTTGTTTTAAAAGTAACCAGGACGCTTGCAGGTTAAACCTTAACATCGTTTCTGCTGTATAATTTTTTACGTCTAGACTCTAGATATTTAAAGTAAGCCATGATAAAAATTTGATCAATATTGATTAGCCAATTTTTAACCGCCTCCCAAATGACAGAAGAGATTTCTTGTTCTTCAATACATATATAACATAAACAAGAATTCCTGTTTTTATTGTTACATGTTACTCTATTGCACCACCGTCTGTGGACCGGATTCCCAAGTACTATATTGTAGATTCGTGTCACAAATCACCATATTGTAGATTTAGTGCCTCCATAATATCACCAAATCCTCGAGGAATTGAGAAAACTACTCAAAGAACGAACGATAACGATTTAACGATTAAAATAATATAATTTTTAAGTAACATGGAAGAGCCTCTTTAGAAATGTGTGTTTATTATTACCTCCTGACAGTTAAAAAAAATATTAGTCTTTCGAGTGACAGACAACTAATTTTCATTAGTATGGGAAAATTATCAACGAAATAAAACCTTACAGAATCTGATAAAAACACCCAATGTAGCGTAATTTATACCAAAACACTATTACGGATTCGCTTAGTAATTTTACTTAACTAACTTTTAACATGAAAAAGATAACGAAACAAGCGTTACGAGCTCACGGAATTAAACACAAAATCTGTGCAGATCCTATCACGTAAAAAGCGATAATTAATGTGACACTAAGGAACATTACAGCCGCCATTAAGGCCAGCTAAGGGTTACCCCGTTGTAAAATATAATGAGTGTTTCTTAACTAATGACCACGAACTAGGAGACTCCTCACTTTTAATGGTTTTCTATTCATGGCTGGTTATTCCCAAAAGGTCCGGAGCTGAATTCAAGATTCGTACGACTTTAACTCGTTTAGGTAATGATCTCCTTTCAGTTAAGCTTTTTTCTTCACAGTGTATATTTATATTATTCCGGGTTATAATAACTGGGATTTAAATATTCTATAATAATATAAAATAAAAGTTTTCACTATTTCTTCGTTTTTATTGTTTATGCACAAAAACGATGAACCTATTTTGATTAATTTAGGCACATATAATATAGAGTTGAAAATTACGTTTTGTTAATTTTTATCTCTGCAAAAAGCATATTATCAATCTTTCAATTATTTTCAATAATAATTATATTTATTCGCTTCATTCTTCGATATATAATTATTAACCAGTAATAATTATATATCGAAGATATATAATTATTACTGGTTAATCTATCTGCTATAATGCTATCTGCTAGGCAATCGCGATTTTTCAAAGACGTATGTGGGTAGTTGAAAAATTACCCGCACGCTCGGTCACTGGACGTTCCGGCATGTTTCATTCTTTGTTAACGCGAGGCAACGCGAGCACGAATACTTAGTAACCATGCCAAAGCGCTGCAGCTGGTTATAATTATTATTAAAATGATTGAGTCAGTGTTGGAAGTAACTAAAGTCGTGTTATTTTATCGTGTAGTAAGAAAATACATGTAAGTACTATTAAATACTTAAATAAACGGCAGGCACTACCGAGGCCTAGACGAGTCAAGTATATTCAATACTAACCGGCTTGTACTGCGACCACGAGTCAATAAACGTACAATGTGTTGGGACTGCGAGTCTTTATACACGATTTATAATATTATGTATGCTTTATCTGTTCTATAAATAGAATTATAAAACTATATGATTTCCGGATTGGGGGAAACAACTGCAGGTGATAACTGCAATTATTTTAACTAACCGGCACGTACTGCGACTGTGAGTCAATAAGTACAGTGTGTTTGGACCGTGAGTCCTTTTACCAATCTATATTCTATAATATGCATCTGAATTGATTGCGGATCTCTGACGATGTTTTACCTATTATATAAATAGAACTATATGTTTGTCCGATTGGGGGAAATAACTGCAAGTTAATTACTGCAAGTTTAATTATATATTAAGTTATTTTTTAACCGCCATAATGTGTGGATTGACTACGAGTCTCTAAGCACAATTTATATGCATCGGAATTGACTGCGAGTCTCTGACGATGCTTTATCTTTTCTATAAATATAACTATACGTTGGCCGGTTGGGGGGTTAACAGCGAGTTATTGTATAAGCCGCTATAATGTGTGGATTGACTGCGAGTCTCTAAACACAATACTTATGCATCGGAATTGACCGCGGGTCCCTAACGATGTTTTATCTAAAAATAGAAGTACAATACTATGTTGGCTGGTTTGAGGGGATTAACTGCAAGTTAATTACAATTTAAAATATATTGATATTTTTCAAATCAACATTATGTATGGATTGACTACGAGTCTCCAACAATGCTTAAAAAAAATGCAACTACCGCGCGTTTTTCCCGCGCTCTTTGTTCTATAAATATAACTACATAATTATTATTATTATTATATTAATATCTTTGCCGTTTTACAGAGAATAGCTAATAACTAGATAGACTGAGAGTCTCATCAGTTAACAACCAATGCGCGTCTCGCGCGATCCTTTTGTTATAAATATAGAGCTACGATTATGATTTACTATGTCTGCCGGTATATAATTATTATTATTAAATAAATCTTGCACCAATTTTGGGACTCGGGATACACCGCGAGTGCACATAACGAAACTTACTTAATATCTACGTAACGTTATAGTTACTACCCTCAATATTTTTTGCAACATATTTTAACGACAAATAAGTCGATTATAATGAGCTACCCCAATATTTATTTTTTTAGGTCACTAAGACCAGGCAATCGGGAAAATATCACTAAAAGTGACCAATATAGGTACGGGACGATCAGGTTACGAATGAACCCGAAGCCTTCCCGAGTACCGGCACTGATGGAACCGGACCAGATCCAGATAGATCCAGGGCTCCTACTACGGGGGGGGGGGGGGGGGGGGCAGAGCTGGTTACCGTCGGCTGGCGCCGCTAGTACTGTACCGCTATAATCAACCTCTTTCTAGTTCGAAGAGCGTTGAGGCGACTAATCGCTCAACACCGCAGCCGTAGTGCTGACAGATAATTTTATGTATATTTTATAGATGTTACTATTATAATTATTGTGTCCGTTACACAGCTATCCCCAACCCGCGGCCCGCGACTTTATTTGTAGCCCGCGCGATGTTAAACCATTTTGAAATTCACGCCCACGGGCAAAATATTATACAGTACAGTATTATACAGTAATTTTAAATTACGTTACTTTTTAAACCTAAAAATGTTTGTTGCAGCCCGCGACACCAAGACCAAAAATGTTTGCGGCCCGCATGAAAAATAAAAAAATTAGGGAACTTCGTTCCAAAAACAAAAACAGGTTGGGGACCACTGGCTTAATTTAATATACATCATGACATGATCATCATTTCAAAGATTTTCTTTTCCCCAAACAAAGCGGCGGAAAATATTGTATTATATTTTAAATATAATTATTGAATTATTTTAAATTTGAAACCACTTCGTAAGTTTATTTCAAAATTACATGTTAATTTGGAAAATTAACTTTGAAGGCTTTCAAGCCAATACCCAAAAGTGGATATCTAGCAAAAATAGATTTAACAGACTATTTCTTGTTTTCTATTAACTCACTAGTCGATCGAAAGATTTTAATTAACGGATTAAGAGCCTTAAGTCTATGTCAGACTATCAGATGTGCTTACATTTCTTTTCTTTTTTTCTTTCACAAAAAATATAAAGAAGGAAACTAGACCAGGTGTAGGCTATCTAGACTAGACTTACTACGCTTTAACAATATCAGTATTCTAGGCGACAATTCTTCAGCCTCAGGCGCCCCTTTTTTGTTAACGTTTTATTGTTATTAGTGCCATGGGTGTATTAAACCCACAAAAAATATGTAAATATTTAAGTCTTGACATTTATAATATATATTATTATAACAAAACTATCTGTCCCGGCAACGTTGTTTTGCCATATAAAGTATTTCGTCCATAATATTATTATTTTATTGAAGTGACTATAACTACTAAAGAGTATGTCACCATGGCAAAGTAATAATAAAAGTTTGTTTCACCTACAAGAGTCTGTGAGACTACAGCTACTTGTATTGATAACATATTTACAAATCGCATTCCCGATAAAAAAGAAATAATTAATAAGTTAAGCTCTGTGGACAGTTAGCATCATTTAATGTCAATTGCGATAATAATGTAAAGGATAATCTTGTGTTTGTTCCTGTGACTACAAAACGTATTGAGCAATTTAGAGGTAAATTAAATTCAAATATTCAGTCATTGGGTAGATCAAATAGCTCAGATGAAGCTTTTAATAATTTGTTTAAGGTAATAAGAACACAATTTAATACAGTATTTACTTCTAAAACAGTTAGAAACGATAATAAAAAAACCAGATTTATTGAATGGGCAACTAAAGGAATTAAAATAAGTAGGCAAAGATAATATGAATTATATGATGAAAGGTGTAGTAACAGCAGTGAATCATTTAAATCATATGTTAAAAATTACTCTAAAACCTTCAGAAAAGTTTATAAAGCTGCTAAGGCTCTATATATCAAAAATAAAATAAAAAAATCTAAAAATAAAATTAAAACTACATGGAAGGTTATATCTGGTGAGACTGGAAACGTCACCTGTCGTAACACTGATTTTGAATTATACTTTGAAAATAAAAAGATTATATATAATCTTGAAGTTGCGACGGTCTTTGAAAAGTTTTTTGCTGACATTCCGGTCTCGACTACGAAAAATCTAAATTCCTTACCAGAAGCTGCTGAAAAGCTACTCAGAGACAATCTAAAGGAATGTGATGTCAATTTTAAGTTTAGGGAAATTAGCCCTAGAGATATTATTGATATCTTTAAATTGTTAAATATTAAAAATACTACTGATCTCTGGGGCATGTCTACAAAAATTATTAAATCGATAATTGACATCATAGCTCCTCATCTAGCAATAATTTTCAATGACTGCATTAGGAGTGGTGTTTTTTCTGACTTAATGAAGCACAGTAAGGTCGTACCTTTATTCAAAGCGGGAATTAAATCAGATCCGACTAATTACCGGCCTATTTCGATTTTACCGACTCTTAGTAAAATATTTGAAAAAATAATTTTACAACAATAATTACTGTTACATTTTAATTTAAATAATTTATTACACAATAACCAATACGGTTTTACTAAGGGTCGTTCCACAACGGATGCTGGTATAGGTCTTCTTTGTAACATATTTGAAGCTTGGGAGGAGTCACAGGATACCTTAGGTATTTTTTGTGACCTCTCTAAGGCATTTGACTGTGTCGAGCATGCTACTTTAGTCAGAAAATTGCACCACTATGGTATAAGGGACTCAGCACTCAGCCTTTTGACTTCTTACCTCAAAAATAGGACTCAAAGGGTTGAAGTTAATAGAAAAAGATCCAATGGGAGCAAAATAGAATTAGGTGTACCACAGGGATCCATTTTAGGACCATTTCTTTTTCTCATCTACATTAATGACTTACCTTATCTAGTTAAGGATAATGAGATAGTACTTTTTGCTGATGACACTTCACTTATTTTTAAAGTGAAGCGACGGCAGTCAAATTACGACGAGGTAAATAGTGCTCTCTCAAAAATAGTACATTGGTTTAATGTTAATAACTTACTTTTAAACTCTAAGAAAACCAAATGTTTAAAATTTACTTTGCCCAATGTTAGGCAAGTTCAAACCAATTTACTATTAAATGATAAGAAAATGAATTTGGTGGACTCCACTATATTCTTAGGCATTACATTAGATAGTAAATTACAGTGGGGTCCTCATATTGCTAACCTTGCAGGTAAGCTCAGTTCTGCAGCATATGCAGTCAGAAAAATTAGGGAAATTTCTGATGAAGACACGGCAAGCTAGTTTATTTTAGTTATTTTCACAGCAGAATGTCTCACGGTATCCTTTTATGGGGAAACGCTGCCGACATCAATACAATTTTTGTGCTGCAGAAGCGAGCTATACGCTCAATTTATAAAATGTCAGCTTTTGAATCTCTGAGAGAAAAGTTTAAAGAAATTGGTATTCTAACTGTTGCTTCTCAATACATTTTGGATAATGTGTTGTATATTAGAAAGAATCTAACTAAATTTTAAACTAAAAGTGATAATCACGGTAGAAACACTAGAAATAGGTACAAGCTGGAAATACCAGTGATTAGACTTAGCAAAATAAGTAAATCTTTTAAAGGTCAATGTATACGCCTTTACAATAAAATCCCGGAAAACGTTCAAAATTTATCAATTAATAAATTTAAAAAAGTAATTAAAGAACGTTTGTGTGCCAAAGCCTACCTAATTATACGGTCAATGATTTCCTAAACGATGGCACATCTTGGGAGTAGGATGGCTGCTTGCTGCTGCTTCTACATATTTTATTATATGTGACTTACAATTGTGTATTCATGTTGACTTTATATAATGTATTAGATTAAGTTATTTACATTGTAAATTTTATTTTTTTAAAAGACAAATTTTCCACTTTTTTAGTAAAAAGTGGCCCCGTGCGAGTTTCTTGCGCCGATTCTTCTCGCCGGGTTAGTTCCCGAACCGGTGGTAGGCAACATGTAGCTCAACGTTCTGAAAACATTTGATTCAAATTTATTCAGAAATAAAACAATTTTTTTTCTATTAAAAACGAAATAATATAGAACAGTTAAATCAATGTACTCCTGAGCTATCTCAACTGATAGATATTTTGACACCTTCATATCCTGCAATGCAACTAGTTTTAAGCGATTAAAATATTTAATACTAAATAGAATATGCAATGATAAATACGATAACAGAATCACATTTATTCTTGAATAATAATTGTTAAAATATTCAGCCTGGTGGACCGAGAACACAATATTCTCGACTTTTAATCGTATTAATATGCAATAATCACATTATCGACGACCACAGAGCTGGACCCAGTTAAAGCAATAGACTCCTTAAAATTTATTCTAAAACACTTTACTTCGACTTAGATTTTAAATAAATACTCTGTTTAATCTTATTAACTAAATAGACTTATTACAGAGATCTTCGTCCGCTCCATCGGAACCTTAGCCAAACAATTTCACAATGGCTGTAATACGAATCACGATATTATCTTCTACAGCCATCACTGTGCACTGTCATTGCTTATGAACAATGTTGACTTTATTGGTTGGTGACATTGGCTCAGATGAATTTGTGAAGACTGAAGCGTCTTTCGAAAGAAGCTTTCCGGTAAAAATACCTGTATAATAAATACATACCTGAGTAGTATAGTACCCGGGATCCACTTATAAATTATTTGTTTTTTCTTGCACTCTGTACTAACTGAATACTGGTTATTGACTTAAAACTTTCTGCCTAATAAAACTCGGCAAAATAAAAAATTACGGTTTTAAATAGCGGTATCGAAATTTATATTACAAAGACATCAACTCCCGGGCGTGATTGGATCGGTGATGTTATTAATTTATGTAAAATCCTTTTTATCAAAAAATAATTATCAAGTTATATTTAAGTTATTACGCCGTGCGATGGTTATTCAAGATTAAATTAAATAGGATAAAGCAGGTGCTGTGCGAGATCGAGATATGTGCGAGTGTGTGTCGACACGAGCGTAGACACGGGGACTGAAACTGGACACGATTAATGACGATTAGTTCTTACTAATCGTCATTAATCGTGTCCAGTTTCAGTCAGTCGAAAGACAGGACTAGCGACTCCAATACTTTACTTTCCAATACTTCCAATTAGTTATAATATTATGTTTAATCACCATGATCCCAGTATGTTATCATTTAAATCACAAACCATAGAGGTCTCTTACGTTTCGTTTCTGACTATTATTATTATTTATTGTTAAATTCTTCCTCCAATATAATAATGATTACTATTCATAATGAATATAGTATTTCGTAAAAAAAATCTTTCTTTCGTTACTCTGCAAACCTACTGGTTAATAATAATATATCGAAGAATGAAGCGAAGAAATATAATAAATGATCAAACGAACTTACCGAGTGAAGTTCGATCATTATTATATGAGTCGCTTCATTCGAAGATATAATCTCCCTCCCACCCAGTCTGCACGAAACTATGTTTGCTGCAGTACCCAAAGAAAGAAAGAAAGATTTTTTGCATTACTTCTCTCTAAACATAATGAAACATGCCGGAACGTCCAGTGACCGAGCGTGCGGGTAATTTTTTAACTACCCACATACGTCTTTGAAAAAACGCGATTGCCTAGCAGATACAGAGGTACTACTGGTTAATAATTATATATCTTCGAATAAAGCGACTCATATAATAATGATCGAACTTCAATAATATAATAATAATAATAATAATAACTCTTTATTGCACACCAAAATACAGTACATAAACGAAAGATACAATAATATATACTAGTAGTACTAATTGATGTACAAAAGGCGAACTTATTGCTACTAAGCAATCTCTACCAGTCAACCTTTTGTAGATACGATTGAAAATTGGAATAAGGTAAAAATCGTGTAGGTGCGCAAACTTAACTAATCCTAGTGCTTAAAGTACTAATACTAAAACTAAGACAAATTCTTAAACTATTACTGCTATTGTTACTAAAACCAGAACTATTTATGCTGGTAGTTAACTATTTGATGACAAAGCAGAGATGTGACAACTGACAGGAATGAGCTAGTGCATAATATTAAGGAAATGAGATTTAAGTTTATGTTTAAAAATATTTATTGAACCGGCTTGTCGAATATCTAGAGGCAGAGTGTTCCAAAGAGTAGCAGCACGAACAGCGAAAGATTTTGAATATAAGAAAGTAGAGTGCAGAGGGATCTCGAGAGTGAGATTGCTTGAAGAGCGTAATGTTAACTGGTGAGTATCATGCAAAAATTTTAAGCGGTTTTTAAGGTAGGACGGGGAGGATGGAACAAAAAGGACGTTGTACAAAAGGGAGAGGACGTGACAATCTCGACGCAAGCGAATAGGAAGCCAACGAAGCTTCCTCCGAAATTCTGTAACATGATCGTATTTCCGCAAGCCATAGACAAATCTGATGCAAACATTCTGCAGTCTCTCAAGTTTGTCTAAAAGTTCTTCGGTAATATCAATGAGACAGACATCTGCGTAATCCAATATTGGCATAAGCAATGTATGAACCAATGCTTCACTTGGTAAGTTCGTTTGATCATTTATAATTATTACAATTTAAATAACATTAAGCGTTCGCGCCGTCGCGTCGCGTCGTCTCGTCCGTCCTTAAAATATAAAAAACCAGCAAAGTGCGTGTCGGGCCACGCGCAACATAGGGTTCCGTAGTACTTACCGCTAGTTTTTGAATTTTTTTATATGGTCAATGAATGTACATTTTTATTATGTTTTACACTAGTAACAACATCATCTCAGCTACTTTCAATTCTTTCAAAGTTTGAATGAAAAGTTCCTTTATACTTCGCCGAATACATTTTTTTAGTGGATCGACTATTACTCATGACTTATGAAGTCTTCTTAGCCGTGATAGTTTTTCTTTTAAATTCAGCATATTTCTTACTCCCGTGAATTTTTTCACATTTCCAAAAGCAACCGTTTAGCTGGTAGAAGGGGGGGGGGAGGAAACTGGACTAACGATTTTTTCCACTTTAAAACTTAATATTTCACAAACGGATCCCTAAATCGGAAAATGATCTATGAATACTCATAATAGTTTTAAAAAAAACTATCCAACGACACTCCACACGATGGGGTGGACACGAAAAACATTTTTCATCCCCGCTTGATGTGTATGGAAGGTACCTTGAAAAAATTAAAATTTAATGTACCATATTGTTGCCATCATTAATATGTGCATTAATGCCAAATTACAGCTTTGTAGGTCCTATAGTCTCTGAGCAAAACCGCGGACAGACAGACAGACGGACGGACAGACCGAAACTATAACGGTTTCTTGTTGACTACGGAACCCCAAAAAATATATATGTTACAGTCATAGTGATTAAATAGCTATTATACATAATGACTGGTCATTATATATAATACCTAAATTGACTAGACAATGTGATTAATTGATTAATTAATCACACAATCACACAAGTGATTACTTTATCTGGATATTATTCATGCCAGTCGGTGCGACGTGCATCACACCCCAATCGCCACACAGAACCGAAGTCTGCCGAACTGAAACGACGTTACACGAATGTTAGGTGTTTTTCCAGGAAAAATGCTATATTAATCGCCAAAGCCTCGGCCAATTAAAAACATTTCCGTTTCCATTTACCATTTTCAAATTAATCACAACTAAACATTACAAATCAGCAATCAGTAAAAGAGCTATTTACTTTAATGAATTCGAAAAACGAATCTTTTTCTTACGTAACCCTTCGCTGGCGCGGGCATAATATTAATCGCACGTCAGGTAACATGACGGCCGCTCTCTCACAGCCTCACCCTCGGCGAACATTGAATCATTGGTTTCGTTTTGTCATCTCACACGTCGTGGAGACGGCTAACACTTATTGGTTTTCCTGTTCTTTTTATTGAAGTTCAAAAATTATCGCGTAAAAATCCGGTGTTTTTTTATGCCAATGTGTCGCTGCCACGCTAATATACTATCAGAAAAGTTGATTCCTAGGCAGATGGGGGACCTACCTACGTAGTTTGGTTGCGACTTGCGTTACGTCAAACCCAGCCGACAGATAATTATTATTAACATTGAATTGACATGATCCGACCAAATGACGTTGGTCTGTCAAGTGTATAGGAATCAATTTCCTATAAAGTACAATAAATTTTTCAATTTTACGAATTTACCTTTAAATAAAAATTTATGTTTTAACGAATGCCAAACCTACTTACAATCAATCAATCATTCCAAAATAAAAATGATATTATATAAATTATTATTTTTAACAAAAAATTGAACCCGACTTCCAAGGAAAAAAAAAACAAAATTCTTAAAATGGCCTAAAAAGTATAAAATAATTCTTATTCTTCATTAGTGCCTTTTTCAAAATTCGACTAAATAGCAACGAATTCTGTACTCAATTTTCATTCGTTTGAAGTCGGTATATACACAAAAACATAACAAACCGAACTTAACACGAAACCCAATACACGCACACAGCAAAGGTCCGACATGTTTTATACATTAGGAACAACGTGGCCACTTTTCCTCAGGGTGTCTTTGTATTGACATTTACTTTGGGAGGGTAAACATGCAGTCTCGAGTTCGCGTCACGCAAATTCGAGGGGATTATTAGCTTAAGCTTTCGCCAATTTTTACCTGACATCTTAATAACTCGATTTTGATAAAAATTCATCCCTCGTCAATTTGGTTTATTATGTTATCGTGTATATTTCTGTTCTCAAATCGCGGAATTCCGTCTGTAGCGGTCATTGATTCCCTGTCAAAAAACTTGTGATTTTATATACAAACCGCGATTGACAATGAAGTGACAGATGTTTCTAGTCTAAGGGTGATATCGTACACACTATGAATTATATCACTTCAAACTCATAAATAGTTGGAGATTATTATTATACGAAGAGGTAACCGGGACGTTTTCTGATGAAAATACATTCTTGACAAGAATTCAATTCTATTCTTAAGTTAACTGAATGCAGTGGGAGTATTTTTCACATCTATTCTAGACTAAAAAGGTCAATGACCGCTGGTGCCACCTTAAATTGTCCTGACTATAGGCACGGTTAATGTTTTTACGAAATACAATTTAAGTTACTGTTTCGGAGTAGGAGAAAATCAAACCCTTTTGGATATTAGCAAAAAAAGATAAATAAAATATATTACATCGCGCTTCCAATAAATATAATTTCATATCTATTTGCTAAGCATTTTATTTTTATCCTGGATTTTCACGGAAATTCGTTACGCAACAATCCGAGTATCGAAATATCGTACATTGTACTGAAATTAAAATTATCCTTTCCAGGGATTAAAAGTATCTACATACCCACTAAGTTTTTATCGGTTCAGCTATTAATTTATAATAGTACACAGACTGACACGAGATAACATTCATAATTATTATATTAACATCTGTTTTTATTTTCGAAGGTGTATGAAAATGAAATTATTCTTTGCATATTACGACACCAAACGATAGCACTGAGCGTAGTAATTACTACTTTTTTCAGAGTATATTTTTCATAGTTTTTAAATCGATTTAATATTTTTACTTGTCTACTAATCTTGTCTGTACGAAGTAAATTTCACTAATGCAATACGTATTAAAGGCTTGAGTGTTGACCAAATACACTGCAGGCCTCATAGGAAGTGTGCTCACATAATCCTTTTACCGAAAATATTCCCCGTTGTTTTCATGACTACCGGAGGGTTAAGACTTTTCAGCATACTGCTTATTACGTCTTAAGGCCAACTCTCACTGAGACGTGCTTACATTGCTAAATATATTATAACTATTTACTGGTGTAGTAAATAATTTAATTTAGAAAATGTGGGTATTATCTTAATAATTTTAAGAAATTATTAATATGCTCGATTAAGTTGACAATTATTGTATTGGGGTCATTGCAGCCCCACGATCGCTGATTGTTGTTTTCTATTTTATTGTTCTCAACCCTCACCCCAAAAACAACAATAAAGATTTGTTTGTTGTACTTCAATTTGATGTTTTACTATTTATTACATCAATTATATTGATTACGAAATGGAGAGGGTTTGTGAAAAAATCTGAATTGTTACACTTACTTATTTGTAAACTTAGAGAGTAAGGATAAGAATTAAAAATGAAGGGTACAGGGGAAAAAGGATCATTATCAAAAGTGAATCATTGTGAGAAAATGGAAAAAACTTAATTTACTTTGCATCATTATTTATTAAACAATTTACTACAGCAGCAATTAAAACTTTTTATTATAGCATATACTATAATTTAGTTTTAAATTCTTTATTATTTATTTACTTGTAATTAACTTAAGGATAAAGAAAATTTTGAAAATATTACTTGTAACAAAGATCATAGTCAACTGACATTGATCTTTCTTTCCAAGTTTAGTATTTATTTATTCTAAATAAAGTTCTATAAATACCGCGAAAACAATGTACTTACGAAACCACATACGATACAGACAGCCACTGACAGCCAGCTGTCAAACTAAAAAAGATCAATGTCCATAGACAATGATCTTTCTTTCTGCAACTAGGGTGACATTGATCTTTCTATGATACGGTCATACAATCTTTTTTTGAGTCCCTTGTGTACGATGATCGTTTTATGCGTTTTTCGTTAATATGGACAGAAAGGTTTTTTCATTTTGCACTAGATGGCATTATTAGTTTGTTTTTATCGAAAAGTTGACAATGATCCTTCTTCCCCTGTACCCTTCAAATAGATTAATTTGGTAACCAAGTATTATGAGAGCAATGAACAGATATATTTGAATTAAACTGTACTTAGGGCTTAAAAATGTATTACCTAGAATTTACATTCTAGTGAGTAGTCATTAGTATGAAAGTGCATTAGTACCTATTGAAATTAAATTTCATAATTACCCAATACCCACACATAATGACGTTTCACAACAATTTTACTGTAACAAACGTTGTATTATTTTTTGTTTTGCGAACAGAGTTTAGACAGACGGACAGTCCGCTACAATTTGTTAGTTGTTGTCATGCAAATATCAGAAACAAAGGACGTGACAAACCAACCACGTTAAAAAACTATTATTGAATATTTAAATGCTTTTGTATGTTTTTTGTTGTTTTTTAACATTATTATATTTTATTCCTCACGACCACATTATGACAAAATATTAATTACTTTAATTAAATGATTATATAGATATAAACTCCGTAAATTTTCTGTTTAACCTTAATTTAATTAAAGTTAAACAAACATTAATGTACCTATGGGCTATGTCTATATTTACTTCTTATATATATTAAAAGTTAGCCATATAAAACGTGAACAAAGGTAAACACTGAGATGAGCCACGCAATCCGCCGCAAATGTGTGTAAGTAAAATGTTTCCCCCAAAATTGGGTTACCCGAGCTCTAACTCTAGAGTGAGTTTTCCTGCCAAAGTTAAAAGATAAGGCTAAGCCACTAACGCAATCCGATAGCCCTGCTATACGGTAATGGTGGAGGAAGCCAGTTAAGGTGGCCTTCCGATCTTACCCGCAAGCGACCGCGACCAACAAAAATTCAAAACCTTCCTATACTTAAACTGTACTCGGCGAAACATGGCGCTAGCGGTCATTGACTCCCTGCCAAAAACTTGACATTTTCTATACATAGCTGCGATTGACAACAACATCTGACACTTCATTGTCAATCGCGGTTTAGGAAAATGAAAAGTTTTTGATAAGGAGTCAATGACTGCTTGTTGCTACCGCCATGTTTCGCCGAGTACAGTATAGTCACCAGATACAGATTACAGGCGTGAGCTTACTAGGTGAATGTGTTCTACTTAGGTAAGGTAATTGTTACTTTTAGTTAAAAAATAATATTTATTTATTTTTATTTTATATTATTTAATAACAAAATCCACTTTATGACAAAGGCTATATTAAATACTATACAGTATACAGGTTACATCTTCTACTAACATTGGCCTAGCGACCCATGCCGCTGCTTTGTTGGCGTAGAGCAAAATGAAACTTATAGATAGCCTTTGTCAACAGGCAAATAATTGAATTTTTGTCGGTCGCGGGAACGGAGGTCGCGGTCGCTTGTCGTGTCGATCGGAACGATACTTTTAGGTTCATGCTATGCGACGCCTTAACAAATTTATGTACAAAAAAAATATCCTTCTACTATAGGCGCAAGATGTGCATAAAAACTACGCTTCAAGCTAAACGTAAAAAAATATATGAGTAAAAATAGGATTTTTTATCCTCTGTTAGTGTGTACACACCCTAATATCGTTGCGCGGGACCCGAAATGGAAAAGGGAAGGTATTCCTAAATAAAATTTAACTAGGGTCCAGCACTATATTCATTAAAGTTTATTCGCCGCTGCGTCTGAAAGAGAAAATCATGTAGATATATATATTTATCCACACTTCCATACTAATATTATACTGTCTGTCTGTCCGTTTGTCTGTCTGTCCGTCTGTCTGTCTGTCTGTCTATCTGTTACCTCTTCACGCTCGAACCGCTGAACCGATTTTGCTGAAATTTGACATGGAGATTCTTTGAGTCCCGAGAAAGGACATAGGATAGTTTTTATCCCAGACAAATGTACGGTTCCGCGTGATAAACAAATTTTGGCGCAACAAAGTTGCGGGCGTCATCTAGTTTAAAATATGTATTACTAGCTGATCGTAGCATACGTTGGGTGGACCGATTTTGATTTAGTTTTTTTTTTGTTTGAAAGCTGACTTAATCGAGAGTGTTCTTAGCTATCATCATCATCAGCCTGCTCAGTGCATAAGAAATAAAAAAAAAATCCCGTCAAACAACTTTAAAAAGTAATGAAATAATATAATTCACTGACTTTAAGTTTAAATAATTCCTAAGTGTAAAGTGATATTTTAGTCCATAATTATTGTTGTCAAGGTATGTAGGGGGACTTCTTTGAATTTCTAGTTTCTACGTGAGTTTATATGACGCGACGTCGTGCCGTATACCGTGGCACGTCACGATGTCGCGTCGTAGTTTTTTACGACGCTCGTCGTGGATTGTGTGCCGGCCCTTATAGTTATTATTTTCATCTTCGTACATACAGTCCACCTCTCCCATCGTGATCATTATACACTATACAGTCCACCTCTCCCATCGTTATCATTACACATTCCACCTCTGCCATCGTTATCATTGTACAGTCCACCTCTCCCATCGTGATCATTATACACTATACAGTCCATCTCTCCCATCGTTATCATTACACATTCCACCTCTGCCATCGTTATCATTGTACAGTCCACCTCTCCCATCGTGATCATTATACACTATACAGTCCATCTCTCCCATCGTTATCATTACACATTCCACCTCTGCCATCGTTATCATTGTACAGTCCACCTCTCCCATCGTGATCATTATACACTATACAGTCCATCTCTCCCATCGTTATCATTACACATTCCACCTCTGCCATCGTTATCATTGTACAGTCCACCTCTCCCATCGTGATCATTATACACTATACAGTCCATCTCTCCCATCGTTATCATTACACATTCCACCTCTGCCATCGTTATCATTGTACAGTCCACCTCTCTCATCGTGATCATTATACACTATACAGTCCACCTCTCCCATCGTGATCATTATACACTATACAGTCCATCTCTCCCATCGTTATCATTACACATTCCACCTCTGCCATCGTTATCATTGTACAGTCCACCTCTCCCATCGTGATCATTATACACTATACAGTCCACCTCTCCCATCGTGATCATTATACACTATACAGTCCATCTCTCCCATCGTTATCATTACACATTCCACCTCTGCCATCGTTATCATTGTACAGTCCACCTCTCCCATCGTGATCATTATACACTATACAGTCCATCTCTCCCATCGTTATCATTACACATTCCACCTCTGCCATCGTTATCATTGTACAGTCCACCTCTCCCATCGTGATCATTATACACTATACAGTCCACCTCTCCCATCGTGATCATTATACACTATACAGTCCATCTCTCCCATCGTTATCATTACACATTCCACCTCTGCCATCGTTATCATTGTACAGTCCACCTCTCCCATCGTGATCATTATACACTATACAGTCCATCTCTCCCATCGTTATCATTACACATTCCACCTCTGCCATCGTTATCATTGTACAGTCCACCTCTCCCATCGTGATCATTATACACTATACAGTCCATCTCTCCCATCGTGATCATTACACATTCCACCTCTGCCATCGTTATCATTGTACAGTCCACCTCTCCCATCGTGATCATTATACACTATACAGTCCATCTCTCCCATCGTTATCATTACACATTCCACCTCTGCCATCGTTATCATTGTACAGTCCACCTCTCCCATCGTGATCATTATACACTATACAGTCCATCTCTCCCATCGTTATCATTACACATTCCACCTCTGCCATCGTTATCATTGTACAGTCCACCTCTCCCATCGTGATCATTATACACTATACAGTCCACCTCTCCCATCGTGATCATTATACACTATACAGTCCATCTCTCCCATCGTTATCATTACACATTCCACCTCTGCCATCGTTATCATTGTACAGTCCACCTCTCCCATCGTGATCATTATACACTATACAGTCCATCTCTCCCATCGTTATCATTACACATTCCACCTCTGCCATCGTTATCATTGTACAGTCCACCTCTCCCATCGTGATCATTATACACTATACAGTCCATCTCTCCCATCGTTATCATTACACATTCCACCTCTGCCATCGTTATCATTGTACAGTCCACCTCTCCCATCGTGATCATTATACACTATACAGTCCATCTCTCCCATCGTTATCATTACACATTCCACCTCTGCCATCGTTATCATTGTACAGTCCACCTCTCCCATCGTGATCATTATACACTATACAGTCCACCTCTCCCATCGTTATCATTACACATTCCACCTCTGCCATCGTTATCATTGTACAGTCCACCTCTCCCATCGTGATCATTATACACTATACAGTCCATCTCTCCCATCGTTATCATTACACATTCCACCTCTGCCATCGTTATCATTGTACAGTCCACCTCTCCCATCGTGATCATTATACACTATACAGTCCATCTCTCCCATCGTTATCATTACACATTCCACCTCTGCCATCGTTATCATTGTACAGTCCACCTCTCTCATCGTTATCAGCAGGTATAGAGTGTGTGAGCTGTAACAGCAATTTCTTCAGAAATGTGTTGTTCAGGATTCCCAGAAGGTAAACATACTAAAAGTTCCCGCTCATAGGGGGGAGCCGGGGTGGAGGAAGGGGGTTAAATTTCCCGTTTTTGAGTTTGGTATGTCATAGAGAAAAAGTGTTTTAACTACATAATGAAAGTTAGTAAAATTTTTGTCTTTGTAAAGTTAGATACAGTAAAACCCTTATGTATTAAAAAATACAAACTAAGAAATGAGTTTTCCTATTCTAACATCTAAATCTTCTTCCTCGTGGTAATAGATGACGGATTCAGTTATCGGAATCAGGCCACTTATAAGCACTATCCGTTATTATAAATGGCCTCTTCCATCTCTGCCCAATCAGGGGCCTGGGAATCGACAGGCCTGCCTTACTCTCATTTGTTATTGTCCTATTTCCGAAGCCAAGTGTATGAGCCAAATTTTATATTGGCAGTGAAATCGGGATAGAACATTGGCTTACTATTCATGAAATTAAAGTGGTTTTAGGCTGTATGAGTATTGGATATTGGAGTGGATAACATTTAATATTCGTATTCCTTTTTCGAATTTAGTATCTACTTGCAACATTTTATTATTAACTAGCTGGTGCCCACGACTTCGTCCGCGTTAGCATAGTAGATTATGTCCCAAGTATTATTTTTCAAAAATATTCAATGTACAGAATTGACCTTCCTACGGTTTTATTATATGTGTTACGCTCAAAGACCGAAATCGCTCAGTGAACGAAAAAATAGCTCACAACGCGTTGTGGTCACAGTGAAACAGCCACGACGCGAATTTCGCGTCGTGGTTCTAATGAAAACGGCCACGACGCGTTGTGGCAATCACAAAAAGGCCACAACGCGAAATTCGTGTCGCGGCTGATATGCTATTCGTTTTCCTTGATTTGTTCTTCATTTATTAATCTAATTCTAGAAAAGTACAGATTTCAAAATAGTAAAAAGGTATAATACTCTATCCAGCCAGTCGCCAACACCTCCTTTATTAACTGAACTATAATCTATAATTATTAAAATTTTAGTTCAATAACACAATCATAAGAGTATCAGCTGGAAGCTGGAATAAAAGTTTGGTTGCGACAAAACATCAAATAAGGTGTCTGATTTATCAGTAGATTCTGAAGTATTCTTTAAAATAATTTATAATTATGGTAGAACTAAAAACATTTTATAATTATACTTAGACCTAAAAAATATCTACCGTTCTCATCATCTTGAAGAGTGGCATTCTTCCGCCGCCGTGCGTTTTTCGCGTAATTTTCTGCTACATTATAAAGTGTAACTAAAACAATATTGGTGTCAGTGATTAACTGATTACACCTACTAATAACATTAATTCAATTCCCTTTATCTTAGTTATCTTAGTAATTTATCTATCTTATAATTCAGTTTACAAGTTTAACAAGACCCCTAATGGGGTTTGGAACATGCAATTTGGATGTTTAATATAATTTTGTCGTTCTATTAAGATAGATGGCAATAGATCCCCCTTCGAATAACAGCCACTCAAATAGAACGTGATAATATCTTAAGATTAATATGTCTTATGTTATTTACTAAAGCCGTTTGATGATTTTAAAGCTTCGGTTGTATCATTTTACTACTATTAACATGTAATCTTTTTTAGGGTTCCGTACCCAAAGGGTAAAAACGGGACCCTATTACTGAGACTTCGATGTCTGTCCGTCTGTCTGTCTCCAGGCTGTATTTCAAAAACTACTATAGCTAGACTTCTGAAATTTTCACAGATTGTGTATTTCTGTTGCCACTATAACAACAAATACTAAAAACATAATAAAATTAATTATTAAGGGGAGTTCCCATACAACAAACGTGATTTTTTTGGCCCGTTTTGCTCGATTTCAATAATGGTAACTATTAGACACTTGAAATTTTCCCAAAATCCTTGATTGTATATTGTGTTCTTTAGTAATTAATAATAATATTAAAATGAAATAAAAATTGAGGCAGGCCCCCATACAAAAAACACAATGTTTTGCCTATTTTTGCTCTTTATCGGTACGGAACCCTTCCTGCGCGAGTCCGACTCGCACTTGGCCGATTATTATTATTATTACATCGATTTATATCGCTTACAGGCTGGTTAGTGTAGATAAGGTAACCGTTGATAGGATAGCGATGATAATGTATTTTGAATAGTCAACAGCTTTTTGAGCTCTGCCACAGCCGACTTTAATATAAAACATTTATTAAGTCGCACTCAGAGATATTTTTAACCGACTTCAAAAAAAGGAGGTTATCAATTCGACGCGTATGTATGTAATATTTCCAGAACTGCCCAGTTTTTGTATATGTTAATCTATGACAGCTTCTGAACAAATGTGCTAAATTTCAAAAGTGTATGTATGTATGTATGTATGTTTTTATGTTTGTGCACGCATATCTCCGGAACCACAAGTCCGATTTTAGTGATTCTTTTTTTATTGTACTAGATATTGTTCAACTTAGGGAATATTGCAAGTTTCATCAAAATCGGTTTAGTAGTTTTTGAGATAGGGAATTTTAATTCTTAATCACGTACAAAAATTTGAAGTCGGTTTTATCTTTTTAAAATACTATTCTTACTATAAGTAACTTGGTCAAAGTTTTGACATAAAGTTTCATATATTTTCTGCCACTTTTCAGTAAATAACCATAGTTACGTGTCCAGTAGGCCAATACCCACTCGCGTAAATGTCTCTGATTATTATTATTACATCCATTCCTCTATCGATATCGCTGCTATAGTTGAACATTATACTAAAACTGAACCGTAGGTCATGTATTTAACATAAATTAGGGCAGAGTTTACGGCGCGGCTGGCGTTGTGATGGAGGTGGCCGGCCGTGCCAAATAGCCCGCCCGCTTATCAGCCAGATTACGTCCATCCAGTTTCATTTTGCCCACAACATAACCTTTATCCTGATGATATAAGGATCATATTTCAGAAGCTCCAAGGGAAAGTTTGAACGTTGCACACAATACGTCACCGATAGCACATTTTAAATTCATGGATTTCGACTAAGCAAATGATGCTGAACTATGAATAATGCTGCTCTTCTCGCCACTGAATCGATTTTACTGAAATTTGCTATAGAGATATATTAAGTCCCGGGAAATGACATAGAATACTTTTCATCTCGGAAAAATGTGCGATTCCTGCGCGATTAACGAATTTCTGCGCAACGGACTTGCATCAACTTATCGAAGTAAAAAACAAATAAAACTAAAATTTACTAAGATTTTCTGCAATTTGAACATTGAAAACATAACGAGTGCCGGTCAAAGATTATTTTTAAAATCCACACGTGTTCAGAGAAAAATAAAAAGAGTCTGGATTCCGGAGTCTACTTTAATTCGCATTCCTCGCCCAAACATTAACGTCCAAAACAGTTTTATTTTGTGTCCGTTGGCTAAACCGCACTATTTCCTTTATATGTCGCCAGTTCGCTAGTTCACATCGACTGAAATTCGTCGGGAAATACTTATCGCTTTTCCAGAATTTCCGAGTGGAACGGAGAGAAAAATCTGGAAAAACCCTATACTGCAGGATATGAGGGTGCTAGAAAAATTTTGTTACATTTTTAACCTCCAACAAAAATAGCGTGTAGATTCTAAAAGGATGACTAGATTTTTATGTAGTTTTTATCATTTAAGTGCCGACGTGATTGAGATTGTTTTTTTTTAATTCAATTATTATTTTAAGGGGAACAAGAGAATCAACATTATTCCATCTTCAAAACTATACTAACTCGGCAGACTATATTTTGTACACCTATCTTATATATTTTAATTATATAATATTTTAATTATACTTAGAGCCTGTTTCACCACTTCCCTGTAGCCGTAGCACAGCGACCAGTAGAAATGCGAAAGTATAGACAAACTGCGGAGATAAACTTAAGGTGCGGTCCCGATCTTTTTTCGTTCCGAAAAATTAAATTAAAATGCCACTTTATGACAGACTAAAGTTTAAGTTATAAAGTAGGATATTATTTGAATTTTTCGGACTACAGTCTGTCATAAGCGGCATTTTAATTGAATTTAAAAAGATCGGAACGGCACCTTAAGTTTATCGCCATAATTTGTGACTATAGTCTGTCATAAAGTGGCATTTTAATTGAATTTTTCGGAACGAAAAAAGATCGGAACCGCACCTTAAGGTGACGCCGCGTTAGAGTAAGAAACCGTGTTGGATATGTTTTAGATTGCTTGTTTTCTATGAGAGGCCGGGCCGGCCTCTCATAGAAAACAAGCAATGGAACAGCAAAAAATGGAAAGGGCATAAGCAACAAAATGGTTTTTGTCGCGTAATTTAAAAACCATAAATACATTTCATATAAGCTATGCACATATTAAAGTGTATGCTTCAACCAATTTATGTAAAAATTTTGGAACCTTAAATCACTCTCCTCTGTTGGAAAAATAGGAATCCCTTTTTTTACAGAGGTCTTTTCGATTGATAAATCTGTGTTATAAAAGTTGTCCAATCGTGTTATGCTATGGGCAATTCAAAGACAAAGACATGATGAATACTGACAATGAACTTTAGTTTCTTAGCTTTAGTCATTGCTGAGAAAAATCGGCATCGCTACAGCCAAATTATCAAGGCGTCGCCTTAAGAGTCTGTATACGAAATTTTGCCGATGAATACGAAATTGCAAAGGTTCGCTACAGAAATATTATTAGGTTTTTTTCCCTTATTAGACTTAAAATATATATATATATATATATATATATAATATATATATATAATATATATATATATATATATATATATATATATATATATATATATATATATTAATTATTAGATTTAAAATATATTTAAGCGCGGAAATCCGACTCGAGCCTTGCGGCGAGTAATATAATGTAAGATTCAGGTTGTTTTGAATCGTGTTTTTTGGCACAATTTGTTTTTTTTTTCTTTTTTCTCGAATTGGATAGAATTTTATCTATAGATTATTTCTGTCGTTTTCTTTTTATGAATTACAGCTCCATGTTGCCGAAATTAACAGCAATTCTTTGCCCATTTTCTCTAAAATTTTGCCGAGTTACATATTTTTTATCCACTTAAAACTACTTAACCTATTTAGACAAATGAGGTGTTATTGGAAGCGTCTTGATTGTCCGCTGGTTATAGGCTACATGACTTTACGTAAAATTGGCTATAGCGCCATCTAGGTCACAAGTATAGAACAAAAAAAAAAAAAAAAACCTGACTATGTTGTGTGGGGTATCAAATGAAAGAACTGTGTTAGCACATTTCAAATATATAAATTTTATTAGCTATTTCCCACGGGTTTGCTTGCAATCACCTGATGATTGCATGAATTCATGATATCACTTCAATACAAGAAGCCTCCCCATATTTCGTATACGGACCCATAAGTTTATTTCCGCAGTTTGTCTATACTTTCGCATTTCCACTGGTCGCCGTGCTACGGCTAATAAGTGCCGGATAGGCTATCCACAACTTAACCTGACAGATAGAGTATGGAGCATCTGTCAAATAAGTTGTAGATAGCCTATCCGGCACCTTATAAGGAACTAGGAAGTGGTGAAACAGGCCCTTAGTGTTATAAGCCTCTATGCTCAAAAAACTATAATAGGATCATACGCATACTTTGAATCTAAAATTGTTGTATACAGCAACACATATTGTGGCTATACCTTTACTTTATATTTATTACAATATTGACTATCGATAAAGTAACGACGTCTGATGATAATTTGTAGCACAGGTGCTGAATAGTGGTACGCGTCGTACATTATTAATGATTTTGCACCCAAAAATTTAACATGGGAACATGCATGTGGAAGTATTTTATTGCAGTGCGATTTTATTTTGAGTTCAATTAAAAGGTTTTAATTTTTAATGAATAATTCAATATAGCATTCGCATCGTAATTTTTAACGGTACGTTGAATATCTTAATCCTTCGATCGGGGATTCTTGGAAATGCTATTGTATTCTATTGTTGTCGCGGTCACCGGTGTCTTTACCGGGCTTGATGGTTTAAACAAGTCTAAAATGTTCGTTTACCTAAAAAGCTTAACCAAACAGAAATTTATCGCAAAAACAAATAATATTTTGCACATTTCTATCGAGAATATTAGACGCAGACAAATAAACATTTAGATCTCAAATCCAATAAAGGATATCTCCACATTCGTTGTGCATAAAAAATGATCAGCGCATTTTATTTGTAAAGTGTAAATTTTTCCAACCCAATTTCCTCTAAGGAACCCGATGACTCGGAAAACATTGGTCCAACGCTCGATTTGCACTGTAAATTGATTTTTACTTCGATACCCGCGGTTCAATAAGCTTTTTTGTTTGTCATCGTTGCTCCACCATCATCTTTTGTTATTTAAATCGTACTACAAATGACACGTAAAATGTATTGAAAGTCGGGTTTTTCGACGGGGGCAAACGAACTCTTTTGAAAAAGTTTTCATCGAGATATTGTGGATTTTGTTTGATTTTATAATTAACGATGCGAATTGTTCTTTTTTAACAAAAATCAATTTATTAAAGGCGTTTATTTAGCTTTTCGTTTTTGTGAATATCCATCTAATGAAATTTATTATTTTTGCTTCATTTTCAATAAGTAGTGAGCGTTTAAGCCCGTGATACCTTTGTACAGTTCTGAATATCTATTTAACGATATCGAAAAGTCTCTGACTAATGTAAGCGGCATGCAGTTCTTAGTTCTTACACCAGGATCATTTAGTTTTTACACTAAAATATAAGTACTATTGTACATACAAAAAACCCAAGATAGAGAGAGCTAGTCCTAGATATTTTATGAGGATTTGCGTCAAGTTGTGCAGTTGGTTGCAGTTTTCTGGAACATTCTAGCTGGCAGCAAGTTGTCTGATCGGCTTACAGGCTTAGAGCAGGTTCCGTCGGCGTTGCTCTCACGCTTTTAAAGGTGTGAATAACTTATCATAAACTCTACAACTTTCTATGTTTAGTTATATCAAGTTACTAAGATTCATTGTGATTTTTCATTTTCTTATTAACGGGAATCGTGTTCCAGAGAAGATTCAGTGAACACGATTCGTGATGTGATGATGCTTTAAAGCTTAAAAGCTGTTTGCAGTTTGATATTTTAAAGTATTGCTTTAATGTATGGTCAATCACACACCATTTCGTTTCTTGTCGGTGTGCACAGGCTCCAGACCCTGACTGCCTTTATCACTTACATAATATTATGAGCAAACTCATAGCTTTATCCACTAAGGCCGGTATAAATAGTCAGTACTCAAGATGCATTTCGGTCTCAAGACACGGTTCAGGCTCTGTAATTGGTTGGCTGTCAAAATTTGGACCAATCATAGAGCCGAACGGCGTCTTGAGACCGAGATGCATCTTGAGTACTGACCAAAAATACGGGCCTTAGACTGTAGTCGTATATTATGAAGCTTAGTATAGCAAGACGAAAGCGGTGATATATATTCAAATCATTATAACCACAATATTATCTTCTGTTGTAGATAAACTCTATGTACAACATAGAGTATTGAATAAGTTTTTTTTAATACGTACATTTTATTCATGTCGTACTAGTACTTACGCACGTTTTCGTGAATAAAATGTATGTGATGTGGCATTACCAAAACGTGAGTCCTTGTGTCTATTTGAATACAGCCTAAGATTATGTAGAGCTGGAAGCCTGTAAAGAATATAATTGCAGTCCTCCGCTCAGTTAGTACTCGGTGTGCGGGAAATTTTGTGCGAGCGTGCCTTTTGTGACGTTCCACAATGTTGCTTCGTAGTTTTTTATCCTTATGTCAAAGACATAAGCATTAAGCACCTCATAGAAATCCAGGTACGAATAGGAGGCACCTGTACCTATTTGTTATATCGATACGCAAATATTAATGTACAGAAAAACTCTTCTCTTTTTCGACCTCACAAGCCGATAATAAAGTTCAAAAGAGTCTTTAGATTACATGTGTAGAGTAAATACATAGACATCTTGAAAATATCTGAAGTTTTCAAGTATTTGCGTTCCTATTTTCTACAGCTCTCAGTTTAGCCTCTACCGATTTTGTTTCATTGTAGTACTATAATACATTAGTTATAGAGAAGTAAATATAACACTCTGCCAACATCTTTAGCATTAATATAGTACTATCAGAGGAGTTGATTCCTAGGCAGATGGTGGACCTAAGTAGTTTGGTCGCGTTACGTCAAACCCATCCGACCAAACACAGCTAACATTGAATTGACATATTAAGCCGAAACCAAATGACGGGGGTCTGTTAACTGCCCAGGAATCAATTTCCTCGATGGTACATAATCAGTAAGGCCTTTATGATCATTTTCAACATTTTTTCAAGCTAGTTACGCCTACAAATAATAATAGCAATCTATCAATTTACGTAACAGCAATCTTTAAATTATAGGCGTATCAAAACTCTCTTAAACCGAACACCGTCGCTAAAATATCCCCGCAATAAATCACAATTAACTACTGAGAGAATTTTGATAAAAGCAACAATATCAGGTAGGTCGTTTATCTTCGTATCGCGGCAAATTGCAGGCTTACTGCATCTAACTCGAGGCGACATAATACACCGACTTTACCGCTTACACAGTATGCGGGATATGCTGTTTAAAGGTATCTTTAATCTTTATAATATTACTAGCTGTCCGGCAAACGTTGCTTTGCCATAATATAAAATAGGTATTTCGCCCATATTATTTTATTGAAGTGACTAAATCAGTATGTCGCAATGGCAACATCGATCGCTATCCCATCGCACAAACAATGGTCGCCGTCAGTCTCAGGTTGTAATAATTTACTATTATTTATTCAAAAAATGAACTTATCAATATATAAAGTACCCAGTAGCCGATTCTCAGACCTACTGAATATGCATATAAAATTTGGTAAAAATCAGTAAAGCCGTTTCGAAGGAGTTCGTGGACTAACATTGTGACACGAAAATTTTATATATAAGATGGTATTATTTTTTGGTATTTGTGAGTAATAAATAATGACATTTTATGAAAATGATTCCTAGCTAGATCGATTTATCGCCCCGAAACCCCCTATATACTAAATTTCATGAAAATCGTTGCAGCCGATTCCGAGATTCCAATATATATATATATATATATATATATATATATATATATATATATATATATATATATATATATATATATATAAATATATATTCTGTCTCACTTCGCCGAGATATTCTGGAAAACAACCTAATTTCAACCTTTTGCATTGCGTTTAGCGTTCATAGTACAATTACACTCTGCAGTCTCACTTCAATCTGCCAGGGCCGCAGGGCTGTCAAGCGAGCGGCGCGGAGCGGCGCGGCGGCGCGCGCTGGTTTGGTAGGTACTATGTGCGCTGCGTCACGCGCGACAAGTCGAGCGAGTGCCAACTGCCAGCCTATTGAAACTAGTCCGGTGACCGGCTACTTAGCACGTCACACGTGTTCACTTCGATTTTTTTTAAATGTATTGTTTAAAATTATCTGCAGGCTGCAGCTGATATTATATTTTGTGTGACTGTAATAAGATACGCAGAATAATATTATACAGGTGTATTATTCTACTTATAGTAACTACGCGATGGTTTACTCTGGTAACTAAAAAGAGTGAAATTATTATTTTTAACAAAAAATTAAAACCGACTTCCAAGGTAAAAACCATCTATTTGAACATCCTTATAAAATGAACTAATTAAAACCGACTTCCAAGGTAAAAACAAAAGTAATAGTTACCTACTTATTCTTAATCTAAAAGAATCAAATAATTATTATTCCTTATTACAGTGGCGTCTTCAGACTTCACCTAAACCTCAACTATTTCTGTACTCAATCTTCGTACTTTTGAAGTCGGTACCAGCCCGGAAAAGTTCTGAGATCCTTGACATAGCAATTACGCTAAGGTAAGCTGGTACCGACTTCAAAAGCATGAAGATTGAGTACAGAAATAGGCTGTTGAGGTTTAGGCGAAGTCTGAAGACGTCACTGTAATAAGGAATAAGAATTATTTGATTCTTTTAGATTAAGAATAAGTAGGTATGTATTAGTTTTGTTTTTACCTTGGAAGTCGGTTTTAATTTTTTGTTAAAAATAATAATAATATAATATAATACCTATAGGGGGAAGATAGTTTGACTCTGGGCAAATTTTTCTTAAAGCTTAATTGAAGGAGTTATCATTGATTTTGAAATGACACAAATCCGTGCCTAACGCCACACGCAAAAAAAAATAATGATGACACTGAAAAGTTCCATCCGCAACGAATCGGTTAAATACCTCGGCACGTGTAGGTTTTTGGCGAAAATACACCAAATATCCTTGTAGAGAAAATATTTTGTGTCGGCGCCCGTGGCTGTTGTGTTAGATAGAGGAAAATCTACCGGAAGCGATGTCACGATAAATCATCCAACATTTTTGGATACAGCCGATTGACATTGATTTCTTTTTATGTTCTTGTTGTTTTTTTTGTTACTGTATTAGGATAAATAGCTTACAGAAATTTCTTCATCTTTCATTCCATTGACTTTTTGGTCGATAATAACAGTAAGAATTTGTACATCAGTTATTATTATAATTACTAGATGTTTCCCTTTACTTTAATGTGCCGAAATTAGTTTGACGCAGGAACCGTGCATTTTTTCGAATTTCGAGACAAGTTATGTCCATGTTATGTCCTCAAAGTATCTCAAAATATAATACGACAAACAGAGACACATTTTCGTCAGACTTAACTGCTATTTAAATGGTCTAATTATCTTCTTCCTCTTTCGTTTCATTCACTTTTTGCCTCGACTTCCCTTATCTATGGATTTCCAATCTCTGATTACACCTATGTTACTAAAATATTAGAAACTAGATGATAGATAGAAACTAGATGATAAACGAATATTGGCGCAACTCCGTTGCGCCAATATTCGTTTATCGCGCGGAAACCATACATTTTTTCGGGATAAAAGTATCCTATGTTCTTTCCCGGGACTCAAAGTATCTCCATACCAAGTTTCATCAAAATCGGTTCAGCGGTTTGAGCGTCAAGAGGTAACAGACAGACAGACAGACAGACGGACAGACAGACAGACATACTTCCGAATTTATAATATTAATAAGAATGAAAGTATGGATAAACCCACATTTTTTAAAATTTTGGATTCTTGGAAATCTATTGTTATTCTATTGTGTTTCGCTTATCGGCGAGATTATAGGACTTGATGGGTTAAATGATCTAAAAAACATAATTGCATTGATAACTCAATACGTATTTTTTGTGAGTGGACACAAATGCTTAAAAGCGCACAGCGTTCAAATTTAGCATCAATGCTTTTGGTAAAATTGCGCTCATATTATGTCAAACTAAACCCATAATTTTTTTAGCCTTTAGGACTATTAAAAATAGCTACAATCTACATGCACAATATAGTCTGTTAAATTGTTAACCCTGTAACTGTAGATTTGGTTGGCCTGCTCCATCAGCGATGCCCGCAACGTCCTGCTTGTTATTCCGTCAGCGCCGCTACTGTTGGCTTGAACTCACCATGTTTATAACAATTGTGTTATATTATTGATTTTGGGTGGAAAAACTTGGAAATAAGTTGAATCAATGTAATAACGTAGTCATTTTAGTTCCTAGGCTCACTTGCGCAAGCTAACGATGGTGCTAACTAGCAGTTAACTTGCGCAAGTGAAAAACAATAATACAGGGTTTTCCAATAGGGACTTGACAATTTTGAATTTAGTTTGTGGACGCACCCTTGCAAGAGCTGGCATGATCAACACATTTAAACACTGCGCTTGTGTAGTGTCTGTGAATAAGCGCGTGGCGTGACGTCGTACTGCTTACGTATCATAAAAAGTCTGCCCGTCTCTCTCGCGCACGGTCTATCTTATGAGCGTGAAGGGGACAGTTATTGTTTTTCTTATGCTACTGTTTATAAATACAGCGTGATGTTACAAGTCGGAAACGTGTGATCGGCGAGCGGCCAGCGTTCGGAGCCGTACGATAATTGTCGTGCGTACGTACGATGTACGATAGCATATTATTATCGTATGCAGATTATACGATAATTTTTATCATGATGCAAACATATTATATTTTTAAACATACTGTATAGTGAAATTGCATAAGTGACAGCACTGTGAACGTGCCAGCTTTAGTTAACTGATCTATAACATCGAACTGTTACTGTCAGTTTATTCAGTAGACACATTTTAATCATGGTGAAGTACACGAACGAACAACGTCGGCAAATTTTAAAAATTTACTTCAGAAATTCGGAGTTGGTGGCCGCTACTTTAAGAGCGTTAACTCCGATTTTCGATCATAATTCTCGCCCTTGTAGACAGGCAGATTGGCTATGATTGTGGGTTATTTTTGGCCTGGATTGGAAGATATGGACTTGGACAGCATGAGGTTTCAATTATATGACGGCGGCGCAAGCCACACAGCGCACGATACAATCGATTTATTGAAGAGCAAGTTTGATAAGCAAGCGTGATATCTCAAAAAATGGACAAGTCGACAGCCTCTTTCGTGCCATTTAACGCCTCTTGATTTTATTCTTTGGGGCTGCGTCAAGTCGTTGGATAAGCCGACGACGTTGGAAGAGCTCAGAGCCAAAATTTTACGCGAAATAGCCGAAATGTGTAGCCGAGCCATAGAAAATTACGTTCAACGAATCACCGCTGCAAACGTGCCTGCGGTGGCCATATAAGCGAAGTCGAGCTTCATTCAAAAATGTTTTTTTGAATTCAAAAAAGTTGTCAAGTCCTTATTGGAAAACCCCGTAAATTATAATATATCTCACTCATTCTTCGTATTTATGAAAGAGTGAAAACGGGCAATGGCAAGACATTTTTTGACAAACAAACAATTTGCAAAAACTATTTGCGAAAAAAATGTCCTTTTGGACTTGCAGCCTTTTTTTACAAGGGGAAATGCATTACGCATCCCCGGCGGATTGTGGACATCGGCCGGAGTATGTGGGACTATCCAGAAACTACCCACTAAAACCCCATGGTGCTCCACTCACCGCTTAGGCAATGTTAGGGGCACGATCGACCCACCGCAACTTTGATTTGCAGCCTGCAGGATTTTAATTTTATTGATAAACCTCTTTATTTTATTGAGTTTAAATTATTGGAAATTATTTATATGTACCTATCTCATTTTCTGAGAATACTTGGGAGTTATCATACTTTTATGAACTAGTCCCTAAATTAAACTTTATAATATATTGTACTACATAATATATTGTAATAATATCTTATATTTTTTATCTTTAAACAAGTCATTCTTGTATATATATAAATATATAATTGGAATCTCGGAATCGGCTCCAACGATTTTCATGAAATTTAGTATATAGGGGGTTTCGGGAGCGATAAATCGATCTAGCTAGGAATCATTTTTAGAAAATGTCATTTTATTCGTGTTTTCGAATAACGAGCAAATCGGTAAAATAGCTAGTTATTATTTACAAGTCCAATTTTATTAGCGGAACCCTTTACATATTTATTTTGCCAGAACTGTAATATAATTTATCTGTAAAAGCTATCTAGTATCTGATTCAGACATCCGCTGAGCTACGGTATCCTTAATATCTGTTGCATATGGAACTGTTGGGTTTACATAATCTACATCTCATTCGTCAGTAGAATTGATCACCCTTCAAGGATCTGTGAAGCTTGAATGCCCTTTGGTACTGTATATAGCCCTATACTTTCAACATGTTATAGTTATCAATAATTGAGTCTAATAAAGTAAAATTTCTAATATATATAGGGTATACAAATAAAACAACCATTATAAAAATGTGATATATTTCTTTCTTAGACTATGAATAACTGTACAAAATACACGATGCTTCTAATGTACATATAAATATATATTTAACAAAATAAACATAATAATAATAATTACGGTAATAATTCATTCAATGGCAGGTGACGACCGATCATTTGTTAGGGCCTTTCTCAGTTTCACTGTGGCGAATTGTTGGGGCCTGTGCAAAAACATATCAGTTACTGACAACCCTAATTTATCAGGTTATTTATATTCCATTGTAATTTCATAAAGGGACCAACATTCCAATATCCCTATGTATAATAACGAGGTAAACATTTGTACAATTTATAAATATCACGATAAAGACTTGTTATTACAGTTAAACAACAATACAAAAAGTATTATAAGATTTAAGAGTATTCCGTTAGTACACTAAATGGTATATAAGTACTTTAGTACATAACAAAACAACGTACAAACTATGAAGTAAAGATACAAAGCGTCTAATCTACATTAGCACTTACGAAAAAGAAGGTAAAACAAAAAGTTAATGACTATTTATACATAGTTTCCCTACCCCATAGGTCGTACCACGGTCCAAAAGTGTGGCCGTCTTCAGGCGGCTCGTTGCTGTCCACGGGTTTTTTGAGCAATTTAGTCCGAGGGAGCAATTGAGGTCTTTGCTGCTTTAAGGCCTCATTGAATTTCTGATCATCCGATTCACTGTAAGGCGCCTCACTTCGACGATCCATTATACGCCTCGCTTCAAGCCGGGCTTCCTCCTGCCTCATTTTGGACTTTTCGGCCTTCTTTGAATCGGTTTCATAGTCGTATCGCGAAGCGCGTCGCTCCTGATCGCTGAAATAGGATATGTTTGACTCGTAGTATCTCTCTTCCCTTCTTCCGTTGTGTGGCAAACTACTGTCGTCGTAGCTTCTATTCAATCTATTTCTGTTTTTAACGTCGCGGCTATTAGTATTTGAAAAGTCTTTTCTCGTATTACGTCTGTCCAGTGAGTAATCGATTCTTGGCTCGGTGGCGTGGTATGGACGCTTTTGGCTTCTAGCTTCTACTTGGGGAGTTTCTTTTTTATGGCCGTTGTATTGCTCTTTACGAGTTTTGTCCTCGCCTGACCGCTTCTTGTATTTTAAGGTTCCGCTGTCGTTACCGTTGTAATTATCACCATTATGAATTTCATTATTGTTCATCTCAATCGGGTTTCCGTAACGGTCAGTTGGTTGTTCATTATCTTTATACTTGAGAGTTTCAGATGATGCAGAGAAAGTTTTGATTTCTTTCGAGTTATCTTTAAATGTTTTGAACTCCATTGTTTTAGGTGGAGAAGGCTTCTTAGATCGGTCCGATGCTAATGTTGCCCTAATGTGTGGTCGTATTGGAGTAACTTCTATTTCTTCAAACTCGGGCATATACGCGTTTTCCTTGGAAGCTTTTATTTCATTTTCCATCGAATTAGTCTGTCGTCGACGAGTTATTTCTTGTTGCTTTTTAGAAGTCATGTGGTCATCAACGATTATACAATCGTAAGGGTCCGTGCTCGAAGCCACGGAATTATTATCATCTGAGTTGCTATCATTATCGTATCTTTGTAATATTTCTCTGCGCTTTACAGTTTTCATAACAAATCCTTCACCATTTTCATCATTATAAAAGCTATTTTCGAAATTAGTCTTTATCGTGCTCGTGTTGGTCAAATCAGAGTGTCGGGATTCAACATTACGAGGAACAAATCCTTCTTGCTTCTCTTCTACAACCGATTTTTCTGAAGTACTCTTTTGTTTCATTGCGGGTGTTTGAATTTGGTTGGTTTTGTTCATCTTTTCTTTATCTTGACGATCGTTGTACTCGATGGATCCCATGCTTCGAGCCTGTCTCATTCCGTTGTTGACTTTTATATCTTTACGGTCAATGGTTTCCTGTGGTCTAGAAAGAATACCATTTTCAGCTGGTGCAAGTTTTTCGTTACTGTTAACTTTTTTAGGGTCCGGTACTTCCGGGGCAGGCCGCAATTCTTTTTTCAGCTTAACGAATAACTTTTTCTTAAATTCGGGGACAGTGTCAACAATATCGCGATGCTGCCATAAGCACATCCCCTCCATTATTTCTTCCGAAGTAGTACGTCCAAACTTCCAGAAAGATTTTGTTCGCTTAACTCTTTGAGAATCATTATCCATCATGTTACGTAGGAGTAACTGTTGGTCATCAGTCAGGTATCCATTGTTAGAACTGTTGAGTCTCGTTCCTCGCCTCAAGCTTTGAGTTTTCAATAAATACGCTTTATTGTCGGTGATTCGTTGAGATGTCTTACTATAAAAATAAACGAAAACAAAAAAAAAATGAACATAGCGCAACTACAAATATAAATTCAAGCAACACAAAAAACAAAGCTTGTCTAGTTTTAATGAATGATTAAATACCTGATCGGTACACGATGACGATGCGCTTCTTCATCACTATAATCAACGTCAGGTTGCGGTGGAGGCTCATTAGAAAATCCAGAATCATTAGAGCTGTGTAATGATACGTTTCCAACTGCGCCTACCGCTGAGACTACAGTTTTTGTGGGACCAGCTTTATTTTGTGCCATCTAAAAAGAGCAAATAAATTCAAATGAGTTTTAGTTGGAAGGAATGTCTATTTCATTCCGTTTAATATGTTCGTCTATACCTGTGATCTCAAAGGTAAAGTTTGGGGTCCAAAGCTTCGAGTTTCGATGACGGCGTGAGTTGTGAAATTGGCGGCTGAGGTCGAATTCTTGACGCCGGTGGGTGCGGCGCTCGGCGTGGAATGGAATGTGGCGCTGGCAGACGAGCTCAATGCGTTCGGAGATGGAGCTGGCAGTTGCGGCGGTAGTCCAGGGGCATTAGCTGACAGACGACCCTGTAAAAGAAAAAAGTTTAAAATGCATGTTATAACGAGCAACTAACAGTGTCACTCCTAGTTAATTTAGCCTCATAACTATTGGGTTTATATCTTTAACCAATATAGTTTTACCTTGGCGACGTGATGAGCAGTGACTGTGTCGCCGAACATGCGCGGTGGATGGTGGTGCGAGGACGCGTGTGCTACCGGTGCTGGCGGCGGCGTCTCGCTCGGTGTTTGCACGATGCTCCAACGTGCCGGGGAGTTTCCTCTGAGAGAATTAACAGCATCATTAGACAGTGATTAACGCACCAGAGCGCAAGTGAAAAGTTAAAACTGAGAAGCCGGGCATAAGTTTTTGAAGCTTAGAATTTCTGAACTCGGTCTACCATTGCATTCGTGTCAGTCGGTCGGTCGGTCATGCATTTCGTCAGCTTAAAAATATTAAGCTGCTGAAATGCACAAGACCGATGACGCAAACTTATGACAAGTTTTCACTTTGGATGAACACTTGAAGATCTATTTAATAACACAACTTACCCAGACTCATCATTAATGATCGGTTCGGTGTACGCCAGCGGGAACCATCCTGAGCTGTGAGTGCGGAGGTTCTCGCCATACTGCCAGCCCTTAGTCCTGTCTCCCAGCAGCACCAGCATGTCTCCCTGCTGGAAGCTCAGCTGGTTGTCTCCGGCTGCGGCGTAGGCGTATAGCGCCCGGGCTAATGGCGGGTCTCGCGAAGTGCAGGTCGGTGGAGCGAGTGATGTCGGACGGGTCTTCGTGCGGATATCGGTGTCTGGGGAATGGTGTTATTGTTAGGTGTAATTCCACAAATCTTGGATTTTGTTTATCCTTTTTCATGATTATTATGGACCTTAGCTTCTTTTCTATACAAGGTACAAGAGATATAATACCATATTTAACAAAGGGTTAATTTAATAGTGTATTGAAAATTTTAGACGATTGAAATTTTAAATGATTTTTTTTCATCGGAACTACGTTTTAGGACCTCTCTAAATGGACCTATCATAACATTGTCCAATAGAATTAAAGGTAAGGAATTAAATTAAAGGTATTATAGGATGTTACTTTGGGACAGCTAAAATTATTTATAACCTTCGTTTTTGTGTCCCCAATGAATTGAAAATGAAGCTGTTGTTACGCTATAAACCTATCTTTTAAATGGTTCAAACATAAAAAGTAACGATATTGTTTTATTAAATAGGTTTCGTTGTAATAGCCTGATCCACCGGGGAGTAATTTGCTAAGTCAATATTATCCTGTATTATGCTCGGCGGTAGTGCTCTGTATTCATTAGGCTTAACACTGTCCATTTCGAATGCAGATATTAAGTCGTTCCGTCTCTGTCAATGTGCTGGAAACACCCTAATTGTATAGAGGTTTTCCTCAGTCTTAGTGACTAGAGAGGAGATTTATCCATTACTATTTGTTATGGTGATAAGTTGGTAATGTAATTCTAAGAGATTTCTTTGCATTATACTTATTAAAATTTGCGAGAGGCTTATCTGTTTTTGATGAAAGCTTTACCGATTTTTGGTAAAGGTCTCAGAAACATCGTAATAAGCTAATATTAAAGTTGCCTTTACCAGTTGTATTTTTGGGACAAGGATGTCAACATCATTAATTTTTTAATTGCTTCATTTTTTGGAACATGAATCACTTCCATGATATAAAATTAAACGACTTATTTTAACGTGCAAACTTAATTTAATAATAAGTTGAAGTACACTTTTGCATTTTGTCTACGATTTTCAAAATTCACCTTGATTATTAGAAGTTTTACATACTCAAAAAATTCCTTGCTTAGTTAAAAATAACCGTTAGCAATAGAAGTGAAAAAGACTAGTCTCTCACCGTCTTAATAATTTTCGATTAGACTACGCATCCTGACGCGACTTTAACACCTCGAAAGCGTACATCGCCGCTAAAGAACCATCCCCTTCAACTTACCATCATCATGCAGCGTAGCCTGGAGATTCAGGTCAGATTTGGCTCTGGACAGCCCATGTGATGGGGAGCCCAGGTCCCCGATGGAGCGGACGTCCAGGCAGGAGGCGTCCACTGAACGTGTCTTGCGCAGGGCCGAGCCGACTGACGCACGATCGTCATCATCACCAATACGCGGGCTCGCGTACACGTCCTCGTCCGCCCAGAATGACACTTGCTGCGGAGTGGAGTGGGAATAAGGAAAGCAAAATAGGAAAGCAAAAATATTAAGGGCCTGTTTTACCACTTCCTGATAAATGCCGGATTATCCACAACTTATCTGACAGATACTCCATACTCTGTCAGAAAATTGTTGATATCCTATCCGGAAACTATCAGGAAGGGGTAAAACAGCCCCTTTAAACTATGAAATTGTCCTAGAGATTAATGTACCAAAACATGATTATTTTGTATGTCTATTGTGCTATTATGTTCACTTGCTCCTGTCATTGGTTTATTCAAAACATTGGTTCTCTTTCTTAAGTAGTAGGAATGATGCAGATCACAGTATAAATAATAATAAACTCGATCAACTTTAAATATTATGAAATAAAGTAATGATTATCAATAAGTATTACGTGGCTTGAACTTTCAATTTTCCAAGTCAAGTCATTGCTTCGGCTAATCCCGAGTAAAAAAATATGTACAATTAAAATCTAATTGGTGCTAATTGTATATACGATTGTGAAACGTTAACCCATTGTTAAGTCTGGGAACTGCAACAGTTTTGTTAAACTGATCTTTACATTCATTATGGTAATCGTTTGTATTATCATGGAAATGTTTTACATCACCTTATCTCGTTCCTCTTTCAGATCATCTCGTTGTAAATAAGATAAATTTTTCTTCCCTTTTATTTAAACGACTAATTAACCGCTAACACGGCATAATTAGCAAATTAGATATTATAATGAAATATATTATCGATGTATTTAAACACAAATTTTAAACCGATGTCTTCAAACGAATCAAAATAGAATCGGCCCTTTACCCGAAATGTTTTCTTTATAACTTCTTTTTAGAATCGCCGATCAAAATGTATGAAATGGACATAAGCGTTCGATAAAATAAAGTCGACAATCGACTCATGTTTTGTCAATAATACATTTTTATCGGCGATTCTATAAAGAAGCAATAAAGGAAACGTCTTGGCTAGGGTCTCAGTTTACGTGCGGGATATACCCTTAATTCATGGCCATGATGCCAAACAAACATGGACAGGGTAATATTTGTTATGCCGCTACTCCACGCCGCCCCATGCTGAACAAAAAAAGCGATTACGAAGGTGTCTCTACATTCTGAATTCTGATGGGTTTCTAAAGAAAATTCTGAGTAGGTACATAATATCGTAATACATAATATCATGTTAATATCGTAAATACGTAACTAATGTTATTATTATAGACTACTTATTATGTTTATTATCTAAATGAGAATGTCTCGTGTACGACTAATGAGGTTTATATATCAAAGAACGAGTTTGTGTTCTTTCAGCTCGTTTAGTCAAAGGCTAAAAGATAATTTGAAAGGTAATATGTCTGAAGACTTAATGCAGAATTTTATAATTAGATAGCAAAGCTTAGAAACATTAACAACCTATTTGAAACACTTTTTTATCATCATCATTATAATTGTTCCTACGTTAAACTGGTACCTACTAAGTTAAAGCTTAAATTGCTGAACCGATTAATAGAAGAAATTAGATATTGAGATGCTTTGAGAGTCGAGAATAGTACCTACATTACGCAAATAGTACATTACGCATCTAGGGCAGGAAAATAAGAAATGTCTCAGATCACGTTATGTAATATAATCTGAGGCTTTCTTATTTACTGCCCATAGTGCGTATACTATTTTTCTCATCGACGGAGGCGGAAAACGGCAACATCGGTAAGCGCAGCGGGAAGAAAGTTGACGTTTTCCGCCCGGAAGTGAGAAAAAAACATATTATAAAAGGATGGTTTTTACTGCGAAAAAATGTACAATTTACGAGTGATAAACTAATTTCAGCGCTACTAATACGGTTATCTAGTTAGATAATAATTAATCCTTCGATCGGGGATTCTCGGAAACGCTATTGTATTCTATTATTGTCGTATATCACCGGATAAAGTTTGCCATATCTCTATCACATAGCATTTGAAGAAGATTTGGTAGTGAATCTGTGATTGGTTTCAATTCCAATTTCCAACGGAGTGATGGGTACTGGACAGTAGACAGTGCAATCACTGGAGGGTTCTATATGGAGGGTTTCTATATGAGTTTTCTACCACTGTTCCACGCATTGGCATTTGGTAGTAAAGTGTAAATTTGGATTTCCTTTTTGTTTTATACTAGATGGTGCACTTCTTATTGTGGTGCACTTCGTATCATTTTCCTGCACCATAAATCTTCCCTGGACTTTCACGAATATTTCCGTTCTCGAGTTTAAGCGAAGACAACATTTTAAATTATTTTTTATTTTTAACGGAAGATTTTAATTATTCAAAGAACATAATAGTACTTTACAAACTCTGATTAGTAAGTAAATCGATTTCCGATAGCTAAGAGAATATTCTTTCAAACCAAATCAATATAAAATTGTGTTGGAATAAGTAGTAATAGGATTCGATTTTATTGCTTTTCGCGTTTCTTAACGGATTTGGTCCCTAAAAAGGTCGGTTTACTCAGGAAGCGTAGGATATTGTTTTACGCGGATAGTGTCACCGTGAGCGTTGAAAAGATCGAAATAGTTTTCATCGCAAAACTACGCAATCTCTATTATCGAAAGTTATAAAGTTTGTGAAGATGTATAAAAGGATCAATTGGAATGATGGATGGTTGTTTGCTACTTTTGCACAAATCTACTGAACGTATTCCAATAAAATTCTCGCACAAAACAACTGAGCAGATTTCAATTAAATCGCACAAAACTACTGAACGGATTTCAATGAAATTTCGTAAAGAATCAGCTGAGCTTTGGATCAACACAGGTCTACAAGGATCTGCTAATATTTAGTAACATTGGCTTACATTTATATGCTATTGATTGTTCCATAGGTTTTTGATGGAAATTCATTCTTAACATTATATAATATCTTCTTATTTCTTATACGAGTTCCACTATATTTAATATTAAGTAGATAAACGTCTGCTTACCCTCATCCTGCTAACGAACATGGCTTCCACGTTGGATGGCAGGAACTCGCGGGTGCGAGACACCTCCAGCCACTCATCGAGTCCAGCGTTGTAGGCGGCGCTACCAGCGGCGTGGTAAGCCAGCCAGTGCTTGGCCAGCGAGCACTGACGTTCGAGAACGAAGCCGTAGCGACGGCGCTCTTGTGTCATGGCCTGATAAAAAAAGATAATTTAGAAATAAGATTTAAAATGAGAACGTTTATGGCCAGTGCTTTATAGTAGAAAGTTTAATAAAAAAAAAAATAGCAAAATTTTATCAGAACTGTAATTTTTGGTTGGCCTGAGAGGAAATTTTGATGGCGGGCAGCATTGTCCGACATGGCAGTTATCGTGTTAAATTAAGAATTAAAAAAAAAAACTTAAGATTCAAATTAAGAATGTTATACGTTACTACCAGTGCTTCGTACGTTTTTTCAAAGTTTAAAAACTCGACTGCTCAAATGCCTGACTCAACTTGTATTGCATGTCCTACGGGTAATTTGCCCTAAAATATGTTAAATATTACAAGTTAAAAATAAATAATATTCGTATACTTACATTCTTCAAGCTTTGTTCACAGAATGCGTCTAGTTTAGTTTTCTCCTCCTCCAAGATTTGCATATTCTGCAAAGACAAATGGAATTCTTTAAAGTTCTTACCAACTTGTATCGTTTGTATGTCAACTATCAAAACGAAATGCCACAAGAGATAAGCAAAAACTTTAACTATTTTTCAACGACAATTTCATTCTTTACTATTTCGTAGAACAAAACGTTGTAAGTTACATTTCTTGTAAAAAGAAAAGCTTTAATTCGTGCCGAAGTTACACCCCTTTCTTCACGAAAAAGATAAAAGAATAAATTATTTTATTTATTGTACAAACAGCCATTATTACATAATAGCTGAGAGATTAGTGAAGAGGATTCTTTGGAGTAAAATAAATTTACGGAGACCTTCCAAAAAGTTTGGTAAGGCTCGTGAAAAGAATTAAAAGGCTTATTTATATTTCTTCCTCGTATCTATCCTCTTAATTGAGATAAGTAATGAAAATTATTCAATTAGATTTTTTATAAAACCTTCTTTATTGAATTATTTGAGCTTTGTAAAGAAATTTTTTCATTAGTTACGTAGCGTTAACTTCAAATATTGTTTGAATTGAAATATCGTTAGCTTTAAATTTTCAACTTTTGTAAAAATTACAATTAGAGTTATGCTATTAGTATTTAAATTGTAATAATATAAAATAATGTTTTTGATATTATTATTTTAATGGGTCGAAGTCGAATTTTGTCATCTAGATAATTATTTAAAGCACGTTAAAATGACGACTTAATCAGAAGTTTGAACTTAGGTAGTTATGCTAAAATAGAGCCATTGAATAATAACTTAACTTAAATTTGTAATTAACTTTAAATTAGATATTATTTATTAATCATTAAACGTTTCTGAGTTTGGCCGTAACTGTAAAGGTGCTCCCAGACAGAAGTTATATAACGTTATAAAACATTGTGCAACACGATTACATTTTATAACATCGTGTAACATACGCTACAACATGTCAAAAAATAAACGTGTCTTTTGTTATAATTTGTTAAAAAATGTTATACAAAAATGTTATCTAACGTTAAATAACTTCTGTCTGGGAGCACCTTTACACGAAAGAAGCACCCTACCTTCATTTCTTTATCCATTGCCGAGCCAACTTTGGTGACATTAGTCTTCTTCTTCCTCTGCTTCTTGATGGTGGCGGCCGCCTTGCTGTAGCTCTCAGACCGCAGCTTATGCTGCTGCAGGAATCTCTTCTGCTCCGACTGCAAAAAAATACTAGATTAAACGCACTTAAAAGCAATGATCTTGACTCTAAGCTCACAATATATAGATCTATAGAGTATATAGTCCAACAAGGTTGTTTTGGCGCTGACGCCGCCATCTTGGGAAATGTCACATAAAATACAGCTGCGTTTGCGCCCCTTGTCAATGTCATCCAAACGTCCGGGCAAAGGCCTGTAGCCACTGACCTCCATTATACAAGTACGCTGGACTGATGATACCCAGATATATTTTGTGCCTATTTGAAGCGGGATCAGCTTCCCCAATATTCGGGAAGAGAACTAAATCTGACGTAACTTGCAAATAGCCGCTCAATCGCTATTGGTTGTAGAAACCAAAGATAATAGTATACCTCCATGGTAGAAACAGTTTTAGTTACAAGTGCTCCCACTACTGCTATCAGCGCCAATATGGCGAATTTCAAACATCATTTTTACGTCAAATTTAGTTCTCTTCCCGAATATTGGCGGAGCTGATTCCGCTTCAAATAGGCACAAAAAATAGCTGTCATTTCAAAGGGTATCATTAGTCCAGCGTATTTGTATAATGGAGGTCAGTGCCTGTAGCCAAAAATTGGCGTACGCAATTATGATGACATACTTATCAATATGCCTAATAGCTTTGTCCCCACTGTGCCTTTTTCTGTTCGTCAAGGGCATGCGTTATAGCGCAGTCAACAGCGAACGTGAGGCATGCCCGCGACGCATGCCCTCTGACCGTCTAAAACTTTCACTTTGTTATTAAAAATGACAGTTGGCGTTGCGTTCTTTGACGCATACAACTATTGAATGCGCCAAAACGAAAGTTTTGATTCAACTTGACATTCAAGATGACAAAAATTGAAGACGAAAGCGCATAATGTGGACATAGCTAATAGCTATGTCCACGTAGCTAATAGCTATGTCAACGAGCGCAACGATAACATTGTCATTTTTGAAGTTTTGGATACGGTCAGAGGGCATGCGTCGCGGGCATGCCTCACGTTCGCTGTTGACTGCGCTATAACGCATGCCCTTGACGAACAGAAAAAGGCACAGTGTGGACAAAGCTAATCTTCTTTGTCTTTAGATTTCATAACAGTAAATATTTTATATACTTCCGTGCCTGCACGTCATAAGTTTCAAAATAAATAATAGCAATAAAATCGTAAGTAGTAAAATACTTCCTAATAAAACCGCTATAACTTTACTAACCTGTACAACTTTTGTGTCTTTCTCCAAATTCGTCTCCAGTGGTACCAGCAAATCCACATAGAACGCCTTGAGCTGTGACAAACGAATAAATTACAAAGGAATAAAAAAGTTTTTACGACAATATTTTATGTGAAACTATGAAACGACATTGTTGGTGTTGCAACTACGGATGATGTATATGAATAGAATACTAAAATCTAAATTTGTTTTACAAAAACACGATAGTAAAAGTGAAAGAAAAGCTAAAGTGAAGTTATATATTTTATCCTTTACCTCTTCACTTTTGTGCAGTTGTCTGTTTTAGAAATAGCGAATAGTCTGCAGACACAACAACTTGGAACGGTCTATAATCTATATAGCCTTACTCTGAGGTAGTAACTTTGTAATATTATAACCATACAAATCAATACATGAAGAAAGTTGATATCCAATTAATACTTTAAAATTTTATAATAACTTCATACTACCTACCTAATTATTATATTTATCAGAACATAATACAACATATGCGATATTATGAAAAAGATGATCAGACAAAGAAAAAAGCTCAAACAATATAAGAGCAAGACAATGCAATCCTATCATTATGATTATTATTGTAAGTCTAAATAATGAAAGCATACTTTCTTACTACGAAAGTACGAAACAATAGACAACAATATACAATACTCATCGACAATATTTAACGGTAATTAATGATATTGAAGAGCTTCACAATTCTTTCTTCAACATAAATGAATGGGAGGAAATGAACGAACAAATTGAAACGAATAAAATGGTATGAAACTTACAATATTCATCTGTTGGTCCTGAATCTCTCGGTACACCTCGACGACTTTCATTAGCGCTGTTCCTGCAATTGTTATTGTCACTTTCAATAACTTTCAATAATTAAAATCTTTCGGTATTTGTGGCTTTGTTTTATTACAGTATTTTCATTCTATTATTTTTGTTATTTGACTCTTTTTCGTCTTAAGGCCCTTCCCCTACGGAGATTCCGTAATTTACTGTATTTAGAGCTTTATAAACTCGTAATTTGAAGGCTACAGAGTTATAATAAAAATACAGCAATAATCTTCAGTGTATCAACATTCCTTTCCCCGTTTTCAATTTTCAATTTCTGTTTATTATACTCATGATATTAGCTTACAAAGTAATACCAATTTATTAAAATTGAACCGTACTTTCAGCATCTCCCTAGTATATATAAATTACGTTTATTTAAAACACACGACAACAGATAGACAATTTCATTAACTACATATTCCCCGTTTATATTATTTTTTTGGGTAAATTTTGAACTAAGTTATGTAAAAAAAATTGGATTTTTGTGCGATCTCGGCAACGCGTCAAATGTATGGTCAAGGTCGTTTGCTCGGGGGATGGCCTTAAAGTTTTTGTATTTTTACCAGAGTGGATATACGTTGGTCGGGTTGTAGACTTGTCGAAAAGAGCTGCTATGAGCTTACATAAGATAATTTAGGTAACCCACAAACCCTACATACTAAATTACTATTGTAAAAGGAAAAAGGACATATTATAATAATAATAAAATGTTTTAAATTGACCTATTTACTATGATAACAATTTTATATAAAATAATTTTTGTGTTAATCCATCTCACGGGAACACTTTGTAGCTGAGTGGAGTTGACTTGAGTGTCCCTCTGTTTACCTAAATCCTACTTCCAGACAATTCTAGTACTTGAAGTTGCTCCACGCCACACAATATAATTTATTTGATGATCTTTATGTCACTACAACATTTTATCATAAAAGAAGTATCAGAAATCATAATAGGCTCGGCTTTTTAAAAGGTCGACTTGTAATTGTGTATATTAATTATCTACTTAATAAAAATACGAAATGTAAAAAGCTAATTTTAATACATTATCATGAGATAAGACATTTCGATAGGCTAATAAGATGAGCATGATATTGTTCTTCGATTCTTATCACTTTTTTATTGCTCACTGACTTTTGATAACCGACCTCTTTCCCTTTGCCGTCTTGTACAAAAAAAAAACTGCCAATGTCTTTGCCCTAAACTAAACTTACCTATATCGGCGCATCCTCCCCAAGTCCCCTGCTGGGCTTGTCGGCCCAGTTTGCCCACGGCGTCCACATACAGTCGAGAAGCGGCGGCCGCACCTGGGGAAAAATATCTTGTTTATATTTTGACTTTCTCCATTTATCTGGTTAGATGTACATTTTATAGTTCTGGTCCTCGTAAATTATTCGTAAATAATGTTATTAAAAATCCCTAAAAAATTGGTAAGAAACACAAAAAGTTTCCTATTCAGAAAATAGCCTGCCCAGAAGAAAGAGCGTAATAAACTCACACTTAATTTATTCCTCCAAATCGTTTTCCGTACATGTTAAAAGAGAATCCATGGAAATATTTTTTTTACAAACAGATTAAGAAATTATTATAATCTAGACTGGCACTGTTTTACTTTAGATATGGTAAGTTCCACCAAAGTTTTTTTCAATGGTTGGTAGTTAATACAATAAATATTTTCTAGCGGAGAAGTAGAGGTAAGTAGATTTATTGCTAAGGTGGTAATTATGCTCAGAATTTCCTGCTTAAATATTCCAATACAAACGTATTTCCTACCTCAAAACATTTTGAGGTTATAAAAAGGCTTTTAGCTCTAACGTAGAGTCTCTGAGTAAATGAAATCTATTGTACGAGGCACGGGCTAGAACAGAACGGTGAATGACCAGTTGAGAGCGTACTAAAATTTATTCCTAGCGGTTATTTTCTAGGTATTTTCTTGTATAAAAATACAAGAAAATACCTAGAAAATAAACAACAGGAATTAATTAATTAAGAAGGAGACTAATGCAAAAAATCAAACATCGTCCTTCTCTCTTCACACTCACGCCTGCCTTTCATATGCCAGGCGAAGACGCGGACGACGACGACGCGGATTCATCGCCAAATAAGTTTTTTTCTCAATAACTCGATAAATATACACCATTTTAAAAATCCGGTAGGTCGATCTCACAATGATAGAATTTTATACAATGTGTTGAAATATTAACTTAGTTCAATGCACGGTTAAGGCAATAAATGAAAAATTCGTGAAAATTAGATGAATCTTTGCGATTTTTTTCTATCGAGAAAATTTTAAGATATCGTGTTTTCGCTCAGATTGAACTCTTGGAAATATAATGTTATATCTAATTTTAGAAAATGAAACAATTTAGGGCTTATTTTCAAGTGTAAAAATGAATTATAAAATCGACAATTTTGGGTTAGTCGCCCACTTAAGTAATTAGGAAAACCTAAGAAGACAGTACTTAGTAATTGTGGACGCCAATAATAACCCTAAAATTATTATGAAGTTCTTTATACACATATAATAGTAGTGATTTTAAAGTATCAATGCCTTAAAATTATCAAAATATCAACTATTTAATATTAATATTCTATAATAATATTTTGGTGAGCAAAATATACACATTATTTCATCGCAGAATTCTAATTAAACCTTCAAAGATATGAATAGCTGTTTAAATTCCGGTGTATTGTGCGAATAATTAAGCTATAAAGCTTATCAAATAACCATTATAAATTATATTTAATTGAACTTTACTATTGGTTGGGTGAATTATGGTCGAAAATTAGGTCAACGTGAAAAAAATAACCCGAATCGGGCTCCCGCCACGAGGCATAATGCACTCAATTTGTGTACGAACAAACGTAATTTATTTTTAATGAGCGAATCAAATGCAATAAATTTGTAGATTTATTCGATAAAAGAAGGCACGAGCCGCGTATGCTTTTATTTATTATTTGATTTGTATTGCAGTTCATACAATGTTATTTATGTACTAGATGTTGCCTGCATTTTAGTTTGCACAGAATCTTACAATACATTTTTTTTCAAGACAAAATTTAAAGTTGTTACCCCCTGTATTACCCCTTATTGGGTTGAATTCCAATTATTATTTTTAACAAAAAATTAAAACCGACTTCCAAGGTAAAAACAATATTAATAGCATCCTTATAATATGAACTAAAAAGTATTAAATAATTTTTCCTATCTAATATGTAGTGCCTTTTCCCGAATTCGGCTAAACCTCAACTATTTCTGTACTCAATCTTCGTCATTTTGAAGTCGGTACCAGATATAGCTGAATCTTTATTTCTTTGACAGAAAATCTGAAACTTTTGGAACTGGCACCTCCGTGGCGCAGTGGTGAGCGCGTTGAGCTCAAGCCGGAGGTCGCGGGTTCGAGTCCCGCCGACGGAACAAAAAGTTTATAAAGTTCCTGGGTCATGGATGTATATTAAATGTGTGTATCATATAATAAACATCTTAAATATGTGTATAGTATAAAAGTATTAAATATATTTCCGTTGTCTGGTACCCGTAACACAAGTCCTTCGGGTACTTAGCACGGGGCCAGACTGACGTGGTGTGAAGCGTCCATAGATATTATTATTATTATTATTGTTATTATTATTATTATTGTATCCATACCTATGCCTTGTACTATTATCTATTTTGTGCCATGAGACATTGGTGACCTTAACACGACGTGGCAATGATGATGATGACGATGATGATGATGATTAATTTGAATTGCATGGTAGCATATACTTTCTGTTCTTAAAACAACGCCGAAACTCCCAAACGTGTATCTATAAAGAGTCAGGAGTTCTCTCAGCATCTTCGAAACCATGGTATACCTTGACCTAATATTTGACTTTTTGGTAGCATATTCTTAGTACACTTCACATAAAACCAAAATCACTATATGTTTCCATATAAATTTCGAGGAGTTCCCTCGATTACTCCTGGATTCCATCATCAGGTTACCACTTTTGTTAACATGGTACCAAATTAGAGTGAAACCTAATACAACAAAATAAAAATTTCGAAAATCGGTTCACAAACGGCGGAGTAATCGTTGAACATACAAAAAAAAAATATCCACAGCCGAACATATAACCTCCTCGTTTTTTGGAAGTCGGTTAAAAAATGAATCACTATGAATGTCTATAGTGTACACCCCAAAAAATTCAAGTTCGTAGGTTCTTGTATTTTTTGGGGGCGATACCGGTCCGTCCACGTCGTGTCCCTGGGCACCTCCCCCGTGCCATCGTGAGCTTTTTCACGGTGACACGGGAGGGGTGGCTGAACGCCGGTATGCGTGTGTGATTGTGTGCGTGTATGGCAGAGCTCACTGCCGAGAGAGAGCCCGCGAACCGGGGTGTCGGTGTTTGTAATGATGAGTAGTCGCAGCAAGGAAAATAATCTCCGGGTGGGTCCCGGTCCCGATGGGGCCGGAGAATCCCATACGTCGCCTTCAGGTGAAGGGCGGTCCATGTATACGGAGGGGCCACTTACTGCGAGGAGGGAAGGGAGAAAGGGAGGCGCGAAGACGCGCGTAAGTTCTAAGCCAGTGCACCTAACCGCACCGGCCAAGGAACCGATCACAGATGAGGACACGGACTTCTACGTGCCCCAGCCCAATGCGGTGAAACGGCTCGAAGCCCTTATAGACAAGAAAATTGCCAGAGGCCTAACGGACGGCATAAGGCGGGACTTCTTGGAGTTCACCTATGGCCGTCCGGTTCGCGATTGGAGCAATACCGATTGTGACAGCGAGGACTGTTACTCGGCGTCCGGCAGCAACATGTCGCTGGACTCCGAGGGACTGCCCGCAACCTCCGGACGTACGACTCCTCTGAAAAGGAGAATCCCGGACGAAGACGAAGTGGTGCCGTCCACCAGCAAGGTGACGGCACCGGCACCTATACGAGGACGAGGCCGGCCTCCTACGACCGTCGTGGCAGTACGTCGGCGTGGCGAAAGCCAAGGCCAAGGAGAAGGCGGAGAGTCTCCGGCTGCTTGCTGAGAAGCAAGTAGCCGCGACGGCTCGGGCGGCGAGGGAGGCGCGAGCCTCTCTTTGCAATAGCCCCACACCGGCTGCAGAAGACGCAGCAAAGACGAGCGCGGCGCTAAGCGCAAGCGTGGAGAAGTCACTGGAGACCATTTCCATGGTCGCCAGCAAATCCTCCAACTTAAAGGGAACTTTTCAGCGGTACCTCAAGGAGGCGGTCGCTAACGTAAAGGAGGCCGTGGCCGATATGAGGGACACAATGACGAGATGCGGGCTTTGGAAGCACAAAACCAGCAGCTTCAACAGCAAATCAGCACCATGCGCCGGGAGCTGGAGGAGTTGCGTCGGCAAGTCATCAAGCCCGCCACGGAGGAGATGCAGAAGCTGTTGTCGGAGGTCTCACGCTCCAACATTGAGACCTTCGGCAACATGCTGAATGCGTGACTCGCCGGCCTGGAGGATCGTCTCCTTCCAGAACCGAGGCGAGGGCCGCCGCTTGCTTCTGATGCAGCGGCTGCCGACGTGGAGGTGCCGGCTGAAAGAGGACCGCCGATGGCTGCAGGTAGGCCACCGGCTAGAAAGAAGAAGAGGAAGGCGGCTACGGTAGAGGCAGGACCATCACAGGTTCCCGCCACCAACGCGCGTCCCAAGGAAGAGGAAAAGAAGGGAAAGAAGAGGAGGAAAAAGACGATGGCCGCATGTGAGGCTGAACAGACGAGTGCAAGAGCACCCGCCCCGTCTTCGTCTGATCCCTCGTGGTCCAGAGTGGAACCGCGAGGAACGAAGAAGAAGAAGAAGAAGAAGGGAGCTGCCAAAAACGCAGCCCCCAAAAAGAAAAAGAAGAGGAAGTTGCGTTCGCCCAAGACCGCCGCCATCACCCTTACACTGGAGAAGGGGGTGGACAAGAGCGTGACATACGCTTCCATCTTAGAGGAGACGAAGAGCCGGATTGACCTTGTTGAGATGGGAATATACACCAGTCCCCGGTGGACCGTAGCGGGAATTGCTTCCGCTGCGGTAAGCCAGGGCACAAGGCCGCCGACTGCGCGGAAGAGCCGAGTTGTTTTTCCTGCGCCGAGCTCGGCAAACAGAGTAACCACGTGCTGGGGACTAACGGCTGCACTACGCTAGCCAGCAAGTCGCCCGGCACGCGGCAGAAGCGCAGGGCTCCTTCCAAGGCTCGGCCGCGTATGCGGTCTGTAGCCGATAAGGCCGGGGCGAGTAAAACCGCCCCCGCCATGGAGGTTTGAAGCCTAGGCCTGTGGGCGGTTGATCGGGGGATCACCGTCTACAATATAGGCCCCGAGGAGAAAGGCTCCCTTGATGTCCGGGGAGCCTTTCGGTGCAGACTGGCGGCGGCATGATTGCCGCAGATAAAGAGATGCCGGAAGCGGTAAGCGCTGCGGAGGACGCGGAGCGATTTCGATCCCGCTCCTCCGCGTGTAGCGTTGACGAGGGCACGGGAGGGTTTTAGTCGGTAAACCTCTGCGGAGGGAGTCCGACATACCCCTGTCCCTTCCCCCGAGGGGGCGGGGGATGCGTAATGCATTTCCCTTCCTCAAAAAAAAAAGGTTCTTGTATTTATTCCTGAGATTTCGAGATTAATCAGTTATCTGATGTAACTCATGTAACCCTATAAAACCAATCGTCAGTTATATTGACGTGTGGTTCATTTGTTATTGTTCACTATGTAGCGCATAACAGAGAAAGTATGGCTGGTTCTAAAATACGGCACAGATGATCTACTAAAGGAAAACTGTGCCTTATTTGATGAGTGCGAGTTCTTGCGGGAGCCGTGAAGAAGTTAGATACAATTTCAGCCTTCAGGTATTGATTTGTCATTTTATATTAATTTGAGTTTACTACGTTATTACATTTAACTAGTTATATATTTCTATGCAATTTACCATTGCCCATTAGTCATTACCATTGTTTGCCGCTGCGTACTAGAGATTTTTTTTAAACCTTTACCTCTATAAAAACGAGGTCCAGTTTTAAAAACTAAGTCTTCAGTAACGTACAAACGGAATTCTAATTAACAAAGTGAAAAATGGAAGTCAAAGCGAGATCAAACCTTTATTTACCTTCAGTCGCCAAAAGTTTGTTGCCTCCAATTAAAAGGTCCAAAATTTGAATTCAGTTTTTAGGAAGAGGGGTTTTTGATACGGTACAGACCTACCCTACATAATTGCAGTGTGCATAATATTATTGTTTACATCTATATACTATGGAAAAATATAGCTTGCAACTTTGCTGCCGCGAAATTTGTATATCATGTGGAAACGCGCGTTTTGTCTTGGGCTGGATTTATAAATGCGTCCGCAAGAAGGCGTGTTTTAGCCGCTACACCGTGAAATTACAAGCAATACTATATTATGTAATGCGGGCTCTACACTCGCGGCGCGAAAGCCCGCGAAGGCCGTGAACCGCGAGTGTGGAGGGTTTCGCGGCTTCGTGTTCGCGCTTTGCGGTTTCGTATTTGTTCGAATCATTTTCACGGCGCGTAGCATCCGTGAATCGCGGCCGCAATTCGCGCCGCGAGTGTAGAGCCTTTAAAAAATGGTGCGGCCGCGCTGTCATTTACATACAGTTGCTTGTGATCGTGATCTCGCGGTGTAGCCGCTAGAACGCGCGTCTGGGCGGACAAAAATCGAGCCTTAATAGAGACTACATCTTTAATATTGATACCGTCCGATAGTATTGTAATAAGTACTTGAATAAAATTTGCTATAACTTTATAACTTCACAGCCGCTCCTTAAAAAATTTGGGGTACTTTGAAAGTCTGATTCAGCGATTGAAATACAACGAGCCTAGCGAGAAAAATCTAAATTACATTACTCTTATACTCAGTGATTCTGTCTTGTCAATTTACCGTACTACGGATTGTGCCTTTCTCCTTTTCCTCTCTGGATACGCGGTCCCAGATTTTGATTTGTCATGACGTGTGTCCTACTCCTCTATAACCTCTCCAACAGAGGAGTAATACACACATAACACGTCCTAAATCTAGGTAGCTCCTACATATTTTTTAACTAAAAGTATGTTTTTCCGATAGCCTGTCCTTTTGTCCATCTATTTGTTACCTCTTCACCTCTTTACGCTAAAACGGCTGAAATGATTTAGATGAAATTCGGTATGGAGATATAGAGCTATAACAGACGGGAAGGACATAGGATACTTTTTGTTGTGCTTGTACGATTCTCGCCCAATAAACGTATTTTGGCGCACCGCGCAACAAAGTTGTGAGGTCTTAGATACTTACTTATTATATTAATGTGTTATTTCGAAAAAAGTATTGAGCTTGTTACTATCCACGGCCCTAGCCCAACTTTCATGATAAGGCTGCGTTTCCACCAGAGATGTGTTGCGAGCAATGTGTTTTTGAGATCCAATAGAATCGCTGCGCTGAGCGAGGTCACGGCAAGCTCATGTCAATGAAGCGATTCTATTGGTTCTCAAAAACACCTTCCTCAAAACACATCTCTGGTGGATGCCCAGACTTATATAGGATAAGACCGCGCCTGCATTAAAGGTATATCTACGGTTCAATGATTGCATTTAGCAACAGTCGCTAAATCGTGGCGGTGTTTATGGCGTCTACTGCCAGATAAGCCAGGCAGACAATTTGGCACACGCCCCGTCCCAGTTTCGCAGCCAAACAAGCACACAACTCTGAGGTTTTGCATATAGATGCACCCATTTGGCTCTAGGTATATAAATTAATTGTTTACGACCGAATGAGCGCAAGTCTCGCAAGATTATGATGTCACAGGATAGATTAGGACATGTTTTAGGCCCTTGCGTCAGATGGGGTAAATGCTAATGCATCAAGCGTTACCTTTTGTAAATACGAACGGGGAGAAATTTAGATGTAAACCACGGTTACTTTAACCTAGTTAGAATACGAGTGAGTTCTACTGGATTAAAATATAAAAGTATAGAATAATTTGAGTGTAATGGAGTTATATTAATTATTAGAACACTGAAAAATCCCAACTATGTTTATGTTCCTTCGTTTACAGGTTAATAGTACGGAAACCCATAAAGTTATGTAATTATTATCACCTTGCTTGATAAAAAGATAATACAAAGGAATAATATGAGGATGATAGTAATAATATAGAGTGTGGACTTACCATGTAGAGCTTTCAGATAGGCCTTGCCGGCCGTGATCATCTGCCGCGCGCCAGGATTGAACTTGTCTAGGATATTCTGTAACAAATAATAATATTTTAACTTGTTAGTATTCTTTTTCTATCTTCTATTCTTTATTTATCTATCTTAGATAACAAATAATTGGGTTTGTCAATACGATTCTTTAGCAGTCAACTAGACTGCTAACTGCTAAATGATCGCAGAGACTCTTTAAATACTTATTTTACATTATTAAAGGAATCGTTCAAAATTGCATCTCCTTATTTTTAACCCCTTTGGAATCAAATATAAATTTACGTAGGCAAGTCCGCGGCAAAAAGTTTGTCTATTACAAAAATATTATTAATTACATAATTAAGATGCAAGGTGAGGTCTTAACCTACTCAATATTGATTGTATGCCACGACATAGAGCCTTCTTGTAACCTTGCATAGTATAGTTATGTCTATTGTGGTTATAGGCAACTCTTTTTCTTAGATGAAAGTTCAATCGTTTATCATTTATTATACCACAAACATGCTTACAATTTAAATGGTTAACTTGCATTCTACACGAGGTTTAGCCTTAATAATCCTTGAGCTTAATACATTTTTTGTAGCTTAAACCTCACATAATTACTATTAAGGACATTATAATTACGGTAATCAAGTTCTAGTAATTTGACTGTACATAGTGCACAATATAAATTGATACAGCAGTATCTTATTACTTAGTATACTGTTCGAATCGGACGCACACACACATTAACGTAGTTTTAGATAAGAGCGCAACACCATGGAGTATCATCTCATAAACACGTAAAGGCCTCCCTCCATTTTGGGCCATAATGGATGACCATTACTCATGATTGCCATCATCATTGCAAAGTGGTCTATAGCATGCTAAACTGAAGATCATGGATAATAATAATATACGAATATTTTTTATCGTAAGTAAATATTTTGTATCCTATTTATAGGTCAACGTGTTAAAGTCACATGAAATTTACCTCAACCTTATTTCAAGGACACGTCTGTTAGTCTACCGTATGGTATATTGTGGTTTTCGTGTCAATTCGTGTCAAAGGAAATGCGGTTAGACCGTAAAGAGTCGGAATGTGGCCTTTCAAGGATGCTGCGGCTGGCCCCGATAGGCGCGCCGACCACATTCCTAAATATTGCTTGAAGCTCTTCAGATATTATCATGTGCCGAATGAGTGATTGCGAGGGATATGATTTGTGAAGATGGTATGACATCTTTTTGAATAATAGTATATTTTAAGTTGCAGTTACAATACAGTCAGTGATATTGCTATTAGTAGAAAGTAAAAATCAGCCAAGTGCGAGCCATTATGGAGAAACAATAGGCCAAAAGTTGTGTTTTGGGAGCCCCTCTTAAATTCTTATTTTATTTTATTATTAATTATTAAAGTACACATAATATAATTGAGAATTCTGTGAAAATTCCAACTGCCTACCTGTTGTCATTATTGATATCGAGCAAAAAAGGCTAAAAATATCACGTTTGTTGTATGGAAGCCCCCCTTAAATATTAATTTTAGTATTTTAGTATTTATTGTTCTGTGAAAATTTCAGAAGTCTCGCTATAGCGGTTCTTGAGATACAGCCTGGAGACAGACATCGAAGTCTCAGTAATAGGGTCCCGTTTTTACCCTTTGGGTACGGAACCCTAAAAATAAAAATGTACCTATGTGGGCGTTTAGGCCTCACCTATAAAGTAGGCATATCTAAAATCCAGGCAACGGCGTTGTTAAATTAACCTTTTAATCTTATCCAGTCAAAAAACCCATGGAATAGATGAATTCCTGTTAAAATACGAGTATATTTTAGAGAATAGTCAAGTAACCCAAAGCTTTTTAACAATTTATATGGCGACAGTATAATTATTATGTGTATGTCTATCACGTAACATAATAAATACAAAAATTATCAAAATATGTAATGAAAAAGATAATCTACAGATTTTTCTGTGCCTAAAATATATGTAAAAGCTGGATACAACGTTACCTAACAATCCTAAATGTTTGTGGCGCTTCTTGGAGCTCAAAGAAAACTCTAAAGACAGAGTCTTTGAGTAATTTAATTAAATGACTACCGCATGTTTGGATTCTTTGAGCTATTGTGTTCAAAGAAACCACCGTAATAGTACAGGCTGTGTTTTTCAGAACGGCTAAAAGCATTCCTCGAAAGCGTTCCACTTACATGTGTTTACTCTAATCCTGCGTTTTACGGTACGCGTACAATATGCCGGGCTGCAATGGGCGCAAAAGTTTGATTGTGCTCAAAGAGTACAATTTATATAATTTACTAGCTGTCCCAGCAAACGTTGCTTTGCCATAATATAAAATATTTCGCCCATATAATTTTATTGAAATGACTAAATAAGTATGTCGCCATGGCAACGTCGATCGCTATCCCGTCGCACAAACAATGGTCGCCCTCAGTCTCGAGTTGTAATAATTTACTATTATTTATTCAACAAATGCACTTATCACTATAAAAATTAGATGTTGTCCGATTCTCGACCCTAGCCGATATGCTCGCTAAGATTCACGAAAATCGGTCGAGCCGTTTCAGAGGAGTTCAATTACGCACACCGTGACACGAGATTTTTATATATTAGATGGCACCCTGTGCTGGGCCATCGTGAGGCAAATTGTTATTATTATTCATTACTAGACGACGCGCGACGTCCGCAGCTTTGCTGCGCTAAAATTATTTTTATTGCTCGATAATATATTTTTTCCGTAACAAGAACTATCCTATGTCATTTTCCGTCTGTCAAATTATTTCCATACCAAACTTTATCTAAGACGGTTAAGCCCTTCAAGCGCGAAGAGGAGATTGACAGACATGCGGACAGACAAACATCACAGTTATAAGATTAGAAAGAACTGTGAATTTATGAGGCGGATTTGCGTCCATGCGATGCGGACCCGCGCCCGCGCTTCGCTTCATCAACAGTGTTTTAGCTTTATCAGGCGGATTTTTACAGTACACAGTTTGCAAAAATATCTGTAAATACACTGCGATCCGCTCCAACACGCTGCGGCTCGTCATATTGTGTGCGAATCTTAAAACGTATAGCTGTCTTTGTGTATTTAAATTTTAGTGTTGCTATTTACATTTTGTTTACCTGTCGACGCTAAAAGGTTTCAGTATTTTAACGGTAGATATGCGTGACATTTAGAAAACGATGGGACTTTGCCACGAGCGTAATTGAAGAAAAGATAACATTTAAATGTCAATAGACAGCATCTTTTTCTGTTTTGTATGTACTTAGATAATAAGAAAAGTATTTTTAGAAGCCTAAAAAAGGGGAAGGTTTTTTTCCAACCTTTTTGTATTTATTCTAATACTCACAAATCTATGAAAATATCTCCGTTAAAAAGTTTTTCTTACCTAATTAATGTTGAAAGATATTATATTACATATTTATGAAATAACAAACTAAAATATATAATTATTACTTCATATTGCCGTGTTGTAGTTAAAATTTTAAATTTATTTTAATTCTAATCACAATTAAATATATAAGTGGGCTTTAGTACCTACCAGGAAAATTATTTGAAGTCAAATAAAGGTGGATTTTATGTTTAGACAAAAAAAAAGACGAAAGTTTCGAGGTTTGTTCAAGTTAAAATGGAAAAAGTAAATTAATTGCCTGTATGTTATGAATCAATGATAGTAATGCATTTCATCCACACAATATTGTCTTCAATTATGATTTGTGTCTGCATCACCTTAGGTCAATATGCGCAATTTCATATACTGATTTCAAACCTTTTAATGACCATTCTAAAAATTCACCCCGTATAGCTCAGTATACATAATGCACTATAATATTATGATATTGTAGTAAAACTACGCGGTAATTTAATAAAAGTATCAATTTACTTTTATGTTATACCTTACTTAAAGTACCACAGTTACAGCAGATCAAAATTGGTCAAGCCTTAATATCGGTATGTTTAAGTTAAGTTCACACTTGGCGACTTCTTCAATAATTTGTACCATCGAAGAAATTTTATCATTGGCAGATTGCAGACCTGCGTCATTTGGTCAAATAATATTAATAATATGTCAATTCTGTGTGTCGTGATCTGTCGGCTGGGTTTGACATAAGGGCTCCATTCCACCGCGGCGCACGGAGAGACTACGCACGTGCGTCAAGCTTCGCTTTGTAAGAAAATATATGTGACTGTGTCCACTGCAACCCACGGACACGCTATGCACGAATGGAGCCCGCCATCTGCCTATGAATCAACTTCTCACGTGATTATGATTTATGACACATAATTTTTCTGGTTTCCATAAATTATAAAATACAAAGGATTACATAAATTAATATAATGCTTTGTATTTTACTGATTCCAGACTGCCTTTTCGGTGGTCAGCTTGAATACTGGTACTGACCGCTGGGATAATTGTGTAAGTATTGCTGTGGTAGATGCGAAAATATTTGTACATTGACCTTTCAGACGCCGCCTTCAGGACAATGCACACTTTTCTTTTCATACGGTTGATGGCTACACAGAATGATTTAAAAAAAAGTTTCGAATTCATTACTTTCCTAATTTTCCGATAATAGCTTGTCAAGTTAAATTTTCTTTTTTATTATTCTTTATTTCTTAGCTGCAGTATCCAAGTGCGTAGTACAAGAGTGACAGCGCTGCCGAATTCCTCCTCAATATCGACTTTATAGGGACATTACAAAAACGCCATGTATTATCCCTTTTGCCCCACCGGGGGCACGGCGGGGCACGTGCTAATGTCTTTTACGACGTCATGCCTCACAATACTGGCAGACGTGATATTGAACATCCCCTTGATACGCGTGTGATAGAGGCTGATTTATGATTAGATGTTTATTTACCGAAAATCTACAGCCGAATATGTACTGCCTCCTTTTTTGGATGTTGCAGTTGGTTAAAAATATATAACTATACAAGTTGGAACAAAACTAAATGATAATACTTTGGGGTGTAAACGTGTTCCTCGTAGAGAGTTCACTGTGAAAGTTGCAGCGCTGAAAGACCATTTTTTTCACTTTTGCATGGGCAAGCGCCCCAACGTCACGAGTTTCCCCATACAAAAGTGAAAAAAAATTTTTGGTCTTTCAGCGCTGCTACTTTCACACTGAACTCTCTACAAGGAACACATACACATACTAAAGTACCACTTAGTTTTGTTACACCTTGTAGATGCACAGTATAAGTATATCTACAGTAGATCTTCGTACAAGACAGAATTGCCCGCACGCACACATCTTTAAGAAAGTGCTAGTCAGACTGACGCGCGCAAATTGAAAATCCGTGGAATAACATTTTGTCGTGATAAAAAAAACCTTGCTATTTAGTTGTCTATTTTAGAAACGTTAACCTGATAATGTCGAATGATTCTTTTACTTGAAAAATTTAATAATATCTGTAAGTTTGATGTTACCTACTCTCCCATAAGGAACTCTCTGTCTTCTCTCCCTATAATGCTAAACTCAATTTCCACATGTCAGTCATGAATGGAAAATACTTTCTATACAGTTCCCGTGCAACTAAGCTAAAGCTAGCTTAGCGAAGTTTGACTTTTGACTTTCACGCCATGCCAGGCTTCAACCATAATGCAAATATAATCAGTAGTTTAACCCAGTCGTGTCCTTAAGGCCCTTCCCCTAACGGAGATTCCGTAATTTACAGTATTTAGAGCCTTATAAACTCATAATTTGAAAGCTACAAAGTTATAATAAAAATACAGCATTAATCTTCTTAAATTTGACGACCTCCGTGGCGCAGTGGTGAGCGCGTTGGTAGCTCAAGCCAGAGGTCGCGGGTTTGAGTCCCGCCGACGGAACAAAAAGTTTATAAAGTTCCTGGGTCATGGATGTATATTAAATATGTGTATCATATAATAAAAATTTTAAAAAATGTATAGTATAAAAATATGAAACATATTTCCGTTGTCTGGTACCTGTAACACAAGTCCTTCAGGTACTTACCACAGGGCCAGACTGACGTGGTGTGAAGCGACCTCGGCGACGCGTCAAATGTATGGTCAAGGTCGTTTGCTCGGGGAATGGCCTTAAAATCAAATCATTTCAACACAGAGACGAGTTTTACGCGCATGCGATGTGATTTATCTTGATGCTTAGCACAAACCTACGCGACCACGCGACTGCGAAGCGGGAGCGTCAATACAAAACACACATTTGACAACTTGTCAATGCTTAGCACAAACCTACGCGACCATGCGACTGCGAAGCGGGAGCGTCAATACAAAACACAAATTTGACAAGTCACAAACCTACGCGACCACGCGACTGCGAAGCGGGAGCGTCAATACAAAACACACATTTGACAACTTGTCAAATGTGTGTTTTGTATTGACGCTCCCGCTTCGCAGTCGCGTGGTCGCGTAGGTTTGTGCTAAGCATAACTTTGCTCTCATTATTATTATCCTAAAGACAATTATAATAATGTTTACGTGTGCTTGTGTCTCGAGCGATATTTTGTGTTGTTCTACTGTATATAAGTTACGCTATGTGTCAACTGACAAACACATAATATTTAAAGCGAAACTTATTTTATACAGAGCTTGAAAGTAATCTCGAACTCGACACTATATTATTAGAATTCACATTATAAACTCAGGGTCAGATCACATTGCGCGTCACGGAAAAGAGGCGAGACCAGGCGATATCCTTATTCATACTAATATTATAAATGCGAAAGTGTGTCTGTCTGTCTACCTGTCACCTCTTCACGTTCAATTCTTAGAACCGATTTTGCTAAAATTTGGTTTGGAGATACTCTGAGTCCCGGGTAAGGACATAGGGTAATTTTACCATACCAAATTTCAGCAAAATCGGTTCAGTGGACAGTGATTTCAGGGGTAGAGGTAACAGACAGCTGATACACTCTCGCATCCATACTTAATATTATAAATGTGTGTATGGTGTGTCTGTCTGTCTGTCTGTTACTCAAACCGCTGAACCGATTTTGCTGAAATTTGGCATGGAGATACACGAATATTGGCGCAACAGAGTTGCGGGCATCATCTAGTTTATAATATTAGCATGGATCTATCGCCTGTTTGGGCCTCGTTTCGGTTTGTTTCTCCTCCTCATCAAAGTCAAAAAGCCATCCAGTGCTTTCTATCGGGTGCAATTCTTAGGCTTAGGAGCAAAGTACTAAGATGACCTAAAGCCCGCTTTGGCTTTAGGTCATCTTAGTACTTTGCGTCCTCGGCTCCTGATACCTTCTCTCGAAATCTAGGTTGTCACCTGCTTACTTTATTTTGATAGTAGTAATGTGTGATAGTAGCGATACAAAAAAGTGTAATCGTTCATCTTGATTCATCGTAAAAATTGGTTTCTAATGGGTTACTCTACTTGTTTTCTAAGAAACCGGTTCATACCAGTTCATTTGCGATGTATCGAAACGATTGATCGCAAATTACGATACTTATGAGCCAATAATTAGCATGACATTCTGAAAGTATCAATTACTTTACACTAATTAAAAATAATTAAATACTGCTTGCAACTGTTAGTCCTCATATTAAAAATTGGCCCAACGTGAGTCGGACTCACGCACGAAGGTTTCCGTACAATCATAGAGCATTATAGAGCAAAAAAAGGCCAAAAATTGTGTTTTTGTATAGGGAGCCCCCCATACAAAAACACAATTTTACAATCTGTAAAAATATCAGAAGTCTATCTGCAACGGTTCTTAAGATACATTCTGGACTCTAAATACAGACTGACAGACGGACAGACAAAGCTGTCTTTGTATTAGGGTCCCGTTTTTACCCTTTTGGTACGGAACTCTATAAAAATCGAATGCGTAATTCTAAAGCGCTAGTAGGTAATTACTTATACGTGTTTGGGATTTTTTGTGCTAAGATTTAATCAATGGCTTATAAATTTAATTCAGCATTACCACCTGCACAGTCTGAGGATATTAATCTCCCCTACGCAAAGCTTGTCAGACAGATCTTGCGATAAGGCCTTTAAACTTTATTTCTGTGTTCGCTGCAAGTACGTTAGCGCTACTTTAAAATTATAATAGTAGAGGAGGAGAAGAGGGGATTTTGGGAGTAGCTCGAGCGTGTCAGATTAAGCTTGTATAGGCTTCCAACATGTGTCTAGTTATCATGGTATAGAAATCAGATTTCACACGTGGTGGGTTAAAAAAAATTTTTTTCGTATATTGAAATGTCATCCGATCTGTCAGATTAAGATAGGGAATGCTTAGTATACCCCAAAAAAGCTTCCATAAAAAGCACTGACGAGTCAAAGATAAGGTAAGACTGTAGGAACATTTTAAAATATAAAAAATAAACCTTTATATTTTCCTAACTAAACTTCGCAGACATTTTATTTTGCACTAAACTAAATGATTTAGTCCTCGTTGCTTAAAATATAATAATATCTGACCAAAATAAGCAATTTTCTGAATATATTTTCTTTTTCAAAACTTTAAAATGGCCGCAGTTTCTGAACCCATCGCTAAAATAAAAAACGCTCTTATTATTTTTTATCAGTTTTACCTAATGTAAAAAACCTACTAGCTCTCCATGACGCTCGAGTGACTACAAAATTAGCACCTTCACCTCCCCTACTATAATACATTGTTTATTGGAACGAAGTTCCTTATCGCGCGTCCGGCGTAAAGACAGCTAGACCGAACGATATTTGACCTTGATTTGACCTCGACACTTTCTTATATTTGTGATATTTATTTAATAGTGTACTCGCGGTGGAACCGCATATTTTGCCGGATTTACTCCCGTCCTTTATCGGGACTCGAACTGTTTCGACTCTATTTCGACAATATTTTGTTTTATTTATAACTAAAGCCAGTTAAACTTAGGTTCAGTTTATACCAAAATGAGGCAAAACGAGCGTCTAGCGAAACGAAATTTACATTTTGTCTAAATAAAAACTGTTTTGGCCTTTCCCGGGACTTGATGTACCTACCGCTGTGGTTTAAGCTTGAAGGGGTCACGGACACACTTTCGAATTTATAATAATACTAGATGACGCCCGCAACTCTCGTGCGCCAAAGTTCGTTTAACGTGCGGGAATCGTACATTTTTCTGGGATGAAAAGTATCCTTTCCCGGGACTCAAAGTATCTCCGTACCTTTCATCAAAATGAGCTTAGCAGTTAAAGTGTGACGATGTAACAAACAGACTCACTTTCGCATTTATAATATCAGAATCGATAACTGTGATTATAGTTTAAATACGAATACATAATATTGCTGAACTATTTCCTATTGCTCCAATTAGAGTAAGTATTATAATATCCCATTCTATCGATATTTCAAACGTGTGATTCCAGTGAAATGTAACCTTCTCACCCTTACAAGAACCCATAATATGTAACATTAGAGTCATCTTCCGAAATTGGCCGAGTATATTGAGATACGCGTAATATTTTATCCTGTGGCTTCACCCCCGTGAATTTGTACTTAGAAGCAAAGCCCGATTTTTACCCTATTAGGGGTGTAATTTTGAAAGATCCTTTCGTGATGTTTGCGTAAATATTTTGATACTTTTCAGCATTATTTTTGTAAGTAAAGAGTTTGTTTAATACCCTATGATTGTAATACCTCCAAATGTTGATCGGTAGACCAGTTTTCGTGTAAAACGCAACAAGATAATATTAGTAGGGAATCTTAAATATTTCATTCCCGATAGTATAATATGAAATAAATAATAATATAAACAAGTAGAGAATCGGTTCTGATTTCACGACGACATATTAAAATAATATATTATTACAAATTACAATAATTAGGTGCTTTATTAATAAAATTTGAATACCTGTATCATAAAGTAGAGGAAATTAAATAATGGGACATAACAGGCCTCGCCTTGATATTTTATTATGACATGCAACGCTACAGCCAAAACTCGTTTTATCTAAAATATTAATATTATTAAACTAATTTTCAACAATTTGCATTATTTTGTAATAAATTAAATAAACTAAGGCATCATCGAAAGCTACTTACATAAGATGATATTTTGTACTTTATTACTTTATTTATGATATTTTGTTTTTGCTGTTTGCATATTTTTTAGATTAGGGATAGAAAGCACACGCACTGCATACATTTTAATCCTAATTCAATAAAACAAACACCTGACACGTCACACCTTTGCATCTAATTGTGCCGTGAAAAAAAATAACAAGTTTTGAATAAAGAATTCCCTATCTCATCACTTCACGTCTCCTTAGACATTGGTAAAAAGAATTCGTAAATAAGTCGGCTCTAAATTGATTATTTTGGGACAAAGTAACGGCTTCAAGAGATATACCGATATTTCTTTTTATTTGTGGGGCACGTAGAAAGCGACATGTGGAAGTAAATTGCCTTAGGCAGAACCTCTCGCCGGGTCACACCCTTTGGAACTACTTTTTTCGTATGTCTTTCGCACGCGCCCAATATTTCTGGTTTATTCTGAAATTGTGTTTGTTCTACATTAAATATTATCTTAAACGTTGTATTCTCTAAAATATATTTTAGATGTTTTTAGACGCAGTAGCTATGACAATAACATTATAATACTGGTTTCAACACGGAAGCAGAATATTAAAAAGTAGGCGTTTTAAACACTATCACAAAAGATTCGAAAAATAAAACCCCGGAACATTTTGCTAATATTCAAAGAATTTTCGCCCCAGACTGATCCCAGTCTGTCATTTTTAAATCCTCCTTTTCAATAGCCTCTATAAAGATTTTAGATTATAAAGTTCCGTTTTTAAAATTCATATTTCGATGCCGCCATCTTGGAAGTTGGAATAATATTTTCAGGTCGGAGTTGTTTTCTGAACACTTGTTGTACCACTAAGCGAGTATGCGGCGAAACAACTACCTATGTTATGTACCTAGGTAAGTAAAGTCAGCATCATCAAGTCATTTACATCGGTAAGGTAGATAATGGTTTAGCATCAATGTAAAGTGAACCTGAAAACAGGCTACGCCTAGTTTAGGCACCAGTCTCCCACATATCAATTGTGCTAACTTTGTACAATGTGTAATCTTGTATTGTACCTGTGGTAAGATAAATGAACAAATTTTTATTTAAAAAAGTTTAAGAAAATAAATATTTTACGTTCTTCTTACTTTATAAAGTAGATAAAATACTCAACACACCCATAAAAGCAAAACAACTAGGTTATCGTTTTACGCGTAAGTACTTAAAATAAGCCTTTTTGGAGCAAAATTGTACAAACAGTCTGGAAATAAATATTTAGTTTTACTGACCGTACCTATTTGTCTCGCAGGTGCAATAAAAGTTGCAAAATAAAGCACACTTAGCCCCGTGTGTGTGCTCAACAAACAGACAAACCGCAAATAATTCCTTAACTTCGCAAAACAATTCTCAATTATTATCTCTTCATGTTGTTGTTGTCGAGACGGGCTATTCCGTTCGCTCGTGCTGTTTATAAACGGTTATTGTTTTACAATCATTATAATATTGTTGTTGAAACAACAGAGTAGCTTACAATTCGCTAGAATGAAGGCAAATTCTGTATTCGTTAACATAAACTTTGCGCAAGCCCAAGGTAAACTGTCAAGCGAAAACCTTCTGTTTCTAACTTTTATTTGTTCGATTAAAGCGTCTTGAACATCCGGGGTCAATGTACAGGATTTATCTCCTTCGGGTAAATATCTAAGAAAGCCCGTTGCAAAAAAAGTGTGTGCTCTTCACGCCTAAACGGCTGACACGATTTTTATGAAATTTGGTATGCCGACACTTTAAGCCCATTGAAAGGACATGTGATAGTTTTTACCGAAAAAATGCCGCACGATAGACGAATTTTAGTGCAACGAATTTGAGGGCAATACTAGTTTTCATAATATTCGGAAAGGTCGAAGCCAAGTTTACAAAAACAAAAGGAACATAACAAGCCTCAACCGCTGTAGCTAATACAAGAAATCGCCTTACATTCGTAACAACCTCGTACGTGATACGAATCGAATGTTCGTAAACAGCGTAAGTATTTAGGCCAAACTTACCCACTTCATACAATTGGTGGAAGTAAAACAGGAAATTGGAAAGTTGGATTAGTTTTTTGGGGCTTTTAGGTGGTGATATATCGTGGCTTAGTAGCCGGATGTATGAAGGAATGTTTTTACCGATAGTAAATCGAACCGACGTAGATTCTATATGAAGCATACTAGTTCCTTCGTTTAAACATTTAGGTAAAAGTGAAACTAAAATATATTAGACACTAAACAACTTGAGGATTGCACCTGATTTTTCAGTAAAGTCACGATCTTCTATAAAAAGTACACATATAGCTAAATTAAATTCGCCGGTACGTAATAAAAGAAGAGTAAAACTCTTCAGAGCGTTTATTAGCTTTTTGCAGACATTAAACTACTAGCACATAAAAAGGTGGGAACTAATTTATTCCTCTATGATTAAAGTCGTAAAGAAATATTCGAACGCGAAACGAAATCAGCAGTAAAAACAGTTCTATATAGAGATACCTGAAATGGAAATGCAAAAAATGTTCAAAGTATTTTTCCATCGGAATTAATTAAACAATTCCTCTCCGAGGGCGGTGCCGATGAATTCTTTTCAAAGATCGTTATAAAGGTAACAGTTAGGAGTTCTTAACGTAATCACTGTGTGCAATTTGTTACCGATTCAACAATGCGTCTTTTAAATCTTCGCCGGGGAAATAAAGTATTTGCCTCTTAAACTTCGGTAAATGAAGTCGAGTACAAAAGGCAGAACGCAATTGGAATAAGCGCTCCTCCACCGCTCTCGGCTTCGATTTCGTTTGAGAAGTTTAATTTTTACAGAACTAGACGACGGAACTTTTAAATATACTTTGGACTGGCGTTTAATGATTTATATTAAACTACTGGTATGGATGACGCATCCCGGAGTTTTAAATAGATTTAAGTTTACTTCGCAGTGAAATTTAAGTTTTACTTCGAAGTGCAAGATGTTTTAAGCTTGTTAAAATATTTAAGGAGCTAATTACGAGTCTGTGCTTCTAATTGCTACTTTGCATAAAATGTTTGTACGATTGAGAACACATAATATTTTGTCTCGAGATTACGGAACTTCAAACTTATTCGTTAACAAAACTATTAAAACCATTATATTATATTAAGATTTTAACATAATAATACGTTCATTTTAAGCTTCTTTAACCAATACTTTGCAGTCATAAAGATATGGTAATTTATATGAAACCGAATGGGAAATCCTTGTAGCTCACATTTAGTCACAATACTTAGTTCAAACAAAGCGTGTTAAGAGCAAGGACAGAGCATGACAGAGTAACAAAATATATTTGTGTCAAACTTAAGGCTAAGACATTAATTGTGGCAATTGTGTGTTAATGTTGAAGTACAGCGAACGCTATGGAGTAGTTACAAATGAGACGGACTACCAGCTACGTAGAGCTCTATCGTATTTAGAGATGAGTAAAGTACCTAATTTCCAGCATTTTTTAGGCTGAAATATTAATACTCATTATAAAGGTGAAGCGAAACGAGCGTAATTTGTGAGTTGCAGAATTTCGGTCGCGTAAATATCTTTTCATACAAATCATGACTCACAAAATTACGCTCGTGTGAATCTAAACAGGACTTTTCTATGAAACTGAATGCAGCAGAATTTCTGCCAGCCGAAATTCTGCGACACACAGCTCACAAATTACACTCGTTTGGCTTGACCCTAAACTAGTAAATGTACCATAGAAGAAATTGATTCATATGCAGATGGCGGACCAATGTTATTTGGTAGAGTTGTGTCAATTCAATATTAGTTGTGATCTGTCAAATGGATTTGACATAACGCAACCAAATTACGTATAGGTCCGCCATCTGCTTATGAATAAACTTCTCTGATAGTATATTCCCAAGATTAAAATTGTCTCTAGACCAAAGTTCATCAATACAGGTTCAGCCGCTTAAGGCGACGCCTTGATAATTTGGCTGTAGCGATGCCGATTTTTCTCAGCAATGACTAAAGTTAAGAAACTATAGTTCATTGTCAGTATTCATCATGTCTTTGTCTTCGAATTGCCCATCGCATAACACGATTGGACAACTTTTATAACACAGAATTATCAATCGAAAAGACCTCTGTAAAAAAAAAAGGATTCCTATTTTTCCAACAGAGGAAATTAAGATTTCAAAATTTGTACATAAATTGGTTGAAGCATACACTTTAATATGTGCATAGCTTATATGAAATGTATTTATGGTTTTTAAATTACGCGACAAAACCATTTTGTCGCTTACGCCCTTTCCATTTTTTGCTGTTCCATTGCTTGTTTTCTATGAGAGACCGGCCCGGCCTCTCATAGAAAACAAGCAATAAAAATATCTAAAACATATCCAACACGGTTTCTTACTTTAACGCGGCGTCACCTTAAGCGTGAAGACGTAACAGATATACAGAAAAACACACTTTCCCATAGAATTTTTCTAAACTATAATATATAAACTATCGCTTAGAAACGACGTTAAATTTGAAAGTCATCATTTTATAGATAGGTAGTCTATCCTTTTGTATAAAAGGTATTTTCTTTACGCTCTAAAGCCTGTACTTAAGTGAGCTGGCAGGGTGCCTACTTCAGAATCAAATTGGACGCATTCGATTAGCATCGATAAAATCTTACAGAACTTTCCTGAAATAACTTTTTTAAGTTATGCGTTTTTACCAGACGGGAGTTATTAAAATATGCTTATTTTAGGAACCAATAATTATAGACGTAATGTTTAATCATTAGTTTAACTATGGTGGCAAATACTGCAGTTTTTTGTTTAACTGTGATGTAAGAGAACACAATATTTACTTTATAAGACACATTATTGTCTATAACATTTATAGAGTATATACATCCCCAAAGTTATTAACTTCAGTAAGAAATCAAAATATTCAAGTGTGCGGCACTCCTTAAATATAAGTGAACATTTTCAGTGAACGCCTGTCACAAGTGGTAAACAACAATTAGCCCACAAGGTCGCTCGCACACTAAACTCGCTTTTGTCAACTTAACAAGGCATTTGAACTTAGAAACTAGGGTTAGTTCCAAATAGTTTGTGTTATAGCACGATACTTTTAGTTGTTGTTTCGTGACAATATTAATAAGTTGGTAAACCATGTTTAGCTCGGTATTATAATACATTTAAACCTTCCTTCCTTCAGCAATATTTCAAGACTAAAATTTAGAAAATCGGTTAATCTGTTCTCAAGTTTTAGCGAGACTTACAAAATTAAAAATTTATTTACATATATCGATAGATTACGCTGTTAGACGAATGACCCTATTGTATTACGAGGCAGTTAGGGCCATTCCCCGAGCAAACGACTTTGACCATATAGATTAGGAGGTCACGACATTTTTGGTAACGATGTCCAAAATGACTTATTTTAGATTGACAAGATAAATAGCAACTCTCTGATGCCAAATATGTCGGTCTGCCTGCGTAAAGTAGTTGCGTTCTCTGTATACTTGAGATTGATATACATACCTGAAAGCCCAGTTATCATTACCAAAAAAAAAAAAATTATAAGGTAAATGGCTGAGTAAGTTATATTAGGTAAAGTACCAGTTGTTCTCATATCAGTAGCGTAAAAACTGACCAAATATTCGGTTGCGTTATGAAGCAACGAGCGTTCAAACGTGACTTAATATTGTGACCAAAAAAAAATGATCAGGTAAATGGCTGAAAATTACTAATCGTAAACTGTCAGTACGTACTAGCTTATTGGCACCAAAACCAAATATTTGGTTGCGATTCATAGTTATCGGCGACCTATGTCTGAACGTATATTCTTTCAAAAGTATTTTACTAGTAAAGTGCTTGGTTTAAAAACGAAAAACACACACTTTTATGACCGGTGAGGAAACTTTTCATCGATGATTAAAATATCTAATCGCTAAAAAATCTAAAAACCCTGCTCCGTCATCAGACTCTCACCACCAACTAAGTGTAGCGAATTAGGTCATCAGTAGAAAACAAATGAGCCCAAGCTAAAGGGTTTCGCAACAGCCATGGAAGAGTTATATTGCCCACCACGACACCATCATAATATCAGAATATACGTTCAGACATAGGTCGCCGATAACTATGAATCGCAACCAAATATTTGGTCAGTTTTGGTGCCAATTAGCTAGTACGTACCAGTGACAGTTTACGATTTGTACTTAATTTTCAGCCATTTACCTGATCATTTTTTTTTTGGTCACAATATTAAGTCACGTTTGAACGCTCGTTGCTTCATAACGCAACCGAATATGTGGTCAGTTTTTACGCGTTACGCGTCGCCGAGATCGCACCAAAACCCTATTTTTTACTTATCTTAGTTCAAAATTGACCTAAAAAAAATTAAAACGTCAAATATGTAGTTTATGATATTGTCGATCTCATAAACTTATAATATACTGTCGTACGTTTATGGTCGATCTATTGGCGTGTGTTTCAAATAACAGTAATTTGTAAATACTAAGAAGATGCTGAATGTATGCTTGAATTTTAATAAATCGGTTTTAGTTTGGAAGCTGATATCATTAGTATGATAAACAAAAATAGAAAATTTAAAACGTGAAAAGGAGTGTTGATATGCTGAAGATTATTGCTGTTTTTTTTATTATAACTTTGTAGCTTTCAAAATATGAGTTTAAAGCCCCTAAATACGGTAAATTACGGAATCTCCGTAGGGAACGCCCTTAAATGTGATTTAAACTTTTTTGTATTGTGGACTGCAAAAGTTATTGATTGAATCGCATATATTTGCTTCTTACGAGCACTAGGTACTAAGAGTACATGAAAAGAATGTAAGTATGTTAAACAGAGGTTGTGTCAATGTTATCCGTGTCACGAAGTGGTTCCCTTCCTACCTGCTATGATCTCATTTATAACTATTTGCAACTTAACGTCCTGGCCGTATACAAGGTGTAACAAAATAACCTGATTATGAGCCCTCAGTATAGAGTTAACTATGAAAGTAGCAGCGCTGAAAGACTGACTTTTTTAAATGTTGTATGGGCAAATTCAATAAGCTGTAAATTCATCTATACTTATCGTATTTATTTTTGTCAATTTTTTTTCACTATTTGGCTTCAAAGTATTTCACGACCATCAGCATTTAAAATTACCTGAAACAAACAAAGCAAAAAATTAATCACACATATTACGGGTACTGCTTCCATATATTTCATAGGTTTATAGAGGTAATACGTGAAGGTTTATTATTTTCAAATTGTTATTAAAACATGAAAACATTAGGGTTCATAATATTATTTTCCTAAGTCATATAATCTCTATGGTCACAAGCGTACTGGAAAAGATAGCACCAGACTAGCCAAAACAAATCTTTTATAATATTTGGCATACACACGCACGCGATTTGGCAGCCAAATCATATTCAATTACTTGTCTCTTTTATGAAATATCTAGAATTTATACTAGAATCTTTTTTTTAAATGATAACGTGTTCACACCACGTCAGTCTGGCCTCGTGGTAGCAAGACCTGAAGGACTTGTGTTATTAATTATATTATTGTTGTAATTTTATACCAAGTAATATGTCACGTATCCATGACCCAGCAACTTTGAACTCTTTGTTCCGTCGGGGGATTCGAACACGCGACCCCCGGCTTGAGCTACTAACTCGCTCATCCACTGAGCCACAGAAGTCGTATTTTTATTGTTACGTGCTAGGGTTCGAGGATTCGGAGAGAAAGACCTGGTGACTCTCTTGAAGACTTTATTCACAAACACTAGCTCACACAAATCACTAAGTCCAAACACTAAGCACTAGATCCAAATCACTGAGCACTATCACTGTCCTAGGTCGTAGCCGAGTCGTTAGTTCACTATCACAATCACTCACTATTGATCACTAGTTCTCACTATTGAAGTCGCCTTGATGATCGCTCGGATCGAACTGACCTGACTGCCGGCTTGTTTACCTTTTATATGGCCCGCGTCGAATTCTGGAGCGTTCTATTTTGGATTGTTTACGTAAACACGCAATCACATAAACAAGGGTCGGGCTTTTCTAGAAGGTACGCGCAACTGTCGCGCGCAGGTAAACAACTGCCCGTATTCGTAACACGTAAACAACTGCCCATATCCGTAACACTACTCCCCTCTTAGAGATGCTCGTCCCGAGCATCGTTGTTACTGCCATGATAACGCGCCAAACGGTCTATGTGTACCACTTTGAATGTGCCTCTTGGTGGCTTTTGAATCCTGTAAGTCACATCATTCAATCGGGTAACCACTTTATATGGGCCGTCCCACTTGGTCTGCAACTTTGGAGATTTCCCTTTTCGGCGAGTTGGGTTATGCAGCCATACTAGTGACCCTTCTTCGAAGCCGCTCGTGTTCGCTTTCCGGTCGTATCTGGTCTTCATGTTCTCACTTGACTGTAACCCATTTTCCCGAACCATGGCGTGTATGTAGTGCATCTTTTCCCTTAAATCGCAGACATAGTCTGGTACGGTCTTTGGTTCCTCCGGCGACCCTCCTGTCAAAAGGTCTACTGGAACTCTTAGTTCCCTACCATAATTGACATACGCCGGGGTAGCTTTTATGCTTTCATGCTCGGCGGTACGGTACGACAGAAGGAAGAGTGGTATATACTTGTCCCAATCTTTTTGTTTGTCATCTACTAATTTCGCCAAATGCCTCTCAAGGGTCTGGTTAAATCTCTCGACCATTCCATCAGATTGTGGATGGTACGCGGTGGTCCTCGTCTTATGCATTCCCAAAATTCTGCACACTTCCTGGAAGACCTGCGATTCGAAGTTCCTGCCCTGATCGGAATGGATTTCGAGAGGCACACCAAAGCGAGATATCACTTCCTCGACCAGCTTAGAAGCAACTGTTGTAGCTTCCTGGTTTGGTATGGCGAACACTTCGGGCCATTTGGTGAAGTAGTCCATGACAACCATAAAATATTTGTTTCCCGATTCCGTTACAGGAAATGGCCCAGCTACGTCAACTGCAATTCGTTCCCATGGTGCGCCAACGTCATACAAACGCAGGTTCCCACGGCTCCTTGTCTGTGGTCCCTTGACTGCAGCGCAAGTTGTACATTTGCGGCACCACTCCTGCACATCATCTCGGCAATGCAACCAGTAGAACCTTTCTCTCACTTTTGTTAACGTCCTCTTGACACCTAGATGACCTCCTGATACGCCATCATGCATTTCACGGAGAACATCCGGTACTCTCGTTCTTGGGACAACTATCTGAAGATGGAACTCTCTGCCGTTAGTCTTCTCCCATTTTCGGTAAAGTATTCCATTTTGAAGTATCAGACTGTCCCATTGCGCCCAGTACGCCTTAGTGGCAGCGCCAGTGGGTGCAACCTCACTCCAGATTGGTTTTTCGTCACCTCGTTTCTTCCATGTGATGATGTGCCGTAGGTCGTCATCTGTTTCTTGAGCCTCCCTCATAGCATCATTCTCCCATGGACCCAAAGGACTTGTTTTCGTTAACTTTAATGTCACTTCATTAGATTCCTGCTTAACACAATGTTTGCAGTCCTCTGAACACGGTCTTCGTGAAAGGGCGTCGGCATTCCCATGCGCCTTTCCGCTGCGGTGTTCCGTCTTGAAGTCGTACTCCTGGAGCTGTTCAATCCATCGAGCTACTTGACCTTCAGGGTTCTTGAATTGCAGTAGCCACTTCAACGCTGCGTGATCAGTTCGCAGTAGAAACTGTCTGCCAATGAGATATTTGCTGAAATGTTGTAGCGTCTTTACAACAGCCAAGAGTTCTCTTCTTGTCACACAGTAGTTTCTCTCTGGCTTAGATAAAGATTTGCTGAAATATGCAATTACAACTTCTCTTTCGCCCTGCTTTTGAGATAACACCCCTCCAATGGCCGTGTTGCTTGCGTCAGTGTCGACTATAAACTGGCCTTCAGGTTGTGGATACCCCAGGATTGGTGTTTCACACAGATGTTTCTTCAGTTTCTGAAAAGAATCTTCAGAAGTCTCGTCCCACATAAACTGTCGTTTATCTTCCGTCAGCCGATGTAATGGCTTGGCTATCTCTGAGAATCCCTTGACAAAACGCCTGTAGTAGGAGCATAGGCCGAGAAATGCCCGCACTTCGGTTTTGTTCTTAGGGGTTGGCCAATTTTGAACTGCTTCCAGTTTCTCCGGGTCCGTCTGGATCCCATCACTGGAGATGACATGGCCGAGATAGTTGACCTTACTCCTGAATAAACGACACTTTTTCGGATTCAACTTTAACTTGGCCCCCTCTATTTTAGCGAAAACTCGTTCTAGGTTTCGCAAATGGTCCTCGAAGTCGCGGCCAACAATGATGACGTCGTCCAAGTAGACTAAGCAAGCCTCTCCAACTAAGCCTGCCAGTACACACTCCATGAGTCGCTCAAATGTGGCAGGTGCGTTGCACAATCCAAAGGGCATGACGTTAAACTGCCACAAACCTTTACCGGTGGAGAAAGCTGTCTTCTCCTTGTCTTTTGGATGAATTTCGACCTGCCAGTATCCAGATTTCAGGTCTAGGGTCGAGAACCATTTCATGCCACTCAAGGTATCCAGAGTGTCGTCGATTCGAGGTAATGGATAGCTGTCCTTCTTAGTGACATCATTGAGACGCCTGTAGTCCACACAAAATCTTGTGCTGCCATCTTTCTTCTTCACCAACACAACAGGTGAGCACCACGGACTTGCAGATGGTTCAATAATCTTATGCCTTCTCATGTCCTCCAAAAGGCCTTCAACTTCTTTTTCCTTTGCAATGGGTATCCGTCTTGCTCGTTGACGAATTGGGTTCTCGCTTCCGGTATCTATCCTGTGCTGAACCATCGACGTTCTTCCAAGGTCGCCTTCCTGACTGGAGAAGATATTCGCGTGGCGTTGTAAAAACTTCTTAGCTTTCATGCTCTGCGAATAAGTCAAATTACTCTTGCAGTCATCGAGTAGCTCAGTCACTATTCCATAGTTGCTGCCGTTGGCTGAGTCTGAGCCTGTGATCGAACTACACTTTCTCATCCAGACAACTTCCTCGCACTTTCCAATGACGTCACCTTTGTTCAAGCAGATCTCGTGATCACCAAGATTCAAAACCCTGACCACAGCGTTACTGCTTCCACTAACAAGGGTTCTCGCCGTCATCAGTTTCCGCGCTGATGTCTTGGTAGGTATGTCTTCGATCAACACGCATCTGTTTGACTTCTTCTTTCCAGCTGGCGGTAGTTTTACGAGCACTCTAGCTTCCGCTCGTCCAGGTATGATGACTTCCTTTACACATGCGACTTTTCCGCAGGCGCCTCCAAGGATGAAAATTTCTTCTTCGCCACACTTGAAAACTCCGTCAGCGACATTAATTCTGCAGTTATGCTTCTTCATGAAATCCAAACCCAAGATGCAATCATCCATAATTTCAGCCACGATAACGTCATGGGGGTATGAGGATCCCCCTACATTAATCGTTACTGACATTTCTCCCAGGACGGGTATTGGCTGACCGGAGGCAGTAAGGAGCCGACAGTTAATTCTCCTCTTGTGTCTTCTTGTGGCTTTTACCAGATTTGGGTTAACTATCGTTCTAGAGGCTCCTGTATCTAGAGTCATTTTGCAATCCGTCCTGTTAATAGTCCCCTGAATCACAAGACTATTCCCGCTGCATGCTTGGGAGATAACAGTTATCGGGGCTTCTTCCGCGTCAGCCAGTACTCGCCCCTCAGTCCTGGCTTTTATTCGTTTCCCTGATCCCGGGCAGGGGATGAAGCTCCTTTCTTCAGCTCCTCTATTTGTTTCATGCGTTCCTCGAGACTTTTCATCCTTGCCAGATGGGTCTCCTTCTGCGGGCAGTTGAGCTGAAGATGGCCCCTCTCACCGCACTTATAGCACATGGCTCCATAATTTCTCTTCGTAGGAGCCTTAACCTCCCTGACTTCCTCGGGGACCTCGCGGATCTTATAGGTCTGCCGTATGTCACGCCGAACAGCCTCGACCTCTAAAGCATGCGCCAACGCTTCCTTTAGCGAGGTGTGGTGACGTAGCCTTACTGCAGCTCTGACTTCCAGGTCCCTGATTCCGTCGACAAAGGCTTGAATAGTGTTCGAGTCGACCATCTTGGAGTCTGCTCCTGGATGTGCCTTCTTGACCAGTTTTTCAATTTCCAACGCCCATTGTTGTAGTCCCTCTCCTGAGCGTTGGACTCTGTCACGAAGTTGAGCACGGAACACGTGCTCCAGGTGTCGCTCCCCGTATCTGGATTCAAGGGCCTCCATCAGGTCTTGGAACCCATTTCCTGTATGTGCTTCTAGGACTGACAAAGCTTGCCCTCTGAGCGCAACAGTGAGAGCGGTCAGGCATTGTTCGTCAGTCCATCCGTTGGCAGAAGCAACCGTTTGGAATTGCTGACGATAAGCGTTCCAAGAAGTAGTACCGTCGTATGGTGGCACTTTAACTCTTGGTCCTTGTACCACTTGCACCACTCCGGTAGTTCCACTGGACGCCGCCACTCCTGTGGTTTCCAGGCGCACTTTCCACTTCTGTAGTTCTGTGAGGCCGGTTTTCACATTTTCCATATCCACTCCTAGCCCGGTAACTCGTTCTTCTATAACATCGACATCTTTCCGAAGCTTAGTCACCGTGTCACTAACATCCTTTATAGCCAATAGCGCCTTTTCTTGGAGGTCCTTTTGTTGCTCTTGAGACTCCATCATTGCCCTTTGAGAATCTTGCATAGTGCCGAGCTTGCGGTCTTGTGACTCTTGCAAAGCGCCCAGCTTGCGGTCTTGTGCCTCCATCATTGCCCTTTGAGAATCTTGCAAAGCCTGGATTAACTCGATTATGCTTTCCAATTGAGGAGCCATTTGAGGGGCTGTAGAAACTACGGGCGTGGCAGGGTGGATGTAGCTAGTCGACGGGTCCTGAGCAGGCGGGGCCCAGTGGGCGGGGCCAGTAGGCGTGGCCTGGTGGGCGGAGCCAGTGGGCGTGGCCATGTCCAGAGTGGGCGGGGCCTGAGGGGCGTGGTCAGTGGGCGGGTCCCGGTGGGCGGAGTCAGTGGGCGTGGCTTCACCCGAAGTGGGTGGAGCCTGGGGGGCGTGGTCAGTGGGCGGAGCCTGGTGGGCGGGGCCAGCGGGTGGGGCCTGTCCCGCAGTGGGCGGAGCTTGGTCCCCAGTGGGTGTGGCCTCCGCAGCCCCACCTCCAACCCCTCTCTCGAAGTCGATGGCAGCAGCTCGCTGCGCCCTTGTCCTGACACTCCCCTTGAAGTCGTCTCTCGGAGTCAATGGCATCTCCAAATCTCACTTCCGACACCAGTTGTTACGTGCTAGGGTTCGAGGATTCGGAGAGAAAGACCTGGTGACTCTCTTGAAGACTTTATTCACAAACACTAGCTCACACAAATCACTAAGTCCAAACACTAAGCACTAGATCCAAATCACTGAGCACTATCACTGTCCTAGGTCGTAGCCGAGTCGTTAGTTCACTATCACAATCACTCACTATTGATCACTAGTTCTCACTATTGAAGTCGCCTTGATGATCGCTCGGATCGAACTGACCTGACTGCCGGCTTGTTTACCTTTTATATGGCCCGCGTCGAATTCTGGAGCGTTCTATTTTGGATTGTTTACGTAAACACGCAATCACATAAACAAGGGTCGGGCTTTTCTAGAAGGTACGCGCAACTGTCGCGCGCAGGTAAACAACTGCCCGTATTCGTAACACGTAAACAACTGCCCATATCCGTAACATTATTATGAGGTTGCAAACCTTGTATCTACTAAGGACACAAATGTTTTTGGACAATGATTCCAAAAACATTTGTGTCCTTGTTAGAAACTAAATAAACGTTTTCTTTTCGATTACTATTCAAATACCTTTCTATGGTCACGATACTAAGCGTCCTAATATCCATACTAATATTTTAAATGCGAAAGTGTGTCTGTCTGTTTGTCTGCCTGTTATCTCTTTACATCCAAACGGCTAAATTGATTTCGTCGAAATTTGGTACGGATATATACTTCCAGCCGGGCTAGCACGGCCACCAGTAGAAATGCGAAAGTATGGACAAACTGTGGACATAAACTTAAGGTCCGTTCCGATCTTTACCGCGGCTAATCGCGACCGACAAAAATTCAATTTAAATGCCACTTTATGACAGACTAGTCATAAAGTAGGATATTATTTTAACTTTTAGGACTATAGTCTGTCATAAAGTGGCATTTTAATTGATTTTTTTCGGAACGAAAGAAGATCGGAACTTCACCTTAAGTTTATCTCCACAGTTTGTCTATACTTTCGCATTTGTACTGGTGGCCGTGCTAGAACGGCTGGAGTCCCAGTAAAGGACATATGATACTAATTTTTAACCGACTTCCAAAAAACGAGGAGGTTATATGTTCGGCTGTGGATATATTTTTTTTTATTTTTTTTTATTTTTGTATGTTCAACGATTACTCCGCCGTTTGTGAACCGATTTTCGAAATTTTTATTGTGTTGTATTAGGTTTCACTCCAATTTGGTACCATGTTCACAAAAGTGGTGACCTGATGATGGGATCCATGAGTAATAGAGGGAACTCCTCGAAATTTATATGGAAACATATGGTGATTTTGGTTTTATGAGAAGTATCCTAAGCATATGCTACCAAAACGCAAGATTTTGCACCGAGGTATACTATGGTTCCGAAGTTACTAAGAGAACTCTGGATTCCTTATAGATACAAGTTTGGGAGTTTAGGCGCTGTTTTAAGAACTGAAAGCATATGCTACTATGCAAATTACATTCATCATCATCATCATCATCATTACCATGTCAGGGTCACCAATGTCACCAAATTCAACCTTATCTCCAGAACATAAGGCACACATTTGACATTACTTCTAAGAAGTTAAAGCTGCTTCGATAATGTAACATTCTGTCTCACTTCGCCGAGATATTCTGGAAAACAACCTAATTTCAACCTTTTGCATTGCGTTTAGCGTTCATAATACAATAACACTCTCTGCAGTCTCACTTCAATCTGCCAGGGCCGCAGGGCTGTCAAGCGGGCGCGAGCGGCGCGGCGGCGCGGGCCGGGTAGGGACTATGTGCGCTGCGTCCGCGTCACGTGCGACAAGTCGAGCGAGTGCCAGTACTATTGAAAGTTGAAACTAGTCCGGTGACCGGCTACTTAGCACGTCACGTCACGTGTTAACTTCGATTTTTTTAAAATGTATTGTTTAAAATTATCTGCAGGCTGCAGCTGATATTATATTTTGTAAGTGTGACTGTAATAAGATACGCAGAATAATATTATACAGGTGTATTATTCTACTTATAGTACGCGATGGTTTACTCTGGTAACTAAAAAGAGTGAAATTATTATTTTTAACAAAAAATTAAAACCGACTTCCATGGTAATAACAATAATAACATCCTTATAATATGAACTAAAAAGTATTAAATAATTATTCCTATCTAATAGTGCCTTTTTCCGAATTCGGCTAAAACTCAACTATTTCTGTACTCAATCTTCATAATTTTGAAGTCGGTGCCAGTTCCAAAAGTTTCAAATATTCTGTCAGAGAACAGAAGATTCATCTGGTACCGACTTCAAAATGATGATGATTGAGTACAGAAATAGTTGAGTTTTAGCCGAATTCGGAAAAAGGCACTATTAGATAGGAATAATTATTTAATACTTTTTAGTTCATATTATAAGGATGTTATTATTGTTTTACCTTGGAAGTCGGTTTTAATTTTTTGTTAAAAATAATAATATCGGAAAGTGTACGGTTCTTGCGCAATAAACGAGTAGCTGCAGGTGTCATCTAGTTCAAATATAAGAAGCAAACTATGATATTATAATTGCATGTCCCAGTGATAGGAGTGTTGCGACTGAAATGGTAAGGATTAACTCAACTCCCTGCGGTACAAGACGGTACCGAGTTTACAATTTGCCTTATCGTGTCCCCTCACCCGCTACTAATGAATTATTTGGTTTCCTTTTCATTCTGTAATCCAACTTTAATAGTCCTTAATATTATTATCGAAAATAATATTATTAATACGAAAGTATGCCTTTCTTCAGAAGTATTTTGTGTATGTCGAGAGAACTGTAATTTTTTAATAATATAAGCTTTCCATCGAATTTTATCCAAATCGGCTCAGCGGTTAAGGAGTGAAGAAATGAAAGAAAGAAGCTCACTTTTATGCATAATATTAGCTGATCGCAGATTAATAGCACAAATTGTAGCAAAAAATGTTATCATAGTTTTAAATCCTTGATGCATACATTACCATAAGTGGAATATCCTTAAGGCTTTAACCATTGAGCTGTTATTATAATAATGTCAATAATGAGGATAATAGTCACATATTTTAATAAATATAGCGCATATCTAGACCAAGACAACCGAGTCAACTGAACAAGGACATGCTAAATATTTCATCTACATATTATAGATATAGCTGTAACTGTTTAAGATAGTATGAATAAAATGTAAGGTTACAATGCATTAGGAGCTAGCTATTTTGCTCAGAATTTGCCTACCTATCCATTATCCAAAGTTTAATAAGTAGGGGCCAAGCCCTAACCTAGCTCTTTGTTAAAAATTAACAGATATCACATGAGAATAAAACAAAAGCCGTTTTTAACAACCGTAAGTGTTCCCCTGACAACCATGAGCCTGAATAATAATATTATAATAATAATAACTATGGACGGCTTACACCACGTCAGTCTGGCCCCGTGGTAAGTACCTGAAGGATTTGTGTTGCGGGTACCAGACAACGGAAATATATTTAATACTTTTATACATATACATATATTTAAGATCTTTATTATATTATACACAATACATATTTAATAAACATCTATGATCCGAGAACACTGAAAACTTTTTGTTCCGTCGGCGGGATTCGAACCCGCGGCCCCCGGCATGAGCTACCAACAGCCCCACCAACTGAGCCATAGAGATCGTCTGAAAGATTCATATTTTTTAAGATTCCACCGACGCTGGTATGTTGTCTAAGTCCTAAATTCCTAAGAACTTAGATAAGCATTCGTAATAAAGTTCTTGTCTTTTAACTTTTAGGGCCAGGCCACATACTGCGTTGTGGCGATACATCGTAAAAATCTACGACGTCGTAGAACGCATCGTAAAGAGTGCTAACAATGTTGAATCCTTTCCTAATCCTAATGATATTTTTGGGTTGTGACATCGCATTTCTGTACGATGTTATTTTTGCGATGATTAGCGAAAAGCATCTAGGGAAGACTTAGCTTAGAGCGCTTTACCCACCGTAAGTGAAAAGAGCACACGATTTAAAGTCTTTATTTACACATATAAAAGGTTATAAAGTATCATAAGGTATGAAGAAATACTTGTGATCTTGCTGTGACGTCACATATTGAGCAATACACAGCAACAGCCGCATTCCGGGCTCTTCCGCGGTACATCGCAATACTGTTGCAAAAATGTGTTAATTGGTCTATCTTGTAACGTGTGATATATTTATGTTATTCATTTATACATCTGTTTCTTACGTATTTATTTGTATTAATTCAAAGAATCTTCTAAGACTTCGATGTACCAATGTCATAAGCAATAAATAAATATAAATAAATAAATAAAAAAAATAAGTTTCCAAACAATTCCGTTGGTATTTACCGCTCCATAAACGAATTTTGGGACACTCAATTCTTTGTTGCAGGCTGCAACACCTAGCGCTTTCATAAACTTCTTAAGAGTTAAGACCTACTGTCTATTTAATTTCATTACTCTCTTAATTCTTTAATTCATGTCATATTTATTACATTTTGTAAGCTATAATTATTGGTATTATTGCATCATTCAAAACTCAATACGTATTTTTTTGCTGGATTATACACTAACCTAACCTACCGGTGTCTTATTTTAATTAAGTTATTAGAAGTAAGCTATATTAAATTTTGTAGTCTATGTAATTTTGTAATGTAACTTTGTTCTAGTAAATAAACCATTCATCATTTATTCATTTCTTCATTCATTCATTTATTTATTTCTTCATTCATTCATTCTTTGGGAGTTTAATTTGGGACAGAACAAAATAATCATATAAATTCGGAGATATTGTAAACGGACAAAGATTTGGTTTATTTTTAAAACGATGGTGTGATGAAATATAACAAAAGATTTGCACGGTAAAGGCCGCAATTTTACCATAATGAAATTTTCCTTCTTGGGATTAAATTTTAAGTAATTGCAGCGGTTTAAAAATATTGTAAAGCTTGTAAGCTGTTTTGTTGTTATTGTACTTGCCCTAGTTCTACAAAACACCATCCATTAAAAATGGATGACTTTTGTTTCTTTAAATGTTATATAAAAAGTACTCTTCATAGACTTTGTCCTGACACATTTTACTAGTAAAGTAATTTTAGGTAAATTTTAATCTATGAATGTAAGATAATAACCGAAAACATAATAAAAACTCACATATCGAAAGTACCATTCTATATTTTTTAACAGCTGAATAAAATATAGGCAAAAACATTGGGTCAGTAAACTCAGTTTTTAAGCTTTTTATATTTTAACGTTATTCGAAAAGCCAATTAGAGGAAACAATAATTAAAAAGTTTTGTGACCCGTTTATACTGTTATACCTATGTTTAGTGCAGACGGGCGATAACCAGTAATCGCTTTTGACAATAAAATAATATTATATAAGTAATAGCTTATAGCAACTTAAGTAACTATTAATAAAAAATAGAAAATATATTAATAAAAATTAATTATTATAATGAATTCTTTATTTTTGCGATTATAAATATTATCATCACATTTTTTTGTAGTAGGATACAAACTGATTTGATACCTTAAATTGTATACTTTGTAAAGTGAACTTTCATTCTGAAAAATACATGTTTACGGTACAAAAGTGTTATTTGCTTACCCGAAGCCGTAATCACTTTGTACCGTCAATCCTTATACTAATATAATATTATAAATACGAAATTGTGTCTGTCTGTCTGTTAGATCGTCACGCATAAACCACTTTACCGATTTTGCTGTTATCCGGAAAAAATACGGTTTACGAAAACTGATTTCGGCGTAACAGATTTGCGATCATCATCTATTTGTCATCTATATCATTATATAAAAGGCTTTGTCCTGAATGACATGAAAAAGGAATCACGCTACGGCCGAAACCAGTTATTGTAGATACTTAAAATTTGGAGGGAGTATTCTTCGTATGATGTAGGCGTGCGATAAGAAGGGATTTTTAGAAATTCCTCCCCTAAGGGTGTGAAAAGGGGGGATGAAGTTAGTATGAGACAACTCGATTCCTTAGTCCAATCTGCTCGAAAATTCGCATCATTATTATTTGATGTATTTTATGGAAGATGTAATTCATAGTTTGTTGAAATTTATCCTTAAAAGTCGTTAAAAAGCATGAACAGTTTACAGCGCTTTACAGCATTCAGTAGCGGCTTGCAGCGACGCGGGGAGTTAGAGACGCCAATCACTGCTTTAAGAATATTTTAATTCTCATTTACTCATGTCAAAACCGCTTTTTTTTCTTTTCAATTTTTAAATCCAAATTGTCTCAAGGTCTCGGTGAAAAAAAATGCAGGTGTCTACATGATACTTCGATAATATCATGAAGTGGAACAATCATTTGCTTCTTTGTGTCCCGTCTGCACTGTCGTAACTTGTGTATCAAAGTTTGATGAAGTGTGCCAACGCTTTGACATTATAATTATGGCTGTGGGCGTAAAAACAATGGCCACTTGTAAGCAATCATTTAAATTGCAAAGGCTGCCTTGCGAAACCGACTGAACGAAATTTATCAAATTTTAATTTGTATTGGTGAAACCTACGTGAACTCAAAAATATCATTTGGCATTGATAAAACGAATTTCTATCTTGCTATGTTGCTTTGCTATTGCTATGCTAATGCTAAATTCTAAGACACATTTTTGTTTACAGATTTTTGGCTTATTTTAGAAAAAGCTAAAAAAACATGATACCTCAAAAATTGATAATTTTGCATATCACGTAATAGGGATAAAAAATGGGGGAGCAAAATTATCTTATCGCAAGCATCCACCATTATTACCTCCTAACGGCAGTACGTAATTCGTAAAATTACCAATAACTGTTTTATAAGTGTAAACAAATAAGTGATAACTATCAAAACTTGTATTTAAAGATATTTCACAAAGCAATGTCACCGTTTATTCTATTATCCACAATCGAAGAATCACCGTTTATCCTATTATTCTCGATCGAACAAAAAAATAACTTGTTTGATAGTCGTATTGATATGTTAAACACACGGTCAAGTAACTGTACAGCCATTAATCGGTGGAGCACGTAGTCCGGCTGTCGTGTAAATATTTGTGGAAGCAGATTTACATGCGGACTGTACTGGCATCGTAATGGTTGAACCTATGTTGGCGATTAAGTAGGAATATAGGACATATCGAAGTATGCGGATATTATTCGGTTCTAGCAATTTAACAGAAATAATCCCGCTTAAAAACTACCAAAATAATAACACGAAGACCATATCGAGCTTACAAACTTTAAAATTTTATCCTAGGGTCAATTCAGACCGTAACGTGACGCGTAGATGCATTTCTTTTAGCGTCTCCCAGATAGACGCGTCCCGCGGTGGCGGTGGTGGTAGCGGTCAGTTGGATGACTTGAGAGTTCTAGGAACGACACAGACACACGCGGCCACGCGGCCAAGCCATCCGACTGACCGCCACCGCCACCGCCACCGCAGGCCGCGTCTGTCTGGGAGACGCTTTACGCAATTGAAATCCCACCAAAAACATTTCTTGTAAAATGTTGCCGAGACGACCACATTAGGTTTACCCTGTGGAAAAGATAGGAGATCTCATGTAGAGCCAAGCTTCTGAATCTACACGGCCTACTCTACCAACCCTAACTTCAACAAATTCTACATACCAGTAAATTTGTTTTCAAATAAAAAAAAAAAACATTTCTCACTCTTTTCGTCAACAAAAAGCTTGAAAGTGTTGTGTCACAACATATTTAACGCACCACCGCTAGCCACTTCGCTGGAAACGAAGACAATGGCGACGCAATAGCTTGGAAACAAGACATTTCTTTCCGATACAAATGACTCTTCTATTGTTAATCGGGAATTCTAGAGGATAAATAATTGGCTAATATATTTCCTTGGCTTCGTAGAGATCAACTACCATAACTTGGCGCGCCCCTCCAAATGACTGTTTCAATGTGTGTAGTCACATCCTTATGAAAGAGTTTGTATGTAGTAAGTATTCAACCAATCACAGTACACGTAATATTTCAGTTAATGTCACTTAATACCAAGATTTGTTGGTCAACTAATCATAATTAGCCTACCGCGCAAGACAACGCACTTCAAACGTTTTGACAACGCACTTCAAAAGTTTTGAATTTTGGAGGGGCGCGCCATGTTATTATAGTTGATGTCTAAGTGATTTGGCTCGATAGTAGAAAAAGTTAATGAAAGGTTTGTCTATCTAAAACGCTTTTTTTCTAAAAATTCAATAGAATGCTTGTATTCAAATTATTACTACATCAGCTGCTATTTAGTATTTCATTGTTTTCAACAACATCATACTGTTATATCGTTATAATTATTGTATTTACATATTATTTTAATCTAATGGGTAGACTTTTGGTTCGCACCTTTAGAGGTTCGATCCCGGGTGGAGGCGTGTACTAATGAGACATTTTCTGATCTCAAGTACATAATATGGACGCTCGTACGGTGAAGGAAAACATCGTGAGGAAATCCGCACATGGTCGATCCCAGACGTATTGACTAGTTCTTTCCTCTGGACTAGGCCGACTATGCGAGAAATGCCGTATGCGCTTGGGCAACCATACGGACATTTAAAAATCGTGTCCCAAGCACTACAGTATTTCAGGAGTGGTTACTTCGCTCTGAAAATATTGTATAAATTATCCACAGCGGATGTAAAAGCCTAGTTTTTACATTTGAACTATCAGAAAAATGGATTCGAAGATGGATGGCGGACATACGTATTGATCAGGCTATATCATTAAGTTTAGCCGAAAGCTTAATAAAGTACCAACAAAAAAAATCAAGGGCAGACAGTTTATTTTATATAATACTAGTTTAGTTTATCGCGCGGGAATCACACATTTTTCCGGGATAAAAAGTATCCTATGTCCTTTCTCGGGTCTCAAGGTAGCTCCATGCCAAATTTCAGCAAAATCGGTTCAGCAGTTTGGGCGTGAAGAGGTAACAGACAGACAGACAGACAGGCAGACACACTTTCGTATTTATAATATTAATATGGATTAACTAATGAGTAATAAGTGCTGCTTTTAAGTCAAAACTTAGTGTAAATAAACTAATCTTTCAGTTCTAAAGCAGTCATTTTGCTTGTGTAAACTAAAGCTATATCAACAGCACGCCTTACTATTTAGATATGAAATGGCTAAGAATTCCTCGAGATCGTTGTGCAAAAATTTAAATTACGCGGGACCCTTATCTTTTTGCGGGATGAAATATATTATATCTCCTTTCCCATAAAACGAATACCACAGCAAAATCGGTTTAGCGGTTTGGGCGTGAAGAGGTAGCAGACAGACAGACAGACACACCTTCGCATTTATATAATATTAATATGGATTAAACTCCTGACAAATTTTTAAGAAACCGAATATAAAGAGAAATGAAGAACGTAAACTTAGGTAATACGCTTAAATAATCAGAGCTATGTACTTAACATAATCTTACTATCTTACATCAAAATGTAATAAGCATAATTGTACTACACGACATATTAAACGCTAATTCGAATAGGCAAAGCAATTTATTTGAAGGCAACGCGATGCTCTTTGTGTGATGTAATTAAGAAAATATTTCGTATGTACCGTATCTGAGACGAGACATGGCAGAAATCGTGATAGAACAGAACGTAGGCAATTACTTAAACGACAATCAGAAGACAGGAATAATGTAATTATAGAGATTTATAGAGATTATAGTTGGGGAGGGGAAGAGGGAATTTCGGGATAAGCTCGAGCGTGTCAGATTAAGCTTGTATAGGCTTCCGACATGTGTCTAGTTATCATGGTATAGAAATCAGATTTCTCACGAGGTGGTTTAAATCTTTTTGTTTATATTAAAACGTCATCGTATCTGTCAGATTAAGATAGAGGATGTTTAGTATACCTCAAAGAAGCTTTCATATAAAGCATTGACGATTCAAAGGTCAGGTAAGCCTGTAGGGACATTTTAAAATATTAAAAAATAAAGCTTCATATTTTCCTAACTAAGCTTCACGGATATTTTATTTTGCACTAAATTAAATGATTTAGTCCTTTTTGTCTAAAATATACTTATAATTTACCAATAAGCAATTTTCTGAATATATTTTCTTTTTCAAAACTTTAAAATGGCTGCAGTTTCTGAACCCACCGCTAAAATAAAAAACGTTCTTATTATTTTTTTTATCAGTTTTACCTAATGTAAAAAACCTACTAGGTCTCCATGACGCTCGGGTGACTACACAATTAGCACCTTCCCCTCCCCTAGTATTGGAGATAATAAGTCGCGTTTGCGATGTAATGCTCGATTTATATGCCCGAACGCGCGGTTTGGCGGCGAGGCCGCGAAATCCAAAGCAATATTGTATGTAGCGTGAAAATTTAGATTTGAAACTATATTTGAATTGTAATGAAATATATTATATGGACGCTGTTAAGCATTCATGTATTAACCCGCAAAAAATTACGTTTTGAGTTATGAATGCAACTATGTTCTTTAGATAATTTAGAACAAGACTGCATTCAAAATTTAACAAAAAAAATATGGGTTAGGACATAAATGTGTAACAGCGACCATATCTAAAATGTCAATACTAATCGAAAAACTTTGCAGGTACAATAGACAACGAACCAGTAGGCCGACTTAGAATGGTTCTCGATATCCATTATCCGTGTTTGTATAAATTTTGCCTTTCTCAATTCTTGAGTGGTAAATAACTTAGCTTGTCATTACAATAACAAAGATCACGATTATGTAACTTCAAGTTTAAGAATTAACAAAGTAAATAAATTAAGTTATAATGAAAGTACTTCCGGAAGAAACGGAAACATAAAATAATTTCTACTATGGAAAGACGAAATTTCAAATTACGTACATTGCGCGAAATGACTTTCTAAATGTTTTGATTACTCGACTGCGGCGAAGCCTAAGAGCGACCGCAGACTTACAATTTTAAGTTGGTCAACTAAGTCGCACAGTATACCAATTATTTTTGCAACTAAATTCTCCTTTCCTAGACCTACAATTTAAAAGTTGTCCAATGAAATTGCGATATTACGTAAGTGATTTAGTTTAAATACTATAGTCGGCCAACTTGAAATTGTATATCTGCGGTGACCCTAAAGAAATGGTTATCACATTGGCAGTCTATATTATGTACCATTCAAGAAATTGACTCATAGGCAGTTGACGGATTTCTCGTCAATTGGTCAGATTATCTCAATTCAATATAACTCGTGATTTATCGACTGGGTTTGACATGACGCGACCAAATTATATAGGTTCGCCATATGCCTTTGAATCAACCTCTCTGATAGTATGTGTGCCGTAGCAACTAAACTACTGATCTGATTTTAACAAATGAGGTGTCATATTGTTTGTAAAGATGCGACGGGGAGATAGGCTTTATAGGCAATAACCCACAACGTCGTGCGCGCAGAAATTCGTGTATGCCACAACTGCATGTACTATTAGAGAATTCAGAGAACTAGATTCATACGCAGATGACAGACCTTCGTAAATCGGCCGCATTATGTAAATCCCAGCCGAGAGAACACGACTGACATTGAATGACGTATGACATCTGCCTATGAATCAATTTCTTCCATAGTACTATTAGAGAAGTTGATTCCTAGGCAAATAGCGGACCTAAGTAATTTGGACACATTGCGTCAAACCCATCCGACCGATCACAGTAATTAACATTGAATTGGCATAAGCCGACTACATGACGTGGGTCCGTCAACTGCCTAGGAATCAATTTCCTCGATGGTACATTTTTCTGCAAAAGCAATCATTCATTCATTTGGAGGTCTCCAAATATCTCTATTCCAAAGTCCATCCATATCAGTCCACCGGCTATAGCGTAAAGTGATAAAAGACTTTCGACTTTTTAATATTAATAACGAAGTCGATTGAATATTAATTTAAATAATATTATCTTAGTTTAATATAATTTTATCGAAATTCTGAATTCCAATAGACAGAGTACTTGAAAGATAATCTTAAAGAATTTGTATTAAAAAAGTTATTAGAAAAATATTTGCTATTAAATTAATTGCTTTTTAGATCTTGGGATATTTTATTCGATTTAATTAAACCAGGCAGATTACTTAAGTCCTCTTTGCTTAAAGTATACTCGAGATAATATTTGTTTCCTTTAAAGTTGCTTCTTGATAATCTCATAGTCCTTTCTAGTTAGTTGATGGACCTATTATATAGAATTAGAAGTATGTATGGGACTAAAGAAAATAAGAAAAGTTTATACATTGGGCTTAAACTTTTCATAAAATGTAAGAAATTGCGATGGATCGAAACGAAAGTTCGCAATTGAGTCACAGATTACTAAATAGATGCTGCGTAAATTGAGTGGCAGCCCTTAGGGTCAATTTAGACTGCAACGCGACGCGTAGATGAATTAATTTCTAAATTTGTACTGAATTGACAGACTTCAATTGCGTGAGAGTCACCCACGGTACGGCGCCGTACGGCGTCGTACGGCGCCGTGCCGTAGAAACTCACGTAGAAATTCAAGATGAGTTTCTACGGTACGACGTCGTACGACGCCGTACCGTGGGTTTTTTACGACGCGCGTCCGTACGGCACCGTACGGCGCCGTACGACGCCGCACGACGTCGTGCCGTGTTTTTGTGTCCCGGCCCTAAGTCAGGACGTGTGTCACGTGCTGACGTCGCGTCGTGCTACGAGTGCTACGAATGGCTACGGACGACGTAGCGCGATGAATTAGGAATTTTAATGTTTAATTTCTAACCGACTTCTAAACTATTTATAAGATAACTATTGTCTATTACTGATTTCAAAATTATGTTTAATCTTGTCGCAGTCATCCTGACGTTTGGACGAACGCCTTATTTTTAAGCGAAATTAATTTTGTAGAATTAGGATAACCAATACCTGTATTGCCTATTTCGTGGTTCTATTGATTAAAAAAAATCGCTGTCAGTCTGCTGTGATGCCGCAGTACAGTTGGCACTACAGTTGGTCACGTGCCAATCACGTGCCCGCTGCCCGGTAATTCCCCCAATCAGATCTCCAACCACCCACACTTTTATCTAGTTTTGGCGACGCTACTACAAACTTAGGTTTTAGTGATTTATTTAAGTTGTTATAATATTTCTGCAAAGCTACTGTATCCATACTAATATTAATAATAAGAATCAAGAATGTGTGTCTGTCTATTACCTCTTTATGCAGGAAACGCTGGATCGATTTAAATGATATTTCGTATCTATAAATATAAGTCTCATGCTGAAAAATGTATGGTTCCCGCAAGCAGTTGCTGCCAAAATATATAATTGAATAATAAAGACAATTATTTAAATTGATTTTAATGTCTTTAGAATTGAGTACCTGCCATTCTAATGAACAGCTAGCAAAAAAATAATAAAGCTTTGGAAACAACATTTGAAAAAGCATCAAAAATAAAGTTACTTATATATAAAAATACAAAACAAACATAATTCATTGACATTCTATCGCCTTTCTAAATTGAAAGCGGGCAACACATTTCAACTAAAAGCTTAACGTACAAATAGAAAATCATTTTCAATAGCTAATACCATTAGAACAGTGTTTCCCAAGCTTGTCGGGACCGCGACCCATCTATAAGAAAGTTTAAAATTCGCGGACCACCTTGTGTCACGAAAACAAAAAAGCAGCGGTATGTCTCTGCCGCAGCATTTACCCGTTAATTCTTAAATCATAGTTCACCGCCATATTATCATCATCGTCAGCCTACTGACGTTCACTGCTGGACTTGGGCCTTTTCTAAACCTCGTCACCACACCCATTTCAATTAAGAAAAAAGGAAAACTTCCAGTTGTAAAATATTCTAATAGACAATCGAACGAGTAGGTACGACAATCGTCCTGTAGTTTCAGGATCAGGGCCCATACAAAATCTACCCGCGACCCACACTTTGGGAAACACTGCATTAGAAATATCAAAACAAACTTCTGATACCGGTACACGGGGCTTAATGTTCACACCGTAGTGTATTGTATTGAAAACGCCCGGAGAATCCTTAAATGACATCATATTTTATCACAGCTAGAGGTGACCGATGCTCCATGAATAAATTAGTTATATTTCCAACGAAACGAGTTTTAAAGACTTTGTCTTCAATGTTTTGCGTGTACACATCTAGAAATATTGTGTTTTTTTTTTTCTTGAGAACTTAAACTGTTCATGGTATACTTTGACTTCGAATTAAAAAGGTCAAAATTAAGATGAGCCACTGGCGGCATAGCTTAATAACCTCTTTGGCTGGTGTTTGGAGTTCACTATGAGAATTATTACGATGTTGTATGGATGTGTATATAATTCTGCGAACTATCAGATATTAATATGAAACTGTTTCGCCATCAAACCTCGGAAATGACAGCAGAAACCACAGAACTCACTATGGCAAACTGGCCATAAAGCAATTTCCTATTCTAATTAACTACTTTGATCAATAATAATAAATATCATCTAAATTATTAAATAAAATAGGTACTTAAAATCTTAATGTAAAAAATATTCAAAAACTTGACTAACTTCAGAAAATTACTTATTATCACAATAATCGTTGTAAGTACTATGAGCAAATTCACGACGTTGGAGCATTTCTCATAGGAACTATAAAAGTTAGCTGCTACTTTCACATTGCACTCTAATACTACTACTACATACTAATATTATAAATGCAAAAGTGTGTCTGTCTGTCTGTCTGTTACCTCTTCACGCTTGAACTGCTGAAACGATTTTGCTGAAATTTGGCATGGAGATTCTTCGAGTCCCGAGAATAGTTTTTGTCCCGGAAAATTGTACGGTTCCCGCGCGATAAACGAATTTTGGCGCAACGAAATTACGGGTATCATCTAGTAGTGTATAATAATATTATGTGTATACTGTATAGGTATGAGCGCCGATGGGTAAACGGCCGGCGGCGGCGCGCTGACTTTTTGTAGTCGGCGGCGGCGGCGCCGTCGGCGGCGTGTCTCAATTGCGACCTTCATCTGTTTTTAGGGTTCCGTACCCAAAGGGTAAAAACGGGACCCTATTACTTAGACTTCGATATCTAAATTAAACAATTAAGCGTAGCTCCCATATAAAAACACAATTTTAAATTGGTACGGAATCCTTCGTGCGTGACACAGTGAACATTTTGTTCTTCTAATGACGACGACAAAGACGTAGCCAATTTGATGCAAGCGTATATTGCTCCTCTACACAATGGACCATCGCTGGCCCATCAAAATAGCGGAAAGCCGGCGCGCCGGCGCGGCGCTCATATCTAATACTGTACTCTATAACACATGTTATTATAAGCCCTAAAGTACGCTTTTTGTTACGCGCTGAATATTTTTTACCCCTAGCCACGAGCCAATTTCCTACCTTAAATTGTGTTTGGATGAATACGCGTCAACTGAGTACATATGCGACCCAAATGACAAATTAAATTTATATTTCCCTCTTTCCCAACGTTTCTGTTGTACGGGACGTGGAAATTCGTTTATTTCTCGGATATTAGGTGTATTGTCACAAATTTTATCGTCTATAAAATATAATAATATGTATTTACATTACAGAAAATGATAGAAAATAGTAAAATACACTGAAAATATAAGCAACTTTGTTTCAAGTAATACGTGTTATCGACGAAGCAAGATAACTTGTGTTTTTTGTTGCAATTTGAAATAGTTCTAGATTACTTAATTCATTCGAAAACGACACAGTTTTAGTCTTCAATAATAATAACAAAACAATAAATAGAGATAAAAATAAATGCAAATAACTAACAAAAAATAGCAAAATTATAGAATATAGATAATAATAATAATAATATCTATGGACGCTTCACACCACGTCAGTCTGGCCCCGTGCTAAGTACCTAAATGTGTTACGTACGGGTACCAGACAACGGAAATATATTTAAGAGCCCGTACTCTCTTTTCTACTGCTCTCTTCACACTCACGCCCGTCTTTCATATGCCAGGTGAAAAAGGACGATCGCCAAGTTAGCGGGCAGATAGAGGTTTTCTGTTTTTTAAAGGGTTTTTTTATATTAAAGTGGTAAAAAGTAATTCCAACATTGTGTATAGACGACTTTCTCAACAGTACATTGTATTTTTTTCATACCGTTAAGACGTCAATACAATCTATAAAAAGGTGATATTCTAAACCTTTTACAGCAAAAATCACAAAACTGTCGCGGGTTTGAGTTGGATTATTTAAAGATACTTAAAAAAATAAAAAATTTAGCTCCAACATTAGATTATTATTGAAATGGTCTTACATGTTGTGCATTATAACTTATAGAAATACTGTATTTTAACTGTTAAATCACGTCTGTTAAATGAGCGAAATCGGCAAAATTTCGTATACGGACTCTTATTACTTTTATACTATAAGATTTTTATTATATGATACACATATTATATTTTAATACACACCCGTGACCCAGGAACTTTGAAAACTTTTTGTTCCGTCGGCGGGATTCGAATATGCGACCTCCGGCTTGAGCTTCCAATAGCCCACCAACTGAGCCACAGAGGTCGTCGTAGATGTTAAAATAAGTACGAATCACTAAAACAATTAGTTCTTAATTTAAGTTTAAAGAGTCGTTTAGGTCATAAAACTGCGGAGGAAGCGAAACTTAAGATTTTAATGAGCTTCTTATGAAAATTCTCAAATAAAATATTCCCTGTGCAGTCCCATTAGAGGAAAGCTGGAACTCGTAGGATTATGTCATCGCTTTGACTGTCAATGAGACTTCAGTTAACAATACCAGCACTTTAATTAGCACTTGACTGAAACAAGAAAACTTATTACGAGCTTATTATGTACCTAAGGCGGCTCTTTCCTTAGCTACTCTTTGTGAAATGAGAAAATGAAAAAACTTTCATTTCAAAGTAAGTGAGAAAAATCCTCAAAGATTTCCTGATGGTAACGTCATTTTGCTCAGCAATAAAAACAACAGCTTTTTTCAATCAGCAGCAATTTAGAAATGCGTATAATATGTCATAGTTTTTTTTTCTACCAATATTGTTAAACCAACTACAGCCAGATTTTTAGAACCACTTGTCCTCATTAGTGTACATGACAAATTATTATGCCTTTTAATTTTTTTTTGTTGCAAACTGCAATAGATAGGAGGTATAAGTATGAGTATTATATTTGTTGTTGCACGACAGTTATACTGGTAAGATTACGATAATGAATTATAGGGTGCAATATGTAAAAACGGCGTCCCCTAAAACATTTTATCTCATTTCCCCCGAAATCCTGTAACAAATAAGAAGCAAATCCAGCTTTATCGAGCTCATACCGAAAGCTCATACAATATATTAGGATCGATTGTAACATGTTCGGCATGCCAAGTGCGCATGGAATATATGATTTTTCATTTCGACAGCCTTACTTATGACCTTCGGCGAGACTGGTTACGTTATTAATGTTCGCTCTTAAACAATAAATGTTAATTGAAATTCTTAAAGCTCATAAATTGTCTAGCGAAATCATAAGCATGAAATTGCTTCGTAAGAATTGACAATTTTAGTTTTATTCTAGGAAAAATATCTGTGGAATTCTCACTTAAAATTGTTTATGGATTACTAGGACAACGTTGCAGTCTCTAAGCCAACAGCAGATAAGGTGAATTGTGGTTTTAGAGGATAAGTCTCAAAAACCACAGTGATGTTATATGTGCTAAGATAATTTGCGTCGAATTCTCAAGCCGAACTGAAACGCTCTACGAGCCAAAATTCAGCTAAACTCGTGACAGAATCGTTTTGATAGGCTCAGCATAATTGGGGATTAACCCAGCGAGCCCAGGCTGAGCTAACGAAACTTTAGAGTACCTATCCTTAATTTTGTTGCTTAAAACTTTTGACGCTTAGCAGAGTCGACATTCTAATCTGCGTCTACGTATGATGATATCATCACACGACGCGCTGCCTTCTTAGCTCAATTACCATCCTTATGTTAAGTTGTAATTGTCGTGGATATTGAACATCTAGAGCAACTTATACTCTAAGACCTAACCCTCTTCACTTTTATGAGAAAATCATTTCCAGATTTCAAATAAGTAATGTTACTAAAGCTGATGATTTTCTTTGTTTGAACGAGCTTATCTCAGGAGCTTCTGGATCGATTTTTTGTAATTTGGTACTGACATAGAGTAGATACGGGGAAGGTCCTTACTAATTCTCTCTACTTCTGCTCGGCAAATTTCCCGAAGAATTCCATAACCTACGCGGCCGGGGCCGCATAAAGTATCTAGTTTACGACAAACCATAGTTGTTATAATCTGTTTCTCTATGGAGTTGACTCATACCGATGCGAACAGCTACGTGATGTAACATAATTCGACGTATCACGTACCGTCTGTGGCAAATTTTAAAGAAATTGCCGCGTCCGATCCGAGATTTCACGGTTACTACGCCCTTATCATGATCTACGTGGTGCTTTTTCCGGTATGCGAAATACTCCAGTTTTAAATAGCTGATAAGTGAGCAGAAATAAGTGCAATTGAATAAATTGATTTATTCAGTTGCATATATGAGAGAGCCATGCTTCGGCAGGAATGGGCCGGCTCGACTGGAGAAATACCACGTTCTCACAGAAGACCGGCGTGAAACAGCGCTTGCGCTGTGTTTCGCCGAGTGAGTGAGTGTACGCGATCATCGCATTTAGAGTAACCATAAACGGTTATCACTTTTTTTTACGGGCAAAACACAAGGTATCAAGACGTCTTCCGGCTGTGTCAACTGGCAACACAGAAGCACTGACAATACCGGATATATCTTCACTTCACAGACGACTTCACTTTACATCCGATCCCTGGCCAGGGAACGCATCATCCATTCTTCTACAAACGTAATAATTTTATCTTATTTTTATAATTGTTTGTGTTATTTACTTCCGTTCCGTCCGTTTAAACTTGTGGACTGTAACAGTCCACAAGTTTAAAGTAAATAACACAAACAGTGAGTTTACCGGAGGCCCAATCCCCTACCGCCCTACCTTATTCCCTTCCCTACCCTCCCCTATTACCCTATTCCCTCTTAAAAGGCCGGCAACGTACCTGCAGCTCTTCTGATGCTGCGAGTGTCCATGGGTGACGGAAGTTGCTTTCCATCAGGTGACCCGTTGCTCGTTTGCCCCCTTATTTCATAAAAAAAAAATAACAAGAATCACTTTCTATTCGTAGCTATAGGAAACGCAACGAAAGTGTTGCAAACTGGTGCTGCCAATCAGAAACTAGTATTTGATTATTTACTTCACATGCCGATAATTATCCAAAATCCGAAACATCCTCTGTAATAATATGCTGCCACCTTTTATGCTGCAACTAAAAGACAATACTATCAAATGTATGAAAAAAAACCCATAGCGAACAGATACAGGTGTAGCTCAGAATTTCAGTGATATTAAATGAAATAATTCTGTATATATTTCATTGTAAGATTTGATGGCTAAAGGGGAGATATTGCTATTAACTTTTCGTAAGGAATAATGTTTATATTTTTTTTATTTATATTATTTTGCGCCATTTTGTAGCTGAATTGTAGTTAGAATGATAATAATAATATATATGAACGCTTCACGCCACGTCAGTCTGGCCCCGTGCTAAGTAGGTACCTGAAGAATTTGTGTTATGGGTACCAGACAACGGAAATATATTTAAACTTCTTATACTGCAATATATTTAAGATTTTTAATATAATATCATACACATTTAACAAACATCCGTGACTCAGGAACTTTGAAAACCTTTTGTTCCGTCGGCGGGATTCAAACCCGCGATGGCTTGAACTACCTATGCACTCACCCACTGAGCCACAGAGGTCGTCATACAGAATGCAATGCATCTATTATCGTTTTATAATAATTACAAATATCCGTTATAAGAACGATCTATTAATGGGCAACAAGGTATTTTGGATTGCGTGATAAAAACACCTTTTAAAGTGCTTAACACAAAATATATTTCTAAGTTTAAGTAATTAATAATTATATATTACCTACCTTCCACATCTAATGTGACATTGTCTATACGCACTCGATTTTATTTTCTTTTTATTTTATTCCCTCGGCTAACTCATGAGGGTTTGATTTTGTTTGCGTTGGGAACGTACCATGTCAAAATCGCCCGTTCCTATTGCAGTGTGCATATTAAGAGAACGGGTGTTTATAAAATGAGAGTTTTAGACATCTGGAGCGTGTTCAACTCTCCTCAAGAAGCCTCAAGAAAATAACACATTGATTAGATGTAGAATACAATCAGACATGTAAGGACTCAGGAGCAAGACAATACATACATTTTATGGCCGACGAGCCATACTTAAGCATCACTGCTCCTGCATACATGGAAGAAGAACTTTGAGAAGTTGTGCCCATATAATAAGTGTAATATTTTTCTACATTCTTCGTCTTTTTGGGGTGGGCCAGACATCAGTCCGATTTTTTACACTCCGCTCTTATGTTAAAAAAATGTCACATTAGTTGTAGATAATATGTAAACTGTTTGAAAATATATTTTGTGTTACTATAAACGATGCTTTTTATCACACAACCTAAAATAGTTACCTATTTATATGGACCGCTTGAATTACGGAGATTTATAATTGTTATAAAACAATAAAAGATGAACAGCATTATAACAACAATTCAAGTTAAGCTGCTAAGTACCTACCGCAAAAAACATTAAAAAACATAACACCCCTGAAGAAATGTTATTAGCAATATCTTCTATTTAGCCATCAAATCTTAAGTTGAAATAAATACAGAATTATTTCATTTAATATCACTGAAATTCTGAGCTACATCCTGTATCTGTTCGCTCTGGGTTTATTTTTAGCATTGTCCTTTATAATCCCTATGGTATATTGGTGCAATTACGCCGCATCTAAGAACTAATACAAGGTTCATAGCTATATTATAAGTTATAACAGTATACTTGAATTGTCGAGATAAATGATAATGTTAGATAAATCATCCATATACATGTCCAGCACGTACCCGATCGTGATATACGTTTGCCCTTCGCATGCTTTGAACCCCGACCTTTCAATGACAGATCCGAGATTCCCATGGCGTTGCATCATCTAATTACTTACGAAACACGTAATATACATCTTAACAACTTTCAAGATGGCCCTACTGTTAAAGGTAGTGAAACCTTCCCTTTCGTAAAAGGCATCCCAAACCAACAATATAGGTACTATCAGAGAAGTTGATTCCTATGCAGATGGTGGACCTCAGTAATTTGGTCGCGTTACGTCAAACCCATCCGACCGATCACAGCTAACATTGAATTGACATAAGCCGATCAAATGACGTTGCTCCGTCAACTGCCTATGAATCAATATCTTCGATGGTACATCAGAAACGTCCAATTCTTTAAAACTTCATGAACTTTTAACAAAAATTGTATAATTAAAAAGATACACATAGTTTCCAAATTAGTATTTAAAAGTTTGATTACTTATAGACAACAAAAAAGTATTCTAGCTTTACACGATATTGAGTTAATGTTTGTTGAAAGCACAAGAATATCTTTCAACAAAATCGTTTACTTCATCACAAGTACACTATTTGTACATGAAGATAAGCGTGAACTACATAACCGTGTAATATCATTTCTATACGCTATTACATTACGGAGATGCTTTGCGCAAATTCCTGCCATAATTTCCTCACTTCCGTCAAAATAGCTGGAACGTTAAGTAGAATGCTGCATTAAGAAATGTCAAACTTGTGTGACATGAATTTTGATGACGCGGCCTGAGCAGGCAGGGATAGGGTAAACATGTTAACATAATATTTAGTCTCAATATTAACTTTGATGTTAAGCTGGGCGTAACTGATATGTAACATTTAGAAACTCGCAACTAGGAAAGATGTTTTATTATTTACTTTATTCCAACTCTTTTTACCGGTTGATGTAGGTTGTATCGTAAATACGTATTGCACCATATTTACTTACACTCAATTTAAAGGTATATTAATAATAATTGAAATTGATAAGAAGAAAAATTCCGCATTATTTTACTAACAAAGATATAGAAATCAACACTAAGCTTCTTAAAATTTAATTGTTTAAATAAAAATAAAAACCTACAAAAAAGTATTTAATTGTAAGTGCTTTTGCCCTTAAAAAATAACGTAGCAATATTACTAATTTAAAGAACGGTTGCAGTGGTTGAATTTCTAAATCAAAAGAGGTACCGGACCATACTACGAAGTTGGCCATTCTTATTCAAATAAGTGCGCCGAGAGATTTTCCCCGGAGAGTCGTCTGCACACGGGCTAGATAAAGGCTAGGACTACCCTTTGAATTAGAGATTGTTTGACTATACCGTCCGACTGTGCTCCAATGAAATTTCATCATTAACCATTCAATGTAGAGAGAGATGTTTCATATTACATTTCGTAGATTCAAAATCTAAAATACCTAAGAAAGAGTCATACAAAAAATATTTAGATTTCATTTAGTAGATTAAAAATCTAAAATGAATGGAGTTATACAAAATAACACACGTATTAGAATTATACAGCTGCTCTCGAAGTGTAAGGAATCGTAATATACAAGAATGCCAATAAAAACGCAATAAAAGCAATTCTTCGTCCTCTATCGTAATGTAACCGGGTATAAGAAGTCGAGATATTACGTTATGCGTATGACATCACGCAGCAGTCATTTGTTTTAGCGAAGCCTCCTTTATTTCAACTCATACTTATACGACCCCTCGTATTTTTATTTAGAACGAAACTAGAAATAATGCGCGGCCATTTTATTTTAGTTTATGACTTACATAACAATGAGATTGCTTTTTCGATAAACTGGTTGGTGGTCTTTTGTCTGCGTGATATTTTCCATCTTATTTCGTTATATATGGTAGAAAACTTTCCTTCCCTATACTTACGTCCAATCAAATAAGAAGAACGACGTTGTGTTGATAATGTTAATCGTTCTCCCTTCAAAGTAACCATACGGAAATTGCATTTACGAACGTAATCGGGTAACGAACGGAACGTGAATTTCAAAATTCTGCTAACCCGGTGAATGGCTTAACCGTGTACATCGTGAAACTAATTTTTAAATTTTGTAATGTGACGAAACATAATTTCAATTCTACTACTTAATTACAAAATACAAGTAATTGAAAATCTTTATATGGATCTTGGGCTGGTATTTCTTAAGATGTCATCGACCAAAACATTTGGCGAAACATATTCACGAATGATCAAGCCGTGTCCCGCGATATGTCGCCCGACGTCGCAGCGACATTTACGGGTTGCGGGACTCGTCGCTGGCGGCATACTGTTCACCACTGACTAGTGTGAACAAGTCATATGTCGGGGACAAAGTTGCAGGGGACAAACTACGTGTTGCAGGGACAAACTACGTAAATGTCGGACGAATTATCTCCGCGACATGTCTCCTAGTGAAAACGCGGCTTAATTATATTTCCCATACATTTATCCCTAAAAGCCTCACGAAACTTATCCCTCAGCTCCGGGAAGTCAGAACAAACAGAGAACGTAACGACGAAAATTTACATTAGGCCGGTTTAATGTCGCGAAGCAATCCCATTCGAGTAAGAAAATCAAGTGGAGCCAGTATCACTTGACCTGTACTAGCCCCGCGGCTGATCCGACGTCAAACGAAAGACACAGATCAGTGGATTCTGGTTGTCTCACATCAGATGCGTCGCCCGATCGCAGGAGACAAATGTGCATATCTTAAACAGCCTCGACGTTTTTATTGCGAAAAGAGAAAATTCAATTTAGTAGCTGCCATTAATAAAACTTATAAAACCAATTATAAACTGTTCCGTTTTATGTTACTTTAGTCGTTTTAACTGTTATTATACTATTAATTGACGCAACGAATGACAAGTGTTATGGTTATATTTTCATTATATTATTTTACCAACGAAAATATAATTTTAAGCTGAAAAAGAAGAGGCAGTGTCTCCGGCAATTACCTAATCGCGCTTTAGCCGTTTCACAAAGTATTGTGACGGCAAGTGTTTTGGAAAAGGAACAAGAAACAAAAGGATTCTTAGTAGGACAGAGAATTGTTTCATGTATTACCCCGTTTTGTGAGGTTAAAATGTTACCAAGCTCAGCAGCGACAAAACCTGCTTAACATCTCAAAGAGTAGGCACTTCAGTCGGAACTAGTTCACAGCGTTGCGTAACAAGCCTTGATCTTTAGAGGCGTGTTTAGCGAATTCTCCTGTAATTTTGATGCTCGACATACCTTAGTGATAACTCGTAGAATCAAATTAGGCAATACATATTTGGGAACTGCTAAAAATTGTAAATTAGAATATACATCCGGGTTTCGAAGAGATACTTACTATTGAGAAGAGAGAAAATTATCTGAGAGATATCAATGCAATAATATTGATAACACTCCAATAATCCTAGAATCGGATATAGCAAAACAGAAATTCTGAAGAACTTTGAATTGCAATGCTTCGATCTTGTACTAATGATATGTTACGCCCCAATAATTTTGCAGCTTCTGACTCGATGTTACAAGAAAATATAATTAATAGATACACGAGTTTGCAGATACGAAATCATTAAAATATGGAACTCATTTATAAACTTGTTTCTGAGCATCCTTCATATTTTAATGTTGCATTTTTCGTCCATAATTAATAATCCAAATTATGACATTATGAGCAATAAAATTTATGATTTTGACATAAATTGTAATGATAGTAACATTCAGAATACATATAAAAATTAAAAACTACAGTAATAAAAAACGATGAGAACCAAATCTATTATGTCGAGGATATTAAAGTCGCACTTTTATTAAATCCGAAGCGTTATTAGGCGAAAGTCTGGCTGGAGTTTATAGCTTTTACGTTACAACTTTAACATCGGTTTTGCATTGAACCCCAGTTATTACAGTGTAATTAAATCTTATGAGTTCTTTAGCACAGCCAGAGAGATTTAAGTCGTCTGTGGTTGAGCAATTCGGGATAATCGTTGGGCCATTGTCTGCATAAATTAGGAAATTTAGAATGATGGGGTCTTATTGTCGCTGCAGTGTTTTGTTTTTTATTGGCATCGTCGTATATTTGACTTTTTTTCTGCCGCTGCTCTGAATTTAAACTAATTAATAATCTTTGACGATACTTATAATAGATTTTTGTGAGAGATATCTTTTTATTGACGAATTCTAATAGAGACAAGTCAAAAACATTCAAAGTTTTTTAGACTTTGATAAATGGTTGATGTGTTCAGATATAACCTATTTTACTTTACAACTTACAACTTATTCAAGTTGTCTATCAATATAATTAAATTAAGCAAGAAAAGGAAAAAAAGCAGCTGTTTCAAATTAATCAAATGATGAAGCGTCTATTGAATATATCCATCGATACGAAATTGGAGGATTTCTATTTCATTCCAGAGTTATTTAGTTTCAGAGTTTGCTATTCGGTCGAATAATCATTTTAATTTACAAAATCTGAAATTTGTGTAATAATAATTAATCTTAAATAGTTAAAAAGGAAGATAGTTACTACAAGAATCAAGATACTGTTTAAAATACTGTGAAAATAAAGATTTGATTTTCATTTGATTCAATAATTCTTTCTGTTTAGACTTCCAACTATGTTTTATATCTACGCGCTGCGGTGATAAAAGTTCGACGTTCTTTACCACTTTTCTTTAATTGCTGACCGGACTAAAGGACTTGTAAAGAACTTTGAAATTCCAAAGCGAAGCCGTTGGGTACTTTTTACTTGAGGATTAATTGAATTTATTATATAGATATTATGAGTTTTGAAATGCATGCAAAGAAACCTCGCAAGCGTTCTAATGTGATTACATGAAACTGGTGAGGTCAAAACTTGCGGAGGATTAAGGTGACCAATTAGGGCCATGGTCTTCAAAGGTTTGTTGTAGATATTCAAATCTATATTTAAATTAATAGCAATTGCTTAAGTGGTTTCATATAAATTGGTTTCAATAACGTCGTTTACTATTATTACATTTGTTGCTAATTATTCAAAAATAAGTTTATGTGTAGAAAGTGCAATTACAAATGCTCGGTTTTATTGCTAAAGTCATATCAGTGAAGATTTGGAAATGGAATACTTATAGCATACTCTTTAGTTACTATTAAGGCCACATTAACTTAAATTAAGTATCATTAAGCGTAAAAATAGCATGAAACCTAAAAAAATATACCAAGAAAGTTCTTATGGCAGCCCTAAGCTGTTTTCTACTAAGGTCAATCAAATTGTCGTTTAGTCACATGTCACAAAAACGGCCACCTCTTACGCCTTACATAATTTGCCTATTGGATAACGCCGGTGAAAGTACTCGTACTTGCCACATTTTGCTTTGACATCCGTCTTACTCTAATCCATTAGCTAGATAGAGATGAAAGTGTTCAGTTTGACCATAAATGAGATGTTAATATCAAGAAATTAATTTGATTTAGTTGCGTAATAGTCGCTTCTATTGCATAACGTCTTGATCTCGTGTTTTTCTTTTTACGTTTTAATTTTTAAATGTTTTGTGGCCAGTTGCTGCGTAGTCATGTTGTATTTTTTATTTACTTTTGCGTTTAAACATTAGTCATATTCACCGAGTCAATTTTTTGCGACACTGTTTTATTTTGGTGTATTTTTATACCGTTTTTAGGGTTCCGTAGCCAAAATGGCAAAAAACGGAACCCTTATAGATTCATCATGTCTGTCTGTCTGTCTGTCTGTCTGTCTGTCTGTCTGTCTGTCCGTCCGTATGTCACAGCCACTTTTATCCGAAACCATAAGAGCTATACTATTGAAACTTGGTAAGTAGATGTAGTCTGTGAACCGCATTAAGATTTTTATACAAAAATGGAAAAATTATTAAAAATGTTAGGGGTCCCCATAGGTACAACTGAAACAAAAAAAAATTTTTCGTCTAACCTACGCGTGTAGGGTATCTATGGATAGGTCTTCAAAAATCATATTGAGGTTACTAATATCATTTTTTTCTAATCTGAATAGTTTGCGAGAGAGACTCTTCCAAAGTGGTAAAATGTGTGTCCCCCCCCTCTAACTTCTAAAGTGGGGGCATGATAATTCTAAAAAAAATATATGATGTACATTACTATAAAAACTACCAACGAAAATTGGTTTGAACGAGATCTAACAAGTAGTCTTTTTTATATGTCATAAATGGTAAACCTTAATTTAACTTTCATTAAATCAACTAAAATATAAAAATAAATCAAAAACCTTTTAATTTTATATAAATAAACCTTATTGCTGCTGCGGAACCCTTCAGTGGCGAGTCCAACTCGCACTTGGCCGGTTTGTTGTTATTCATATAGACATTTTTTCTTTGCTTTTTAACTTGTAACATTAATTATGTTGGCCAAATACAAAGGCTTAGGTTTAAAATTAATAGACACTTGTCAAGTGTTCAACGCGTTTTGTCACAACACGTAAAGATTAGAATAGCGTTAAAAGAGAAATTTTGAAAGCCATATTCGGTGGAATGCCATACACAAAATGGAGAAATCGTCGAACTTGTCTTTGAGCGGTTGACCGTTTGACCTTGAGGCCTGACATTCGGAACAGGTGTGGATCCGCTTTGTGTGTATTTTCACTTTTCCGTCCCAGGAATTTAAAAGGTCACGGGCTTCGGCAGGCGCGTACATGGGTCGTTTGATTAAAAAAACTCTGGACTTTTTTATCCGATAAACGAGTTAAGTTTTTTTTTTAATAACTAAAGGTATTCTGTTGCTCTTAATCAATAGTATTTTCAAACATATTTTGATAGGTTTCTTAGAGTGGGTTGCACCAGAGGCGTGGTTAGAGTTACAGTTGTTATTGTAATAGTTAAGACTTAAGGCTAACTTACTTTAACCTTAACTTTGACCAGAGAATTTGACAGATGTCTGTTTTGTTTATTTTTTGTTAGAGCTACAGTAAATGGGGTTGAGAGTATAAAAAATGAATTATCCGTAAAAATCGACACGATAAATATTTGTTATAATAGAGCGTTTTTAAATTTGCGAAGTTTATTTGGACAGCAATGCTAATAGAGACAGGAAATACCAGCTTTTGAAGTAGTTGGTAGCTTTTCTGTTTATCCTTCTTAATGTCCATCAATAAATTAGCATACCTTCGATAATATAAAAGCCTAATCTACATAGTGCGTGGTATAAATTATCTTAGAGTGCCTAGTGTCCACTTAAATAATTTTCTCGTATTGTCATAATATTATGCCGATGAGGAACGAGAACTAACATTGGAATGCTAAACTTATATTGGCATGTAGTGCCAAAAAGCACGGAACACTTGCGCCTTGACTCAAAGATAAAATATGATTTCCCTTCAATTCACATAGCAGATTTCTATTCTATGCCTCTAATTCTAAGTTACCTATATTGTCTTGTTTTGTAAAAAAATATATATTTTTATATTCAATAGGTTTAACAGCTTGAGCTTGAGCTAAAAGCATATTGACAAAAAATGCTGATGAGAGTTTTCTTGTTCTAATTATTCTAAATAACAAATCTTGTAATGTAAAGGAGGAAACCAGAATAATGGTTTTATTACTATATTTTAAAGTTTTTCTGATCATAAGTTAGGTACTGCAGTACTATAGAAGAACTATAGTATAGTAACTTAGTAAGTAACCTTTCGGTTAATTGCAATCAACGTCAGCTATCATGTATAAATAAATAAAAATGTTCGAAAATTTTCCTAGATTGTACCTATCACTGATTACCATCTCAAGGCCTAAACTTTTGAACATTTTTACTGAGCTAATAATGCAATATACAATGCAATAAAATTGTAACACAAAAATTGCGAGACAATAAAAGTAGCTCATTACAGAAAATTACAAAATGTCGGGCGCGAAACTTATGAAACCTCATTATGTAGGAATTCCTATTTATGTTTAGCTTAAGATCTGATCTAAGGTCGTATCTTACGACAGCGGCCTTAGAGGCCCTTTCACTATGATAATAACCTGTTAGAAATCAGGAGGCAGGTAGAGTTTCCCTCGCCTATGCCAATAATATTTACGTCTGTGGCACCGGATTTAAAAAAAATATATATTTTTATTTATTTAAAGATCTAAGGATCTCAACACTTTTGAACTTTTTTAATGATAAATTTGAAAAAAAAAAGTTTTTTATTTATTTACTTGAAAGAACTATTAGATATATTCTACAGGGTGCACTTTTGACCTTTTAAAAAAAATGTTATGTGCGACAGTAAAATATATCATGTAAACAATTTGCAAAGGCTCCTTTTACGAGCTTATTTGAATAGTAGAAAAACGAGGAAAAAATATCATTCATATAAAGACGAATATTTACAAATATCCAAAAAAAGAGCTTTATCATTTCCGGTGCAATTTTTTTGTTTTCCTATTTTTTGTATTCATCTTTCTATGAAATAAATATAGTGTGTATTAATATTACTATATAATTATTATCTCAGATAAACGGATCCGAGTCCGGATTAAATCCGAGTCTTTGTTTGCTATTTTTATACTAATACTCTAGAAAAAAATAAAAATTACCTTGTATATCCCATCCACAAGTTTAGTAAGCTCCTCCGTCTCCATGGCTGCTAATCTTCAGACGAGAGTAAACAAACAGTCACACAAACATCGATTCACAGGAAAAACGGATTTAGCACAACAACACAGAATTCACATTGCAATACACAGTACACTACACTTGTGACATCTGAAACAAAAGAAAAAATACGTTAAATGCTTGCTGCAAATGTAAAAAAGAATTCACATTTGACTATTTTTAAATTAAGAATAATACTGGCTGATATAAAAAAGTTGTGGACATAAAAAATTAAAATTAAAAAGTTTGTCGGCACCTCATAGATGCGATCGAGACGTCCGTCTAGCGCGGAGTGAGCGGCCGGAGTCAGAATTACCTAACGTGTTTGGAAACTCACTAACTCACTTAAGTAATGGAGTTGTCTTAAGCATTTGTTCCACTAAACATCCGATTGCTCGCGGAATGTAAACCTTTTACAGCTACATCCTGTATAATGTCCACATATTTACGAGAAAAAGGCGGCCGCATTCCAAATTCGCTTTTCGTACAAACTTTTAAGTTAAATTTTGCAATCGAAACCATGTTACTTATTTTAAATTCTTATAAAGCAAATTTTAACATGCGTTTTGTAAAAAACAATTTACTGAAACTAATTTACACTTACTACACAAAATTCAAAGTAAAATAGACTCTACTTTTATGAAAGTATGACAAAATAGTAATCTCTATACACACAAAAGTTACACGACTTAGTTTTGGAATATTATTTATCAATTCTGTTAATGCGAATACAATTTTTTAATTTGATAGAAAACAAAAGAATTATATAACGCAGTACTGATATTGCATTAAAAAGTAGAATCATGTATAGGAAATAAGACACAATATACGTATTAAATCGTGAGTGTTAAGTTCGTGACAAAAAGATTGTCTCGCTCTCAAGTGAATGATCGCAAATCGCAATGCATACAAGAATAAATGACACTACATAGATCATAGAATACCTTCTACAGAAGGTGTTCTATGGAAAAGATTGACTAAGATACCTTTTATATTTAAATAACCCGTAATCTTTCTACCACTCTACTCTTTTATCACCGTACACACCTTCCCTGGACTCCTACGAATATTTCAAGACAAAAAATTTGCCAAATCGGTTCAGACGTTCTCGAGCTATAGCGAGACTAACGAAATTGAAAATTCTGTCAAAAACCACCAGAAATTGGTTATAAGTTTTTAACTTGTCGAGCTTGACCAAAGTCGCCAAAACTCATAGAACTGTGCTAAATCTGGGGGCACGGCAGTGCCCCAGCCAAGCTTTCAAATTTTGGTCACTAGGAGCAAGTATTAAAACTAGCTTAACCTCCAAATTACATGAAATTTCGATAAATAGTTTAATAGTTACGGATGGTCAAAGTTACTACATTTTGTCACTCACTGACATACAGATCATCAAAATTTTAAGGTACTTCTAGCAGACTTAGAACCTTGAAATTTGGTACCCGGATATGTCTTTATTCACAATGAAAGGAAAAATTATGAAACAAGCCAAGTGTGAGTCAGACTGGCGTACATAGGGTTCCGTACCGTAAATTTGTATGGGAGCCCCCCTTTAATAATAAGTTTATTTATTTTTTATTATTAATTATTAAAGTTAACATAAAATTGAGGGTTTCCTGAAATTTTCAAAAACCTTAGTCTTACCATTAAGGACATAGAGCAAAAATAGGGAAAAAAATCGTGATTGTTGTTGTATGTATGTCCTTGTATGTCCTTGTATGTCCTTGTATGTCCTTTAATAATTTATTTTTATTAGACTATTAGCTTTTATAACGACACCAGAAATACATAATTTGTGAAAATCGCAACTATCTAGCTATTGCGGTTCTCGAGATCCAGCCTAGTGACATACGGATGTACGACGGACAGACAGCGAAGACTTATTAATAATAGGGCCCCGTTTTCATCCTTTGGGCAGGGAAACCTAAAAACTGAAATTGAAAAATATTAGTTTAATACTTTAAGTATTAAATAAAATAAAATATTTTATGTTTGTAACTTTGCAAGAACAGTATGAGTTTCGACTGCATATTTGTTTGACGTACAAAAGACTTTAAGTTAGTAATTATGAACTTAATGAAATGGTATTTATTAAATAAAAAATAATATTAACAACGTTAGTAGTGAAACAATAATTAAATTCGATTTAAATATTATAAATGCAATCACTAATCACTCCTTACTTGCTCGATATAATAATATGGGAGTTTTAAGTTATCGTATGAAATAAGGTGTGCTCCTTTCTGCGAAGAACGTCAAGACGCTTACAACAGTGCTGCTATGTATTCAACGGTTGCTAAAAATGACCACCTTCAAGTATTAGCTTAAGAGTCAATTACATATTATGAACTCAGAACTCAGAAGTATTTACGTTACGTTGTCCACCTATAGAACTAACGAAGCCTCAAAGAAAAAATATAAAGGAGATAGGGAATGGGTGCTAAGCTAAGTACAGAAAAGTTATATAACGTGACCTGAAAAGAAAAGAAAAAAACCTTCAAAAAAAAGTGTCAGCTCCGACGCACGACTGGAGTTTACTCCTCAAGTACGAGTATCTAACCATACGCAAAAAGAGTTTATTCAACTGAAAAAATATTAATATAATATGAAATCAGATGTTCCGGCAATATTATCTACACCCCTTTCTGCCATAGTTATTTCAAAATATTTTTTCTCAATTCTAAGGCCAGAATCGAATAGAGGAGTAAAATCCAGGAAGATCAAGCCGAAGAAACTCATATCCAGGACAACTAGTTGCCGAGCTACAAGCATTCAAACTTTGACATTGACAGCTCGGCAACTATCAAACGTCGAACAAAAGCGGCCATAACTCAGCTTCCAATAGGCCTAGAGGAACGGGGTTTCTTCTAACATCAAAGGCAACACCTCGGCTACCCCCTCCCTGAATTTGAACTAAATCAGAGACATCATTGGTTTTTCAATTCTAAGGCCAGAATCAAATAGAGGAGAAAAATCCAGGAAGATCAAGCCGAAGAAACCCATATCCAGGACAAATAGTTGCCGAGTTACAAGCATTCAAACTTTGACATTGACAGCTCTGCAACTGTCAAACGTCTTACTAAAGTAGCCATAACTCCTCTCCCAATAGGCCTAGAGGAACGGGGTTTCTTCTAACATCAAAGGCAACACCTCGGCTACCCCCTCCCTGAATTTGAAATAATTATATTATTATATTATTTTATACCATATTATAATATAATTATTTTATTATTATTATTATTTTTTATTATGGCAACAAACAGTCGTGTATACATAAAATTTACATTAAGTTAATATTAATTAAGATTAAAGACCTACAGTGCCCAAGAAATTTATACAAATACAATAGAGAAGAAGTTATTGATACTCAAAGAAAACAAACTTCGATATTAAGACATGAGATGAAAATATAAAGGTGAGGATTACTTAAACATAGGAAGATAACATAACTTTAAGCTTATTCTTTAGTGTGTTAAGGGATACATTAAATAAATCTAGTTCTAAAAATTATTTGTTATAAGTATTGGTGGAACGATAAAAGAATGAATTTCTAGTATAATTTTTTTGCGACGGGGTGGAACAAACAAAGGTATTTTATGTAAGGAGCGTACACAAATACGAAATGGACAAGAAAGTTCTAAGCAGCCAAGAAGCGCTGAAGAACCAATTAGGGAATTTATAATTTTAAAGAGATAAGTAATATCAAATGATTTTCGTCGGTCGGATAGAGTAAGTAAATTGTATTTGCGCAAGGCTTCGGTATATGTAGTGACTACTGCGTTATTCCTGTAACTTAATGATTTCATAATATTTTTTTTTGATTTTTTCAAGTCTATTAATATGAATGTCGTAACAAGGATTACAGACAGTTGTGCAAAAATCAAGGATGGATCGAACGTAAGTAAAGTAATCAAACACTGAAAGATTTTTTTCAAATCGGGCCAGTAGCTTTTGAGGTTAGCGCGTTCAAACAAACAAACTAACCAACAAACTCTTCAGCTTTATTTTCACATTTTCCTCTGTATATTTTCTCCTATTTGTCTTAGCGTGATAAAATATAGGCTATAGCCTTTCTCGATAAATAGGCTATCAAACACTGAAAGATTCTTTCAAATCGGATGAGTAGCTCCTAAGATTAGCGCGTTCAAACAAACTCTTCAGCTTTATAATATTACTAGACGTTCCGCGCTGCTTCGCCCGCGTAAATTTGATATTTCACAGACAAATTAGTCCACAGTAAATAGCCTATGATCTTTCACGTTCCTACTTTTTATCTGTGCCAAAAAACAGAAAAATTACTCCAGTAGTTCGTGAAACAAGCCCTTTCAAATAATTTCCCCCGTTTTTTCCACATTTTCTCTCTATTTCTTCACTTATATTAGTCTTAGCGTAATGAAATATAGCCTATAGCCTTCCTTGATAAATGGGCTATCTAAAACTGAAAGAATTTTTCAAATCGGACCAGTAATTACTGACTTATACTAAGATTAGCGCGTTTAAATAATGCTTCTTCTTCTTATTCTTTTTACGTTGTTTAACATCTTTATCGTGCAATTAAGCATTCTTAAGTCATCCGAATATGGTACCGAACTTGGAATTGTACCATAATTAATGCCTCTATACAGTTTGAGACTCTATTTTCCTTCAGAGCAGAAGCTGCTAAAATAAAAAAAAATTAACATCAAAAATCACGGTGGCTCCACATCTTAAATCCATCTTTGGGCCATAAGGACCAATCCTACCAAAGGAAATCTTTGGTTCAGCAATAGCCGTATAATTTACCGTACACACGCAACTATTGAGGAGTAAACTCCAAAAAAGAAATGAAATCCCACCAAAACATGAAATGTAAAAGGAGCCAAGCAAAATATTGCATAGCTATTCAATTCAATACTTCTGTCGTAAAAAGTTTTCAGATCACATTCAAGCCAAGCCTTCAACTTATTTTGTAATTTAAATCAACATTCAGTAAATGTATCAATAGATTTCTTTATTTTATAATTATTATAGTGGCTTGGCAATGAGCACAATAGAAAGAAATATAAAACTGCATATTGGGAGGAGTTCATACTTACACAGACGGCAAGCGTAAAGTATTTTAATATGTAACGACGCATGTGGCTGATGGTACCCAATAAATCCAATTAGTAGCTGTTTATTTCTCTAGTGCTCATTGCCAAGCCACTATAATAATTATAAAATAATCTATTGATACATTTACTGAATGTTGATTTAAATTACAAAATAAGTTGAAGGCTTGGCTTGAATGTGATCTGAAAACTTTTTACGACAGAAGTATTGAATTGAATAGCTATGCAATATTTTGCTTGGCTCCTTTTACATTTCATGTTTTGGTGGGATTTTAGTTATCTGGTTACTAAATTCATACAATAGTCAATTGTCAGTCACGGCTTATTTCATAAGAACTTCACTAAATGGTTCACTTGTTCGGTTGTTTGTTTGTAAGTTTGTATACAATAATTTGTATGAAATAAAAAAGTTCAACAGTTATACAGGGTGTAACAAAACTAAGTGATAACACTTTAGGGTGTGTATGGGTTACATAGAGTTCGCTGTTAAAGTAGCACCGCTGAAAGGGTAACTTTTTTTTCATATTTGTATGGAAAAATATATACATACTTACAAATCATAAAAAGTCGGTCTTTCACCGCTGCTACTTTCACAGTGTACTCTATATACGGAACATATACACACCCTAAAGTGTTATCACTTAGTTTTATTACGCCTTATATAATGATAAGTGGAGCTAAGCTATTTCATTATAAGTCCAAAGTTTCAAGCCATAAAGCAGGTTATATAATTTTAAACAAAATATTGTAAAGTTCCTTTGTTCCCTGGTCGATCCAAAAGCTGAATTACTGTTTCGTAATTGTTGTATAAAGACAAATATTGGAATCGGTGTATTGGTCTCATATTTTAGTCAATATATTAGCAACACAAGAAAAACTACACCTATTTAATCAACCCACAAACGGCTCATTGATTATACAATAATGATTTCACAGCCTAACATAGAACCTCGTTTTTAAGTCGGTTAAAATAATTAGGTGTGTAGGGCGTTTACATAATTTCAGATGCACTTGGGAGGCGCTAATCGTATGCATAGCCTGTCTCAGCGCTTAACACAGTTATGTTATAATCTAGGTTTAGGCAATTCCTATTTTAAACATAATATTATACTATAGGCCTGGAGATGGTGACACAAAATTCTTGGTCATTTGTACCAGGCTGGCGGTTCTGCAGGGATATAATTACGTAAAGGCAAAATTTTAACATTAAGCGTTAATTCGCGTCTACGTTAACACGTTAAAACAAAACAAAGCGACAAAAATGGAATAGTACCCCAAAAGTTCGTTGTTGTCTAGATTGAAATTATTCATTCATGGGCCTATTATAGTAGTTGTTTGTAGATGTAGTTGAAGTAGACGAGACTGTAACGAGACTAAAACGGGAGACTAATTATTAATATTCTTGAGCGCGTCTTACATGATTAACTTACAGTTGATAAGTTAATCAAAGAATTTCTCTCTACTTCTATAATAATTTAAGACGCGAGTGGAAGAATAAGGTAAGTAACATGAAAAAACTTCCCATTCTTTTTGCTTAAATGGAGGCTTTAAGGCCTGAAAAATTATTTGAAATAGAAAAACTATGAATTATATAATCCACATAGCATGTAATCCATAGTTTTTCTATTTCAAATAAATTGCATCCAGATATAATATTAGCTAGGTTATGAAGTAGATAAGTTACAAGTTTTATTAAAATAATTAGGGAAACATGAGTCAATGTCCATATGTTACGAAATGTTACTTGTTCGATTCTTCCACTCATGTCTTTTTCTGGTAAACTTGCTCATAAACTTCTCCTCACTAAAAACTAAAAGCGACCACTCAAAATGTCTGAGTTCAAGCTTAATACAATCGGATTTATCTCCGAGACAGTGCAATATGAATATTCAGCAGCCATATATTATATTCAGGATAACAAGACTCGTCAGCGGTAGCACATTTTGCGCTCGTTTCATGCCTAGACTTGGCACAATAACCAACACCCCGTATAAACGACTTACGTGTCTCGCTAGGTGTTATATAAAATGAGACGCTTTAAATTGTATGTTCTTGAATGTATTGTTTGTATAAATGTTTTCCAAGGACTTCGTAAATCCTGCATCCCTAAGAAATATTGTATACTAGCTGACCCGACAGACGTTGTCCTGTCTTAGCGATGATTATTAAATTCGAATTGGTATAATTAAGAGAACAATAGATTAAAATGTATTATCTCCATGCCTTTAATCAAAATAGATTAAATAGTTTAAGCGAAAATCAGTTTATTGTGCGGGAACCGTACATTTTCCGGGACAAAAAGTATCCCTTGTCCTTTCCCGAGACTCAAAGTATCTCCATACCAAATTTTATCAAAATCTATTGAATAGCTTACGCGCAAATCACAAAAGTATATTGTGCAGTAACCGTACATTTTTCCGGGACAAAATGTATCCTATGTTCTTTTCCGGGACTCAAAGTATCTCTCCACCAGTTTTCAGCCAATTCGGTTCATTCGTTCTTGAGTTATAAGTAGTGTAACTAACACCACTTTCTTTTATATATATAGATTTATGAGGTTACAAGTCTTACTCTGCGCATACTAACATAGTAAGTATAAGTACTGTTTTATAATATTATATTACAGAAAGAAAAAAATACTTAATAAAATCAATTTATCAATATTAGGTTACAAAAGGTGTAACAAAACTAAGTGATAATAATTTACGGTGTGTATTGGTCCTCTACATAGAGTTCGCTGTGAAAATATCAGCGGTGAACTTCTCTATGGAAAAATTGATGACGCGGAGCGTTTGCCCATATTATAAATCGCAAAAAAAATTTGCTCTTTCGGGGCTGTCACTTTCGCAGTGAACTCTATAATATTAGGGACACTTACACACCTTAAGGCCTAAAGTATTTCCATTTGTCACTAAGTTTTGGTTTATATTAATCTGTAGTAAGTTACAACATTATTTTAAATTTCAAGATAATATTGTTATATATACTTTCAACAGCGCTAACGCTAAAGAAAATATAAGTCCAAGTTTGAGCCTTCAGGCTGAAATAAAAAAAACTTTATTGAACGCTCCTTATAAAATAGGAGCTAACTCAGACAAAACTTTAAGAAAATATCTCGAGTCGTTTCTTATTTCCCTACTACGGAATAGAAAGAAAGTGTAAATTTAGTATTGTCATGCACATACAGGGGAACGAGCCAGAATCTATTTCCAATGGAATTCAATGGAGTTGCCGATACACTTTTATCATAGATTAGGTAACAAATAGATGTGCCATGTCATTATAAAAAATCTAAAAAGGAATTAGAAAGGAGTGACGTGCTACAGATTAAATAAACAGAGCTTTTACTTAATATATTATTGTTGTAGCTTTTTGCACTAATGATTTGTCATCTATTTAACTTACGATATTTTATACAATTTGTACTAATAAATGCGTTAGTCACACACAAACAGACAAACTTGCAGATTGTCGAAAAGACAGTGTGTCTGTTCGTTTTTTTTGTGTGTCTTTTAATTACCCCTCAACCGTTAAGCCGATAGTAGGTGAAATTACGTTTAGAATTTAATTCCGGAAAAATCGGAAAACTAAGGTAAGTTTCGAACAAATTCTAGTCACCGAAATGACGTTATATATTTTTTCTGAAACAAAAACACAATCATAAGGTAATAAATCCCCTATGATCCCCGGAATGACCCTTCCACGGGGGCAATTTGACTAATGAAATCGAATAGGCTGCAAAACTCCGTCCGGCTGGGAATCAGTCACCTGTCAGACGCAGCAATCGCCCTGGACTTACGGTAATGATATTCCGATATACTCCGGGGACGTGATCCGTCATGACACAGGGGAATGATCAATGACGCAAATGACGTCATTATTTAGTGAATTAAGATTATATTTGCTTAATTAATGTTAAGTAATTAACGTGGGCTTGAGTTTTTTTTTATGAAACGTAGGAGTCGAGCAGTTATAGCGTGAAGTTCATATTCTGGTAATAAATATAAAAAGCTGCCTCAAAGATTATTACCACGAAAAAAAAACGACGCGAGCTCGGCTTTTGTTATTTAGATTTTAGAGGCAGCACCAGCGATAGACAGAAACCAAAATATGCTGTTAGACGTTTGGCAACATTTCTGTCAATATTCTGATATGACGTGTGCAACATGTAGGAATTTGGTTGGATTATTTAGTGTATGTGCTAGTAGCCCCCTTTACTTCGAAAGCGTAATATTCCCTATTCATATCATTAACTTGTTACAGATTGAAGATTGTACCAGTCTACGCCACCCGTGTGCAGTTTCTAAGGTACGTACTCTATGGTATTAATAATAGTATTTAGTATGTATCAAGATTATAAATAGTTTTTAGGTATAAAAAGGTTACGTTTTTTTTTGTACTGTACGTAGTTACATAATTGTACCTGACTAATTTATCGTTGGTTTCATTAAGATAATACAGACGTTTCATTTAATGTTATATTCGAGATAAATAATAATAATATAATTATTAATCACTCAACTAGTATACCATCCGGAATTAGCTGTAAGTAGTAAGTACATCATAATATTATGACAGCGCAACTTCAGAAAAAAACATGTACGTAAAAAATGTATAGGTTAGGGATTTTTCACAATTTAACTAAGTAATAAATGAAAACGAAATACGACAAAACGTACGTCCTCTGCCGCGAAGAACTAAATTGGCTTTTAGAAAACTTTGAATGGCCCCCAGAATTGTTCATCTCGCGACGGCCCCAAAATCCCAGGGGAACTGAGTCATTACCAGATAATGATTGCCGTCTGAGTTATAGTGAATTTCCGCTACTATAAAGGGAAACGTCTGCTCATACACACTGAAATTAGGACTAATTATTTTCTGGATTCGTATGCGTAAAATTAATCTGCAGAAACCGTGCAATTTCATGTTAAAAAGAGATATAATATATTCTTATTTGTTGTCAAGTCTATTATATCTGCGCTTGTCATCAAGATCAGTTCAGCGTTCACCATTCACACTTGATAGACTTAGAAAAATAAGGATTTTTGATGTAAATATTTTTATTAGAAACAGTCATAACAATATCATTAAGAGCGCCTTCACATTACGTCGCAAGCAGTGCGGCTGCAGCGCTGCAGCCGCGCGACTTCATACAAAAGATAATTTTGAGCTAAGAATACGACTTCAAAGAAATGTCTAATCCTATAAAAATATACACTATAAATACAAAGTTTTGTCTCATACGTTTGAATCGCTTAGCAGACAAGGACGAAAATTGTAACATATTATTATGTATATAAATAGGAATATTTTTAGTAAGGATAGTGTTTAACCATGAAAGGAAATTGGAAATGTAAAATTTAATTCAACGAAGCCGGCGCGGGTCCTACAAAGTACCGCGCTCGCTTATAGGCCGGCAAAATTTTAATGTAAAAGTTGCGCTCATTTACATTTTAAGTGTAAATTTTTGCTGACACAACACTTCCTAGGTAATAAGTGGTCTGTGGCGTGAATCGCGATTTATTTTACGATTAAACACGGGATATTACTGTGATAAACCTTTGCCTTTATTGGTCCAATATAAAATTTTGCGGGCGAAATTATTATCATCCAGTAATGTCAGTTAATACTTTTTAGAGAGATGAGCATAATATTAAGGACTAGTGACCCGCCCCGGCGTCGCGCGGATATAAAATATATAGCCACTGAAAAAATTATGCCTGTAGCCTTCCTCAATAAGTGGGCTATGTGACACTGAAATACTAAAATTCAAATCGAACCAGTAGTTCCTGAGATTAGCGCATTCAAGTTAGCCTTTTCAAATAATTTTCCCCGTTTTTTCCACATTTTCCTCTATTTCTTCGCTCCTATTAGTCTTAGCGTGATAAAATATAGCCTATAACCTTCCTCGATAAATGGGCTATCTAACACTGAAAGAATCATCAAACTCCGTTGCGTAGTTTTAAAGATTAAAAGGAACAAAGGGACATGAGGGAAAAAAGCGACTTTGTTTTATCTTATATATAAAATTCTCGTGTCACAATGTTAGTCCACGAACTCCTCCGAACTGGCTTTACTGATTTTTACCAAATTTTATATGCATATTCAGTAGGTCTGAGAATCGGCTACTGGGTACTTTATATATTGATAAGTGCATTTGTTGAATAAATAATAGTAAATTATTACAACCTGAGACTAACGGCGACCATTGTTTGTGCGACGGTATAGCGATCGACGTTGTCATGGCGACATACTTATTTAGTCACTGCAATAAAATAATATGGGCGAAATACTTTATGTTATGGCAAAGCAACGTTTGCCAGGACAGCTAGTAATAAGTATAGATTCCAATAGTGTAGCCTGTATCTTTTCTAGTATCTCGTATTTCACATTATATAATTATCTTCTGTATTTCAATATGAATATTATCGTGATCAAAAAAGAGCTTGCAGCTTTATTTTCTAAAGTTCTACTCGTATGAAGACCAAAGGGTAGCATTTTAAAACAAGAATTTCTTACGTGACGAACCAGACGCAAAAAGAGCGCCAGACATTGTCAATTTGATATCAGCATCGATATAAACTTTCAGCGACGTGATATCATTGCCCAATTGCTGAGAAATTGCGTCTGGCTTAAGCTTGCGGAAAATTGCCGATATCTTTAATATTCACCCGAAACCAGCGGCTCACGTGGCGACTACAAATAACGAAGACGCCGCCCTAGATTTATGCTCTGTCGTTTTAAGTGATATATAGGCCTCGGGCCGATACTCTAGTTATCGATGAGTCTCAAGTAACTGCTTATGGCGATGATATCTTAAATATTAGATTTGATTGAAATCGTGCGTAGGTATATGGTTTCTAGAGTGAGTAGAGCTACCCGAGCGCGCACGCACACATAAGCGCGACTTCAGGTAACTTAAAGGTGCATCCAGATTAGAAGTCACATTTTTAAAAGTACCTATGTGTATAATTAACGTGTATTATATGAGTCATGACATAAAACAATTTCGAACAATCCACCCGGAGACTGTCTAATCACAGTCACGTCACGGTTATGCTGTGCTATTCTACTGTATACTTAATTTATATTGTGGCTCAAGCTTCGAAAAAAGTGTCGTTTCGTGCGTATTTTTGTCTGCGTGCAGATTCTATCAGTACATCTACTATGGTAAAGGAAGGAAGAAGTGTTTGAATATCGACTATCGTAGTTTTCGTTTATGCCTTTTTACCTCTGATAAGACCTTTATGTCAACTACATAAAGATTACGGAACTCCAGTAAATTAACTCTCAAAAGATTGTAGATTAATGTTTACGCTGTACAATGTTTTTTTCTTGTCCATCAAGCGCGTTTTCAAATGTTACACATTTTGCATAGGTATATTGTAAGTTGTAACACACACACAACCTTTTAGCATGATCACTGCGTATATTCCGATCGAACCCAAAATCTTGCAGGACTATTATGGTGTTATATAATTCTATAAAAATATATACTTTTGGATCAAACATAACCCAGAAGTTCGAACATTTACGAAAACGTATCAATTTAAAAATACAATTTCTTCCATGATACAGCGACTTCGTAACAAGTTTAGTTGGAATAAGTTGTGAGCGATACTGTTCACGCAGAAAATTCAAGGGAAAATATTCTAATCATGTGTAGACCCTTGTTAGAGGTGCCCCGATACTGCCGATGCTGCGTGTTCCATACTTCCTGTACGTCAGTGAATTTGGATGTGTTATTTAAGAATTCTGTTTATCGTGTTTTATAGTATATTAGCTCTCGGTCTTTTTATCTATACTAATATTGTAAAGAGGTAAACTTTGTTTGTTTGTTTGTTTAATTGTAATGAATAGGCTCAAAAACTACTGGACCGATTTAAAAAATTATTTCACCATTCGAAAGCTACATTATTTACGAGTAACATAGGCTACCTTTTATTTCGGAAAATGTAGGGTTCCGTAAGATATTTGGATTTTTCTGACACAAGGTGAAAAAAATCAACCAGAAAATTTACTTATTTTGCGTACGCTGCCTAAACTATAAAAGATAGAACCATACAATGTTCTAAGTAAATGTGGATCTTTTAAATATCTACAAAAAAGTCCGCGACCCACTATATCTATGTCGAGTGAGGTACAACAACCATATTTAAAAATCTAAATTTATTTGGACTACATTTAAACGCATTTATTTTACTCATGCTATTAATCTTTATCAAAATGAATTATTTCATCACTAAGTACAGTTTATGTAGATAATATTTGGTCTTTGAATGATTAAAATTGGACGTTTGGTTTAGAAGTTAAGGCGAAATTAAAAATTGCGATTTACGCCCGTTTCGAAGTGGGCGCTACCAAGGCGGGGGTGCACAGTAGCGAAGATTATGACCGGCCCTGCAGCTGGTGAATTGGCTCATAATACCAAGAATACCAATGATTCCTACTGATTTGCCTATACCCTTCAAAAGGCTCCAATTTCCTGTAAAAAATTATTTTGCACTAACGGTAAATATTATGTAAATCCCAAGGCCAAACATTCAAATTAGTAGGAATAATAATAATAATAATATCTATGGACGCTTCATACCACGTCAGTCTGGCCCCGTGCTAAGTACCTGAAGGACTTGTGTTACAGGTACCAGACAACGGAAATATATTTAATACTTTTATACTATACATATATTTAAGATTTTTCTTATATTATGCACATATTTAATACACATCCAGACCCGGGAACATTGAAAAACTTTTTGTTCCGTCGGCGGGATTCGAACCCGCGACCCCCGGCTAGAGCCACACACTCAACCAATTGAGCCACAGAGGTCGTCAGGAATAGATTTATGAAAAGAATATTTTGCTCTATCATCAGTCGGGGATCCCGACCATCAGTATATTTTGTTACCTGAAAATAACTTAACGTCAATTAATGTTGTTTATAGAAAAGCTCTACAATAATCGCTTTAGTTATTTATCCTAAAACAACGGGTTGCACTCCGGGACTACCGTCAGAGGTGAAAACTTATTATTAATTACCTTTAAATTACATTTAAATATTCTCATCATTAACAACTTTAACACCCACAGAAAGACAATCTATGCAGCATGCGGAAAATGACTGCGTCGTCGATGTTTCTGTGAATTGACCTGGGAATCATTTTGCTGACCGTGTCTTTCCTGGGTAGGCTTTTTGCAGCGGTAACCGACATCCACGCGGGCGGAGCCGCGGGCGACCGCTATCTATACATTATAAATTTATAATAAAACTGTAGAAATGAAAATTCTGTACATTAAAGACATTCAAAAAATAATAAGCCGGGGGTGTCACTACATCGCTATAGAAGCCAAAAATGTAGTTAGTTTTTTGTCTGTCTGTCTGTCTGTATGTTTGTTCCACTATCACACGAAAACTACTGATCCGATTTGAATGCGGTTTGCGCAGATATATTTGCCTTCTTCCAACTTAACATCTGGTGAATAAAAAAAAATTCCCCCCACACCTCTAAAGGGACGAAAGGGGGGGTCAGATTTTGTATCAAACTTTTTTCTTTAATGGACTTACTTTGACATATAATTATTAACTGTTTTTTCTAACTTAGCATCTGGTGTATGCAATTTTTCGCCCCACCCCTCTTAGGGGACAAAAGAGGGGGTAAGAATTTGTATCAACTGATGAAGTAGAAATATTTTAAATGGCAAAACAACGTTTGCCGGGACAGCTAGTCCATAAATAAAGAAGTCACTAGTCCTTTAAATCCACTAAAATATTAGGCATAAGTACAAGTTGTTAAGGATAGTTAAAGTTATTCCTATAAGGGAAACTCGGCCCTATATTATAGCCTATATTAGTAGGCAGTGTATTTGCATGACTGTCTTGCAAATTTTCCATTAGATAATATTTTTTCCTGCAGAATATGTCAATTGAATGTGAGACATAAAAATCACGAATTCAGCTTGAAACTTATATTTTTTCCGAGGGCTAAAGAAGATCGCCTAGATATTCAACAAGACGTGAAAATTACCAATACGTTTATTCGCATTCCTTTACAAGAAACAGAGATGCTCATAAACGTAAAATGTCTCCTTGAACCAATCCATCAACCCTTGTCTCCGAAACTAAAACGTAGGGAAATTTCGTTACAAGTCGAACGATCGATTATATAACTTGTGTATTTGACATTGACTTCGTTCCATGGAAATTACAATTTTCTCGTACCGTTTTATTTGAATAACGTTATTTGGTGGAAATTATGTGAAAGTTTGTAAGCTCGTTAGTTATTAAGTCCAGACTTAACTAAATATCCATACTAATATTATTATAAATGCGAAAGTGTGTATGTATTACCTTCTTACGCCCAAAGCGCTGAACCGATTTAGCTGAAATTTGATATGGAAAGACTTTTGAGTCTCAGAAAAGAACATAGAATACTTTTTATCCCGGAAAAATGTTTGGATCCCGCGTAATAAACGAAGTTTGTGCAGCGGAGTTGCAAGCATCATCTAGATTCCAATATTGTAAAAATATATACTGAATTATTGAATTTTCTGATCGTCGTTAAGGGTCCGTATACGAAATTTGCCGATTTCGCTGATTTAACAGACGTGATTTAACAGTTAAAATACAGTATTTCTATAAGTTTTAATGTACAACATGTAAGATCATTTCAATTATTATCTAATGTTGGAGCTAGTTTTTTTAAAAGTATTTTTAAATAATCCAACTCAAACCCGCGACAGTTTTGTGATTTTTGCTGTAAAAAGTTTAGAATATCACCTGTTTATGGATTGTATTGACGTCTTAACGGTATGAAAAATATACAATGTACTGTTGAGAAAGTCATGTTTTAATCAAGAAAAATGTTTTAATCTAACAGGTAGTATAAAGGAACTTTTCGTTCAAATTCCTTTGAAAGCAACTGAGATGATGTTGTTAGTAGAGTAAAACACGTTATAAATGTACATTCATTGACCATACACAAATTTTAAAAAACTAGCGGTACTACGAAACCCTATATTGCGCGTGGCTCGACATGCACTTGGCCAGTTTTTTTAATATTTGTATGGATTTCCTGCAAATGGATCAAGGCCAAAAACCCCGCAATGTCCAATCAAGTGTGAAAATATTCTTAATTTTTCATTTTTCGTTCAAACAATAGGTGCCATAAAACTCGTATAAATATTATATTGGAGAAGAAAACGCCATGTGGTACAAGTTTTACGGGTCCGAAAATTGGTGATGAAATTTTATGTGTATAGCGAATGCGTGCGGAGCAGCCACAGAGAGAGGAAACGAGAGATATGGGCTATTAGAGAGATTAAGACGTGGTGTTCATTTAAATTATTATATTCCTATTTCGTATTAGATGCGGACGACGACTCTTAATTATTGTATATCGTGTTCTCAATACTTGTTTGTTTGTTATGCGACGTCGGTACCAATTAATTATACTTATTTTAATATAAAATCATCATGCTCTTAATTGCTATCAATTAAAGTAATTGAGAATGTTATTTTCAAATATTTTCAGATTTAAAAAAAAATCATATTTCAGCTGCTTCATACTGCGCTTGTGTGTGTAAGATATACGAGAGATTTTTTAGCAATATATTTTCTTTATCATCATCTCAATCAGTACTGAAAATTTTGCATTTATCTATTCATAAAAGGTTGTAATCAACTTACAGTTATTTTATTGGTTCAGTTATTTTGCATTCTGATGCTCGACTCTTAGAGTTTCGTTTTGGTGATTATTTTAAAATTATTAATACAACATTACTTTAAATATTATTGTTCCTGAAAATGTATAATAAATATTATCCCTAGCTATTAAAACGTCCATGCTTAAAATTATATTGTCTACGGGATTCTGTACTCTATGGCGCCCTCATATACCGCTGTGATGTTTCATTCCAGTGCCGTTAAGCTGCGGTGACGAGACGAGATAAACTTTTACAACTTGCACTCCCGCCATTTGTTTAAAGTACACAAAAATTATGTAAAATACAGTACCTGCCACCTATACTAATAATATACTATCGAACGACTCCAGGTAGTTTAGAGCGTGACTCTTGACTCGGAGGTCGTGGGTCCGATGCCCGCGTTGGAAACATATTATTTTCAAGTTTGGTTAGGACAATGCCTTTGACGACCTCTGTGGCTAAGTCGTTGGTGCGTTGGTAGCGCAAGCTTGCGTCGGATGGTCTTGTAAAAAGCCGGTCCCGCGCCTTATCTCTCGCCTATCGTGTCGGTCTTCCCTCCCGCTATATGAGAGTAAAGGAACAGAGAGTGTTCTTGTGTACTGCTCCCCGAGGGCACTTTAAGATTACTCCTGAGTACTGCGTAACTGGCTTGTTTCAATGAATCCGGCAACCGTCACCGAATATCGGTGTGGGAGTATTATTATACTATCGGAGAAGTTGATTCATAGGCAGAAGATATTAATATTTTGGTCAGGTTATAATAATTATTATGAAGTGATTTGACTTTGTCCTTTGAAGTTAGGTAGGTCCACGGTCAGCATTAGCTGATTGTGGCCATAGATAATAATATTATCTTCATGGGAATAATAATATTTTCTATAGCTTCAATAGATTTAGGATAAACTCTCCTGTTCACTCGATACAATATTTTTCTAGAGTAATTTTAGACTATAGAGCTAACCTAAACATGTTATTTTAAAGTCAGCACCTTACTTTAAAATAACATGTAGACTATAACACTACTAGAAAAAAAATTGCAATAGAAACAAATTAACAGCTATTTAAACACCCCATAAAGTTAATTGTGTATCCAAAATAAACACAAATGCTGTAATTATTATGAAGCAAATATAATTATGTCCTCAACAAATGTTTATTATGGACTAGTAACGATAGCCGATCACACCACGTAATTTATAAACTAATTAACTTGTTTTGGTCATTGTTGTATTTGTGTAGGTACTTGTCACTAAAACAATAGAAAAAAACTCCAAAATAAAAGATCATGTGGTGTATGCAGTTTCACTTTTATAAGTCTCAAGATCAAGACCAATGAAATACACTCAAGCTCAAATCTTAAAAAAAAGTTAAGCGCGAAACCCAATCAAAAATTCGCTAGACGGACAAAATATAAGACCAAAATAAGACTGACGTAGGAGCGAAAATATGTCCCTAACTAGTAGTATTTTTGCTGCACGGTAGAAATAGTGTTTCTACCGTGCAGCAAAAATATATTATGTTTGTTCTAGGGATTGCAATCCGGATACTTCGAAATCCGAAAAATCCGGATAATCCGGATATTTGGGCTTCTGAAAAATCCGGATTTATATTTTTCAAAATCCGGATTTTTGGTTTTTTCGAATATTAGATAAAATAATGAAGAAGAAGCTTGTATGTGATTAAAAATTAATTTAAATATATCACGTAATATCTAACATACAAATTCACATTTGTTTAAAGGCGCTATCACAACTTTGCGTGGTCTACACATACCAAAGTCAAAAGTTCGTATGTCTAACATTCCCTTGTGTAGTTATTTGGTGCTTGTAATTACAATTATTGACATTTTTTAATTTTATTTAAAAGAAATAACGACATATTATTTTAATTTCTAATAACCTAGCTCTTATTTTACTATATTAATATGTTTTCTATAATATAGTGATAATATAAATGCAATGATGATAAATTTACAATTATTTTAGAACATTTTAGTATTGAATACAATGTTTTTTCTATAAAATATTATGTTGTTTTTGCTTACATTCAGGTTATAATTATAAATTATAATTGTTTACGTTACCAGTGCTGATTTGTGATACTGTATAATTAAATAAAGGAATATAGTAAGTTTATAATATAACGAAATGTTGATTTAAAGCTTAAATAACCATTCTAAGTCATTATTCTGTGCAATAGCTTAAATATAATTATACTATCCAACTGCTGGGCACCGCCCGAATCTTTCACTAACCTTGCTCCAGTGTCACCGTTTGCCAGCCCAGCTGATATGATTCCAGTGGGGAGTTTATAACCGTATTCTAGGCTAAAACCTTCGCAATTGTTGGTTCTTCATTGGTAACGTAACCGCTACGAGTTGGCTAGTAAGAAAAAAAATTGAATCCTTGCCAGAAGCCTAACTGGACAATGTAAGCTCAACAAGCACCTTTACAGATTAGGTGTTAATATCATTTTGATATTGTTCTCATCTCTGGGCAGGGGCGCCAAAATACCAACTGCTCCCTCTGGATCGTATCCAACGAAGGGCCGCTAGAATTGTTGACTGCCATAGTGTTTCAAACAGCTTGGACCCCTTGGAATTACGCCGAGATGTAGCTTCACTCTGCATCCTCTATCGGTTGTATCACGGGGAGTGCTCTGAGGAGTTGTTCGGAATCATACCACCTGCAACTTTTCGCCATGGTCCCACGCGAATCCACTGTCTTCCACAGTGCGTTTTTCGCGTAACTTTCTGCCACGCACTGTAAAACTCTGGAACGAACTGTCACCAGCAGTATTTCCGGACCTATACGACCTGCAAACCTTCAAGATAAGAGCGTATTCCCTCTTAAAAGGCCGCAACGCACCTGCAGCTCTTCTGATGTTGTGAGTGTCCATGGGCGACGGTAGTTGCTTACCATCAGGTGACCCGTTTGCTCGTTTGCCCCCTTATTTAATAAAAAAAAACCTGCAGATTCTGTGATACACCTATTCATCTTCTACTTGACTATACTGCTCTATTATAGAGCAAAAACTCTTCTAATTTACTAAAAAGAAAATTTGTGGCACCAATCCCAATCACATCGTCAAATTTAAAAGCAGCAGTGGGTTGAAGACGGATCCGTCTAATAAGAAGGAGTCACAATAGTTCCTCAAGGATCGTCGTACCGTCAGGATTACAGTGACCTGCCTTCGGAGCAAAAAAAAAATACCTCTAGAGCATAGCGCTATCTTTTCTTAGGCCTAGATACCCATTGAGTCGATATCCAGCCTAGATGTATATTGTATACCAATAACGTGACCAGTCCAATGCCACTTTAGCTTGGCCGTCTTGATTTCTACGTCTGTGATTCTCGTTTGGGAGCATATTATGTTTTTTTTTATTGTTTTGTTTAATTTAAGCTCTATTGCTCTTTAGCAGACCCTGAGTTGAAACTTTTGTAAATCGTAAATTGATAAATGATCGAGTTTGCCCAGCGTTGGTTATGATGAGCGTAATACACATAATATCAACGAGCCCGCGCTTTAGTGAGATTGGTTTGTCACCATTCTTCAAAGACCAGTTTTTCTGCCTATCTATTGTCATAAGAAACTAATTAGCCCAAGTGCAGGTACTTGTTGACATAGTGAATCATGATCATTGTGTCTTTGACCTATTTTTTGTAAGTTCCACCCCGACGCAGATCTTGGAGCATAATTTGATGATGTGCGGCTGACGGCTGTAGGCGTAAAAATGACGAAGTTGTCGATATAGTGGAGATTGCTTAGGATTTTCTTGGTAACTAAAATTTCACATTGTAAATAGTTAAAAAATCGAGGTATTTTTAAGTTGTTAATAATATTCTAGGTACCAGATACTGTTATTCTATTCTCTTCCTTTTTACACCCATGTGAAAATCGCTAACTAAAGAAAATTTTTAATTTTTTAAGAGGTTTTATTTTGCACTTTTAAAATTAACGTTAAATAAAGAAATAATAAGAAATTAACTCATATTTAAAGCATAACATAAAAAATCCGGATTATCCGGATAATCCGGATTTGAGGATGAAAAAATCCGAAAATCGGGAATTTTTTTTTAATCCGTTTTTTGCAATCCCTAGTTTGTTCTACTTCCTCATCACTTCGACCAGCAACCCAGGAACTCTTTTCAAGAAACTTTAAAATTAACAACAATCCCCTAATATTATAATAAATTATATATAATAATATGTAAAAGCTTTTCGGACTTTATTATAAATTGTAAAGATTCCTTGTCAGGCCAGTAAAATTATAGCCCTAAATTAACATTATAGTATTTTAAAAAGATAAAACCGACTTCAAATTTTTATACGTAATTAAGAATTAAAATTCCCCATCTCAAAACTACTGAACCGATTTTGATGAAACTTGCGGTATTCCCTAAGTTGAACAATACCTAGTACAATAAAAAAAGATTCACTAAAATTGAACTTGTGGTTCCGGAGATATGCGTGCACAAACATAAAAACATACATACCTACATACATACATTATAATACATACATACACTTTTGAAATTCGGCACATTTGTTCAGAAGCTGTTATAGATCAACATATACAAAAACTGGGCAGTTTTGGAAATATTACAGACATACGCGTCGAATTGATAACCTCATTTTTTTGAAGTCGGTTAAAAATGTGTCATAATTATTCGGGCGCACATAATTATATTATTTATTTATTTACTTCAAATGAGCTTCAGTAGTCTAAAAACACACTTTATTCCGACATTAGATCAAAATTTACCTTTGAAGTTGGAAATACGAAAACGCGGTCGTATTTTTCTGTTTTCTTTTTAAGTGAGCGCGTTTTATAACAACGTAAGTGGCTACGAGCGCCATATCGTTAAATACGAGTCAAATTTCGTTTTTAATAAATTGGAGCGTACTAAATACTGAAAACTTATTAAATTGTTATTGTTATCATTATAACCTATGATGAGATTTTTTCAGTCTTTACAGTGAAAACTTCAGCTTACTACTACTGTAGATATCGAATGATAAAAAGATACTTTTTAAATTTTTCCATGTATAAAATAAAGAAGTAGGTATACTATTGGCTTTAATGCTACAAATTAAAAATGTCATATCAACGCATGAAGCGTGTAATTAACAAAATAAAATGGCGTACTTAAACTTGGACGATTTTCAATTGCTTACCGGAATTTTGTAGAAACAAAAACTTATATGAGTTTTATTTTACATTTATGTAACATATAGGTCAACTTTATACAGGATAATATGTATTTAACACTTTATAAAGTTATAGAAGATATATATACATAAGCTTAGCAGTTAGCTACTTCTAAGATAGTTATATCCCACCAAAAATATTTCATGTAAAAGTTACCTCGACGACCACAAAAGGTTTGCCCTGTGAAAAAGACATCTTATCTAATGTAGAGCCAAGCTTCTGAATCGACTCGGCCAACTCTATCGACCTATTACTTCAACACTTTCTACATGTCCGTAAGTATGTATGGCTTCGCTGTTTCGAATATTTAGTTTTTGAATTCTGATCTGAAATAAGCAACGAAACTGCCAAGCCATAGATACATACTTACTGATATTATGTAGAATTTGTTGGAGTTATGGGTCGATAGAGTTAGGCCGCGTCGATTCAGAAGCTTGGCTCTACATTAGATCTGATGTCTTTTTCACAGGGCAAACCTTTTGTGGTCGTCAAGGTAACTTTTACATGAAATGTTTTTGGTGGGATTTCAGTCCTTTTTGTAAGTTGCTACTTGCTAGGCAGTCTTTTTAGTCTTTTTAGTCTTTTTAGTGTTTTTATTAAGACGTTTTTAGTTAATGTCCATCCCGTGGAAACTTTCATGTCCCTATTCATAAAATTGGTGAAAGTCTCATTTAAACTTCAATTACCCCCCTACTAAACTTATTTTACGGCGTGTAAGTTATAACCAAATTTCGGTGTATTTTAGATATCAATAAAATATAAAGTACTTGCGACCCGCCCCGGCATCGCACGGGTATAAAATATAATAAGTATATCCACTGAAAAAATGATTAAAATCGATAGCCTATCACGATCCTTCATGTGGTCTACTTCTTATCTGTGCCAAATATGAAATAACATAAAAATTGCTCCAGTAGTTCGCGAGTTAAACCCTTTCAAATAATTTCCCCCGTTTTTTCCACATTCTCCTATTATTCTTAGCGTGATAAAATATAGCCTATAGCCTTCCTCGATAAATGGGCTATCTAACACTGAAAGAATTTTTCAAATCGGACCAGTATAGTTCCTGAGATTAGCGCGTTCAAGTTAGCCCTTTCAAATAATTTTCCTCGTTTTTTCCACATTTTCCTCTATTTCTTCGCTTCTATTAATCTTACCGTAATAAAATATAGCCTATAACCTTCCTCGATAAATGGGCTATCTAACACTGAAAGAATATCAAAATTCGTTGCGTAGTTTTAAAGATTAAAGGGAACAAAGGGACATGAGGGAAGAAAAAGCGACTTTATTTTATAATAAGTATAGATTAGACCTATTCAATTGAGACTTTGTATATTTAATAAGTCTATTATAACCATCATATCCTGAGAATATAAACTATCTGGCACATCAGAGACCAACTCTATAAGGGTCAACTTACACCCCCCAATTATAGGGGATGGGGGACGAAAATTACAAGTTTATGAATTATTTTGGTGGTTTTATACTAAAATTAGATTACATACCAAATTTCAGCTTTCTAGCACTTCAGGAAGTGGCCAAACATTTTGATGACCATCAGTGTGTCAGTGACGAAATCGACGTATTTTAGATATCAATAAAATCTAAAGTATAAGAGCTATTCAATTGAGACTTTGTATGCTTAATAAGTCTATTAATGACATCATATCCTGAAAATATTAACTATCTGCTACAACGGAAACCAATTCTATGATGGTTCAAAAAAACGGCGAAACACTTCGAGAAAAGGTAGGTAGTGCCCATTGCGCTTCGCTTGGCTCGTCTCGGCGGAGATTCTACCTAAGTAAACTTTACCTTCTCCAAGGTAAATGGATTTGTTTATATTTGCTTTTTATCAACTTCCATATATTTACAAGTTGGCTATCCTATGAATATGCTTGACTTTTGCCGCAAAAATTGGAAGTGTTCTATGAAAAAAAAAACTACATATAGAATTAAACGACGAGAAAGAATATGACTGCATTCATAACATAATACGTATTTTTTGTGGGATGATACTCACGTGGGATGATTTTACGTGGGAGAGCCATGCTTCGGCACGAATGGGCCGGCTCCACCGGGAAATACCACGGGTTCACAGAAAACCGGCGTGAAACAGCGCTTGCGCTGTGTTTCGCCGGGTGAGTAAGTTTACCGGAGGCCCAATCCCCTACCCTATTCCCTTCCCTACCCTCTCCTACCCTATTCCCTTCCTTACCCTCCCCTACCCTATTACCCTATTCCCTCTTAAAAGGCCGGCAACGCACCTGCAGCTCTTCTGATGTTGCGAGTGTCTATGGGCGACGGAAGTTGCTTTTCTTCAGGTGACCCGTTTGCTCGTTTGCCCTCTTATTTCATAAAAAAATGCTTAACAGCGTCCAATTATTATTATTGTCAATAAATATTATACGTTTGTAATATTATCTACATTATTATGATTTATGACACAGATTCATATGCAAAAATCTAGTGAATTTATTTCCCGTGATGCCGTAGTCCGTACTTTTATAAAAGGATTTGCTATCCATCACTAATAGTAGCAATTTATTGTAACTGCTTTCTAAGAAACCTTTATTTACGACTGATCTTAAACGAACATTTATATAAATACTCGCTGATTGTAAGAAAGGAAAATGAAGGTACAATAAGCCACAGAACAAACAAGGAAAGTGTGAAGAGGCATGATTACCGCAAACTCCGAAGTTTACGCCCCAAATTAGTTATGTTGTCCCGTCACTGTGCACAAGAAATACTTATAATTAATTTTCGCTAGAATTATCAGAGATTGTTCCTTGTGTTATTTTGTATTTTATTGTCCTTGTTAGTGGACATTATTAAATAATTTCATGTCCGCAAACAATGTGACGTGGGAGACCTTCGGCACGAATGGGCTGACTCGACCGGAGAAATACCACGGGCTCACAGGAAACCGGCGTGAAACAGCGCTTGCGCTGTGTTTCGCCGAGTGAGTGAGTTTACCGGAGGCCCAATCCTACCATTTTCCCTTCCCTACCCTCGCCTATTTCCTTTCCTACCCTCCCCTATTACCCTATTCCTTCTTAAAAGGCCGGCAACGCACCTGCAGCTCTTCTGATGCTGTGAGTATCCATGGGCGACGGAAGTTTATTTCCATCAGGTGACCCGTTTGCCCGTTATTTCATTTAAAAAAAAAAAACAAGAAAATCTTGCTGACACACCACGCAATTTGGCTCATTTGCTTGAATTTTAATAAATCGGTTTTACTTTGGAAGCTGATATCATTAGTATAATAAACAAAAATAGAAAATTTAAAACGTGGAAAGGAATGTTGATATGCTGAAGATTATTGCTGTATTTTTATTATAACTTTGTAGCTTTCAAATTATGAGTTTATAAGCCCCTAAATACGGTAAATTACTGAATCTCCGTAGGGAACGCCCTGAGTTCCCTGTTAAAATAGCAGAGCTGAAAGAGCAACATTTTTATATCATTTGTATAGGCATTAAGCCCCAGCGTTATGACTTTTCCCATACAAAAGTCTTTAAAAAGTTACGCTTTTAGCGCTGCTACTTTCACAGTGAACTCTATACAAGGGACACCTAAAGTATTATAACTTAGTTTGTTACAGCATGTAGAAAGCTTTGATATTATGCAAGGAATCGTAGCCCAAAGTAGAGCCTTTAGGTACATGATGGGTAAACAGTATTATTGGCAATTGATAATAATTTATTTATCACTAGATGACGCCCGCAACTCCGTTGCGCCAAAATTCGTTATCGCTCGGGAACCGTACATTTTCCGGGATAAAAAGTATCCTATGTCCTTTCCCGCGACTCAAATTTTTTAAATTATCTCCATGCAAAATTTCAGCAAAATCGGTTCAGCGGTTTGGGCGTGAAGAGGTAACAGACAGACAGACAGACAGACACACTTTCGCGTTTATAATATTAGTAAGTAAAGTATGGAAGTGTGGATTATTAATTTGATAACCAAAAAGAATAATATTATTGTAATTTAAAGATGCTTCTGATGATATTTTCTTTCTTTTCTTGTTCTATAAAGCCTTCCAAAATACACACCTAGGCGCAATTTCCTCGCTGAATGAACCATAAAAGTGTTTACCCTACAATAAACAGTGGTTACGGGAAGCTTTTGTTTCTACCCCGGCTTTTCTTATGATTTATATCTCAGCCCCGAATATGATGACCTGCGTTGAGAACCTCTTAGTTCTGTAACTAGACTGTTAATGTTTTTTTATACAACTTTAAGCCATATATTGACTTTTCGCCCATATTCTTTTTCATTTAGTTTTCAGACATTTTTTTTTATCAAAGAATAAGTATTTTATGTAGTCATCTTATTTTAGTCTATCAGGTCTGAGGACTTTTTGCTTTGGTACAATTTTATCTCCTACTATTTTATTTGACATTTTATCTCACTACTAATGTTGGGTTCTATGGGTATTTTTGACCACTTGGTGGTATCTATGTAATTATTGTAATGTTATAATATTATTTTTAAAACGTGGAAGGGCTGAAAATGTCTATATCTTTCCCTTTATAATATATTCCTATATATTTATCATCACCACACGGCCACGACAATACACACACTTTTAATTTTCTTTACGCTTCTCCATTTTCCGCCACAAAACGCCGTTAAGGGTATCCAGGCGGCCATACTTTTCTATAATCTTAAAATATTGTTTAAAACTCATATCGTGTGATACTGTTAGTGTCGGCTATTAATGGCGCTATATGATAAGACTGCTAAAATAAAATATTTTTAAATTCAAACTCTAAACATTTTAGTGTAAGCGGTTTAGCTCGCTAGTCAAAGTAGACAGGTGAAATAAGGATTTAGTGCACGCTTAGAAAAAAGTCGAATATTTCAACTGTATTTTTATTCGCTTTCGGCGATTTGCAGTTTAAATCTAAAATATGTATGACAGTAGGTTACGGAGTTAAAACTTTAAGTAGAGGCTTCATAGATTTTACACCTGGGTTTATGTAGGGACATACACAATAATATTATTGCCTATAAAAAAGAGAAGAATAGAAGTTCTATGTATTTACAAGTCAACTGATTCAGAACTCGTTTAAAATTCAGATCTTACCTATTTAATTGGGCATTAAAAAGATTTCAAAAAAATAATCTTTAAAAAGTCACATAATTTTGTACTTTTTAGAGTTAGTTCCAAAACCGGTGGTAGGCATCGTAGTTTCTACATTCTTCTGTCTTTCAAAAAGCCTATATTTCGTAATACCTATTTTTTTAATAAAAATATATTTTATTTTATTTATTTTATTTTTATACTTAACCCTAAAATGTTTGAAAACAGCTATTCAGCGATTTAGGGACCATCAACATGACATCAATGTTAAAAGTCTCGAAAGTTTTGTTACGTGAAAGTACGCCGCGGTCCCAGGAGCTGCCGTCATCTCTAGTGTGCTTTTAGCCCCGGGAATGTTCGTTCAGAAATTAGCTCGTACGTCCCAATCGACGTTTAAGGCTTTCAAACTTCGCCGATTACTTCCGAAGTGAGTTTCATGTGTCACAGAAGTTGGATTCTTTTATGTCTTCGCTTGGCTGTTATTTTATAATAGCTTTTGTACTTATGAGTTTGTTATAATTGTGTGGAGTTTTTTGTTACTTTCAGAGCTTTAAATTAAACTTTAGTCGTAGTTACAGTTTAAAATGCACAGATAAAATCGGGGATTTTATAAAACGGATATTTTCACCAATATCAATATATGTAAGTGCTTCAATTACTATCGCAAAACATAATAATCATACTATTGTAAATTTTACGCTCAAAGACCGAAATCGCTCAATGAGCGAATAAATGGCTCACAACGCGTTGTGGTCACAGTGAAACAACCACGACGCGAATTTCGTAAAAGTTTAGTAAAAGAAAAAATATTTTGTACCTAGTACACGTGGTAATTCAAATATAATCTTCCATACCTATGGACAATTAATCAATCAAGAACAGATCAAGAAAAACGAATAGCATATCAGCCATGATACGAATTTCGCGTTATGGACTTTTTGCGATTGCCAGAACGCGTCGTGGCTGTTTCACTGTGACCACAACGCGTTGTGAGCCTTTTTTTCGCTCATTGAGCGATTTCGGTCTTTGAGCGTAACACAAACACAAACAAAGTAATCATACTATTGTAAATATGCGAAAGTAGTTGTTTGTTACCTTTTGAATGGATTTTACGAAATTTATTCGAATGCGAATCCCTGAATTTAAAGGACATAGGATACTTTTCATCCCGTAAAAGTTTACTTTTGGCGCGAGTTGCGAGCGTCATCGCTACTACTACTCGACTATGATTCAAATTCGATTTATTTCAGACTATCATCCATATTATGTTTAAGACAATGCTATATCATAAGCGATATGTTATAGTGTGCGGTTGTATGTAACACCTGTTCGCTAGACAAAGGGTCGCGTCATATTACACCATTAGTATTCTGAATTTATATTATGGGCTTAGTATAATTGTAATGTGTATAATTCATTTTACCTGAATTACTTAGTGTTTGTATGTATTTTGGAGAAATGTTTTGCTACAAATTATATAAAATTAGTAAAATGTTACATTGTGCTCTCTACTAATTAATATTCATGATATACATCATCTAATATATATAAATCTCCTGTCACGATGTTTGTCCGCGATGGGTTCCTAAACTACTTAACCGATTTTAATGTTTTTTTGTTTTTTAATGTGTGCTTTTTTCCAACTTGAGTTGAGAGGTAGGATAGCTTAGATCTTTAATTATAGTCGCAATTTTATTTTATTGCAAATTATTTGTCTATAAAGAGCGACCATTGTTTATGCGACGCGGGTCACGGGATAGCGATGGACGTTGCCATGGTGACATTTGGTTGCCATTCAATAAAATAATACGGGCATTTGGACAGCTAGTAATATTATAATGATTAAAGAATATTCAAAGACTTTATTAGCATCCAAGTAGTACACAATACAAACTTAGCGTCTTGAGAACGACTTTTTTTGTATAAAACTTAATAAATAACATATTATTTAATTAATGTGCTGTCTTTATATTTATATTATATTTTAATCTTCACGGTTAAACGACTGAGGTGGTTGCGATATTTGGGTTGGGCTCTGGAGATACTATTTGAGTCCTGGGTAAAAACACAAGTTAGCATTCATGCCGGAAAAACGTACGGTTTCTGCGATAAATGAATTTCCGGCAACATTTAAATGTAATGTAGTTTCGTAAAGAACACAGTGTTGTTGTAATATTTATTTCGACAGAAACAGCAACCTCGCAAGAAATAGATGCAATAAAATTTCTCACGTAGGGAAATACTAGCGCAGAGTCGAAGCGCATCGAAGCGAATTATTAAAACTGAACATAACAAATTCTATCTTAACTCCAAAGCGTTAACGCATTTTATTACTTCTGAGAATATAAAAAGGCGCGCGCATCCGCGCGAATACGCGTGAATGCGCCCGACCAACACTGATTGGCCTCGCAGAAGAAATGTATGTGTTAAACTCTGGAGTTAAGGTTGAACTTTCTGTGTTCAGTTTTTAAGGATTCGCTTCGACTCAACGCTATTATTTTACCCTTTAAATATGGATGAAAAACAAAGTTCTACATTGAACGATATTCTGCAATATAGCACGGTATTATGTGAGCAATTTATCTGTTGAAATCACTGCATTATGCATTGTATTAAGCACGCAGCGTTGTAAACATAACCTCATCATTAGATTTTTAATTAAACTAAAATTAATTGTACGGAATCCAATTAAAAATAATTATCAAAGAGCGGGAGACGAATTTAAAATGAGTGGCTGTATTTTAATTACAATACCTCATAATATCTGTGTTTTAAATTAAACCATTAATTATGATTCATTCATATATTATAATTTATAACTATGCTACAATTAATGGCAGTAAAAGTCAAAAATTTTAATATATTAAGGGTTACATAACACCGATATTAAAGCACTGCGTTTTATAAATCCTGTTTTATATAACGCAGCGTCGCTTTGCGTCTTGGTGTAAATCCTTATTCCTGTGGCAACAATAATAACCAATAACATTCATAATTATATTGTAATATGTATCAAACTTATGTTTTACTTTTTCTATTATATATTTAGCCACTAGCTTTAGCTCGCTCTTATTTAAGGTGCAGTGGTTGTTGCAACTACGTAAAATGGGTTTTTTAAATAATGTTTTTTGTAAAGTAAATGTCATTATTTAAGTATAAAAAAGTACAGTTTTAAAATTGAGAAAATTTCCTATACGCAAAGGTATATCAGTACACAATTTGAAAAATTCTGCTCGATAGAAAAAAATCTCAAAGATGACTCTTATAACGCTGTTTTTCATAATTAAATCATTTTATGGCTAAACTACACACTTTCTAGAAAAAACAAAAGATGTAGCACATTTGTCATGACCTAACCTAAACGATTTGATATATTTGATTTGTGTAATACTAAAAACAAAAGGTTTTTTCTCCTATTTTCTATTATCAAGGCACGCGGCGAGCGCGTAAACGCCACTGTACAAGGCGCGCTGATATGAATGTTATTTTAATGTGCTTTACGTCGATATTCGTACTGACAGACATCGACCTGCTAATTTTAGGGACTACTGGGCCTTAAGTTTTCCTTCGCAACAAACTCGGTTCAGTAACTTCAGTAGAACCAGATACCTACATCTTCTCAAACTTCACATCTTTATAATATCAAGACGTATACAACACTTTACATTTTATCAAACATGAAAAGCCTTTTAGAGATTGATTTAATAATATTTTACATAGGAGATCCCCTAGTAAGGCATGTGGCTTCTCGGTCATTTCGGCAAAGGCCCATTAGGGGTGGATTTTACCCCCAACGTCCCTATAGGGAAGAACATGCCCGAAAAAGGAAAAAGGACTGCATTGCGTTAATGGCTCCTTTACTAAGATGTTTTGGAAAGAGGCTGACTGCAGCTAGTGGATATAAAATATATTGGGATGACAAACCACTAATAGCAGCTATACTTTAAAAGAATGTTTAATGATGTACCACAGATGAGACGAACAAACTTCTTTGAGGAAACTGAAACTTATTTTTCACACAGCATTTACAGGCCGCTAACTTTGTTTGGGTATAAACTGATATAAATATACTGTAGTTCGTATGTCCATTGTCCATTCGTAGGACTTTAAGGTTACTATACTTACTATTTCGTTTAATGTGTGGAAGAGTTACATACACCCTTATATCGCATTTATCATAATACTAACGACCCGCCCCGGCGTCGCACGGCTATTAAATATATAGCCACTGAAAAAATGATTAAAATCGATAGCGTATGATCCTTCACGTGGTCTACTTCTTATCTGTGCCAAATAACATAAAAATTGCTCCAGTAGTTCACGAGATATGCCCTTTCAAATAATTTCCCCCGTTTTTCCACATTCTGTTGTTAGTGGCGGCCGAAAAGGAAGATCTTCCGACCGAGAGAGATAGCATGCTCGGTCAGGCCGAAGCCCACTGACGGCATTTCAGACGTTGTATATATCTTGCCTTCGATGCCTTGAAACTTCGATAGCGCGATGCAGGATTGTTAGGCGAATTGTAGGTACCGCCACACCACTCCCCCCCGAAGACCTGTGGTATTCTTCGATGCGCTTGTGTTGTCAGGTGTGGGCCGAAGCTACGCGTGCAATGACCAGGAGAGGGACCCCGTGCTCTGCTTGCTGACCGGTCGTTGTAGCCTATGGCTGCCCCGCTCAAGCCAGACACGGGTTCGAGCGGCGCGGACCTCCAACGCGGCTTATGGTCGAGGCGACCCGGTTATGCTTGATGTCTGCTGACGTGGTGCAGAGGGGAGTGTTGATGATGATTGATGTCCAGAAGGATGCGTGTTCTTATCGGTGGTCACCAATTTAAAGTTGTTAGTGGCGGCCGAAAAGGAAGATCTTCCGACCGAGAGAGATAGCATGCTCGGTCAGGCCGAAGCCCACTGACGTCATTTCGACGTTGTATATATTATCTTGCCGTTCTCCGAAACTTCGATAGCGCGATGCAGGATTGTTAGGCGAATTGTGGGTACCGCCACAAGTCTTAGCGTGATAAAATATACCCTATAGCCTTCTGCAATAAATGGACTATCTAACACTGAAATAATTTTTCAAATCGGACCAGTAGTTCCTGAGATTAGCGCGTTCAAGTTAGCCCTTTCAAATAATTTTCCCCGTTTTTTCCACATTTTCCTCTATTTCTTCGCTCCTATTAGTCTTAACGTGATAAAATATAGCCTATAGCCTCCTCGATAAGTGCGCTATCTAACATTGAAAGGATAATCAAAATCCGTTGCGTAGTTTTAAATATTAAAGGGAACAAAGGGACATGAGGGAAAAAAGCGACTTTGTTTTATAATATGTATAGATTATTATTGTATTTATACATTGCAATATCACTGCTGCTATATTTAAGGTTTGAGTGCTCGTACTTAGTTACTAACAATTACATGCTACAGCTAATAATAAAAGCATACATTGTAGAATAATTCCGACGCAGGCTTTGTTTTACACAGCTTGCTAATCGGATTCCGAAGCAAGCTCTAACTACCGAATGCTGCAAATTGCAATACAATACAATGCAAAATGTTTCAATCCATCGGTAGTTACAACAGTTTGTATTGAAGTGTTTAGGATGTATTGTCAATGCGTAGACTTAAGTGCTTAAATGTAAAACTATTACTATTATACTGATTTTCTCCCATTATGTACTTAATGAATAGTCTATAATAGGTCTTTTGTGAATATTTGTTCGGTTTCGAGACTTTTCAGAATTAATACATTTCTGAATATAAGCAACTTTCTCCATGGTAACAACTTTTTCATTTGAAAAAAGTCAGGGTGTTTCACACAAAGCGCCTAATTGCCATGTAATAGCTGATTTTCGTTCCAGAAATTCTTAAAACTAAATAAATATGTACGCGCAATTTCTGCTACGCATTTACTAAGCTCTATTTCATCGCTTTATAGGGTACATAGTTCCTAGAACATATAGGACATTTATTAATTAGATTTTTCTTCTGAATATTTTTCATAACACCAAGCTCGTAAGACCGGGACTCCAATAATTGAGATCAACACGTAAAAGGAACTTCGCGTACCACTCTGTACGGTAGCCGATATTCTCGGTGTACCACAATTATTAGACTTTATTTCCATTGTAGTAAGGTACAACTACGAACAACTTTAGCACAGCAGCTGCAGCAGCTGTTTACTCTCCACATGCTGCATCGTAATACGTACGCGTAGGAATCCGTCCCGTTGACTTGAAATAATAAATTTAACGGCATTTTATAAAGACAATACTCGTACAGTTTTTCTTCTTTGTTGTCCTTTTGTAGGTTTCGAGGCGTGAGGCTTTTACTCGTGTCAAGTAAAAGAAAAATCATGGTCTTTTTTAATCCATTTTAATAAAAATATTAATATTATTTTGTTTGATATTTTTAATATTATTTTATATAAGATATACCCAAACTCCGGAGTTTATATCGTCATCGATAAACGCTACGTGAATTGAGTTTCATAAAAAACGCTACAAGACATACTTATTTACCATAATAGTTCATAATATTTAAAATGAGAAAGGGTGACAAAAAGTTGTGGAAAATATTTAAATGCTATATCACTGAAGTTGATTCCTAGGCAGATGGGAGACCTACGTAGTTTGGTCGCGTTACGTCAAACCTGATCGACAGATCACGCCTGTTGAGTTGTCATAATCCGACCGAATAACGTAGATCCGTATATGCCTATAAATCAATTTCTTCTTTGGTACATTTACGATTTCCTTGACATAAACTGGGCCGATATTCTAGAGCTTAAATTGTAACAAGAACCCTAGTTAATTACTGTTGTTCTATAATAACATAAATACAGTACCGCCCCATATAATTGGTGCTTACAAGTTTTTGATTATGATTTCTGTCGATGTATAATTTCATCTCCCTTTTCCTTATTAGAGGGCTTCATTCCCCCGTCTCTATGACACGTAATATCATCGCTTTAATAAATCAAAAATGTCTTCAGCTTTATTTTTTGGCAGACGAAAATCCCTTTCTTCAAATTAACCCTGTTTTGTACGTTATTTTTCTCTCGACTTGCATATATAAATTCTCGAGATGGAGTTTATTAAAATCTGCTTATTTTGTAGTGGAAAAAAGTGTGTGTGGAAGTTTTGGGACACTTAACTATACATCTTTTAATATATAAAATTCTCGTGTTTGTGCGCAAACTCCTCCAAAACGGCTCAACCGATTTTAATGAAAAAAAATCGATAGGCCTGAGAATAGTTTTTTTTTTAAATCTACTTTTTGGCAAAACAACGTTTGCCGGGTCAGCTAGTAACTTAAAAAGATTTTAAAAATAACTTAGAAGTAGGGAATGCAAATCTCGCGAGATTGGGGCTCAAGCGAGATCCCGCAAGTTTATGAATACAATACCGCGAGATCTCGCCAATTTCGAGATCTCGCGAGATTAGCAGTTTGGTGGGTTTTTTGCAAATAATTACAATATTTGAATTAATTACGAAAACAGTAATGAATATTATAAATATTATAAGATTAACATTTATTTTCACGAATTTTTTCAATATAATTTTTTGCATCAAACATTGTTTGATTTCTAAGTATGTACTAAGTACTTAGTAAACTTTGACATACGTACGACATATTTTACTATCTATCAAATAACAAATGAAAGAAACAACCGGTCTTGTCTTCTAATGTGCGCTTTTATAATTTTGGACGTAGCGGTAATATCGTGGACGTCCGCGGTAAAACGATAACATATGGAAGTAAAATGTATGGAAATAATATATGGAGACGCTTTTCCGTCGACGATAACTTTTTAGTCATGACGTCTACACTACACGAACCGCACAAAACATCCGGGGTACGTAAAATCAAAAGGGCATCGTGGAAGCCGGCGTCGACGATAACGTGACGTCCAGAATTATATAAGCGCATTATCAAACACAAATATTTTAGTAATAAAACAGTTATTTTATAACTAACAAAACAACGAGCAGTCAAAATTCAGGACCTAGTTGAAAATCACAGTGCACACTGCACAGTTGCTTAGGCCAGCTCCTCTTTGTTTTTACTCCGTGATCGCAACTCCGTCCGTGTCAGTCCGCGCTTCGAATAAGACGTTTTTATGATCAAGTGCAATCTCGTCAAACTCGCGAGATCTCGCCTTTTTTTCGTCCGAGATAAATCTCGCTAAAAAGGCCGAGATCTCGCGAGAACGAGATTGCGTTCCCTACTTAGAAGTTATATTATTTTACTCCATTTTTCATTTGATTTGTTGTTTTACATTATTACACAATATTATACTTATTGATTGTAATTTTCGTCTCTTCTTACTTCTATATCGGATTTTTGTAGAGTAAGACAACAATATATATATATATATATATATATATATATATATATATATATATATATATATATATATATATATTTGGAAATTCTAGACTTACTTTTGGTTAATCAGCTTTTGAATGCACATTATTTTGTTCTTTTACATTGTGTGCAATGAACTGTCGCAATATATCCACCACATAGCGTGCATAGTTAGAATTGTCCAACCACTGGCATTTTATTGATTTATCACAATTTCGCAACAACTCGATCAACACTGTGGACGCATGTCACTTGTTTAATTAATGGCAGTCAAACAAAAATTATTGCATTATGCCTCACATGGAGTGAATAATGATTGAAGATGTAATTAACATTTCATTATTGAGCTGACATCGTTATTATGAGTTTTCCGTTACGGACATCAAATGAATATAAAACTCGTTATAATTCAGTTAACTATTTGGTTGATTGATTAACATATCGCTATACCTACTGATAATATAGAGAATATAGAACTAGAGAACAGCTGAAGCGATTTGCCTAATTTTAGTTTTGAAATGGTCGTGGAAGTCCACGGAAGGTTTATATTAATTATTAGAAGGAAAGTAATACGAAGTTCCCGATGAACTTCGTATTACTTTCCTTCTAACATCCATCTAACAAGTAATTTAATCCTTCGATCACGGATTCTTGGAAATCTATTGTTATTCTATTGTTGTCGCGATCACCGGTGCTCATAAAGGGCTTGATAGGTTAATAAATTCTTTGTAATTATCACGTAACCATAGAATTTGTTCTTTCGGCATGTTTTTTGGAGCTTGTAGACTGAACTCAAAATTATGGTTAATGAAATGGTGCAGATTTTGAAATAGACTTTTATAAAAAAGTAAGACGTTGTTACTTATGGCTCTTCTCATATTTTCATTTGCGCAGAAAATGCTTCATTTTGTGAAAATCAAAGCGCAAACGTACCATTTTCGTATGCAAAACAACGATGACAGTAAGAACGCTAGAACGTTTATCTAAAAGTACATTCCTCAAGTATTTAGGTATACGGGTGTGTCTAAACGCGAAGTGTTTTTGGACTACAGCTATTATACAATAATATTGTAAAACTTTTAGAGAATATGTGGATGGATATAATTTTCACCTTTTCAAAGCCACATACATTTCGCAAAAAGTTTTGGTAATTAGTTAAGTGTTTGGTAGCCTCTGTGTTATCCCACAGTAAGGCTGCTATTTTCATATTTTTAAATCAATAGTATGACATTCAGTAATGAAGATCTTTCGATCGATTCGCACATTAGGTATAAAAACTTTATGTAACTTTTTTCTTGGTTTTTACAGTATCAATATGCCACCAATTTATTATGCCACAAGTAACAGAATATGGCATTTATAATATTAGTATGGATTGCATTAAATAGTTATCTAATATTATGGTAATGCACACGTAATATGAGATACATGGTAATTTAAAATAGCGAAAAGTAGAGAAAGTGTTGTGCAATATTATCTTAATTTAAATACGTGTTATAAAGTATAAATTATAACTGTAGCAGTTGTATAATATTTGTATACATATTTAATTCTTACATAATTTATGTTTTTTAAAATATATTATGCTTTACCTTGTAACACATCGGGAGAAGAAATTTTAAATTACATAAATCTTATTTTCATACATTTCCACAAACCACGTACGCGTAGAAAGGGTGCACGTCTGAACGCGCCCTTACTCTGTGCTAAAGGTTCGTTTGCATTGGAGCATTTTGAAAAACGTTTAGGCACTTGATACGAGTGAGTGCAGTTTTGGGTCTGCTTCATATTGCTTTACCGTACCATGAAGTGGTTTTATTTCACCAGTTATTGCCCGTCGAGTTCAGGTTAAATATTCTTAAGTAATTACGGTGTCGTTTGCTGGTAGAGTTGATTTATTAATATTTCAGTTTTGGTAGAGTTGATTCATTATATTAATGTTTCAGTTTTTTATGTTTTTGTGAGGACAGCCGACATTTTAATCTTCAGTTTTAATTCATTTTGATTTTAATGTTAGCAAATTTTAATATTGCTAATATAAAATGGGAGGAGGCATTTGCCCAGCAGTGGGACAGCATAGGGCCATAGGATCTTAAAAAAATAAAATACTAGCTGTCCCGGCAAACGTTGCTTTGCCATTATTATAATGTATTTCGCCCATATTATTTTATTGAAGTGACTAAATAAGTATGTCGCCATGGCTACGTCGATCGCTATTCCGTCGCACAAACAATGGTCGCCGCCAGTCTCAGCTGCCCTCAGGTAGTGATAATTTACTATTATTTATTCAACAAATGCACTTATCAATATATAAAATACTCAGTAGCCGATTCTCAGACCTACTGAATATGCATATAAAATTTGGTAAAAATCAGTAAAGCCGTTTCGGAGGAGTTCGCTGACTAACATTGCAACACGAGAATTTTATATATAAGATCGCTGGCCCCGGGCAACAAAGGCGTAATATCAAAAATCATTTTGTTCAGGAGAGACAAAATAAGCTAATTTGTTTATAGTTCAGCGTACAGTGGTCCAAAACAAGAGTTTGAAGTGTCATATGAAAGTTAATTTTTTTTTACCTATTTAACCATATCAAAACAATTGTAACAGTGTAAAAATTTATTGAAATAATTGAAAAAATGTATAATACAACTAATAAGCGTTATTGTTTCAATTTCAACATTGTTTACTGACTTTACAAAAATACCAAACCGCTTGAGATTTAAAAGTGTAAGAACATGATACGACGTATTTTTCGCTTTAGATTTCGAGCGTGCCAGCCGATTACTCCCTTCTTCTGGGGAATCTTACAGCGAAAACTGGGCTGTAACGTATCTTCGCTGGTTTTTTTAGTTATGTTTCATAGAGTAATGCAAGAATACAGTTTTAGTCGTAAGAGAATTTTCCATTCCATAAAGCTGTTGTCATTTATTATACCTAAAATGTTATTTTAAAAATATGAAATAAATAGGGGTGATAGACTAGTACTCAGAGAAGCCAAAAATCAAATAACATTAAAAAGGTCGTAACCGGCGTTTACCGCTTTGTTGCCCGGGGCCAGCGCTGATGTCACGTAAACCAAGCAGAAAAGAAAATTCACAGAATGTGGACAAAAGTTGTGTAAAATACTTTGGCACGTTACTTTTTAACCGACTTCCAAAAAACGAGGAGGTTGTATGTTCGGCTGTGTTTTTTTTTTTTTTTTTTTAGTATGTTCAATTATTACTCCGCCGTTTGTGAACCGATTTTCGAAATGTTTGTTTTGTTGTATTAGGTTTCACTTCAATTTGGTACCATGTTCACTAAAGTGGTGACCTGATGATGGGATCCATGAGTGATCGAGGGAACTCCTCGAAATTTATATGGAAACATATGGTGATTTTGGTTTTATGAGAAGCATCCTAAGTAAATGCTACCAAAACGCAAGATTTTGCACCGAGGTATACTATGGTTCCGAAGATACTAAGAGAACTCCGGATTCATTATAGATACAAGTTTGGGAGTTTAGGCGCTGTTTCAAGAACTGAAAGCATATGCTACTATGCAAATTACATTCATCATCATCATCATCATCATTACCACGTCAGGGTCACCAATGTCACCAAATTCAACCTTATCATCAGAGCATAAGGCACACATTTGACATTACTTCAGAGAAGTTAAAATTGCTTTGATAATGTAACATTCTGTTCCACTTCGCCGAGATATTCTGGAAAACAACCTAATTTCAACATTTTGCATTGCGTTTAGCGTTCATAGTACAATAACACTCTCTGCAGTCTCACTTCAATCTGCCAGGGCCGCAGGGCTGTCAAGCGAGCGGCGCGGCGGCGCGGGCCGGGTACTATGTGCGCTGCGTGTGCGACAAGTCGAGCGAGTGCCAGCCTATTGAAACTAGTCTGGTGACCGGCTACTTAGCACGTCACGTCACGTCACACGTGTTCACTTCGGTTTTTTTTAAAGGTATTGTTTAAAATTATCTGCAGGCTGCAGCTGATATTATATTTTGTAAGTGTGACTGTAATAAGATACGCAGAATAATATTATACAGGTGCATTATTCTACTTATATTACGCAATGGTTTACTCTGGTAACTAAAGAGAGTGAAATTATTATTTTTAATAAAAAATTAAAACCGACTTCCATGGTAATAACAATAATGACATCCTTTTAATATGAACTAAAAAGTATTAAATAATTATTCCTATCTAATAAGTAGTGCCTTTTTCCGAATTCAGCTAAAACTCACCATAGTCTTTTCGATTGAGACTCGAGTTTGTCGAGTGATTTTGAAAATTAAATTAATGTTGTTACAAAGTAAATGATTTAAACTTGGTGTTGCGGTTACCAAGTTGGCAATTTGATGATTTGATCATGGGATCTATGAGGTACGTAGGAAAAAACTTTTTTGAAAACTGCCTGAGTATAGTAGTTGTGATAATTTCATACCTAAATCCTATATATCTACAACTGACAGCTTATATGTTTACCGGTAAATAACTAAAAAGAGTGAAATTATTATTTTTAACAAACAAATAAAACCGACTTCCAAGGTAAACACAATATCTAAGTAATAATAATATGAACTAGAAGTATTAAATAATTCTTACTCTTTAATGGTGCCTCTTTCAGAATTCGTCTAAATCTCAACTTTTTCTGTACATACTATAGTCTTCATTATTTGAAGTCGGTACCAGCTAATTTAATCGTGAGCTGTTAATCAGTCAATGTCAGAATATAATATGAAACTTTTGGGACTGGTACCGACTTCAAAGTAATGTAAACTATAGTATGTACAGAAATAGTTGAGATTTAGACGAATTCTGAAAGAGGCACTTTTAAAGAGTAAGAATTATTTAATACTTTTTAGTTCATATTATTATTACTTACGTTTACGTTTTTACCTTGGAAGTCGGTTTTAATTTTTTGTTAAAAATAATGATTTTGTATCACGCTACAATCTACATAGCTTTGCTTATCAGTTATCACCCATTTTACCAGACCCCTTAGCCACAGATTAAATACTAAGAGCTACCGCACACCTGAGACACGACTGTCTTAATACAGACTATCGCCTAATAAAATGCACTAGATGCGCACATTTGACACAAGACGTCTCATAGACAAAGTTGTCTAATGTGCCCCGCGACAAGTCTGACTAACGACTGTCGGCTTCCCTTTGAACTGTATGCGAGCGCGCACATCTACAACAAAACTGTCTAACCACAATAGACATAACTACCAGTAGTTCGACTCAAGGCTCGGAAACCTGGTTTATCTTCGCGATCCTGTTCGTTAGAAACGCCATACATATTACGCCAAAAGAGCGTTTTCAAGAGTGTTTGGCATATTGGCTATTAGATGGTGCACTAGAAAGGGATAGAAGATATCACTCCACTAGTTACTTTCCGCGAGAAATTAACCAGGTAATTTCAGAAGCAATACCGCTCGCATCTCTATTTCACTCCGAACGAATACTTATCCAAAAACCTGGTTATAGAGCGTTTTAACCTGGTTAAAATAATACCAGTTCCGAGAGTTACTTTCCGCGAGAAATTAACCAGTTACCAGGTTAATTTCAGAAGCAATACCGCTCGCATCTCTATTTCGCTCCGAAAAAAAACACTTATCCAAAAACCTGGTTATAGAGCCTTTTAACCTGTTTAAAAAATACCGGTTCCAAGAGTTACTTTCCGTGAGAAATTAACCAGATTAATTTCAGAAGCAATACCGCTCGCATCTCTATTTTGCTCCGAATGAGCACTTATTCCAAAAACCTGGTTATAGAGCGTTTTAACCTGGTTAAAAAAGTACCGGTTCCGAGCTCTGGACTTTGACTGCAAAGAGACGGTTTTAATGTGCCTCGCGCTGGCCGAAATAATTTATTTTTACATACTTATAGATTTCAAAATTAGATTCTGACAATTTTAATCACAATAATATTATGTGCCAAAACATAAACAATAATACGACCAAAAAGAGAAACACGTCCAGCGATCCAAGTACTATCTTTCACGTCGAGTCTTTCTCGTTTATTTTTGAAGTTATGTTTATACGAATGAGAACTTTTCTCTATATTTTTTTTTATCTATATCTATAAAATCTTTCAGAACTGTTCGCAATAGACGCAAAATGCACTCGGTTTTAATGTTATTAATATACAACTTGTTATTTGAAATACCTAAGTTGTAAATATAAATTATTTCAAATTGACGTGTTTCACATCCCGTTTTTAACGTGTTTAACATGTTTAGAGCTAATTTCACTAACCTCTGTTTGTTAAATCCTAACAAGGCATTACTTAACGGACCTTAGAAAATTAAACAGCCTGTTAATATACTTATGTCCCACAGTAAACATTTAACAGAGGATTAGTAAATGCAATGTTAAATGAACAACGAGTGAACAACTATCAATTCGTTCATTCTTGTTATAAGGCGACGAAATTGCAATGTACAAGTTTAATACGACATGTTTGCTGCAATGTGTCACTTTCTTCCTTATTCGTTTAATAATAGATAATGCGACCAAATAAAAATATCACTGATCGCATACATATTTTGTTACGCTATAATAGTTCTATTATAGCGTAACAAATGCATATTGCATATTATTGTCTTTGAAAGTTGTTGTATTGACTTATATCCTCCTCCTCGACACCCTCCGCAGTCTGGACCTCCACAGTAGGAATTAAATTTAACACCATGTTAGGTGATTTAACGTTACATTAGGGCATGGTAGAACGCTCGAAAGCTCTAACAGGCCATTAACTGATTTAACAAGGCATTATTTATTTAACGTTGCTTGATGAAACTAGGTCTTAAGTTCGTAGTGACAAGTTAACAACCCTAGCGATTCTCGTCATATACGTCAAATTTAAGAATTTCTAACTTCTAAGTCGACATACTCTATAATTCTGTGTACTCTGTCCGGGCGTTCTCTACTGTTTAATATTATACAATTGTATGCGTTGCGTCATCGTAGTCAAGACAGTTTTGACTTGGTGTGCGCCACGTGACAGACAACTGTTTTAATTGTGTCGTAAGACTGACTTGTCTATGTGAAACAAGACTGTCTAACTACAGTCGTGTCTCCAATGTGCGATCGCACTAAAACCGCTTATGGGAACGAAAGTGATGCGTCAGCGTGTCGCCGTCAGAATGACGCCACACCGCGTCACGTCAGAATGCATCAGACATATCGGAAGCGATAAGATTGCTCCGTCTCGTAAAATTGGGAAAATAAATCCGTATGAAGCAATAAAGGACACCGGACAAAAGACCAAGAATTCGTTTGGAGACAAAGAAAAGATTATATTAATACTATTGTGTATAGTATTTCAGAATTATTATTTAGTACATAGTATTGTTTTATTTCATACGTAGAGTCATCAAGAAGTATTCAGATTATTGTTATTTAATTGTTTCTGACTGTTTCGTCTAGATCGCGAAGCTAGTCGCAAATTGAATGTCGTAATTTGTATTCAATTTTTGTTTTAGAATAATAACAATATCATTACGTAGTAACGATTTAATAATATTTATGTGCTCATAGTTTTGTCCATACTAAGTATTCTGTAATCTGTACCTACTCTCTAGTGTTCCGTACCCAAAGGGTAAAAACGGGACCCTATTACTAAGACTTCGTTGTCTGTCCGTCTGTCTGTCTCCAGACTGTATCTCAAGAACCGAATAGCTAGACTTCTGAAATTTTCACAGATTGTGTGGCTCCCATACAACAATCGTGATATTTTTGGCCTTTTCGCTCTATATCAATAATGGCAAAATATAGGCACTTGAATTTTCACACATTCTTTTGTTATATATCGACGGGTGAAAGCGGAAGTGGCGTAACTTGAATTTTGGCCAAAATCGCTTTTTAATTGATTGTTGTATAAAAAAAAATTCTGCGTCGAATGGTCTATATCTCGTCTTTCTACGATAAATTCTAGTAAAGATACGACCATGGATTTTTACCACCTTTTAGCACAGACCTTAAAAAAAAGTGTAGTAACTAGACGAAAAACTGCAATTTTTGAATAAAAGATAGATACGACAATGCGTGAGAAATTAGAAAAAGATACGACACATGTTTTTTAATTCTCTAGTTTGATTTAAATGAGTTACGACATTTTTGTCGCCTAAAATACAACATTTACAAAGATACTCCAATTTATTTCATACTAATTTTATAGGTATGAGAAAGTTATTACATTTCAAACACATAATTTTATTCTTAAACCTATAGTTACAACCAATGAATATACTTAAGTAATGAGTACAGAGATAAGTAACGCCATTTCATCTCCCTCCTGCCCCTGTATGACACCTTCGCCGACGCACCATATACGCCGTTCTTAACGCTTTTTAGTAGATTGTTAGCGTCGATTTGAGAAAACGTGTTTGTGTGTATCAATTTTTTTTCTGCACGTTTATTCTGAATGGAACTGAACACGCTTATTCTTAAATGAAGCTTAAAGACGTATAGTGAAATGTTGCATGTATGTGTCCACGTATATTTTTTTCCCCTGAGCATTGCTCTGGACATCTACACACTTATTCTTTTATACATATTTTGTTGATTTTACATGTTTGTAAAGTTAAAAGCCCGTATATTTTCTGTTAACAATATCGATTATCGACTCATTTTTTTATGTTTTGCTAATATATTTTCTTTTGTTGATGGTTCAATAAAAAATATTGTTGAGCTATAATTGTTGTTGTTAATAAATATTGAGCTCCTTCGGGTCTATGCGTGGACACACACATAATATAAAAGTGAGTACAACCTTGCCTCTAGGTCCTTCAAGAGAGAGAGATGTCTCTGTCTGTGAGAGACTCGAGACTCTTTCCGAGAACCCGTACATGGTCTCTGGCCAAAGCTATTGAAGGCAATTTCATGCAAGCTACCATCCCTACAAGTAGAAAATGGATCGCTATCCCACGATGCAAAACACAAAACCGATCTTCTGGGCAAGCTCTTTGCGTCAAGCTCGACCCTAGATGACGAGGGATAGAAAACGCCGAAATACCACGAACGAGCATCATGTCGGAGTTTCATCAGCGCTCAGTCCTGCGTTCCCTTGATATCTAAAAGCAGAGTTGGCCTGACGGAATCCCTCCTATTGTGTTAAAAAAGTGTGCTCCAGAGTTGGCTCCGGTCTTAACGCGTCTTTTTCAGTTCTCCTACTCTTCTGGCATTGTCCCGGCTTCTTGGTGTAAAAAGGTGACCGCTCAAATCCTTCCAGCTACAGACCAATCGCTATAACCTCCGTCAGCTCGATTATGGAATCCATAATCAATACCCAGCTCTTTCGATACTTGGGCGGCCAGGGACAAACAGTACAGGTTCCGAAAGAGTCGCTTGGCTGGTGATCTCTTGGCGTACCTAACTCATCGTTGGGCTCAGGTGATTGAGTCGAAGGGAGAGGCACTGGCTGTTAGTTTGGACATTGCAAAGGCCTTTGATCGGGTTTGGCAAAAAGCGCTGCTATCAAAGCTTCCATCATATGGGCTCCCCGAGAATTTATGCAAATGGGTCACAAGTTTCTTAGCAGATCATGTTACAGATCAACGGCATTTATTGCTATGCGGATTATAGTACAGTCGCTGCCCTATATACCGGCTCCCCTGATATTTTTCTAGATATAGAGTCGAAACGAACTTGTGTCTAAAATAGAGAATTCACAGGAGAAAGTCTCTGAATGGGGTAGACGTTACTTATTCCAATTCAATCCCGCCAATACATAAGACTGCGCGTACTTGGCGCAAATACTTGGCGTAAACATATCAAGCGAAGTCCAGTTCTGATCTCATCTAGAGGGTGAGGCCAAGTTAGCCTCGAAAAAGCTTGGTGTCCTTAACAGAGCGAGACAGTATTTCAGTCCGGACCAACGACTATACATAACTCTGCAAGGCGCAGGTTCGGCCTCATATGGAATACTCTTCTCATGCCCAGAGGCAGGGGCGCCAAATACCAACTACTCCCTTTGGATCGTATACAATGAAGGGCCGCTCGCATTGTTGACTGCCATAGTGTTTCAAACAGGCTGGACTCCTTGAAAATACGCCGAGATAGCTTCACTCTGCATCCTCTATCGGCTTCATGATGTATCACGGGGAGTGCCCTGAGGTATTGTTCAGAATCATACCTCCTGCAATTTTTCGCCATCGTTCCACGCGAAAAATATACCATCCTCATCACCTTGATGAGTGGCAGACTTCCACCGTGCGTTTTTCACGTAACTTTCTGCCGCGTACTGTAAAATTGTAGAATGAACTGTCACCAGCAATATTTTCAGACCTATACGACCTGCAAACCTTTAAAAAGATAGCGTAATAGTACCGGGTAAGGCCGGCAACGCACCAGCAGCCCTTCTCATGTTGCTAGTGTCCATGGGCAACGGTCACCTGATTGAAAGTAACTACTTTCAATCAGGTGACCCTTGTGCTCGTTTGCCCCCATATCTTATAAAATAAAAAGAATAACTTTAAATTCATGAGCATGAATAAAATATTAGGGCTTAAACCTTTATAAAGTAGAAAGAAACAAGAGAAACAAATGTTTTATTACATTAATTTTCATTTTATTATAATAATTTTATATTTCAATGTTGATTAATGATTAATAAAACAAATTTCCATTCCTTTATTTTCTTATGTTATAAACAAATGACAACGAATGACATTCTTTTAAAACAAACAATTCATTTAGTTTAAGATACAGCATTTCATTTTCACAACGTTTGTCGCCGATTTTGCACTTGAACCAAAAGTTGTAAGGCAATTTAATTAAGTAAACAAGATACGGCGAAATGAAATGTGTAGGGGCGTGTTATATTTGAGATACGACAGATCCGTCGCTCAAAAAATTATGCTTTTTTAAGTTATCTATACATTTCCTCTCAAAGATACAACATTTCTGCTGCGTAAAATAGAAATATTTTTTGTCGTAACTTGTTAAAAATCAATGAAATATCAACTTTAGAAAAATTTTAACAAAATCATCGTATAGGTCTTAGATTAATTTAAATACGTTCCAATTTTTAAGTTTCTACCTTAATAAATATAGAAGTTATGAATTTTTTTTAAAGTTTTTTGGCTCTCCTGTAAAGTTGGATTTTTCAAGTTACGCCACTTCTGCTTTCACCCGTCGATATGTGTAAAGTACACATATATAACATATGATTCTTATATCTTTAAACGAGCAATTCTTGTTTAAATATAAATCTATACTAATATTATAAATGTGAAAGTATCTCTGTCTGTCTGTCTGTCTGTCTCGCTTTCACGCCAAAACTACTGAACCGATTGTAATGAAATTTTGTACACAGATAGTCTAAAGCCTGAGAAAGGACATAGGCTACTTTTTAGCTGGAAAAAGGGGTTGATAGGGGGTGAAAATGCGTAAATTTGTTAAAAATAAATTAGTTCCAAAAACTCATAACAGATGGCGCTTTGAGTCGCCTACATCGCGCTATCGCTTGCTCATAAGTCTTTTTATAAGTGATAGTACCATGTTAAGTCACAATTTTCGATTTTTATATACGTTTTTAAATAACTCATTACTCACTATTATTAAGTACTTTATCTATGTAGTGACGTAACCTTAAACATACCAATGATAAACTATAGTTTACGGGTAAAGCTAAAGTTGTGTAATGGGGGGCTAAATAAGCTTTAAATTTGGTATAAATAAAGTTTAATTTAAAAAAATGAAATATTATGTGTACACTGCACATCTGCTGTTTTTGGGTATTTTGATTTAAGGGGTACCAGGGTTTTAAAAAGCTTTTAAATTTGACACCAATTTTGTTGACACCGCACGCTATAAACTGAAGTCCACGCGGACGAAGTCGCGGGCAACAGCTAGTAATTATATATAATTGGGATCTCGGAATCGGCTCCAACGATTTTCATGAAATTTAGTATATAGGGGGTTTCGGGGGTGATAAATCGATCTAGCTAGGAATCATTTTTAGATAATGTTATTTTATTCGTGTTTTATCGAATACCGAGCAAAGCTCGGTCAAATAGCTAGCAATATTAAATAAAATAAAAAATTAAGGGGGGTCCCATACAAAAAACACAATTTTTAGCCTATTTTTGCTCCGGAACGCTTGCTTTTGCAAATTGCTTTTGGTACGGAACCCTTCATGCTCGAGTCCGACTCGCACTTGGCCGATTTTTTCTTTTAAGACATGAAGAAGACTTTTAAAAGTAGCAGTATGAGTATTTCCTTACTCTATTTCTGATAGGTATAGTAACTAGAATACAAGTGTAACTTGTAGGAGCATTACGAAGCTAGCAACAAATTTCTCTAGGGAGGTAAGCGATGTTTCCTGTTGCCTGCAGGTTATTGATGATCGAATTTGTTTAAAACGTTTATGAATACATCAAACATCAAATCAATCATATATGTACTTTTAAATCAGTAGCATTACAGCCATCGATCGGACATGATATGGACGACATGTCCAAACAAAACACACAGACAGAATGAAATATCAAACTCCCAACACCCAGCCTTTTTTCTTCAGCGCGGTAGTAAAAATATGATGTGAGAAAACTGGTCCTTAGATCGAAGTTAAATTATTTTTCAAAAAATAGTAAGTATAATAGTAGTAGTAAAAATTCAATATTTTTACTACCGCGCTGAAGAAAACAGGCTGGGTGTTGGGAGTTTGATATTTCATTCTGTCTGTGTGTTCATGCGTAGCTAGGTAGCATAAAAACTGGTTGGCCAATTCGTTGACTGAAATCTGACATGATCGAAAGTGTTGCCATCATTATTCATTATTATGAGCTCGCTGACTGTTAGAAAAAATTGGATTTATCGAGTCAGGATACTTTTCCGGGGAATTATAAGGGCCTGTTTCACCGCTTCCTGATAAGGCTATCCATCACTTAAATTGACAGATGGAGTATGGAGAATCTGTCAAATAAGCCTATCAGGCACCTTATCAGGAAGTGGTGAAACAGGCCCTAAGTCTCTTAATTTAATTTATCTTCACTCAATGTAATATAAGTACTTTTTCTTGCATGAAGTTTTTTTTTTACTGCTGTTGCCTCATCTCTCTCATGCCACATCCAGAATTTGAAATTTCTTACTTTCTTTTTTAATTTAGAAGCATCTAGAACTGGCAATTAATTCTACGTATAACGTAGGTAATACATTTTACAATATTATCCGCAGATAATCCTGAAACCTGCAGGCGATCTGCACACGAGCCCACCTAAACTAAACCCGAATTAAATTCAATGCAGTGTTTAATCCCTGTAAGCCTTCCTGTGTATTACCATATTGAATTTGCACTAAATATTTGTATAGCCTTAGGTATTTGTCGGTACTGGAAGCAGACGTCAAATATATTTGGTATTGAATAGTATACTATTATTGATTTACATGCAAACCCAGTTTACCATTACCTCATAAAACAATAAAATATATTACTATGTTCTATTTCCATGTTGCCTAAAATAAACACTTTCAAAATTATCTTTTTTTTAACCGACTTCCAAAAAACGAGGAGGTTATATGTTCGGCTGTGGATTATTTTTTTTGTATGTTCAACGATTACTCCGCCGTTTGTGAACCGATTTTCGAAATTTTTGTTTTGTTGTATTAGGTTTCACTCCAATTTGGTACCATGTTCACAAAAGTGGTGACTTGATGATGGGATCCAGGAGAAATCGAGGGAACTCCTCGAAATTTATATGGAAACATATGGTGATTTTGGTTTTATGTGAAGTGTACTAAGAATATGCTACCAAAAAGTCAAAAATCAAGGGTCAAGGTATACCATGGTTTCGAAGATGCTGAGAGAACTCCTGACTTTTTATACATAGATACACGTTTGGGAGTTTCGGCGTTGTTTTAAGAACAGAAATCATATGCTACCATGCAATTCAAATTCATCATCATCATCATCGTCATCATCATCATTACCACGTCGTGTTAAGGTCACCAATATCTCATGGCACAAAAAAGATAATAGTACAAGGCATAGGTATGGATACAATAATAATAATTATGTACATAACAACACCAATTATTATAGCCTGTTTAATATACACGCCGGTCGGCGCCGCAGAGGCAACGGCGTCGCCGCGCGCCGCCGTGCGTAAACATCGTATTTAAGTTCTAACCGGAATGTCAGGGCATGCGGCATGCCGCGCTGCGAGCTTTTTGCACTGCAAAATTTGCAGCACGTGTTCACTTAGATTTTTTTTTAATGTATTGTTTAAATTTATCAATATAATAAATAATATATAATAGAAATATTTAATAGCATCCTTATAATATGAACTAAAAAGTATTAAATAATTTTTCCTATCTAATATGTAGTGCCTTTTCCCGAATTCGGCTAAACCTCAACTATTTCTGTACTCAATCTTCATAATTTTGAAGTCGGTGCCAGTTCCAAAAGTTTCTAATTTTCTGTCAAAGAAATAAAGATTCAGCTATATCTGGTACTTAATTATTATAAGGATGCTATTAAATATTAATATTGTTTTTACCTTGGAAGTCGGTTTTAATTTTTTGTTAATTATTCTTAATTAATAATATTATCATGACGGTACTTTGTACAGGATACCCAGCTTTCCTCACAATATAAAAATTATAAAAAAAAGTTTGTTACAGAAGTTAAAATTTTGCACCGCCTTATGTGGATGGCCCCTTAATACGTTTATCGAAATAGCTAACTTTAATCTATTCCTAACTCTGTTTTTAGTTTTTCTTTGCGAATATAGTCTAGTATAGTATTTTTGTTCTTTATACAAACATGTTTAATTTACACTTGCTTTTCGATCACAGTTCCCATAGATATTGACTAAGAAATTCCTCATCACGCCGACCCACTTTCTATAGAAATGCGCCGCCATTATTTCTTGTTTCTTGCAAAACAAAAGTCACACAAGTCATACATCATACAGGCTAAATATACTTTCGCGATCTTCTGCATCGTTAGCATAGTGATTATTGCAACTTTATGTCGTTCTGTGCGTCTCATCTGTCAAACGCTTTCGTATTTTAAAATTGATATTCTTCATGTATTCTTCATTTAAATTTGAGAATTTTTATATTTTTTTTTATAGTTAAGTAGAGATCACCTACGATAGCATGCGCGCCCCTCCAAAATTTTGAAGTGCGTTGTCAAAACTTTTGAAGTGCGTTGTCTTGCGCGGTAGGCTAGTTATGATTAGTTGACCAACAAATCTTGGTAACAAGTGACATTAACAGAAATATCACGTGTACTGTGATTGGTTGAATACTTACTACATACAAACTCTTTCATAAGGATGTATCTACACACATTGAAACAGTCATTTGGAGGGGCGCGCCATGTTATCGTAGTTGATCGTTGTAATGGGCATAGTCATGTGCCGAAAAGTGTTGGAAAATATTATCATGTTGACGCAGATAATTTTGATCTACTTATTTTGATCAAAATTAATCCGATATCATTTAAATAAGTGGCATTTTGATCATAGTATTAAACCTCGTCGTTGTCTTCCGCTCATAACTTCGCTTTAATAAACGCACTTTACCGTGTGTTTTACTAAGAACTCCACCTATGTCCGCTACAATTCTAAGCTTTTTACACTTAGACCAAAACGAATCGAAAACAAAAAAAATTACGTGAAGTGTTTTTTTTAATTTTTTGACCCCCTCTCCCCCTCTGGTGAGATTTCGTGAGTTTTTATTCAACCGGGGGGTTTTCAACCCCTCCCGCTCCCAAATCTCACGTGAGATTTTCCAAAATGTGGATTTCTTACATAAACGTTTGGTTTAACAGTCAGTAGAGTTTCTTTTGAATGAATTTGGAATGATCTTAATCGTATTATGATTGCGCTTACGATTAAATCATATTAGCATACGTACAATCTGCATGAAATGGACCAAAATACTAAATAGTACCCATTATTTTGTTGAGAAAAAAAAATACGTGAGATTTGCCGCGACCAACGTGAGATTAGGTGAGATTTGACTCGACCCCCTTCCCCCCCCTTAACACCTCACGTAACTTGTGGACGCCCCCTTAGAGAAGGCTGCAAATGCTGCAATATACCTATTTACTGATATTTTATTGATTAAACACTATTAAGGGCCCCCGAGACGATCAAACGGTTTGATTCAAACCTTACGTGTTTGATGCAACCGTTTGATGTCGGTTTGAACGGTTTGTCAAACGAAACTGCGCAGTTTCGTTCAATACTCGCTGTGGAGTATACGTCTTGTGACGAATAAATATTATTTTTAAAAGATAAAACCGACTTAAAAATTGTGCGAAATTGAGAATTAAATTCCCTATCTCAAAAACTACTAAACCTATTTTGATGAAACTTGCAGAAGTCTCCCAAGTTAAACAATATCTATTATAGTACAACAAAAAAATATTTAAATCGGACTTGTAGTTCCGTAGATATGTGAACACAAACATAAAAACATACATACACTTTTGAAATTTTGCACATTTGTTCAGATGCTGATATAGACTAACATTATATACGAAAACTGGGCAGTTCTGGAAATATTACATACATACGCATCGAATTGATAACCTCCTCTTTTTTAGTCGGTTAGAAATAATGTACCTAATCCAAATAATGGTATAAAGTTTGTTCAAACGCATCGGAACACGATCAAACGGCGCGTCAAACACAACAAAAATATGAAATTTCATCAAACGAGCTTCAAACACGTAAATGTTTGACAAACCGTTCAAACTAGCTTTGTAAACGATCAAAATGGTTTGAGTCAAACCAAAATTTACGTGTTTGAGTCAAACTGTTTGATCGTCTCGGGGGCCCTTTAATGAAACTGCCTTGACACATATGTGTTCGTTAAATTATCTAAACACATCTATGATGCTTAGACACACCTAATGAAGGTAATACTTGTAGCTGTTGGTTCGCCTTACTTTGCTTCATTAGCAGCAACTTAATTATAGTACAGTCAACAACTAACCCATTTTGAATCCTACTCCTATATAAATAGGATCCATACATAGGTATGTGTCAGAGTAACGGCAGTAAAGACTGATTGGAATACGTTCTGCGGTGAGGCCGTACAAGGAGTTGACAGTTGCGTTTACTTGTAATTAACTAGATGGTACCATGAAAGTAAGGCTGGATACGTCATGACTCATGATATTTCCCTGACTATAATTTACATTTGGGCCATAAAAGATAATCTAGACAAACCAACAGGCAACATCGATCACCGATCAAAATGTGTAGAATAGACAAGCGTTCGATAATATTATGAACTTGACATTTTTTTCGTTTTTTTCTTTTAAGTTAACTAAAATCAATTTAATATGCGCACGCGCCGATTCGAAAACCTAATATGAAAAAGATCTGCCCATTAGAAATAGAAATATATTATAAGTACACTCTACTCACAACTTACATTCCTGTTTTAGCACATATCCAGATTTCACAGAACACAGAGCGCAGAAACGCGTAGACATGCACGCTGCAGATGTCGATGACAAAAGGTCGATAATGAGGGAACCGTGTTCCGGCGGATTGCCCATTGAATAGTGATCAGAGAAAGTGGACAACTGATAGTGCCGTAGAACGCGCAGACTTGCCGCTGAATATAATATTAAATATTGCTTTTGGCAATTAAAATTTGCAAATTAGGAATTAGGGCAATCTGGGTTGCGAATTAAAATAAGCTTTGTTTGAGTTTAGAGTTCGATAATTCGCGAATCGGAAAATGAAAGTTTTATGTGAAGTATGAAAAGGGTTGAACTATTTTGAAAGATATGGATAATATTTGTTATAAATCGGTTTCTAAAATAGGATACAGCCTACTTAAATTAATTGACTCGTTGTAACTAGTAATAAAATAATAATTTTGTCTTAAACTGATTCGGCCCAATCCTCATTTTGTAGTAAAATTATAGAGGATGAATAACAATTTCCTTGGATGTCCAGATGGTACTGTTAATTACTTCTTTAGTAAGTAGTCACTAGTATTTTTTCTTACTTTGAATGCTATGTTTTGGTATCATATTTTTATAATTATCAGAATAAATAAATAGGTAGACATAGCCGCCACATCTACCAATGCTTACATCTGTGTGTGTACGGGTAGACTGCGACACGTCTCTCGTACTGAGAAGTGAGCGCACACAATCGACATGTAAATCACCGTACACTACACTTTCTTCTAAAATATAACACCTTTTAATATTTATTTATTTTCCTTTTTTAGTAGGAGTTAAATAAAAAATACACACTGTGTGTATGCTTTAGTAATTACTAGATGACGCACGCAACTCCCGTTGCACCAAAATTCGCTACTCGCTCGGGAAAAATGTTCGATTTTTTCAGGATAAAAAGTATCATAGCTGTTCTTTCCCGGGACTTAAAAGTATCTCCATGCCAAATTTCAGCAAAATCGGTTCAGCGGTTTGGACGTGAAGAGGTAACAGATAGACAGATACGCTTTCGCATATTTTATAATATTAGTATGCATTTATTCTATCGGAAAAGTTACAGCTTGTCAAAAATTATAGTAAGATTGTAATAGTATTGTACTACAATCTCTCGTTGATTTTGTCTGTTTCTAAAGTGACATTTTCGCCATATCAAGCAATTTTTTTTCATAATCATATCACTTTCGATTCAAAAGTTATTATAAACTTGTATTATAGCTACAAATAAATCATGGTTTTTATCATGGTTTATAGATAGCAATGACGGTGGTGATATTCATTTTATGGACGTAACAATGAAACTATTGTACTCAATGGTATGATGAGTATAACATAAAACATATTTTAGAGTCGAATAAAACTTTTATTCTAATACTAGATGATGCCCGCAACCAAAATTCGTTTATCGCGCGGGAGCCGTACATTTTTCCGGAATAAAAAGTAGCCTCTGTCTTTTCTGGGGACCCAAAATATCTCCATACCAAATTTTAGCAAAATCGGTTCAGCGGTTTGGGCGTGAAGAGGTAACAGACACACTTTCGCGTTTATAATATTATTAGTATGGATGTATGGTTAATGGTTATATTCAATAAAGCGGTATTCGACGTGCAAGAATATGGCCAAACAGTTCGATCCAAATGATGGTGATCATTAAAAACTTTAACATCCTTTATAACATCTGACTTTTAAACCAACTCAAAACTTCGGACTCTAATAAAAATATTGTGCATGTTATAAAGCATCTCGGGCGAATATTCAAATTCATTCGAACATTTCGAAAGAATACTCCGGCTTATAATTTATATCCGGTTTTATTTTGATGGAATCAAACGTTTTGTTACGAGTGAAATCGCCAATAAAGCAGGATCGCCCTCGGCCCATTATGAATAAATTTATTGCCGAAAGTTCGGGAACTTTCGACCGTAATCGCCGTCGCGGAGATGATATTCCGGAGAAATAACTTTTCAATTTTATTTCCCTTATCACTTTAGCATATTTCAATGACCGATATTGGCAGAATTGCGACCAGTTGTTGGAACTCCGTACTTAAAATTTTCGACTAATTAAACCGCAGAATCACAGAATAGATAATAGTACAAGTAGCCGAATACATAACGCTACATTAGATAAAATGCAGAATAATGGGCAAATGGCTTTAAGCAATAAACCTATATTGGAACTCTCTAAAATCGTTAGCATTCGGTTTTAAATTATGAGCATATTTCTAAATACATTTTAAATATAAATATTTTGCGAATAATGTACTCAACAGCAAAGTAATTATAGGCTAGCCCTACCTTTGAAATCATGCACTTTTTGACATCTGAAATTACGCCCATAGCCTTAAATTCAACCAATTTAGGTGGTTATAGTATATAAAGATGGTATAGTATAATAATTGTGTAGCCCCACTGAATATAATATTTCCATTGTGCTAATATAATAATATTATATTTCGAATCCCCAATCACTGCTTACAGCAAATACAGTATCAAAACATTGCAGCTTAATCAAAATTAAATAACATTTGTGTTTGTGCGGGATTTAAAATCAATTATCCTCACATTCAGTGGGAATCGAGTGCGTTACTCGATACAACTAATTCAATCGATACCGATTCAATTCGGTAAGTTTTCGAACGTGATTCGAATCTTGAACCCGATTCGATTGCTAATGTATCACGTGACAAAGGTGTAATCCGATTATTGCTATCAATCAAATAATTCGAACTCAGAGAGCGACGCCAACATAATAAGCTTAAGGGCGTTCCTTACGGAGATACCGTAATTTACCGTATTTCAAGCCTTATAAACTCATAATTTAAAAGCTACAAAGTTATAATAAAAATACAGCAATAATCTTCAGTATACCAATATTCTTTTTGCCGTTTTAAATTTTCTATTTTTGTTTATTATACTCATGATATCAGCTTCCAAAGTAAAACCATTTTTTTTTTAAATTCAAGCATACATTCAGCATCTCCTTAGTATTTACAAATTACTGTTATTTGAAACACACGCCAATAGATCGACAATATCATAAACTACATATTCCCCGTTTTAATTTTTTTTTAGGACAATTTTGAACTAAGATAAGTAAAAAAAATAGGGTTTTGGTGCGATCTCGGTAACGCGGCAAATGTATGGCCAAGGTGCTCGGGGGACGGCCTTAATGGCGGCCATACACCATGCTTCCTATCGTCCAATCGGCATCAGTCGGCATGACGCTACCGATTGGATCAGTTAGAACTGACCGTGTGTGGGAGTGGATTGGCATGACAGCTTGTGCTACAGTCAGTTCTAACTAACTGATCCAATCGGTAGCGTCATGCCAATTTGACGATAGGAACCATGGTGTATGGCCGCTATAAAGCTTTTATTTAGTTCAATGTTATGATGCAACATCTTCCGTAAGAGCAGCTGTAGCAAATACATAATAATATTATGTATGTTTATCAGTATTTTTATTAGTAGTATGTAGTAGGATGCTGACAAAAAAGCTTTCCGCTTCATCGATATAATTTCTTAAATAATAATAATAACGTTTACTTAACAATAAGACATCACATTACACTAAGTACAATAAAACGATACACATAATACAATGCCTATTACAAATTTACAATACACAAAGAGAAAAAAAAAACATAATCACATACCTACACATAAAAAATATTAAAATACTAATTATTATAGCATGAGGGTCGGCACAAGTAGTGTATTGTTATGTCTTTAATTGTCAAAAAGGACACCACTCAGGCGTATCACCGCGGTGCTGTACACCACAGTGCCTGGTGTTATGTGGTTTCTAGTAACCGTCATCTGGAAACAGGAACAGATAAGCACTCAGCAATTACATTTTAACATTGTCTGACAAGATTAAGGGCCTGTTTCACCGCTTCCTGATAAGGTGCCCGATAGGCTTATTTGACAGATTCGCCATACTCTATGTGTCAAGTTAAGTGGTGGATAGCCTTATCAGGAAGCGGTGAAACAGGCCCTAAACGCTTAACTTGTCAGACAATCAAGGATCACGCTGCGTTGTCCTAAAGAAACTGAGATACAACTTTTTGTAACTTCCATTATGCATCACGATAATCGAACTCACGATTAAATTGGGACTTGGGAGTTGGGAGCCTAGTTCTAAACCAAGGAGACTAAGAAGGCGAATCAAGGAATTTTATTGATATGCAAGATGACGTCCGCAACTCCGTTGCGCCAAAATTCGTTTATCACGAAGGAACCGTACATTCTTCCGAGATAAAAAGTATCCTATATTTTTTCCCGAGACTCAAAATATCTCCATGCAAAATTTCAGCAAAGTCGGTTCTGCGGTTTGGGCGTGAAGAAGTAACAAACAGACAGACAGAACATTTTCGAATTTATAATATTAGTAAAAGTACGGATATTTTTTTCTAAATACCACCACTCCATTTTGGTGCAAGCCTCCACATTCCTTAATCCGTAACAAACAAAATGTTTCTTAATGGACTATATTATACTGAATTTAAGCTATACATAAGACGTTAATTGCTCGCTTAATAAGCGATTGAGTGCACAGAGCCGCAATTACGTTGCGCGGAGTCAGCTAAGATTCCGCCACCGGAACCGCCGGCGGCCGGCGACCGCTTACCGCTTACCGCTTACCGCTAACCGCAGTAGCGTCAGACATTTTTACCGTGAAATTATTTGTTGCTTAAGCTATTGCATTGCTTTTATCGGACTTTGAGCGCGGCGACCGAATCAAGAAATTCCATAACGAAAATAAATCCATAACGAAAATAATATTATTGTTCTCATCTCTGGGCAGGGGCGCCAAAATACCAACTGCTCCCTCTGGATCGTATCCAACGAAGGGCCGCTCGAATTGTTGACTGCCATAGTGTTTCAAACAGCTTGGACCCCTTGGAATTACGCCGAGATGTAGCTTTACTCTGCATCTTCTATCGGTTGTATCACGGGGAGTGCTCTGAGGAATTGTTCGGAATCATACCACCTGCAAATTTTCGCAATCGTCCCACGCGAAAAACCTTGATGAGTGGCAGTCTTCCACAGTGCGTTTTTCGCGTAATTTTCTGCCGCGCACTGTAAAACTCTGGAATGAACTATCACCAGCAGTTTTTCCGGACCTATACGAACTGCAAACCTTCAAGAAAAGAGCGTATTCCCTCTTAAAAAGCCGGCAACGCACCTGCAGCTCTTCTGATGTTGCGAGTGTCCATGGGCGACGGTAGTTGCTTACCATCAGGTGACCCGTTTGCTCGTTTGCCCCCTTATTTAATACAAAAAAAAAATTTAACACTCCAACTCTCTTTCGTCGTTTCAGTTCGGCAGATTTCGGCACGGTGTTTGTGCGCTAGCGAATAGACGTATGCATGTAGACTAGATGCTATGCTTTAACGCGGCAGACCACGTATTTTATTTTATTGCTAGAAAAAGTATTGTTGCTGGAACTGTCAGAAAAGCATCCGCAGTCCTATTAGGAGAAACATAGCCCTCCCAGGGTTATGGTCCTGTTAAGGTGACGCCGCATTAAAGTAAAAAACCGTGTTGGATACGTAGAATGGAACAGCAAAAAATGAAAAGGGCGTAAGAGACAAAATGGTTTTTGTCGCGTAATTTAAAAACCATAAATATATTTCATATAAGCTATGGGCAAATTAAACTTGCTTGAACCAATGTATGTACAAATTTTGGAAGCTTAAATCACTCTCCTCTGTTGGCAAAATAGGAATCCCTTTTTTTACACAGAACTTTAATTTCTTAGCTTTAGTCATTGCTGAGAAACATCGATATCGCTACAGCCAAATTATCAAGGCGTCGCCTTAAATGTAGGTAATTACTGCGTAAGGCATTGTGCCTATTCATAACCTCAGCCCAAAAATCTCATGTTTGCCTCTAGCATGCAAAAAATACTTTTATTTGGTCTGAGGTGTTTGCATGCTATGTTCATTGTGCTTTTTCCCCAATTATGCGTATGGTGGTTATGTTTTACGTCTATGTGCCTTATTGGCCAATCTCAGCCAACTTAATTCGTTAAAGATAATCCCACCAAAAATATTTCATGTAAAAGTTACCTCAACGACCACAAAAGGTTTGCCCTGTAAAAAAGACATCATATCTAATGTAGAGCCAAGCTTCTGAATCGACGCGGCCAACTCTATCGACCCATTACTTCAACACTTTCTACATGTCCGTAAGTATGTATGGCTTCGCTGTTTCGAATATTTAGTTTTTGAATTCTGATCTGAAATAAGTAACGAAACTGCCAAGCCATAGATACATACTTACTGATATTATGTAGAATTTGTTGGAGTAATGGGTCGATAGAGTTAGGCCGCGTCGATTCAGAAGCTTGGTCTGAATCTGATGTCTTTTTCACAGGGCAAACCTTTTGTGGTCGTCGAGGTAACTTTTACATGAAATGTTTTTGGTAGGATTTCAGTCCTTTTTGTAAGTTGCTACTTGCTAGGCAGTCTTTTTAGTCTTTTTAGTGTTTTTATTTTTTATTAAGACGTTTTTAGTTAATGTCCATCCCATGGAAACTTTTATGTCCCTATTCATAAAATTAGTGAGTCTCATTTAAACTTCAATTACCCCTACTAAACTTATTTTACGGCGTATAAGTTAGAACCAAATTTCGGCATATTTTAGATATCAATAAAATATAAAGTATTAGACCTATTCAATTGAGACTTTGTACGTTTAATAAATCTATTATTAACATCATATCCTGAGAATATAAACTATCTGGCACATCGGAGACCGACTTTATAAGGGTCAACTTTCACCCCCCAATTTTAGGGGATGGGGGACGAAAATTACAAGTTTATGTTTTTTTTTGTTGGTTGTATACTAAAATTAGATTATATACCAAATTTCAGCTTTCTAGCACTTCAGGAAGTGGCCAAACATTTTGATGACCATCAGTGTGTCGGTGATGAAATCGGCGTAATTTAGATATCAATAAAATCTTAAGTATAAGAGCTATTTAATTGAGACTTTGTATGCTTAGTAAGTCTATTGATGACATCATATCCTGAAAATATGAACTATCTGCTACAACGGAAACCAATTCTATGAAGGTTCAAAAAAACGGCGAAACACTTCGAGAAAAGGTAGGTAGTGCCTTTGCGCTTCGCTTGGCTCGTCTCGGCGGGTGCACTACCGTGCACCCAGATATAAATTATCAGGTATATAGATAAACTTTACTTTATAAACAAACTCTACTCAGATACCAGACCAAAGATATGTAGATTGTAGAGTCAAATTAGTCATTTAATATCTTCGAAATCTCACGAACAAAAAGCTAATGAAAATATAATATTAAAAATGTCTGCAGACTTCAAAGAGGGGCTATTTAATTTACCCAAAGCTGCCTTCGAATAAACAAAATTGAATTTGAACTCGAGATATTTCTAAGAAATTTAATAAATTAAATCTCAACTAGAAGGTATTTTTGTAATAAAGGTGTTAAGTGGCGAATATTTTTATTTGCGCGTTTGAATAGAAGCGTCTTTACTCGTTAGTTGAGTCATTATTATAAAATGTTAGACTACGCAGGAAAAAATATTATGGCTGAAACAGTTGAAAAATATGTTTTCTATTACACATAATAACTTCTTGGACATATTTGCGGATGTACCTAGTATCTTTAAGGGTCTACACAGACGGACCGTATTTAACTGCAATCCAACCGCAAATTGCAGTTCAAGTGCAGTTTGAATGCAGTTGACACGACCGCAATATGACTGCAATAGAACTGCAAACCAAACGCGCAATCGGATTGCAGTTCAGTTGCAGTCGGCGTGCAGTCGTGTGAACTGTTTTGTTTTGCAGTTCTATTGCAGTCGTATTGCAGCCGTGTCAACTGCATTCAAACTGCACTTGAACTGCAATTTGCGGTTGGATTGCAGTTGAAATGCGGTCCGTCTGTGTAGACCCTTTGGTTTGCAGTTCTATTGCAGTCGTATTGCAGTTGTGTCAACTGCATTCAAACTGCACTTGAACTGCAATTTGCGGTTGGATTGCAGTTGAAATGCGGTCCGTCTGTGTAGACCCTAAGGTACAAGTTGAAACCGAGCGACACGCGAAAACTGCAGATGACGTGTCGTCGCGACACTACTGGTTTCAATGTATTTTATGAAACACCCTCCACAGCAAGCGATACGAAGCTAGCGACACTTATTCATAGAAATACATAGAAACCAGTAGGCAGTAGTGTCGCGACGACACGACGTCTGCTGCCGCTTCATGTAGCCGGCTTACAACTTGTACCTTTATAAAAAACTGTCACAAGAAAATAAATGGCAAAACAACAGCTTTAATAGTATTTTCAACCGTATCTAAGTTATTAAATATCAAAGTAAATAGTAGCAAACATTATTATTTGTGTTTAATTTGAGTCACGCAGACGGTCTGAAAGTAAAAACACATTTCATTCTAAAATGTTTTCAATGAAATTATACTCTAATTTGATAAAGTGGAAGAAGAATTTGCAATGTGCAGAACATGCACGCAGTCATTATATAAGACTCCGATATCGGCCCGCTGTTGTCTACACATGGTTCTATAGGCCATAGATGAATGAAACTAGCAGATATGTCTGCGAATAATTGTCTCTGATTGTCTGTCTGTCAGCTCTGGAATTATGTATAAGCAGTATAGGCTATGGGGGACAGTGTCCTAGAATGGCAAGTTCGTAGATAGGGGCGGCAAAATTAGAGTGGCCTATACTCATAAAAAACTGCTGATTTTACCAAGTTATTTCATAAATTAATGTGCTCAGTTTAGTACCTCGATTTCACTATTTTAATGTAACATAAGTCATTTTTCAGATTAATTTTCTATATTTTTTAAATTTTCCCAATTTCTAACCCATAGTAAATTAATATTCTCATAAGTTCGTAAAAGAAACGTCCAACATGTTATGTGGCCTTTGATATTGGTCAACGCGTTTGTCGTTGGTCTGACATTTCATCAGAATACTTACTTAATCTTATATCTTTAAACTTATCTGTAATTGGAATCTCGGAATCGGCTCCAACGATTTTCATGAAATTTTGTATATAGAGGGTTTCGGGGGCGATAAATCGATCTAGCTAGGAAACATTTTTAGAAAATGTTATTTTATTCGTGTTTTATCGAATACCGAGCAAAGCTCGGTCAAATAGCTGGTGATTTGGTAGGAAACGAACTGGATCGAACAATGAACAAAGCTGATTATTGCATTTAAATTGTATCTTGGTCTAGCTCACTGATGACCGCTTTCAGAGGTATCACCTAATCATTAAGTACCTAAGTTTAATTTAATAAAAAGTATTATGGAAAGTACAGTGTCACAATCTTAATTAAACAAAGTTTGTGTGTAAAGGGAATGAAAGGAGGTGTAATGCAAGTGGTTTGAAGGAATAACACCGTAAAGCCGTAATTGTATTGCAGATCAAAGATAGTGACTTGCAGCACATAATTGCCGGCTTGGGACTCCATCTTTGCTCGAGATAATACAGTTTTATAGGTCATACAGCATACTGCAATCTGTATCGCTAGCAACATAACAGTTACCTGTGAGTAGACCGCAAGTTGGCGTGCAGTGAAATTATTACTCGATCCAGATTTCCAATGCGGTATCTTGGCTGGCGCGGTTTGAGGAAGGAGGGTCATACAGGACATAATAGCCCCTTTAAAATCCAGGTAAATACTATGATCAGCACACTTTTGCCTAAAACTCCTGTGGCCTTAGCATGGCTAGAGATCAACTACGATAACAAGGCGCGCCCCTCCAAATGACTATTTCAATGAGTGTAGTCACATCCTAATGAAAGAGTTTGTATGTAGTAAGTATTCAACCAATTCACCAAGATTTGTTGGTCAACTAATCATAACAGCTAGCCGACCGCGCAAGACAACGCACTTCAAAACGTTTTGAATTTTGGAGGGGCGCGCCATGCTATCGTAGTTGATCTCTACAATAGAAATGCGAAAGAATAGAAACACTGTAGGAATAAAGGAGCCGTTGTGATCTTTAACGCGGTTAACCGCGACCGACAAAAATTGTTAAAGATCGCAACGGTACCTTTAGTTTATCTCTTCATTGTTTCTATTCTTTCGCATTTCTACTGTGGCCATGCTAAGATATCATGCCCAAAATCAAGGTCGTGCCCAAAAGTTCAAGCTACGACAACGTAGCAGCTTGAGCTATGAACTAAAATTTGTACAAGTCGGTAAATAAAATGTTGCAAAAAATTGTAAAGTGGTAGAAAAATGGTCTATCTACATCTTTGTGGGTCTATGTCTGGAACAATTAATGTATTGGAAGGTCAGCATTAATTTAGTTTTATCGCAAATGAAGCTATTTTATAAATTTACATTTACAAGAGTCTGCGTTTTCCAAACTATCCTACTTGGTCGTTTTGTAGGGATTCCAATAAAAGGCCCTATTATTTTTAACAAAAAATTAAAACCGACTTCCAAGGTAAAAACAATAATAACATCCTTATAATATGAACTAAAAAGTATTAAATAATTTTTCCTATCTCATGGTGCCTTTTTCCGAATTCGGCTAAAACTCAACTATTTCTGTACTCAATCTTCATAATTTTGAAGTCGGTACCAGATATAGCTGAATCCAGATGCCAGAATATTTGAAACATTTGTAACTGGCACCGACTTCAAAATTATGAAGATTGAGTACAGAAATAGTTGAGTTTTAGCCGAATTCGGAAAAAGGCACCATGAGATAGGAAAAATTATTTAATACTTTTTAGTTCATATTATAAGGATGTTATTATTGTTTTTACCTTGGAAGTCGGTTTTAATTTTTTGTTAAAAATAATAATTTCACTCTTTTTAGTTACCTAGTAAAATCATCGCGTACTATACGTAGATTAGGGCCGATTCACACCGAATGGCAGAGGCGAGGCGAGCAGTTTCAGTGTCATATGATTTTAAACTTTATTGTAATACATAGTATCGCTTGAGAAATTGACGCCGCCGGCGGCCGCAAGAGTCCAAGAGCATCCACGGGCGGCCGTAGATTTCTCAAGCGATACTATCTATTACAACAATGAAGATAAAGTTTAAAATCATATGACACTGAAACTGTTCGCCTCGCCTGCGCCATTCCGGTGTGAATCGGCCCTAATACACCTGTATACTATTCTACGTATCTTATTACAATTTGTTAACAGTCACACTTACAAAATATAATATCAGCTGCAGATAATTTTGAACAATACATTAAAAAAAATCGAAGTGGACACGTGCCGAGCCGCGCCAAACCGGAATTTTAGCAGCGCGGCAGCGGCGAGGCTTTCATTGTCATATGATTTTAAACTTTATCTTTATTATTGTAATACATAGTATCGCTTGAGAAGTCTACGACCGCCCGTGGCCGTGATTGGTAAGTGTGACAGCTGTGCACTCTAGCATGTTACTTGTATTATCGAAGCAACTTACTTCTCAGAAGTAATGTCAAATGTGCGCCTTACGCTCTGGAGATAAGGTTGAATATTTTGTTATGTTCAATTTTGGTGACATTGGTGACCCTGACGTGAAAATGATGATGATGATGATGAATATAATTTGTATAGTAGCATATGCTTTCAGTTCTTAATATAGCGCCTAAACCCCCAAACTTGTATCTAAAAGGAATCCGGAGTTCTCTTAGTATCTTTGGAACCATAGTATACCTTGGTGCAGAATCTTGTGTTTTGGTAGCATATGCTTAGGATGCTTCTCATAAAATCAAAATCACCATATGTTTCCATATAAATTTCGAGGAGTTCCCTCGATTACTCATGGATCCCATCATCAGATCACCACTTTTGTGAACATGGTACCAAATTGGAGTGAAACCTAATACAACAAAACAAAAATTTCGAAAATCGGTTCACAAACGGCGGAGTAATCGTTGAACATACAAAAATAAAAAAAAAAAAAAAAAAAAAAAAAAAATATCCACAGCCGAACATATAACCTCCTCGTTTTTTGGAAGTCGGTTAAAAAGGAAATCAATTTATTATCTTTGCACTATTTTTGGCGGTTTTGTGTATTTCAGTCGTAACATTCCTTAAGTACAAGTTATATCATATTATTATGCGGGCTTCTGAGCTTATATTTAATTAACGGCTCCTTCATCAATAAGCGTATAATTTTCGATTGTATTATAAGTTTTTGAAAAGCTTTTTTGAACAGGTACTTTGAAAATGAAAATTAGTTACAGTTAAAAGCCTTAGATAATATAAATGTGTTCTAAATACAATCTACCTGATATTTTATTATCTTCTTTGTAGGCAATGGTCAAGGTTAAACTCTTATTTAATGAATGTAGGACCTGCAGTGAAACGATGATTGTTGGTCTAATATCGTGCGCTTGTATTGCGGATGTCGAGGGACTGATTGATCTAAACCCCGCGTTTGCAGTCCCCGCCCGTGTCAATAGACTGTTTACAAGCAATATGACGTCACTGTCTGTTACAGGTGTCGTAATCCCACGCAATAATGCCAGCGCGGCTCGCCCGAACGATGGCCCAAAGTACAGACGACTGGGATTTAGCTCCGCGCAAAAATCGCTTATCCACTAGTAAATCACATTTTTCGACCCTTTGGCCAAAGTATCGTCATAATATCTCTATAATCTCAACAGTTTGAGCGTGAAGAGGTAACGGAAGAACAGCATGCAATAATTAGGTAACTTGGGCCGTGTTGTCATAGACTTTCCAAAAAACGAGCTGTCCAGCTAACTTCTGCTTGTTAAACAGACAGACACAAGTCCGCATCTTTAATATAATCTATTAAAAAGTTATCAGCAATGTATAAATGAAATAACCGGCCATAACGAAAGTGTTTGGCCAATAGTGATCATTAATCTGGTGCCCACTTTACAATAGTTACGTTAAAAAGGCGATCACGCCCACGGTTGGGGTTATTGAAAAGACTTACCAACAAAGCATTACATAATGTTACCAAATGCAGGTAGAGATCATGATTTCTTAGCTAATTCATCTTATCAGGTGCTCATTACGTTCAATTATAATACTAAGGGCCTGTTTCACCACTTCCTGATAAGTGCCGGATAGGCTATGCACCACTTAACTTGACAGATAGAGTATGGGGAATCTGTCAAAAAAGTTGTGGACCGCATATCCGGCAGTCGGCACTTTATCAGGAAGTGGTGAAACAGGCCTGACTATAATTCGTGAAGCTAACACAGAAACATTTTTTTTGCGTGCACGTGTAGTGACAGTCTATACTCTATAGTTTGTTTTACTCTCTTAAGTTATCTAAAATTACGCTTATGTGTGCGTGCACCTGACTAGGACAGTCTAGCTTAAAGATGACCTAGACTCTAGGCTATATATTTTTCTATACCATCTGCAATGAAGCGAGAAAAATAACCTACTAAGTAGTAAATATTTATGATAAGCTTAGCCATTGCTAACAAGTCTTGTTAGCAATGGCAAAGCTTATAATAAATGTAATATTATGATAATAGTTGATGCTAAACCATGAGTGAGCCAGGTTAAGCTTGTGTATAACGTAATTGGTAAATATGATGGCTACACTTATTGGTGCATAAAATTTTTGCCAAAAACATTTTAATACCTAAATATTATATTGTATTTTTGTACCATACACTGATCCGGAATCGTTGTTGAAAATCTACCGCCTGTCCCTTTGCGGTTGTATCGGAGGAGCAAATTTACACACCGCGACTCGAATTCAGGAACAAAACCTCGCAATATCGCTGCCATATAAAAGTAACGAATACGCCCCGAGCGGTGAATAAAATACGTATAAAATTTTATTCCTGACAAGAAATCTTCATAAAAACTTATCATACAATCTCATTTGCTGCGCTTGAAATGCACATTGTAGATATTTCATTATATTTTTATTTCTTTATCATTTTCTTTTAACATGTATATGTACTCAGAAAAAATGTGTATTCATTATACTTAATATAATAAAATATCACCTGTTGTAATATCAACAAAGTACCAGTAAGCACTCTTGTACGTAACAACAGATTTTTGGAAGTGAGAAATTTTCAGACATAAAAAAACTTGCTTACATTTGAACATAATATTCAGAAATGTGTTCACTCTGTAAAGAAAAAAGTACGAATTCACCGTGTATATTTAAACTGTGCTATGTGTCACAGGAGTCAGGACGCACACAGCACCAAAGTGTACAGTCATTGCCGTAGCAAGTCGTGCGGCAAATTGCGAGCGAGCCCCGTAGATACACTGAGGTTAACATTTAATTACTATTTTATTAATTGTTTCATAGCCGAGACTATGAAATACACTGAAATCCGCTTTGTTCGTACGAGAATGGAAATATTTGTTTATTTATTGTTCATCGGTACCTTTGTTTCCCATATTTTGAGGTGCGGGTTCGATTACAGTAGCATTTCCAGGAAAGCTACAGAGTTTGTTTGTCTGTAACTTCTTATCACTGAATGCTGAACTGAACCTTGGGGACCGGACAGGACACGGAAAAATTTTCGGTTGAACCGCTGACATGTCTAAGATGGGCATGTAGAAACTTTAAGTCCCAGGGAACGTCACAGGCTAATTTCTGCGGCAGTAAACAAACTGTGGAAGTCCGCAACATGTACTATTTTATCCTAGCCAACTGGACATCTATTTCGACGATATTTTGACGTGCAGCCAAAACAGATCGATTCTAGTCAAACGTGATTCGGGCAGTTTGTCAGAGCAGAGCGCCCTGGTCGAGTAGTGCGTTTGATTTGTTTTATTCTGTTCCCTTCCCCATTCGTATGAATCAAACCGAGCGGACTCGTTTATTCGAAGCCGGGAACTCCCCTAAACAGTTAATATCCAAGTGGAAGGGTTAGGTTAGGTGTACAGTTATACTGGCTGACGGCTGTATAGTCTGAGTTTATTGCTTTATTCATCAAGAGTTGCTAAGTGTAATGTGACTTAGCAAAAAGGTATCTTCAGAAAGTTCTAAACGACAAATATGGAACTCCCCTAAACAGCTAATATCCATAATATAATATATAAGTGGAAGGGTAAGGTCATTGTGTACAATTCTATGGCTATAATAAGGCTGTATTTGTATATGCCGTTTGAGTATATTGGGTATCATCAAGAGTTGCTGAGAATGTGACAAAAGTTATCTACAGAAAGGTCAGAAAGTTACAGACTCAGAAAAGGAAAATAAGGTTACAGACGAGTGACGACGTCTAAAACTATGGCACCTGTATATATATTTTTGGTAAACTATTGTTTTAATGAACTTTATTTGCATCCCACACATTTACTATGTTATGGTTTTTACCTGTATATTTACTACAATATTAGTGGTATAGGTAAAATTGTCTTGTTGGAATATATTATGCCCTATCACCCTTCCGTGCTGAAGCACATATTTTATAAGCTCTGTAGCGATTGTAGCGCGTTATTTCCTAATCCAATCATCAACTTGCTGCTTCCCTTTTAGTATTTTTAACCGACTTCCAAAAAACGAGGAGGTTATATGTTCGGCTGTGGTTTTTTTTTGTGTGTTCAACGATTACTCCGCCGTTTGTGAACCGATTTTCGAAATTTTTATTTTGTTGTATTAGGTTTTACTCCAATTTGGTACCATGTTAACAAAAATGGTGACTTGATGATGGGATCCATGAGTAATCGAGGGAACTCCTCGAAATTTATATGAAAACGTATGGTGATTTTGGTTTTATGAGAAGCATCCTAAGCATATGCTACCAAAACGAAAGATTTTGCACCAAGGTATACTATGGTTCCGAACATACTAAGAGAAATCCGGATTCCTTATAGATACTAGTTTGGGGGCTTAGGCGCTGTTTTAAGAACTGAAAGCATATGCTACTATACTAATTACATTCATCGTCATTATCATCATTACCGCGTCAGGGTCACCAATGTCACCAAAATTGAACATAACAAAATATTCAACCTTATCTCCAGAGTGTAAGGCACACATTTGACATTACTTCTGAGAAGTAAGTTGCTCCGATAATACAAGTAATATGCTAGTGCACTGTCACACTTACCAATCGCGGTCACGGGCGGCCGTAGACTTCTCAAGCGATACTATGTATCACAATAATAAAGATAAAGTTTAGAATCATATGACACTGAAAGCCTCGCCGCTGCTATTCCGGTTTGGCGCGGTCCTAGCAGGTGCCCACTTCGATTTTTTTAATTAAATGTATTGTTTAAAAAATTAAAATTATCTGCAGCTGATATTATATTTTGTAAGTGTGACTGTTAACAAATTGTAATAAGATACGTAGAATAATATACGAAATACGAATAGTACGCGATGATTTTACTAGGTAACTAAAAAGAGTGAAATAATTATTTTTAACAAAAAATTAAAACCAACTTCCTAGGTAAAAACAAAAATAACATCCTTATAATATTATGAACTAAAAAGTACAAAATAATTTTTCCTATCTCATGGTGCCTTTTTCCGAATTCGGCTAAAACTCAACTATTTCTGTAATCAATCTTCATAATTTTGAAGTCGGTGCCAGTTACAAAATATGTTTCAAATATTCTGGCATCTGGATTCAGCTATATCTGGTACCGACTTCAAAATTATGAAGATTGAGTACAGAAATAGTTGAGTTTTAGCCGAATTCGGAAAAAGGCACCATGAGATAGGAAAAATTACTTAATACTTTTTAGTTCATAATATTATAAGCATGCTATTTTTGTTTTTTTACCTTGGAAGTCGGTTTTAATTTTTTGGTAAAAATAATAATTTACGTTCATCACTTGCTAGTAAATACAAAGATACGGGTCAAAGCAATGTGTTATGTCATGTTTATGTCGTGTGCAAATACTTTTACCATGTAATCAATTACTTGATACTGTAATTTAAATTACCTGTAATCAATAAAAAAATCTTAGATTCGTCAATAATCGAATTGAATTAACAAATTGGCCGCTAATGACTAATCGAAAATCAATCGCGTCTGAGCCTCGCCAAAGTCAATTATGTAATTCCGTCAAAATGAGGGAGATTTTGAATCAACCGAGATTATCTCTATCCACGTAATAAGTGAACACTTTACAAAATGATATCTTAATGAGCGAGGGTCAGGGAATTTCGTATTTCACTATAATTTTGTCAAGATGGCGCCAATTAATGAATTTAATTTGAAAATGATTTCGTCGAAATTGTTTCGCTTTCATTTATATTATAAATTAATATTTTAGAACAGGAAACAGTTGTAAGAAATCCTCCTTAATTAAATATGCTATTGTTTAACAACTTTAGTGCCTGATTTTGTGCACGTGTAAGATTAGCTGGAGATTACCGAAGAGTCTTTTGCCACCTTTAAAATATATCCTGACCCCTCACCATCTACGCCATAAACCGCTCTTTATTTGTACCAAATTCCATCAAAATAAGTGACTTTTTGATGGTCAGGGCACAAATAAAGAGCTAGTTAATAATACAGCTGAACTTTTTGAGCATACTAGATGCAAGAAAAAACCTTAGAAAGTAATAGGTATATCTTATATCTTTAAACGACCAATTCTTGTATATATTATACAACTAGCGACCCGCCCCGGCGTCGCACGGGTATGAAATATAATATAGCCACTGAAAAAATGATTAAAATCGATAGCCTATGATCCTTCACGTGGTCTACTACTTATCTGTGCCAAATAACATAAAAATTGCTCCAGTAGTTCACGAGATATAATATTTCAAATAATTTCCCCCGTTTTTTCCACATTCTCCTATTAGTCTTAGCGTGATAAAATATAGCCTATAGCCTACCTCGATAAATGGGCTATCTAACACTGAAAGAATCAACAAAATCCGTTGCGTAGTTTTAAAGATTAAAGGGAACAAAGGGACATGAGGGAAAAAAGCGACTTTCTTTTATAATATGTATATAGATTGGAATCTCGGAATTGGCTCCAACGATTTTCATGAAATTCAGTATATATCCCTATACATATATACTTTTCGGGGTTTCGGGGGTTATAAATCGACCTAGCTATGAATTATTTTTAGAAAATGGCATTTTATTTGTGTTTTATCGAATATTGAGCAAAGCTCGGTCAAATAGCTAGTAAAAATTAAAAATATTTGTCTATATATTCATATAATATACCTACTAAGATAGAAAAAGAGAGAGTATAGAAGGTATAATTCAAGGCATCTCAGTTCCCCTGCTGATGGATACTTGCGGTCGTTTTAGTGGTATGTGGGGAACAGTTAAGGTTAAGAGCCCGGGTTACCCTCGAAATTCTCATACATACGTAATACCAAAATAATTTTCTCATACGAAAATATTTAACATGTTTGAGTTATTTTTCAGCTTAAAATAGTAATTACCTAGGTTCCTGTACAAAAATTAATTTCAAAATATTTAAACACAAAAAAAAATCTGTGTATAATTTTTTTTTACTAAATTTACTACTAAATATTTAAACACTAAAAAATATAGTAAAACACTAAAAAATATATACATAAATATTAAATTTACTACAAAATATTTCAACTCTAAAAAATATGTTTTAGTATTTAAATATTTTGTAGTAAATTCACTATTTATTTATATATTTTTTAGTCTTTTACTCTATTTTTTAGTGTTTAAATATTTAGTAGTAAATTTAGTAAAAAAATTTATACTCAAAAAATTTTTTTTAGTGTTTAAATATTTTGAAGTTAATTTTTGTTCAGGAACCTAGGTAATTACTATTTTAAGCTGATAAACAACTCAAACATGTTAAATACTTTCGTATGACAAAATGATTTTGGTATTACGTATGTATGAGAATTTCGAGGGTAACCCGGACTCTTAAGGCGCTATATTTAAAAAACTGTCATTTTTGACGTAATACTATATATAGGACCCTCAGAAATGTTACAAATCTGGTAATGAGATATACATATCTTCATAGCCTTATCTAGGTTTGAAAAGAACTAGAAACACGATTAATGTATTTTGCCTCGATACATTTTATTTTCGAAATGACCTCTTGAAAATACGAAATTTGAAGATTATTTTTAAACGAAAATAGATGTATTGTAGGAAATTAGTCTAATAATTATACACTTTTGCAACTCAAATTCGTATAGAAGTTCGTTTTGCTTAAATGCTCTTAGTTATTTTTTAAATAATTATAATTACGTTTTGTCGCATGTTTTCCGAGCGCGCCGATAGCTTCTGGCCGCAGCGTATTCACGACTTTATAGTCATACAAATTAAGTATAAAATTGCCCTTGCGGTATAATTTATTTTCGATATGGCGCCTTAAACCCTCCAGTTCCGATGCCCCTTCAAGGCCCTCACAGAATTTAGTATAACACGCACAGGTTAACTAGGCACCTTGTCCTAAAGAAAGTATACGGAAACAGGTAACTAGTTAATTTTGCTTGTCGTTTTTTAAACACAATAGAGATGATAAATTTTCGATAAAGGCATTCTTTGAAACAGCGGACACCGCGGGTGGCAAGTCTGTCAGTTCGATGTGTATCTTCTTGTGTAGTGAATAAAGTACAGTTTTGAACGGCTCGTTAAAAAAGCATCGTATTGTCGTGTCACGTTGCAATGAGGACTTTAGTCGAATTGCATTCGCTACCTTGGATAGCGAATTCAGACGTCAAATATGTATGGGATATGATACAACGCATCGCAGGCGCCGTGACACTTAGCGATAAAAGCCCCTAGCCAAGTCGTTTTCTTTCTCGCTTCTTTATAGAATCGCAGATCAAAATGGACATAATATTACAGGTGAACGCAGATTTGGCGGCACCGCACGCACCGCAGTTCCAGCATAACAATGGCGAGCAGCACCGTGTGTAATATTACACGAACCATTTGCAGGTACTTTTGACCCTCTCATAATTTTGAAACTATTTGACATAAACGTTTCAAATTTGGCTCTGATAATGAGACTTGCGAGATAACTACATACTCTAAATTTCATAAGCACAGCTCAAACGGTTATTAAGATATTAACGTCCGAAAATCTACATTTTTATCACTGACTGACTGACTGACTGACCTATAGATCAAAATTCTAACCCACTTCCAGATGACCTAGAAGGCTGAAATTTGGAATCCAGCTCGGCAATTGTGTGAAAGCGTGAGGAAAAATCAGAAAACAAAAAAAACGGTCAAGTGCGAGTCGGACAGAGCCAAACTAGGCAAAAATGGTGTTTTTTGTATGAAGACCCCCCTTAAATATTTATTTTATTTTACTTTTATTATAAATTATGAAAATAAAAATATAATTAAAGATTTTTTGAATTTTTCAAGTATCTACCGGCTGCCATTATTGATTTTGAGCAAAAAAGGCCAAAAAAATCACATTTATTGTATGGGAGCTCTCCGTAAATATTTATTTGTGAAGTGAAAAAACTTTAGGAAATTAATAGAAGGTGACTTTATGAAGTATGCCTGTCTGTCTGTTACCTCTTCAAGCCCAAATTGCTTGTACCGATTGTTCTTAAATTGGGTATGGGGATATAGTTTGAGTCCCGGGAATAGACATAGAATTCTTTTAATACGTCCGTCCGTCCGTCTGTCCGTCCGTCTGTCCTACTGTCCGTCCGTCCGTCTGTCTGTCTGTCTGTTAGACAGCTATAATAATAGCTTCTTTACTTCCGCACAATAAGCTGTAACCTATAGTTAATGGTTGGAAATACACTTGTGTTATACCGTATTATTCCAATGCCTCCTGATGGTAGCTGCTTTTTCCATTCGCTTGAATTTTCTTTGTTTTATTCGTCTGATACTCAACAAGGCTTGGGGGCTATTTCCCCACTTCCTGATTAGTTTCAGATAGGCTATCCACAACTTATCTGACAGATGAAGCATCTGTCAGTTAAGTTTCAGATAGGCTATCCACAATAATTGTGGATACTTCATCTATCAGATAAATTATTTATCTGATAGATGAAGTATCTGCCAGATAAGTTGCGGATAGCATATCCGATACTCGTCGGGAAGTGGTGAAATAACACCTTAAGGTTGCGATTGAATATAGTTGAACATTATGTATGTTTGAACTGGGAAGATCAAGATGTCTACAGCTGTCTACCCTTGCTCGGAAAGTTTTCTTTACAAAAAGTAATGATATCCCACCAAAAACATAAAACATGTAAAAATTGAAAGCCAAGTTCCATACAAACATTATTCTTGTTCCGTAAAAAGGATGGAGATCTAAATGAGTGCCAAGTTCCATGGAAAATCGAAATATGTATGTATAGGAACCAAATAACATTATGAACAAATAATAGAGTCTATTTCTTTGCTTTATTGAATATCTATAACAATTAATGTTATTTAAATAATTTGAGATCTTAAACTAGATTAGATTCTACTTGGCTAGTTTTCATCAGAATTAAAATGTTCAATAACTTTATGAAATGACTGATGTAATGAAAACTGGCCAAGTTAGATCTAATCTAGTTAGTTTGTATGGAGCTTAGCTTTCAATTTTTACATATTTTATGTTTTTGGTGGGATTACATTACACGTGAATGCTCGCAGTGAGGGAGCGCCTTTAGAAGGTGTAATATGGCGAAAACTTAAGGTGCGGCAACAATTAAAATCCAATATGAAATTGGCCTAAACGATACACCTTACCTACGCAGCTATTATCCGAGCACTTACGAATTTCACGTTTAATTACGCTAAAAGCCCATTTGCACGTGGGTCGTACTTTTTATTTTCAAAATGGTAGGTACTTAATGTTAATTCACATTGTAAACATGCTTAAGGCCTTTCATTCTAGCAACGTTTGCAGAAGTAATAGCAGAGACGAAAAAAAAATAAAGCAATAATATGTGAAACAATAAATTACTTCAAAAAGGTAGGAATATACCTACGAATTATTCGTAGGAATATACAGACATTGAGATTTTATTTTCTTTCGTCAATTGTAAAGTTTTATTAAATTTCATTGTTATCAATTGTAAAGTTTTATTAAATTTCTAGCACAAAAAGTAGCGAGCTTACAAAATGGTTAGTGACTTGTGACAAAAGCAGTGTTATGTAACGCCTCCGCGGTCCAGTGGTAGAGAGCGCGGCTCTTGCCACGGTAGAGGTGGGTTCGATTCCCGCGTTGGAAACATGTTATTTCCAAGTTTGATTAGGACAATGCAGACTGATCACCTGATTGTCTGACAAATAAGATGATCCATGCGTCGGATGGGCATGTAAAAAGTCGGTCCTGCGCTTCATCTCTCGCCGGTCGTGTCGGTCTTCCGTCCCACTGGGTTATGAGAGTAAAGGCATAGAGAGTGCTCTTGTGTACAGTGTACTGCGCACACACTTGGGCACTATAAAATTACTCCTATGTAGCTGGCCTGGTTTCAATGAAACCGGCTACCGTCACCGAAACCGGTGTGGGAGCTATTATTATTATTAGTGTAGTGTGTACGCAATAAAAGCTGTCGGAAATTCTGAAAATCCCCACAACATTGTTCTAAGTTTGGAAATACCCAAACACGTGTAACCCTTTAATGGTTTCATTAAAACAATGCCTTTTTATGCCGAAAATTACTTTCCTTACAGCAATTTTCGTAATTCATAAAGTTGTAGGGTTTGATACTGTAGATACAACATTAAATTACAATTTTTAATGGCACATTGATTTGTGTTAAATTAATAGTCGATGCTTTCATTACAAAATGAAAAAAAAAATCAATCAAAATATTATGTTTATACAATATACATAAATTATACTGCAGTTACATACAACAGAAATACAATAAGTACCTAGTATTTGGTACTTTTAAAAATAATTTTTCCCATTAAAAATGATTTATTATTTACAAACATACTTTTTATTGATCAATAATTGTCAAACATAATATTATTATTATGAGCTGGTTTGACCATCGCTTAGTAAAAGCAGCTTTGTTATTATTTAGCACATAGTAACCAGCTACAAAGCTTCCGGATAAGCTACCATGCACTAAGGTATAAGTGAATGTGAAGCAAACTCTTAAAAAAATTATGTAATCCTTAGTAAGTAGGCGACTATAGGCGTATTTCGAAGGGACCATAGGGCGTGGGTTATTAGATCCGACACCTTTAACCTCTCACCTACACACTAAATATTTAATAATAAGTAATTGTTATTTACATTAATTAATAATAATTTGAATATATAACTAACAATAAATTATTATATTTGAAACAAACTTAACTATAAACTATTATTGTTCCAGATTTTAAACTAATACATTATACACAGCAACTAGCAGCATAAAGAAAAAAGTAGGTAAGTCTAAAACTTGATATTTCTACTCTAGAATTGAGCCGCAATAATTCGTTTTCGCATTTTATTTCAAATTAATTAAAAGTCATCGGCTAGCTACAGGCAGCGAACGTGCCCAAAATACGAACTTATACTCATTCCAACTACTTTATTTCTGTCTGGTCTTAAATTAAAACAGAAGTTATTCGTGCCTAGAAAAAATGAAAAATTACCGAGTTTTTAATGAAATAAGATTGTACTTTTTGAACCCTTATATAATTTATGATTGACTCATAAATCTCGTTATATTTTGTTTTCCCCTTTGAGATTGTCTTTGTATTTATATTTTTCGTAATTAAAACTTGTGAATGCTTTTCTTTTAGAATTTTTAAGATTAAGACACTTAAATGTGTTAACTTGTCAATAATTTACAAAGGTTTTAATTTTACAATACATTATCACCACATGAATTAACACAATATTAACCCCAAACGAGAAATACCTGCGAGGCACAATGGCTGTTAAAACAATAGAGCTACTCGTATATAGTAGCTACGCGTTTCGTATTAAAATATTTAAACTAAAAAATCCCATCAATTGAAATCCTTCAATTGCACTCCCGCGGATCCAATTTTGATATTTTATAGAGCAAAAAGTTTTGAAGCGCTGCGCCGCGCGCCGGTACAGCGAAGCGTGACGTTAAAAAATACGTTATGTTCCACTTACCTCCTTTTGTCACTGGAATGAGAGCAATTAGTCTCTATTTAAAAAATTAAAACCTGAATTTGGCATACCTGTGAATTCAAGCAGTAAAATAATTTAAACGGCCTTTTAATAAATGATTGCTTATTCTTGAAAAAATATTTTACTGCGTTATCTATGTTAGAAAGGTGTAACGAAAATTGTTACAATTATAATTAATTATTTTAAAACTTTGAGAACAACCACAGTTCACACAAATTTAACTTCAAATTACATTTACTATTTTTATACCCTCTGCACAAAATGTCATGCAATGTAAAAATCTCTTGAATAATTTACTTTAATCATAAAACTTGGCTCTCTAAAAAGTTTTTATAGGGCGTAAAGCTAATGGCTTTTTGCTACGAAAAGTTTTTTGCACATAAAAGTATTTGTGGTTACTGGTTGAGTGGTAACGTGAAAGTTGACGAAAAACCGTGGCCAGTTGAGGTAAGAAGCCATTTGTGCAGCAGCGGAGAAAATTATCGTGGAAGTAGGAGTTTATGCATGAGGTTGCAAAATGCAGATCTCCCCAGAGGAATTACGAGGTTTCGGTTTTATGCAATAAGGTCGTAATTGCTAAAAGTGTTTAATTTTATGCATACTTTATTTCATATTTATACATGCTGGATTGAGCAGAGTGTAGGACATGGAAAGTAATCCTACTGACTGTGGTCTGTGAAGCCTTAATTTGAAAAATTCAAATGAGTTTTTTTTTTTGTAATACATTTAGTTTCATTAGAAAGTAAGAAAAAGTTTTGCTATTTGTGATTCAATAACTTACAGAAAATTCAGGTTCCCTTGGCATCTAAACTAGGCTGAGCACAGGCTCATGATACAGATCAAGATACAGATCTTAGATACCAGTTTCTTCCTCACAAAATAGTTACATAATACTCATTCACTTTCGGAAATTACAGGAAATTGCAGGATCTCAGCTAGGGGGGAGAGAATTTTATTAATCTGACTGAAAATATATTTTGTTTCCAGCACTTCATTTTGCGCAGACGTTTCTAATTCCCATTTGCCAGGAAAATTGACGTTTATTTCTGACTTGACTTCCAGCTGGAACATTCTTAGTTATAAGATGATGTTCAAGCAATGTTCGTTAATTTTTTTTAGATGATATAAATATATTGAGCATCATGTTTTGCTTAATTGATAGAGATTATAATGTCGTTTTAGTAAAACCAGATAAATAAATACTTGTAACAATATTATTTTCAAGTTAAACGACTGATGTCTAATATTGGCCTTTGGAGCTGTGTTCCTTGCAAAGCCATTTGGAAGAGCTTTACAAAACTTAAGTTTATTAAATGGCTTTTGAAGCTTGGTTAAAAAGTGATTTATAATACGATACCTAATAAAATAGAGCATTACTTTATAATTTGTTTCCTTAATTTCTTTAGTTAATAAAGGAATAAAAAGTATTTTCCCGTTAGAGTGGCCTTACATGGTGCAGGGTCCTTATAATGAGTTTAAATACTTATAACTAGATCATGAATAAGTTTGATCAAGTTCAATTCTAATGTCGATCAAGTTCAACTCATATCAGCTTACAAACCAACTCATAAACCAACTTTCCACGACACTGGATACAAGATATTGACTTACTAGTAGTTAAGTACTACTTAGGGCCTAATTACACCTACCGAGTATAGTGGCCAGACAGAGCGCTAGGCCAAGCACTTAAAATGGCTGATGTCGAAACAACACACGTCCAAACTATCCATAATAATATTATAAATGCGGAAGTGTGTCTGTCTGTCTGTCCGTCCGTCTGTCTGTCTGTCTGTCTGTCTCTTACCTCTTCACGCCCAAACCGCTGAATCGATTTTGCTGTTTGACATGGAGATACTTTGAGTCCCGGGAAAGGACATAGGGTACTTTATCCTGAAAAAATGTACGGCTCCCACGCGATAAACGAGTTTTGGCGCAATGGAGTTGCGGGCATCATCCATACTAATATTACAAATGCGAAAGTGTGTCTGTCTGTCCGTCTGTCTGTCTGTCTGTCTGTCTGTCTGTCTGTCTGTCTGTCTGTCTGTCTGTCTGTCTGTCTGTCTGTCTGTCTGTCTGTCTGTCTGTCTGTCTGTCTGTCTGTCTGTCTGTCTGTCTGTCTGTCTGTCTGTCTGTCTGTCTGTCTGTCTGTCTGTCTGTCTGTCTGTCTATCTGTTACCTCTGAACGCCCAAACCGCTGAACCGATTTTGCTGAAATTTGACATGGAGATACTTTTAGTCCCGGGAAAGGAATTCATTCACTCAATAGGCGCCGCAGGAGAGTCAGTGTGGTGCTGACAAATAGTTGTTGCTCATGTGGTCTCTATTCTGCAGTTCTAGTGAAACCGTAGAGTTGCAAAAGTTCTATTTGGCTCCGGAGTAGCTGCTCTAGGTTTGGCACGCTTTAGCCTGGCGTTTTAGCGTTTTAGCTTGGCGTTTTTGCGAATAATCGAATTAGCTCCAAAGCTTATCACCAGCTAGTTTGTGCTACGGCTGGTACCTTTTGTAGGAATGTGCTCGGCCGATGGCACTCTACTCGGTAGGTGTAATAATATGACCATTACTAATAAGAGGAGTAGAAAGTACTTACTCAATTCCTACAGCAATACACTTCTTAGCATCACCAAGACTGTGAATTACCTGAAATAGAATTATAATATTGAAAGAAGAAAAAGGAAAGTTTTAAGTTCAAACAAATTTTGACCTTCGAAGTTGACCGTGATACGAATAGACAACTATGAACTAGGTAAGTATAGAATTAGATATTATGTCATATAAATAAGGTGTAATCTTAGGCATCCATATAATTAGGATTCTCGATGTCCCGAACCTATTATTACAGAGTTGTTATTGGTGTACAAAAATGTCTTTCTTCCCTTTTGGATCGCCGCACAGCTACCCTAGCACACCGTCATTAGACAAACGAAAGAATCTAAATTTTGATAGTTTTACCGGAAAACCATTGGAGAAAAAGTTTCTTTCGTATCTCGATTTCTGCCGCTTTTGAAAATCTATTCAAACAAGCATGAATTATAATATATCATACTAACGAAAAAGTGTCTATGTCTGTTACATTTTCACGCCCAGCCCACTCAACTAATTTTGCTGAAATTTGGTATGGAGATTATTTGAGTCCCGTTAAAAGACATATATAATTCTTTTTAGTCTCGGTTTACGAATTTTGGCGCAAAGTTGCGGGCGTCATCTAGGAACATCATAAAGCTGCACTTGCAAACGTTTAAATTAATATTACTATTATCATTTAATGAAATTGACACTCATTATATCCACCGAAAAGCACAAAAATAACCCGGAATCATACCTGCGTTAAATAAAACAACTCATTAATATTGGTTTTATAGTGTGATACGTAATGGGACGCGCTGCATAAGTTTTAATCACCGTTTATAATTTGCAGAGAACATTCTGTATCGTACATTTTGTGAGTTAATCACTGAGTTATTAACGAAACTGAGGAGTGAGTAACGGAAAGTGTCACTTTTGTATTCACTATGCACAAGTTACCAACTGATTTGGCACGGTTGCTAACCAAATCTTAGTTGTTAACTTTTAGGGCAGAGGCATGCATTTTGCCTTATATTTTTTTATCGATAGTTCTTAACTACTATTAAATATGTATTCACTGAAGCAAAATGACAGTTCATAGTTACAAACTCAATGAAGTGACTAACCCATTTTTAGCAACTGCTAAAGAGTAGTTGTTTTCGTGCGTTGATAATAAGTTATAAAATAGTATATGCAGAAGAAATGCGTAGAAAAAAGTGTTGGCGCATCCAAAGGCGCAGATTGCGGGATAAATATAACCCGAGGGATCTGCTGGAGTCGGGATTTATTGCTCACTTTCGGCTTAACAAAGCTGGCTACCAATTAGTACTAAATGATGTCATAGAACATCTCCCAGCCAGGCGAAGAAACACAGGAGTAAGAAAGGAGCTAAAAGTATGTACATATTATATTAGTAAAATTATCAATTTTCATTTCCCTATTCTTATGAGAAACTTTTATGTTTGCATAACTTATTAACTAATAAGTACCTTTTCTTGTCTACTGACTACTTCAGTCTTCATGTACGGTACCTTTTACTATTGAAGGTACTAGCAGCGTTACATTTTTAAGCAACTGGGTCCTGCCAGCGACCCAGTGGGCTATCAATATTCCACACAATCTCGCTCATACAATACCTTGATTCACTCTGTACTTGATTCAGAAAAAGAGCTTGGTCGCAGGTATTTCTTCCCTTATTGTCATATACTTATAAGGAATAATATCAATAAAAGCAATATTAAACAAACGCATATAAGTAACATAATTATCTTTCTTTTTCAGATTTCCCTTGGAGAAGAATTAACCAAAAGGAGCTCATCAATAAATATTAATATATTTAATTACTCACCGAGGATTATTTATATAAAGTGAATCCTTGGAATAATTAATTTTTAAGAGCCATTGTAAAACAGTGATTACATAAAATATGTGCTTGTAAGTTAGTCTGTGTGAAATGAAGAACTTAAAGTTTTAAAAATAATAAATTAACAGTATCAATTAGTCTTTTAGACATTTTTCTTTAGCTTGTTAATCATTAAAATGTTTGTTCAATAAATATTTATGCACCATTATCCTAGACAAAAATAGAAGGTCAAACTAATTTGACTTAAGACATTTTAACTAGCTTTATAAGCATTATAAATTAATACTTGTACAATAAATAGCCTTTATGTAGCACCTTTCCTATACAAAAATAAGTAATTTGAGACCAACAATATTATTGTAATTACTAATTACTAATCAGTCCTAACTCACTAAATATTATTAAAACATCATTGGTCTTAACACTTTTTTAACCAGATAGTTTAAAAATAGTTCTATAAAGTAATAGATAAAGAGAAAATAAAAGATCCACATATTATTATAATTACTCATTAGTCTACCCTTCTTAGTAAGTATCTCTGTTCTAAAAGGAATAATAAAAATAAAATAGATTAAAAATCATTTATTTTCAGACCAGTGATCCATAGTGTTAGTAACAATTATTAGACTTAAAAAGTATGTCAGTACGTTTCTGTAATTTACAATTTAATAAATTAATAAAAAAATGTCTATTGCTAAGTACCCACATACGGTTTTCCTCGATAGTTATACTCCAAATCAAGTAATAATTACTGTGTGGACCGCAAAACTGACAGCTCGAAGGCTCGCATCGAGCCGGCTTGGTGGAATGAAATATATCGATTTAGAGGAAAACTATCGAGCAATGCTGAATGTGTGGACGAAAGCCCGAGCCGCGGGTTTTGCTCGACGTTATTGCTCGATCGAGCAAAACCGCATGTCAGTACTTAGCTTATGATTGACAGGTTCATTGAGACTTCATAAAATGAAGTTCAATGAACCTGCCTACCAAGACTGAATCTACTATTTCATTCGAGCTCCCTCGCACTGTTTACCAGTAAGGCGACTTTTTTCATAATTAGTGCATAAAAGTCGTCTACACTGGTGCACTACAGGCAGCCGGAACAAAGCCCTGAAGTATGTACTGAATCTGCGGATTGTAAGACTCTGTATATTTGGCCCACAGACTGCTCATGTAAAATGTCTGGCAATATGCTTTAAAAAGAGTGATCTTAACTTCAGCTGTGCATCGAGCAAATATGTGTGCCAACATATTGACACATACTACCAATACCCTACGTTCCCTCTCCACATCCAATTCATCACACAAGTCTTCAGTGACTACATGTCCCAAGTATTTAAACTGCATGACACGGTTTAAAGTTTCTGAGTTTAAGGTGAGTGGGGGGTATCGTGGAAGGCCCTTTATTTTGACATTTAAATAATATAAACTCACTAAATATAAAACAAAATAAGAACATTACAAGATTATTTAGGAAAAAAAGGTACTGAAAGAAAACGAAGATGCTTTTCTAAATTAACTTCATTTGTTTTCAATTGCAAAAATATTTTTTTTTAAAGCATGGTCTACAATTTCAGTGAGATGTGTTGATACATTTTCAAGGGCTGCCGCTGAGGGCTCCTCATTGGCAAGACGCCTCTCTTCCAATTCATATGCCCAGCATGGAGCACAGCAGACCTGAAACATTAAAAAATCCTGTTCAAACTAGTCATCAATTATTAGAATAGAGAGTTCAAAAACTACATTAATAACTTTTTAGTATTCTGAATTTTTGTCCTAAAATTCCATTAAAACTTTTGAAAAATATATTTTTTTGCACTAGTCGTCATTGTCTTTTTATCCGATGGACGTCCACTGTTAGACATAGCTTCTTAAAATGACCTCCAAAAAAGACCGTCTCCTCGCAACTCTCTTAAAACTCTCATATTTATTTATTACTTTGTACTTATTTTCTAAACTTTCCACTCTACCCAGTACTAGAATAAAAAGATGTGTAAGTAAGTATACATTTTAAAGTTTGCAGTTAGTTTGCAAGTTAGATACAATGAGCTAAAGATAGCTACTTAAGTTTGAGCTAGATTTATCAATGATGTAAGTACATGATACTTTGAGTAATAATTATTTTATATTATACCATATTTCACATACTAAAACAGATTTTTTTTCAAAACTTTGAATACAGTTAGTAAGTAAAATACAGTACTATACCTACAATGTGTTACAAAAATAAGTAAATAAAGCTTGTGTTTACTTACCCTTCGCTATTGCTCCCAAGTCTTCTCCCAGAGAATTAAGTTTGAGGGCCAGTTTTGCCAGGCCAGTCTAGAAGCCTAGTTGCCCATTGGCCCTCCCATTCGATCCATCACTAAATCACGGTGGGTCTCAAGTCTCAACGAAGCTAAGTTTGTAGGTAACACTTTATGCCGGTTGAGAGTGAGAGTTTAAACTTATAATTAGGTATATAGCGGACATAATAAGTCGTTACACTTGTGACTTGCTGTACCTTGACGTGCCAGCAGCTCTAGTTAGGAATAATTAATTTATTAAGAACAGGAAAAACTTATTAAATTCAACTTTTCAAAAACCAATTAATTACTCTTTTAAGACACAAGTGACAATAATCTGTGACTTTGACAAGTAATAGTTGATAACTTAAGTCCACAGAAAACAAAATAAGTAAATAGTTATCCGAATAAATTAAAAGGTCCTAACATTTTATAATGTACTCCTCCACAGACGGTACTTTTCAATTTAGCCGAATTACAGTCGATAAATGTGCGTCAATTGAGTTAGCCACTCTGCCGTCAAAAGATACTGAATACGAAATTAAGGAACTGGAGGGTTACAAACAAAAGCTGGTTATTAACCATTTTCACAGTGATTAACTAAACTTATATTTTAGTGAATAGCCCCGCTGATATATTTCGTGTAGGCATCGACCGCTTTGACCAGCTTATTTTAAACTTTGTTTGGTTCTATCTCAAATAATAATTTACAGGTGAACGATATAAAATAATGAAGATTGCACAGCTTAAAAAGCTTGCTTAGCTCCCTCTAGTCCCCGAGTGCTACACATTTTTATTTTTTTATTTTAGTCAATTAGTGCAACCTCTTCTCACCATTACGACTGTCACACAACATTTTTGGTGTTCCTTCCTCCTTCCTTATTTTCAAATTAAATTATTTACATAACTAACCCGTAAACAAAATAAAAGGCAATTTATTAATTAAGCACACTCCACGGCACAATAAACTAAACAGATTGCGGCAAGTGATATAATAGGCGACGGCTATTACATATTTAATTTTATAGACCATATAACGCACTCGTTTAGCGTTAATAACGCTATAAATAACTTCACGGTAAATATGGTTCATTGAAACAGGTATATTTGGGACATTTTAAATACTGCAGAAAAGTTGTACAAAACGAACAAAATATAATATTTTATCCGTAATAAACTTATTACTCTAACGGCCGCATTTAGAAACATAAAAACATTCAATGATTAGTTATCTTTAATTTGATAAGGTTTAATATATTTTACATGAACTCCATACATTTTCGTCAAGAGTTTAATTAAATAAAAGTACATTAATAATAATTATTAAAATATGCCTCTAAAGCGGCCGTAAAATAACTCGAATACCTATTGTACTAAATATCCATTACGAACTAAAGTCATAATATATTTTTTCTTAAAAAAGAACAAAAGTGTATTCCAATCCAGCTATCCAGCCATCAAGTGTTCTAATCCAGCAATATGTTAAACATTAATCAACAAGATAGGCACAAAGTAGCCTGATAAATTGTTTAGTCTTGAAAGTTAAGTTAAGATTCGTAATAGGGTTAGTCTGGAGTGCCCATAGCGACCTCGTTACAGGTGTATACTGTATCGATATTTAATAGGCGACTAATGAAGATCACGGGAAGACGACCAAGATATTTTCACTGAAACTAATAGCATAGTTATCTACAGTAGACTCAACGATCTTACGCTACATGCAGATAAGCATACACACGAACGACAATGCGTAAAATGTGATACAGCTTGTTTTACTGTTCTATAATCACACTAATATTATTATGCGCAATGTGCATATACGTACCAATATCATGGGTGATAATAATTATGATGGTGATCATAATATGTATTACCTCGATCGCGGATTCTTGGAAATCTATTATTATCGCGGTCGCATGCGACCGCTTGGGGCTTGAGGGAATATATTATCATATTTTATTATTTATATTCTGTCAATGGTATCTCTTGTTCTACAATTCTAAACTTACATAAAAATATATAAGAACAGATTAATAAATTATGAAAATGCTTACAAATATAAACCTATTTAATTTCCGGGAATTAAATGTCTCTTTTCCAGCTATTTGCGCTTGACGCGCACCACAACAGATATCGAACGTTAAAATATTAAAATCGCATTCGGGCTGGCAAAAAAAGAAAAAAACCATTCGGCCTTTAGGAGCGTGCATTTATCAATAAAACATGCGGACAGTTTACAGTAACTGGACGTTTTAATTCCACTAAAAGCGTCCCAATCATTGTGGTCCATGATTCCCGGACCGTCCTCCCAGATGACTGGAAATTTCCAATTATCTTTACGTGTTTAAATCTTCGATTCCAGTTGATCTGTTCTGATGGGAATGCAAATTATATTGTGCGAACTCGTATTCATTGTTATGAGTACTATCGTATCGTAACGATAATAATTAATAATACCATTTTATCATTAACTGACTTCCAAAAAAGAAGGTTGTATTTATATATATATATATATATATATATATATATATATATATATATATATATATATATATATATATATATATATATATATATATATATATATATATATATATATATATATATATATATATATATATGTATATATATATAAATATATATATGGTAAGCAATTTTAATGTAGTAAGTACACATATTTTTTGGGCGCAGCAAAGATTAAAGAAGCGTTTAAAGCGTTTTCTTGGCACGAATTATTTTTAACAAAAAATTATAACCGACTTCCAAGGTAAAAACAATATTAATAGCATCCTTATAATATGAACTAAAAAGTATTAAATATTTTTTTCTATCTAATATGTAGTGCCTTTTCCCGAATTCGGAATGTAACGGAAACCGTACATTTTTACGCAAAAAAATAAACCTATGTCCTTTCATATTCTATATTCTTCATGTGTGCCAAATAACATAAAAATTGCACTAGTAGTTTCTTAAGATAATAATCTCTTCCGTTTTTTTCCAATTTTTCCTCGATTTCTTCGCTCCTATTAGTCTTAGCGTGATAAAATATAACCTATAGCCTTCCTCGATAAATGGTCTATCTAACACTGAAAGAATTTTCAAATCAAACCAGTAGTTTCTGAGATTAGCGCGTTCAAATAATCCCTTTCAAATAATTTCCCCCCGTCTTTTCACTCTTTCCTCTATTTCTTTGCTCCTATTAGTATGTATTAGCGTCATAAAATATAGCCAGCCTTCCTCGATAAATGGGCTATCTAACACTGAATTTTTTTTCAAATCGGACCAGTAGTTCCTGAGATTAGCGCGTTCAAACAAACAAACTAACGAACTCTTCCGCTTTATAATATTAGTCGGACCAGTAGTTCCAAAGATTAGCGCGTTCAAACAAACAAACTAACTAACTAACTCTTCCACTTTATAATATTAGTAATTAGTATAGATTTTAAATGTTCAGCACTCGGCTGATGAAGCAAACCTTCCAGTGTTGTCTGCTGAGTGAGTTTCTCTGACATGTCTTTAAATTGTTGAGGAGAACAGTCTCTCAACATTTGCACTGCTATGTGGAAGTGCAAGTACTTGTCTCACAAAGCAGAGGAAACATTGGGGACTGGTCTCCTTTTTTTATTGTTGCAACATGTTTCCAATGGAAACGAAGACCTTGGGAGAGGCCTTTGCCTAGCAGTGGGACAGCATAGGCTAGGAAAAAAAAACATGTTTCCAAAAGACTTCGGGCTCAGGATCAATCTTTAAAATTTTTTGTTACCACTCTTGTAACATTTCGGACGGTTCACAGACTAATCTGCGTTTCGAAAGTGAGTGAACGGCTCAGAACAGCTGCAGCTCGTTAAATGATGAAGGAAGTGTTGTACCAAGACGACTCAATATACCAAAATGCTACCCGAGTAGCCTGTAACTTTTATTATTAATTCAAGTAACTACGTGAATAATGATATGCTGAAAAATAGGTAGATTTGATACCGAAGTTGGTAGATAGGTAGAAGGGAGGTAAAATAGGTAGATCTACCATAAAGTTGGTAGATGTGACAACACTGGTGTGAGCAGTGATCATTGAATTGACAACATAAATCATAATACTGAGTGGTAATTGATCTCGTATAATTGTTATTAAGTTGACCTCCGTCATATTCCGTGAATTTATAAGTGGTCGTCGGTGGTACTGCATATATTCTACGTATCTAATTACAATTTGTTAAGACTGTTAAAGATTCATACGGCATACCCCAAGGCCCAAATATCAGATAGATAGATACATTTAAACAATACATTTAAAAAAATCTAAGTGAACACGTGCTGAAAAATGCTCGCAGCGCGGCATGTCGCATGCCCTGACATTCCGGTTAGAACTTGAATACGATGTTTACGCACGCGCCGCGCGCGGCGCGCGGCGACGCTGTTGCCTCTGCGGCGCCGACCGCCGTGTATATTAAACAGCCTATAATAATTGGTGTTGTTATGTACATAATTATTATTATTGTATCCATACCTATGCCTTGTACTATTATCTATTTTGTGCCATGAGACATTGGTGACTTAAGGTCACGACGTGGTAATGATGATGATGACGATGATGATGATGACGATGATGATGATGACGATGATGATGATGATGAATTTGAATTGCATGGTAGCATATGCTTTCTGTTCTTAAAACAACGCCGAAACTCCCAAACGTGTATCTATAAAGAGTCAGGATTTCTCTCAGCATCTTCGAAACCATGGTATACCTTGACCCAATATTTGACTTTTTGGTAGCATATTCTTAGTACACTTCACATAAAACCAAAATCACCATATGTTTCCATATTAATTTCGAGGAGTTCCCTCGATTACTCCTGGATCCCATCATCAGGTCACCACTTTTGTGAACATGGTACCAAATTGAAGAGAAACCTAATACAACAAAATAAAAATTTCGAAAATCGGTTCACAAACGGCGGAGTAATCGTTGAACATACAAAAAAAAATCCACAGCCGAACATATAACCTCCTCGTTTTTTGGAAGTCGGTTAAAAATGCGGGATCTTATGTTATAAAGCAGTCACATGAATAAAGCGGTGAAAAAGTTAATAGTTATAACAATATCCATAATGCTTATAGTTATAAGAATCCTATAATTATTATTTAGCACAAAAATAAACTCTGTACCTATGTGATGTTTAGTCTTCGTAAATAGACAAACACAGTAATTATATTATTGAGGCAAACATCCAAAGCAATTAGTTCGCGAGACAGGCAAAGGCGTACCTTCATTATTGGAACAGATACATAGAGCATGTGACTTGCGAAATCAAAGGAGTTTGAAATATCGATACTATTAGCAATAACATTTTAGTAGGGTATAAATATAAATATAACAACAAGCTACAGAATTAAATTCTGACGTACCTATTAGGTTGGGGAAAAAGTTTCTTCACATTTTATATACAAAGTCAAAAGTTTTTTGAAGTGAAAACTTCTTGAGTTGAGCACTTTTGTGGGATGGGTAAAAACTGTGAAACTCGCGTCAGATCCTCGTGCTGATCGAATAACCGTAAGACGGTTGGAGAGTAGTGTTGTAACATCGAAATTAAAATTAAATGATAATTAAAATAAAGTTATAATTAAAATTAAATAATAATTAAAACTAGTAATAATTTTAATAATTAAGTAACATTTAAAATTAAATATGGATTAAATAAAATTAAGTAATAATTAAAATTAAATGATAATCAAAATAAAGTAATACTTAATAAAAATTAAGTAATAATTAAAATTAAGTAATGATTAAAATTAAGTAATAATTTAAATAATTAAGTAGTGATTAAAATTAAGTAATAATTAAAATTAAGTAAACGGTTAAAATTAAGTAATAATTAAAATTAGGTAATAATTTAAATTAAGTAATAATTAAAATTAAATAATGATTAAAATTAAGTAATGATTAAAATGAAGTAATGATTAAAATTAAGTAGTAGTTAAAATTAAGTAATGATTAAAATTAAGTAATAATTAAAATTAAGTAATGATTAAAATTAATTTTAATCGAAATTGATTATTCGAACTTGGTTTTTTTTTTCGATTGACATTTGTGAATAAGTATATAATATTATTATACACACATAATAATGGAAAGTTGGCCTGGTGCTGCACCTGGTAATCAATAGGATACCCAACTCCTCACCAACTTAGAGCAGAGGTTTCGTGTTTGGGCTCATTTTAATTGCGACGACCAGTAAGAAGTAGACAAACAGTAAATATTTACACGCTGCTGCTGCAGCATCACCTGGATTCTATAGGAACCGAGCTTCGAATGAACCCAAAGTTGAGGTTTCATGTTTGGGCTCATATTAACAGCCTCATCGAAAAGAATACTTATGATTCTGTTGTTAGGAATTATTCTGCACTATAACCAAGACAAGTTCAAAAAGTATGAAATAAAATTAAATTAAGAAATTTAAAAAAACACCCGCCAAACAACTTTAAAAAGTAATGAAATAATATTTACTGCCTTTTAAGTTCAAATAATTCCTAACTTGTGTAAAGTAATATTTTAGTCCATAATAATAATTGTTGTCGAGGTGTGTCGGGGGACCGCTAATGTAGATGTTTGATTTCATTTCACAATAAATTCATAGCGAACTGAATCGAGATAGTCAGCGACTTGGCGGTTGTATGTTGTAGTTTACTTGGCGGTCCCCCGACTCACCTTGACAACAATTATGGACTAAAATATTACTTTACACAAGTTAGGAATTATTTGAACTTAAAGGCAGTAAATATTATTTCATTACTTTTTAAAGTTGTTTGGCGGTTTTTTTTTTTTTAATTTCTTAATTTTTATTTTATTTTTTAATCGATTGTAAGGGTTTCGATTAATGAAAAATGGTTTAAAAATAATGCACAACGTTAATAATAAAGTTTTCACTTCTGCTGGCACTCCCGGAGTGCCTTTTTTTTATAAAATTTATTTACAATTGACTCAAGTATATAGGTGCCATTTTGTTCGATAACTATTTACCATCTTGTTAATAGGGACATAATCCCATTGCTATAAAAATTTTGGAACTTCTGATGAAAAAACTGCGACAAGTAGTTTTGGCAGTACTCTTGTGATGTCAACCTGATATTGCCTAAGGAGTTCTGCAGCGACCGAAACAGGTGGAAATCTGAAGAGGCAAGGTCAGGACTCAGGACTATACGGCGGATGCATTAACACTTCCCAGCCAGTCTAGCGTTATCATGGTGAAAAACCGCACCACTTCCGTTGATGAATTCCGGCCGCTTTCTCTCAATTTCTTGCTTTAATCTCATCAGTTGTTCACAGTACAGTTCAGAATCGATGGTCCTGCCTGGCACTAACAGCTCATAATGAATAATGCCCTTCCAATCCCACCACACACACAACATCACCTTGTTGCGAGCTAACCCGGATTTCGCCATAGTCTGTGAAGCCTGACCGTGACCACGATCTTTTTTGCACGTTCTTGTCGTACGTGAACCACTTTTCATCACCAGTTATCAGCTTCTTCAACATGGTTCGGTTTAATTACGTCGTAATAAAGAATCACAAATGAGCACACGGTTCATTAGGTTTCTTTCAGTGAGCTCATGAGGCACCCAAATATCGAGATTTTTTGTGAAGGTACCCAGCTTTTTTCAAATGCGCCAAAACCGTTTTGTGGTCAATCCCCATTTCATCGCTAGAAAGAAATAAATTGCATAATATGCTAAGCCCAAAAATTAAGTGGTCATTCTTATTAAATAGGTTTCCTTAAACGGCTAGTTTCACATTCACCAAATAAAATATGACGAAGAACGTTATCCGAAAGTATTATTTTCAATCAACATAATAAACCAGTGGTTGTGAAACAGGCCCTTAATAGTACTTATAAATTAAAAGATAGAGCTTAAAATGTAGAGACAGTGCCTTTTCATTAGCTCTGAAATCCTACTACATACAGGAATAATATACGACAAAGTTTTGGAGCAGAAGTGTAACAATAAGAGTCTAATTTAATTATGTAGTTAATTGTGCGCGGCGTGCAACGGAGTTTAACCACAGTATAATTATATTCAGTAGATTATACTTTATAATTATATTTATATTAGCACCCTAACTTGTAACAACAACTAACACGTGAGTATTATTTCATATCTTTGAAGAGTAAAGAGATGAGCATGATTTCAGTATATATTGTAGAGTTACCCGTAATGTTATCAAAATATATCGAATGTCAAATCAAATTTTTATTAAATATTCAATATGAATTTCATTTTATCCCATGCTATGTAAATGTAAAGTCTTATGTTATAGCTAGACAACGTTGCCTTAATTTTATGAAAGCTGTTAAAATTCTGATACCAATCATTTTTGCAAAAATTACTTTATCTCCAGGAACTAATGTTCACTCCTCAGAAGGATGCAGTATAAAGTCGCACGAGTGCAAAACTCTGCGTTTTTATTGAACACTTATGCTACTGTATGTACTTGTACTGTGATTAAACGTCGAGACTTGAGACTCGAGACGGACGGAGTTGCTACGATTGTTTTTCTGATGCTACAGACTTGTTTGTTTAAATTGTAATTAAAGATATTACTGAGATTAATTTATTAATGCCGACTAGACATATCTTTAACTTTTGCAATAACCAAAGAAGCTTAAAATACGTACTGGAAAAAAATTGTTTATGCCATCGTGAAGTAAAAGGGAACAAACGTATATTTATTATTTTTTATTTTAAAGCTCGTCATAGTTCTAAGAACTATCTTACAATGTGAAGGCGCACTTTCAAGGATGAGGGTTAAAGCTAACCCTGGAATAAATATCAAGCTATCTCTTTCATTAATACGGAGAACAAGGGCCTTCTCTACTGCACATCTGTTCAACTGGTATTGGGGAGTAAGAAGTGGGTCTAAGAAGATTAATATTTAATAAAATATATTCAGAACATTGTATGTTCTTTGTGTATTTGTAGCTGGATATGAGATCTAAATTTTTTTTTAATGAAAAAAGGGGGCATACGAGCAAACGGGTCACCTGATGGAAAGGAAATCAGAAGAGCTGCAGGTGCGTTGCCGGCCTTTTAAGAGGGAATAGGGTAATAGGGGAGGGCAGGGATGGGAAGGAAGGGAATAGGGGAGGGTAGGGAAGGGAATAGGGTAGGGGATTGGGCCTCCGGTAAACTCACTCACTCGGCGAAACACAGCGCAAGCGCTGTTACACGCCGGTTTTCTGTGAGAACGTGGTATTTCTCCGGTCGAGCCGGCCCATTCGTGCCGAAGCATGGCTCTCCCACGAATATAATTATATAGTCCTATAATATTTGCTTACTGTGTGTGTATGTTGGACTACATTCTAGAAGTTTCCTAGAGCTCGATGCAGTTGGATCGACTTTCAACTCGAGGGAACTATCTACGGTATCGCTTAGTAAGACTTGAAGATAATATACTGTAAGAATAGATATTTTAAAGTATTTTAAATCGAATGTAAGAATAGATATTCTAAAGTATTTAAAATATGTAAGGATTGATATTTTAAAGAGAGTAATTTATGGATATTTTATATTGTCAATACTAACTTGAAGTTGGCAATACTGAGAGTGGTGTTGAGAAGGGAAAGGGAGGTCCGCGCGGGGGGAATCGTGGCCCCGCACTTTTTTGGGGAACGAGCTTGGTGGCAACACGCTCAGCATTGGCGCCTTCAGGTTGGAGTCCGGTCTATGGTGAAACTTTGGAAGCAAATAAAGAAGATAGCATTGGTTTGTTTGGTTTTCTTATACTTCAGAAGTGGGATGTGCCATCGCCTTTTAAATCATATTTATTACGTAATTGAAACTAAGATATTTTTAGTCAATAATAGTATAATTATTACAAAATTTGTATGTATGGCTGTACAAAAAAAAAAAAGTTAAATTTCTTACATAGCGAATTATTGCAGTTGGTATATTATACTTTACTTTTAAGAATACCAATTCCTAATAACAGTATATTATAGCTACAGCTAATTGAATTTTTTTTTATCATTTCGAATATTAATTACATTTTTGCATTAGTATGTTTATAAACTATAAAGAATGGTAAGTAAGACCAGAGACCAGACATACTGACATAACCGTCATACTTCATCAATGACTATTATTATTTCAATATCTAGCCTTTCGTCTATCAAGACGCCCAAAATGGGTATCGTAATACGTTATACGACTTAATACAAATATGTAAACAATAATGTAAGCCAGCTTAATATGTTGTTTCTCTCCTTGATACACTTCCGGCAACGTACGTGGAAAAGAGATGCAAATAATGACGCCGAGACATTAGTGTGAACTGTGAGCCGATATTTTAAGTGTGAACATAAACCATTTTTTGTGATGACTTCAAGAGTGGTCCACTTGGCGCGCATTTCTGACCTGCTGCGTGGGAGTGTATAAAGGAGTATTGTTTTCTCGGTGTGTTTACTAAAGGGTTCACAGACCAGTGCCAAATACGACAACAATAGAATACAATAGCATTTCCGAGAATCTCCGATCGAAGGATTAAAGTATTCTGACCACCGATTTGGTATTTGGTTTCAAATATAAGACTATAATAATTATGTATTTACGTCATCTAATGGTTTATTTGTTACTTATAAATTCAAAAAAAAAAAAAAACATGGAGATTTCTGTGAATATATTCAGTTTAATAAGAGTAACGTAGTAAAAGTTATTTTTATTTATGTATTGAATTATTAGTTTAAATCACAGCTTTGCTAATTTATGCATATTATACTTGGGACAACAACTTCTCTGCAAGATAATGTTACTATAGATAGCTAGACAGAGGTACATATGTTTCCGGTTTCGAGTTTCAGAAAACATGCAGCGAGATAAGTCACATTCGCGTCGCCTCGTGACTCCAGAGCGGCCAGAGCATCGTGCATCCGGTGCCAGCGACGGGCCCCGACGCAGCCGCAGCCGCACGCGCTGCGACGGCGACTTCGAGGGGCGACGGAGCAGGGTGCGCGACCGCAGCCGACTTCGCGGGGACGACGGTGACTTCGCGGGCCGACGGAGCAGGGCGCGCGATCGCAGCCGACTTCGCGGGGACGACGGTGACTTCGCGGGCCGACGGAGTAGGGCGCGCGACCGCAGCCGACTTCGCGGGGACGACGGCGACTTCGCGGGCCGACGGAGCAGGGTGCGCGACCGCAGCCGTCATCGCGGAGACGACAGACTCTGCGAGATGGAGAGGGACCACATGCAGCTGCGCGACCTCAGCCGCGACATGGGTCGCGAGTTAAGCCGCATGCGGGTAAACGTGAATTGTCAGCGAGACTTAGGGAAATGTAAAACATTTTCTGAACACACCCTAGACATCGCGAGAGCACTTCTTGTAGGCGCGAGCGTAGTTCACATACCACTAATATTATTTTAACTGAGGAGAACAAAACTAGGACAGAAAGATTAGATCAGCCTTTAAATAGGTCCTCATCTCCAACTTTTTCTGTTAAAGATGTAGTAAATATTTTAAATTCCATTAAAAATCTACCGTCTCAGCAGTCAACGTCGTTTCCCACTCAATCTTCAAACCATAAAAATATTTTGTCTGATTTTGACCCTACTTGTAAAAACCAACACGTTGATGTTTGGATTAAGAAAGTTAATGAGTGTGCTACCGTCTATGGATGGGACGATAAAACAACAGTCCATTTTGCTATGCAAAAGCTTCAGGGTTTGGCCAAAGTTTGGTATGAGAGCCTGCCGACAATATTGTTTAGCTGGGTTGAGTGGCAAAATAAATTGTTGAATGCGTTTCCTTCTGAACAAAACTATGACCAAGCCCTGGAAGACATGTTAAAAAGAAAAAGTAGATTTGGCGAACCTATTGAAGTATATTTTTATGAAAAACAAGCGTTATTGAATCAGTGCAACATTCTAGGTCGTAATGGGGTAGATTGTATTATACACGGGTTAACTGATAGGACCATGAAGTCGAGCGCTTTAACTCTTCGTTGTACACAACCCGAACAATTGTTACAATTTTTAATGAGCAACAAAGAATCCACATTGACGTTTGATAAACAAAACTACAAATTTAGGCTAAAAGGGAATGTCGGTAGTGTCGTAAACAATACTGTTAACAAGCAAGCGGGAAAGCCGTATTCGGGTTCAAGCAGCGAAATCCTATGCTATAATTGTCATCAAAAGGGGCATCCGTTCTTAAAATGCCCTTAGCCTATTGTAAAATGCGGAAAATGTGATAGAATGGGGCATAAGACTGAAAATTGTTTTGTAAATGTTAATAAAGATAATAACAAAAATGTCGTTCGTAAGACTATGTGCATATCTAATGCGGATCCGAATTCAAAATTCTTTAAAATAGTTACTATAAATACTGTGCCGACCAAATGCTATATAGACTTTGGCAGCGAAGTCTCGCTGATCAAACAATCGCAAGCTTTAAAATTGGGGTTGCAAATAGGTAAATGTTCAACCGTTCTTAAGGGATTTGGGAGTGAATTAGTTCATACTGTAGGTACCGTCTTAGTACATTTGATTATTGATGGGGTTAGTGCAAATGTAACTTGCCATGTAGTGGAGGATAAATATTTAGAATTGCCCTTGCTCATTGGGCAAACATTCACAGAGCAATCACATGTCATTGTGTACAAAACCGCGGATAGTTTAAGCTTTATAAACGTTTGTGAAGAAATGCCTTTCATAGATTCGGAAATACAAAGCGAAGCCCCTATAGAAGTAGTATCAGTTGCATTCGTGAATATCTACGGTCTGACATGTGTGAACGCTAAAGTAAATTTACCCAATCCTTGCGAAATTTTAATAGAGAGTAAAGTTATCGGTAAACCTTTGCATCAATTGTTAGTTTTAGGGGCCCTATATCCTGTAAAGCATGGTTTTGTAAAACTATTTGTGACTCCTGTTGTATCTCGCGCAATAATAACAGACGGAATGATTCTTAGTCGGGGTTTGAGAGTTAAAGTTGTGAACCAGGTCAATGCCTCTTTTCAAAATCCAGTGGACAATAGAAAATTTAATGAAAACGATGTCCGTGTAAGCGAATCTATCAAAGATTATCATAAAGTTGTTAGAGGATGCTAATCTTACTTTGAATATGTCTAAATGCGAATTTCTTATGGATAAAATTGATTATTTGGGCTATAAGATAAGTTTCGCGGGTATTAGGCCAGGCAATAAAAAAATCCAATGTGTAGTTGATTTTTCTTGTCCCACGGACCAACACACAGTGCGGCAATTCTTAGGCCTCGTCGGCTACTTTAGAAAGTTTATAAGGAACTTTGCTACTCATGCTTATCCTTTGACAAAGTTATTATCGAAAAACGCAGCTTGGTCTTGGTCTGAGGAACAAGATAAGGCGTCTCGAGTTCTTAAAGACAAGCTGGTGAATAGGCCCGTACTTGCTATTTATGATCCCGTGGCGGACACTGAACTACACACCGACGCTAGCAAGCTAGGGATTGGGGGCGTACTACTGCAGAGGTCTCATGATAATGTTTTTAAGCCCGTAGCGTATTACAGTCGAAAGACTTCTCCCGAAGAAATTACCTTTCATGCCTATGAGCTGGAGACCTTGGCAGTAGTATGCTCTTTAAAAAAATTCAGAGTTTATTTGCTAGGGCAGCAGTTTAAGGTCGTAACGGACTGTAGTGCTCTTAGGTCTACGTTTTCAAAGAGAGGTATTCTTCCACGGATTGCGCGTTGGTGGCTTCTGATGCAGGAATATCAATGTTCAGTTGAATATCGCCCAGGCACTAAAATGGCTCATGTAGATGCGTTGTCCCGCAATGCGATAGCCGACGACGGAACGTTCACAGAATTCGATGGTTATCCTTCAGTTATGAATATAACGAGCGAAGATTGGTTGCATACGTTACAGTTAGGAGACGAAGAGTTAAATAGGATTCGTAACATATTAGTATCCGAAATAGACGTAGACGGCCTCAAATATTATATTAAAGATAATTTTCTCATAAAAGACAATCGCTTATATCGATATTTGGATGGTGATCGAAATAATATTCGTTGGGTAGTTCTGTCGGTTAAATCACGATGAAATAGGACATTTCGGGGTAGATAAAACATTAGAAAGAATAAAGAAAGCTTACTGGTTTCATAAGATGTCAAAGTTTGTAAAGAAATACGTGAGTGCGTGCATTGAATGTGCTTATAGCAAAAATAATGGCTCTACCACGGAAGGTCACTTACATCCGATTGAGAAACAAGGAATTCCCTTTCATACCTTACATGTAGATCACCTTGGACCCTTTATCAGATCAAAGCGCGAAAATTCTTACCTGTTTGTAATCGTCGACAGTTTTAATAAATTTGTATTGACTAAGGCAGTCCGAAATACTAAAAGTCAGAGTGCGATTCGCGTTCTAGAAGATATTTTTTATACTTTTCGTGTTCCGGATCGGTTAATTAGTGACAGAGGATCATGTTTCACTTCGCACACATTTAAAAGATTTTGCCTCGATAAGGGTGTTAAACATGTTCTCAATGCTGTAGCCAGCCCACGATCTAATGGGCAAGTAGAGAGGTATAATCGTACCATATTACAATCGCTAACGGCTCAGAATCTAAATATGGATGAGAGGGACTGGGATGAATCGGTAGGTAAAGTTCAGTGGGGCTTAAATAATACTTTGCAGAAGACAACTGGTAAGACGCCCTCCGAGCTAATGTTTGGAATAAAAATGAGTAGTGAAATAAACCCCATGCTTAATGATATCATACATGAGACTCGCGAGGAGAGGGATTTAATCTCTGCCAGAGAACAAGCAAAAATAGCTATAGATACAGAGCAGGAAAAACAAAAACAAAGGTACGATAAAAATAGAAAACCGGCTAAAATATACTTTGAAGGAGAATTAGTTAAGATAACCAAAACTGCGTTTTATAATGATGAAAAAAAATAAGAAGCTTTTACCAGCTTTTATAGGGCCGTACCGTGTCGTTTCAGTTTTAGGCAACGATAGATATAGAGTCGCGGCTATACCAGGTCTGACCGGGACTAAGAATAAGCGGCAGACAACCGTTGCGGCCGATCGAATGTTGCCTTGGGTCAATGTCGCTGCACTCGAAGTAAATGAATCCGATGCAGCTGATAGTCAAATATCAGATATCGATGAATGATAGTGTGTTAGGATAGGATAGTAGTATATAGTAGGGCTATGATAGTAGATAAGTCGGTTGTTTTGATTTAACTTATCAGATCTAACATATAATTTTTACTGAAGTTGTTTTATTAGGCAAGGCGCCTCGTTTGTAAGAATGGATGGGTTTACAAACAATATATTTAAGGCAAGTATGTAGAGCATAGACTTTTCCGTGAGAATGGATGGGTTCACGGGGAGTCGTCTTGGTTCCCAGGTTGCGAGAATGGATGGGTTCGTTCCCTGGCTACCAAAATGCTTTGCATGTTGTTTGATGGGTGACTCGGTTGTAAGAATGGATGGGTTTACATCTGAATTTCCGATCAAATAATTTATAGGAGGTCATGCAGTGCATGGGGGCATGCACTTTTGTCAGGATGGGCGAATGTAAGAATAGATATTTTAAAGTATTTTAAATCGAATGTAAGAATAGATATTCTAAAGTATTTAAAATATGTAAGGATTGATATTTTAAAGAGAGTAATTTATGGATATTTTATATTGTCAATACTAACTTGAAGTTGGCAATACTGAGAGTGGTGTTGAGAAGGGAAAGGGAGGTCCGCGCGGGGGGAATCGTGGCCCCGCACTTTTTTGGGGAACGAGCTTGGTGGCAACACGCTCAGCATTGGCGCCTTCAGGTTGGAGTCCGGTCTATGGTGAAACTTTGGAAGCAAATAAAGAAGATAGCATTGGTTTGTTTGGTTTTCTTATAATACACACTACAAGCTTAGCTATATTAAACATTAAACTTCTAAATCTAGATATTGTATTAAATACTAATGTAAGTTGTAACAGAGGTAAGGTCAGTTTGTTTGGATGTTTCGGAACTACTAAGCTGATTTTGATAAAATTTGACACAGATACAAATTAGAGCAAAAGAAAGGAAGTTCGTGCGAAAATCTATACTTCTATTATAAATGCGAAAGTATCTCTGTCTGTCTGTCTGTCTGTCTCGCTTTCACGCCAAGACTACTGAACCGATTGTAATGAAATTTTGTACACATATAGTCTAAAGAGAAAGGACATAGGCTACTTTTTAACTGGAAAAAGGGGTTGTGAGGAGGTGAAAATGCGTAAATTTGTTAAAAACAAGTTAGTCCCAAAAATTCATTACACATGCCGCTAAGAGTTGCCTACATCACGCTATCGCTTGCTCATAAGTCTTTCTATAAGTGGTGGTACTATATTGAATCGAATTTTTAGATTCTTTCGATTATTTATACACGTTATTAAATAAATCACTACTCAGTACTTTATTCTATGCAGTGACGTAACCTTAATTAAACCTACCAATGATAAATAGTTTATGGGTAAAGTTAAAGTTGTGTAATATATAAATAAGCTTTAAATTTGGTATAAATAAAGTTTAATTTTAAAAAATGAAATATTTAAATGTGCATACTGCACAGCTGTTTTTGGGTATTTTGATTACCAGGGTACCAGGGTTTTAAAAAGCTTTTAAATTTGACACAAATTTTGTTGACCGCCATAAACTGAAGTCCACGCGGACGAAGTCGCGGGCAACAGCTAGTGCTTAAATAAAACAATTCTTTATGCCATTCTAAACGACCACATTTGAAGTTTTGAAAAACACGCAACGTTTAAACTAGAAAATAGTATTGACATAAACAATAGCATTTTCTAATTTTATAAAATCAGGACAGCATTGAAACCTCCTCAAAACTGTACCATTGTAAAATAATAGATCAATCTACCGAAGCCAAGTTTGAACACACCCTATCTCAGAACTCGTTGAGTGTAATCAAAACTAACTGTACTCTAAATAAGAGCGTTTGATATTAAATTACGTCTGAAATAGCTTTATTGTTACCGTATTTAATTGCACGTTAGTCTAAACAAGATCAGTGGACCAGGAATTTGCCGATACTAATTGATACGGACTTCCAAATTATTCGCCTCGACGAACTGAAAACGTTGTATCTAGGGAAATATTTGCGACTATTTTAAGTATTTTCTTTAAGTTTAAAAAGATTTTGAAAAAGTTAATTGTATTACTTTGATTGAAGTCTGTCTGTAGGTACTAAATATAGTAATTATTATAAATTCAAAATTATTTTTAGTACAGTTCGCCCGCAAGCGCGGTGAGTGTTAGACGTGTGCGCATATCGGTGTTCGATAATATTCGATTAGTACCTATTGCGATTACTTCGGCGCGGTCACAGCTCGCTTCTGTGGCCGCGTTGCCCGATATTTGTGATTGATATGGCGACTAATAGCGAGTGTAATTACGAGGAGATCGAATACTTGAATGAAAGTATGGAGGAAGATGAAGATACGATACAGCTGAGAAGTACTATACAAAATGAGGAGACGGAAAATACACATAGCTCGATGTCGAGTAAAAAGAGGATTAGAGAGAAAGATGACGGAACTACAAATGAATGGACGACAGTAAAACTACGTAGAGTTGGGAGCAGACAAAATTCTGACAGTGAGGCGTATTCATTAGACTTAACGATAACTTGCAAAGAAAAAATGCCTAGACAATTTGCATTTGCTAAAATTTTGAAGCAATACAATATAATGGGAATATCTCGCGTGAAGTACGTTAACTTTTATAAGGTGATATTATCTTTTGAAAATGAAGTTTCACTACAAAAATTTACTTCGTGCCCTGTGAGCGAGAAGTTGGGTTGGAAATACCAACGAACCTCTGAGGTCGAAACTTCCTATGGAGTGATTAAGGGAATCGAGGAAGATATTTCGACAGAAGAATTATTGGCCAATGTCAGGAGTGATGTTAAAATAAAATCGGTAATGAGACTTAACAAAAGAAGACAACCTGAACACGACAGTGACAACGAAACAGGAAAGCGGTGGATACCGAGCGAGATTATACGCATAGGATTTGAGGGACCCACGTTACCTACTCATGTACTTATATACGATTTAAGAATTAAGGTTGAGCCGTATATGTTCAGCGTAACCCAATGTTCGCGATGTTGGAAGTTTGGACATACACGTAGATATTGTTCGGCTAAAAATGTTGTCTGTCCTAAATGCACCGGTAATCATGATAATTGCGAGGTTGGGATTTTCAAATACGTTAACTGTTCAGAAAATCATTTGCCGATGGATAAAGATTGTAGAATATATCAGAAAGAGAAAAAAATACGTGAATTAATGTCAAAATTTAACTGCACTTATAAAACAGCGATTTCTCGATACGTTTCAACTTCGCCGACACGTTCTGAAAAGTTAGCCCCGACTATTGAGGAAGAAATTATACCTAACGTTATTATAATGAGAAGTGATTCGACAAACGATTTAACTACAGGCGCAACATCAACGCGAGAGAGTTTTGCTGACGTTGTAAAGAAAAATTGTTCAAAGTTAACAAATAAAGATCACAAAAATAGTAGTCCAAAAACAGAAGGAAAAAAGTCTAAGAAGCAGAAAAGTCCAAAGAATAATAAAAAATCAGAGCACGAAGGGAAATCATTTTGGGATGCTGAGTCTGCATGTAATAGCTCAACAAATATATCCGAAAGCGAAGAAAATGTTAATGCAAGTTCGGAAAAAGAGAAGAAAAGGAAGAAGAAGTCGAACTTTTGGAGGATTTTTACAAAAATTAAGGACATTATTCACAATAGTGATTCTATGGAGGAGAAAATTAAGCAGGTGGTAGAAATAGTTGTAGGTTGGATTTTCGATTCATTTGTGAAGGAGTTTATCGGTAAGTCTCTTACAAAGTTTTGTAATAATGGGTAGTGTTAACAATAGAAATATACGTCTTAATATAATTCAATGGAATGCGCAAAGTATTCGACAGAAAAAAATTTCTTTTGAACAATTTTTACTGCAGGAGAAAATTCATATCGCAGCGATTAGCGAAACTTGGCTTAGGTGTGATGATATATTTCTATTGAAATCCTATTCGATTTTTAGGTTAGATAGAGAAGACGGATATGGTGGTGTGTCCATTGTAGTACATAAGTCTATTTGTGCTCAAAATAAAAATACTCGAATAAGGAATTCACATATTGAATTATTACATGTTAAAATAATAAATTGTCAGTGTATTGAGAATATTATTTCGGTTTATTGCGCCCCTGGTATACAAACTTCGCAAAGGGATTGGGATGAAATTTTTTCTATTGAAAGAGATAACACTCTAATTTTGGGCGATTTCAATGGTCACCATTTGAATTGGTCGTATAAAAACGATCAGAGGGGTATACAAATATTCGATGCCATGATAGACCATAGTTTTGTACCACTTAACGATGGCAGTCCCACTCGCATTAAAATGTATAATAATTGTCTTTTACAATCGTCTCCTGACATATCATTTACATCGACAAACGTAGCAATGGATTTTAATTGGACTGTGACTAATGAATCTCTCGGTAGTGATCACTTAATTATTAAAATTTCATGTGTTAATTTATTAAACAAAAAATATTTGAAAAAGAGGAATTGTAAAAAAAGTAACTGGCCGGGCTACTCAGATAACATTTCTACAATTATTAGATCCAGTACGATCCCTGATAATCCTCAAGATCTTTATAATTTTCTGGAAAAATCTATTCAAACTGCAGCCGACAAAAATATTCCATTTTATTGTATACCTACTTCGATTAATAATAATTTTAAGCCGAAATCTTGGTGGTCACCTGAATTGTCAAAGGCGGTAGCTGAACGCAGATTGGCATTGAAAAAATTTAGGCGTAATCCCTGCCCCACAAATTACTATAATCTCAAAGAAAAAATACGGAATACACAGAAAATGATTCGTAACGCTAAATCATTATCATGGAAAAATTTTTGTTCTGCGATAGATTCAGGTTCATCTGCAAACGAAATTTGGCGAAAAATGAGGTGGGTAAAAGGGTATAAAATGAATAACTATTGTACTGATTTAGATTCAGTCGAAAAGTTACTTAAGGACTTAACTCCGGACTACGTTAACCGCAAACAACCTGATTTTATATCTAATAATGAAATTTTAGAGTCACGTATAACGTTATTCGAATTAGAACAATCTATTAAAGATAAGGATACCGCGCCGGGTTTTGATGAGATATCTTACTCGATGGTTAAAAATCTCCCGATCTGTGCAAAAGAGATAGTCGTACGCATATATAATATGTGTCTTGTTGAGAGTTTTGTTCCGTTACAGTGGAGATCAATAAATATAGTTCCAATACCTAAATTATCCCCGAATAGCTCTGATACTTTGCGTCCGATTTCATTAATTTCGTGTATATGTAAGATTTTTCACAATATAATTTACAAGAGATTAGAGTGGTATATAGAAAAAAATAAATTATTAAGTCAAGATACTGTGGGATTCCGTAAAAGTAGGTCTTGTTTAGATAGTTTAAGTAAATTAGTGTCTAAAATTCAGCTAGGTTTCATGATGAATGAAATTACTATAGCCTGTTTTTTAGATATAAATAGTGCCTACAATAACCTCGATATTCATTATTTATGTTTGATTTTAGATTCTATCGGTGTGGGTTCTAAAATTTGTACCTATATATGGAACTTTCTTAAAGAAAGGAGACTTCATCTTGTAATGCGCAGTTTAAATAAAATATTATGCAGATGGACCGACCATGGCTTGGCCCAAGGTGACCCATTGTCCTCTCTCCTGTTCAATATCGCGACGCGCAAATTACTTTCGTGTTTAGGTAATATCGATGGTTCTCAATACGCTGACGACTTTTCTATATATGTTACATGTAAGAATGTTAATGAAGGAGTTAGATTGTTACAATCCGCCTTAGATAAATTCACTCGTATGTTAAGTAGTTTAGGGTTAGATATTTCGAGTCTTAAAAGTAAAATTTGTGTATTTAAAAGAGGTGTTTTTAGACAGGAAGTTAATATAAATATAAATAATATTACTTTACCGGTTGTAGAAAATGTTAAGTACCTCGGATTGTGGTTGGATAGATCGTTACGTTGGAAGAGACATATAAATGAAATTTGTTGTAAAGTATCAAAGACGGTAAACATATTTAAAGTTCTTTCAGGGCCAGGTTGGGGTGTCCACCAAAAACATCTCAGGAATCTTTATATATCTCTCATTCGAAGTAAATTAGATTATGCTTGTTTTTTGTTTGATAACGCATGCGAATTTCATTTGAAAAAATTGGAACTCATTCAGAACAACATTATGAGAATTATTGGTGGATACATCAGAAGTACACCTATACATATAATGCAAAACGAATTGTATTTACCACCTCTAAATATTAGAAGAAAATATTTAGCTGGAAAGTATTGGCTTAGATCGAAATCAATCTGTAACACTAAAACACTAAATATTTTAGAAGAGATATCAACAAGTAGACGTTATTCTTATTGGTCGGTGAGGAAGGAGCCTTACTTAATTAATGTACATAAGGAACTAAGAGGTCTTCACATTTTTAACTACTCAGAAACACTTGAAATGTTTTCGATGAGTACCTGGTCTAGTTATTTAAATATAACAAAGAATATAATTCTTGTGATTCCGGAGGTGGTAAAAGCAAAAAGTTGTTATGAACCAAATTATTTAAAACAATTGTGTAACAGATATATTTTAAGTGATTACTCTTCGCATTATAAAATTTACACGGATGGCTCGAAAAGCCAGACCGGTTCGGGTGCAGCCTTTTTCGACTGTAATAATAAATGCCATTTCAAGTTTAGAATTGCTTCCAATGTTTTGTCTATTATGACGATCGAGTTAACCGCTATATCGAAAGCTATTTCTTACATTCATTCAATAAATCAATCAAAGTTTGTAATATTTACGGATTCAAAAAGTTCTTTGCAACATTTGGCTCGATGTACCTCGTCCTCACGAGGTACACCGATAGCCTATTCTATATTGGAGGACATTCTAAACTTGAGAAGGAATGGGAAAGAAGTCGTCATACAATGGATTCCATCGCATATTAATATTGAGTCTAATGAAATAGTAGACAGGTTGGCCAGAGAAGCCATCGTTGACGGTACGCCGATTGACGTGGAACCATTGTATAGCGACTTCTTTCCATATATTAAAAAGAAATGTTTTAAAGATTGGCGGGAGTACTTCAATCAAAGGTCCAAGGAAAAAGGAATTTGGTACGCAACTATCCAACCCCAATTAAGCACCTACAGGACGTGGATCGGTCAATGCGGGTTGAATAGGAAGGACTTAACTTTGGCATTACGACTGCGCGACGGGCACATTCCGTCAAAGAAGTTTGCTTTTCTTATGAGTAAAGCTCCCACTCCCATATGTGAGATCTGCAATACACAAGACGATATTTTCCATATATTGACGGAATGTGTCCGGGGCGCAGACTTGAGGTCGCGTCTCAATAGTGATTATAATGTAGGCAGTATTAACAGTATCTTGGCTGATCCATCTTCTGAGGCTGCTAAAATATTATATAATATTCTAGATATATCTCTTAAACATCCCAGAGATGTATAAGAGATATTTCTGGAATACATAGTATGTAAACTTTAAAATGAGTTATTCGTTGATTGTCACTTACTTAATTAATATTGAATACCTATAGGGACGGCATTATCGTTTAAACGATAAAGTCCTTTTTTGTATAGATTAAAAAAAAAAAAAAAAAAGGTTTGTTACTTAACGAAGAGTAGGACCACAAAGGACTTATTGTCCTTCCCTCTGTTGTAGTATTATACTACAGTATTAGTATAAGTTTCACGTCAATATTATAATAATATAACTTATTATTTTATACTAATTAAATGTTTTATTGTAATCTCACCAATTACACTTACAATTTTCACTTCCAATATCATGCGTAACAAAGGGGGAAAACTATAGAAAAATTCAAATGAGCGTAAGTTTTATAGCAGGAAGAAGTTTGCTCTGCACAGTTGTATTTTTGTTTCCAAGTCGGACGGTTCGGAATCGGATGCATTTCATTTGTTACGGCAGCCGTCGGAACCTCCACGCAACTGTCAATACCAAACTTCCAGTTACAAACTTTAGTACGCGTTCATTTTTTAAACAAGCAACACTTTTAAGCTTGGATTTTCTTTTGCGCGTAGTGTTGGTAGTATTGTCTCGGATAAAACGTTATAGACAGAGTTTTATAAACATAAAGTAGGGTTGAGTTGTCATATGTGATTGAAACTACGTACTACTTGGACTGGCGAGTATTATTTAGGGTGTTTGAAACATCCTAAATAATACTAAAGTGTTAGTGTAAATCTATACATATTATAAAACAAAGTCGCTTTTTTTCCGTCATGTCCCTTTGTAGGGAACAAATAATATTAATCTTTAAAACTACGCAACGGATTTTGATGATTCCTTCAGTGTTAGATAGCCCATTTATCGAGGAAGGCTATAGGCTATATTTTATCACGCTAAGACTAATAGAAGCGAAGAAATAGAGGAAAATGTGGAAAAAACTGGGAAAATTATTTGAAAGGGCTAACTTGAACGCACTAATCTCAGGAACTACTGGTTCGATTTGAAAAATGATTTCAGTGCTAGTTAGCCCATTTATTGAGAAAGGCTATAAAGCTATATTTGGAAAAATTTGGCACTATGGAAAAAACGGGGGAAATTATTTGAAAGGGCTTATCTCGCAAACTACTGGAGCAATTTTATGTTATTTGGCACAGATAAGAAGTAGACCACGTGAAGGATCATAGGCTATCGATTTTAATCATTTTATCAGTGGCTATGTTATATTTTATACCCGTGCGACCCCGGGGCGGGTCGCTAGTAAAAATTAAAAGGCTGTGTATTACATTGATTCTTTGAAGGTACTGGAAATTGTCATAGGCAATACCTGATATTGGTGCAAATACTAGGTACCAGAATTACCAGAACTTTTTGTCGCAACTTTTTATGGAAAATGCATCTGCATACTTAAAACACCTAAACTTAAAATGTAAACAGCTTAAGTGTAAACACTATAAAATTATGCATATCGGGGTGGGGCCAATATTGCGTTAGGTCAGACAAATTGGGATCAGCTAGTGAATATATTACCGGCGCGGCGGCGGCGTTGGTTAATCGCGCCCGTTATTTATCCCCAGTTTAACGGTTAGGGGGACCCCCGCATTAAAAATTAAACTTCATTACCTATGGCGATTGATGAATGGATAGATAGGAGTATTGGACAAAGGTTTGGGTATAGTACGTCCATACTAACAAAGTTTGTCTGTAAGTCTTGTACAAACACGCGAAATACGTACTATCCAAGTTTGTATGTGTGTCAATCAATTTATCTGTATTTTTGGAATGAAATTAAAAGGGGCTAGAGTCTAGACTCTAGACTATCTCAATGGGCTAGACAGAACAATATTTGACCTCGACACTTTTTTATTGGTACCTGCTTAATGCATGGTAGGAGTAGAGGGCATTGACAGTATTCCTGGGCGTCAATAGATGGCGTTTTTTTAAATAATTGTTTTGAGTGTATTATATAATATGTATACAGGTTTTTTGAATATAAGAACTTCGTTCCAATCGGGTGTCCCTTGACACCTCTCAAGTTTTTTTAACCGATATTGGGTCACGGTCTCACCAGTTTTAGCAAATATCAAGTATATCGTTAGTGTTAAATAATATGCGTCTAAAATTTACAGTTATACGTATACGCCTACGACATTACCACCAAGAAAAACCCTTGATATGACCTCAGGGCTGTCCGAGGCCTGAAAAACATGCTTCGAATTGTGATTGGTTTAAACTCCAAAAATATCTTTTGTCTTTTTCTAGATGTATACTATTTTGTCATTTATAAGGAAATAGACTATACTGAAAAAGCTGCAATAATGTTGCATTAAAATAATAGAAGATCTAAGTCGCGAGCGCGCCTCGTCCGCACTCGAATACATTACAAGGGAAGCAATTTCCTGCCCTACGATTTATGCCCTCAACCCATTTTGTTCAAAGGAAGTTATAAAAAGGACCAAAGTTGAAGTGATGAATATTCACGACATAATGTCATTAAAAAAACCGCCGCGACCCGCGAAATTACAAGCACGTCTTTATAAATGTTAATAATGTAGATTGCATTTTTTTGTAAGTATTCATAAGGGGTAACAAAAATTGTGTTTTACTTGGCACTGTTACTACTATGCCCGCAACTTTTTATCGCAGAAATTCATTTGCCACATACAAACCATATATACTGCCCAAATGTGTGCGCAGCTCACAGAACCCCCTTTTTTTCCTTTCTCTTCCATTTATTTTCACAACCTAGTGGGACGGATGACCGGCACTACTAGCAGGATGTCAGTCGTAGTACCGAATTTTTACATGCCTATTGCCTATACGAGTTACGACGCATGGTCCATGGATCATCTTTATTGTCAGATATTTAAAAAAAAAAAAAACTTGTCGGCTTCTTTCGGAATTTTATGCTCTAATGTCTAAAGTCTAAACTATTGGACGAATTAAACTGTCTCTGTAAACTGGATCACGAAGGCGTTAAGGCGACGGTAAAGATAACTAGTAACCATGTCATCCTTATGTCTCTTTCGAATTCACCAAATACGATAATTAAATTTGTGTTAGTGGAACTAGGCTGAAATATAGAGTCGGCATGGAGGATAGAGGGTGTGGGGTGTAATCTATTCGGTAATAGACAATCACGGAGGGACAGAGGTCTAATGAATGTTTCACATACGTTCCCACCAGTTTACCCGCTAGATGTGATTTTAATTACATTTTGATGAACAAATGTTTTAATCGTCCAATGTTTCTCAGTGTGCTGAATTGTACTGAATAACGCGTAGTAACGTTATTTCAAAATGTATTAAAAATGTAATAAGTTGTTTTATAAAAATAATAAGAAATGAAAAGATATGATATTAACAAAACAAAGGGTAGCAAATGATTCTGAGACGGTTTGTTTCCGAAAATTTCGAATGGCAATAAAAAAAAGTAAAATATTGGTTTATTAAACATTTAAGGTAAAATAAAAAATGATAGTACATTAAAAAACATATTACAAAGAGCGATAATGTTTTTATACAAAACACTTCCAATTTTGTTAAAAAGTTAGAAATAACTTTTCCATGAAATTATTGTTGTATAATTTTATTGTTTTTGTATAACTTACAATAATTTGGACGACGATTGTTTAATTTCTTAGTACGCCTTAACATTTATTAGTACGCCCTAGTTAACATTTATTAAAATTATGTAATATTAAAATATGTTAACTTAGATATAAGTAGACTTTTTAAGCACTATGAACTAGTAAAAACATATTATTTTTATTGGATACACACCTTTCAGCTGTAACTTATAATACTGAATTGAATATTTTATATCGCTTAAATGCTGAAATTTTTAACTTGTCACAATACTACACATACATACATACACTCTAAAAACACAACTCAAGTTAGCGTAGTCGAGTAAAAAAGACTTCCATTTCAGCATGTTCCTATCAGTATTTTGAAAATTGAACGAAAAGGGAATTGAAATTGATACCGGCGCAGTGCTGTGGGCAGATAGACTTAACCAATCTTCCGTGTCAGTAAAATGACTAGTGTTTTTAATTCACCGAACGAGCAGAACCTTTTTTGAGTACACATTCCGATGTGTGGATTTGAACACACCTGCAAGAACCGTTTCAATCCATGTCTATGAAATGAAATTAAACTAAAAACTTTTAACTTAATGCGCTATATCGAAAGTAATTTTACCGCAAGGGTAATTTTATACTTAATTTGTATGATTATAAAGTCGTGAATACGCTGCGACCAGAAGCTATCGGCTCGCTCGGAAAACATGCGAAAAAACGTAATTATAATCATTATATATATTTTCGTTTAAAAATAATCTTCAAATTTCGTATTTTTAAGAGGTCATTTTGAAAATTATATGTATCGAGGCAAAATACATTAATCGTGTTTCTAGTTCTTCTCAAACCTAGATATGGCTATGAAGATATGTATATCTCATTACCAGACTTGTGACATTTCTGAGGGTCCTATAGTATTACGTCAAAAAGGACAGTTTTTTCAATATAGCGCCTTAATTATCTAATATATATAAATCTCCTGTCACGATGTTTGTCCGCGGTGGACTCCTAAACTACTTAACCGATTTTAATGTTTTTTGTTTTTTAACGTGTGCTTTTTTCCAACTTGAGAGATAGGATAGCTTAGATCTTTAATTAAAGTCGCAATTTTGTTTTATTGCAAATTATTTGTCTATAAAGAGCGACCATTGTTTATGCGACGCGGGTCACGGGATAGCGATGGACGTTGCCATGGTGATATACTTATATTTTAGTCACTAATTCAATAAAATAATACGGGCGATATACTTTATATAATTTGGCAAAGAAATGTTTGCTGGGACATCGAGTATTATATATTTTTTAAATGTTAACATTCATCAATTTAAAACTGCTAACTCTTCATATCAATAAAAAAAGCTAAATACCAAGTTTGTTTACATCTACAAGTAAATTAAAATGGATTAAAACGAAGTATAACCAAGTATTTAGGAAGCTTGAAAACGATTTATAGCTACGTCCTACGAGTAGGTGATTCAACTTAATTTATGATTAAAAGTTCCTTATCGTGGAGTACGAATATTTTTCATTCAAATTGGGCTAATTATCATAATAAAAGCTAATTCTGTTCGTACCTCCGCGGACTAAACTTTTTCGACAAAAAATCTGCCGAAATAGAAATCAAAGGGAATTTAACAGGCACTATTAAGTGGACATCCAAAGGGTTTTTTGTCGGGGAGTTGACTTTTAATTAAACTCCAGTCTGTATTCGCGACATTTTTAACGTCCCCATGCTTTACATGCGTAGCTTCATTATGTCTGCTAAAGCGTGTTCGGAAATGTTGTACTTAATTAAAACAAATTCGGAGTACGCCGTATAAATTTTATTAGCTCTCGAAATTAGCGTTTCCAGGAAACTCGTGTTGATCTTTTTCCGACATGCCGGCAATTTGTTCTAATGGTTAGATTTTTGTCTGTTTAATGTTTGAAGTTGCCAATAAGCAGACCATTTAATTGTTTCTTACATTTCTCACGTTAAATAAATGTACGTTATGTGCATTAAGAAAAATGCCTTTTAGAAAATACAAAGTATAAACATAAGTCATGACTGGCTTCCATTCAAACGCACTTACGTGCATAGATTTTTGGAGTGATGACTGGCCATTTGAACCTACCAAATATCAGTGCACACACTTAGTACACTTAGTACCTTTCTAATTAGATATATGTGTGAATTAATGGCTATTATTTATATTATTATAGAAAAAATGTAATTTCCATATTTGAGTAGCAATATAAATGATCACAAAGTGCAATCTGGCTCGCGTTGTCAATATAAAAGGTAAATATTACAGGCGCGTGAGTAATTTATAGAAATATTGACACTGTCTGCCTTCATGAACGAATCGGAAAGTCCTGGATCGGGTTTTGATTGGGCAAACTTAATCAGCAGCTAATAAACTATGTAGACTCAGTATAATTGACTCAGCTGCCGGGATGATTTTTCGGAATGAATTTCCATCTTGTTGAACCTCGTTCAACGCCTGTGATTGTCCAGTTTTTGGAGTTTTCTGAGAGGAGTTTATTCAACAATGTTAGAATAGATACTTTAATGCGTTAAAGATATTGTACAAGCATGATTCAAAATACATTCAGCAAATAATAAAAATACGTGAACAGAAAGGCGGCTTTATTGCTACGGAGCAATTTCTTCCAAGTAACCTTTGGTATAGGAGAAAAGAAATTATGAACCTGACAAGTAATTAAAAACTAACGTAATTATTTATTGGGTGATTTGAGGTAATTTAAAAGCGCAACTTGAATCAAAAAAACTTGAGAGGTGTCAAACACACCCGAATGGAACGAAGTTATTTCTTAATTATGTTCAAAAAACCTGTAAGTATTATTTAAAAAACGCCATCTATTGACGCCCAGGAATACTAACAACGCGTCGCTGTTTATTTAAAAAAAACGCCATCTAGTTGACGCTTAGAAATACTTTTTATCAACGCCCTCTGTCTCTACCATAGAGGTACTAATAATAAAGTGTCGAGGTCAAATCAAGGTCAAATGTCGTTCTGTCTAGCCTTCAAGTTTTACGCCGAACGCGAGATAAGGAACTTCGTTCCAAAATGATCATAAACTGAATATTAATCAAGCTTAACGTACCGGCTAAATCTTAGACTACCATGCATTGCATTCAGGAGGATCGCGCGTAATTTTTCCGTATTTACGTGCTTAAAGCCGTCTCTACACGTCTGTGGACGCATCTGTGTTCTGTGAACCCACAGAAATAACTAGATAGAGGTCTGTGTGTGAACCTCTACACGTCAGCAGATAACGATGACGTCTTCAGATGATTTTCCCTTTAGACGAAGTAAATTGCCAATTACCATACATCTGATACGTAATTTACAAATCTTTGCGCATATAGACTTACAAAGATGTTTTGGTCTATCACGTCGATATGTCTTGAGGACATAAAAAATAGCCTTTATTTTCTACTATACTTTTACAAGTATGATTCATAGTCAACAATTATATTTAAGTAGTTGTCGCCTCTATGGCGTAGGCCTCTCCTAAATTCTTCCAGCAGTTTCTATCCCGTGTCATTCTCATCCATAGGGGTCCGCATCTCTCGTTAAATATATCTCTCCATCTTTTATTTTGTCTTCCTTTTTTCCTTTTCCTATCTCTTGGTACCCACTCCGTTAAACGTTTGGTCCATTTGTTTCCTGCCTGTCTGCATATGTGTCCTGCCCAGTGCCACTTAAGTAGTCTTGTTCTTGTTCTCACGTCTATTACCTTTGTTGCCTTCCTAATGCTTGCATTATTGACCTTGTCTGACAATTTGAGGCCGAGCATACTTCTTTCCATTTTCCTCTGACAGATGGCTATTCTTTCCTCGTCTTCTTTTCTTAGGGACCACGTTTGACAACCATATGATAAGCATGGCAGTATTGCAACTTCATAAGCTTTTTTCTTTATTGTTATGTTCATATTTTTATTTTTCATGATTTCCTTTAGTGACCAATATTTCTTCCAGCTTAAAGTAATTCTCTTTTTAGTTCCTTTTCTGTGTTGCTTTAAAAATATACTAGCTGCCCTAAGTAGTATTCTGATACATATTCTACTTTTTCATTTTCTACTATTATTTCATAAGGTTCTCCGTTGCTTAGAATTTTGGTTTTTGATTTATTCAGTGACAATCCTTTCTTTCGACTTTCTAATGCCAGTTCTATTATCATTCTTTCTAATTCAATAGGGTTCTCTGCAAAAATGACAATATTATCTGCAAAGCGTAAGTGGCTTAATATTCTCCATCAATCCTTACTCCTCTCTTATCCCAGTCCAGTTCTCTAAAGATGGATTCGAGGACAGCAGAAAAAATTTTTGGGGACAGGGGGTCCCCTTGTCTCACCCCCTTTTGAATTGGGAATTCTTCTCCTTCACTTTCTAGTCTTATTTTAGACTTACACTTTTTGTAAATATTTTTAATAATGTTGACATATTTTTCTTCGACTCCTTGTTGAATAAGTCTTGAGGACATACTCGTAGATAAAAAACAGCTGTAACTCAAGTAACATTTTACAATATGTCGGCGCAATGCTAGTTTCCATTACACTCACTCGCCAAAACAGTAAATTTTTTGTTAATTTCAAATCTATTCTGATAAGTGATAACAAATGAACTAACTTTGCATAAAAACTAATTCAAAATGTTCCTAAAAATATCTCCCTGCATAAACAAACGAGTTTTGTTTTAGTTTCAAGTATTAGCTAAAGCTTTAAAAAGTCAAGTGGTGGATTTAAAAATGGAGATCCTTCTCTCTGGAACTCAACCGCGGCCAGACATTGACCAAACCTTTAATTTACTAAGGGTCTTTTAAGTAATTGATTTCTCCTGCAGAAATTACAATAGACCAGAATAAAGGAATTCTAACAAAGGAATAAAATTGAAAACTCGAAACGGAATGTCGTGTGCTTTTAGTGTACCTTGATTATATCGGAAATCACTAATCAGAATATTCCTATACAATTGTAACTAGATGACGCCCGCAACTCCGTTGCGCCAAAATTCGTTTATCGCGCGGGAACCGTACATTCTTCCAGGATAAAAAGTATCCTTTATCCTTTCCCAGGACTTGAAGTATCTCCATACGAAATTTCAGCAAAATCAGTTTAGCGGTTTGGGCGTGAAGAGGTAACAGACAGACTGATAGACAGACACACTATCGCATTTATAATATTAGTATGGATATTAATTTACTCTTGTAAACTAGAGTACGCCATAAGCGACTACTTATAAAAGTAGGTACCTATAAACATGATGCTTTATACATTACAGCTTGTTCCTGATGGCAGTTGGCACTAGTAGCACAGTAAATCCTCTTCTAAGCTAAGCAATTTCTTGGTGACAGACTAATGAATGACCTAGACTGATAGAGTTAAATATACAAGCACGAAACCGCGACTATGTACTATGTAGTAAATATTCAAATTAAACTTGTTTATGGGAAGACACTGACATGAAAATATTTTCTTGGCTACTAGCTCTTTTATAAATAAAAATGTTATAATTGTTGCACTTTATAAATAAATATATATAAGGAACATAACTGTTGAATTGAGAAACCTCCTCCTTTTTGGAAGTCGGTTAAAAAGGTAGATAGACATAATATTATATTGGCCGAATAACAGACGATTCATCGGAAAATCTGTATTGAAGAGTGTAAAAATGTATTACTATCTGCGGCCCGCGCCCCAAAGTAAATTGAACATTCCAGAAAATGCCTCCGTAATTTCAGGCTTTACTTTAAATTTAGTACGTAAGCCGCCAAGAAATGTAATCTTGAAATTATTTTCCTTTCTCTCACTGTTGGGGCAATTATAAATCAGAAATAAAGCTTAATTCAATTACTTTTGCATTGCCTCCTTTGAATTAATTTCGATTTTGTTGTCCGTTTTTTACCTGCGGAAAATATTATTTTTCAGTAGAGATCAACTACGACAACATGGCGCGCCCCTCCAAAATTCAAAACGTTTGAAGTGCGTTGTAAAAACTTTTGAAGTGCGTTGTCTTACGCGGTAGGTGGCGGTAGACTAGTTATGATTAGTTTACCAACAAATCTTGGTAACAAGTGACATTAACTGAAATATTACGTGTACTGTGATTCGTTGAATACTTACTACATACAAACTCTTTCATAAGGATGTGACTACACACATTGAAACAGTCATTTGGAGGGGCGTGCCATGTTATCGTAGTTGATCTCTATAATTGTTATGGCTATTTCTAATATGCCTATGTGAAGGCTCTTTTCTGAGCGTGGCCACCGTATCAAACGTTTCAAGCGCCATCTTTTACAGTTTAACAGAGGTGGCAGCTACTTCGCAATTACCATGACAGTCAATATTTTTTAAATTTTTTTAATGAAGCCGCAATGAAAACTAACGCTAATGAGGTGAGTAACAGCTGTTTTTAATTTTGATTATGTCATATATAGCTCACGCGGCGATTCGATATGACATACAGCGATATTTAACCTCCTCTCAAAAACAATTATTACAAAACTTTGCTTTTGCTCATCGCTACAAGACTGGTTGTTAAGGCCAACGACCGCCAGCGCCTCGTCTCCTATTTTGACTATATCTATCAAATCAACCTATACTCGTTCCAGTCGTTCCTCGGCCTAACCTCTCTCAAGTCTCAATGAATGCCGAGATGTCCAAGCTCCTCCTACTCGCATCCAACAGTTCCATTCGTTTAGTTGCGGATCCATGTTGGATGCGACTAACATTTGGCTATACCTAAGCGCTTGTAGGTATGTAATACATCACGGGCAATTTGAACCAAAACAAAAAACCTCCAGGCAAACGATTACAAATGTCAGCCAAATCCCGCGATGCCCATCTGAGATTAGACTAATGGTTTTTAAAATGTCGTACAAAATACGAATGTGAATTTATCTGGCGCGGCGGATACAATGAAAATATTTTTAACCAATATTTTGCAAAACAAAGCTGGATTTAAAGTTGTTTTATCGCAAATATATCGCGGCGATTTACCGTCCCAACTTCCAACTCTAGTCCATATTCAGCCTCGATTTATTTTAAAGCACAGTTTTGGGGTTCGGTATGATAGTATGGAAATTATGAAGTTGGTTGAAAAAATATTTTTCCTATATTAGTTTGTTTCAATAATATAGTAACCCAGTAGGAATCTTACCATAAAGAAAGTATAGAAGGTAATAAAATATAATATCTTATACTCAACATAACTTATTATTTAGATATTATATAGACTTAGAACCATGATAATTTGAAAAAAAAATGTTTAGGAAATTAGTCGTTATCCATCATTTCTATTCGTGCGCCATGCTAGTCTTACGAAAAATACTAATAAATCACTAACTATTTAAAGAATAGTAAATCACGTGATATAAAATAGCAAAATCAAAATCAGAATCCCAATTTACGTAACACAATGAAATCAACACGATACTGTGCCACAAAGTATTCAAATTAACTGCATCATGCTTACGCATATTAAAATAACTCGAAACCATTGATCAAACATTTAACAAATCACATTAGAATTGTGTTTGATCATCCGAAGAATTTGGAATTTTGTGTACTGTAATCACATATTAATTACGAGTGCGCTGGATATAGTCCGTATAGCACAGTATAATACAGTACAGTAACTGTGGAGTGTTCTTGAAATCAAACTTGCTTATTACGTAGACAAGATTTATGCTCGTGCGACGAGATACTGGGTCTTTCAGCAGATATAAAATGGTGAAATTCAGTGAATTGTAAGTATAATGTTTTAATGCTGCTCCACAGTAACTACTGTTTACACACAACTCAAATCCCCTTTAGATTTACCTCAACTCAAAGCTTTTTTAATTTACCCGTGACTGAGGTGAGTTTGATTTCAACGTCGAATATACCAAATGCAAACATTTTTTATAGTAAAGTATCGAGATGGTGTACCGTTATTATGTATACTGTGGTAATAGACTGGAATTCGGTCTATTCCCACTTGTGAATTTGCGGTGAACCGTTTTAATGAGCCAGCCTTTATTAGCGGTTTCCAAATGCCGCTGATGCAGATACTAGACGCCGATTATAAGATCGCTGATTCTACATTGTTACTAACACAGAAAACGTTATTCTGCCATATTCCTATTATTTGTTCCTAGTTTGCCTATTTCGGCTGTGAAAAATAGATTTTTGTCGAAACTCATATGCAGACAAAATAAAAATGAAAGTAGCCGTCTCGGAGGAGATCGACTTTACGCCCCCACCGCCGCCGCCATAATTTTGCCGTCTTATTGAAAAGAAATGGTCCTAATTTTGGCGTTTTAACTTTTTAAGCAATTCAAAAGTTTACACATAGACCTTTTTAGGACAGCCAGCTGAAGAGTATTGTAAAGTCAAAATCCTTATTATAATTAACTTTAATTTTGAACTTGACTATGACAACAAAAGTTAAGACTTTATAACTAAGATTCTCACTTAGGATATTGTTTATAACAGAGCTTGGTAGAGGGTTCAACTTTGACCACACTCCACAGCTTATGCACTGTAACCAGTTTATTATGTGAGATTATGTGCCAACAGTCTAATATTATAATAATTTCTTATTCTTTTTCTGAGTTCATCTGTTTACTTGTTTATTATGCGATTTTTACTTTTTTTTTATAATTATTTCCTAGCGTATATCCTAGATACTTTAGCATTATTTTAATAATAGTAATCGAACAATGCTGAACACGTTGTTAATACAAGGAAGTACCTAATCTCAACAATAAACTTCAACGAGCGAATCAGGTCAAAAAGTGGGACCTAGAATGGGAAAGTTACCTAGAATATAAGTACCTAACTAACAAACTATATTAACCCATCGATCGTGGAAAAATGAGACACAAATCACAATAGCTTATCTATTGTTATCGCGACCGGATGTGGCCGCTTGGGGCTTGATGAATTAATATATATCATAATAATTATGATGTTTAATAATGATTTTTTTAATTTTATTTATTTAATCATAATCAAAGGTAAAAACCTACTCAGTAGTACTAGCCCTATACTCAAGATAGCTACGGCTGTGCAAAATTTCGGTCCTTCAAAAGTTCCTACATTAAAAGTAATGGCAAAATTTCGTTCTAATTTGGAAAACAACCGGCATTACCACTAGCATACTTTTAGTTTTCCGAAAGCGAAAAGTTTGAGAATAATGTTTTTTAAAACTACCCCCGTAATCAGCCGGCCGTCAATTTGAAAAGTTCGGCCTCAGAGCTTTCGGCCTCCGAGCTTTCAATGGGGGTGAAGATACCCTAATATAGGTTATAAAAACTTTTACGTTGTTGTTGTTTTATGGTAGAGCTTTTTCGGTGGGTAAAATGTCCGTCAAAAAGAGTAAATTGCAAGCCTAGAAATAACAAATAATAAGGAAAAATAATCGACAACTTTTTGTACAATTTTATATAACTCTACATAATATTATTATGTATACATTTTAAGCATTTACGAGGTGGTTTTAAGATTTAGGCGCCTATTTCAAATAGCTACTCATTTCTTGTTAATTTCTCTTTTACGAGGATAAGTACTGAATCTGTCTTAATATTATGGTTAAAAATGCTTAGCAAAATATATAAATTTTGTTGAATTGTGCGCACCTCACAATGCACGTTACACACCCTTTTAAATGCTTAGTTTAACTACGTCTAATCGTAACGACCGCCTTTTGGTTTTCTGAACATTATAATATTATTTTAAGATGTCCTAGTAAAAATCTGTTTTTAAACTATAATTCGAGGACGATCTTTAACAATTTAAGTATGCCACATAATTATATAGACACGTACCTTTATTATTAATAACTTAATTGTAATAAATAAAAATTTTAACATAATTCTTACATTTTCTGTTAAACTCTTCGTTCAATTACAATTAAGTAATCGTCATCTCTGAGTGCGACAGTAAGGCTTAAAAATCACAAAGAGCACTAAAATTAAAAATACTTAACATGTAAACTGTACGACTCGAATGCCGCGCCTAGATGCCGAAGGCTAACTTGTTCGCTACAATCTCTTTGATCAACTCAAACTTGGCTCCCCGTACGCTTGTTTGGAAACTTCCACTTAACATGCAATTTAATTGAATTGTCCAGAAGTCGGTTCGATTCTTCGCAGCATTTCCGCGCTAACTATTCAAACTTTGACTATCGATTTTGTACCTGTTTGTCGTATTGACATAACAAGTTCATACGTTCTCTCTGAGATTTTTATAGGTGGATGACAGATCTAAGTTATTTGGTCAGGTTACATCAATTTGATTGATTAGACCTGTGGGAATATGTGTGGAGGCCACAAGGGAAGATCTTTCGACCGAGCAAGGTGGTATGCTCGCTCAGGCCGGAGACCACCACACACACTAAGAAAACTTTGATAGCGCGATGCAAAATTGTGGCGCTAATTTTGGATACCGCCATAGACCACACGATACACGTCCAAATCAACATAGGTTCGTTATCTGCTTGTCAATCAATTTCTATGTCTTTTTAAAATGCTCAACTTAACCAGCTTATGATAATACTCTAGAGTCTAGAACAGGGGTCACCAAATGGCGGACCGCGGTCCGCATCCGGACCGCCGAACCATTGTGTGAGGACCAAGCATGTTCGAAAATGAAAAAAATGTTGTCTCGACATACTCATCAACATTGAACATGTAGTCAACAAAAACTGTCACTTTTCTCATTGATACAAATACCTTTGTAAACTTCGTAATTACATTTTTGTTGAATTTTTTTCTATGCGGACCGCGAAGATCATTTTATTTCTTAAAACGGACCCCGAGCGAAACTAATTGGTGACCCCTGGTCTAGAACATCAATCGCAATAATTGTGCGATGAAACTACAAGGCGAATTTGCATACGCGACTCAATGAAGCGATAATAGGGGAGATTAAATTGAAATATTAATTTACATATTGGATTCCATTATTTTTATATAAGTTTACAATGCAATCACATTACCGGCTCGAAAAATTAACGCCATTTCAGATGAATGAAATCAGAGTCCTTTTCAAACTTTTAAACCGTCCAATATCTCGCTTTTATGAGTTTTCATTATAATATTACGGGTATAATGAAACGAAATAAACAATATTAATTTTCTGTGAGGATATTATACACGTTTAATTATTATTATTTCACTACACATAAAGTACTTAACACTACTTATTTAATGGCTGTAATCTAAGCTTAATCTAGCCCCCTAATTCTGACACAAAGAAAATGCGAGCGTCGATTTTGGCACGATAAAAAGTACTCTATTTCCTTCCCTATGCACCTACTCAAATATGATTACAATCGGTTCAGTAGTTTTAGAGGCTTTCTCTTGGAAACAAACCAATAATTTCTCTTAAAGGTATGGAAAAGCTATTTCCGTCACGTCGCACTCGTGTAAAGCACATTTGCCTATGAATTCATCATAAAAGGTTCCTTTAAGCACGTTCGTGATCCAGTCCAATTATTCCAAATAGATCATATCAACAAAATGCCTTAATGGACAACTTGCATTATATCGCCCGATCGAAGTAACGAGTGCCGACATGCGAGAATGTTAGATACAACACGTTAAAGATGAGCTCAACCCTAAAGTATGTATGATACATACTGATATTATAAATGAGAAAGGGTATTTATTTGTCTGTATTTTGTCTATTAAAATGCGAAAGGCTGTATATTTATCTGTCGGTTATCTAATAATATTAGATTTGACCCCGAAAAATGTAGAGTTTCTGCGTAAGAGATGAATTTCTGCGTGTAAAAAGTTGCGGGCAACATCTAGTAATTATTTCGGCAAAAATATAAATAAACAGGGTTTATAAATGGAATCTCAAATTAGGGTACTCTACTAAGCCACACTACTAGAATGATAAAGTATTTTTGGTGTACTAGCCACGTACGGAAGCCCTAGAACAATCTCGAAAGTGGTAGCTAACAGAGATAGAAATAAAACTTTGACTTGAAAAAAATACTTTGACTTGATGGTCCTAAAATATGGATATTGGATTGTTTTATTTGTAGGACAAGGTTACTCTTCAATTATATATACTATTTTTTCAAGATTTTTCGAAAATAAAAATGTAGTTTGTCTTATCAAAATATAGTTACAAAAAATTTGCTTGTTAGTAATCACAAAAAAATTTGTTCTAGGGCTCCCTCACTAAACCTGAAATGTCTTGTCGCAGCATAAACAACCAAACTTTTATTAACTACAGTTTTTTAATATAATATTGAAAACCTAATACAATACAATAACCGATATTATATTCAAGAAATAAAGACTTAGCAAGTCCTCAATGAAAGTACCAAATCCTTCAATATCAACGTCCCAAGACAATACCAAGGCCAACTATTAAGATATTAAAGTACCTACGCATTTTCAAGAAATTGAGCCGATTGTACTTAATGACGGTTATCTGGGTGGAATGTTCTCGTAATTTCTACGGTAATCTAGATTGACGTTTACTGAGTGGATAACACCTTAGATAGAATCCCAAGGCGGAGTAATCACCTCGACAAAACCACACGGTATAAACAGGATGTGGCAAAAACTTGTCACGGGTAGATGTCTATTTCTAATGCTGAACAACGTTAGGATGCATTAATGAAGTTAAAATGTAAGACATTATTTGTTGCTGGCTAGCTTCGAAAAAGTTGAAATAAGAATTTATTTTTCAATGTTAAGATATAGACCTGGATCCCAAAAGGATAAGACATAACTTATTTTCTGATGGATGAAACCATAGGTTCTTGGTAGTCCTTCGTGAACTTAGAATACCTGCGAATTTGTGTAGCTCTAAGTGTGACCCCTGGTCAGGTACCAGGTACCAAAGAGGACAAAAAATGAGTCTTACTTTACTTGTTTTCTGATGGCTAATATTAATATATAATTTGTAGATTATTGTTCTGAACAAGTATCATGTAGTGTAAGACACTTTTCAATGACCAAAACTATTATCAGACGTTTTGAAAATAACTTTGTTGCTATTTTTTTTTCAAAGGTGTTAATTTTTATTTTATAAATTAACATAACACCTTAGAAAACAATACGATATTGCAAGAATTTATTTTCTACTAGCTGTTGCCCGCGACTTTGTCCGTATCAGCATACTGCATAGTATAATAACAAAGATGGATAATTTTCCCCTCTTTCCTTACCCAAAGGGTAAAAACGAGACCCGATATCAAAGACATTTCAGTCTGTCCGTCTGTCTGTCTGTCCATATCCAGACTGTACCTCCCCTTTGTAACATGTAGTGAATATTATTAAAGTATGGATACAATTGAGTATTTTTTGGTCATATAATTTGGTCAAGTGCCTACCTGTTAGACCCTGATCCCAGAGCGATAACACATATTATGACATATCACAATATGGATGAAACCTTAGGTTCTTAGTAGTTTCTTATGTATTTAGAATACCTTCGTATTTGTGAAGCTCTACATGGAGCTATCACTCTCACTCACTCATAATGTGTAAAAATGTCTGTCTGTCTGTCTGTAACCTCTTCAGGCCAAAACCGCTTAACCAATTTTGCTGAAATTTGGTACAGATATACTTTGAGCCCTGGGGTTAAAGTATATTTATAACTTTTAGCTTAAGGCGACGCCTTGATAATTTGGCTGTAGGCTATAGCAATATCGATTTTTCTCAGCAATGACTAAAACTTAGAAATTAAAGTTTATTGTCAGTATTCATCATGTTTTTGTCTTTGAATAATTGCCCATAGCATAACACGGTTGGTTAACTTTTATAATACAGAATAATCAATTTAAAAGACCTCTGTAAAAAAAGGGATTCCTATTTTGTGAACAGAGGAGAGTGATTTAAGCTTCCAAAATTTTTACATAATATAATGGTTCAAGCATACACTTTAATTTGCCCATAGCTTATATGAAATGTATTTATAGTTTTAAATTACGCGACAAAAACCATTTTGTCCCTTACGCACTTACCATTTTTTGCTGTTCCATTGCTTGTTTACTATGAGAGACCGGCCCGGCCGCAATACAAAACAAGCAATCTCAAACGTATCCAACACGGTTTTTTACTTTAACACGGTGTTATGCTATGGGCAATTCAAAGACAAAGACATGATGAATACTGACAATGAACTTTAATTTCTTAGTTTTAGTCATTGCTGAGAAAAATCGATATCGCTACAGACTACAGCCAAATTATCAAGGCGTCGCCTTAAGCTAAAAGTTATAAGTATACTTTAGCCCCAGGGCTCAAAGTATATCTGTACCAAATTTCAGCAAAATCGGTTAAGCGGTTTGGGCGCGAAGAGGTTACAGACAGACAGACAGACATTTTTACACATTATGAGTGAGTGAGAGTGAGTATAGCTCCATGTAAAGCTTCACAAATTCGAAGATATTCTAAGTACATAAGGAACTACTAAGAACCTAAGGTTTCATCGATATTGTGATATGTCATAATATGTGTTATCGCTCTGGGATCAGGGTCTAACAGGTAGGCACTTGACTAGGTATATGACCAAAAAATACTCAATTGTATCCATACTTTAATAATATTCACTACATGTTACAAAGGGGAGGTACAGTCTGGATATGGACAGACAGACAGACGGACAGACTGAAATGTCTTTGATATCGGGTCCCGTTTTTACTCTTTGGGTAAGGAGAGAGGGGAAAATTATCCATCTTTGTTATTATACTATGCAGTATGCTGACACGGACAAAGTCGCGGGCAACAGCTAGTAGAAAATAAATTCTTGCAATATCGTATTGTTTTCTAAGGTGTTATATTAATTTATAAAATAAAAATTAACACCTTTGAAAAAAAAAATAGCAACAAAGTTATTTTCAAAACGTCTGATAATGGTTTTGGTCATTGAAAAGTGTCTTACACTACATGATACTTGTTCAGAACAATAATTTACAAATTATATATAAATATTAGCCATCAGAAAATAAGTAAAGTAAGACTCATTTTTTGCCCACTTTGGTACCTGGTACCTGACCAGGGGTCAGACTTAGAGCTACACAAATTCGCAGGTATTCTAAGTTCACGAAGGACTACCAAGAACCTATGGTTTCATCCATCAGAAAGTAAGTTATGTCTTATCCTTTTGGGATCCAGGTCTAATAGCTTTTAGCCTTTATAGCTTTGACAGGTTAAAAAATCAAAGTGTACAAGGTTTATTCCTGTAATGAAAGATAATATGTTTTTTTTTTTTATTAAATAAGGGGGCAAACGAGCAAACGGGTCACCTGATGGTAAGCAACTACCGTCGCCCATGGACACTTGCGACATCAGAAGGAGCAAGAGTTTGCAGGTCGTATAGGTCCGGAAATACTGCTGGTGACAGTTCGTTCCAGAGTTTTACAGTGCGCGGCAGAAAGTTACGCGAAAAACACACTGTGGAAGACTGCCACTCATCAAGGTGATGAGGATGGTATGTTTTTCGCGTGGGACGATGGCGAAAAGTTGCAGGTGGTATGATTCCGAACAATTCCTCAGAGCACTCCCCGTGATACAACCGATAGAGGATGCAGAGTGAAGCTACATCTCCGCGTAATTCCAAGGGGTCCATCTGGGGATTAAAACCATCAACATTCAACAGTGTTGGTATTATTTAGACAGCTCTATGTTTCTATGTTTAGAAAACGTGAAACATTGTCACGTGGTATTCGGTGATTTCTGAGTCAAAATTAGTATCAAAAACTTGAACTGAGAGTAATCAAAAATCATTTTAATAAACTTTTCTTTCAACTTTCAGATTCCAACACCGACACAACAACAAAGGTAAGTTCTTACTATGCCTATACAGCTCACACTTATTACAACCCGCGGTTGTTTATAAAGAAATAGGAGGCGAACAATTTTCTCCCAAACATTTTCCTCAAACGGGAAAATACGATTCCCTACGGAACCTTGTACCGCGTGTTTATACAGGGGGCTCCGCAGACTGTGGTGGGTTTTTTAAATTTCGCAAACCAAATTGGTTTCACTGACGTGTAGGTATTGTACTTTCCGGGCTTCGCTTTAGGGTTAGACTTGCAGTTGTTTCAGTAGATTTTTTGTTTTCCTTCCTTTTTTATGTTTTTTTTTTATTTTGATTGATAATACAGATTTTATGAACTGGACCCATCAATCCTCAAGCGGCACCCGGCTGTCGCATAACAATTGAAAATCTATTGTGTCTGCGATTCCCACGATCGAGTTATTAAAAGCTAAAGCTAAAATGCCACTTAAGGTTATTTACATAAATTATATAAAACTATAAATTTCTTACAATACAGACTTGGAAATAATATAGTACATAACTCAAGGCTCTAGATCATTAAAGATACAAAAAGATATATCTCAGTAAATTAAGTATAGCGGTAATAAATCTTAACCCGACTCTGTCGCACGCAGCACCCTCTTCAAGTGGCAAGAAACGTATAAATCTTTATGAGTGAAATCCAAACACTACAAATATAGTTGGCCTCACGTTCGGGATATAAAATACCCCCTAGCAAAACGTTGTCAACATGCGTTTTATTATCACAGCTAAATAGACAGGTTAAATTAGATTTTGCGTCACAAACACAGACATAGATCAAGATAGATACTGCATGTCGCTCCATATTTTGTATGAAAACGAGCGTACCACTTTTTTCCTACCACTGTGACGTACCGATGATAAGAAATGTGTCCATTATCAAGGCCAACGTTTCCATTTGAATTTCTACAGCTCAATACGGCACTTTTAGGCATTTAGGCATTTTTAAAATTGCGATTGACGTCCGATTCCGATAGCAGACTAAAGAACAGACTTTCGAAAGACGAACATTGCTCGTTGTTTGGGAAAGCGATATGGCACGCGAAGTACATACACGTGCGGTATCTATCTTGATCTATGTCTGTGGTCACAAAGTATTGTTCAACTACGAGTGCTGTGTTTTTAGTGAGATGCTCCGCGCAGCTTCCTCGGCTTCGTTAAAATTATGTTAAAACTTATAAACATTACCAGCTGAATATGTTCTCCGCAACTCCGTTGCGCCAAAATTAGTTTATCGCGCGGGAGCCGTACATTTTTCCGGGATAAAAAGTATCCTATATCCTTTCCCTATACTCAAATATGAAATACAATATCTACATACCAAATGTCAACAAAATCAGTTTATCGGTTTGAGCGTGAAGAGGTAATAGACAGACAGACTTTTTTTTTTTATTAAATAAGGGGGCAAATGAGCAAACGGGTCACCTGATGGTAAGCAACTACCGTCGCCCATGGACACTCGCAACATCAGAAGAGCTGCAGGTGCGTTGCCGGCCTTTTAAGAGGGAATATGCTCTTTTCTTGAAGGTTTGCAGGTCGTATAGGTCCGGAAAAACTGCTGGTGACAGTTCATCCCAGAGTTTTACTGTAAAACTCTGGAATGAACTGTCACGCGGCAGAAAGTTACGCGAAAAACGCACTGTGGAAGACTGCCACTCATCAAGGTGATGAGGATGGTATGTTTTTCGCGTGGGACGATGGCGAAATGTTGCAGGTGGTATGATTCCGAACAATTCCTCAGAGCACTCCCCGTTATACAACCGATAGAGGATGCAGAGTGAAGCTACATCTCGGCGTAATTCCAAGGGGTCCAAGCTGTTTGAAACACTATGGCAGTCAACAATTCGAGCGGCCCTTCGTTGGATACGATCCAGAGGGAGCAGTTGGTATTTTGGCGCCCCTGCCCAGAGATAAGAACAATATTCTATATGAGGCCGAACCTGCGCCTTGTAGAGTAGAGTAGAGGCGTTGGTCCGGACTGAAGTACTGTCTCGCTCTGTTAAGAACACCAAGCTTCTTCGAGACTAATTTGGCCTTACCCTCTAGTTGATATCGGAACTGGACTTCGCTTGATATGTTGACGCCAAGTATCTCAATGCTAGGGTAGATGGTTAAAGATGTGCCCTCGAAACGAGGACATACGACCATTGCTGACTTTTTAGTGGTGAACGCGCAGACCTGTGTCTTGGCGGGGTTGAATTGGACCAAGTTACGTCTACCCCATTCAGAGACCTTCTCCAATAAATTCTCCACCTTAGACACAAGTTCGTTTCGACTCTCAGTGACATTTTGCCGAGAAATATTGGGGGAGCCGGTATATACAGCATCACCTGTACTGTCATCCGCATAGCAATGAATGCCGCTGGTCTGCAACATGTCATTGATATGCAGTAAGTATAGAGTAGGCGATAGCACACAGCCCTGAGGGACACCAGCATCAACAGACTGAGTTTCCGAGCATTCGCCGTCAACTACGACCTTTATGCTTCTACCTGCTAAGAAACCAGACTGACATACTTTTATATTAATTAGAATATTTAGTCGAGTTATGTCAAGCTCAGCCGAAAGAATATCACGACATACACTTGAGATAATCTGCTTATGAATCAATTTCCTGATGGTACATCGTCTCTCGATTCCGTGAAAAAAAAGAAGAAAACTAAAATCTATATCTATATTCTATACATATTATAAAACAAAGTCGCTTTTTTCCCCTCATGTCCCTTTGTTCCCTTTAATCTTTAAAAGTACACAACAGATTTTGACATTTCTTTTAGTGTTAGATACCCCATTTATCGATGAAGGCTATAGGCTATAATTTATCACGCTGAGACTAATAGGAGCGAAGAAATAGAGGAAAATGTGGAAAAAAACGGGGAAAATTATTTGAAAGGGCTAACGTGAACGCGCTAATCTCAGAAACTACTGGTCCGATTTGAAAATTTATTTCAGTGTTAGATAGTCCATTTATTGAGGAAGGATATAGAGGCTACATTTTATCATGCTAAGACTAATAGGAGAATGTGGAAAAAACAGGGAAAATTATTTGAAAGGGCTTATCTCGCGAACTACTGGAGCAATTTTTATGTTATTTGGCACAGATAAGAAGTAGACTACGTGAAGGATCATAAGCTATCGATTTTAATCATTTTTTCAGTGGCTATATATTTTATACCCGTGCGGCGCCGCGCCGGGGCGGGTCGCTAGTTGTTTAATAAACTTATTTTTGAAATCGTACGTCTCCGTTATGTAGACCGTACTCGTGTACTGTTTCTGTTAAAAAATAAAGGTACTTAATAAAAATCATGAACCCATTTTATGCGACTACGAACTAAAAGAAGTAAATAAATTTACTTCTTTTAGTTACTTGTGCTAATATGTATTCTGTGTTTTAGTACAGAAATAGAGCCCTAATGAGTTTGACCTTTACTGACACTTCGAGGTAGACAAGAAGAATTTTTATTCTATTTTATGTGAAATTCTTTTCGATAAGAAGAACACATACAATAATAATTGTTGCTATTGCAATAAAAGCCATTGAACTTCCTTTATACCAGTGCTCTTTAGTTGTATAACACTTACATGTTTTAAGCTTTTAAAGCTAGTCTTTTAAGCGCTAAATAAAAACAAAACTAAGCAATTTAATAGTGTTTACTTAGTTTAAAGACTAAAGGAATCTTTAAGCTTTTAACTTATAGTCAATAAAAAGTAAAACTATATTTGAATCAGTAGTTTAACGACCCAAACGGCTAGCATTTAATTATTGATGTTTTACACACTATAACAAACACAATTTAAATCGTATTCCCTTGTAATAAAGACTCTAAGCACAGCAATGTGCACCTAATTAGTAAACCTAACCGCCGCTTTGCCAAGCCGACATTAATGTATAAGGGGCTGGATTTCAAAAGGCCAGAATGCAATATGCTTGTGCACACTGCTTTAATATTTATACCTGTATAATAGGGCCTATTCTGAAGAAGTTGCCTAGTCTAGGAGCCAATAGGAGCTAAGGAGGCTAGTCTAGGAGCTCTCGATCAAATATGCACAGCCTGTCTGCTCCACTTAGAAAAGACTCGAATCTTGTTACTTCATTATGAGACTTAATTTTATTCTAGTTTGCACAAGTTTGATGAAGACTGTTTACACTGTTTACTTAGACTTTGTGCATGTATTTAAAACTTAAACCTTTTTTATTTCCTTAATAATATTTAATTACAAATACAACTTGTAAATTAGTTAAAAAACAAGTGGACTCAGTGTGTTTCATGTGTTACGTAAGTTGAAGTTAAACTATTTATTGATACTTTGCTTAGGGCCTGTTTCACCACTTCCTGATAAGTGACGAATAGGCTACCAATTAACTTGACAGATCAAGTATGGAGAATCTGTCAAAAAAGTTGTGAATAGCCTATTCGGCACTTTATCAGAAAGTGGTGAAACAGGCCCTTAAACTTTTAAATTGTTCGAAAAAAATACATATTTTTCGAGTTTTACCAAATCAATAAAGCACGTTTTAAGTTAAATTTTTTTAATAGTCAAAATTGATAATTTAACATTATACTGCATTGAAACGAAACATTCTTGTTGAAATGGCTCATAAAATTATACCCAGCTAGACCAGTGTATTTTCAACGAAATCCGTAACTTATTATTCATTTTATGTTAATCTTATAATATCACAGAATGCATGAGGTTTCGACATAGCATTGTAAAGTATACAATGGTAATGTAGGCAGGTGTCTTGAACCTACATATTCGGTAGTTCTCTATGGAAATTCATATCGCTTTGTTTTATATCCGAAAGATAATAATATTGATTTTATAGTCATTTTTATTACTTTATTTTTATTACGTTTCCGTGTATCGTTGCGGGAGATGTAATAATGTTTTTGGTTTACAATCTATGTATATTTCTTTTACATAATTACATACATTTTCTTTTATATGTAAATTATGTATAGACTTTGTATTGCTGTATGAACAGAAAAAGTATAATTTCAAATGATTGTGTCCTTCAGGAGAATCGCTTATGGTTTCTTACGATTATTATCAGTGCAGCGAAGTTACCTTTAGGGTCAATTCAGATCGCAACGCGACGAGGCGAGGCGAGGCGCGGCATAAATTTGTAAGGATTTAACGTTTTGTTATTCGTAGAATTTAACAGATTTCAATCGCGTGAGACATCTTGCAAATCTGTCAAATCCATTTAAATTTAGAAATGTATCTACGCGTCGTGCTGCGGTCTGAATCAACCCTAACGGTACTTGTACTTACTCTACTAGGTACTTGGTTACCCAAGTACATTCCGTTCGACTTCATTTTTACATTTTGAGATCATCATTGATATACAAGTTTCCTCTAAAGAAAAACCTTCACCACCGACGTCCATAATAAAATGCATGAAGGGAAAACACATTAAAGTGAAGATGCAGTAATGCACATAACTACGTGCAATTGGTGCGCCATCGGCGTAAGTAAAATCTGCAATTTACAAAATGGCGACGTCCCCGTAATTGCGAACTCTTGCCAATAGTCGAAAGCGATAAATAAATATGGATAGTCTCTCATTGCCTTGTTAAGTCGGATTCAGATGATATCTAGATACAGTAACTAGATGCAGTGATGTGTGTCTTGGGTCTACACAGACGGACCGCATTTCAACTGCAATCCAACCGCAAATTGCAGTTCAAGTGCAGTTTGAATGCAGTTGACATGACTGCAATACGACTGCAATAGAACTGCAAACCAAACGCGCAGTCGGATTGCAGTTCAGTTGCAGTTGGCGTGCAGTCGTGTGAACTGTTCGGTTTGCAGTTCTATTGCAGTCGTATTGCAGTCGTGTCAACTGCATTCAAACTGCACTTGAACTGCAATTTGCGGTTGGATTGCAGTTGAAATGCGGTCCGTCTGTGTCGACCCTTAGGTCTCGCAAAATACACGTTATGCTAGGTTTACACTAGGCAAGAAACTTGTCTAGTGAGAAAATCCTGGTTTGCTGACTTGCTAAGTTGCATGGCAAAAAGTAGCTTATAACACACAGTTTAATCACCTAGTGAATTACGTTTGTTCAAATGATGGTTTGTTTACTTGCTAATGGATTTCCAAATACAGTACGTCTACTTGGGCGAATTCTAGTTCAAATGATCATAGCTAATAGAATATTAAAAGCAAATAGCAGGGTTCGGGAACTAAACAATGATATTTAAAATTTTACAGTCAGATTAGTAGGAAAATTATTTATATTTTTCATTGTCATATGTCCCTGTTTGTCAAACTGCTTTTCTAACCTTTGCAGGTGATATTATCCTCTTCACGTTGGATGAATGCCACCTTAATGCACTATCCATCATGGAAATCATGCACAATCGACGGCGATCCTGAGCAATTTAAAGCAATTTTAACCCTCTACACGCTTTTAACCCGGCCGTACATTATCCGAATTTCTGATCAGAAAAATATTCGGACGCTCATACATTTTGACACGACAGAATTCTGATAGTACCTATGCGGGGTCCACAACAAAATGTATGAAGAAAGTGCGTTCCGGCGGGGTATCCGAATTTTTCTGATCAGAAATTCGGATAATAATATGCGGCTGGGCTAAATCGCATTTATTCGTCATAGGCCACTGGCCAACGTAGAACGGCCTTTACAGCTACCGCGCTAGTAAAAGGTTTAAACGGTTGTTGATCCCCGTACGAGCAAATATGACTTGCGGCAACCGAAATCACGTCCATTTTAGCTTCACACCGTTTTCCATCTAATGTTGAATGCCATAAAGCTGCATTTGCTGTGCACGCCCCTTAATTGGTATTTTAACGCGAGTTTAAATATTTGGAATTTTAGCGCATCTCGGTGAGCTAATTACATTTTATAATACGTTTTGTCTGGAATATGTTCTGAGATATTCTATTTAAATGGAATAATATTATGATTTAATGATTTATGAATCTTTTAAAATGAATATTTTAATGATATAGTGGGAATCGAAAATCTCTTTTTGTATGTAGCATAATATTAAAGACTAGAGAAGAATTTAAATTGGAGAAAGAGAATTAAACATTTCATAAATTATATTTATTTAGTTCCGTTCAAGGTTTGAGCACCCCTGGCTTATTTTACAACCTGTTTACGATCAACTTGTACCGTACAAAGCATTTGTGTTGACTGTAAAGCTTGTACCCGCAAAACTAGTACAATTCACTATCACCGAAACGGTTCTATTGTAACTACCAGTCAAAATAGAACTTTAAACGAGGCCGCGACACCTGCATATGACATTAAAGCAAGGCTCACAATACAAATATAAACAGTAGAACGTCATGTTAGATCTAGTCGTGCGCACATACGCGTAATAAAAAATTGAATAGCCCAACAATTGAGTTACATGCCCTAACTTAAACTGTAAAGCTCTGGAACGAACTGTCACCAGCAGTATTTCCGGACCTATACGACCTGCAAACCTTCAAGAAGAGAGCGTACTCCTTCTTAAAAGGCCGGCAACGCAGCTCTTCTGATGTTGCGAGTGTCCATGAGCGACGGTAGTTGCTTACCATCAGGTGACCCGTTTGCTCGTTTGCCCCCTTATTTTGAAAAAACCTTATTATTTTAATGCAACTTCGCTCTTTTTAGGGTTAATGTAGGTATTAATATGTATTCTGTGCTGAACGTCCGTGGCCTATAATTTGGTTCGCACTCGCAGAGGGTGCAGATTCGATCCTGGGTGGAGGCGTGTACCAATGAGACATTTTCAGATCTCAAGTACACAATACGGACGCTCGTACGGTGAAGGAAAACACCGTGAAGAAACCCGCACATGGTTGGTCCCAGACGTATTGACTAGCTAGACCTCTGGACTAGACCGACTATGTTGCGAGAATGCCGTATGCGCTTGGGCAACCATACAGGCATTTAAAATTTGGTTCCAGGCACTATAAATGCTGTATAAATGCTTTATAAATCATCCACAATGGATGCAAAGACCTAGTTTCTGTGCTAAAGGGTGAAAATAGGACTTTAAAGGCTGTATCCAACCGCCGTTATAGGTAGCTAGACTTTCTACAGATTATGTATTTTTGTTGCTACATTATTCATTGCCGCATCATTTATCATTTCTTGAAACTACTATTTTTAGTTTAATACGAAACAGCTTGGATCGGAAAAGGAACAGGCCATTTAGCCGAAACATTTTCGTTTTCGCTTCGTTATAGAATCGCCGAACAAAATGTATGGAATTGACATAAGACGAGTCGAACGTCAACGTCATATTAACAAACGCTTATGTCAATCCCATACATTTTTATCGGCGATTCTATAACGAAGCGAAAACGAAAACATTTTGGCACACCCCCCTAGTGAGCTGCATTAATGTTGCCTTAAATTACTGAGGTAGTCGTCTCTACTGAGTGAGATTGATTTCAAGGATAGAATTAATCTACTGTATGATAATATTTATACTGTATTTGTATGGTCCGTTATTACCACGTAGTTTTTATAAGATGGCCCTGGGACTCTTATATCAATAGCATAAAGGTCCTTTTACAGGTAAAACTTACTGGGGTTAAAATTTATATAGCCGGCTACCAAAAGACCTTTTCACCTCGAAAATGCCAATCTGAACTAAAAGTTTTCTGGTATTGATAGTTCAGGGATTAGTTTTGTAATGGTTTTGATACTTGAAGTGCTTTAGGCATTGTATATAGACGTATACCTTAAGGCTACGTTCAGACGTGCGCGTGTTCTGCGTGTGATCTGCGAGTGTTCTACGATAGCGTATGGGAAACACGCGCGCGGGGTCGACGCGGATTCAGCGCGTGCCGCGCGCGTGTTTTCCCATACGCTATAGTAGAACATGCGCAGAGCACGCACAGAACACGCGCACGTCTGGACTTAGCCTTACGCCTCCGTGGCTCAGTGGTTTAGAACGTGGCTCGGAGGTCGTGGGTTCAGATACCGCGTTAGAAAAATGTTGTTTTCAAGTTTGGTTAGGACAGCCTCCTAACCGGCCTATTATCCGACAAGGAAGATAATTGTCGTCGAATATAAAAAGTCGGTCTTGCGTCTACGCGTCCGCAAATTTTAATTGTGCAAATAGTTCTTCAGTATCAAAACTTTGATACCCAAAGTTTTACAATATTTTTATAAAACTGAAAAAAAAGTCTTGTAAAATGTTTGTTTTGTAAAAAATAATTATTTTTATCCTATAAATAAAACATTTCTTCGCGGTCTAATTGCACATATTTTATCCTCAAAGTCTGTTATATGCACGTTATAGCGGCGCACTTTCCAGAAAAATCTAATAAGAAAATGTTACCCTGCGTTACTCTCTTTAAGTGGGTCATTAATATTAATACCTTACGTCTTTTTACAGCTGGCAACATCTTTATTAATCAAATTGTATATTTACTGTGAAAAAAACGGACTCATAAGACATAAGTCATACAACTCACAAGGTTTGATTTCCTAGACAAGAATAAGAAGGCCGCCATGTTTTGGAATGTTACGAAATAGCTATACTCACACATATAAAATCAAATAAGAATCGTTAAAGGAACCCTAGGAGTCCAAAGAATAGTTATACCGTATAATGTAAGATCACATTACGAAACAAAGATCAATTTTTTGCCTTAAGTTAGAACTTAGAAGATACCATACTTCAGGCGAGATTTCTTAGCAGTTTAACCGTCTACCAAATAGACCACAGAGTAAATATTCGGATGATTGATAATATTTCTTGTGTGGCAGAAATTAGACAATTATTTGTAACATGTAAAATTATTAAATTAAGTAATTACATGTAAAATATAATTTCTTCTAGTCGTACACAAGAGGAATGCCGAAAAGTTTATTTGGTTTTTTTTTTAAATGTAAATTCAAATACTCCAAGGACCAAGACAAATAGCAAACGGTAAAAATATGAAAATTCAAAACGTGAAAATATTCAACGTTTAAGTAATACGGAAGTTATGGGGCGTCCATTAGTGAATAAGGGGAAACTGTTTTACAATTACCATAATTTCAATTTGTGAGGTTGTATTAAAAACCGATAATTTTCTAGCGAAAGATTTTATGAAAGCGCCATAAGCGAAAAGCATTAATTTCGTGTCTTAAAAATGATTTACATAATATTTTTGAAAGGGTACTTACGTTTTTGTTGATCTAAAAATTTCCAGCGAGATATTTCCTGAATTTCTTTAATATTAACAGAATATGTAAATAAGCTGTTTGATTATGCTATAACCATCTTTTAGGCTTCTTATGTTTTTAGTGAAAACATTGAGTCGACTTTCGATATTAACATTTTGTATGCATCATATTTACTGATATGATATTCCTCTTCATTTGGACGATGACGCGGGGCTGAGCCAGGGCTACCGCCTCGACGACCTGTTGTCGGGAGGTCAATGGACCCCCGTCAGCAGGCCACATCCGATGCCGCGGCCGCATCCATCGTCACGATGGTCGCCGGCCGCCCGCTGGCCTGCGCCGCTGACGCCCCTCCGTGTGGAGACGCGCTCAGATCTGCGCTTAGTTTGTAAGGTTATATTAATAAATAATGATATTTATATACAGAAAAATGGAGTACGTCGTTAGAATTGACTCTACATGTGACATCTGTACCGAATTCCTCGGCTGGAGATGTGTTTAAATGTTAAATTAGTTAGCGCGTGATGAAACTGATGTAACTCTATGTAACGATATAAGTGGGGATATTGTAACAATGAGACTAAACTTATTGTAAACTTAGACTAGTGTGTGTAAACCAATTACTTTTCCGTTACTTTTGTACTTTGCGATAATAGATTAAGGTTCTAGAGTAAGTAGTGATTAAGTTTAAGTAATTCCTGTTATCAGTCGGCTAATCGCAGAAAAAACAAGTAAGGCTATTCACATTAGGAATAAAATTAAAAATTCGAAAAATAAAATCAAAACTACTTGGAAAGTAATAGCTGGTGAGACTGGAAACGTCACCTGTCGTAGCTCTGATTTTGAAATTTATTTTGAAAATAAAAAGATTACCAATGATCATGAGGTTGCGACGGTCTTCGAAAAATTTTTTGCTGACATTCCGGTCTCAACTACGAAAAATTTAAACTCCTCACCTGCAGCTGCTGAAAAACTACTCAGAGACAATGTAAAGGAATGTAATGTCAATTTTAGGTTTAGAGAGATTGTCCCCAAAGATATCATTGATACTTTTAAATTAATAAATATTAAAGATACTACTGATCTCTGGGGCATGTCTACTAAAATTATCAAATCAATAATTGACATCATAGCTCCTCATCTATCAATGATTTTTAATGACTGCATAAAGAGTGGTGTTTTTCCTGACTTGATGAAGCACAGTAAAGTTGTACCTTTATTTAAAGCGGGACTTAAATCTGATCCAGCTAATTATAGGCCTATATCAATTCTACCGACTCTAAGTAAAATATTTGAAAAAATAATTTTAAATCAGTTACTATTACATTTTAACTTAAATAATTTATTGCACAAAAATCAACATGGTTTTACTAAGGGTCGATCCACAACGGATTCTGGTATAGGTCTTCTTTATAGTATATTTGAAGCATGGGAGGACTCGCAGGATGCCCTAGGGGTTTTTTGCGACCTCTCCAGGGCTTTTGACTGTGTTAAGCATGCTACATTAATCAGGAAATTGCACCACTATGGCATTAGGGACTCAGCACTCAACCTTTTGAGATCTTACCTCAAAAATAGAACTCAAAGGGTTGACATTAATAGTAAAAGGTCCAATGGGACCAAAATAGAATTAGGCGTCCCACAGGGATCCATTTTAGGTCCATTCCTTTTTCTCATCTACATAAACGACTTACCTTATCTTGTTAAGGATAATGATAATGAAATAGTACTTTTTGCTGATGACACTTCACTTATTTTTAAAGTGAAGCGACAACAGTCAAATTATGACGAGGTAAATAGTGCTCTCTCAAAAATAGTACATTGGTTTAACGTTAATAACTTACTTCTAAATTCTAAGAAAACTAAATGTTTAAAATTTACTTTGCCCAATGTTAGGCAAGTTAAAACCAATATACTATTAAATGATGAGAAGATGGATTTGGTGGACACGACTGTATTCTTAGGCATTACACTAGATAGTAAACTACAGTGGGGTCCTCATATTGCTAATCTTGCAGATAGGCTCAGTTCTGCAGCATACGCGGTCAGAAAAATACGGGAAATTGCTGACGAAGACACAGCAAGACTAGTTTATTTCAGTTATTTTCATAGTAGAATGTCGTATGGCATCCTCTTATGGGGAAACGCTGCCGACATTAACCCTTCTATATGTGCAAAAATATTTGCAAAAGAGTAGTGTATGGAATGTGCAAAAAAAATGGCGCCCGGCCTTACCCCCTTTTTACAAATAATATAATATTTTTACATCCAAACCATATTTTATGTTTTTGTAAAGAATTTTATAATATCTAATAAATTTTCTATCAATCAAGCCATCATAATATAGTATTTAGTCTGATTTAACATTCTTTTTAGAAGTATATATTTTGAAATATATTTTTCTGACTATTTCACATGAAATAAATTAATATTTTGTTATATTCTACACGACAGAATCCAAGAATAGACCCTTGTTTATATAATTTATCGTCACAGCTTGAGATGTTTACAAAAACAGGTTATAAATATCACTCGAAAAAAATGCGTTTCGTATTACCACAAGCAAACTTCGTCATTATGGCTTTACAAATAAAGTTCAAAATGGCTGCGGCCGGCAGAATATGACCGTTAACTGTAGACTTTTAACTCTTTGTTTTGGAAATATAAGAAATACTATCAATATAAAATAGTCATGTAGACGTTGTGTAATAATTTCTATAAGCCTTTTACGTAATTAATTTACAATTATATGAAGCAAATTCCGTCCAAAACACTTATAACACACACAACTTTTTTCTCAACTTTCACAAGTTATTACGATGTATTTCTTGCAAATGATTATCTAAAACTACTAAATACTATTAAAGTAAACTATTTTACTACTTACATTCGATAAATCCAATTATTATTTCACACAAATCACACAAAATGACAGAACACACACGAAACAATTCACGATTTTCTAATGACTGAAAAATATTCGTCGACCACAGATTGTATAATATTTTGCATTCAGAATGTGGCAAATGTACCATAGATTATAACTAACCAATCTTCTTCATACAAAAGTAGTCTCTAAGTCGACGAAATACGTAACTCGATCGAATGAAAGAGCGCGGCCACATACGGCCGCTTGGGTGTAGACAGAATAGCTGCAGTATAATCTGTGGCGGCCGGATCCGGCCGCTTCGGAATTAATGGGTTAATACGATTTTTGTGCTGCAGAAGCGAGCTATACGTTCAATTTATAAAATGTCAACTTTTGAATCTCTGAGAGAAAAGTTTAAAGAAATTGGTATTCTAACTGTTGCTTCTCAATACATTTTGGATAATGTTTTATATGTTAAAAAGAATCTTAGTAAATTTACAACCAAAAGTGACAGTCACGGAAGAAACACTAGAAATAAGTATAAACTAGAAATACCGATGATCAGACTTAGTAAAGTTAGTAAATCTTTTAAAGGTCAATGTGTACGCCTTTACAATAAAATCCCAGAAAACGTTCAAAATCTTTCCATTAATAAATTTAAAAAAGTAGTCAAAGAACGTTTGTGTGCCAAAGCCTATTATAAGGTCAATGATTTCATAAACGACGGCACATCTTGGGAGTAGGATGGCTGCTTGCAAGGCTACTTCTACATTATTTTATGACTTACAATTATGTATGTATGTTGACATTGTATAATTTTAAGTTACAGCATTGTAAACTTTATTTTAAAAGATTAATTTTTTTCTCACTTTTTTTGGTAAATAAAGTGGGCCCCCTGCGAGTTTCTTACGCCGGTTCTTCTCGCCGGGTTAGTTCCCGAACCGGTGGTAGGCATCATGTAGACTTTCAGAAAATATTTGCAAAAATTTATTCTGAATAAAAAAAATTGAGTTTGAGTTTTGAGTTTGATTTTATTATTACCATCTTACCTTCGTAGACTTCACAGAGATTAATTTGGGACTTACCTGGAAAAATAAATGAAATATGGTTATTACATACTTACTAACAAAATAAAAAATATTTTTAAAAAATTCCTTCGCCCAAAACACTAAACTGATTTTTCTGAAATGTATGGAGATACTTTGAGTCCCGGGAAAGGACATGTGCGGTTCCTGCGCGATAAATGAATTTTGGCGCAACTGAGTTGCGGGTGTCATATAGCATTACAGCACTGACCTCCATTATACAAATACGCTGGACTGATGATACCCTTTGAAATGACAGCTATTTTTTGTGCCTATTTGAAGCGGAATCAGCTCCCCCATTATTCGGGTTAGGAACTAAATTTGACGTAAAAATGAAGTTTGTAATTTGCCATATTGGCGCTGATAGCAGTAGTGGGAGTATTTGGAACTAGTACTAGTGATGTACAACTGTCTTTTCTATTATCGATGAAATGTTTCCAGATTCAGATAATGTCGACCATTAGGATAAAAATATTAAATTGAATAATACAAACGCTATATATTTGTATTAAATATTACAGACTTCCTCTCCGTAATTTAGATAGGCGTAATAAATTAACAACGATTTCATACGCAGATAACGTGAAGTACCTATCTATAATCCATTTATTTTTACCAGTTACCACTAAGTACGAAAAACTAAAAACAAAACTGAAGATGAGCTTCTAACAAAAACTTTGTTGTATTGTATTTTCTAATTTCATTTCTAATATTATCAAAGTAGCGCTAAAGTGTATCGTATTAAAGCTGAACAGAGCTTAATAAGTGTTCTGTGTGATTAGTCATTAAACCCTAACTAATCTATACCACATAATATTATAAAGCGGAAGATATTGTTTGTTTGAACGCGCTAATCTCAGGAACTGCTAGTCCGATTTGAACAATTATTTCAGTGTTAGATAGCCAATTTTATATATTTTATCATGCTGAGACTAATAGGAGCTAAGAAATAGAGGAAAATGAAAAAAAAAGGGGGAATATATAACGTGAAGAATTATTATACATATAGGCTACTTTTTGTGGACCAATTTATCTGTGAAATTATTATATTTACGTGGGAGAAGCCGCGCGGAACGTCTAGTAATAATATAAAAGTTCCCTATTTATTTATGGATCTAGCAAGCCAATTTTTATCTATTTACTTTATCTCATTTGATTTTCACCATTTTGGCGCTGATTGCAGAAGTGCGAGGGAAATTAACTAATTGGTGCGATCCATAAATAAATATAGAACGTTTGAATACATTTTTTATTGGGGTGGAGTAGGAAAGGTAAAAATAATAAAAATATACGTGCGATACTTTAACATTATATTTTATTAGTTACCGTTACACAGTTACAGTCTGTCAAGAAAGAGTAGACGCTGAAATAAATTTTCCAAACATAATCACGATCAAATGGTAGTTTTTGCGCCTTGTATTTTCACAGAGAACGTTTGTACACTTTAAGTAGTAACGGCAAGCGGTAGTAGCAATTTTCGGACGCCAACCAGGCTTTTCAATTTTTTTCAACCATAATTCCAGTCTTCCTTCGTCAGACGTAAACCTGTCAATAATTTTAAGAGCATAATAATATGTATTTGATAATAAAAATCGGTTATCGGAGATTTCAATACTATTATTATAGATATCGATAAGTTTTATCGACAGAAAACTCCAGCACTATTGAATTTTATTGTTTATCAAAAATCGGTAAAACAAAGGTAAATACGGTATAATAAGATTAGTGCCACAATTTTAAGTGCCTAATGCCTATATTATCAATAAAAGTTTAATATCGTAGAAATTTGCTGTTTAAATCACTTACTTGTGAAATGTAACCCCACATCCCTTTTTGTACCGCGTTTTACATATTATAACATAACATACATTATTTCATAGTTTTACTATATACTACCACCACTTATTTATATATTACTTAATCGCGTAAAACCTTTTAAAACACTTTAAAACACACAAAAACAATTCAAACGATTAAGCCATAGAGAAATATAATACATAGGAACATGGTTACCAATGGTTACGTCAAATTTAGTTCTCTTCCCGAATAATGGGGGCGCTGATTCCGCTTCAAATAGGCACAAAAATCAAGTGGGTATCATCGATCCGGCGTACTTGTATAATAGAGATCAGTGCATTACAGTCAAAACGTTTTACCTGGGGGGTGTGCCAAAATGTTTTCGTTTTCGCTTCGTTATAGAATCGCCGATGAAAATGTATGGAATTGACATAAGCGTTCGTTAATATGACGTTGACGTTCGACTCGTCTTATGTCGATTCCATACATTTTGATCGGCGATTCTATAACGAAGCGAAAACGAAAAAGTTTCGCCTAAATGGCCTGATTTAAACCTCTTGAATCAACAAACCATAGATTCTAATTGCCTCACTACCAAAACACAAACCAGTAATGCAGGTGTAAACAGAATGCAGTGTCGGTAGTCATCCCGTTAGCACTGAACCGCGCTATTTGCATAACTACTTGCCGGTTTAGAGGCTTTATGCTCCTGTACAGTCTAGTATTTATCAAATATCAATGGTTCGAGTATAGATGTTGTGGTTGAGCGTCTACAAGCTGTAACAAAACTACGTGATAATACTTTAGAGTTTAGGGTGTGTATCTGTCCCTTACATAGAATTTACTGTGAAAGTAGCAGCGCTGATCGAGCAAATTTTCAGGCAAGCACCCCAGCGTCGGTCTTTCAGCGCTGCTTCTTTGTCAGTGAACTCTACACAAGAGACGCAAACACTTCCTAAAGTATTATCACTATGTTTTGTTACACTCTGTAGATTCTACGTAATTTCTTACTTAATATTAAAAATGCAAAAGCGTGTCTGTCTGTTAAGGCGTTATATCGAAAGTAATTTTACCGCAAAGGCAATTTTATACTTAATTTCTATGACTATAAAGTCGTGAATACGCTGCGGCCAGAAGCTATCGGCTCGCTCGGAAAACATGCGAAAAAACGTAATTATAATCATTTAATTAACAAAAAATTAAAAACTTCCAAGGTAAAAACAATAAGTAATAATATGAACTAAAAAGTATTAAATAATTCTTACTCTTTAATAGTGTCTCTTTCAGAATTCGTCTAAATCTCAACTACTTCTGTACATACTATAGTCTACACTACTTTGAAGTCGGTACCAGTCCCAAAAGTTTCATATATTCTAACATTGACTGATTAACTCACGATTAAATTAGCTGGTACCGACTTGCTATGCTTTCTGTTTTTAAAACAATGCCGAAACTCCCAAACGTGTATCTATAAAGAGTCAGGAGTTCTCTCAGCATCTTCGAAACTATGGTATACCTTGACCAAATATTTGACTTTTTGGTAGCATATTCTTAGTGCACTTTACATAAAATCAAAATCACCATATGTTTCCATATAAATTTCGAGGAGTCCCCTCGATTACTCCTGGATCCCATCATCAGGTCACCACTTTTGTGAACATGGTACCAAATTGGAGTGAAACCTAATATAACAAAACAAAAATTTCGAAAATCGGTTCACAAACGGCGGAGTAATCGTTGAACATACAAAAAAAAATATATCCACAGCCGAACATATAACCTCCTCGTTTTTTGGAAGTCGGTTAAAAAATAACTAGGAGCATTTAAGCAAATTGCTTCTATATGATTTTAAGTTGCAAAGGTGTCTATCAATTAGACTAATTTCCTACAATACATCTATTTTCGTTTAAAAATAATCTTCAACTAAGTATATATTTTTAAGAGGTGATTTCGAAAATTAAATGTATCGAGGCAAAATACATTAATCGTGTTTCTAGTTCTTCTCAAACCTAGATAAGGCTATGAAGATATGTATATCTCATTACCAGATTTGTAACATTTCTGAGAGTCCTATATATTTCTTTCCCAGTTTTTTGGTACAACATTTCTTGACGCACCATCTTCATCCGCAAACGCTGATTCATCCCTTGAAGTCACCAATTGTAATATAAATACAATCGTGATAGACGTGGCGACGGTCAGCAAGCACTTAAAATCACTTGATCTCAGTAAATCTTCAGGACCTGACGGCTTGCCGGCAATATTCATTGTAAGATGCGCAGATGACCTTGCCTTACCGGTTTCCCTGCTCTTTAAAAGATCAATATCTGAGGGTCAGCTGCCATCTGTCTGGAAGTCTGCATATATAACTCCTATCCATAAAAAAGGTGCTAAAAATAAAGTCGAAAACTTTAGACCTATTTCTAAACTTTGTCTATTAGCTAAAGTGTTTGAGCGCATTGTTTATGATCAGGTATACGGTTTTCTCGAACCTTGGTTCGACCCGCGACAGCACGGATTCCTAAGAGGCAGATCAACTACATCCAACCTTATCACTTTAGTCGACTTCCTAACTGAACATATGGACGATGGTTACCAGGTTGATGTAGTGTACACTGATTTCAGCAAGGCCTTTGACAGAATTGATCACCGAATACTGCTCCAAAAACTATTTGAGCTAGGCATAAGGGGGGATCTACTGAGATGGTTTTCTTCATATGTGGAGAATAGGGTTCAGTCAGTGGTTCTGAACGGATTTATGTCTGCTTGGTTATCCCTCCGGAGTTCCTCAAGGGTTTTTTAGGGCCTCTTCTGTTTATTTTATTTTTACACGACATTGGGAAATGCTTCAAGCATACAAAGTACCTAATGTTTGCTGACGACCTAAAAATTTATCGTCCGATCAAAACCCCATCTGATGCATACCTACTCCAAGACGACATTTCTAGCCTTGCGAATTACTGTCTACTCAACAACCTCGACCTCAACATACCGAAATGTAACATAATATCCTTTACGCGTAAAAATCAGCCACTGCTGCATGACTACTCCATCTCTAACCTGCATTTAACTCGTACTTCAGTCGTCAGGGACCTCGGAATACTCTTGGACAGTAAGCTCACGTTTGAACCCCACATCGACCATATCGTTGGCAAATCCGTAAAGGCTATGGGATTCATTATCCGCAACTCCAGTGACTTCACCAAAATGAAGACACTGAAAACACTCTATTGCGCCTATGTCCGCAGTCACCTGGAGTACGCTAGCCAGGTTTGGAATCCTAATTTTGCAATTCATTCAGGTAGGATTGAAAAGGTTCAAAAAAAGTTCACAAGGCACCTTAGTTACAAATTTAGAGTTCCAAATCTTGGTTATGCGGACCGCTGCAGTCGCTTCCATCTTCCTCCACTATCAACCAGAAGGAATATCGCTGATATCCGCTTCTTGTTAAAATTAGGCCAAGCGAAATTAAATTCCCCCGATCTTCTAGCCAAACTAAACCTAAATATACCACCACGTCACTGTCGCATACGAAATATTCTGCACATACCTCATGCGCGAACTTCTTATCGACAAAACTCATTCTTTCTGAGGTCAATGAGAGCGTTTAATGAGCTTGCTAAGTCTGAACCTGCAATCGACCTTTTCACAAGCAGCCTAGTATCTATTAACACCGTGTTTCTAGGCAAACATCCAGACACAGAAAGATGAAAACAAAATATGTTATTAGGTATTTTTCTATTTTCCTATTATATCCAGTTACAGTGTTATATTGTTTGTACACTGTACATAGTTACATTATTAAGGACACAATATAATTGTTGTAGTCAATAGTTAAAGTAGTCTTACTAATACTAGTTTGTTATTTATTAGTTTGTTATGTAGTTTTATCTTACACCTAATACTCCATAAGTAATTGTTATCTGTGGAGGCTTGTAATTGGCTTTTCTTTTCTATCCTTTATGACTATTATAATATTGTTAGCTGTAAGCCACCCAAAGAAAATAAAATAAAATAAAATAAAATATAGTATTACGTCAAAAAGGACAGTTTTTCCAATATAGTGCCTTGAGTATTAACTCTTCACGCTTAAACGGTGATTACAATTTAGAAAGGTACGGAGGCACTTTGGGGAACGTAAAAGGACTTATGGTGGTTGCGGTATGTACGGTTTCTCACGCGATAAACGAATTTTGGCGCAAATGAGTTGTGATTTCGAAAAGGAGTGATAAAATAGTAATAGAAAACCTATACTTTGCACAAAATTTTGCAGTATGGCGCCCGCAACTCCGTTGTATAGAAAGTTTATCGCGCGGGTACTGTATATTTTTCCGTAATAAAAAGTATCGTATCCAACAAAGGGCCGCTCGAATTGTTGACTGCCATAGTGTTTCAAACAGCTTGGACCCCTTGGAATTACGTCGAGATGTAGCTTCACTCTGCATCCTCTATCGGTTGTATCACGGGGAGTGCTCTGAGGAATTGTTTGGAATCATACCACCTGCAACTTTTCGCCATCGCCCCACGCGAAAAACATACCATCCTCATCACCTTGATGAGTGGCAGTCTTCCACAGTGGGTTTCTCGCGTAACTTTCTGCCGCGCACTGTAAAACTCTGGAATGAACTGTTACCAGCAGTTTTTTCCGGACCTATACGACCTGCAAACCTTCAAGAAGAGAGCGTATTCAATCTTAAAAGGCCGGCAATGCACCTGCAGCTCTTCTGATGTTGAAATGACGGCGGAATGTAATAACTTTCAATATTTATCACATAAAGTGGGTAAGAAGGCGAACTTTCTATGCAGTCCAGAGCTTCCTACATCTTACCTCGTAAACACGACATTGCTATTAACGTACAATCCGTTCAGAAAGTTTACCTCGGTATTTACTTGAAAACGATCGGTATGTTGACGGTATAAGGTGCAAAATAACTTCGAACTAACGCATAATGAGCTTGCTAGTGATGGGACATAAATACGATTGCACATAACATTAGAATAGTAGTATAGGATATAATATTACTGTAGCAGTACCACGGTAAACAAAAAGTTTTGTTTTACGTTTGGCAACGTTTCTGTCAATATTTTGATATGACATGTGCAACATGTCCGATTTTGGTTAGAACGTTTTACCTATTGTGATTTTACTGTAGTGTACCTTTTACCTTCAAAACTTTGCGTTGCTTAAAAATTAAGTCACCGATTGGTAAATACTTATAGCTCATCCCATCTCGCATTAGAGATTGTAACTTTGCAGTTATAATTTGGAGCAAATCTTATGCTTATTAGTCGCATAACAATTGAAAATCTATTGTGTCTGCGACTCTCACGATCGAGGTATTAAATTATTAACCTGTAACTAGGTCCAACACTAGCTCTAACGTGCTAATGATGGCGAGGGAATCAATGGTGGGGTATTGTGGAATAACTCTATACTTTTCACCCTGGACGTTAAATTCGCTCTATTAATTAAAGCTTTAGACCACCATTTAATTTAGAACTTGGGCTTCTAATCTGCTTTCGACGAAATTATTTGTGGGGCCCGATTCTTGTACCTTCGACCTTTGTTCGGTATGCCAAGTCACGAGTAGCAAACTTGTAAGGCTTACGAATAATACAATATTGAGAAGTAGTCTCTTGGTTGGATCCCACAATTTTAAATTAACGGAAATTATAATAATTGGCCGGGATAAAAAATTGAGTTCTATCTTGTAGTCTACTTTATATCTGCACTAATTTTTATCGTAATGGATCTATCACGAAGCATATACTTAATACAGATTATAATAATGTATTACTCTTGGTAAGCTATCATTCTAAGTAACTTGTTAATGTGGTATTGCTGAAAAATAACTCATTTATTATTGGTAAATACAAGTGCTTAATATTGTGTATTTATGAATATCAACATTGTAATAAAAATAATAATACATGCTGCCGAACATAAAATCTCCTCAAAACAAAGAAAAGAGATATTCAAAGAAGTAACCGAGCATGTTTTTCAGTTGCGAGTGAACAAAAACTTCAGACATATCAATGAAAATACTATTCATAGGATATTTTCAAGTATTTTTTGATTGAGAGATCGTTGTATGGAAACAATACGAAGATAAAGCCAGTTCTTGTGTGGATCATTAATAACGAGTCGAGGGTCTGTTCAGACCTTGCATACGACTCTTGTGAGCTCTATAAAATAATAAATAGCTACCCGCTCCATACGTTGTGATATATTGAAAATCCAGGCTTGAGAATGATTTCTAAAGCATGGAATAAAAGATAATAATTACTAATTAGGTATATGATGATGATAAATCCACTAGCTGTCCCAGATTTGAATGTTTTTCTCTTGCACTTAAGGGCCTTCCCTACGGAGATTCCATAATTTACCGTATTTAGAGCCTTATAAACTCATAATTTGAAAGCTACAAAGTTATAATAAAAATACGACAATAATCTTCAGTATTTTAACATTCCTTTCCCCGTTTTAAACTTTCTATTTTTGTTTATTATACTCATGATATCAGCTTCCAAAGTAAAACCAATTAATTAAAATTCAACCATACATTCAGCATCTCCTTTTTCCGTTCCGTTTTAATTTTTTTTTAGGTCAATTTTGAAATATATTATATTAGATAAGTAAAAAATAGGGTTTTGGTGCGACCTCGGCAACGCGGCAAATGTACGACCTTGTCGTTTGCTCGGGGGACGGCCTTAAGGCGCTATATTGAAAAAACTGTCCTTTTTGACGTAATACTATTATAGGACCCTCAGAAATGTTACAAATCTGGTAATGAGATATACATATTTTCATAGCCTTCTCCAGGTTTGAGAAGAACTAGAAACACGATTAATGTATTTTGCATCGATACATTTAATCCTTCAAGCCCGGTATGCGGCCGCGATAACAATACAAATCCATTGTGTCTCGTTTTTTTCACGATCGAGGGATTTTCGAAATGACCTCTTAAAAATACGAAATTGGAAGATTATTTTTAAACGAAAATAGATGTATTGTATGAAATTAGTCTAATTGATAGACACCTTTGCAACTCAAAATCGTATAGAAGCATTTTGCTTAAATGCTAAAATGATAAAAAGTTATTTTTTAAATAATTAAAATTACGTTTTGTCGCATGTTTTCCGAGCGAGCCGATAGCTGCTGGCCGCAGCGTATTCACGACTTTATAGTCATACAAATTAAGTATAAAATTGGCCTTGCGTTATAATTTATTTTCAATATAGCGCCTTAAATGATCCATCATTTCAAGGAAGGTTTAAAATTTTAATTTTAAACCTTCCTTGAAATGATGGGTGTTTTTATCGGGAGCCTTATCATCCGGCCCTTTTCTAAGTTTTCTCGAAACTTTCAATCCATGCACTAATCGCAATGGGCATTGTCCAAAAAAATCACATGTACTTTTATATTTTTTTTTTCGTTAAAATAGTGTATTTTAAGAATATAAATTAAATAATTTTGAAATTCATTGGCTAGTTTTTTCTCAACAAATTTTTAAAGTTTCGCTCTGACGTCATCATCGGCAGCTAATTGACCTCTGCAGTATGTTTTAAATTTCCTTTCAATCTTATCTATAATGGCTGGTTCGTCAAATGCAAGTTATCATTATGTGAAAGCTGATACGAGAAGCTTACCAAAAGTTCGAAACGTAATATTGGTCGAATTTATTGCTAATTTAACGTCAAATTATATATACTTAACGTCAAGGTCAAACTAAGGTTAAACATATTTGTTCAAAAATATAAGTAACTAATGGATATTTTTTCGTTTATATACAGAAAAACGATCACTGACCTTATTCCTCGAAATGTTTTTGTAATGAGCAAAATTAAAAAAAAAATGGACAATCCCCATTCATATTTATAATATTATTAGTATAATGTTATATTTTATTATTATTTTATTGCACAGATATCTGCTTTTATTAGCAAAGAATTTTCTGGTATGCCGCATACTTAGGTAAAAGCGGAGTACGGCAGGAAAGTATATATAAAGACTAAAACTATCCTAAATTTAGAACCGTATTTTAGTGTGATACATAAGCAATTATACAGTACAATCAATTATCCCACACAGTCTATTCAAATCTAGTCGGTTGAACCGTTCTGAAAGGACTTCAATTTGCTCAATTCGCGCTCGCCGATTCCTGTATCGAGTGAAAACGGTTTAATAAACCCGTGAGCGTTTGTTATTACATGATTTATAACGCTGTATGAATAACTTCTCTTATCGAGGGAGGAAATTCGATTCATCGATATCGATAAGATTTTCCTTTGATTTTTTCGATGTGTAAACTTATTTTTCATCATACCAGGACCGAAAGTTTGATTTTCTTCCCTTGTATGCGGGAAGAAAGAAGCATATTTCCGACTGCTCATAATAATTAGTGACAGTTTAAAATTTTCTTCCCGCTACCTATTTGAAGTAACTCATTACCATGGTAACCGTGCAGTTGTTATTTCAAAACCACAATATTATTAATACACGCGGCAATTTGATAAAAATAAGTTGTTGAGTTGAGGAGGCGGCTATCGACTTAGCTATTTTACGTCGCCTGGGCCAACTACACTCCATAGTTGTTACATCGCCAGCAGTCAGGAATAGCGGGGAAAGGCTGATAGAATCTACTTTATTTATCTTTGCGTCGGGACTCGGGACAGCGATGGACGTTGCCATGGTACACAGTTTGTTAAGTCACTTCAATAAATATCTTCACAAATTAAAGCACTACAACAGGACTACAGTTACCTGTAGACAGTAACATACAATATCATTGACTACAACATTACAATGTTACTTTAACAAAACAACATTGTTTTATTAAATCTATTAATTTGTTGCTTTTTTTCGCCTCACCCAACCCCAATTTTTCGCCAACCCCCCACCGGAGCTGGGCCCCGGATCCCGTCGCTAGATGATTGGAACCACATTCGTTTTCCTTATATAATTATATACGATGTCAATAATTATTGTCATTAAACTTTCGGTCCCTTGTATGATGAAAAGTTATATACGCGCCACGGGAGGATAGCATGACACTTCAACCGACGCGCAACAATATCGCGCGGGTTGAAATGTCATACTTTCTTCCCTTGGGGCGTAATGTACTATTGCGACGTTTTGTACGATTTTTAATGGGCAAAAATTGTTCGCATGAAGGTAATATTATGTGACCTTATTAAAACTTTGTAAGACTATATTAATAACCTTGTGACTTGGAATAGGAATAATATCCCCCCCCCCCCTACTTATATTTCTTTCTGTTTAATTTTCTTATCTTCCGGTATCCAACATGCTGCTTCTTAGTTTTTGTTCAAAAGAAAAAAAGCAATACTTACATAAATGTTTTGACTATCACTTTAAGAAAACTCGATGTGGTAGCCAAAACAACAATTAATTTGAAGACTGACTCTTCAAATTAGAGATGATTGTCATTAATAACATCTTACTGTTATTTTTGGTCCAAATCCAAATCATGATGGTTTTTAAAGTAACTTAGTTATATCGATTGCGATTTTTTTAAGTATCGGTAATAATTATAATGTAACTTGTAATAATTATCTCAACGTAGGATTAAAGAAGTCATAATAATTCAATTTGAAAACATCGATACTGTATAAGCAGGATATTACCATCCCTAATATTAATAAAGTGGAATATTGTACAGCAAGTAATTGAATTTCGCAAGTGTCTCACTTATCAAATCGATGCCTTTGATTTTTCTCCGTCAAAAAGCTAGGGATGGGATTCATGTTTATGGAAAACATCGATGTATGAATTATTAATGTCATACGATTAAAATACACTTCCAGCTTAGTCGTGGTAGGGTGTTTCGATGGAAATGTTAATAGAATATTAAATTATTTTATATTATTACTGTGTAACGCGATAAAAAAAAACAATTTCCATTTCACTGTAACAATGAATAGTGTGACATTGTCGCTCTTTTCATATAAGAAGAAGATGAACGGAAAAAACATTTATAGCCTATAAGTGTATTTTTTTTTTAATATTGACATTTAAAATATACTAATATGTACTTAATAACTAAGATATAAAGAGCGTTACGTACCCTTCACTTACTTATCATCACATAAGAAAATAATAAAGGAATTTAAGGAAAAACTGAACCAATTGTAATAATATTTTAGTTTATTTTAAATATTTGTAAGAAAAATTTCATAAATTAGCACAATATTTCCGACAGTATAATATTCTAACTTACAATAAATATTGCACAAGTTAGATCTCATGATCCCATATTATTCCCGTTAGCATTACTTGTGTTAAGTCGCAAACTTAGTCGCGGCCTTTATGCTAATAAAGATCCCTCGATAGCTATTAAGTTATGAGTTATCAAATTCTGTAGTACTTTTTGTGAGCGGAAAATGGCTGCTGGCCTTAAAACCACCATCCTGAAGGTTTTATACTAATGTTTAGTCCCCTGGCTACAATAGCTAATAATTCTAGATCATCTTCATTCTCAACGCCACACCGTCGCTATGATTCGTGCTTAATCACATAATATAACTAACTCTTAAGCTCAAATGCGATGAGCCATTTAGGCTCTAGGCGGAGGTAAACAAAATATAAACACACATACATAAACTCAAAAATTATACTCGACGCATATAAAAACAGAGAATAAAAATTGCTTTTAAAAGATTACTTTAATGTTCTATTATGTAATAAGATAATAGACACTCCAAAAGAATATCGAAAAAGAGATTGGAATATATTTTTAAGTTTCCAAATTAAATATCTTACAAAAATTGTTCACACTTCTCAGAACTTCTTTGTCTTCAACCTTAGATTATGATTATCCAACTTCTTTCGCTTTCAATGTAATTAGCAAATTCAATTATTAAACTCGAGGAATGAACGTTGGGGACCCGTGAAGAGGAATAGCAAACAAAACCCTTTCAAGATCTTTAAGTAGGCAAAAGTTGACAAAGTTTATTGGGCTGTGCTGAATTCGGTAAAATTTTACAAAGAGACATTCAAAAGTCATTAATAATAGGAAGTCAGCACGAACGAGCTTTGGATTTCCAAAGAACGTTGATGTGCTTCGCCGCGCTACGCACTTCTACGATGCTCTACGCAGCGCTACGCATGTCTACGCCGAGCTACGTCGCGTCGCACGTCGTCGCGCTGCTACGACTTGCTACTACGATACATGTCTTATACACATAAACATGTCCACAAATAGACTGTTTGACACTCAGAAATTACATTTAAAGTTAGGTAATCCATATCCATACTAATATTATAAATGCGAAAGTGTGTCTGTCTGTCTGTCTGTCTGTTACCTCTTCACGCTCAAACCGCTGAACCAATTTTGCTGAAATTTGGCTTGTAGATACTTTGAGTCCCGGGAAAGGACATAGGATACTTTTTATTCCGGAAAAATACACGGTTCCCGCGCGATAAACTAATTTTGGCGCAACGAAGTTGCGGGCGTCATCTAGTTAAACAATATTAATGTAAATATTGACCATTCTTACAATTTAAAATTATTATTATCTGTTTGATTGACTAATTAGTAATAACATTGTTTGGTTTGTTTTAATGAATGTTTAAACGCTTCTAATAATTATTTTACTCCCATTAAATTGAATTTTTATACAATATATTTAACAAGCCAACATCAGTAATCATCGTACGTTAAATACTAAACTCACCACATATTTGAAACAACAAAATTCTGTTAGATGCAATTGTACATACGTAATGAGGGCTCGGCCGCGTATTAATTGCCTGTCCAATATTTTATTTAACCCCATAAAGTTTGTGGTGAGCTGATGAATTATAAATACACGATATGTCGCTTAATCGAATGCGGGTTCAAAAATGTATAAAATGAGCCGATTGTGTTGGACATATTGGCAAATATTTACACAAAAAAGAGCTAATAATAATCATTCAAATTCCGAGAGTAAAACGTTTGTAAAAGTACACTGTAAAATAAATCTCTTTCAAGATTTTTTAATAAATCGTTTCAATTCGTGTAAACAGAAAATAAAAACGACAAACGAGAGCTTATGTGCTAATAAATTACAATCACAGTGCAATTTACAACAATTAGTTTGTTTGTGCACTCTTTGCTTTTAGTTTTCTCTGCTCTGTCTACGGTATTGCAACGCATGGTTAGAGATCAACTACAATAACTTGGCGCGCCCCTCCAAAATTCAAAACTTTTGAAGTGCGTTGTCAAGATGTTTGAAGTGCGTTGTCTTGCGCGGTAGGCTAGTTAAGATTAGTTGACCAACAAATCTTGGTAATAAGTGACATTAACTGAAATATGACGTGTACTGTGATTGGTTGAATACTTACTAGATACAAACTCTTATTAATAAGGATGTGACTACACACATTGAAACAGTCATTTGGAGGGGCGCGCCAAGTTATCGTAGTTGATCTCTACAGCTTGCGCTACGACGCATGACGCTCGGACGCGCGCTACGGCGCATAGACCGTACGCTACGACGCATAGACCGTGCGCTTCACCGCATAGATCGTACGCTACGGCACATAGATCGTGCGCTACGACGCATAGACCTTTCGCTACGACGCACGATCGCGCGCAATAACCGATGCACGAGCGCACCGCGTGATGAATGGTCAGCAGTTTAGCGCCATGTGCTGTTTACGATCCACATTTACGACTTTACTTTCTCTGTGGTGGAGTTTTTATATTTCTAAACTCTCTTTTCGACTGAATTGAAGAGTTGAGAAACGTTACACCACTTATTTCTATTGCCTAGAATTTATATTAAGTAATAAAACTATACAATGTTCACACTTTATTCACATTAACAGAGATTACACAGAAATAAAACATGAAATAGAGACATGATTTGTTCCTTAGACAGTGCTCTTTCGTTGTTCATGTTTATCGTCATGATACAGCATTTTTATAGAACAAACCATGCCAAATTCATAATAAAGAGAAATCTCAAACATACAAGTAATGTTGTACATAACTCTACATAATTATATTTTATCTCTTATTATGGTAATGTCAAGCGCTGTTTGTTACGACAAAGATAATACATATTATTACGAAATATACGAGAAAGTACAAAATATACTATGTATACTAATACATAAATAGAATGTATACTCTGAAGTATAGTTTAAGGTTAATCAGGTTACTTGCAAGGCTGCTAGTAAAAATTAAAACAAGATAAGTTAGCAGAAAACTGTCATATAGGGTATTTATTGATAAATTTGCTCAGGTAAAGAATTAAACTAAATTACTAACGTTAAATTTTTTAACGTTAATAATTTAGTTTCATTCTTAATATTAAACTAAAATATTATTTATATTCATAAATCTAACAACTCCTCTGTGGAGTCTCTTAGTAATAATTTTTATCTGGCCAGTAAAACTGATGATATATTTATTTTTTATGATTATGAATAATTCATAATCATATTTCTATTTTTATTGATTTTTACCTACAACCAGTTTATGGACATAAACCACTATAAAACCATAAAGGTTTAACCGTTAAGTTTTTACAGCGATGAATTTTAGACGGAATTTTAATTTTTAAAGAACATTACTTTGTCCAGTAGCGATGGCCTCGGGGGTTAGTTCGTATAAAGCGGATTTTATGAACAACCTTTCAGAAGTAATTGAATTATTCTTCTCAAAAATATTTCGACGCTGGAAGGGTCTCGCGAAGAACGTTTCCTCCCCGTAAAGTATTAAATTAGGGGACCAAATTGTTCCTCAGAATGGCTCCCAACTAAAGGTCTCCAAGATAAAGTTGATTAATCATGGAAACGTTTTTCTAGTTTCGTACGGTGTCACAGTATTGAAAATATATCGAGTCATATTTTTTTGTTGTTATTTGACGCATCCGTGGTCCAGTGGACTAGAGGTAGGCGGCTTCTTACAGTCGAACGGCACTTGTCGACGGCAGTCGACGGCTGCCGTCGACGCGTGCCGTTGATAAGTGCCGTTCGTCTGTATGAAGCCTCAATCGCAGGTCGTGGGCTGGATACCTTCGTCGAAACCAAAAATTAGTTGAAAAATATTTCCAAGTTTCCAAGTTCGGGTAGGGCAAAAGAGGCTAATTATCTGATTATTATTATTGGACAAGAAAGAAGATCCATGGATGGTCATGTAAAAAGTCGGTTTTGCACTAAGTTCCAAGATTAATTCCTTACTTGTTTACTGCGTAGGGGAGAGGGGGGCTAGTTCAACAGATTTTGAATATTGTCATTTATCTTCTTAATTTGAAAACTTTATGTTATTATTTTTATACCCGAGTAACAGAAATTTATATGGTTTTTATATACTTAGCTAAAAATTCATCTAAATTACTTGAATTCGAAAGGAGACGCATCTTTCTATAAAAGTCAGCGGTTAAAACTTGCCCCGTTTCGGGGGCAAATATTAACAGTGACGGGGTAAGTATTAACGGTAGTATACTTATTACAATTTCACCATGGAAGTAAAAAACATAACAATATTAAGATGATAATTTATTTATTTTTTGACATACAAATGTGTAGCGTAGCTAGGTACTTAAAATAATTTAATATCTCCTCCTTCTTCTTTATTTGTCAGCTGTTTTTCAAATCAATTATTTGAATCGCCATCTTTTAATAATAGTACGGAACTAGAACGGCACTTTCCGTTTGTTTCGTTTAAATACTATTTTAAAGTAACCTTATTTTAATATATTTTAATTTTATCTATTTGTCTATTTAAATTTTATAAAGTCTATTTATCTATTTGTCTATTTAAATTTTATAAAGTAGTTTTATATAGTTTTCAATATATTATTTGATAAATAATAATGAAGTACCTTTTTTCATAAACAAGCCCTTCGGTTATATCCTTTAGCCCTGTCAACGTGACAGATAAAAAAAAAGTTCGCCGGCCTATAAAAGCCGCGGATCTGCTCGTTCGACCTTTTTGACATTTCATCAAAATGTACGAGTCAGTGAACCCCGTTATCGGTGAGTGTTGAGTGTAATGTGTCTTGTAGGATTTCCTAATGTACTTGTTTTTAATTTCTTTTTATTGTAAATTCAGTTTAATCCTGTATTGGGTTTTTATTGTAGCGAAAATCGCAACATTTTGTATTTGTCTAAATTGTAAAATTTCTCTTTGTGACAAGACCACGTGTTTGAAGGCTTCCTGTTTCAACTTGTTATTTTGTAAAGTAGATTATATTTGTAATACTAACTTTCTAATAGTAATTCTTTCACCGTGGTCAAATTATTTTCTTGGTTTTCTTTGATATCATAACAAAATTGGCCCTGACCTAGTTTTAAATGTCATTGTCAGAAGTTCAATAACCTTTTTGTTCTTTAACTGTATTTTGATATTTTCTAAATTCCTTTTTTAAATTAGTGTTTTTAATGTTTGTAATGGACTCGCAAACACGTGCTCAAGACTCGGATCTCGGACACGTGCTTTGCGGGCCAGCAGTGTACCTTTTATTAAGGCCTGCCTCGAACATTCCAGGGGTGCTACGTTCCGGAGCAGCTCCTTGTTCTCTGCTACGTTCTACGTGCTACGTTCCGGAGCAGCTCCTTGTTCTCTGCTACGCTCCGTCTGGACTCTCCTTCTACGTTTGGAGCAACTTCTCCACTCTACTTGGAAGCAACTGAGCTCCGTCCAGGCTGAACTCCGTCCTGGTTGCTCCAGGATCCGGTTTGGAGGATCCATCTCCCCACCGGCTCGCCACGTGTCAGCCCATGCCGTCTGATTGACGCACCCAACTCTCGCCACACACCGAACTTGCCGCCATCTACGGGATCCCGATCGTCTTGGCCTGAACACCTGGCAATCGATTGCCGAATCGATCGACGCCTGTCACAGGGATCACGGAGATTTGAGGAGCTGGAGTCCCGCAAGTCGCTGCCTGTCCCCAGATAAGTGTCATGTCCCTAAACCCGTGAGCTAAAGACCGAGAAATTGACTGAGGCTAGGATTCGTACCCGCGTAACCCGCTCTCGGACTGTCTAGGTTTTCTTTTTGTTTAATTGTTTAGTATTTCAATAAATTTGTTAAATTGTTAAATTCTTTTTATTTATCTCTTTTTTTATTGTCCCTGTGCCGGCCAGGTGACAAATGTTAAAGAACAATAATAACTTCTGTCAAATAACATTAATTTCCTTTTATGTCATCCACCCTGAGCTGTTTTCAGCCCCTATGAATTCCACTTACAACAAAAATTTAATCTAATCCTCCGATATATGAACATCGGTGGATATGGTGTTGCCGGAGTGCCGCCAGAGTGATCGGCGTACCTCCTTCGGCAGATGTGGTAGCTCCAACTTGCTTGTAATACCAAATAATACGGGTTAATACTTGCCCCGTTTCTTTTGTTAAAACTAGCCCCCGAGGACCTTTTTGGATATAACTAATTATTATAAAAAACTATAGGTATATTCAATAAAATAACACGGAAATGTAATTAACAACTAAATAACCATTAATTATATAAAATCTGCAATCGCAAAACCAAATAATTAAAGCATGAATCAAAAAATTCCAAATGTAAAAATGTCCGCTTACTTGTATTTTTGCACCGACGCGACGCGACGTACAATAACTTCACAACGCGACGGCCGGTGAGCAACACACGTGTCGCAAATCGTTCGCCGACGTTGCCCGAACTTATAACATTGAACGTCTTACCGTATCGTCATTTAATTTAGTAGCTATAGGCTTGTTAATACTTACCCCTGTTAATTCTAGCCCCCCTCTCCCCTACACACAAATACAGCGTACGCAGAAATATTTTTTATTCTTAACTTTTGTTGTCACCTTTCTGTTTACATGGCGTGCAGAACATATTTTATTAAAAAGTTCAAAGTACTCCAAGCACAATAACGTAGCCAATGTTAACTTAGCCGGTATTATAACACCTCGAGACCTCAACAGAAACGGGCGAGATCTATAAAAAGGCCTGACTTATGTTTTATATCAGTAACCACGGTATTACGACATTAACGAACGCGTTGATCTAATATGGGCCGTCCACCCCTCGTTTCAAGGCAGCATTTTCTTTGCCCCCGGTTTAATATTAACATCTTTATTCAGACTGCTATGAATTAAACAACAGGCATTTACAAAGGAGACGCCGATATGCCTTTTTCGCTGCAACTTCATTTAGATTTTGAATTAGGAATTTCAAATTTTGTCGTAAATTTTGTGTTAATTGAATACTCGGAATTGTAAAAATATATCTTAATTATAATCATTACATACTTTGCAGTTGAATTTACTATGGCTTTTAAGGGTTTAACTATTGTAGTTCTAATTCTCAAAGTATTTTCAATTTTCATACACAACAGCATCAGTGTAGCGGCAAAAGTATAAAGAGTAGACATAATAATATACTTCTATATATTAAACACGGATAGAAATTAATCTTAGTACGAAAGTAATAGTGAAAATCTTAACTTCAATCTACTATTTATTGTACTAACTCCTAACCGCTAAAATGACCTTGTTTTGTTTCAGTCCGAAGAAAGTGAAAACCTTCCTTCTCTTACTGTCAGTGCAATAGCTAACAACGTTGTTTTGACTAGAATTATTTACTTCCATACTAATAATGTAAATAGGTATATAATATTATTATTAAAAATGAAGGGTCCACTGCAATAATGATTAATGTTCTCGATTGTTAGTTTTAAGATAATTGGGTTTTTAAATTTAGAACGGTGTAAAAAACAAATGATTAAAGATTATTTTGATGTAAACGCCTGTGACGTTGAGCGTTACCATGTAGCCAAAATATTAAAAACAAACTTATCACGGGATTGCAAGCGATATTGCCACTGAACCTATTTAGATAAACGAAAAAGGACAATGGATATTTTATATTATTACTAGCGACCCGCCCCGGCGTCGCACGGGTATAAAATATATAGCCACTGAATAAATGATAAAAATCGACAGCCAATGATCCTTCACGTGGTCCACTTCTTATATTCTGTGCCAAATAACATAAAAATTGCTCCAGTAGTTCGCGAGATAAGCCCTTTCAAATAATTTCCCCCGTTTTTTCCACATTGTCCTATTAGTCTGAGCGTGATAAAATATAGCCTTCCTCAATAAATGGGCTATCTAACACTGAAAGAATCATCAAAATCCGTTGCGTAGTTTTAAAGATTAAAGAGAACAAAGGGACATGAGGGAAAAAAAGCGACTTTGTTTTATAATATGTATAGATAGAAGATGTATATTATAGATGTACAAAAATTTTACCTCTACAATTTTAATATAATATGTTATATGTATAGATATAGATGGATAGAAACCTATAGATAGATAATATATACACTAAAACAAATAATAACTAAAAAACGGTAAAGGTTCGGAAACCTACCCCAAAATTGATGGGGAGCGGGGGTGAGGGGGGAGGGAAGAGGAGGGGAAACCCCCTAGTATTGGAGCTACTCACCTTTGAAATTTTCGGGTTTCCGAGGCTACATCATATTTTATTCTCGGCAATTTGCATAGCGTGTTTTGTGACGGTCGCCGGTTGCTGCCGCAGCACAGTCACAGTTCTAACCCAACCAACTTTTAGACTTTCTGGATTGTGTTTATCTTTGTTTTGGCGGGGGGCTGCGCCCCCCGAGCCCCCCCCCCCCCCCCCCCCCCCCCCCCTTCTTTTATAATGGTCGCTGGCTGCTGCCGCAACACGTTCGCTGCACTCGCTCGGCTCCCTCTGTGTTATGGTCTAAGTTCTAACCTAACCTAACCTACTTTTGGAATTTCTCGATTGTGTTTGTTTTTGTTTTGGCGGGGGGCTGCGAACCCCAAACCCCCCTTTCTTAGGTAGGCCTTTCTAAGTAGGCCTTCTGTTAAGTATTTTCATTAATAATGAAATGAAATAAAAATGATGCGCTTGATACGGCGCCGGCAGTCATTTCGGCAACTTGCTGGGGAAGGTTTGTGAACCTTAGCCAAAAAAACAACTTTCTTACCTAATAATATTATAGACGTTTAATACTCCGTTAACCTACGAAACTAAAAATCTATATCAGATCATTATCAGATAAGCACCAGATAAGTACTTAAATTGACAAATTGAACACAAAAATTCAAAACCTATACAGTTTAACCTTATAATTATATTAATACCTAATAATTACATAAAAATATATATTTTTTAATTGATAAAGGAATTAAAATAATATCTATACTCAGAATAATTAAATAACATCACAAAAATAAAATAGATAATTTCAAAATGAGTTTGACTGTGCATAAAATTTGAATTTCGAATTTAGAATGCTACTTAATTTTTTTTCAGCTAGTCAGGTCAGTCAAGAGTCAAGACATAATTTACTCATAAAATAATAATCTTATACAGGGTGTAACAAAACTAAGTGATAATACTTTAGGATATGTACGTGTTCCTCGTAGACTGTAGAGAGTTCACTGTGAAAGTAGCAGCGCTGAAAGACTATTTTTTCACTTATGTATGAGGAAACTGGTGACGCTCGGGCCCTTGCCCATACAAAAGTGGAAAAAATACGTCTTTCAGCCCTGCTACTTTCACAGTGAACTCTCTACAAGGAACACGTACACACCCTAAAGTATTATCATTTATCACTTAGTTTTGTCACACACTGTATGTTAGTTATAAACTGTACTCCTCCGAAACGGCTTCACTGATTTTTATATTATAAGTATTATGCATATTCAGTAGGTCTGAGAATCGGCTACTGCATAGACTAAGAAAATAGTATGTCTGGTCTCTGGGCTACTGGCTACTTTTTATATTGATGAGTGCATTTGTTGAATAAATAATAGTAAATTACTACAACTCGAGAGTGACGACGACCATTGTGCGACGGCATAGAGTGCGACGGGCTAGCGACGAACGTTGCCATGGTGACATACTTATTAATCACCTCACTAAAATATTTTATATGGCAAAAGAACGTTGCCGGGAAAGCAATTATTATAATAAAACTTATTAACATTTTTTTCGAAACATGAACATCCCTTCTTCGTACCCTGCGCACGTCTGCATCATACGGAGAACACTTCCCCAAAATTTTCAATCTCTACGATCAGAGGTTTAGATTTTATCGTAATTCCATTTTCATATCTAATAATTGCTTTAACCCTAGATTTCGCCTAAAACACAGGGTAAACTAATTCTGGCAACACTGTAAACTAATACCTCACCATGTATATTAATTATTAATACTTACTGAAAATTATTAAGTAAGTAAGTATTATGATTAATATATCATTCAAGATAAAGCCTGTTATTGATAATATGATAATATTTATAATCTATACATATTATAAATTAAATAGATAAGTAAAAGTGTAACTTCATTTCTTATAAAAAAATATAGTTATTTAAATTTTTGGCACTTTACACAATCTTTTGTGCATAAAATTAAATCTCAATGAAAAAAAACACTAATAATTCGTACAGGAATAATTAATTTTGAATTTCGAACGCCAATATTTTTTTAACAATATGATGACAAAACATAATGTAAAGTCCTCCTTCAAGACAATCTTTCTAAATTCTACAAAAGTATAAGAAAACAAAAATATCATAATATAACAATAAATTGTTACAAATATATAGTTATTTGTTACGATAATATAATAGGCTTCATAAGTTGCAATACCGATTGTAAATCTAGATAATTTACAAATAGAATGAGATCGCTTTATCGTGAATGGTGGCCTTATTTCATAAGCAAAAGAGTATTTACTCAAATGAGCTCTAATGGCTGGCTTACACATATTAAGTGGATAAGTGTTAAGTAAATTTTTACTTAATTTTGAGTTATCAATTGCATGTAAACACAAATTTAGTAGCAAGTAGCATGTTCAAATTTAGTGAAGTAATTGTAAAGTCATAAGTTAAAATTTAGTTGCCTACTTATCTACTTAATACGTGTAAACCAGCCATAACTTGAACGGCAAAAATTGAGTACACAGATTATGTCTATTGTGGCAAAAAGCAGTGATTGGCGTCTCTAACTCCCTGCGTCGCTGCAAGCCGCTGCTAAACGCGCTGTAAACTGTTCATACTTTTTAACGACTTTTAAGGATAAATTTCAACAAACTATGAATTACATCTTCAATAAAATACATAAAATAATAATGATGCGAATTTTCGAGCAGATTGGACTAAGGAATCGAGTTGTCCCATACTAACTTCATCCCCCCTTTTCACAACTTTAGGAGAGGAATTTCTAAAAATCCCTTCTTATCGCACGCCTACGCTATACGAAGAACACTCCCTCCAAATTTCAAGTATTTACAATCACTGGTTTAGGCCGTGGCGTGATTCCATTTTCATGTCATTCAGGACAAAGCCTTTTATATAATGATATAGATAAGACGATATTTGTATCACATCGAAATGGATAGTTTTCTTAGGTTTTCCTGTCGCGCACACTTTATTATGCCACTAATTTATATAATGAACCTTTCCTGGAGTCAACATCGTATTATCATAACACAAAACTTGGCAAAAGATTTAATTACGTTTGTTTTGTCTGTTTGTTCGTCACAAGTGCGTGTTCCCACATCCCCACTGTTTGTTCAACGGAACCCGAATAAGTGGCGTGAAATTGATATCACCTCTTTATACGCCATTTTCTTTGGTGTAACTTGATACGCACGTGTTTCCAATCATTATCTTGTTTTGTTATTGGTTACTGTACTCGTGAGGATATGTTACGTATACGGTATAAGGACAGTTGGGTTACGTGAAGTATTTTTTATTTCGGAATCATTAGGGAAAACATTGCTAGTTTCGACCAGAAAAATTAGTGTTTTTTCCGAAGATTGCTGAAAATTGCTATTATACTTATAACACAACTAAATGACCCGGTTCAGCCGTTCTCAAGTTTTCGCGAGATTAACAATATTAAAAATCAATGTTTATTTATATAGATACTAGCTGTCCCGGCAAACGTTGATTTGCCATAATATAAAGTACCTATTTCGCCCATTTTTTTTTTTTTTTGATGTGACTAAATAAGTATGTCACCATAGCAACGTCTATCGCTATCCCGTTGCACCATAAACTTATAATATACTGTCGTATGGACCACCTGACAACCCGAAAATGCGTGACCATTTTTGATCTGTCAATGTGTGCGTGTGCTAGTGATGTATATTTTAATATCGATAATATAGTATTTTGCTATCGATAGTATAGTCCGTTCGAGTTATTTTACCTGAGTTTCTATAAGAAATAAATAATATGCAACTTTGACAGATTTTGTATTTCAAATTAGGTATTATAAATGTTAATTGGCAAAAAAAGGTGACGATTGAAAAGTAGATACACATTTTCGTTTGGAATGATTTTTCAATCGTCGAATATGTTATGACATGAGGTTCTTATAGGGGTAAATAATATACACATAACATATTATAAAGTTACTTATTTATTTCTCAGGTAAAATCTATCTGATAAATCAGCCCTTACATTGAAAGTTTACGTTAAAAGTAAACAACACACATAGTATATTATATTTTATTCTTAAATTAAATACATATCATAAAATATCATAATACTTTTTATTACAATTATTTTAACCGACTTCCAAAAAGGAGGAGGTTAGACGTTCTGCTGTGGATATATTTTTTATGTATGTTCAACGATTACTCCGCCGTTTGTGAATTTTCAAAATTTTTCTTTTGTTGTACATTGTATTGTTCCGAGTAGGTACCATGTTCACAAAAGTCGTGGTCTGGTGATGGAAACCATGAGAAATCGAGGTGACTCCTTGATATTCAAATGGGAACATATGGTTATTTAGGATTTATATGATGTATTTTGATTATATGCTACCAAAAAGTAAGGTTTTTCCCCATGGTATACCACGGTTCTGAAGGTGCTGAACAGAACTCCGGATTCCTTATACATACATGTTTAGGAGTTTCAGCGTTGTTTAAACTTTAAAGAACCAAAAGCATAAGCTACTATGCTAATTACATTAATCACCATCATCATCGCTACACCATGCATCATAACATTATGATCCTATTATTGATACTTTTCGTAGTCTTGCCGGTGATCAGACTTAGTAAAGTCAGTAAATCTTTTAAAGGTCAATGTATACGCCTTTACAATAGAATCCCAGAAAACGTTCAAAATCTTTCGTTTATAAATTAAAAAAAGTAGTCAAAGAACGTTTTGTGCCAAAGCCTATTATACGGTCAATGATTTCCTAAACGATGGCACATCTTGGGAGTAGAATGCTGAATGACTGCTTGCAAGGCTAGTTCTACATGACTTACAATAATTATTATCATCATTACTATCACCTATCATTGTTTACATTGTATAATTTTTAGTTACAGCATTGTAAATTTTATTTTAAAAGATTTATTTTTTCTCACTTTTTTTGGTAAAAAGTGGGCCCTGTGCGAGTTTCTTACGCCGGTTCTTCTCGTCGAGTTAGTTTCCGAACCGGTGGTAGGCACAATGTATTCTGAAAGCAATTTTGATTTTGATTTTTTAAAACACCAACTGTAAGTTTAGAAAACCTTAAGGACAGCTAAAAAGAGCAAAATTATTATTTTTAAACAAAAAATTAAAACCGTCTTCCAAGGTAAAGACAATAGTAATATTATACTTAAATGAACTAAAAAGTATTAAATAATCCTTATTCTGTACTCAGTATTTCTGTTCTCAATCTTCATAATTTTGAAGTCGGTACCAGTCCTATTAATAAGTATATAAGTTGCAGTTATACCTATTCTGTCAGAGAACTGTCTATTATATTATTGAAAGCTGCATTCAATGGGTGTTTGCACACTGCACGATAACGACACGACACGATACCACAGAATAGAGGGCCACCGCACATATTATACAATTTCAAGTTGGCCGACTATCGTACAAACTGACTATCGTACTAGTTCTAATATTCTGTTACTTAGTATTGAATGCACCCAAAATATTCTTCTTTCTTTTCGCCTTCGTTTTATTAGTGCCACAATAAAAGCGTGCTTTTTACGCATTTTAACACACACGTCGCTAGGCTAGCAACACCGTTACCAAATAAATCTAAAAGTCTGCGGTTGGCAGCGTACACGATGAAGTTGTCCAATTAAATTGTGACACTACGCAATTTAGTTTGTACGATAGTCGGCCAACTTGAAATTGTATTATATGTGCCGTGGCCCTTATCTATTCTGTGGTATCGTGTCGTGTCGTTACCGTCGCAGTGTGAAAACACCCAATGAGTATCAGATACAAGTGACTGACCTGTGAAACCTTGATTTTATACTAGGTATGTCAAAAGATTATTATTATTTAAAAATAATCGTTAAAATAAGATAATGTGTCCTTTTTAAGGTGATAAATATATAAAGGTAAATGATTTTTATTTTAGTTTTATGTTATTGTAAAATATCGATAAGCATATCGATAAATTTGATTCAAGCACTAGCGTATATGTAAAAAATTTTGATGAAAAATTTTTCTTCAAAATTTGTGTAATATAAGAACAATAATACCTTTAATTACGCAAAATATGAAAGTAAATGGGAGGATTCACAATATTTTATTTGAAATAGAGAACTAAAGACAGAATATAGCAAAAATAAACACATCGTAGCAATTAGGACATGAAGATTAATTACCTGTGAAATGTATATTTTTCAGGATTATTCTTATGATTTACACTGCAGTCACTCACAGAACAAGTTATCATTTTATATGTAATAGTATTTGATGAAAATAATAAAGGATTTAAGCAATAAATTGCAAATACCGAAAGGGCATAAAAACGATTGACGACTTTTGACGACCTGTCAAATAAAAGTGGTTACAATTTCCATTAGACTGCCGCTCTCTTTTTATCTTGTTATAATTCCATAAAGGATTTTCTTCTCTCTCGCACTCTTTGTTGGTCTTTAGCATTATACGTTTATGCGTTGCACAATGGTCGCCGTCAGTCTCAGGTTGTAATAATTTACTATTTTTTATTCAACAAATACACTTATCAATATATAAAGTACCCAGTAGCCGATTCTCAGACCTACTGAATAGTGAATATGCATATAAAATTTGGTAAAAATCAGTAAAGCCGTTTCGGAGGAGTTCGTGGACTAACATTGTGACACGAGAATTTTATATATATAAGATTATGACAGATATATTTTTTTCTATCTTCCTCTTTTCTTCCATAAAAGGAATACCCTTTCCAGTGGCCATGCTAAGCAGGTCTATGGGTTATTTTGACAAATGCGAAATTCTCATAAGCTATTTGTGTTGTTCCGGTATTAATGCACATTACCATAACATTATACAGGCTGGGGGTAAAATATTTAGTTATGCAGGAGTTTTGTTTTAAATGTATACCTCATATACATATCCTAACAAAGTTTCTCGTATCATGGTTATAATGATTATTATAATTTGGTTAAACTTCACTCCCATAGTAGATTATAGGTATGACATTACGTAGTATAAAACAGTGGGTAGTAGATAATATTATACGTTTGAAAGGTAATTTAATTTTAATTATTTGTTCAGAGCAACCAATAGAGCCGAATATACCTTGTTGGTGGCGGCCATTGGTGTCATGCTACGTGTCCTGCTGAAATATAGCCCTTATGTTTGTTAAACTAATATCAAATATGTATTCTATGCATATGTCCAAGAAATAGAAATAGCTAAAATATATTGTGCGAGATCCATTCAATACTATTCATAAAGGCACTTTACATTAGACACGCCATACTCTTGTCCAAATCCCATTACAATTTATAATTTTAATATAAATGTTGCACAATGCTATATTGTATAGCGTATTGCGAAATATTCAGCATACATTACGGTACCTAATGGTCTGTGTGTATGATGGATGTGACAGTTCGACAACCGACTACCGAGAGAACACGGCCTTACATTAGGGCGACCCGCGACGTTGAGGAAAGTTTTTGATAATATTACCATGGGTTTACAGTGTATTGTATAATAAATAAGGTTTCATTAAAATAAAATGCAAAGTGACCTAGCTATGCAATACGATGCATTTTTTAAGAAACTATTTTAAAGTAAACTTTATTTATTACATCAGAAGATACACATTGAATCGAGAGACTTGCTGCTCGTGGTCTCAGACTGTCTGAATTTGAATAATTCATTCAACTGCATCATTTGTAATGTTGCATTTTGAACTGACCCTGAATAAAAAAATCTGTATCACCGATGATTATTAAAATAACGATTAAAAAACGGGAGTTCCAAACAAATTTCATCAGGTGCACAGTTTTTATCTCTACAATTTATTATTTAACATTTTTTTTTTTTTAATTTACAACGAATCTTTTGAACTTCGAATTGTTTTTTTTTTTCTCAGAAAAGAGCTATGATGACGTAGGTTTACTCTGCAAGCTGGCATATGACACGGTACAGCCGCGGCTGTACAAATTATATAAGTGGGCCAAATTTTGATTGATTCGTATTTTCCCTCACGAATATCGAATAGCTAACCTGAGCCAAGCGCCCTGCGATTTATTTTCTGGTTATATTTTATGTAACATGATATACAGAGCCTTTACTCTTTAGTCATATATAATTTCGATAGTGAAGTTTAAAATCGAAATTGTTTTAAAATAAAATTATCATAGTTTAAACTCCATAATATTATCACACGTGTAACGCCAGTTCAAGAACGCAAAATGATAAAGAAAACCCAACTGAAAAGAAAAATAGCATGACCTTACACATCTCACGTCTTTACCTAGTGTTAAAATCTGCTTTACATATGGGGCGTTCCACGCCAAGCGGACAGGAAAAAATAGTCGATGTCTCCGATTTTGATAATATTTGGATATGTTATACCTACGCGTGTTATTAATACGTGTGCCAAATATTTTTGTTATATAATGGCTAGATTAAAAATGATGGGACTTTGAAACATGACTTTTCTATTCGACACTCCGTGCTTCAAAGTCGATTATAGATTTAAAAAATATATATTAGAATAATTAAACCACTGAATTTGTTACTTCATTTAATGAGCTCTTTAAGTGCATTTTTGAAAACAAAAAAAAATGTTTTTTTCTTTGAAAAAAATGCAAATTAATTTTTTTCTCTTGATTTTCTCAAAGAGGGACCCTTTTGATTTTTCTTATATTTTTTGTGTAAATAGCTAATATTATATAGAACATTCCTGCACAACTTCTATAATGGGCCGGGAAGTGGATTAGGAGCTAGACTGAAAATACTTCCGAAGGGTGGCGTCCAGCGCCATACTGTACTATGGGCAGAAATCGTTAAGTAGTGGAAATTGCCAAAATACTTCGATTTTGATGTGGAGAAATGAACCCTTAGATAAGTTATTTTAGAGAGTAAAATAATTAAAAAAAAAATTTTTTTGAGAAAAAAAATTTGGCACACGTATTAATAACACGCGTAGGTATAACATATCCAAATATTATCAAAATCGGAGACATCGACTATTTTTTCCTGTCCGCTTGGCGTGGAACGCCCCATATTTAACAATGTATTATTAAGATTTAACTAATGCTCACATCACAATATTATTAGCCGGCAGATTTTAATAACTAAGCACATGAAAACTAAAAATCCCGACTGCATTTTCTTATAACAATTATACACGATCTCGGAAAACAAGGTCCTCCTGGCGATATTTTCCACATGATATTGCGAACCCAACTTACCTCTCTCACTCAGAAACCTACGCAAAATATAAGTTATATATTACCCAAAAATACATCCTATGGCGCAAACACCACGAATCCCGTCGGTACAATTAACATTTCCTCCGGTGTCACCATTAAGTCTGCTCAAACAATGGAGCAACGAACTGTTTGTAGAGTCTTAGCTGCAGGGTACACAGTTGACTCAATTCGCGACGTTAATTACAATGTTCTGATACCTTTTGTTCTCTGAATTATGCCTCCATTGCCAATTAAGACTGAAACAATGACGAGTATTGCTCAATACTGCAAGACTTATCGATACAAAATGGAGAATCAGGCTAAGGAGTATCATTAGTATTTTGTTATTTTTAGTAGAATGCAGCTTGACTTGTATGAATGGATATTGGATTACAAGCAGAAATGGAATTATTGAGTGCGAGCAAAAGTATGTCAAGTCTTCAGACGTAATTTTCATATTTTCATAATGTAGTAACATCCAATCCATGTCTGTATGGATGTTGAAAAGCATTCAGAAATTAAAAATATTTACACGTTCACAATCACAGCATATTTAATTTTTTTCGTAACTAGCACCACTCGCAGTTAAGTCGAGATATTACCGATCTTTAGTCGGAAAACAAACGAAGCTAGTTCTTAGATAGTAAATCGAAGGAAATAAAACTAAAGAACGCTGGTCTTGCTAGAATAAAGTTGCTAATACTCTTAATCTGAGGTCCAGAAAAGCAAATCGATGTAACCGAGGTAGGGTTGCCAGGCCGCTAAATCGAAAAGCGGGATAAAGTAGTCAGCTTAGCCGGACATTTGTATAAAAAATTCCGAAACTCTGCTATTGAGTAGGTACATAGAATCCGAACAGCTCACAGTATACAACTTAGCAATACGTTCGAAGTCAGCACGTGTACAATATGTTTTCTTTTTTATAAGAACAATTTAACATCTAATAAAGAAAATTTTACCGCTTATAAGTAAAACCTTCTAAAATTTGTAAGATTTTCATATAAAATTATAGATTCAAAGCTCTACAAAAGTCGGACTTAAATTTTGGCCGAACAGTGAACACGCAATGAAAAAGCCTGGCTGTGGCCGGATTTTTCCCGACGCCTGGCAACCCTAAACCGAGCAATAAAGTGTGTAACTAACCGGCCAAGGAAACTGGGTGAGCCTTATCTTGTTGATTGTGATGCTATCTTAACGAATAGCTTCGGGAGTTGTCACACAAATAACACCCCTAATTCCCACACAATAGAGACTGTGGGTTCCGAAAAGAAACGTTCGGAATAACAATGACAGGATTTAATACATATTTTGCATTATGAATAAATTTCATTTGTGCGTGTGAGTTTATGTTTATGACTTGTTGTTTATATATATAAAATAGGTATGTAAAATCGTCTGTACATAACATTTATGTACTTAGGCTATATTTATGCCAAAGGAGAAGGGGAATTTTTGTATCGAACCCATACCTAGGCTGTAGCACATCCACATATTATATTGTATCAAATCTATACTTATTATAAAACAAAGTCGCTTTTTTTTCCCTCGTGTCCCTTTGTTCCCTTTAATCTTTAAAACTACGCAACAGATTTTGATGATTCTTTCAATGTTAGATAGCCCATTTATCGAGGATGGTTATAGGCTATATTTTATCACGCCAAGACTAATAGAAGCGAAGAAATAGAGAAAAATGTGAAAAAAACGGGGAAAATTATTTGAAAGGGCTAACTTGAACGCGTTAATCTCAGGAACTACTGGTCCGATTGGAAAAATTCTTTCAATGTTAGATATAAGATAGCCCATTTATCGAGGAAGGCTATAGGTTATATTTTGTCACGCTAAGACTAATAGGAGAATGTGGAAAAAACGGGGGAAATTATTTGAAAGGGCTTATCTCGCGAACTACTGGAGCAATTTTATGTTATTTGGCACAAATAAGTAGACCACGTGAAGGGTCATAGGATATCGATTTTGATCATTTTTTCAGTGGCTATAATATATTTTATACCCGTGCGACGCCGGGGCGGGTCGCTAGTGAAAAATAAAACATAAAAATATATGTTCAACTATTCAAGCCCTTTCATTTGGTATAATATGTCTCAAAGTGCTACAATGGTGGGTACGATACGCCCCTCCTTCTTGCTAATAAGCTTTCAAGCTGTAATAACAGTAACCAGCTGTTTGGTTTAATTAAAGTTTAATTAACAATGAGACTAGCCGCTAAACACAAACCCATTTTAATACAATACAGAATCAGACGATATGGTAATCAATGTGGTATTACACTCATAAGCGTTTAGCATTCTAGTATTCCAATTTCAATTCCATTTCAATACGAGGCAAAACGTTAGTTAAATACGTATATAAACCGACGCAAATCGATTTCAAACAACCTGACATTCGAAATTAACTTGTTCACAACATACCAAACAACTCCATACAATATCAAAATCCACTACTCTTTTGTCAGGGGCTGAGCTATCAAACGTGAGCAAACACGACGCTGCACAAACATACAATGCGTAGGGCTGCCACAAGCCAGATCTTAACTGAAAAACAGAAATGCTCTTTTTAACCGTTGTAACACATACAAAAGTGTAAAACATGCGGATTTTAGGCAACAAATATTATATATTAAAGGTATGAGGATCAATTAAAAGTGAAACACCTTGTGAATTGTGATGTACTTTTAAAATGCGCCAATCAAAACTGAAATTTATTTCCTACGCAAGAAGATACATATTATAGAATTGATAGCCTGCGGTATCGATCTGTTTGCTCCAATTTTAATTAGCTCATTAAAAAATGGGTCACATCGACACGTTGCAATTGACCCTAATAGGTAAGGGCAAAGTTCATAAAGAAAGGTAACCGGATTCTGCCAACCCTAAGCGTGTGCATTCAAATCAGTTAATGTCAAAAACATATGAGCCGGAGCCATTCAAACATATACTAAAGCTCCCACAACAACTTATTCACGTCAAAGTATCAAAACACTGCGACATTTATTTAATTTCCGCTTAAAATTCAAGTGTGAACCAGTGGCGAAGCGTCCATATAACCCGATTCACATCGGCTTCCCTTAGGGCTTAGAAAAATCGAATATATGGGCCAACGACATATTTATCTAATAAATATTTTACATACCTACTTAAAAAACTTTGAATTCACAATGTTATATGCAATAAATTTTTCTCTCACTTGAAATACATAGTTTGAATTAATAACTATCGCCTATAAATTTTAAAAGGCAATGCAATGTGCGGGCGCAGAGAATCAAGCCGTGGATTAGCGGCTTATTTCTCCATACAACGACAGTTCATAGTAAGCATCTGTCCTTTTCATTCCTGTGAACTGGTCGTCATGTTCTGTCTCGTTCTAGCACGCGCGATATATACTTGGAAATAACTCGATGCCCGACGAGTTATTACGGAGAAAGGTTAATTAGCAACGCACAAGTGCAAGCGAGATAGATGAGTCATGAAGTAAAATTGTTATGATTCGAATTTAAGAATGAATGTAGCGACATTATACTTTTGCTGGCGCGTAATACATTTTATTTTGGTAGGATTTTTTGTAATACGACTTTATTAAGAATGCCTTTAGCGGTACTAAATATGACAGGCGCGTAATACATTTTTATTTTGCTGGTTTTTAGATTGACATATTAATATGGCGGATAGTGTGTTTGTAAACAACATGTCGTTTGTTTTGTTTTGTCGAATTTAAATTTTGTTTTAGCGTTAGAACTTAGAAGAGTGTCGTGAATTAAATTAATTTATATTATGACTTGTGAATTGTGAGTCGTACGACGTAATCGCGTAGTTCGGAAAATATGGCATTAATTCAGAAAGACTGTTGTCTGACAGATTATATTTTGCTGTCGAAGGAAACTTTGTTTTCCAAACTTAGTTTTGAAAATTAAAAGCATGTCATTCAATTATAAATTACCAAAATTGGTAAGTAGATTTTTTACTCCGGCTTCCCTTCTCAAAATATTCACCCCTCGCCACTGGTGTGAACACTATTTTAGAGCGATAAAATATAGTAATTAGTAATTGACGTTTGAAAGTTAATTAAAATGATTTTAAAATTCCTAGCTTTACGCCTTAGCTTTCTTTGACTATGTAGTTTTGTTGCTGAAATGGATTAATCTTATATATAAAAATGGATTTTCAAATGTGTTATTCGCGCTAAAACTCGAAAACGGCTGAACGGATTAGGTTGATTTTAGTCTTAAAATATTCGTAGAAGTCCAGGGAAGGTTTTAAAGTGACACGAAGTTCACCGGGAAAACTAGTCTTATATATAAAATTCTCCTGTCACAATGTTCGTTTCCCGTACTCCTCCGAAACGGCTTGACCGATTCTCATGAAATTTTGTGAGCATATTGAGTAGCAGTGGCGAGGGGTGAATATTTTGAGAAGGGAAGCCGGAGTAAAAAATCTACTTACCAATTTTGGTAATTTATAATTGAATGACATGCTTTTAATTTTCAAAACTAAGTTTGGAAAACAAAGTTTCCTTCGACAGCAAAATATAATCTGTCAGACAACAGTCTTTCTGAATTAATGCCATATTTTCCGAACTACACGATTACGTCGTACGACTCACAATTATTCACAAGTCACAATATAAATTAATTTAATTCACGACACTCTTCTAAGTTCTAACGCTAAAACAAAATTTAAATTCGACAAAACAAAACAAACGACATGTTGTTTACAAACACACTATCCGCCATATTAATATGTCAATCTAAAAACCAGCAAAATAAAAATGTATTACGCGCCTGTCATATTTAGTACCGCTAAAGGCATTCTTAATAAAGTCGTATTACAAAAAATCCTACCAAAATAAAATGTATTACGCGCCAGCAAAAGTATAATGTCGCTACATTCATTCTTAAATTCGAATCATAACAATTTTACTTCATGACTCATCTATCTCGCTTGCACTTGTGCGTTGCTAATTAACCTTTCTCCGTAATAACTCGTCGGGCATCGAGTTATTTCCAAGTATATATCGCGCGTGCTAGAACGAGACAGAACATGACGACCAGTTCACAGGAATGAAAAGGACAGATGCTTACTATGAACTGTCGTTGTATGGAGAAATAAGCCGCTAATCCTGCGGCTTATTTGATTCTCTGCGCCCGTACATTGCATTGCCTTTTAAAATTTGTAGGCGATAGTTATTAATTCAAACTATGTATTTCAAGTGAGAGAAAAATTTATTGCATATAACATTGTGAATTCAAAGTTTTTTAAGTAGGTATGTAAAATATTTATTAGATAAATATGTCGTTGGCCCATATATTCGATTTTTCTAAGCCCTAAGGGAAGCCGATGGGAATCGGGTTATATGGACGCTTCGCCACTGTTGAGTAGGTCTGAGAATCGGCCAACATCTATTTTTCATACCTAAGATTATTTATATGGCAAAACAACGTTTGCCGGGTGAGCTAGTATTTTATATTAATCTATTTTAACTATATAAGCTCGGCGTTATAATATTCCAAGCTTACATAACCAGAACCATATTCATCATATTACATCCACGCTAATATTAAGGGGCGACTAACCCAAAATGTTCGATTTTATAATTCATTCTTATACTTGAAAATAAGCCCCGAAATGTTTCATATTCTAAAATTAGATATTACATTATATTTCCAAGAATTCTATCTGAGCAAAAACACGATATCTTAAAATTTTCTCGATAGAAATAAATTACAAAAATGCATCTAATTTTCACGAATTTTTCATTTATTGCATTTAACTAAGTTAATATTTTAACACATTGTATAAAATTATATAATTGAGAAACTGACCTAGCGGATTTTTAAAAATATTTATTAAGTTATTAAGAAAAAAACTAATTTGGCGATGAATCCGCGTCGTCCCTCTTTCACCTGGCATATGAAAGACGGGCGTGGGTGTGAAGAGAGAAGGACGATGTTTGATTTTTTCGGTTGGTCGCCCTCTTAATTTTAGAGATTAAGACAATCCTTTAGGCTTATAGGCTTCTAAAGATGTATGGCTATAACCTTTTCAAGCTTGAGCCGCCAACTGATTCAGGCAAGCATGGAGAGATAGAGATACTTACCTTAAAAAAAGAATAAAATATCCTTTTATTTTGTTCTTCGATGGCACATAATCCATAGGTTTATAAATACGTTAAGTTTCGAGAAAAAACATAATTTTAAATCTATAGCTCTTCTTCGTGGCATATAGTTTTAGCAGTCATGGTGCTCATGAACAATCGTTGAAAATATTATAATATATCAATGGAATTATATATATAATTGGAATCTCTGTTTTATCGTGTTTTATCGAATACCGAGCAAAGCTCGGTCAAATAGCTAGTTTCCATATAAAAATCCTAATCTCGTTTACGATGTATCCATTCGTGCGACCTGGCAACACCGTCGTTGTTGTTTTAACAGATTCGCAAACAACACGCATTCATTTCACCGTTGTTGCTAACGTAATTGTTGCCAGCAATTTAAATGATCCCGCTGTTTGGGCGGATGCACACGACGAAACGAGATTTGACGTGTTTACACAACATTTTTGTTCGGTGTAAATTGTAATAAAGCTTTATGTGTAGCATGAAGCTGTTTAACAGTAAACACAATATTATGTTAGACTCATCCGGTTTCAAAGAAACAAAGACACTATTTGTATATTGCCTTGTTGAGAAGGACAATAAAATAAAAAAAAAATATTGCCTATAAAATTTCTGTTAAAAAGATAAACTTAATAATTAAGTTTATTAATAATTACTAGATGACGCCCGCAGCTCCGTTGCGCCAAAATTAGTTTATATTTGCATGCTATTTTATATATAGCTAAAAGTGTTAGACCACAAGAACCTAATCAACACCTACTGTATTTACCACTTTTAGAGCAAATAAATGAATTGAATTGAATTTATCGCGTGGGAACCGTACATTTTTTCGGGATAAAAAGTATCCTATGTCCTTTCCCGGAGTATCTTTGTACCAAATTTCAGCCCTGTACAATTTGTACATTGTCGTTGGAGGAGTAAATTAAACACAGAATACTGTATCACTGAACACTCTACTTTTGGCAGTGGCTGGTCAAGAAGTGGACGACAGCTCTTACGTCTGGCGGCCATATTCTCCCAGCCCCCACATGATGTGTAGTGCGGCCATCTTTATTTATCAATACACTACAAGCCCAATCGGTTCAATCGCTTAGGCGTGAAGAGGTAACAGACAGACAGACAGACAGACACACTTTCGCATTTATAATATTAAGTATAGATTGTTATTTGTTATTGTTTATTGTTATGTAAAAACCTGCATTTTAATGCCAAAATCATAAGATGATAAAAAGTATAGCCATAACTCTACAGGAATTTTAAAAAAGTTAAGAATAAACTCAACAGTAAATACTGGGTTTAAATGCCTAAAGAGCTGTAAAACACCTTTTAGCTTTTTCAGCGTTTAGCCGTAATAAAACGGCTTTGGGATACTGCAGTAGTTTTCGGCCCAAATGACTCCGACCGTAGCCGTAGATCATCCAAGTCAAACTCATACACGGGATTAGTGTTGGAATAGCATGATTAAAGAGCGAGGGATTAGAAACAACGGGTTCCAACTTAAATCGTTTACTTCAGCTAGTATCATGATCAACACGCTTAGGCTCGATTTATTTGGATAAGGCCCTACATTTTTAGGCAGAATAATAATCCACCAGATGGTAAGAGTTTACCGGCCCACGACACATGGTAACTATTCATTTGTTCTTTTTTTATTTAACACATAAACAATATAACGAAACTACACAAGGTTAGAAATTCTGCAGATTGGCGGCTTTACCTTAAACAGTTTCCTCCAGACTATCTACTGTCTACACTTTATATTTAATAGTTCCATAGACTGTGTTATTATTATATAGCTATAACTGTATCATTTAGCTAAACTGTCAAATAGAAAACCGCTAAACATGAGCAAAGCATCCTCATTACCAAGTACCAACTGCAAAGCCATGTATCATATTCTGCGGCAAATTAGACCTTATAGCGCCGCGGTTTCGGAGGGTAGTTCCTAAATTACGACTGACACTTTTACGGCGGTGGAATTTGAGGACGCGGCATTGGGTGAAAAAGGAGTTCGCTCATTTATTGTTGTAACATTGTTGTACAGCAACGGAAACCATTTTAGCGCGCATAAAATTAAGCAAGAATTTTAACAACTTTCGTTTCTGTAAGATTTATTATTCATCACTTTACCGGCGCACGGCGATAGGTATAGGTTTCGAAAAAGCTAGTTGTTACAGTATCCCACGGGTACGCTGTATTTTTCCATAGCCTGAGAGAGAGAGAACTCAGAGCTAAAATGCAACTTTTTGAAGTTAGCTGTCCCTTCCCCCCTAGACAAGCGGCAAGCGATTATCGTAAACGTTAACGCCACAAAATGTATAGGATTTGACATTAGTATTCGCTAGCGAAGCGATGACCTATGTCAAATCGCATAATCGCTTGTGGCTTGTCCAGGGGGTGGTCGGTCATTCGACATTTCCAAGATGAAATACAAGTAGCATAAATAGCTATTCGCTGTAGTAAGATTACATTAGGGCTTAAGTAGCCACACATATTTGTCTTCAGACATTAAAAAAATATACTTCTAACCTATATTCTCCAAGCACAACATTTCCACAAATTCCCAACAAAAAGCAGAAGCTTACAGTAAAATCAATTCGCCGAAATATAACTTGTTCAGACAACCAAAAAATGGACGTCCATAATTTAGAATTCCCAATAGGCCTGTGATTATGTTTACAGACAGAACGGCGATTGACGTCTGCAATGTGCGGTGACCTGTTACCGAACGACTGGGGTGACGCTTGACATTTGCCCCAAATTATGGCCTTCATTATTACTATCAACAGAAATGACCGGAGAGAAATTAAACACATACTAGTGTATGACACCCGCAACTCCTTTGCGCCAAAATTCGTTTATCGCGCTGAAACTATACATTTTTCCAGGACAAAAGTATCTTTTGTCCCTTTCCGGGACTCAATATATCTACATATCAAATTTTAGCAAAATCGGTTCAGTGGTTTGGGTGTGATGAGATAACAGACATACATATAGTTCATGCTGCTATTAAAATTTTTGTAGAGGAAAAGGAAGGAAACGGGCAACGTACTTGAAGGAACTATCAGTAACAATTGGCGTCGATTGTCGAATGATTTTCAGATCAAGTGAAAAATAACATAAATATTAGATATGTTTCGCTGTGAGACGTAAGTGTCCTAGCCGTCCGCTCTATGCGTCGCGTTGCGAGGATTTTTTATTTTCCATAATATCGTGCCGCCCTTGGATGTGAAATGTGAAGGTTATATTAAGTATATATTATGTCATTTTAAGTTTTTTACACAAAAAAAAAACAATTTTATTAATAAAAAATAGAGACGAAATAAAATTTAAATTTAAACGGAAGGATCGTTTTTAAAACTATTAAGTTGCAGCCAAAATACAAATGTATTTAAAATAAGCAACGAAAACTACTATATTTCTTCGAAAAGAGATAAAGACAATCAAAAGTATTCTGTTTGTAACTAGTTTAAAAGCCGTAGAGTTATGAGTTCGTACAAAGAAAGTTGCCTGGCGAATAACAATTTAGATAAGCGACAAAAAACGGGCTCCTCAATCGAATTTATATCAACCCGAGCTGATACGAGACAACAGGGTTACCAAAAGGACAAAATACTGTATAATATACTAAAATAGAAATACTTTCATACTGATATTATAAATGCGAAAGTGTGTCTGCCTGTCTGTCTGTTACCTCTTCACGGCCAAACCGCTGAACTGATTTTGCTGAAATTTGGTATGGAGATACTTTGAGTCCCGGGAAAGGACATAGGATATTTTTATCTCGGAAAAATGTACGGTTCCTGGGCGATAAACGAATTTTGGCGCAACGGAGTTGCTGACGACAGCTAGTTTCAAATAAACGTGCAACTAGAACTAGAAAAGACGTAAAAAATGTAGACAAGAACAAAATAATTAGAACAAAAAAAATGTGATTCATTTACATCATCATTGATTTTCATTATCTTAAATTATGTATTTAATAAAAAAGCTCAGACTTAGTATTTCGTAAAAAAACGCTGTACAACAATAATATAATGATGCTCTTGTTGGATAATACCTTAGAATAAAAGGCAACAAAATTCTCGACTTACTTTTAGTAGGCAACCCTAGTAGTAGTTCGTATACTCAGTAGGTCACACCTGAGATAAGACGGTGCGAAATTATTCGCAGCTTTATGTTCATATCGCAATATTTCACGATTACAAAAGGGTTCCTCTATGCGAGGGACAATTTACTGTGCCAGTTAGTCCACTAATTTTGTACCTTTATAAAGAAACTTCGGAACTTTCGAGAACCTAGGAACTCACCCTTTAGCATTGTTTGAACCTCAGTCGCTTTGAGCCGAAACTTTCTGGTGGAGACACTTACCTGGAAATAGAAATATAAAATTAACTTTGAAAAATTATTATCCAAGTTCAAGTCTAAAAAAAAACTTCTGTGAGTCATACATAATTATTATACAGGCAAAGGTTGTGATGATATTGAGCATATAAAAGTACTAACATAGTATTATCATATATCGACTTGTACCTACCTAACAGCTGCAAATCGCAATCAAAAAGATATTCTACCGACTGACTGATTACTTTAATTTAAACGAAGATCTTGACATAAACATAAGCTCTAGTATGCATTTCCGTCAAACTCTTCATTATGTTAAAGTATAATGTTTTAGATTATGGCACCTAATATTAATAAAACCTCAAGGTTCTAACTTAAACCCGACAACGTAAGATTCTAAGCTCTTTGAACCATTTTGTTACGCTAAGATTACTTATTAGAGCATCTACCGTACAATTTGCTCACAAGAATGAACCATAAGTAATAATTACTATTAGTTACTGCAATCGTTCACCGTAAAAATTTAATTTGCGAATTAAAACTATTCCAATCCGTTATAATAATTAATTGATAACATTAGTGGATAAAGTAGATAACTAAAATTTTATAACATCAGGTTAAATACTCAATTTTTCCCACAGACATTGTCTGTGATTCCTCCCTTATAATTTGAACAACTTTATTATACTTGACCAAATTAAGAATATTTTTGATTGGCAATCAAACAGTTAACCAATCAACAACGATATTGAAGAGAAAAGGATAGAGAGACTTGGCAACTGAAAATGGTATGCTAACCTAACCCTTTAACCAGCTATAAAGATATTTACGGCATTTACGCAGCGTTCTATTCAAGGTCCGCTGTCTTTGTTGGAAAAGCCACTTATCAAGTGACTTTTCTGATATTTAAAAAAATATCAGACTTTTCTATTATGAATTTTTCAGTGGCTATATATGTACGTAGCGTATATGACCGATGTAGCGTGTATATATAATGGCTATATAGTATATATACACGCTACGGTATACCGGAGATATAGACCGGAATGTGTGTGGGAATAGATTTTGGGCCGGTCACCTGCGCAGGTCGAAAAAACTGCACAGTGCACATGTAGGTATATTCCCAATTTCCCACTAAGGGTGAAGCCAAACGAGCGTAATATGTGAGGTGTGAGTCGCAGAATTTCGGTCGCGTAAATATCTTTTTATAGAAATTATGACTCACAATATTACGCTCGTGTGAATCAAACAGGACTTTGATAAGAAATTGAATGCAGCAGAATTTATGCCAGCCGAAATTCTGCGACTCACTTCTCACAAATTAACGCTCGTTTGGCTTCACCCTAATATCTCCGGTAAACCGTAGCGTGTATGGCAGGCCTAAGGGATTTAAAGTACAAAAAATGTGTTTTATTTTGTTGTATTCTCTCAGAACAACCCAAATACAATCGGAATTTAAGGCAGTGATAAACTTATTCGGGTCGCAGGGTCGTATTCATTTAGTAAGTTTCGCCCATAAAAGATAAAGAGAGCGTTACAGCAAGTAATAACGGAACAACGGACCTCCCGATTGGTAAATTAGATGCCAGTACCAGATAGCTCCAATTCAGGAGCATAGATAACTTTTTATAACTTTCACTCGTGTGCGACAAATAAACGTATACCGCTTTCGTAATAGCCACAGTTGTGATTTGTTCTTAGTGCTTTGACAACTTTGTGGGTATATTTGACTAGACCTTTATTACGCTTACGTTACGGTCGTAAGCGTAAAGTTAGGTATCAATCGTTTTTATTATTCCTAGCGTTGTAAAGATAAAACAGATTCCTGAGATTCACTAAGAGGACTAAATTTCCGCTAAAAAACATTATATTGGAGTTGTTAGATAATTATGATTCGAACAGAGGATATTATATCGCAAAAATATAATTTAACGGTTAATAAAAGTAATAATTGATTAAAGTCCAGTTTTGTTATCTAAAGGCCTGTTTCACCACATCCTGATGAGTACAACTTATCTGAAATATAGAGTATGAAATATCTGTCAGATAAGTTTTGGATACCCTATCTGAAACTTATCAGTAAGTGGTGGAACAGAGTCTAAATTAAATACTATTGATTAAGATAGCAAAACTGACTATTAAACTCTGTTATTGCAAGATATAGAAGCCAAGTAATGGACTGCCCAAAGTCCTCAAGATATAAAGCAAAGAAATCGATCGTCCAAAGTGTTAAGCACCGATAAAAAAAGTATGCCAAAGTTTCAATAGCGGGTTGGCTACCATTAGTTTTCTAACGTCATTACTCATTAGTCCAACACCGGCCGGCACTTTGAGTGTTGAAATATTTTGGTGTCGTAACCTTTTGTTATCCAACTGTTGTAATTTACAGGTAAATACCATTAACCCTTCTAACGTCAACACAACGCAATTATCTGTTACTTTTCACTTATAGATAAGCGTAGACGTGAAACTAAAAAATGCAAAAAAAGTTATACCTACATTATACATACACAACATTTTTTTGTAATCATGAATTTTAACCGACTATCAAAAAGGAAGAGTTCCAAGTTATAAGGTTTTTTTTTACTTTTTTTTATTACTCGGTCGTAATATGTGGAATTTATGGATTGTTAATATTTTTTTCTTTTGATTGTCATTACTTACATTTCTTCCAAGCACGCAGATAGTTTTACATGGTAAGAGTTTGTAATGTAACATTGTTACTATTATCTATATTCTATATATATTTCTATACATAATAATCTATATCATTATATAAAAGGCTTTGTCCTGAATGACATGAAAATGGAATCACGCTACGGGCTAAGCCAGTGATCGTAAATACATGAAATTTGGAGGGAGTGTTCTTCGTATAACGTAGGCGTGCGATAAGAAGGGATTTTTAGAAATTCCTCTCCTAAGGGTGTGAAAAGGGGGGATGAAGTTTGTATGGGACAACTCGATTCCTTGGTCAAATCTGCTCGAAAATTCGCATCATTATTATTTAATGTATTTTATGGAAGATGTTATTCATACTTTGTTGAAATTTATCCTTAAAAGTCGTTAAAAAGCATGAAGCCATTAGAGGTCATTTGAGTAGATACTCTTTTGCTTATGAAATAAAGCCACCATTCACGATAAAACGATCTCATTCTATTTGTAAATTATCTAGATTTACAATCGAAATTGCAACGTATGAAGCCTATTATATTATCGTAACAATTAGTTGTTAAATCTAAATAATAACTATATATTTGTAACAATTTATTGTTATTATAATATTATTAATATTATAATAACAATAAACTATACTTATACTTTTGTAGAATTTAGAAATATTGTCTTGAATGGAGGGCTTTACATTATGTGTCACTCAAAGTTGTCATCATATTGTTAAAAAAAATATTGGCGTTCGAAATTCAAAATTAATTATTCCTGTACGAATTGGTGTTTTTTTTTTTTCATTGGGATTTAATTTTATGCACAAAAAATTGTGTAAAGTGCCATAAATTTAAAAATATTTTTTATATAACAAATGAAGTCACACTTTTACTAATCTATTTAATTTATAATAATATATACATAATATTATCATATTATCAATAAAAGGCTTTGTCTTGAATGATATAATAATCATAATACTTACATAATAATTTTCACTAAGTATTAATAATAATTAATATACATGGTTAGGTTTTACAGTGTTGCCAGAATTAGTTTACCCTGTGTTTTAGGCGAAATCTAGGGTTAAAACAATTATTGGATATGAAATTGGAATTAAGATAAAACCTAAACCACTGATCGTAGAGACTGAAAATTTTGGGGAAGTGTTCTCCGTATGAAGCAGACGTGCGCGGTGTGATGTAAAAAGGGATGTTCATGTTTCGAAAAAATGTTACTTATTAAGTTTTATAATAATACTTGCTGTCCCGGCATTTGCCATATAAAGTATGGCACCATGGCAACGTTCGTCGCTAGCCCGTCGCACAATGGTCGCCGACACTCTCGAGTTGTAGTTATAGACCAGACATACTATTTTCTTAGTCTATGCAGTAGCCGATTCTCAGACCTACTGAATATGCATATAAAAATCAGTGAAGCCGTTTCGGAGGAGTACGGTTTATAACTACCATTGTGACACGAGAATTTTATATACAGTGTGTAACAAAACTAAGAGATAATACTTTAGGGTGTGTACGTGTTCCTTGTACAGAGTTCACTGTGAAATTAGCAGCGCTGAAAGACGTATTTTTTTTCTTTTGTATGGGCAAGGGCCCGAGCGTCACCAGTTTCCCCATACAAAAGAGAAAAAAAATATTTGGTCTTTCAGCGCTGCTACTTTCACAGTGAACTCTCTACAGTCTACGAGGAACACGTACACATCCTAAAGTATTTTCACTTAGTTTTGTTACACCCTGTATAAGATTATTATTTTATGAGTAAATTATGTCTTGACTCTTGACTGACATGACTAGGTGTAAAAAGTAAGTAGCATTCTAAATTCTAAATTCAAATTTTATACACAGTCAAACTGATTTTGAAATCTTTATATTTTATTTTTGTGACTTGCGATAGTTTTCATATTTTAGTTTGTGTTATTTAATTATTCTGAGTGTAGATATTATTTTAATTCCTATATCAATTTAAAAAATATATTTTTTATGTAATTATTAGGTATTAGCTAAACCTATGATATTCTATGAGTTAAACTGTATAAGGTTTTGAGTTTCTGTATTCAATTTGTCAATTTAAGTACTTATCTGATAATGATCTGATATAGATTTTTAGTTTTTTAGGTTAACGGAGTATTAGACGTGTATAATATTATTAGGTAAGAAAGTTGTTTTTTTGGCTAAGGTTCACAAACCTTCCCCAGCAAGTTGCCGAAATGACTGCCGGCGCTGTATTAAGCGCATCATTTTTATTTCATTTCATTATTAATGAAAAGACTTAGCAGAAGGCCTACTTAGAAAGGCCCAACTAAGAAAGGGGGGGGGCGCAGCCCCCCGCCAAAACAGAAACAAACACAATCAAGAAATTCCAAAAGTAGGTTAGGTTAGGTTAGAACTTAGACCACAACACAGAGGGAGCCGAGCGAGTGCAGCAAGCATGCTGCGGTAGCAGCCAGCGACCGCTACAAAATAAAGGGGGGGCTCCCGCCAAAACAAAAACAAACACAATCCAGAAAGTCCAAAAGTTGGTTGGGTTAGAACTCTGACTGTTCTGCGGCAGCAGCCGGCGACCGTCACAAAACACGCTATGCAAATTGCCGAGAATAAAATATGATGTAGCCTCAGAATCCTGAAAATTTCAAAGCGAGTAGCTCCAACACTGGGGGGTTTCTCAGTTTCCGAACCTTTACCGTTTTTTAGTTATTATTTGTTTTAGTGTATATATTATCTATCTATAGGTATCTATCTATCTATATCTATAAGTACATATAACGTAATATAATAAAATTGTAGAGTTAAAATGTTTGTACATCTATAATATACATCAGTTCTATATATATTAAACAAATTCCCTTTTTTTCCTCATGTCCCTTTGTTCCCTGTTTAATCTTTAAAACTACGCAACGGATTTTGATAATTCTTTCAGTGTTAGATAGCTCATTTATCGAGAAAGGCTATAGGCTATATTTTATCACGCTAAAACTAATAGGAGCGAAGAAATAGAGGAAAATGTGGAAAAAACGGGGAAAATTATTTGAAAGGGCTAACTTGAACGCGCTAATCTCAGGAACTAGTGGTCCGATTTGAAAAATTCTTACAGTGTTAAGTAGCTCATTTATTGAGAAAGGCTAAAGGCCACGCTGTCACGCTAAGACTAATAGGATAATGTGGAAAAAACGGGGCAAATTATTTGAAAGGGCTTATCTCGCGAACTACTGAGCAATTTTTATGTTATTTGGCTCAGATAAGAAGTAGACCACGTGAAGGAACATAATAGGCTATCGATTTTAATAATTTTTTCAGTGACTATATATTTTATACCCGTGCGACGCCGGGGCGGGTCGCTAGTATAATATGTAAAACTCAAAGGTGACTGAAATGGTGATCTATCAACGCACAGCCCAAACCACTGGACGGATCGGGCTGACATTTGCCATGCAAGTAGATGTTATGACGTAGTAGGCATCCGCTAAGAAAGAATTTTGATTAATTCTAGCCCCAAGGGGTTAAAATAGGGGATGGAAGATTGCATATAATAATACTTTTTAATGCGAGCGAAGCCGCGGGCAAAAGCTAGTAATATTATAAAACAAAGTCGCTTTTTTTCCCTCACGTCGCGTCCCTTTGTTCCCTTTAATCTCTATAACTACGCAATAGATTTTGATGATTCTTTCAGTGTTAGATAGCCCATTTATCGAGGAAGCCTATAGACTATATTTTATCACGCTAAGACTAATAGGACCGAAGAAATAGAGGAAAATGTGGAAAAAAACGGGGGAAATTATTTGAAAGGACTAACTTGAACTTTGAACTTTGACGTGGGAGAGCCATGCTTCGGCACGAATGGGCCGGCTCGACCGGAGAAATACCACGTCCTCACAGAAAACCGGCGTGAAACAGCGCTTGCGCTGTGTTTCGTCGAGTGAGTGAGTTTACCGGAGGCCCAATCCCCTACCCTTTTCCCTTCCCTACCCTTCCCTATTTCCTTCCCTACTCTCCCCTATTACCCCTTAAAAGGCCGGCACCGCACCTGCAGCTCTTCTGATGCTGCGAGTGTCCATGGGCGACGGAAGTTGCTTTCCATCAGGTGACCCGTTCGCTCGTTTGCCCCCTTATTGCATTTAAAAAAAAAACTTGAACGCGCTAATCTCAGGAACTACTGGTCCGATTTGAAAAATTATTTCAGTGTTAGATAGCCCATTTATTGAGGAATGCTATAGGCTATATTTTATCACGTTAAGACTAATAGGAGAATGTGGAAAAAACGGGAAAATTATTTGAAAGGGCTTATGTCGCAAACTACTGGAGCAATTTTTATGTTATTTGGCTCAGATAAGAAGTAGACCACGTGAAGGATCATAAGGCTATCGATTTTAATCATTTTTTCAGTGGCTATATATTTTATACCCGTGCGACGCCGGGGCGGGTCGCTAGTATTATATCAAACTCAAACTCAAACTCAAACTCAAATTTTTTTTATTCAGAATAAATTTTTGCAAACACTTTCTGAAAGTCTACATGATGCCTACCACCGGTTCGGGAACTAACCCGGCGAGAAGAACCGGCGTAAGAAACTCGCAGGGGGCCCACTTTATTTACCAAAAAAAGTGAGAAAAAAAATTAATCTTTTAAAATAAAGTTTACAATGCTGTAACTTAAAATTATACAATGTCAACATACATACATAATTGTAAGTCATAAAATAATGTAGAAGTAGCCTTGCAAGCAGCCATCCTACTCCCAAGATGTGCCGTCGTTTATGAAATCATTGACCTTATAATAGGCTTTGGCACACAAACGTTCTTTGACTACTTTTTTAAATTTATAAATAATAATAATAATTTAATAATAATAATAATTTATAAAATATGTATGTATAATATGCATTAAGAGTACATCAAGATAAATACCATTATATCATAGGTGTCAAAATACTATTCAGTCTGCAACGCAACGTATTATTAATAACCAAGTAGGTACTAACCTAAATCTTCAACGAACATAACCAATCTAGATGGAAGAAAAGATAAAGAAAAAAATACAAGACTAACGTCCATTTTAGATATAGAAAGTGGTCCTGATAGTGATCTTTACATCTTTATGGCTATGTGTCTTTATATAGTCTGCGCTCAAACTCGAATGCAAAACGCTACCGTAGGTAACAAACAAGAAAGCGGTTAGTGACTTTTTATATTCCAATGGTAGCTAGAAGAAGTTAGCAAAATAATAATGATAATAAAATAAAAACTCTTTATTTGAACAAAAAATTTAACAATTTACAAAAAACAACATAAAAAGAAAAAGTTCGAATTGGCAGCCTTACCGCTGCGCTGGAAGCAGTAGTAGTCAGGACTTAGGTATCAAATAGAAAGAGAAAAAGTGCCTACGGTTAGTTAGTTTCTGGTTTCATTGAAACCAAGGGAGCGGGAGGACCGATTTTTATAAAGCTGCATAATTGATGTTACATTACATAATATTTTATTTTCTTATTTTTTTCTACATGGACAATGGACATAGATGCGTAGACTTTGTGGAAATAGATGATAAGTACCTATACAAAACGACCATGAGAGGCAGTCGCAAACATGTGCATTTCACATTTGTACATTGCCTTTATTTGCACCCCTTCGGCAGATGGCTGTTTTTTCACGTACTCCAAAGGGCACTAAAAACGGAGATATTTTGCCTCTGACATGTCTATCCTGACCACATAAAGTCCACTTTCATAGAAAATAAATGTATACGCACGCAGTAGACAACTGCATATATAACGGCGTAACACCTGGTTATAATAGCTCAAAGTGTACCAAATAGTCGACTACGTGTAAATAGTAAATGTAGTCAGTATAATGCCTGCGTATGTAAATACCGTAAAATTGTGATATAATTTATTATAATTTATGAGATTATTAAGTACTGAAACACGGAAAGCAGTTCGAGCATCGATTGCATACATACTTACATACTTATTTTGCATACATATTATACATACTTAGATTGCATACATATTATACATACTTACATACTGTTATAAATGCGAAAGTGTGTCTGTCTGTCTGTCTGCCTGTTACCTCTTCACGCCCAAACCATTGAACCAATTTTGCTGAAATTTGGTACGTTGGGAGATACGTTGAGTCTCGGGAAAGGACATAGGATACTTTTTATCCCGGAAAAATGTACGGTTCCTGCACGATAAACTAATTTTGGCGCAACGGAGTTGCGGGTGTCATCTACTTAGTAAAATTAAGAGATTGTTTGAACGTATTATGCGGCGCCATAATTTTTTTAATAATTTTTTGATTATTATTATTTATTTATCATCCACTTTTTCACCAGTTTTCACTCTCAGATCCACATTAAGTAGAAAGTCATAACTTATACAATATAATTATAATATGTGCGTCCATTATAATAAAATGTATGTGCACACTTAGGACAGATGACAGCAACAAATATTTTCCACGTGTAAAAAAATCCAGCGTATTCTAATGAACAGTTGAAGTGATCATTAATGTTATATATTGAAAAACTTCATCTCGAATCAAATTTATATTTTCATCGGATATTGAACATAGAATTTATGTTGAAGATTTTTTCTACGTTCGTGTTTCGAGTGGAAAATGTTGAAGAGGACTTTATAATAAGTACGATGTGAAAACATATTTCTCAGTATATTTATTAAAACAGCTCAATAGTTATTGTGATATTACTACTGTAGAGTTCATTGACATAAAATAATAATGTGAACTTTACAGTAACGATTAAACTTAAACTTTAACTAGATGATGACCGCAACTCCGTTGCGCCAAAACTCGTTTTCGAAACAAAAAGTATCATATTATGTCCTTTCCCGGCACTCAAAGTATCTCCATGTCAAATTTCAGTAAAATTGGTTAAGCGGTTTGGCATGAAGAGGTAACAGACAGACAGACAGATACACTTTCGCATTTATAATATTAAGTATGGATAAGGAATATCACGCAAAGGTCGGAAAAGAGGGCGCTACAGCACATACAGTAAATAATCCGACCATTAAAATCCGACATGTCACACGTGCACCATATCAGAATATTGACAGAAACTGTCGAACTCGCCGAACTTTTTGTACTACCTATCAGAGAAGTTGATTCTTATGCAGATGGTGGACCTAAGTATTAGCCTACCATATTAGCAGACCTAGCTAATTTGGTCGCGTTACGTCAAACCCAGCCGACCGATCACAGCTAACATTGAATTGATATAAGCCGACCACGTGACGTAGATCCCTCAACTGCCTAGGAATCAATTTCCTGGGTGGTACTTTTAGTTCTTTTATAGGAAACGCACTGGATCGAAATAAGAAATTAATCTGCAATAGTAAAATGTTAAATTGGTAAAGAGACGGCAGGTGTTTTACCAAAAAATTATCCTTTTCAAAATTCGCATAAATTTCCCCGGGTTTGGGTAAATTATGCGAATCCCGCGCAACTTTTAAGTGGGAAAATAATTATAGCAACTTCCGTCTAAGTTTCGCGTAATATATTAGCAGTCCCCGTAGAAACCTTGTTTAAGAAGACGGAATGTTACTTGAATACAAAATGGCGTTTTCTCAGTCATTTACATTCAGACCTACCTGTAGCACCCGTTTGTTGTTTAAAGGTAGCTAGATATAACTATAAAATATCTCTTTTAGACTCAAACTTGTTAGGGCACTTAAAACTTTCTCTTTATGTACTTAACTAGTTTATTGAATTTAGTATTTTGTAGTAAATAGCTTATGTTAACGACTTGACGATAAACGACAGCAGCTTAAAACTCAAAACACATTAAAATCTAGGCACACGGCAGCAATTAGTGAAATATTCTAAAAATCAAACAACTAAAGAATTTTCTTAAAAACACTTCTTTATTCTTACAACGCTACTTCCTTTGTAATATAAAACCAGTTAAAACATTATGATGACAAAAAATGGCAAACATTTACACATCAGCGGGGCGATAAAGGAAATTTTAAGATGACACACATTTGAAAGATAAACGCGCGAGCACTCGGCGTTGCATTTTATGGACAGAAGTTATCACGAGAGTCAAAAGCTCTCTATCCAAGTAGGGTAATGTTTCGTCCATTACCAACACTGTACGAGGGAATTAAAACCACAGTATAATATACAGTATCTTCATACTACAATCAAGACTATAGACGGGCGCATGCATATTAGCGTTATATTTTCAGATAGAGTTTTAGCTCTAACTAAAGCGTACTACTTACTATTTACTTTGCGCTAACGCTGTCATCGTTATTATTTGCATAGTTTAATTGGGATAAAATCAGCAATAATATAGATTTAAAAATCAATAATAGGGGACTGCAGTCTGCACCCAGTGAGATTAAAACATAACTTAATTTAATACAGATTTTGACATAAACTCTATACATTTTCTGTAACATAAACGGCAACGGAGAAAAAAAAACACGTCGTGCTTGTGTTGCACCTAGCTTGCTTTCAAGAACATACACCGAGTTACTGTACTGTGTACATTTACATTGTGCAAAAACTGTCTCTGCCAACATATTGAATAACGCCAAGATAGGTCGTAAGTGACGCTGAATTAAGTCAGAGACAATGTGACCAACTTTAACATTAATACACAGAGTTAATTATCAAAAACAAGCGAACTGTAAGTAGCTGTAGAAGAATAAGAAAGTAATAGAATAATTTGTAAACTTGATAACAGATGCTACTTACTTATTTACGTGTTTTGAATTTTGATTCATATAGTAGTAAATATGAAACAGCTGTCTTTCAATGTAACACTTTACAATATGGCGGTATTAGTTTTGATTTTTTGACAGGGAAAAAAGTATAGTGTCCATTTGTAACATTTTTGTGATTAAAATAATTACTTAGGGTATGTTTCACCACTTCCTGATAAGTGCCGAATAGGCTATCCACAATAAACTTGACAGATCAATTAGTATGGAGAATCTGTCAAAAAAATTGTGAATAGCCTATTCGGCGCTTTATCAGAAATTGGTGAAACAGGCCCTTAATCTAATCTATGACTAGGTATAAAATGATCGTGCTCAGAAAACAAACTCTCCTCGCGTTCTGTTCCTTGTTGCTCAGGGTCATGGTGAACACGTTACGCCATCTATGGCAATCCTTGGCAGAATGGAGAGAGAAAACAAATATTGAACAGATAATGATATCTACATAATTCCCCTGTCGGTGCGGGACAAATCCAATACACCTTATTCCAAGGTCCATTTCACACCCCCAGGTGATGGGAACATTAAATACGATTACTGGTCCCTAATGGGGGACCAGGGTTGCCACGCGGAAGTTTTTCCCGAACGCTTAGACGAAAATTGACGTATCGCCAACCCTGGGCCCTATTTTCATGGCACGAAATTCGATCGCTGGTGGTCACGCGGGAGTGTGCGACACGGGCCAAATTCTGATACCCGGAATGTCGTTTCTACAAAATTATTTGTCCTCAGTCCTCACACATGCTGTCTCAAGCGCGAGGAAGATATAATGTCTAAGCGATATTCGAAGAATAAAAAGCCTGGCATGAAAAAGGGTGGTCCCTTTTTTGTGTGGGCGCGAGACAGTCGGCGCTCGAAGCGACCTTCGAGTCACGAGAATAGGTGTCCTTTCCCCGAAATCGCCAAAAACACTCTCCATCAAGATACGGCGCAATTTTCTCAATTACCAAGGATCAACGAAAAGTAAATGAAACGAGAATAATCATTATTTCATCCGTCGCCTTACAATGCCCGCCCTAAGCATTAAAGGACTGCTGTGGATTATCACACAATTTATTCAGGTGCTTAATTTTAGCGGCAATCCCACTTTGAGTGCAATTTATATTTTTTTATTTCACTTAAGGACTGTATCCGGGAGATTTCCCTTTATAATTTTTTCCTCCCTTTTCGCTAGATTATTTGTATAACTTTGAAGATGATTAGCGTCGTAGCCTCTTTATAGAGCCTATTTGAGGAATTAAGTTTAAACGAGTATAATAATAACTATGGACGCTTCACATCACATCAGTCTGGCCCCGTGCTAAGTACCTGAAGGACTTGTGTTACAGGTACCAGAAAGAAAGTTTTGTTCGACGTTTGACAGCATTTCTATCAATACTTTTCTGATATGACATGTGCAACATGTCGGATTATTTACTTTATGTACTAATAGCGCCCTCTGCTCTGACCTTTGCGTAATATTCCCTATCAAGCAATGCTCGTATGTACTATCAGAAAAGTTGATTTCTAGGCAGATGGGGGACCTAAGTAATTTGGTCGCGTTATGTCGAACCCGTCTGACTGATCACAGCTAACATTGAATTGACATAAGCCGACCGCGTGATGTAGGTCCGTCAACTGCCTAGGAATCAATTTCCTCGATGGTACATAGAAATTGTCACTTGTAAATAAGCAGCAACGCGACCGAAAAGCAATCATGTAGCCTAAAAATTACCGGATAGATTTCATTTTTAGCAATGCGAAAATCAATATAGCCTAAATTAGTCCAACCCAAATTCCAAGCCGATCTAAGCACATTTTAAGCTGACTTAGACACTGGAACTTGCAAATTTCCTCTCATCCAGACTCCAGCAATTATCTGAACAAATCGGCATTAGATCGAACACACATAGCCGGTCCAGGCCTCGGTACTCCATTTCGAACTTTTGATTAAAATCAAGCAAACCACCGTGCATTGATTCTGAATATCTTTATTTGTTCACCTCAAGTTTCTAATTGAAATTCTAATATGTACGTATCGATTAAATCGGTATGTATCTGATTCAATAAATCTAATATTAGTAATGCGTGATCTGTTTCCTGAAGTGATCCTTCGATACCTTTTAGTATTCTCATTAGAGATACCTTCCTTTGCTCAACTATTTAAAAGTTAATTGAATTTTATTTTTAACCAACATCAGAATTGGCTAATAGGAACGGTAATGATTTTGAATGGTGTAACTAAAGTATGTATGATCTCTTAGGCTGAAGCCTGAAGCATTAAACATTGCAATATAGCCGCAGGTGACAAAGGCTATAATGCGTCCAGATGACGCCTGCAACTCCGTTGTGCCAAAATTCTTAACAAAAAGAGGCAAAAAGTATTATATTATGTCCTTTCTCGCGTCTCAGAGTATCTTCATGGCAAACAGCAAAATTGGTTCAGCGATTTAGGCGTCAACAGGTCACCAACAGACAGACAGACACACCTTCAGATTTGTAATATTTGTATGGATTACATTAAGCAACACCCTTATGATTATGGATTTGTAAATGCCTAATAGGAATAATTAACTTAAATTAACGACTTATTAATTCAAAAAGGGCAGATGTAAGTGCTAAAGGCGTCGTAGCAAGTACCGCCCCCTATGTCAACTTGTTTAAAGTTCTGTAATATTAAATGCGCTCATACCTAATTGAATTTTGTTGGCGAGCTGGTGTTGAAATTGCATTCTTAATGTCAATATTATTGATTAAGAAACAGCCACGAAGAAAAAAGGCCTGAATTTTTTTCATACTGTATAGGAAACTTTAATTACGGCATTTACAACGCCATTCTGAAATAGACTTTGAATTTTCTTATAACAGAAAATTACGTAAGAGTAATTCTGGTTCGATGTTTTTGTAACATTTGCGAGTAATTGGTATATGAATGTGTAGATATTATGTAAATCAGTATTTTACATATTACATTTTACATATTCCATTTTTGATTCAAGGTTGTTAAGTGAGAGTTTCACTGAATATTGATCAATACGGTCGTCGGGATATTAATGGTTCTTGTTCAATGATATTCTATATGTTACTAATTGTTCTTGTTTACTACTTTATGATATTACTGGATGACGCCCTCAACTCCGTATATCGGACGGAAACCGTACATTTTTCCGGGACAAAAAGTATCGTCATTTTTGGGGATTCAAAGTATTTCCATAGCTTTCAGTAAAATCGTACTAGCGTTGGGCGTGAAGAGGCAACTAATATAATATATTCTGTGGAAGAGGTAACATACAGATAATTTCGCAAATATGGAATATGGATGTACGTAGTTATTAATTTTGGTAAAACTTCATATATATGGCTACCTCTTGGTCATACTTGTCGTCTAGTTAAAGGAACATAATGCTTTCCTTATATAATCTCCTCAATAGCATAGCGTTGTATCTACGTTAGCCTAACTAGCAAATTATAATTATTATGACTTATACAGTGTGTTTGTGTAAGCACCGTTGTCCTTGAAACCATCAAATGAGCCCGTCAAAATGAACAACTTTTTCTATGAGAACAATGCTGGGAACTCAAAAAAAAATATGCTGTCTTCATACCCACACGGATGCCCGGATCGGCAATTTGTATGGGTATGAAAACAGATTTTTTTTAATTCCCAGCATTGTTCTCATAGAAAAAGTTGTTCATTTTGACGGGCTCATTTGATGGTTTCAAGGACAACGGTGTTTACACAAACATCTTGTACATATGAATTTTAAATTGCAAATTACTTTTAAGGCTTGTCTTATTGACGTCTTACAAATACCACGCTTAATTTAATGTCTTTTACCCCCTTCTTCAGTTTCGCCGAACGATCTTAAAGTTCTACGTGGCCTACGCCTAATCAAAAATCACAACACAGATCGCACCGAAAAGCATAATAAATATTCAATTGAATAATACAATCAGTTTAAGGGAAATCCGATTTGGAAAACCCTTCGATTGCCGTTTAATATTCATTGAAACAAGTTCTAATTACATTGGGGTTATGTTAGGTTAGACGTGCAGTAAAAATCGTATGAGCCAAGTCCATCCTGCCGTGAAGGCTTTGGATTAATGTTGGAGGCATGTGCCAAGTGGCTGACTCCGTAAGGATCCGTTCAAAGTTATTTTGCCTCAACCAGAAGGTTTATGCCAACGATATAAGGTTGTATTGAAACTCCGAGGTACTGGCAGTATTATAAGTGCTTTTACCTTTGCTGTATTATTGCAGTTTAAACTGCCTTTGAATTTTTGTTTATGCGCGTTTACAGGTTAAATCGTAGACTGTTTAGGGTTGAAATTTTCGTCGTTGCTGATTTTTTAACATATTTAATAAACATTATAAAACTAATCATCAGAGAAATTAATTTAAAGGCATATTGATGTGTCCATGATTCAGTCGGGTTATATCAAGTTATTTTTTGGTTTGAAATAAGTAACCCAATGAATTAAGAAGTCCACCAGTCCATTAACCATAGATGAAGAAATGACTAACATCTTAACAAATTTTAAAATCGACACTTTCTAATCGTGTCTTCATTTCAAAACATTGCCTAGAACTATAATATTATGTACTGTACCCATATTTGTTATTTATATTTCCTTTAATAGAAAAGCTTGACCATAATATCAATCATGCGTACCTACGTTTTGTCCGTAGGATGTATAGAGTAAATCAGGTGAAATCTTATTTGTATCATTATTTAGGTATTTTCTCTTCACGTTGTTAACATATCTTCTTAAGCTGTACATTTACCGAATATCTTGTTTATTTAGTTTACATTTGCGTTATTCGCTTGACAAGGGTATACTTTATTTTTGTAATTTTGTTTTCCTTTTGAGTGTAAAGATAAAATAAATTGGACCATAACTACTTTCTGGACATTAAACTTTTGGGTTGAGGAATGCGGAGGTTACTTGAGATATTTTTACATTTATAAATAGAAATTTCGCTACAAAAAACACCCTCTGACTCTGTTGACACATTCGCTATTCAAAGTGTATATTATTTTTTTTCTTCTTTTGACCCCCGACGTAAAAAGATGGGTGTTAAGGCGCTATATTGAAAAAACTGTCCTTTTTGACGTAATACTATAGGACCCTCAGAAATGTTACAAATCTGGTAATGAGATATCTTCATAGCCCTATCTAGGTTTGAGAAGAACTAGAAACACGATTAATGTATTTTGCCTCGATACATTTAATTTTCGAAATCACCTCTTAAAAATACGAAATTTAAAGATTATTTTTAAACGAAAATAGATGTATTGTAGGAAATTAGTCTAATTGATAGACACCTTTGCAACTCAAAATCGTATAGAAGCATTTTGCTTAAATGCCCCTAGTTATTTTTTAAATGATTATAATTACGTTTTTTCGCATGTTTTCCGAGCGAGCCGATAGCTTCTGGCCGCAGCGTATTCACGACTTTATAGTCATACAAATCAAGTATACAATTGCCCTTTGCAGTAAAATTATTTTCGATATAACGCCTTAAGTTTGAAATTGGATTGGTGTGTGTGTAAAGACGTTTGTTAGAGATTTCGATTCAATTTTGAAGATTACTAGATAAGTAAGAATAAGTACTATCTCACTGTTTGATAGGAAACTGAATTGAACAAAAAACGATGCCTTAAAATAGTAGAAATTATAATGTAGTAGTTTGGTAGACTGTTTAAGCAACTGCTGCAACTCACCTAACTAGGTGAACCATAAAATACCTGATACGTAGCATAATATAGTCTCCTATGCTACTAACTTAGCGTCACCATCGCTAATTAGAATGATCCATTCGTCACATAAGTAGATTGGCGGTAGAAATAGAATTAATTCTCATTAGCTAAGCAATAAATAAATAGAGTCTAGAATAGACTAGACATAAAAACCACTAAGCCTAGGGCATGTTTTATGCCAGCTATTCTCAAAGTGTGCTCCGCGGAGCGGAATACTAGAAATAATAAGAAAAATACACTTCTGCTATTAATAATGTCCTTATTTCGCTAATTTTAGGAATTCGATTACACTTATTTTAAGCGTAATCTTATAACTATGTAAATATTAATTAATGTTAATTAATACTAATAAATTAAGAACTATTAAGAACTATTAAGAACTATTAATTATAATTGAAGAATTCACATAATATCTTTTTCATTTATTTTTGGGTTTCAGTCAGAAATTCCACTTTTCAAAAGGATGCCACCAAAAAAGTTTGGGAACTGCTGTTTTATGCCCTACGCGAGAGGAGCCAAAGCCCTAAAGCTACAGCCAGAACTTAAAGGCTTCCTTGATAGTGGAACTATATAATTATACGGTGCACCGTGTAATTTGTTTCGCCGATAGCCCCAATCCTTCTGTACCGAGACGCGTATAGCCATGTTATCAATTATCATGTCCATATATTTTGTATGGACATGCTTGGTTTCCCGTTATCTTTATAGAATATAGAGCGAAGCCACATTCTTTGCGTTACGTTACGTCGCCGCTGTATCAACGCATGCGTTGTTTTAATTAATATTAAGGCCATCCCCCGAGCAAACGACCTTTTGACGCGTTGCCGAGATCACACAAAAATCCTATTTTTTTTCTTATCTTAGTTCAAAATTGACTTTTAAAAAATTCAAACGTCCAGTATGTAGTTTTAAATGAAATTGTCGATATATTGGCGTGTGTTTCAAATAACCCTAATTTGTAAATACTAGGGAGATGCTGAATGTGTGCTTGAATTTAAATAAATTGGTATTACTTTGGAAGCTGATATCATGAATATAAAAAACAAAAATATATAATTTAATTTAAATTATCAAATTATTAACTATGAAAGGAACGTTCTTATACCGAAGATTATTGCTGTATTTTTTTATAATTTTGTAGCTTTCAAATTATGAGTTAATAAGGCTCTAAAAACGGTAAATTACGGCTTCTCCGTAGGGAAGGGCCTTAATGAGAGGCTATAATATACTTTCAACCGTTTTGAAACTTAACAGAACGGACAAACTGAAGTGATTAATTTCCATCAACCCCGAATTTATTATTAATAATATAGTATACACATTTTACGATTCGATTTGATCGGTTTTCAATAAATGAACAAAAAAGTATTCTATAATTATTACGTGGAGCAAATTTAATCTGCGTTGGTTTAGGGTGCGATTCCACCGGAAGTCTGCGTTGCTAAGAATGTGTTTTTGAGGACCAATAGAATTGCTTCATTTGCCGGACCTCGCTAAGCGTAGCGATTTTATTGGTTCTCAAAAACACATTCCTCGCAACGCATCTCCGGTGGAAACGCAGCCTTAGAGTGGCATGAGAGTACTTACTATCTAGTAATTGGAAAAGGCACGATTCGAACAAGGAATGAAACAAAACAGGAAAAAAAAAACAAAAATAGGACATCGGGGTACTGAATATTGGCGACTCAAGTGTGCGATCGTCCTTACAGTGAAAGGTGGTTTTATTTAGGGTTGTCAATTCCGTGTTTCCAACTTTCTATGTTACTCTCGGGAGTCATGTATTACCCTAACATCGTCGAGAGAGCTTTACAATATTATGTTAAATGTTACAAAAACCGTCGGTTAATATATTTACGACTGATGTACCTAATTAATGGTTTAAGCTTCGGAATTAGTATACAGTCTTTAAATTGGAACAATATTCGAATACTCCTAAATAAATGAAAATGAGATAATAACGTTTTTATTTATAATTCGTTTATCGCGAGGGAACCGTACATTTTCGGTGAGAAAAAGTATCCTATGTCCTTTCCCGGTACTCAGAGTATCTCAATACTAAATTTCATCAAAATCGGTTTTGCGATTTGGGCGTGATGAGGTAACAGACAGACACAATTCGCATTTTTAGTGTAGTACAAAATCATGATGCTACATAAGGTTAAAGGTGTGATGCGTGTATGTCAATTAAAGGTTTGATACCCACTTTTGTATTGTGCAACTCATACAAGATAGGTACTATTGTTATATCAATTTTGTAACACGCTGTCAATTGTTTTTACAATATGCTAATCAATAATATGCAATCAAAGCTTATTATAATTTCGTCGAGGCAACCTTGGTCGAGAGTTATGATTCTTACATAACCACCAATGCACACTATCGGCCTTGAACATCATAAAGAAGATTTTTTAAGAAAAATAACTGTCTATTCTAGAGCAAGTAGGTGTACAGGAAAGGGGGGGGAGGTTAAGAATCTAGTATTTTGTTTATTGTTTTCTAATTCGCTTGCCGAGTAAACCCTGTGGGCTGTGCTTATGTTTAAAAGTTGCCATCAAAAGCGACCTACCGATTGGCAATTTATTCGCAAAGTATAATAAGGAGTATTTGCTACTTATTTCGTAGTAAAATGAGTTCATATTATAAAATTCAAAAATAGGTGAAGTGTGCTCTCTAGGTCCTCTCATATTGCTTCATACGATTCATACTCATTCATCATTCCAGTCACGATCATCGTCCGACCTCTGACCTCTAATACTCCACAGTCCACACCTTGACTTCAATACACGAATGCACGTTTTGACAATTTTATCAATTTTCGTCAAGGCGTTGATGTAGATAGTGACGAGTTAAAAGCTTTTTTAAAGGTCTTGGTTATTGTTTTATTTTTCATTTAAAATGACGAAAGGATTCTGTTAGTTACATTATCAAATTTTGGAATTAATGAAGACAAAGTTAAGTACAGAATCAGAATGTATTATACTTTAAACTAGGTCACTATATTAATGTAATTTTTAAGCTTCATTTGTAAAATAGTAAAGTACTTTCAAACATAAAACGTATACCTATCAAGTCCCTTACGAGCACCGGTGATCGCGACAACAATAGAAAAATTCGGTTAAAAATATATCTCACAAAAACTATGTGTTAAACTTTTGAGTCTTTGTTAATATACCATTATGCACGAAAAGGTAAGGATTTATTTCATTTACCCTGGTTCCATATTTAATGACTTGCCGTTTTAAAACAGTTTTTACGAACACGTTTACTGCAAAGGGTTTATTGTTATTTTATGAGTGAAGAGAGTATTAAGTACGAAACAGAATGAGTACTAAAATACAAGTATTGTAAAAAATAAGGGCCACAACTCTTTGCATGTTTCATTTTTACCGTGCGGATTCGCATGGGTTTTTTTTCACTACCAAAAGGAGTATTTATAGCTTTCTGTAAGGCCATTAAAAATGTTCCTTTGTGAAAAAATGTTACAGCCAAGGAATCTTTTTGAAGCAATTTTTTATTGGCGTGATAAACGAAACGTGATGCGTTAATTTATTTCAATATAATTTTGAAGGCTAAAGCCTTAAACGAATAAATAAAATATATTTAAAAAAAATTACAAAATCCTATATAATTATTTATTCCAATATAATTTTGACCAACTTAAAAAAAAGGAAGAGATCGATTCTTTTTTGTTAAAAAAATATACGAAAATGTATCAAGTGTGTGCAGGACCTCATGTGCCGTTACGTAACAAAACGAGGATGCCAGACATATTTGCCAAATTACATTATTCCTATGAATAAATACGTTTCCAAATTCAAGACAACCCTTAGCGTAATCAGGGCGAAATTTAATTATGTCCAAATATGATTACGAAGTTAGGATCATAAAATTAATTCGAAGAACATTAATTATATATAATATTATGTTTGTGTAATCCAATTAAAAAGTAATAAATTCCGGCGTAACACGTCAACATGGTCAAATAAACAGCAGGGGTTTGAAAATCGTGAAAAACGCCTCACACAATTTATGAACATAGTATCTTAATATATAAAAATAAGTGGCAATTTTCGTTGTCACTTTATAACTCAATTTAGTAGATGGTTTTTGTGAAGTTTGCACATAATCGGTCGAGTGGATCCAGGAGTAATCGAGGGAACTCCTCAAATTTTAAATGAAAACATATGACGATTTTGCTTTTGTATGAAGTATTCCAGGCATATGTTACCAGAAGTAAGATTCTACACCAATATATACCATGGTTCGAAGGTGCTGAACAGAACTTCGAACTCCTTATAGATACAAGTTTGGGGGTTGGGGCGCTGCCTTAAGAACTGAAAGTATATGCTACTATGCAAATTACATTCATCATCATCATCACCATCACTACCATATCAGGGTCACCAATGTCACGTGTGCGTTAGGCTGCGTCCCCATCAGACACGGCACGGCGCCGTCACCGTGTTACGGCACGACGCCGCCACCGTGACACGGTACAGCGCCGCACCGTAACACGGTGCCGCAAACGTGCACCGAGCGCCCCTATTCTGGGTGAAACTTCCGAACAAAAAATGTGTCCAAACTTAAACAAGGCACTTATTTGGAACATACAAAATAGGCCAAGTGCGAGCTAAGCTCGCGCACGACGGTTTCCGTACCATTATAATAGAGAAAAATAACCAAAAAAATATGTTTTTTGTATGGGAGCCTCCTTAATTATTAAGTTTAGATTAATTTTACCATCAATTTTTAAAGTATAAATACAATTGAGTATTTTGTGAACATTTCAAGTGCCGATCTGTTGTAATTATTGGTATAGAGCAAAAAATAGCATCAGCAGCAGCATCAGCATCAATCAGTTTCTGTTTCTTTTTCAATCTTCGTCTTAGTAACAACAAGAGGATAATCCATCGCGATCCATATCCAGACAAGCACTTTCGTTCGAGCGCAAATATCGACTGAATAGAAAATAATATACTAAATAATTTCTATGCGCTTTGACTTAGTATTCAAACCAGATGACGCCCGCAACTCCGTTGCGACAAAATTAGTTTATCGTAGTAGTACCGTACATTTTTCCGGGGTAAAAACTATCCTATGTCCTTTCCCGGGACTCAAAATATCCCCATGCCAAATTTCAGCAGAATCGGTTCAGCGGTTTGAGCGTGAAGAGGTAACAGACAGACAGGTAGACAGACAGACAGACACACTTTCGCATTTATAATATTAGTATGGATATGGATTGACCCTTAGTTTTGTAGTTACTAAGATAGCAATTTGATCACGGGATCTATGAAATATGTAGGTAAGTATATTGTAATAGGAGAGTCTTTCAAAATTGGAACAAACATAATCTATTAATTTAATGTAGTTTTAGGTAGTTAATGAATATTTTTTATGATGAGTTTCCATGCGGAATTAGTGCTATAAACTATAACTAGCTATATGACCGAGCTTCGCTCGGTGTTCAAAAAATTAAAAAAACACACATAAAATGACATTTTATGAAAATGACACCTAGCTAGATCGATTTATCGCCCCCGAAACCCCCTATATACTAAATTTCATGAAAATCGTTGGAGCCGATTCCGAGATTCCAATTATATATTTATATATATACAAGAATTGCTCGTTTAAAGGTATAAGATAAGACGAAAGTCAGAGAATCTAGAACTCTAGAGCCTTATTATTAGATACAGGTGTTTGAACATGTATATACTTTATACAGTAGTATAATATGCTTGGAGTTTTTTTGAGAAATTCTATAGTGGTAGTGAAGTCATCTGATTATGAGTTTTCGTATTATGAGGGTGTATCCTGGATCCAAAGTCACTAAGCAGAACACATAAATCTTTACAGAAAGCTGTATTATAACTATCTTGAAATTGTGAAATTATTATTTTTTCAACTGGAAACTGTCCCATGTTTATATCAATCTTAATCATAAAGTATTCGATGGTTTTATAAAAATTCTTATCCAACAACCTAAAATTGCATACATGTTACATAAATTCAGGGCCAGATTTATCATCAAGTTGGTTCGTTATTGCCGTACCCCGACGCTAATCATCAATTTTTGCAAATTTATTTTATTGGTGATGAAAATCATGAATTGGATCAACGTTGTGCAATTATTTCTTATACAAGATGAGAAATCATTCGTGAACTACAACATTGGTTTTTTCATCGGCATAACGTATTTTTTTTTTAATGCAATAAGGGGGCAAACGAGCAAACGGGTCACCTGATGGAAAGCAGCTTCCGTCGCCCATAGACACTCGCAGCATCAGAGCTGCAGGTGCGTTGCCGGCCTTTAAGGGGTAATAGGGGAGGGTAGGGAAGGAAATAGGGAAGGGTAGGTAAGGGCAGGGAAGGGAAAAGGATAGGGTATTGGGCCTCCGGTAAACTCACTCACTCGACGAAACACAGCGCAAGCGCTGTTTCACGCCGGTTTTCTGTGAGGACGTGGTAATTTCTCCGGTCGAGCCGGCCCATTCGTGCCGAAGCATGGCTCTCCCACGTCAAAATTTCGGTCGGTTAAAAAACGCATTTTTAACCGACTTCCAAAAAAGAGGAAGTTATATTATGTTCGGCTGTGGATATATATTTTTTTGTATGTTCAACGTTTTTTTTTTTTTTGACCGATTTTCAAAATTTTTGTTTTGTTATAATATTAGGTTTCACTCCAATTTGGTACCATGTCATTGGTTGCATGTCACAAAAGTGGTGATCTGATGATGGAATTGCCTGTTCCAGAAAGTCGGTACTACAGATTTACAATCAAAATGGAAAAAATATATATATATTGTTTATCCAAATGTTTTGGATTAAGTTTTAAATAGCTAGCAATTAAGTAATATATTTTTTTTACGAAATGAATCGATGTTGTAAGTGATTTTTGTATTATTTCACTTTATACGTAGCGAAGCACGTACCGGGCCACTAGTTATATGTATTTGGGTATCTAAACAAACAACAATACAATATATTATGTAGATTCCTCATTTTCTAAGACAAAAGCCTACTGCCTATAGGCACATAGCTCCATCCATCGTCCGTCCATTCATAAAATAGCCGATGAAATTCGCTCCATTTGTAATTCACGGCGGGTAATAGGGTGCCAGGGACAGGCGATACCAAAAGTTCATTAACAAGAATTGACTTTCAATGTTTTTGACATGTTTGCAACAAAAAGGCAGAGTCGTGAATCGTGATTCGGTTTCGGGGTTACCTACGTATATTTACGTTAGTATTCTATGTCCTTTTCCGGGACTCAAAGTACCTCCATATTAAATTTCAGGAAAATCGATTCAGGGCAGAGCTAAGAAACAGACAGATATACATTTCGCTTTTATAATAGTATGGATGTCGCTGTCATTGCCTGCCAAAAGAACAAAGACATGTTGCATCAATATAATACAATACATTATGATGACATTGCAAATTCGCATTTCTCTAGGTGCATTTTCAATAGAAGAAGATAGCAACATGGATTACTTTATCCTATCTTATTCTTTACCATAAAGGTAATATACCTAAGGTATAAGTATTAACTTTATGTTCTTTACCAAGGCAGCTCATATCAAAACAAAACGCGAAAACAGGAGTGACTGTTTATCGTAGCGATTACAGACTGTGCAGAAAAATCGAACGTTCCTAATGCCTCCACACGGCTTCGATATCGACGTCGATCGGGCAGTTCTCCGCAGAAGCTCACGCAAGATAAATGTTAACAATGGAAGATCATGATGCACTTACTATATTAGGCCTGGTTATGTGTTTAAAGAAAAAAAAAGAAGCGGAGTCTATGGTGTACCAACAACTTGTTATGTGAGTTGCAATTCGCTCCGCAAGATTGGCGTAACTAGTTAAGGCGGGCATAAACCCCAATTTGTTATTCCGTGACTCCCGGTTTACCTAGTTCCAATATAATAACGAAATGTAAAAAATATGAGATATAAAGCACAATATTTAAAAGACTTTAAACCGTAAACATTTTTATAAAACGTAATACTTTGGCTGTAATTAATTTACAAACTCACCTCCGACAAAAATCTAATTCATCGAAATATAAGTATTAACTAGGACAATTATACATTTTATTTGAATTAATTGTTAGTAAATCTATATTAAAAAAAAAAAAACAAGAAAAATAGAGAAGATCCGCCACTAGTAACTACAGTTTTATGCTAAGCTAAAATGAATCTTATTGCGATGCGTATACGCTTGGTCTTTGGTTGTGTGCTAGGTTATCGTTTTGGATTGAGATTGATCACTGCCTTAAGCATGAATGAAGAGGCATATTTAAATCTGCTGGCTTTAGTTTCTCCACTTAGGCCTGGAGATAGTGACACAAAATTCTTGGTGATTTGTTCCAGTATGGCAGTTTTACAGGTGTATAATTACGTAAAGGCAAAAAGGAAAATGATGGTCATAGCGCTCTCACTGGCAGCCCAAACGCGTGGGCGTTGATCGAACGTGTCGGATAAATAACGAGTGTCGAACGATTTGTTCCACAAAAATGCTTGTATTTTCAGATAGTCGAAAAAAATAAGTAGGCGAAAGCGTAATGCCATACTTGTCGGGTGCGGCTTACAGCCCGCCATACCGACGCGAATACGTTAATTTTAATAAAAAAATTGAACCATTTGTACCAGGCTAATTTTTGTACTTAATATAGCTAATCATCGTCGAGTAGCCACGTTCACGACAATCACCTTGCCACACTATTCCGACAGCGCCCAATGGCCGCCATACCACTGCAAAGGTGTAAGTTTTTTTTTTCGCCAAACGATTTGTGCCAGTATGGCATTTAAATTTTTGGAAAGTATTTGACAAAATATGACCGTTATTATTTTTCCCATACTTTTTTCCCATTATATCTAGTAGGCGGAAAAAGTGCTGCCATACTTGAAATACTTATTTATTTGACACGTTTTAAAAATACGACTATAACCGTTCTAAACCGTTCTCTATCTACTGAATCTTTGCTGTCCATCTGTTAGTCAGTCTATCACCAAGCCATCCATACTTCCATACTTCCATACTTCCATACTTCCGTACGTCCATACTTCCATACTAATATTATAAATGAGAAAGTGTGTCTGTCTGTCTGTCTGTCTGTTACCTCTTCACACCTTAACCGCTGAACCGATTTTGCTGAAATTTGGTAGGGGGATACTTTGAATCCCGGGAAAGGATATAGGATACTTTTGTCCCGGAAAATGTACGGTTCCCGCACGATAAACGAATTTTGGCGCAACAAAGTTGCGGGCGTCATCTAGTCTCTCTATAGCCGTAACATCATGATACTTAATATCTAAAAAAAAACTACATACTGTGTTTAAGAAAGTTACTTATAAAATAATTTGACGTGTTAAGTATTATGAAAATCAAAAAACTTTTGCTCTGATTACTAAGTTTACTATACAAACGAAAGTCATAAAATGTTAACATTATAAGTAGTAAAAAGTATTATGATACAGTTAACTTATTATATTACACAATTCTTGTTTTGCATATTTTGTAAGTGAAAGTAAATTTAAATACCTAACTGTGCAAAAAATAATTTTGCGGATTAGTAAACGATTTTAATACTATAAATGAGACATTCGTGTCTTTTTTGGTAGCCTAGTATAGGGCATAGTAAGTATTTATTCTTCGTAGGTTAACTACACTAATTACATTTTACTTTTACATAAAACTAGTCTATAAACCCTGGTTTGCCTCAACAATAAAACATTGAATGTTAACTACGGTCGCTGGGAGAACGTAGCTTGTAAACACCTCGTAAAACTAACGTAAAATATCGTAAAACCTTTTATGTACGGCGTAACAAGACGTAACACTGAAATATGAAAAGGTTTAGAGGTAGAATTTTAGCACTCGTTTAAAAGGTAGCTTGATTATATTAGGACGCTTTTCCTGCCATGCGTATTTTCAGGTCGACAGACCAACGTCATTTGGGCGGATCATGTCAATTCAATGTTATTGTGATCTGTCGGCTGGGTTTGACGTAACGCGACCAAACTACGTAGGTCCCCCATCTGCCTAGGAATCAACTTCTCTGATAGTACTTAGTACTTACTTATCAAAGATTCATGGACCTAAGTAAGTTGGACGCGTTATGTTAAACCCAGCCAAAAGATCTTGGATTATTCATGCGAGAGTGTGCCATTCAGATTTTTTTCATAGGTCAGATCAAGTAAGGTCGTGATTTTATGACGGCTAGGCTTGACGGGTCATGTACCCGACCTAAAACCTAAGTCCGCAATTTGACTAATTTCTCTGATAGCATATACACATACACGCAAAAAAATCAACTTTCGTCTAGTTTTCACGCGTTACTTTTTTATTCTTCCTTTAACAAAAAAATGACAATTCAAAAAAACCTTGTCGCCATTCACACTCTCTATGTCCAAAGCTGCTGGTACGAAGCTAATAACTCTTCTTAAAGCTAATATTAGAGACTCAGATAGGCTGTTGTAGAGCGGAGAGTCATAATTTACAATTTCCCGGTAAATCTGAGCTGTGGTTAACTGAATTAGCAGCAAGCCGTGCGTGCTAGTCTCGATTTAGTCGACTCGCGCGGAGAGAATTCACATAACACGTCTTGGACTTGCTAGCCCGATACCGATAGATCATAATATTATAAAAAATTAGCTATTTGACCGAGCTTTGCTGGGTATTCGACAAAACACGAATAAAATGACATTTTCTAAAAAAATATTCCTAGCTAGATCGATTTATCGCCCCCGAAACCCCCTATATACAATTTCATGAAAATCGTTGGAGCCGATTCCGAGATTCCAATTATTCTCCGATTAAATCCGAGCCCCCCTTTTGGGCATTGGGGGGGGGGGGGGCTGGGCCCCCCCGTCCCCCCGCTTCGGTATCCGTGGTTAAGTAGACCTTCTGTTAAGTCTTTTCATTAATAATGAAATGAAATAAAAATGATGCGCTTGATACAGCGCCAGAAAACAGATGACCTTATCTCAAGATTACGAAAATTTCAAATGTAAATTTCTTGTAAATTACATTTCCTATTACTATTTAGGAAATATAGATTTCCTAGGAAATGTGTCTAATATCATTAATTTTACACATATCCGTACGATCTTAGGAATTGTATACAATGACAGATTACATACATTTCCGGTAATATATATATAATTCTCGTGTCACAATGTTAGTCCACGAACTCCTCCGAACTGGCTTTACTGATTTTTACCAAATTTTATATGCATATTCAGTAGGTCTGAGAATCGGCTACAGCTGGGTACTTTATATATTGATAAGTGCATTTGTTGAATAAATAATAGTAAGTAAATTAATACAACCTGAGATTGTCGGCGACCATTAAGTGTGTGCGACGGGATAGCGAGATGGACGTTGCCATGGTGACATACTTATTTAGTCACTTCACGGGCGATATACTTTATAATTATGGCAAAGAAACATTTGCCGGGACAGCTAGTATATATATATATATATATATATATATATATATATATATATATATATATATATATATATATATATATATATATAAGTATATATATATATAAAAGAATTGCTCGTTTAAAGGTATAAGATAAAAATGTATATAGGGTTCAATTAATATTATTATGAATTGGCTATTTTTTGCAAAAATATTCAGTAAGGTATTAACGGAGGAAATTATGTAACACAAGAACTATATAAGTTTATCTATTCTATTAATATAAACTCTTTACAAAAAACTAAGAAACAATGGTTGCTAATCCATACTTCCATACTAATATTATGAATGCGAAAGCGTGTCGGTCTGTCTGTCTGTCTGTCCGTCTGTCTGTCTATCTGTCTGTCTGTCTGTCTATCACCCGATTTTACGGAAATTTGGCATGGAGGTACTTTGAGTCCCGGGAAAGGACATAGGATAGTTTTTATCCTGGAAAAATGTACAGTTCCCGCACGATAAACTAATTTTGGCGCAACGGAGTTGCGCACAGATTAGATTAGATTAGTTACTTCGTCAGTTGCGAGCGTCATCTAGTATTTAATAAAGTACGAATAGTAACGATGCAATAATTATTTATTATTATTGCCATTACAAGAACATATTTTTGTGAACAAAACAACTTTACGTTAATTATTTGTTTTTCATAGGTAGATACTCTAGATTTCTTGCAACAAAATGTCAGCCGTCAAGGTCATTGCTCTTAGACCACTAGGGCCTAAACGGTAAACCGGTCAGGGTACCGCAAACCGCTCAGCTGATCGAAAGTGTTAGATATGGAGTGAAAGTGATTGAAAGTTATGGCTTTTTACCTCACTGCGCCAGAAAGAGAGTTTTCATGTGTATGCACCGTCGAAGAAATTAACTTATAGGTAGCTGACGAACCTACGTCAATTGGTCTGATTATGTAAATTCAATGATAGCTGTGATAGTAGGGGAGGAGAAGGTGCTATTTTTGTAGTCACTCGAGCGCGGCGTCGTGAAGACTTAGTAGGTTTTTTACATTAGGTAAAACTGATAAAAAAATAATAAGAGCGTTTTTTATTTAAGCTGTGGGTTCAGAAACTGCAGCCATTTTAAAGTTTTAAAAAAGAAAATATATTCGCAAAATTGTTTATTTAGGTAAATCATAAATATATTAAAGACAACAAGGACTAAATCATTTAGTTTAGTGCAAAATAAAATATCTGCGAAGCTTAGTTAGGAAAATATGAAGCTTTGTTTTTTATATTTTAAAATATAAAAAACAAAGCTTACCTGATCTTTGAATCGTCAGTGCTTTATATGGAAGCTTCTTTGGGGTATACTAAACATCCCCTATCTTAATCTGACAGATCCGGTGACATTTCAATAAAAAAAAAGATCCCACCACGTGAGAAATCTGATTTCTATACCATGATAACTATACACATGTCGGAAGCCTATATAAGCTTAATCTGACACGCTCGAGCTAATCCCGAAATCCCCTCTTCTCCTCCCCAACTATGATATTCTGTTGGATGTGTTTGACACAACACGACCAAATTACGTAGATCCGCCATCTGTCTATGAATCAACTTCTCTGATGGTATGTAATATGTATGTCTGGCACTCTGCAGTCTGAACGGCTTTGTATCTGAAAGCCACTTTCAGACACACGTTACCAGTGCCGTATATAGCCTTTTTTGCGCCCTGTGCGAGCTTCTATAACTACACCCTTGTTTTTAACGACGTCCATGAAGGAAGAGGTTATATTATGTTCGGCTGTAGATATAAATTTTACTACATTGGGAAACATCTCTGAGGCGCAGCGGGAAGTGGGAACTTATCAGGAGTGATTCGAAAAAAATATGAGTCTGCCTGGTCTGGCCATTCCACCCTATTTACGGCACTGCACGTTACATTGGTTACTGGAGTGACAATAGTGACATACACACAGTATAAAATGCAGTCGGATTTTTTTGTACTTTAAATTACCGTTTTCCCTTGTATTGTATCATCGAAGAAATTGATTTAATAGGTAGTTGACGGACCTACGTGAGGTCGGCTTGTGTAAATTCTATAGTCGCTGTCGGCTCGGTTTGTCATAACTCATAAGGCCGCGTTTCCACTGAAGCGGAGCGGAGCGGAGAGGAACTTGGCGGTGCCCGAATTGACCAATCGTGCTATTCCAGCGAAATGACAGCGAAGCAGAGCGGAGATTTCGAGCATGGTGATTGGTCAATTCGGCACCGCTAAGTTCCTCTCCGCTCCGCTCCGCTTTAGTGGAAACGCGGCCTTACGCTGCCAAATTACGTAGGTCCACCATCTGCCGTTTATCAACATGTTTGATAGTACATTAGCAATTTCATTCAGCTTTTCATCATTCCAGTCTGGATCCAGTATAGCATGCTAAAATAATAACAATATAGCAATTTAAATACTTAAGAGCCCGGGTAACCCTCGAAATTCTCATACATACGTAATACCAAAATAATTTTGTTATACGAAAATATTTAACATGTTTGAGTTATTTTTCAGCATAAAATAGTAATTACCTAGGTTCCTGAACAAAAATTAACTTCAAAATATTTAAACACAAAAAAAAATTTTTTTGTGTATAAATTTTTTTTACTTAATTTACTACTAAATATTTAAACACTAAAAAATAGAGTAATACACTAAAAAATTTATAAATAATTAGTAAATTTACTACAAAATATTTTAATACTAAAAAATATTTTTTCGATTTGAAATATTTTGTAGTAAATTTACTATTTTTTTATATATTTTTTAGTGTTTTACTCTATTTTTTAGTGTTTAAATATTTAGTAGTGAATTCAGTAAAAAAATAAATTTACATAAAAAAATTTTTTTAGTGTTTAAATATTTTGAAGTTAATTTTTATTCAGGAACCTAGGTAATTACTATTTTATGCTGAAAAATAACTCAAACATGTTAAATATTTTCGTATGACAAAATGATTTTGGTATTACGTATGTATGAGAATTTCGAGGGTTACCCGGGCTCTTAATCCATACTTCCATACTAATATTATAAGTGCGAAAGTGTGTCTGTCTGTCTGTCTGTTACCTCTTCACGCCCAAACCGCTGAACCGATTTTGCTGAAATTTGGCATGGAGATACCTTGAGTCCTGGGAAAGGACATAGGATACTTTTTATTCCGGAAAAATGTACGGTTCCCGCGCGATAAATGAATTTTGACGCAACAAAGTTGCGGGCGTCATCTAGTTACTTATTATAGTTCGATATTATACAAAACTCATAGTTCTAATATTTTAGACCCTGTAAGTATATTATAATAATTGATTTAGTTCAAATTTTAACTGAGTTACTATAATTTTATGTAACAACTTTTTCAATTAAAATAACATTATAATGTTGAGCAATTTAACTTTTTCCTCATAAAATCATTTAGAATTTAACGAAAAGATATTAATTTTGTACGAACATGGTGATTTGTATGGAAATTATGTATTTCATACAACGGAGCGGCCGACTTAATTCCAGACTTTGTTTCGTACGTGTTTGGAACGTAATAAGTAAAATGCGATCGACAATCTTTTTGCTCTACACATATTTCCGAAATTATTTTCATTTAACATGTATTATTGTTAAAATTTCCCGCAAGTTTTCTAAATTATATGAACTTCTATGCGTCATTAATATTATTTTGATTATAGTGAGATTATAGTACTGAATATTTAATGCCGATCCAACATGTAAATTATATATTGAAATATACTTAATAGATATTTTCTGCGACTCTGTAAAATTACCTGAACACAGGAATCTATACTAATATTATAAATGCGAAAGTATCTCTGTCTGTCTGTCTGTCTGTCGGTCTCTCTCGCTTTCACGCCAAAACTACTGAACCGATTGTAATGAAATTTTGTACACAGTCTAAAGCCTGAGAAAGGACATAGGCTACTTTTTGACTGGAAAAAGGGGTTGTAAGGCGGTGAAAATGCGTAAATTTGTTCAAATTTAGTTAGTTCTAAAAATTCATAATAGATGGCGCCGTGCGTCTCCTACATCGCGTTATCGCTTGCTCATAAGTCTTTCTATAAGAGGTGGTACCATGTTAAATTATACTTTTCGATACTTTCGATTGTTATACACGCCGATAGTGTATAACTCACTACTCAGTACTTCATCTATGTAGTGATGAGTGACGTAACCTTAAACCTACCAATCTATGATAAACAGTTTATGGGTAAAGCTAAAGTTATTAAATATTATGTGCACAGCGCACACTGCACAGCTGTTTTTGGCTAATTTGATTTAAGAGGTACCAGGGTTTTAAAAACCTTTAAAATTTGACACCAATTTTGTTGACACCGCGCGCTGTAAGTACACTGAAGTCCACGCGGACGAAGTCGCGGGCAACAGCTAGTAGGATATATCACTGCAATCTTTTCACGTTAGAGGCAGCACCAGCATAGACACTAAACAAAAAGTTTTGTTCGACGTTTGACAATGTTTCTGTCAATATTCTGGACTTGTGCATGTTACAACATATCGGATTTTGGTCGGATTATTTACTGTATATATGCTAGTAGCACCCCTGCTCCTTATTGTAAACATCCCCGTAGTAAAAAGTACCCATCGTCCTTTACAACTTTGAACATTGCTGCAATATTATGACACCGACAAATGTGTGATAAACTATCATACCAATAAACTAAATAATCCATGTCAGTAAACATCATTTCTTTAACGCTAAACGTTACAAAATGTTTGGTATCTCAGCTATGTTTGGTACAACTAATATATATTCTGTGGCTATGTGCAGTATGTTCACATTTACATTACCTCTGAAAGAACCTTTATGGATCAATCCTAAAAACTCCGAGGTAAAATATACACAATATATGTGTACAGTAGACCAACTTCAAACCTAATCATTAAGGTGTGAAACCTAGTCATATTATGACACGCTTGATATTCTTGATAAAGCTACAAAAATAATGTAATATCAAAGGCGCGCGTATTCACTTGTTTCTATATTCACAGACCAAGGACAGAGCTCCGTTACTTTTTGGTCGAACATTTCAAAATTATAGCTTGTGCGTTATAAGATGATATGGGTGACACATTAAAATGACAACAGTAGGGAAGTTACCTAAAAATTTTAATCGATAATTTAAAAATATCGAACCACTTCGTTAAGGAATTGCAATCGAAATTATCGATTTCGTACTGACGTTTTAGAGTGGCGCTAGCGATTTAAGATGGCCGCCCTTTTCATCGATTTGATTTCGATTCAACAGTGTCAATCTCTATTGGCATAAGTTCCGTTTCATGCATCTGACATTTTTCAAATATTTTCGTTACTTCGTTTATCGCGCGGTTCCCGCGCGATAAACGAATTTTGACTGTATAACATTTATACTGTGGTATGTTTCAACACTCGTACCGCGTGCTCATTTACGATTGCGCGCGAAAGGCTATAAACCTTTTGTAACAGATTCTCAAATACTTAATAAGAGGTAATTAAATTTATTGAGAAATTCGCGCTATGCTCGCGCAATTTTACACGTTCGTAAACAAATTTAATAACCTTAAGTAATCGTTTTTGTTATGAGAATTATATTAATTGACCAATTTTGTAGCATATTTAAAGTATGCCGTTTCGTTTGTGTAGTACTCGATGTTGGTCGCTATCTTTGCGCGGAAACAGTGCATTTTTACGGATTAATAACTCCGATGTCATTTTCCGGGACATATTTCGGTACAAAATTTAATCAAAATCGGTTCACTAGGGTCAATAGAGAGAATATAATATAAGCATAGAATAAATAGATATAGTTCCTAAGAACTTCCCTAAGGACGAAGTAAAATCACTATAATATTTTGCAGCTATAAATTTAATATTGTATTAAAAAATATAAATGGAAATTAGTTCATAAGATTCTTCAACCCAAAAGACCCGAAAAAACCCGAAGAAAATACCTAATAAATCCCAAATACCCCTAAATATCGAAAGCGCTGGGAGCGCGCTTTGCGCCCATATTCTTCTCTTAAAATATTGTTGTGTTCTCATTTAAAATATTTGAATTTGGAATTTCAATAAACTAGAAGTACGCTTGTCTTAAGGTATTAGTAATAAAAATAATGATTAAAAGATTTACCATTATTCCAGTAACGTTCAATTTGTATACAGTTTATATTAGCTGGTTTGCTATTACTACAAGTAGAAATGAAGAAACACTGGCTGATTCAAGGCAAAACTGGCAGATTGTTTTAGTCGTACATATTTGTATTTTGTACATCTTTCTGTAGAAAGAAATTAAAATCAAACATAGCTATATTATTACAAAGCTTGCAGAAATAAAATGTTATCAAAAACAGAAAAAATGCGACACAAGTTTTCCCTTAAAACAATATAGCTGTGCTAGCAATATTCTAATTAAGTTCTAATCAGAAAAAAGTTATTCAAGTACTAAAATGAAATTAAAAATGCCGACTCTACATTCTTCATGTTCAGATTGCAATGATTGAAATGGTCAGACCACTTTAGACGTTCCGTTAGTGCATGCACCGTTACCTATCAGTCGCGGTGTGGCGGATCAATCGACCTTGAGACAGACAACGAACATTCTAAAATATTAATAGCAACTAAAGACTACTAGTTGCTATAATTGTTTTAAATTTTAGACAAGAAACTTACTAAAACAAATATTATAGGAACTAAAGACTACTGGTTGCTATAATTGTTTTAAATTTTAGACAAGAAACTTACTAAAACAATTATAGCAAGTAAAGACTACCAGTTGCTAATAAAAATGTTTTAAATTTTAGACAAGTGACTTTTCTTGCACTATTTCCACTATATTTACTTTAAATTATATTAACTTTTGGCAAAATACATAAACCAGTTTCGACAAAGTCATTATCAGGTTACCTATAATTTATAAGCAACAATATTATGTACCTCAAGAATATACTAGCTATTTGACCGAGCTTGGCTCGGTATTCAAAAGATTCAAAAAACACACATAAAATGACATTTTATGAAAATGATTCCTAGCTAGATCGATTTATCGCCCCCGAAACCCCCTATATACTAAACTAGCTGTTACCCGCGACTTCGTCCGCGTGGTCTTCAGTTTATAGCGCGCGGTGTCAACAAAATTGGTGTTAAATTAAAACCCTGGTACCCCTTAAATCAAAATACCTACCCAAAAACAACTGTGCAAAATGCACTGTGCACATAATATTTCATTTTTAATTTAAACTTTATTTATACCAAATTAATACTTATTCAGCCCCCCATTACACAACTTTATCTTTATCCATAAACTATTTATCATTGGTAGGTTTAAGGTTACGTCACTGCAATCTGCATAGATAAAGTACCTACTGAATAGTAAATTATTTTGTAACGTATATAACAATCGAAAACATCGGAAGATTTGGTTCAACATGGTACCACCACTTATAGACAGACGTATGAGCAAGCGATAGCGCGATGTAGGAGACTCTTGGTGCCATCTGTTATGAATTTTTGGAACTAACTTATTTTGAACAAATTTACGCATTTTCACCCTTTCTCAGACTTTAGACAACAAAATTTCATTACAATCGGTTCAGTAGTTTTGGCGTGAAAGCGAGACAGACAGACAGACAGACAGAGATACTTTCGCATTTATAATATTAGTATAGATTTCATGAAAATCGTTGGAGCCGATTCCGAGATTCCAATTATGTATATATATGTATATATATATATATATATATATATATATATATATATATATATATATATATAATTGGAATCTCGGAATCGGCTCCAACGATATATACAAGAATTGCTCGTTTAAAGATATAAGATTACAGCCTGTATTATACAACTGTCCTTCGTATATAATTAGCACTAGCTATTTGACCGAGCTTTGCTCGGTATTCGATAAAACACCAATAAAATTACATTTTCTAAAAATGATTCTTAGCTCTTAGCTTCTTAGCAGCAATAACAAAACGAGCAGCAGCAACAAAACGAGTCTACTTTTTTCAGGATTTATGAGATAAAACTTTTAAAATCTTTTACTTTTTATAACTTATACTTGGTACAACTAATATATATTCTGTGCTTATACATACATACACATTATAGCCACTATAGCAGGGGTTCCCAATCTTTGTCAGCCTGCGGCGCACCAGGGCGCCGCGGCGCACAGTTTGGGAACCCCTGCACTATAGGATTTGTAAAGAAATTATTAGTATATTAAAAAGTATAAAGATAAAATAAATTATAAAATAAATTAAAAAGTATAAAGATATTGAATACATAACAATTAACAAGGTTCGATGCTATGGAGATACAACAATTTACGTAACAAAACAAAGTATCCTTCAAAGCCGAAAATAGATGAACCACGTAAAGACTTTACGAATTTCCGTGTAAAATCAATTTTCATACCTCAACTAATACAAACATTGAAACTTCGGAACCAGCGAAGTTAGTCGAATCCGGCTCGAAATATAATGCTGTAATGGCCGAACGAACAGGGCTGCTACATGTCAGTTATACCACAGGTTATACGGAAAAGCCGGACAGAAAAGATTTTTGAATTTGGAATATCCGAATATAATAATTGATCGCTGTTAAGCATTTGTGTACTAACCCACAAACATTTTTTGTTGAATTATGAATGCAAAAATTCTAAATAATCCAATGAATATAACTGCATTCATAACTCGAAACGTATTTTTTGTGGGATGATGCAATAATGCTTAAATGCTTAAAATACCCAAAAAAAATTAACTGAATAATTATTATTCGGTTAAAAAATCTTGGTTATTTTAGAGGATACAGGCGACAGTATTTTATAATATGAGCAGATTGCAAAGTACATTTCAGTACATCACAAATTACTATCAGAGAAGTTGGTTTCTAGGCAGATGGCGGTCAAACCCATCCGATCGATCACAGCTAAATTTAAATTGACATAAGCCGAACAAACGACATAGGTCTGTCAACTGCCTAGGAATCAATTTCCTCGGGTATACATTTCAATTTAAATACGAACACTTGGATTACAGAAATTATAGGTCTACCAGAATCTGATGGCAAAAAGTGAGAAAATGAATTAACTCTAGCAATACCGTGGTAATTAGAATAAAACGTTTTGATCCTTATTTCTTCTTATAGCGTCTGATTATGTGTGTTAAACATGCAAATATAAAAATGTATCCAATGATCAAGGATATTTTTTGAAAATCTGCTGCCAAAAATTGCCATCAGATTCTGGTAGTCCTATACATATTTTACTCCTTTAAGTCTTGTGCAATGCCCTGTGTTTGCACGACTCACGACCTGCGGACTGATATCAAGCTGGATTCGATTGGCATCTCCGCATATAAGCCGGGCCTTTAAACGGATACAGATTTGTGGCAGCCCTGCATCCTAAAATCTTCAGAACTTTAGCACCGAAGATTCGTTACAACTCGATAAAGTTTAATGAATAATAATTATAAGTCTCATAATCTTTAAATAATTAAATTATACTCCAAATTTTAATTATTTTACATTAAATTTTGATCTTCAAACTTTATAAGTAAGTTTATAATTAATTTTTTGATACCTATACCAAACCTTTTCGTTTTGTTTCCTTTAGAATGTAAAGTTACTATGGGATGTAGAGTAGTTTTGGTGGGACTGCAAAATGGATGCAATTAATCATCGATTTGATAATTTTTTAATTTATCACAAGTTGGTATTACTGCAAAACTCGCTAGCAGTTAACATTTACAAGAAATATTTAATGTAAAAAGTGTAAATGCTAATTTTAGTCTAAGGAACCCTGGCATATAATACTTATACGAATACATATAATATAACGTATATTTTGCAGTCGTCGGACGTATTTTCTAAGACGGCAATAACACATGCAGTGGTAAACATTTAAAAGGCCATGTTCTTTATTTGTTATTTAAGTAATTTTAATGTAAGTATCCAAAACCGATGTACGATTGAAAAATTTTGAAAATTGATGAAATTTGTTGACGGACAGGCTTCCATATGATTTTCCCATTCTTCTTTCCTGACACTTCAATTTTGAGACACGTGATAATCCAATAAAATTAAGAACATAATCAATTTTATGTTGTGCCTTTGTTTGTGATGTTAATTTAAGTTGGTTGTTAACTTTAGTGAGGTTAAGACGTTACTGTCATTAATCTCGAGAAAGGGAGGACTTGAAAAGGGCCTAAAAGCTTTCCTAAGAAACTTCATTTAATTAGAAGAACCACAATTGATACGGCGCTTCTACGGGCTAAAGCAACTAATATATATTCTGTGGCTAAAGTAAGGTCTTTGTGTTGAAATTAAAAAGATTTTATGGAAGATACACCTTTACAGATAATGTCTAAAGTTCTCTTTAATGTAGGGTTGCCAACCTCAAATTAAAAAAACCAGGATTTGAAGTTGGAAAAACCAGGACAATTCATTAAAAAAACAGGACACATTAAGGGGGCGACTAACCCAAAATTGTCGATTTTATAATTCATTTTCATACTTGAAAATAAGCCCCAAATTGTTTCATTTTATAAACATAGATACTATATTATATTTCCAAGAATTTGATTTGAGCGAAATAACGATATTTTAAAAATTTCTCGATTGAAAAAATCACAAAGATGCATCTAATATTCACCAATTTTTTATATATTGCAGTTATTGCTGTAACCGTGCATTAAACTAAGTTAATATTTTAACACATTATATAAAATTCTATCATTGAGACACTAACCTGGCGGATTTTTTAAATGTTGTATATTTATCGAGTTATGAAGAAAAAACTAACTTAGCGATGATTCCGCGTCGTCCTTTTTCGCCTGGCATATGAAAGACGGGCGTGAGTGTAAAGAGAGGAGGACGATGTTTGATTTTTTGCCTCAGTGTTACTGCTTTGATTTACCGCGCGACCATAATAGAGCGAAAGAGATATCATCAAGTGGCACGAATTTTAAAATTAAAAAACCCAGGACAACCCAGGACACTGCTTAAAAACTATTCAGGACCTCCCAGGACACTATAAAAACCAGGACATGTCCTGGGAAAACAGGACGGTTGGCAACCCTACTTTAATGTATCAGTGTCCAATTTTAATGTCTACACGATTTGGCTTATTTTTGTCCTACATGTTATAACACTCGTATCAGCTCAGGTATTGCTTAACCCGGCGAGAATGTGGCAGGGTATTTTACACCCTGCCCATTACTTAAACGCGCGTAGTTTTTTTATTTCGCGCTAAGTAACAACGGGACTTTCAGTAGCTGCAGACAAGTGAGTGCAGAGGGTATTATTGGCGTTATCCTAGTGTTGCGCGTACCTGCTCGGGAGTTATATGCTTCCTAACCTACTTCGGGTAAATTTTACCCTGCCACATAGCTGGTGTATGTATTTTTAATTCTATTTTGTGTAATTTATAGTTTAAGTATTAAGTTAAGTTAAGTTTAAGTTTACTTTTAAGTATTAATTTCACTTTGTTTTTTCAAAATAAGTGAAGTTTTAAACGATTTTTTCGACGAGTATGACTCTAAAGATGGGTCTGAACCCTCAACTTCAGCATCAAGAAATATTCCTGGAAGAACTGTCAGACGTCGTGACAGTCCCTATAAGAAATATTAGAAGACTAAATATGGTTGTAAGCACTGTAAAAAAGCCATATTGTATGAAACGCTCAATATTTTTGCCTATATAGTAGCACAATGTTCAAGACTAAACAAAATTTAATTATGACTAATTAATATATAGTTGATTTAATTTTTTTTTATAAGAACACCTCATTATTTTTACGTGAAAAGTGATATAATCTAAAGAATAAGAAGTTACTTTATGTTTTCTTTTAGTTTTCGAAGTCAATGCTTTTTGTTGATTGTTAAATCTATATTTTTTGTTTTTGGTAAAATTAATAAATATAAGTACATATAAATATACAACATTTTTTTATTTAATACTAGTGACCCGCCCTGGCGTCGCACATGTATAAAATATGCTGAAAAAATTGATTATAAAATCGATAGCCTATGATCCTTCACGTGGTCTACTTCTTATCTGTGCCAAATAACATAAAAATTGCTCCAGTAGTTCGCGAGATAAGCCGTTTCAAATAATTTCCCCCGTTTTTTCCACATTATCCTATTAGTCTTAGCGTGATAAGATATAGCCTATAGCCTTCCTTAATAAATGGGCTATCTAACACTGAAATAATTTTTTAAATCGGACCAGTAGTTCCTGAGATTAGCGCGTTCAAGTTAGCCCTTTCAGATAATTTTCCCCGTTTTTTCCACATTTTCCTCTATTTCTTCGCTGCTATTAGTTTCGGCGTAAAAAAATGTAGCCTATAACCTTCCCCGATAAATGGGCTATCTAACACTGAAAGAATCATCAAAATCCGTTCCGTTGTTTTAAAGATTAAAGGGAACAACGGGACGTGAGGGAAAAAAAAGCGACTTTGTTTTATAATAAGTAATAGATCTTAAAGCATATACTAAAATTGAATAAAATAGTAAATATTATATAATACAGCTATAATTTACATCACAGTATGAATTTTTACATAAGGGTATAATTTACCCTGCCACATTCTTCGCGTAACTTTTTTTCACCACATTCTCGCCGGGTTAAATTGAAGGACATAATTATTTTGCGAAAATTGCGGAAAAATTGTTAGCACTATCTCTATTAATATTTGCGAAAAAAACATGTGATGGGTAGCTCGTGGAATATAAAAAAAAATCTAAATGAGTCCCCAATTTCTCAAAATATAAAAAAAAAACATTCCAATGAACATAATCCCATTTTTCTTTTTTTTTAATACCTTGTTATAATAAAATATGTTGGCACATATTTTATTGTATTCGAATCTCGATCAATGCTAACAAATCTGTTTTAATGCGAGTCTTATCAATGATCTCCGACGTATCCAAGAGGCAATTTTACTGGGCAATAAAAAAGAGTAAGGAAGACAGGAAAGGATTTTCCCTCACAATAAGATGTAGGTCAAAGTAGTATAATATTAAGCAGTGAAAGGAACTGTAGAAAAAAATTTCTGGGTTCATTTTGGTGTAAATGAAAACAAAAACTCGACCAAATTAATGAACCATTCTGTTTATTGCACGGGTAATATGTGTGACATTTTATTTGATAGCATTACATCAGTAATCACAAATCATAAAGATATATAGACAGACATGCTATGGGTTGCGTTTAGATTTAGATGAAAATTAATTTAAAAATACAATTGATTTAGGGTAGGTTGCACCAGAGGCGTGGTTAAAGTTAAAGTCATGGTTAAAGTTATGGTTATAGTTAAGGCTGACTTAGATTTAACCTTAACTTTAACCTTAACTTTGACCACAGAAATTGACAGCTGTCTGTTGCGTTTATTTTTTTATTAAAGCTAGAGGTAATGAGATTGAGAGTATAAAAAATTGAATTATCCGTAAAAATCGACAGGAAAATTATTACACTGTGAAACATTTATGTTTGGTTAAGTATGGCGTCTGTCGTCATATTTAACGGTAACCAAAAATTTGACATTTTGCACTGTAATAATTATAGTTAAAATTATAGTTAAAGTTACAGTTATAGTTAAAGTAAGTTGGTACAATCCACCCTTATTCCATGACCCATCGATGGTTCATAAATAATAACATTTTCTTTGTTGATTTCTTTTAATAGTTAATACAGAACTTCTGACTTCAAAAATTAACCGACTACTGTATTTTGATGTTACACATTTTTAAATGTCAATAGAAACAAAAAACATTCAAATTTTTAAAACAAAACAGTATTTATGTTGGCTGTAAATATCAAAATGAAACTCACTAATTGAAAAATACTGCTGCGCGCTCAAAATCGACTCACTCATTTTTCACTCGCAAAACATCACTTTAGGGCGATATATCAAATTATATCATATTTTATATTCAAAACAATAGATTGTTTCGAATATAATATTCGAAAAAATATTAAAAAGATTATTTTACAAAAGCCACCAATAACCAATTCTATAGGTAGGTACCACCAACGGTTTGCGTCGTTTTATATAACATGTCTAGTGTCTACGTATAAAGTTTCTGCATCAAAAGATAGGTAATATCTTAACTAGACGATAAGTATGACCAAGAGGTAGCCACATATATGAATTTATACCAAAATTACTAACTACGTATATCCATATTCCATATTTGCGAAGTTACCTCTTCACGCCCAAACCGCTAGTACGCGCGATTTTACTGAAAGCTATGAAGACACTTTGAGTCCCAAAAAAGTACGATCTTAGAGTATCAATAACAGACAACAGTTTTTACGTGGTAGAGCCATGCTTCGGCACGAATGGGCCCGGCTCGACCGGTGAAATACCACGGGCTCACAGAAAACCGGCGTGAAACAGCGCTTGCGCTGTGTTTCGCCGAGTGAGTGAGTTTACCGGAGGCCCAATCCCCTACCCTATTCCCTTCCCTAACCTATTTAAAAGGCCGGCAACGCACTTGCAGCTCCTCTGAGTGAGTTGTGAGTGTCCATGGGCGACGGAAGTTGCTTTCCATCAGGTGACCCGTTTGGTCGTTTGCCCCCTTATTTCATAAAAAAAGCGTTACAACGTTACAAAATCCATTGCGGAGTTTCAAAGATCTAAGCGTAAAATAATATAGTGTCCCTACGTAATATGTATGCTTCGATCATTGAAACTACGTAAAGCGACTTTGTTTTATACTATTATACTGTGTGGCAAAACCAATACTAATAATACCTAATAATATATCTACTAATAAAATATAAAATTAAGACACACATGAATAATTAAATAACATTAAGTGACCCCGGAACGCTAGACAATAGTTTTCATGAATTTAATTCGATTTTTGCAAGTACAGCACAATGCAGTGCAGTTAGTATGCAGATTAGTTGCTGGCTTATGGTAATGGGTTCCGTACACATTATCATCAGTAGCTAATAGAGTTTGAAGAGCAGGGGTCGTTTTATTAGGTGAAATTTAGTCTATGGGTTATATGGATTATGGCGTGGTTTGTTTTGTTTATGGTGTGCATTGGCGGAACTATAATATAGACATTCCAAAATAATTCAAACATGGTTTCCATCCAATCGGACGTACATTTTTACATTGGAGTATTGGCAGGTCATCTAGTTAAATGGATGTATCTCCAATGTTAATACTTTGATGAAAGTGATTCATTTGAATAAATAAAAAATAAAAATGAATCCATATTTCCCTTGGTCACGACATCACGCGTAAACGGCTGGACCGATTTTGCTGGAATTTGGTATGGAGATAGGTATTGAGTCCCGGGGAAGGACGAAGATACATTTTGTAAATGTACCCCGGAAAAATGTACGGTACCTACACACAACCCACACAATATACTTTTATGATTTGCGCGTAAACTATTCAGTCGATGTACTGGAACAACTATAAACTAATTAAGTCCACGCGGACGAAGTCGCAGGCAACAGCTAGTTCATAATAATTCATAATTCTTTTCGTTCATAGCATATTATGACAATATCGTACTGGTGTCTACTTTGGGGTCTAAAACTTGTAAAAAACCCTATGATATTGTGCTCGAAAATGTTATCGAAGCCAGTATTGTAGTTCATCAAACCCACTTTTAACATCTCTGCCCGAGGTCTTGTTATTTAACATCATCTTGGTTTCCAAATTTTTAATTACGGCATTACGATTTACAACGCCATTCTTATTCTGAAATAGACTTTGAATTTTTTTATAACAGAAAATTACGTAAGAGCATCGTAAGAGTAATTCTGGTTCGATGTTTTTGTAACATTTGCGAGTAATTGGTATATGAATGTGAAGATATTATGTAAATCAGTATTTTACATATTCCATTTTTGATTCAAGGTTGTTAAGTGAGAGTTTCACTGAATATTGATCAATACGGTCGTCGGGATATTAATGGTTCTTGTTCAATGATATTCTATATGTTACTAATTGTTCTTGTTTACTACTTTATGATATTACTGGATGACGCCCTCAACTCCGTATATTAGGCGGAAACCGTACATTTTTCCGGGATAAAAAGTATCGTCCTCTTTGAGTATCAATAACAGTAGTACGCGCTTGCTTAAATATTATGATATAACTTAAATGGTAAAAAAACGTTTGCCGGGTCCGCGATTTAGGAAAAAAACGGCTAAGTAGCCTCGTTAAAGAACCCCATTTTCAGTTCCATTAAAGAAATCTTTGAATAAGGCGGAGTTAATTATTCATATTTAAGGTAAACATGAATAAAGAACTTAATTATTTGAATAGTAAGTGTATTTTATTACTAGCTAGTCAGAAATCTATTAGGTCTCATCTATTACACGTGCCGAAAATCAAACGCTACATAGAGCCTTCACATGACTTTATCAGATAAACGCAAGGCTTCTGCGGAACATTTTTCTTCGGCGCTTCCCATTTTTCCTCGTCCATTATTTATATTTTTAATCTTTTGGAACACAGGCTTGGTCAGGGAGAATTTCTTTAATCCTCATTTACCAGGATAATGATAATAAGTGATGGCACACGGCAGGATATCCTGGTACCCGGGTTAACGCTCTCATAATTTTTATTAGGACCTCCTACCCTCAGTATACTTTCAGGATCTTATACAACATAATTAGGATGGAGAATCCTTTTAATATGTACGAGTATAAGACCTAAGCGATTTTTTTAGATTTTATGTTTTTGGAAGTAGATTTTAACTTAGACTTGGCTACACTTTTTTGCTCTTGAAGTTTTAATGCTTAAGTAAGTAAGTATAAGAATTATTAAGACCTAAGCTCTTTTTTTTTGCTTTATGTTTTCTGAAGATGAAATTCGGAACTAAGACTACACTTTTTTTATTCTGAAGCTTCAGACCTGAAGCTTAAGGCGACGCCTTGATAATTTGGCTGTAGCGATGCCGATTTTTCTCAGCAATGAGTAAAGCTAATAAACTAAAGTTCATTGTCAGTATTCATCATGTCTTTGTCTTTGAATTGCCCATAGCATAACACGATTGGACAACTTTTATAACACAGAATTATCAATCGAAAAGACCTCTGTAAAAAAAGGGATTCCTATTTTTCCAACAGAGGAGAGTGATTTAAGGTTCCAAAATTTGTACATAAATTGGTTGAAGCATACACTTTAATATGTGCATAGCTTATATGAAATGTATTTATGGCTTTTAAATTACGCGACAAAAACCATTTTGTCGCTTACGCCCTTTCCATTTTTGCTGTTTCATTGCTTGTTTTCTATGATAGGCCGGCCCGTCCTCTCATAGAAAAGAAGCAATCTAAAACATATCCAACACGGTTTCTTACTTTAACGCGGCGTCACCTTAAGACCGTTACATAATAACATCAGAAGCCTTAATTCGTAACCTTTGGGGAAAATAGGAATAAAAAGTGCTCCTAAATTTTAACTTTCCAATATGTAATAACTTAGATTAGTTTAAAAATTAAAAACTATAAAGATCTTAACTATTTATCGTACACGTAAAATACATTTTTGTCAACATAATAAATGCGTAGGTACATTATTTGATTTGATCGCGTCATAGTCGAGGCTAGGGGGTAGCTTTTGATAAATGATATTTTTAACAATTCCTCATGAATACCTCCCCCATTTAAACGAAATTTAAGCACTCCTTAGCTGTTATTTGCATATTTTATTACCGATAATGTCTTTAACTGCTGCAATATTATACTCTACCCTTGCATCTTTTTACGTTTTTGATAGGCTATTTTAGATTTTAGACAGTCTGTCTGTCTGTTACCTATTCACGCTCAAACTGCTGAACCGATTTTGCTCAAATTTGGCATGGAGATACTTTGAGTCCCGGGAAAGGACATAGGATACTTTTTATCCCGCAAAAATGTACGGTTCCTCCGCGATAAACGAATTTGTACGCAACAGAGTTGCGGGCGTCATCTAGTTATTATTATATAAAGGCAAAAGTTACTGTGTATGTTTGTTACTTCCTCACGCAAAAACTAATGAACAGATTTTGATCAAAATCAGCATGGTAGTAGTTTAGGCTCTAGATTATCACATAGGCTATATTTAATCCCGAAGAAGTGCTAAGTTCCTGTGGAATATTGACAAACAATAATATTGCCTATGTATAAAATTTGGACAAAACAACGATGTTCTATAAGTTTCATTTTTCTCTACTTGCATTTTATTTAAAAAACTAAATGCTAAAATAAATAAATTAAGACCCTCTTATATTAAAAATCTAAGAGACTCTTTCTATTTTCATCATCATTACTCACCGTATTAGGAAACAGTTGATTCGCATCAATAATCAAATCGCAGTTTCTTTACAAAACCGCGCCGATATTGAAACTGGTTGAAAAGTTCATTCAAGTATCACCGTTAAGTCACTTAATCCTTACACAATCCAATTTCATTCACTCTCGTCCACGAACGCGTTCGGAAAACTTCGGAAATTTCAAATATAGAACACCCTCGGACTAGCGCGCCGCTCGGCCGTCGAACAGCGACTGATAACGAAACCTCCGGACCTCTTGGAGGGCTCGCGTCTTTCACCCCGAGCTTGCACAAATATCAACCCTATCCAAAGGTTGTAAAGTGCAAATTACATACAATAATCGTACTCGAACTCATGTAGGACTCTCCTTAGTAATTTTTAGTAGTTTAGTCAAATATCAACTCTATCCAAAGATTAAGAGGTTCAAAATTCAAATAACATGTCGTAATCGAACTCGAATTCGTGTAGAACTCTCCTAAGTAATTTTTCAGCGTAATTATTGGCAGTATGACTTAAGGCTTTTTTCCGAGTCGTTTCTCGTTTGAATCGTGTCCGGCCTAGTATGTGGTCGCCAACTTTCTAAACCGATGTGATAAAACAGTTCTAGACTTTGGCTAGGTGTTACAGTTTTTGTTATGATATCCAGTGCTCACTTATAATAATTATTATTAACAAACAAACAAACAAACTCTTCCACTTTGTAATATTAGTATAGATGTAGAGACTAGGGACCAGAAGTTAGAGTCTTAAGCTTTACTAGATAACGCCTGCAATTCCGTTGCGTCAAAATTCGTTTATCGTGCGGGAACCGTACATTTTTCCGGGATAAGTATCATATGTCCTTTCCCGCGTCTCCATGCCAAATATCAGCAAAACCGGTTCAGTGATTTGGGTGTGAAGAGGTAACAGACAGAATGGCATATTAAACACTTTGTGTTTGTATTATTATACTTGTAATTTGCAGCCTCATTTGCTTCTTACATTTTGAAAAACTCTACCTATTTGCACCCACTAAGGATTTTTTCTGAAAAAAAATAATTCAAGAAATCTTCGCTTCTAGTAGAGGCCCACCTCACCTGTTTATTTGAAAAATTTACTGATACTAATTTATAATGTAGGATGAAATAAGCGTTTCAGTATTAGAATGCTCTACTTCTCAGAAGCGCTCCGATTATATTTTTTCCACGTCTAGTACTTCTACGCGAATCTATGTTTTTGTATTATTTCTAAACTCCTAGGATCTAATTCTTTACGTGACATCATTATGTTTTTTGCGCAGTGGCTCATATTTGATTTTATTGAGGTAAGGATAGGCCTTGTATAAGCGTAACTATGTCTTCGAAGCGAATATTTGAGACCAACGCATCTCATATTTTAAGTTAGCTTAAAAAATGCTACTTACACGTAAAAAAGTTTGATTGGATTGATTTTTACATTTAAAGAAAAGTGTCTTGCGTTTTCTCTACATACTTCTGTCATGTGTGTAATGTGTAAGTTCATTAGTTTACGCTGGATACGCACTATGGTTACTCTAAATAATAAGTCACACACACACAAAAAAAAGTTTTTTTTTAATAACATTAATTCGTTTTTAGTTTTATAGCGGTCCTCGTGGTTTGTTTAAGCTTGTTAGGACTTACTCTTACTCTTCATTTAGGCCTGTAGGACCTTTCTACAATATAAGTTATACAAGACTTAGCCTTACTTTTGGATCACTGTTTTAGCACTGTCGTGGGTTATTATGGTTGTGGTTAGTTGGTGTCAATTTACAATGCGGTGAAGCCACACAAGATCTCGGGCAAATTGGATACTGTTTCTACCGGAACTTTGTGAAGGTTATAATCTACTGATATTATGGGTCAGGAAACAGGGTCCTTCGGGGTTCAGAGATATGAAAATATACAAAGATGGCGGTCGTACCCAAGTTTTAAATGGACCTATCTTTTTCCGAAACATTTTACGTGTTTTTGTGTGACGTAAGTTTGCGGAAATATAGACCATATTTTTGCTGCTAAGAGTTTATTTGTGAGCCTATATTTCCGTTTCCGAATGCCAGCTAGAGGTCTAAAGTTTTTGTCGATACGGTAGTGATTCTAATTTAGGATTTTTCATAAGAACATAACTAATCAATCAATCAAATCGTTTAATTTGAAAGTAATATAGTATATTTAATATGATAGAGATTTCACGTTCGTATACAGCAATTTTAATTATTTTTTTAAATAATAAAAGTTTGAAGAAGATTAGAAATTAATTAATAAAAGAATTGTTGCCACCTAAATAAAAAACTTCATTGTTCACATAATATTTTGCTTCATTGGAACTATCAACACCTATGATTGAAACTAGGCCTTTACATCCAATGTGGATGATTTATACAGTATTTTCAGAGCGAAGTAACCACTCCTCAAATACTGTAGTGCCTGGAACAAGATTTTTAAATGTCTGTATGGTTGCCCAAGCGCATACGGCATTCTCGTAACATAGTCAACCTAGTCCAGAGGAAAGAACTAGTCAATACGTCAGGGATCAACCATGTGCGGGTTTCCTCACGATGTTTTCCTTCACCGTACGAGCGTCCGTATTGTGTACTTGAGATCAGAAAATGTCTCATTAGTACACGCCTCCACCCGGGATCGAACCTGCACCCTCTGCGAGTGCGAACCAAAGGTCAACCCATTAGGCCAACTATGATTACCACGACTGTAACTGCAAGACTAGTCACAAAATTTTAAACAAAAACTTTTAATAACAGCTTTGTCTATAGTCTATAGATTTTGTTTAGGCCTGTAGAATGCTATGTTAAATGTAGCCTTGATTTCGAATCACTGCTTTTGCACTACGTCGTAAATTATTTTATAGTTGTGTGCGGTTGGTTTTAGGCCAAATTCTATTTTTATTTTCAAGAAAACAAAAAGTAAAGGCACATTTGGGGTCCATAAATAACTACCTTCGACCACTGCCCCTTTTGGGGCCATTACTGGAGGTCAGGTGGGGAACATTCCATCAGGACGCCAGAAAACTATCCTCATAAGTCATATCGGGGTCTTGTATCGCGGATAACAAATATTGAAAACCCTAAACCCTTCCCGAAGTGGGTCAGGCTCGTAAAGTAAGGGACCTTTCATACGTTAAGGGCGTTAAGGCGTTAAATACATTTCTTGCATTATCTACCGTTTGTTCCTTAGGTCCTTATTATAACGAATATTGCAATTTTGATTAGTACGAGTAAAATAAAACTTATGTTCAATTATACTAAAGTAAATATGTATAGAGGAAATAGCGCAAGAAAAGTATGTTAAATTGATGTTGAACATGAATTTCCACCAAAAACAAACAGTACAATCAATGACATAATACTCAAAGAGGGTTAATTTTTTTCAAAAACAAGGCTGATAATGAAAAAACACTTTAATTTAAAAATATGTTTTTATGTTAAAATTTAACAATAATTATTAATAATATTCTGTTATTTAGTACTGGCGCTAGTAAAGGTATTTTTTATATCAAACTTTTACTAAAAATACTACCGAGTACCTACCACTATTACAGACACTATTATATACTGTATTTAAAAACACGTATCAGAAACACAAGATGTGTTTATAATATTTCCGTTTTGTTTGCAATCCTCAGCAGGCAATTTATCATGTCAGACCGAAGTGCTCTTTGAGGGATAAGCTCGCCCTTCGGAATCTTTTTTCATTGGAACCATATTTTCCTACCTTTGTAATTTTGTTTACGCTCAAATAACAGACAATCCAAATTAAAATACTTCAATTTGAGACTTACATTTGCGATAAATTAAATTTCACAAATATTTTTAAGCAATCCATACTTATTACTTGGTCTTTGGTACTTATATATAATGCGAAAGTGTGTCTTTCTGTCTCTTATCACGCCTAAACCTCGGAAACAATTTTGCTGGGTATACAGGGTGTTACAAAACTAAGTGATAATAAGGTACAGTCGCCAAATATCGTCCCCTTTTTTTAAAAACGTTCTAAAAAATAAAATGAAATACTACAGTTATAAATCAAACATCAAACTTTAGCTTCACTATTCCTTTATTCTTAAAAATAATCAAAAATGAGTTAACGTTTTCAGGAAAAGTTTAAAAGTAAATTTAACAAAAACACTCATATTTTCAACATTTACTTTTGGGCTCCTAATTCCATCCCTTTAATATAAATAAGTATATTAAAGGGATAAATATAATATATTTATTTTTAGTATTTGTTGTTGTAGCGGCAACAGAATATATGTAACACAATTCCTGAAAATTTCAGAAGTCTAGCTATAGCGGTTCTCGAGATAGAGCCTGGAGACTGACAGACAGACGGACAGACAAACGGACAGACAACTAAGTTTCAGTAATAGAGTCCCATTTTTACCCTTTGGGTACGGAACCCTAAAAAAACATATTTTTCTACAATTTCAAGCAAAAAGAAGTGATATGAACGTTCGAGATCAATTCACTGTTTGAGATCCTAATACCGTCTTGGGGGACGATATTAGGAAATTTTAATTTTTTTTGGTTCATCTATTTAAACAAAAAACGTGTTATAATCTCAAAATGTTACTTAATCGATTAACATCTGAGGTAATAATAATTAGTTTTACAAACACATTGTATCAATAAGTCAGGCATCTGAATATTTTATGGTATGCAAGAATATGTCAATAAAAAACTGATTTTGAAAACTTTTTTTGATTTTCCAATTCTTGCCGGTACGAAAGGCCTCTTAAAAGGCCGGCAACGCACCTGCAGCTCTTCTGATGTTGCGAGTGTCCATGGGCGACGGTAGTTGCTTACCATCAGGTGACCCGTTTGCTCGTTTGCCCCCTTATTTAATAAAAAAAAAGGCGTGCCCTCACTTCTTCACAATGACCGACTGATGCAACTAGTTCCTAGCTCGTGCCACTAATGATAGATGACAGTTTTTAAATAAGTAGATATCGAAGGGGACGGAATTAGGTTTGGGGACGAATTTTGGCGACTGTACCCCTACTTTAGGGTGTGAGTTCTTTTTTTTTACAGATCCAGGATATCCCTCCGTATACGGCTGAAGGCAAACCGCAGGTGGTTTTAGTGGGTAAACCCGAAGTCGGGAGTCCCACATACCCCCGGGGTGCTTCAGCTAACTGAGGCACATCCCCAACCCGGGGCAGCCATAAAGGGTTTCCCATGCGCATCAAAAAAAAGGGTGTGTACGTGTTCCTCGTAGAGAGTTTATGACTGTGAAAGTAGCGCTGAATGACTAAATTATTTAAAATTTGGTATTTCAGCACAGTGTCTACAAGGAACACATTCACACCCTAACTAAAGTATTATGACTTAGTTTTGTTACACCCTGTAGAGATATTTTGAGTCCCGGAAAAGAACATAGGATACTTACTTTTTGTCCTAGAATGTACGGTTGTATGTACGGTTCCCACGAGATAAAAGAATTTTAGCGCAAGGGAGTTGCTGGCGGCTTTCTAAGGTATAGCCTAGCGTATCTAGAATATCATTTATCCTCGATGAATATAGATCGACATATCCAGACGTAGGGATATGAAAGATCGAGTGACCACAGATATAGAGAATTGTAGATGTGGCAAAAATTATGTATATCTACTATTATACTTCCATCTACTAATATGTGTTTTATGCATTATTAAGTAAAACAGCAAGCCTAGCATGACTACACTAGATAAGTAAAAGAACAGAAATACTTACTGACAGATTTTTATAGGGATATAATGACATTTTAATTATTTTGTCAAGAGCAGGCTTAACATGGTCGGAGTAGATGCGAAAGAATAGATATACTGATAGATTTTAGGGACCAAATGACAGATTTCCAGTTTCCTATATAAATTTATTACTTCGTCTATTCTTCCGTAAAAAGAAACCCTTTTTGTGCTGACGATGACATAGTGTGCATTTTAAGGGCTACGATTAGGCTACAATGTAATAGAATATACAAATGGCGTGTAAAAATAATTTATTCTGAATTTTTTTTAGACTTTTGAAGATTTCAGAGAAGTATATAAAACACGTTTTACACGGCGCTACTAAATACTAGCACATACAGTAAAATAAAATCCGACTAAAATCCGACATGTTGCACACGTCGTTGATACGACGTGTGCAACATGTCGGATTTTATATTCTGATGAATATTGACAGAAACGTTGTTAAACGTCGAACAAGACTTTGCTGGTCAGCGCCACGATCTCATGGTAGTGCTAGGCGAGGACCTCTCGCTCCCGAGCATGGTGCGCTGCATGCTCGAGAGCGATGAGGCCTGGCAGGCGGCGGTCTCTTTCTGTGAAACCGTCCTTTCGCAGAAAGAGGCCGCAGAGCGGAACAGATAGGATGATCCATCCTCTGTTCCGCTCCGCCTGCGTAGGACGGGCGTGCGGAGGCGTCGCTATGCGAACCTCCAATTTCCGTCCCATGGGGCTCCGGGTCAGGATGGGAACCTGCTCGGCTTAGCTAGTCCCGGTGCCGATGGAAACGCTTTAGTTTGCCTAAGCGTTCCCTAACTTGGTGGAAGTCCGGTCCCTTGTGAGGTAGACCGGCCAGTCGTGGAGAGAGTCCTGTGTTAGACAGATCCAGGATATCCCTCCGTATACGGATGAAGGCAAACCGCAGGTGGTTTTAGTGGGTAAACCCAAAGTCGGGAGTCCCACATACCCCCGGGGTGCTTCAGCTTAGCTGAGGCACATCCCCAACCCGGGGGACCCATAAAGGGTTTCTCCTGCGCATATAAAAAAAACCCGGCCTAGTGTGAGTTGAACTCGCCCATGAAGGGTTCCGCAGCAGCAATAAGATTTATTTCTATAAAATTAAAAGGTTTTCGATTTATTTTTATATTTTAATTGATTTAATGAAGGTTAAATTAAATTTTACCATTTATGACGCATAAAAAAAACTACTCGTTAGATCTCATTCAAACCAATTTTCGTTGGTAGTTTTTATAATAATGTACATCATATATATTTTTTTTCAATTATCATGCCCCTACTTTAGAAGTTAAAGGGGGGGACACACATTTTACCACTTTGGAAGAGTCTTTCTCGCAAACTATTTTGATTAGAAAAAAATGATATTAGGAACCTCAATATGATTTTTGAAGACCTATCCATAGATACCCTACACGCGTAGTTTAGACGAAAAAAATTTTTTTTTTTTGTTTCAGTTATACCTATGGGGACCCCTAAAATTTTTAACAATTTTTCCATTTTTGTATCAAAATCTTAATGCGATTCACAGACTACATCTACTTGCCAAGTTTCAATAGTATAGCTCTTATAGTTTCTGAGAAAAGTGGCTGTGACATACGGACGGACAGACAGACAGACAGACAGACAGACATGACGAATCTATAAGGGTTCCGTTTTAGCCATTTTGGCTACGGAACCCTAAAAAGATTTTGCTAGTGCTGCCTCTAGCGTGAAAACATTGCAGTAATTAATATTATTCTATTGAATTTTGGCTCATCAATATCTAACTTTTATCAAGTCTGCGCCATAGACATTTTGCTTTCTAAGCTACTATTCAAATTCGACCTCACTTTGCCGACGACGTCAACGTCAAAATAATGTTCCCTAGATATGGGATAAGTTTTCATCCTCTAGCTTAGGGGTCATCCATAAAATATATCACACCTAAAGGGTGTCGACGAAGTGAAATGGTGTGACAAGGGGTGGGGGGGTCCTAATAAGTTTTGTGAATATTGAGGTGTATGCAGTATGCTAATCTATACTAATATTATAAAACGGAAGAGTTTGTTTGTTTGTTTGTTTGTTTGAACGCGCTAATCTCAGGAACTACTGGTCCGATTTGAAAAATTCTTTCAGTGTTAGATAGTCCATTTATCGAAGAAGGCTATAAGGCTATATTTTATCACGCTAAGACTTATAGGAGCGAAGAAATAGAGGAAAATGGGGAAAAAACGGGGGAAAATTATTTGAAAGGGCTTATTTGAACGCGCCAATCTCAGGAACTACTAGTCCGATTTAAAAAATTATTTCAGTGTTAGCCCATTTATCGAGAAAGGTTATGAGCTATATTTTATCACACTAAGACTAATAGAAGCGAAGAAATAGAGGAAAATGTGGAAAAAACGGGGGAAAATGTTTGAAATGGCTTATTTAAACGCGCTCATCTCAGGAACTACTATTCTGATTTGAAAAATTATTCCATTGTTAGATAGCTCATTTATCGAGAAAGGCTATAAGTTATATTTTATCACGCTAAGACTAATAGAGCCGAAGGAATAAATAAAAATGTGGAAAAAACGGGAAATTATTTGAAAGGCTTTATTTAAATGCGCTAATCTCAGGAACCACTGGTCCGATTTGAAAAATTCTTTCAGTTTTAGATAGCCCATTTATCGAGGAAGGCTATAGGCTATATTTTATTACGCTAAGACTAATAGAAGCGAAAAAATAGAGGAACATGTGGAAAAAACGGGGGAAATTATTTGAAAGGGCTTATCTCACGAACTACTTGAGCAAATTTTCTGTTATTTGGGTCAGATAGGAAGTAGAGCACGTTAAGGATCATAGGCTATTGTATGTGGACTAATCTGTCTGTGAAATATCTAATTTACGCGGGCGAAGCTGCGCGGAACGTCTATAAATAATAAAAATGAATCCATATTTCCCTTGGTTACGACATCACGCGTAAACAGCTGGACCGGTTTTGCTGAAATTTGGTATAAGTAGATATACTTTGAGTCCCGGAAAAGGACATAGGATACATTTTGTCCCTGAAAAATGTATGGTTAGTGCACAATATACTTTTTTGATTTGTGCGTAAACTATTCAATCGATTTTGAGTCTCGGAGAGGACAAGGGATATACTTATTGTGTTCGCGGAAAAATGTACGGTTCCCACAAAATGTACCTGAATGATTTGCGCGTAAACTATTCAATCGATGTACGGGAACAACTATAAACTGAAGTCCACGCGGACGAAGTCGCGGACAACAGCTAGTTTTTAGACATAAAATTGCAAATTTGTGACGTCATCACACTATTGCGGGTTCTCACAAATGTATGTAAAATGACTATCTGGGACAAGGAGTCTCAATCATGAAAGTCGTGGACGTACTTAATGGATAGTCCCTTACATGAGTATTTTCCCAGTGCATAAAACTGTTTTGACTGATCAAGTTAGACGTTTCAATTGCAAATGCAATGGGTAAAGTTGTACCTATGTGGTATACGATAGAACTCCTGTGGGAATATCGCAAGTGCGCGAGCGGGACGCTTAAGTTTTGTCTTATTCTAAAGGTCTCTCGGATCTTAGAGCTATGATAGATAACCATGATTGCCAATTTGCCCAACTGTCTTTAGTTTATGCGTCGATTATGGGCAATTAAAGATTATACGGACATTCATATTCATACATGATCGACTGTATTTGTACATCTTGGCAGCTTGAAAAAACCGCATATCAATCATGCTGAATAAAGAACAGAATGAATGCCAATCTTGGAAAAGTTGCGGAGAAAATATAAAACTTTATTTCCTTGTCATGGCATCTCGCATGGCTGGCCATATTTTGATAAATTTTGGTGCAGATATAGTGTGTAACATATTAGAGTCAACTTTACAGGAAAGTGCGTTGTCGCAGGAAAGAGCTTATTAATTACTAGCTGTTGCCCGCGACTTCGTCCGCGTGGACTTCAGTGTACTTACAGCGCGCGGTGTCAACAAAATTGGTGTCAAATTTTAAAGGTTTTTAAAACCCTGGTAGGTACCCCTTAAATCAAAATAGCCAAAAACAGCTGTGCAGTGTGCACTGTGCACATAATATTTCATAACTTTAGCTTTACCCATAAACTATTTATCATAGGCTCTATATTAGATTGGTAGGTTTAAGAGTCCGTATATGAAATTTAGCCGATTTCGCTCATTTAACAGACGTGATTTAACAGTTAAAATGCAGTATTTCTATAAGTTTTAATGCACAACATGTAAGATCATTTCAATTATAATATAGTGTTGGAGCTAGATTTTTTATTTTTTTTTAAGTATCTTTAAATAATCCAACTCAAACCCGCGACAGTTTTGTGATTTTTGCTGTAAAAGGCTTAGACTATCACCTTTTTATGGATTGTATTGACGTCTTAACGGTATGAAAAAAATACAATGTACTGTTGAGAAAGTCGTCTATACAATGTTGGAATTACTTTTTACCACTTCAATATAAAAAACCCTTTAAAAACAGAAAACCTCTATCTGCCCGCTAACTTGGCGACCTTTTTCATCTGGCATATGAAAGACGGGCGTGAGTGTGAAGAGAGCAGTAGAAAAGAGAGGACGGGCTCTTAAGGTTACGTCACTCATCAGCCATCACTACATTATACATAGATGAAATATTGAGTAGTGAGTTATACATTATCAACGTGTATAACAATCGGAAGTATCGAAGCCTACAATCTAACATGGTACCGTGTTATAGAAAGACTTATGAGCAAGCGATAGCGCGATGTAGGAGACGCACGGCGCCATCTATTATGAATTTTTGGAACTAACTTAATTTGAACAAATTTACGCATTTTCACCGCCTTACAACCCCTTTTTCCAGTTAAAAAATAGCCTATGTCCTTTCTTAGGCTTTAGACTATCTGTGTACAAAATTTCATTACAATCGGTTCAGTAGTTTTGGCGTGAAAGTGAGACAGACAGACAGACAGACAGAGATACTTTCGCATTTATAATATTAATATAGATTATGATTATTGATAGCGACAGAAGTTTTTCGAGCAGTAAGTTTATACCTAATTTCAAATGCATGCAGCATATAACACACACCAGACATATAAGTACATACATTAAGAAAACATAAAACAAATTCGGTCCTTATACTTTCAAGAACGTAAGAACACAGGACAAAGCCGTATTGTGGAGCAAAGATCCTGTACAATAGTGATCACTTGACACAATGCTCGTATTATACACCTGAACGTAAGCCTGTGAGCCTTTTCCAACACTGATCCTTTTCTCTTTACAAAGTCTTTGTGGGCAGATCTTGATGCTGAGCCGATTACCAATAAGAATATTGTACCTTAGCGGATTATTGTATATTTTTATAATAAAAGTAAGTGTTAAAAAAGAGAGCGTAGTAAATAATAATATAAAGCTGGAAATGTACCTAAAAACCTGGATATCACTTAAGACATAAAATGAGATTTAATTATCAAAAATCGTCTGAAGGCGAGACCGTACGTTTTTCCAGGATAAAACTTTCACAGGACCTCCATACCAAATTTCAGCAAAATCGGTTTAGGGGTTTGGGCGTGAAGAAATAACAGACAGACAGACAAACTTTCGCATTTATAATATTAGTATAGATAGCAGCGTTAATTCTGATTTTAAAAACAGATCTCTGTAGTTCTATAAGACTTTTGGCGCTTAACAATTTATACCACACATCTCGAAATCTAATAAATAATATTATGCCTTATAATTTTTATTTCATTTTCGCAGAAAAACTTTTTACAAATTAATTTTATTCAGCTAGAAATAAAGATGAAAGGAAAAACATTAGAAATGCCATTAAACCTGTCGCGTTATTATGCCCAACATGTCCATTATTGCATTTCAAGTGGCACGTGATCGGGGTCCGCAAAACCTTCCGGTTTAGAACACACACATACTTTAGATGGGGACAGAGATTCCCAAAGCAGGAACGGGGGACCCCAGGGTTTCGTAGCAGCTTAGGGGTTCAGCCTAAAGTATGTTTGGTTGCTTTACAATTACCACGACATTCAGCTTAAGATAGGTCGTTAGATTCATGTTTTAAACTTAGAGTGACACTCATGGGCGTACCCAGGTAGGGGCAGGGGGGAAAGAAGATAAAATAAACGTCAATTTTTCTGGCAAGTGGGGATTAAAAACGTGTTACCTACTCTGCGCAAAATGAAGTGTTGGAAATCTATACTTACATAATTATTATAATAAAATCGTAAAATATATTTTCAGTAGATTAATAAAAGTCAATTTTCATGTTTTTTTTTTTAATTATTAGTATACCGGACCGACTATATCTTCTCGAAACAGTTATGCTGAAAGCTGGGTACGCCTATGGGTACGCCTATGGTGACACTGGATAAAGTAAATAAAAAAAATGTTATTATTAGTTACCTATACAAAAATGGAGTCGGATTTTTTAATTCTTAAAAATTGCTTGTTGAATTAACGTAAATAAAAAATCCCAAGTTAGCACGTGTCAGAAATAGCTTAGGCTTGCTAAATAAAAGTATTGTATAAATCATAAACACCAATAAATAAACCGTAGTTTATACGTATTGTAACTACGTAATACAATTATTCACTTAGCTTTTCTTCTTTTCCAATTATTAAGCTGAAAGAACTGATATTACACAAAAAGCCAAGAAGCGTTTTAACCAAATAAATACTTATCTTATAACGATCTTTGTTCGAAGTACTCAGAGCCAATTCACATTGACAGGAGGCAGAGTGACGGCTTACGACAAGAGAGAGAGAGTGAGTCCCTTCCATTAGACAGCCCGCCTTAAATACTGCCATATCAAAAACAACCCCACCGCCATCACTCCACCCCACGTCTGACTACCAAGATTTGCATCTAATATCATAAATACAATGATTCATAGTTACAATCATCCTGAAAATCATTATAAATCAAGTATTTAATTATAACACTTTTATATTAATTTATTAACTGTACTATCTTTTGTAACAAAAGTATCATAACCGGAAACAACAATAATTATTGTCAAAAAGATTAATTGACGTGTTCAAAAATAATGTTATAATTTGTTGTCCAAATATCATGAATTAATTATTAATAATAATTAGTTCAACTCACATGAATTATTGAAATATGTACTTCTCATAAGAATTTAAAGTAAATAGCAAAACAATAAGACAAAACCATTGTTACCATTATACATCATGTTATTTATGACTATTATTGAAATAATAGTCATTTATATTCATCCTTATTTTGAGTAAAGTGGGTCGTACCTCACACGGCCATTCTGACAGACACTTCGTTCTCGAAGTGTTTTAATAACTTTTCTGAAAAAGAAAAATCTAAGTTCTGGAAAGTAAAAGTCAAAGTCCAATTAGTCGTCGGGCTGTCATGATCAATCCCATTACCTACTGCCATGTAATGTCCAAATTGATTCATCAGTCCGATTAGGCAGTACCATTTTTGTCAAACTCATGTTTCATCATCATCACAGTAGGCTAACCAGCACAGCATTTACGTCTCTCACAAACTGTCGTGTTTTGTCCCACTACATAGTGTCCAGACATCACACCAGCTTCACGGCATTAACATACCTCACACGGCCAGTCACACCTGTCGTGATAGATCCATCATTAGAATCTTACACCAGGTTGACACATCACAAGGAAATTAAATTATTCCTCTAAAAAAATATTAATTTATGTAGCCAGAGCTCAGACCTAAAAGATTGGTCACCCAAAACAGACTATAGTCAAAATACTGAGAAATACCATCATTAGCAACTCATTTATCAAATTCTAAACAAATAATTTTAAGTTTATCACACAACTAAATGCAAATTTTAAAATAACTCATCAAAATATAACTTCACTTGACTTTACAAAAACAGCTCGGTCATTCTGCCTCATTACCACAACTTATTGATACTGTATTTATTACTGTGTGATTATTATCAATTTGTTTTATCTATCAACACCATCTCTGTCTAGACTTTAATACCAATATAAAAGTAGTTAAACCTGGTAACCTTCGTATCACTTCCTTTCAAAGATATTTTGTCAACTTACTCCTAGACTTCCACAAATACTTCAAGGCTAAAATTAGCCAAATCGGTTTAGTGCCTCTCGAGTTTCAACAGTCTTACAGAATTGAAAATTCACTTTTAATTAAATAGGTTTTATAACTTCTGAAAATTCTGAAAATTGTGCCATAACAAATCCATGGATAATATCCCTTTACTAATTAATCTATAATAAAACAAAGTAAAACCCATGTAAAACCAGTCGATTGTACTCACCGACCTGTATAAGGCTTTTAACTCAATTATTATTATAATAGCCAGCAAGCTATATCATACTCCTTTTCACAACTTTAGTTATTTTTAAATTCGAAGTGTAAAATTTGCATCTTTTACCCCAATAATTGCGAGATTATTTGTATATCGCCAATTATTTATTATAGCTCCATTAATTGTACCTATTGAAAATTACAATCCTGAAATGAAATTTTTGTTTGTCGAAGGCTTCTTGTCGACCATATTATAATGTCAGAAAAACTTATTTTCAATCATTGAAGCCCTTATCAAAACTGATATTCAAATTATATAAATATTTTTAAAATGTATGTTGTTCTCCTTTTCAATTATGGCTCCTATCTAACTTGTAAATTCGCAATACGATGAATAATAATATCGCTTTGCAAAACAACATCAATTTTAGATGTACCCATATTAATTACTTCACAACAGTTTTCTCACCAAAGTATATTTTCTTTACAATGGATATACAAATACAAACCCATGGTCTTATTTCCTAAAAACCTGGAAGTTGGAAACCACTCGAAACTTTTTTTTTTTTTTTTTTTTTGGGATTCTACATTCGATGAAAATTTGGGTTCAACAATCCTCAATCTCATAAACATTATGAAGAAAATCTGAAAATCAGGTTAGGTTAACCTGACCCAAACCTTACCTAACCTAAACCTAACCAAAACCTAACCAAAACCTAACCCAAACCTTAAGTTAGATTTAACCCTATAACTATAATGAAGAGAAGACCAACCCAGTATTGGGATACAGATGGCTACTGCGCCGCCCCACCGGGTGGACTACCCATTTACACCTTCCACGGATCACACAGAGACGCCTAAACACCAACAACCCATTGGAAGAACATTATATGGACTAGAGTTGCTCTCACGGCCTTCCCAACCTCCAGCCCACAATATATAAAACAAGTGCCATAGCGTGGCTCTAGATGTTCCCCCATAACCTTAGAGAAGCACAAATAATGTTATGTTGGATATTCTATTGTTCAAAATTATTTTCTCTATTTTTGACAATACTGGTTTTCTAGTTTCCTTACTACACCTGATCTAACCAGAAAGAATGTTCATTACTAGCAATAAAATTGTATTATTATGAAGGAATTATCAGTCTCTTTTTCTCTTTACATTTACTTTTGTGGGTAAACTGATTCAACTATACTTTAGAAGATGGGTATCTAAATACAATCCGCTTTGTCTGAACGTTGTCTAATACAATCCGCGATCATGGCACTAAATAACTATAAAATTGTTAACACTATAAGGCCCATAAAATGTTAGGATAAGATCTAGCTCCTTCACAACACATTACAGTACTAATATTCTGACATTGCTCCCTCGTGTAATATTTTAGCACTTATTCCAGTATAATATACTTCCATTGTGTGGCACCCATACAACACATATTATAGTTATAATCTCATTTATTCAAAAATATCTATCAAGTTTTAACACTCTAAACAAAAACCTCTAAGGTGAACAATCATTGTGAAACACCACAATATACCTAACATGCCTTTAACTGTGTCTGTTCAAATTTATCTATGTCCCTTCAATCTATACGTAACATAATAAATTATGTGTACCTGGATAAAATAACACAGAATTGTAATAAAATATTTTTATCCTTGTCTATAATACTAATGTTTTCCACCAACAAATGCAAATAAAATAAATATATCAGCCTGTTTACTCAATTATTGTAAAAATAACTCTTTATCAGAACTGCTAAAATGAATAATTTCAGTGACAATTAAAATATTGGCTTATTCAGTAACAAGCAAAACAATAGTAAAGAAAAACTTTTTATTCACAAGTTTTTATCAGATTCTCAACTACTCATATCATCACGACAGTTATTTTGACTTAATCCATGAATTACTCTTTCCTGTTTAAATATTATTCATTTTCCATAGCTTTCTCAACATTTTTTACGCCTTTGATAAACTAAAAAAATTAAACAAAACGAATACCACTAAAGTATTACGTACAACAACGTAATAATATTAGATCGTACAGCAAGATTGCCACATCTAGTAATACGACATCTATGGCATTCTATTTTTTACGCAAATTTTTACAAACTACCCTCAGTAGTTGTAATTTTTTTTTATTCTTGTTGGAACATAAGTTATTTGTACTTGTAATTATTCATTACATTATTATTTGTGAAGTGTATAATAACTGTGCTAAGTTTATTACATAATATACTATCCGCAAGCTCATACAAACAGTACTCCACTCGCCAGTAATTGTGAGTTCTCTTATGTTAGTGAATTATTGTGCCATTTGTGAAAGGAAAGAAAACAAAATATTCTTGGATAATACAATATGTAAGTACATATTTTATATTATACAAATACTTTATAAATGGTCTATGGCTATATTCTTAGAAATCTTGTAAGTTGTAAAAATAAATTTTCGTGAAAAATATTCTCAATTGACGAGAATGTAAGCAGCTTATTAACACCAATGACAGATCTATTATTAAATGGCCAAACCATGATTTATATCGCATATTCCGCATTACACAGTACACAAGTTAAAATAAACTTTAGCTTCCTTTAATGACATCCTTGTCCGTTACAAAACAAAATCGTTTCACGAAAATAAAATTCAAAGTACGATTCAACGGAACCAGAGTGGTACATTACAGCTTTAGTTCTCTCTCAATTTTATAAAACAAAATTATATATTTCTAAGCAGAACAAAGATTTGCAGATACGATTTAAAAGTTATCTAGTCTCCGTTTTTTCAAACCACGTTAAATAAGAGCCCTTCAGGGCCTTACCTGCCTTTTCAACAAATAAATTCAAAATCCACACCTCAATATTTTGCACTATACTTTAGCTCAGCCGTCTTGTTTCTTTCGTTGGTACTTGGCATCGTTATTAGATTTAAATTTGATGTAACTGCCTCATCCATTTTGTTCTCGCTTATTATTGGGTTCAGAATATTTTTAACCACTTGGCGTCCATTTTGTTTTTACTGGAAGGAAAAAAATGCATTAAAATCCAACGGCGTAAGGGCCAGACCCAATTCTGATGTCAGAAATAGCTTAGGCTTGCTAAATAAAAGTATTGTATAAATCATAAACACCAATAAATAAACCGTAGTTTATACGTATTGTAACTACGTAATACAATTATTCACTTAGCTTTTCTTCTTTTCCAATTATTAAGCTGAAAGAACTGATATTACACAAAAAGCCAAGAAGCGTTTTAACCAAATAAATACTTATCTTATAACGATCTTTGTTCGAAGTACTCAGAGCCAATTCACATTGACAGGAGGCAGAGTGACGGCTTACGACAAGAGAGAGAGAGTGAGTCCCTTCCATTAGACAGCCCGCCTTAAATACTGCCATATCAAAAACAACCCCACCGCCATCACTCCACCCCACGTCTGACTACCAAGATTTGCATCTAATATCATAAATACAATGATTCATAGTTACAATCATCCTGAAAATCATTATAAATCAAGTATTTAATTATAACACTTTTATATTAATTTATTAACTGTACTATCTTTTGTAACAAAAGTATCATAACCGGAAACAACAATAATTATTGTCAAAAAGATTAATTGACGTGTTCAAAAATAATGTTATAATTTGTTGTCCAAATATCATGAATTAATTATTAATAATAATTAGTTCAACTCACATGAATTATTGAAATATGTACTTCTCATAAGAATTTAAAGTAAATAGCAAAACAATAAGACAAAACCATTGTTACCATTATACATCATGTTATTTATGACTATTATTGAAATAATAGTCATTTATATTCATCCTTATTTTGAGTAAAGTGGGTCGTACCTCACACACGCTTAATATCAGTGATGAATAAATCAGTTTCTTATGTCAATGATCAGTACCACAGTATAGCAATATCCTTTATGTCATATTGATATACTGTGTAAGGATATTGCTATACTGTGTCAGTACTAGGACAAGGTTGGAAGTTTATAGCCCCCTTCCATCTTATGGTACCTTATTTGGACTTATCTGGGGTTCCCTAAAGTTTAGGAATAACTCATAACTGTAGGAAGAATGAGGATAGACAGCTATGTTAGTGAACGTAACATCATGGGATCGAAATTATGAAACTCGAGGTACCTACAAAATATTAACCCATCAAGCCCCGTAAGGGGCCCATATTATGGGCCGCGGCCACCGGTGCCTACGCACAGGGCGTAGACGCTGGGGGGCGCAAGAATGGCCAGACCAGAGAGGCCTATACGTATACATAGCATTGCTCTGGGTATCTATAACATCTAAAAAAAGGGCGCAGATATAGAAGCTCGCACAGGGCGCAAAAAAGGCTATTTACGGCACTGTTAACAAGATGTTAATAATTAATTTATTCTTTTATTTTTTAAACCACAACATACTTTAAAAGGCTTTTCTACGCATTATTACGTTAACACAATTTTCGAACTTAGGATTATACTTAATAATTACATAAACCTGAGTTAAAATTTGGATTATAATAATTAATACTTGCCTTTAATTTTTCTCGGGTAATAAATTAGTAAATAAATAAAATACTAGTTAGCAATATTTAGTACACAAATAAAGGAATTAGAGTTGAAAAAGCCCATCGCGCTGCAGCGTGCATTTATCCCGGTGAGAATTTATTGCTCACTTAAGTGCGGGAAAGTCAGAATGTTGGAACCTAATTAAATGCATTAGCGTTTTGAACGCCACGGTATTATATTAAGATTTATACTAGAATAATTATTTGGCGAATAAAACTTATAGTTAGAATTATATTGTGTTGAGACAAAGATTGTTATTCTTTTCCCGAGACTCAAAGTATCTCTACTTATACCAAATTTTAACGTAATCGGTTCAACGGAGGCGTGAAACGGTAGCAGACAGACAGACACGCTTTTGCATTTATAATATTCGTATGGATTTTTATTATATCATTATCGTGTCGCGCTTTTCATCAATATTAATCTTCTCTGACTCGACAGATTTTGTCGACATTTTGTGTACATATCCTATGAGTCTGAAAATAGGCGAACATCAGCAGGGCTAAAATGGTCACATTAAGCAATTTCTCTCAATCAATTCACAAATTGAATTGTCAAAACTGTCAAACTCACGAACGTCAAATTAGTACGAATTTAGTCACCGGCTACACGGTCAATTCTTCATCAATCTGATCCATCAATCTGGTACGGATTGACAAAAATTTGATCGTGTACGCCACGGATTAATGGATTGATGGTATTTTTAATATGAATTTTTATAACCATCGTCACAGGCTACACGGTCAAATTCCCATCAATCTGATCCATCAATCTGATTGACGGAATATTGATGGTTATAAAAAGTTCATATAAAAAATACGATCAATCCATCAATCAGAGTCGTACTTACACGATCAAATTTTTGTCAATCCGTACCAGATTGATGGATCAGATTGATGAAAAATTGACCGTGTAGCCGGTGACATCAATATTCCGTCAATCAGATTGACACCAGATTGATGGATCAGATTGATGAAAAATTGACCGTGTAGCCGGTGACATATGACATCTGAATTGCTAAGACAGTGTCAATTTGGGATAAAAAAAAGAATTGGTGTTATGAGTCATAATAATATGATTCTCCAAAGCCACCATTTTGGCCCCGCCGTTTTTTATTCTTGAAATAAAGTTGTGGCATTCTTATATGTATGTTACGCTCAAAGACCGAAATCGCTCAGTGAGCGAAAAAATAGCTCACAACGCGTTGTGGTCACAGTGAAACAGCCAATGAAAACGGCTACGACGCGTTCTGGCAATCACAAAAAGGCCATAACGCGAAATCGTGTCGTGGCTGATATGCTATTCGTTTTTAGGGTTCCGTAGCCAAAATGGCAAAAAACGGAACCCTTATAAATTCGTTATGTCTGTCTGTCTGTCTGTCCGTCCGTATGTCACAGCCACTTTTCTCCGAAACTATAAGAGCTATACTATTGAAACTTGGTAAGTAGATGTAGTCTGTGAACCGCATTAAGATTTTGATACAAAAATGGAAAAAATATTAAAAATTTTAAGGGTCCCCATAGGTACAACTGAAACAAAAAAAATCGTCTAACCTATGCGTATAGGGTGTCTATGGATAGGTTTTCGAAAATCATATTAAAGTTTCTAATATAATTTTTTTCTAATCTGAATAGTTTGCGAGAGAGACTCTTCCAAAGTGATAAAATGTGTGCCTCCCCCCCCCCCCCTCTAACTTCTAAAGTAGGGGCATGATAATTCAAAAAAAAATATATGATGTACATTATTATAAAAACTACTTGTTTGAACGAGATCTAACAAGTAGTTTTTTTTATACGTCATAAATGGTAAACCTTAATTTAACTTTCATTATATCAACTAAAATACAAAAATAAATCAAAAACCTTTTAATTTTATAGAAATAAACCTTATTGTTGCTGTGGAACCCTTCATGGGCGAGTCCAACTCGCACTTGGCCGTTTTTTTTTCTTGATTTGTTCTTGATTGATTAATTATCCATAGGTATGGAAGATTATATTTGAATTACCACGCGTACTAAAAAATATATTTTCTTTTACTAAATCACTGCATAACTTGTTTATTTTTACGTTTTAAGTATTATTTATAAAATATCCAAAGTTTTATACTATCCGTACTAATAATTAATATTAATATCTGTTTCTCTGTCTACTACTACTGCTACTACAGTAGCGGACATCAACTAGTAGTATTATATTTAAATTATATTCATTAAAATAAAACTATATTTTTATTATTTATTGAGATCAGATTACTTATAAATATATTAAAAAAAACAACAACAAACAACAACACGTTGCGCCTGACAGACAGACAGACAGATAATATTAGTATGGATAGTATAAAACTATGAATATTTTATAAATAATATAATGACAAGCACGTTATGCAGTGATTTAGTAAAAGAAAAAATATTTTAAGTACGCGTGGTAATTCAAATATAATCTTCCATACCTATGGATGATTAATCAATCAAGAAAAAATCAAGAAAAACGAATAGCATATCAGCCACGACACGAATTGCGCGTTATGGCCTTTTTGTGATTGCCAGAACGCGTCGTAGCCGTTTTTATTAGAGCCACGACGCGAAATTCGCGTCGTGGCTGTTTCACTGTGACCACAACGCGTTGTGAGCAATTTTTTCGCTCTCTGAGCGATTTCGGTCTTTGAGCGTAACATGTATAACGCACAGTCCTGAATCACGCCTATCGAAGTATCACGTCTTCATGACAAGCATAACTGTGTAATGATAAGAGAGGGCTCAAGCGTAGGCTTAAGAGTATTCTTGCAACGTATATGACAAAACAACGTTTTCCGGAGCGTATTTCTTATATTATTAAAGTATTAATAACGTTATAACATCCGATATATCAGGATCAAGACGGTGAAGCAAAAAACGTTGTGTAAATAACCGAGGCTGCACCGGCCAATTTTTCCCGGCGGATATGAGGGGAAGATGCTCCCCTTTTCATGCAATTGTTATTTTTCGCCAGTGATGTGCTTCTATGTCGACAGTTTTTAAGAAATAATAAATCTTAACTTATAACTTTTGGGTAGAAGTAGGAGTTAAATATTGTATAGACATCAACTACCATAACTTGGCGCGCCCCTCCAAATGACTGTTTCAATATGTGTAGTCATATCCTTATGAAAGAGTTTGTATGTAGTAAGTATTCAACCAATCACAGTATACGTTATATTTCAGTTTATGTCACTTATTACCAAGATTTGTTGATCAACTAATCATAACTAGCCTACCGCGCAAGACAACGTACTTCAAACGATTTGACAACGCACTTCAACGGTTTTGAATTTTGGAGGGGCGCGCCATGTTATCGTAGTTGATCTCTACCAGCGACATTTGCTATAGTAGTAGCTAGGATAATTTAGGATAATTTTATAATTGGAGCATTCATACAGGCTTAAAAAACCACTCCAGGGTTGCGCTCCGGGAGTGCTACCAGAAGTGAAAATGCAACGACAGGAATAAATTTTCGCCACGCGGATGTTACTTGATACTTCCTTTCCTATGCCGCGCCGCGACGCGACGGCAGCCTTTACAGCCTCCGCCTTACGAATTTTTGATCAGATCCTGGCCAAATTTAATACCCATCCCAAAAAAGTACACAATGCTGAACAACTTTTCACTTCTAATTAAGGGAAAAGACCTAATGCTAGACACGGAACTAATAGATGACACTTACGAAAAAAATACCATAAAAATAAGAATTACTCTACTTATTTCTCAACACTGTAAATTTTATAAGCTTCTCAAGCTATCTGCTGATGTGACAAAATAATATATTAGGGACGCCTTCGGGAACAAAATTTTAAAATGGGATCAGTTTTCGTAAATAATGTGACCGCGTCGACACGCGCTCGGCAATTTCTTAGCAAATAGGTTAAGGAAGGCGAAATTTTGCACGTAAGTTTTGAATACATTTATTTAATTTTTTGTAATTTCTATTAATTTCATTGGATTAATGCTCATGTTGTAAACACTAATTAATGTTTATTTATGATTTTTTATCCATTTTACCTAACAATATAAAGGGTGTCTACTATTAGTTCTTGAAAATGTAAAAAAACCTAATACATGACATGGATCTCATCTTTTAATTTTGCAATACATACTAAAGTTATTTTGTAGTTTATTCTACTGCAAATAGCATCACTATTCTCTGAAAATATAATTCTATGAACAAACTAATGACTTAGAACTACTGTACCGAAAAATGGACATGGTGTCAAATATTAGACATTGTACTGATCTAAAAATCGATTGCTTTAGTTTTTCAGCAGTAAAAAAAAGAAAAAGGAGAGCTGAGAAAAGAAAGAAGAAAAAATAAGAGGCAACAGAAGCATGGAGACTATAAAGACTGTAAATAAATTTGCTAGGAAAAAAATATGAAAAATAAAAATAAAAGGAAAGATAGTTTTAGCGTGGAAGAACAATGGATAGAATCTGGAGACAACGTGGATAATATTTCTGATGCATGTAGTAACTATGATTAAGTAAATGAAATCTTTTGAGTTTTGAAAAACCTCAAATAAAGATCTAATAAATAGAAAAATGTAAAATGTAATGTAATTTGTTCTATGTCAACTATCAGTTCATATTGGTGTCTACTATTAGTGATGTTCGTTTTTGTGATGTCATCCATTAGGGTTTATGATTAAGCTTACAAAAGGACCAATAATAAAATTTTTATTGATTTATCAGAGAATAACTATAAAAGTTTTAATTAGTTAAAGTTACAGAAGACATAAAATAAGTTATCAATCTTTTATTTTCATAAATATACATTTTATTACATTCAAATGTTTTATTTTTCCTTATAGTGTCTACTATTATAGTTTGTTCGTTCTAAGATGATATGGGTGACAGTTCTCATATTCCTTGCTACGGATTTTTTTTACAAGAAAACCAAAAAAAAGACAGAATGTAATAAATTATATTCCATCCACAAAAATAAATGTTTCCTGTAATTGTAAATGAATAAAAATGAAAAGTTGCTAAATGCTAACTTATTGATATAAAATTATAAATATTAACTTTGAAATAGGAGTATAAAATTATTGTTACGAAAATATTTGAAAAATGTCAGATGCATGAAACGGAACTTATGTCAATAGAGATTGACACAGTTGAATCGAAATCAAATCGATAAAAAAGGGCGGCCATCTTAAATCGCCGGCGTCACTCTGAAACATCAGTACGAAATCGATAATTTCGATTGCAATTCCTTTACGAGGTGATTCGATATTTTTAAATTATTCGATTAATTTTTTTAGGTAACTTCCCTACTATTGTCAATTATAATGTGTCACGCATATCATCATAAAACGAACAAACTATAGTGGTTTTCCCTTATAAATCTGTAAAACATCGACACTTCTATTCTGTAACATCACTACGCGTAGGCGACGTCACGGCTTCCTTTGAGTTCGACACCATCAAAATAACGTATAGTTGGAGCCTACAGTTTAAGGGGGCGATGCCTCGGGCAATCATCCTGACTTTATCCATACACCTATTACTTTTATTCCTTCCATAAAACTAATGAGGTCCCCGGAGAATGTAACTAACAGCCACTTAGGCTATATTTCGTGGAATACGCTGCATTATCCGATTTATGTAGCCTAAGTACGAGTAAGTTTATTAGAGCAGCATTTTGTAGTTTGATTGTTTGTAGATTTTTTTCTTCTCTTTCGCAAATAATTTACAATGGTGACAATGTAATTTGTTGAAACACAATTTAGCCTCTGTAGTAATTCAGACTCTGATGCCAGACGCCAGAGCCTACGAGCATCAAAATCAACAGATTTTGACAGTTCTGATAAAGTTCTGATAAAAAATAATTACCAAATAGTTTTTTTTATCAGAACAGTTACATCCGTCCATTCATTCAAAACCACACCAATAACTTTTAAGGGTTAGTTCACACTCAGCAGGAACAAAGTGCGATTTAAAATGTCAAATAGGGAAACGATAACGTCTCAATTTTGTATCGTTATTTAGCATCGTTTCATTGCTTCTCGTTACGTCTTGTATGCGTGCTACTTACCTAAAATTGTATGTTACAGGTAACTTCTGTCCTCGAAGATAAGTCACTAAGGACTTATCACGGACTACCTTAACCAAGTAACCAAACCTGAACTCATGAAAGTTCTTTTATCTTCTATGGTGCCAGCAATAAATTCCGCCACAAGGTATCCGATAGTCTCAATAGAAGGCAGCACCCCATAAAGTAAATTAACCCCTATTTCCTATCAGATAGGCCACTTATCAGCATACGAAGTTAGAGGGCCCATTTATAATAGAGAAGACTCTATAAATATTCGCTGTCCGCTATTATATCACGATCTACAAGTAACCGAAGCCGAGAGTGGTATTTGATTTAATATTTAAATAGGCACCGATCGAGAGAATTACTTTGGAAACTCGAATCCGAAATACAAAATCGATTTCGAGATATTATGTTTCGAAGTAAAGGAGTTAGCGTTCTTTATGTCGCAACTCATCCCATACCTAATCTACGTAAGTAGTTACTTTTCCCTGTTTGAAACAAAATAATTATTATGTACATCGATTTCGATACTCCAAGTTGCAAAATTAAAATTCTAATTGAAAACAAGTGCGAGTTGGACTCGCCACTGAAGGGTTCCGCAGCAGCAATAAGGTTTATTTCTATAAAATTAAAAGGTTTTTGATTTATTTTTATATTTTAGTTGATTTAATGAAAGTTAAATTAAGGTTTACCATCTATGGCGTATAAAAAACCACTTGATAGATCTCGTTCAAACCAATTTTCGTTGGTAGTTTTTATATTAATGTACATCATATATTTTTTTAGAATTATGATGTCCCTACTTTAGAAGTTAGAGGGGGGGGACACACATTTTACCACTTTGGAAGAGTCTTTCTCGCAAACTGTTTTGATTGGAAAAAAATGATATTAGGAACCTCAATATGATTTTTGAAGACCTATCCATAGATACCCTACACGCGTAGGTTAGACGAAAAAAATTTTTTTTTGTTTCAGTTATACCTATGGGGACCCCTAAAATTTTTAATAATTTTTCCATTTTTGTATCAAAATCTTAATGCGGTTTACAGACTACATCTACTTGCCAAGTTTCAATAGTATAGCTCTTATAGTTTCGGAGAAAAGTGGCTGTGACATACGGACGGACAGACAGACAGACAGACAGACATGACGAATCTATAAGGGTTCCGGTTTTTGCCATTTTGGCTACGGAACCCTAAAAATAACGGAATCCATACTTACTTAATATTATAAATGCGAAAGTGTGTCAGCCTGTCTGTCTGTCTGTTACCTCTTCACGCCCAAACCGCTGAACCGATTTTGCTGAAATTTGGCATGGAGATACTGTGTGTTCCGGGAAAGGACATAGGATACTTTTCATCCCGGAAAAATGGACGGTTCCCGGGCCGCGCGATATACGAATTTTGGCGCAACGGAGTTGCGGGCGTCATCTATTCTGATATAAATTGACAAAATAGTACGGTTATCTACAGCACACAACACATACCAGCTGTGTATAGTTACAGGTTATTAAAAGTACAAGCAAACAGACACAAATGCTATACTAAAATTGCTTGTATGTTTGTTTTAAGTATTTGTTGGGCCTTAACTAATATTAAAGTAATAATTGATAAGCTTTTAATATTTTTAAATACTTATTCTATTTTGGATACTTAATTAAAAAAATCAATTATGTTTACGGTCAATTTGTCAAACAATAAAGAAAAGAATTAATAAATTAAAGTAACCTTTAGTGTGTACCGTATCGTCCGCATAGTAGTTTCAACTTGAAAATCGAAATACAAAATCGAGTGTCCGTAGTAGGGGCGTTTTCCGCGTGATAAAGTAACACCTTTCGCAATGGTACGAATATTTTATGCATTTGCCGGTTTATGTGAACGTTATACAGGGTGCAATTAAACCTTTCTGCCAAATTTTGATATATTGATCCTTGATAAAAATAAAAATACACGTATTTTTTCTTTTATAATCACTCAGTACTAAAATGTTGAGAAATAGCCTCCGAAAGTTATCCTAAAAAACACTACAATTAATGGACACTACGCGTCGCCCGCGCGTGACGTGCCCCCGCGCGCGCGCCTCGCCCCGCGTCACCCCCGATCATACCCACCGCCGCGAGTGAACATTCTGCAACGATTTTAAATGGGATAAAATATGTTATTAACAAAAAAATAGCACCCAATTTTTTTTGGTTAAATGGATTCTCCTAATGATACCTAAGCCCTGGAAAAAAATTGGCAGGAAGGTTTAGTTGCACCCTGTAAGTTAGCGTTGACTAAGCGTTGCCAACACCTAAAACCTACACCTATGAAAGAATAATCGCGTTGAAGTGAGCAAGGTCCTCGCGTCGTTGCGAGGTGAATCGCTTGCTCAACTTTCTTGTTTAGAAGGTGCGTCGGAGAAAATGATAAAATAGCACACTCGATATTCCAGTTGAATTCTTTTTTAATCTCCTCTCTAAATCTATCAAAAAGTAAACAAGTCAAAAAAATCATAACTTATAGAGTCGTACAAAATAGTATAAAAAAGGTTTTTATAAAAGAAATTAGCTATGTACATTAGTCACTACATCACCCCCCTCCAGAGACCGTCAAGGGCGATAATAGTCAGTAAATTTAACACGACGGCCTGACCTCGTCCTTTTGACGATATTCTCATCGGCAGAAGGCAAATCATGGCTATCCGTATTTCGAGTGCTATGGAGAGTGTTCGTTTTGGGTAGTGACTGTAGTGAGTTTTGGCGCATGTTAGTGTTAGATGTAGACTGAGTGTTGTTAGGGTCACATAACATAAAGGCCGGCTTGATCCGGTCAATTGATACGGTTACCTGCTTACCATTTACTAAAATTTTGAAAACTTTGTCTCCTCTTTCCACGACCTTATGCGGGCCAGAGTATGCTGGCTTTAAACCACCGCCAGTACAGTCCCTTAAGAATACATGAGTAGAGGAAACTAAGTCCTTGTGAATAAAAGTTTTGAACCTACTGTTGTGCCTAGTCGCAGGTGATGGGCGGAGTTTTCTGACGATACTTCGAAGTTTTGACAAGTACTCCGTCATATCGCCAGTCTCATCAGCCTGAGGGTCAAAGAACTCACCCGGAAGCCGTATCGGTTGACCGTACACCAGTTCGGCTGCTGAAGCCTGAGCATCCTCTTTGAAAGAACTGCGAATGCCTAACAGTACTAGTGGGAGAGATTCCACCCAACTGTCATTTGCATGGCATGTGATTGCGGCTTTGAGCTGACGGTGAAATCTCTCCACCAGTCCATTGCAGGCAGGATGGTACGCAGTGGTTCTGCGGTGTTGAAAGCCAGCGATCGTAGATAAGCTCTTAAATAATGCCGATTCGAACTGCCTACCATAGAGGTAACGATATCAGATGGGCAGCCGAATCGAGCGATCCAACCACTCAGTAGGGCCTTTGCCACCGTTTCTGCAGTTATGTCAGCAAGCGGTATTGTCTCAGGCCATCGCGTAAAACGGTCGACGGCAGTGAGACAATAGCGGAAACCTTGGCACAGTGGCAAAGGACCCACGAGATCAATATGAATAAAAGCAAATCTCGATGAGGGCAGTTTAAAGTTACCCACAGGAGAGTACACATGCCTAGTGATCTTCGATCGCTGACAAGCCGTACATGATCGAACCCACTCGCGACAATCCTTCCGAATACTAGGCCAAACATATCGCTCGGAAACTAGTCTTATGGAAGCCTTTGCCCCTGGGTGACTAAGAGAATGCAGGCTGTTGAAAATAGCTTTGCGTAACTCTTGTGGCACATAAGGTCTAGGCGTAGCGGTGCTAATGTCACAGTAGAGCTGGCTACCCGAACCTGGGATCTTAAGACGCTGTAAGCGTAGTGAGGTAGCGTCACCTAAAAGATGCTTCAGTTCGGGGTCCTCAACCTGAGCAGCTGCGATTATTTCAGCGGGCACAGGCTGAGAAATCTCCTCTACACGTGAAAGTGTATCCGCCACAACATTATCCTTTCCGGATATATGCCGGATATCTGTGGTAAATTGAGCGATCAGATCTAGGTGCCTGAACTGCCTTGGGGAACAATTTTCTTTCCGGTTTCGAAAGGCGAATGTCAGTGGCTTGTGATCTGTATAGACCACAAAGTCACGTCCCTCGACCATATGCCTAAAGTATTTTACGCTCTCGTATATTGCCAGTAGCTCTCGGTCATATGGTGAGTATTTTTTTTGGGTTGGACTTAGCTTGTGTGAGAAGAAGGCGAGGGGTTGCCAGGCATCACCATCGTGTTGCTGGAGGACACTACCTATAGCGTTGTCGGATGCGTCCGTCACCAACGATAGTTTGGCATCGCATCGGGGAAGGGCCAGCAAGGCGGCCTGACATAGACCTTCTTTGCAAGCCTCAAAGGCCTTTGATGCTTCGCCAAGGGCGGGGAGTGATGATGATGAAGGAGGCGTGTTCTGTCGAGGATCACCAATGTGGGAATATGCGTGGAGGCCAAAGGAAGATCTTCCGACCGAGCGAGGTGTTATGCTCGGTCAGGCCGGAGCCCACGTGATACATTTCAGCTGTCGTATATATATATACTGACGCGCTTAGAAAACTTCGATAGCGCGATGCAGGAATGTCAGGCGAATTGTGGGTACCGCCACAGCGTTTTTTTCTAAATAGAATATTAATATAAAAAGTATTGCATACGGGGAGGCTGATCAATCCGGTTGGACTAATTATTATTACAGGCCGACCACCGGACTTGTTTTGTCCATTCCATTATATTGTGTAACTAGGTACTCGAGATTTTGATAGCAAAATTTGAATACTTACTAACAATGGTAATTTTGCTAAAAGACCAAATGACATTGCTGAAAATCAGGATTTTTCGGATTTTTTAAATTTCGAAGTATTTATAGACTCTCAGACAAACAAATATTATAATATAGATTTTATTACCTTTGTTTGCCAACTCTTAACTCCTGCCACAAAAAAATTGCAAACTTTATGTAAGTTCCATTTCCTTCGTTTTTGATATAGGAATAAAAAGGTATCATATTATTCTCAATTTAGTTCATGTTTGTACCACAATTATTATAATTAATACTGAAAATTATGAATTCAGAAAACCATATCGGATGTATGAAACTAGCCTCACGGCCGCACTTAGATTTAATGATAACTTCAACTAAAGGAATAGATTGACAGATGAATGCAAATTATGCTAAAAATTAAAGTTAAATAAGTATTAAATATCTCTAAATGCAGTCCTTACCTATGACGTAATTCTAAATTCTATAAGATACAAGCATTAACTGCGCGTATCTATTGTTGCCCTACGGGAGTGGATACAATTTTAACTTGGGGACGGACAAAAGAGTGGGCTATAGTGTTGTGCCTCTGGGAATCCTATCTAATTCAATCCTGGAACGTCCCTATGTATTGTTACAGATGTTTTGTTCACTTTGTCGTAAATTCTGATGAGGTTGTAAAATAAGATTTTGGGATATGGAGAAGGTTTTTATTTTGTAAAGTTGGTACACGGAGTACGGATCTACTAGTAATTTAAATTATTTATAACAATACAAACATACATTAGGTGCATAATATCCTCAAACTTGCTTCTAATTTACTGATTTCTGCTTTTATACGCGACCGTCTTCAGTTGTAAAAAACGTTTAGAAATAATCTAAATTGCAAGTTGTAACTTAGTTAGATTATTTCTAATCTTTTTTTCGGCAATCGTAAAATTTTCGGGGCTAAAATATTATGTCCTATGTGCTTTCTCTGAACTCAAATTTACTATGAGCACAACATTTTATCTAAATTTTCTAGTCACCCTTAGTCACCAGTGATCGCAGATTAATTAGAGATTTCAAGTATTATTTTTTTTTATCCACAAAAGTCCAGCCCCCGTAGACAACTGGCAAAACGTTAACTCTAACGCTAACGCTAGCGCTACAAAATGTATGGATTTGACATTAGTATTCGCTAGCGAAGCGATGACTTACAGTCGGGGCATTTTAATAGGCCACATTTGACATCTGTCAGATTAATCTCCATAGTGACGTGAGCTGCGTAAAAACATCGACCAAAACGAATAAATCGATACGGACTTGAAATAAAATATTTAAATTTTATACGTTTTAAACAAACTCCTGTCCCATTATTACTTTTTCTTTTGCAAATTCAAGGAGCAAAATAAGACAAGTACATGATTTACAAAAAAAAAAATGCATTTATTCGCTTGAATTATAAAAACTGTTAAATGTAGTATTATCATTATTCATTTCACATAAATATGTGTTACTTTTCACAACGTGGTTATTAATTTATGGGGATATTTCGTTACAAGTAATCAATGCATCGATACTATTTATTCGCTTCCAATTTTTAGGGTAACTTCCCTAGAGTTTAAAAAGAAAAAAGGTCAGCTAACGTAACATTGTAACGACGTGCAATTATTAAGATCAGAATTTGTTTATTACGTTTAGAATTGTTTATCAGTAAAAGCAAATCGTTAAATAATTCGCATCGGTCATATTTACAATAAATATGTAATCGTCATTGAAAAAAGTTAGTCAATTGTGCAGTTATAACAAAACGAAAATATTTATTTTTTATGTACGTCGCTATAAGGTTACCTGGTACAATTTTGATGAACTGTCAAATGTGGCCTATTAAAATGTCCCGACTATATATCAAATCGCATATATGTTGTACAATTTCATATAATTTCCCCGCTTTTTCCACATTTTTCTCTATTTCTTCGCTCCTATTAGTCTTAGCGTGATAAAATATAGCCTATAGCCTTCCTTGATAAATGGGATATCGAAAACTGAAAGAATTTTTCAAATTGGACCAGTAGTCACTGAGATTAGCGCGTTCAAATAAGCCCTTTCATATAATTTCTCCGGTTTTTTCCACATTTTCCTCCATTTCCTCGCTCCTATTAATTGTAACGTAATAAAATATAGCCAATAGCCTTCCTCGATAAATGGGCTATCTATCACTGAAATAATTTTTCAAATCGGATTAGTAGTTCCTGAGATTAGCGCGTTCAAATTCAAATAAATTTCTTTTCAAATAATTTTCCTTTCAAATAAATTTTTCCCCGTTTTTTCCACATTTTCCTCTATTTCTTCGCTCTTATTAGCTAGCGTGATAAAATATAGCCTATAGCCTTCCTCGATAAATGGGCTATCTAACACTGAAAGAATATTTCAAATCGGACCAGTAGTTCCTGAGATTAGCGCGTTCAAACAAACAAACAAACAAACTAACTAACAAACTCTTCCGCTTTATAATATTAGTATAGATTCTTATGAACAAAACAAACACGATATAGGTACACAGCCACAATGAAGTTATCAGCTTGACGCTTGTACTGTTGTCTGTTACAATTAATGAATGTTGTAATGGGAAGACGATTAGCCAGCTGGTGTCTCGAGATATACAATATACAATATACTGGATGTATAATGTATAATATCCAACATACTATAAATCATTCAGCTGCAAGTAGATACGCGGTTTTTGTGTTTACCTACTAGATGTTACGTTGCCCAACTTGCGCTTATAAAATTCGTTTAGCGCGTGATTTTTTAAATAATTATCTATTTCATATCCTTGTGATTAAAGTGGCTTTAAGATTATGTTTGTTAACAATTTAACATACTTATTATGTATGTACCATCAAGCCTCGAGCCTCGAGGAAATTGATACCTAGGCAGCTGTTGACGGCCCTACGTCAATTGGTCGGCCTATGTCGAGAATTTTATATAGGTACTTAGGTACTTAAGAAATAATTTTGCATTTTAGAGTTCCATGATTTAGGCATTAACAGTAGCCCCTAATAAAAACTAAGTACTTACTTAAGTAGTAGTAAAGTAGTAAGTAGTAGTAAAGTATTGTATTAACGAAATGCTAATTAAGTAGGTATTAAAGTATTTGATATTTTATATTTTTACGACACAATATTTGGTCTAAAGAAGAATCTGAGATTTAAAATGAGTTGCTAAATGAAGTACAAATCGTTACTGCAGCTTAAACAGTCTTAGAAATTTTAACAAATAAACACTAAGTTGCTTATCACAATGTACGCGATACGTTTTGACCTTTGGCTGTGCAGGTCATACGCTTTCTTGACCTCACATCACGCTCCAGGCGATTACTCACTCACATAATAATTAGTTCGCGATTCACTGACCAGTGACCAACCGACGCGCTACGCCACAAAAACTACCGAACACTCAATATCAACTCAGTCGACGCGCAGCGCTTCTGAAGAATGAGCGCTTATAGTATTACAATCATTTAACAAAGAAATAATGATGTTACGTGTCGTGCTAGTAGTTTCCGCGTATGCGCTAGCGTTATCCAACGCTAATATCGATCCTCATCCTCTATCGGAGGATTTCATCAGCCTGATCAACTCGAAACAGGACTCATGGAAAGCGGGACGCAACTTCCCGCCGACGACGACGCTCGAGACCCTCAAGAGAATGATGGGGGCGAAGCCCGATCCTAATCTCATGAATCTGATGAGCGTGGAGCACGAGGACGACGTCATCGCAAATTTACCCGATAACTTCGACCCGAGGGACAAGTGGCCGAACTGCCCGACCCTCAACGAGGTAAGAGACCAAGGAAACTGCGGCAGCTGCTGGGCCTTCGGCGCCGTCGAGGCCATGTCGGACCGCTACTGCATCTACTCCAACGGCACGAAGCACTTCCACTTCTCCGCGGAGGATCTACTCAGCTGCTGCCCAGTCTGCGGGCTCGGCTGCAACGGTGGCATCCCGACGCTGGCCTGGGAGTACTACAAGCACTTCGGCATCGTCTCCGGCGGCAACTACAACTCGTCCCAGGGCTGCGTGCCGTACGAGGTGCCGCCCTGCGAGCACCACGTTCCTGGAGACAGATTACCGTGCAAGGGCGACACCTCGACGCCCAAATGCTACAGAACTTGCGAGAAGGGCTACCCGAAGACTTACAAGGAGGACAAGAAGTATGCGAAGCACGTTTACTCGATTCGAGGCGGTGAAGACCATATTCGGGCTGAGATTTTCAAGAATGGACCGGTCGAGGGCGCGTTCACCGTGTTCGCGGATTTGTTGACGTACAAATCCGGCGTCTACCGTCACGTGGCGGGGAGCGAGTTGGGCGGACACGCCATTAAGATTATGGGCTGGGGAGTGGAGGACGGTAAGAAATACTGGCTCATCACCAACTCCTGGAACACCGATTGGGGTGACAACGGCTTCTTCAAGATCGTCCGAGGCGAGGACCATTGTGGTATCGAAAGTTCCATTGTGGCCGGCGAGCCATTGTTTGAGTAATTATCGAGTAATAGACAATGAGCAATAAGCATTATGCGTGTTATGCTTAGACAATATTTTCAATAAACTTATAAGCATATTTCTTTTTCTTTTGTCTCTTACAACAGCATTTTATTTATTATAGCTATTGCCTTAATGCTTCCTAATTAGATAACATTATGTCTGATCATGGATCGACATTTTATATCAAGAGGTATGGTATGTCTGAACTCTGATTAGTGCTTAGGTAATTGCTTAAATAAGTACCAGTTAAGCTAATTCCCACTTAATTATCATAAGTTAACTGTTAAGTAGGTACCTACTTGTAATTTAATACCAAACGCATCAGTAAAATACAAAGGTAAGGTTGTACTAAGACGGGCATTACGGGCACAGTAAATTTTTCCCCTCCGTCAACATTGTTTATTAATTGGACAAATTATTGTTGAGGGTCCTTATCTTGTTTATATTTCGGAGTCATTGTCTCTAAACATCTGTTTGCTGTTCCCTAACTTTATGATAGCAAACGCCTAAAATAAGAAGATAATAATGTACAAGGAACAAAATGTCAACAAAGTTAAGAAATGTTAAGCGCTTAACACACAACAGCTATTATAATAATGCAAAGGTGTATTACATCATGGGAGTAATTCTTATTGAGGAAGCATGATTTAGGTACAGTAATTTTACGTACCGTGATAATATGTAATACTATTTACCAGATTATAATGCATATAAGGGGGCGTCCACAAATTACGTGAGGTGTTTTTTTTTTTTTTGACCGGGGGGGGTCAAAAAAAAAAAAAACACCCCCTCTCCCCTGGTGAGATTTCGTGAGATTTTATCCCCCCCCCCCCAAATCTCACGTGAGATTTTTTAAAATGTGGGTTTCTTACGTAAACGTTTGGTTTGACAATCAGTAGATTTTCTTTCGAACGTATTTGTGAATGAGCTTAATCGTATAACGATTACGCTTACGATTAAATAAATCTGGATGAAATGGACCAAAATAGTATTATTTTGTGAGAAAAAAAAATTACGTGAGATTTAACTCGACCCCCTCCCGCCCTAAGCACCTCACGTAATTTGTGGACGCCCCCTATTAAGTATATTATGTTAAATATTACCTTATGATTTAAGATCATGGGCGTACCCAGGATTTTAGCTAGGAGGGGGGTGCATACCTGGCCTTGTACCATGAAACTGTTTTGAGACTCAAATAATCGGAATAGAATACTGCGTCCTACTCTAACAAACGTAAAATGACGTTGTTAGAGCAGGACGCGGCATTCTCGTCCGATTGTTTGAATCTCAAAACACTTTAAACTATCGAGAAGATGGTCGGTCTGGTATATTAAAACAAACGATCATGAAAATTGACTTACTTAATTATTAATCTGACAGCTGACTGAAAAGAAATTTTATTTCCAACAGTTCATTTTGCGCAGAGTAGGTAACACGTTCCCATTTGCCAGGAAAATTGACTTTATTTTATCTTCTAGGGGGGAGGGGCAGCTGCCCCCCCTGCCCCTACCTGGGTACGGCCATGTTTACGATGATTGATAAGTATTAAAAAATGTTGGATTTAATCGAGTTGAAACTGCATAAAAATATCCTTGATCATTGGATAAATTTTTATATTTGCATGTTTCACACACAGAATCAGCCGCTGTAAGGAAAAAAAGAGGATCACAATGTTTTATTCCCATTACCCCGGTAGTGCTACAGTCAATTTCTTTTCTCACTTTTTGCCAATCACTCATCAGATTCTGGTAGACCTATAGTTACTTGATTTTAAGCAGACCGTATAAAAAATTACGATTAAACCGAAGTGGTTTTGAAAAGTTTGAAGAGATTTAACTCAAAGCTGACCGTGGTTACCGAGCTGAATTTTTAACAACAAAACTAAAACTTTACTTACCTATTACTGCACAAATTTTCGACCTTAACCCAATGGCAATAAAGTCCAAAAGAGGTTTAATGTGTTTGTTCATGTCCGAGGCTTTTCCGTGTTGAATTAGGGGACGCTCAAAGTTGGTAATGTGTGGTGAATAAAGATGCGCCAATTATCCACTTAACCCGACACAATTAGTCTTAACTGGGATTTGATTGTGAAATTCGTTTACACAACTTTTTATACTTATGGGATAGGTATTTTGAATGTATTCCTACTCCCCAGAATTATCCTCTATTCCCATATTTTAGAGAAGAAATTAAATCTGAAGATAATTTATTATAATGAGAAAGCTTCTAAGCTTCTAAATAAGTAATGATACTTAAAGTTTAGAGTTAAAGTTCCTTTAAGAAAATGCGTCATGAATTTTCCATTTTCCCATACCATAAAATTAAAAATGTACTACTTTAGCGCTGCTATTTTCATGCACTTATTATAATCGTTTAATTAATTGTTTCATGTTTCTGCACAATTCAACTATCTTCGTTTCTATGGAAATAACATCATAATAATATGATAAGCATATCGTATGACCACGAATGACGAAACCAATAACAACATCGCAAATGTTTACTACATTTGTCCAGGAAATTCATTCTACAAATGTAACCACAGGGTAAATAAACCTTACACCTCATAATTAAAGTACAGTCTTTTGAATTATTTGTACTGCGCCTGCATTCATGTCCACCAGTACGAGAGTACTCGAGTACACATTATTCTGCCATACGAATCGTTAGTTGGAGAGGTCGCAGATGCACTGAGATAGACACACTTTTGAACTTTATTTCCAAGGAATAAAGTCGAGAAGTTGTAATAGATTTGACTGTGCTGACATTATGTACAGTAGGTTTACAGTTCGTCCCAATTACATTTTTCTATAATATACAATAGTCCTGCTTTAAATTCTATACTATTCTGATACTTTGTTGTAAATGTGATTTTTTTTATTTTAAAACAACGCGCTTGAGCACTCTCTGGTGATACGAATGTCCTTGGGAGGACGGTATAATCCATTTTTTGTTTGTAATAGGGTCATAATGTGATGATGCATGGTGTAATAACGATGATGATGATGATGATTAATATTATCGCATATGCTTGTGCTTCTTTAACCTTTAAGTACACGCGTTGTTTTGGGTAACGTTCCGTCACGCGTGGGGTCTAGAGGTACCCCAATATAAATATACGTATAAATTCAGAATGGTTTAATAATTTTTAAAACCCGTTATATATTATAAGAATAGATATTATTTTATTTATGAAAAGCATTTATTAATAATAGACTAACTATTATTTAGACAGTAAAGAACATTTTATGAACTAACCAATCTCGTGCATAGAATTTGTAGGGCACATGTGTAATGTACTAAAATTCAACAAAAATGTCTACTTCTGACTAACTCGTTGTTTTTTTCTCATAAAATAAGACTTAGAAATAAATAATGAAAATAAAAATTAACACTAAAATTTACAGAAAAATAATTGTCAGTCCTTGACAAGTATGACCCTAAACTAAAATTATTCCTTGAGTAAGCTAGGTAAGTAATAAATAATTTTACTGAATGAGACTTGCAAATAGTTTTATAATAAGGCTTACGGGCAATGATAATTAGTTCTGGGACAATAATAGCATCTTCGCCTTATTTTTGGTCCACTAGGTCTAGCTACCTCTAACTCTTTTAAAATGTTTCCAAAAACTTTCAGAAACATTAAATTGCATAATATGATTTGAGCAATTTGATTTTCTGTTAGTCGGCAACAAATTTTCCATTTATACATAGACAATTAAAAAAAACAAACAAATAAACACATAACCAATGTGAAAAAAAGTACATACGTTAAATCACGGGTGGGGTCTGCAGGTATCCCCACATAAGCAAAAATGTAACTTCTCTTATCAGAGGAGCGACGGACTTTTACTCACTGAAAAACCTCGCGTTGCATTGAGATTAGCCGAAAACATGCGATCGTAATTTGCCAATTTAAAAAAATATCGTCAAAAAACAGCACGTGGGGTCTGAGTAGACCCCGCCCGTGACGTTTAAGGTTAAACAATGCCGAAACTTCCAAACATGTATCTAAGTATAAGGAATCAGGAGTTCTGTTCAGCACCTTCGGAACGTGGTATACCATGGCGCAATATCTTACTTTTTGGTAGCACACGATCAAAGTACATAATATCACATAAAACCAAAATAACCATATGTTCCCATTTAAATTTCAAGGAGTCCTCTCGATTCCTCATGGTTCCCATCATCAGACCACCACTTTTGTGAACATGGTACCAACTCTGAACAATACCCTGTACAACAAAAGAAAAATGTTAAAAATCGGTTCACAAACGGCGGAGTAATCGTTGAACATACATTAAAAAAATATTATATATCTACAGCCGAACGTATAACCTCCTCCTTTTGGGAAGTCGGTTAAAAATGTGATCCGCCGGCTGGGCTTGACATAACCAAATTATAGGTAGGTCCGCCATCCGTTTTTAAATCGTTTGTCTGTGAGTTACAAGACTACAGGCTAATGATAATGTTGATATGATTTGTACAAGCCTTACGAGATTGTACCTATTAAAAGATGTAATAAGTAGTAAATAGTAATATGAAATTCCCACCTCTGATCTACAGTATTTTCCATATGGATTATACTTGATCACTATGCACAGTCACTCTTCTAAGAAGCTGATTCTTTAGTAGCTTGCATGGTTTCTGCAAAATATTTGCATTTATAACAAAGTAATTATTATTTTAAAAAAACTCATAGGATTAGGGCCAACTTAACCACCGTAAAGTTAATCGTCGATTAACACAACAATCTATCGTTCTTCGTATGAAATTCATGCAATGAACGAAATAGAAGGCGTGATATTAAGGGCCTTCCCTACGGAGATGCCTAATTTACCGAATTTAGAGCCTTATAAACTCATAATTTGAAAGCAACTAAGTTATAATAAAAATACAGCAATAATCTTCAGCATATCAACATTCCTTTCCATGTTTTAAATTTTCTATTTTTGTTTATTATACTCGTGATATCAGCTTCCAAAGTACAACCAATTTATTGAAATTCAAGCATACATTCAGCATCTCCTTTTATTTGAAACACACGACAATAGATAGCCAATATCATAAACTACGTATATTCCACGTTTTAATTTTTTTTAGGTCAATTTTGAACTAAGATAAGTAAAAAAATAGGGTTTTGGTGCGATCTCGGCAACGCGGCAAATGTATGGTCAAGGTCGTTTGCTCGGGGGACGGCCTTAAAACAGACGATTCACACCAAAGTGTTGGAGAAATTAACTTGAGCAATAAAATACAAAATATTTTAACAACACTTTTATTAACTACAAATTAAATAAAATTTGATGTGAGAGGCATGACTATTAGTAAGTTTGACGCTTAAAAGAAAATATTACAATATTAGCTCCTATTTAATGCGGATTCTGGTATAGGTAATATGACAGACGTTATTTAGTTATGTTTGTTTTTAATTAAATAATAAAATTCATTTTAGACTTTATAGACAATTTCAAATTGAAATATAAAAATCAGTCTGTTTAATTTTCTGCTTTAGATGAAAATTAAATTTTAGTAGTATTAGAGACACAATAATTAAAATTACATATGCCCGGTTTCTGAGGAACTTTTAACGGCCGTTTATCTATTCAATAGCGCTATTGGTTCGATAAACTAAGAAAGTGCGTTTCTGAACATCGCAATGTAAGATAAAGTCCGTTTATACTAAGGTTAACTTAACTGACCAACGTGTGCCGTTTATCGATTTCATAACTTTATTTGACGCTTTGCTTTAAGCAAATCACATAAACTTTTAGGCTTTAGCTTGTTATTATTAAATTGTCAGTGAAAGCTTAGTATTAAAATTAACGTGATGAATACGAGCAGCCCATCAGAGTCTGATTTGGAAGTATTGGAGTTTATTTCTAATATTTGAGTACCTACTTACCTAGAATCTTACGGCCGTTTTCAATAACGTACGGTCTATCTACAGATAAAAAAAATATTAAATTCGATAGTGAAATTTTGGCTGACGCGATTCGAGTGCCAAGGAACGTGAGATATCAAAACCCAAAAAAGTGCATTGTTTGGCCTAAACAAAGCAACAAGTGTTGCTGTGTTACAACAAAATAAAAGAGCAGGTAGTCTTGTCTTTACAAACATGAAACATATGTTGATTTGGTTCTCCGTTAGTACCTATAATTAATTATAATATTATGTATTGTGTTCTGTAATGTGGACTGTGGTTGTATTAAAACTACATAGTAGGTAAATGATTTTCAAATTGTAGCATTTTTATTCAGTGTGCATCTCATGAAAATCGGTTCAACGGTTTTATAAGAAAAGATAAGACACAAACGATAGTAATCATGAAAATGGCAATGGAATGGAAACTAGACGAAACTTTTTCGAACAACAATGAGTTTGACGTTTATTTAAAAAAAAAATTGACTACGATCGTTCATTCATCAGCTGATAAATAGCGAATTTTAAAAATTTATAACTAAAACAATGCTTATTTACTTTTTTACTCTTGAATAAAATATTCATATTATTCGCTTATTCGTAAATATTCGTATTCGTTAATAAAACTAGTAATAATCCTGAATTAAAAATAGCGAATATTAAAAGATCCATCTAACGACAGATTGTGGAACTGCTTAACTGTTTGATAGTTATTGAACGGTTCATTGCGTACTCAGAAACCCAGTGACAGTTAACCGACGTTTATCCTATAGATAACTTTATTGAATCAATAGCTAATGAGAGTATAACTGGGAACTTCAGAAACCGGGCATAAGTCAAGAAAATAAAATTATAACTAAACGAAACATAAATGAATGCAGTTCGAGAATGATAAAAATACTTAATATGAATAAAATATAAAAATAATTCAAGTGAAAAGTTTCAATAAAAATCATATCTGTTAGATAATTATAATATTATAATACTAAGTAATATTTTTATTGTAACAATTTCTTGAATTCATTTTTAAGTTCAGTGATGTTATTTATTATTTAATTTTTATATAGTCGTTCCAATTTTGTCTATGGAAAATTTTAAAAAGCAGAGATTAAACTTTGAATATCATATTACTTAATTATATTGGCATCGTAATTTAATTAGATGTATTTCAATGCTGAGCCAAAAATTTACCATGCAATGATCTGTATTATAGTCTATGTTACCAATAATATTGTTGTATTGTAGTAAGCTCGACCATAGACAAAAGAGGAGCCACATATTAGATTTACACAATAAACTCTAGACTAGTCTTAAATACCGCTATAGGAATACAATGTGCATCTACATCATGCATATAATATTATTATCTATATCTTAGAGTCAGTTCGCACCTGAGTCCTGACGCGACGCGATGCTATGCAGCACTGAATTTTTATAATAGCTAGTCAAAATTTATGTTTATTTACTATGCAACAAGACACAGTTTTCATTGCAAAGTCTCACGTGCATCTTCTTGAATTGATTATAATGCAGCATCGTATTGCGTCGCGTCTAGGTGTGACTAACCCTTACGCTTCATACAAAATATAAACTAAAATCTGTCGTAGCTAGGGCATCGAGACCGGGTTTTCCCGAAACCCGAAAACCCGGGAAAACCCGGGTTTTGGGGATCACGAAAAAACCCGGTTTTCAAAAATGGAACCCGGGTTTTTCGAGCTTTTCGGGTTTTTCGTTTTTTTCTTTTTGATAATTATTAAAGGCAGACCTGATTTAAGGTATTTATAACAAACTAACATACAAATTATTTATTTTTATAACATAAACGTATAGGTTCAATTACTTCTTTTGGTTATATAATTAAACAAAATATAATATTTTAAAGTAAAAGTTTCGTTTTAAGAGCATTAAAGAATAATTGTCACAAAAATATTTATAAATAATAATATTTTGCAAATCCTACCAAAACTATTCAATGTAAAACAATCAATCTCTTCAAACGATCTATCAATGGCAAAAAGTTTTCAAGTTTCATAGAAGCCGAGTCTTGTTAAACATATTTTATAGTTTTCAATCAACATTCAGTGATTGGCCACAATTTTCTTTACTTTATGATCAAAAGCTTACTAAATAAAGTGTAGACAGCTTCTAAGTCTGCTTCTAAGTCTTCTAAGTCTACTACCGTAGAGTTTTGATAATGGGCAAGTCAGCCACTAGTTAGTGACAAAACATCTCATCAACAAAGTTAGGGATATTTGTATTTCTGAAATATCTAAAAACCTGTCAGGAATTTTTGACTGAACTGAAGACAGTGTATAGAACAATGATAGCTTATTTTTTGGTATTTAAAAAACATACTTATTAAATACCAAATTTATCGTTTCTAAAACAATCACATATTACATCTACATTCTATAACAGTCATAAAAAATCAATGTTTAGTCAACAAATCTTTATTTCGTTTTAAAAACTAAAAATTTCATTCGAATGAGATATTTTTATTGTTGATTGTCAAATTAATAACTAGTAATAATTTATACTGATCGATGTTTGACATAACTTTTACTAAAAAATTTTTTTGTGCCGTTTTTTGTCATTATTTGTTATATTCATAATAATATTATAACAAATAGCGACAATATTAAGACATTGCAATCAGTAAAAAGGTTCCAGGAGAGCAACCAGGACCTTTTTTTTTTACATGGGGAAATGCATATTACACATCCCCGGCAGATTGGGGACATCGGAGAGCAACCAGGACCTAGAAACTGACAAAACCATGCAGAGGAGTTTCCATCAAGTATAATCTGAATCCATATTTTTGTATTCCAGTATAATTGCAGTCTGGCAAATGCGGCAGATTTATTTTCATTGCTTGAGAGACTGATGTTGGTTACACATAATAGGACGAATGGTGGCTTTCTTTAGCCGGCCGTGGATGTCATACTCACTGCGGAACTATTAAAACACGTGATTTTACTGAATCCAGATGAAACACAAGCCGAGTTTTTATCAGCACCAGCGCCAGAGACAATTTCTTGTGTGTAATTATACCATGCCACCATGGTTAATCTTCCAAATTCACTAAAAGCTACTAATGTAGTATTTTCCAGTAAGTTAGATGATAGAAAAGTTACCCTAGATTGCAAAGAACATGCGAGAAGAAGAATTTCATACCGTAGCAAGGCAGACAAAAGGCAATTTCAGGCCATGGCATGGCCATGGCAATTATAGGTATAAAGTATGCCAACATCAATTAGGACTAAATAATTACTAATAACTTGACAATCAGCAATAAAAATGTAAAAGATTAAATAAAGATCTGTTGGCATACGTTTTATATTTGAGGTTATTCTTCCATTTACTGTGTTCAAAAATTCTTGATAGATTTTTTTATATATTTCATATACATATAATAACAAATACATTTAATAATATTTGTAATTTGGAGGTGAAGCTTGTTGTAATACTTAATCTTGGCCCGAAAATCTTAATCCATAGCTTTAATAGGATCCAAAATATAGGAGAGGTAAATAGTCGATTCGATAAAAGTATGATACGGCCGTGCCCGTTCACTCGAGACTTGGTTGGGCACTGCTGTGACCGCACACTATGGTATTTCATCATATTTAAAGTATTTTCGCATCGTTAATCTTTGAATTTCAAGAAAACCCGAAAAACCCCGAAAAACCCGGGTACCCGGGTTTTCATTTAAAAACCCGAAAACCCGGGTTTTGTAAATTGGGTCCGAGTTTCGATGCCCTATTCGTAGCTTATATCTATACCATCTTACTAATAAAAGTATTTAAACCATTGTTTAGCTATTCAGTGTTCCCATCCTTTTCTATCAATTGACTTTTCCATAGTAAGTATAAGACAAAAACGGAAACATTGGACAGCTATCAAAAACAATAATAGGTGTTTGAATACTTTTATTAGAAAGGGGGATTCTATACCCTATAATATCACAAAACCTGACTGACAATAATACCACAATAAAAATAATATACGGCGGATCACCTGCAACTGACCACGCACACTTAAGCATGAATTTGGATAACTTTAAGTAGTAAAATAACACAATATCACGTTCCATGTGTGTGTTAAACTTGTATGAAACTCTATGTTGTGTGAATTTTATTGCAAAGACACTCCGTTACTCTACTGTATAATATTTCTACTGTAATAGAATACAATAAACAATTTGTCCTTATACTCATCAATGATTAAAGTTATAAAATTAGCTTAGGCGAAAAGAAAGTCTATATTATAACATGACATAATATATAATAAATATTTATAATACGTATTTTATAGTTTAGTAGTTTTTTTGGTTTTAGTTATGTACGCTAATAATGTTAAAGACCTCAGAAATAAGAGAATTTCTCTACATAATTACTGTTGTGCCAATACAAAAACGAAAGAGACAAAATGATAATTAACCAAGCATTAACTTTAACAAGGTGAAAGTGGCTCTAGGTTACTTTAAATATATTAATACAATATATCTTTTTGTATTATTTATGCAAGGCAAATGGCACAACTATCACATTAAAGATATAAAATTTATTTTAATGTTTGTTTGATTTAATAAGTAAGTTTTTAATGGAATGCTATAAATATGTATGTATGTAGGTATGTAGTCTCTCTTGAGTCGCATACAAGACGAGGCTTTAAGATATTTTTGGTTGTAAATGTTCCTCTAAGTCACAAATCCTTTTTAATAGATATTGAGGCCACGGATTTAAAAAAAAATACGGATATAACCTTGTCTAATCTTGAGTGAAGCATAGTAATGGCCGCCCGTGTAGGATGTGTGCGTGTCATTGGCGCCGTCACTCTATGTACAATGACAGCGGGTTGTAGTACCTAGTTGCGTGTGTGAGTGTCGGTCACGTGTACAATAAACGAAATTGTGACGAAATTGTCGTACCTTGCATGCTTCACCTCTTTATAGTGTAATGCTCCATCCGTATTTTTTTTAAATCCGTGATTGAGGCATAGTATTTCAAAAAGCAATCAAAATGTCATAGTCACATATTTTTTATTCATATTTAATTTGACAAATAGCCCAATTTATACATTTTGGCATTTTATTTTCATCTGTTAAAAATTATGAATATCTTAAAATTTTTACAAATTACAGATATTGGACATGGTTATGAACAATTTTATAAGTCAGCAGCACGAGTACCTAACTTTCATGAACATTTTACGGTCTTGGTCATAATTTTGACTTCGAACATGGTACCTATAATTAAATAGTATTTTAAAAAAAGTAATGTCAAACTTTTGATTTTTTTTTTTAATCTGTTCAAACATCGAAATTATGACCATAAATAATAGAGTTCATACTTCCATTCCAATAGTTTCGTAATTCAATAATATTATAGCAATTGATTTGCGAAGAAAGTGTGTAGCACAGCTAAGTCCCAACTTTTCTCTATACTTGAAACATTACTGTTACTAATTGTACGTTTTACTCACAAAAACCCTATAATATGAACTTAATAAAAGCAAAACTCTATCTACGGCTGCCTTAGTTTTTACAAATTACAATAAATATTATATATTATACTCAGTTTATAAAGGTCATTATAACAATAATGTAAACAGACTATTTTTTTTAATTAAAAATGTATGTAAAAGATTAATAAATATTTGGCACTATGTATAATTAATTTGAAGACAATTCTATTGATGAGGGATGAAATAAATAATTATTATAATTGTACTCTATATAAATAAATAGTGTTTACATTATGTTATAACCATAGACAATACAGGAATTCCATAGACAAACCCACCGTGTTCTTACGTCATTGAGTCGTATCGTGTGTCGGACGCAAGCGGATCGGTGTCGTCTCGTCGCCGGAAGTCGAACGCGTTCCGGAAACTGTCACGAAGGCGCTCCGTGAAGGATTTGTAGTCGAAATGTCCTTGCTGACCGAAGTCGAAGTCGGCCACTTCTACAGTGTATCTGTAAAAAAGATTATATTAAATTAAGAATAATTTAAATTGTGCAAGTGGCGATATTTTTATGGTAGAAAAAAAGTATTGCTTATAAAGTGGAAGATATTTAAAAAAAGGCTTATGTTTAAACAGTGCCCAAAACTGTACTTAATTACTACCCATAAAATTCGAAACGATCACCAAAATGGATATTTTGATCACCAAATTAAGCGTAATAATAAGATAAAAATAACATTCATTTGATAATATTTTAGGAAACGTCCTAAAATATTATCAAATGAATGTTATTTTTATCTTATTATTGACTGCCATAAAAATATATGGACGCCTTTAAAATTAAATTCCGACTAAATAATATAATATATTATCACTAAATACGTGTTACCAATATTTTAGGACACGAGTTTTAATTTGGTAGATTTTGATAGGCTAAAAAAGCTAACAATCGCTAGAATTTTTTTAAATACCAAATAATATACTGGGGTTCCCAAAAATAGGTCACTTGTTTATGGATTGTGTTAATGGAATTTGAGAAAGCTACCAGATGCTTGGTAGTTGGTAGGTATATTGTTTACGATAGATTTATTTCATCTTGATTATGTGATAATATTCTGAAATATAATGATTTATGTGTAAACGACTAGAAAATATGCACCTACGCGTCGCGTTGAATTAGTCTCACATTGAAGTAGTCTGTATTCAATTTATCATTTATTTTGGATGACGTTAAACTAATTTAGAATAAGGATTTTGGTTAGAGTAATATTAATTTTTGTGTAAGACATTATTTGGTGACCAATTTATCAATTTTTGGAATCAAAAAGAATTTTTGTGTTTTGACAATATTTGGTGATCAATTTATCCATTTTCGGAATCAAAAATAATTTTTGTGTTTTGACATTATTTGGAGATCAATTTATCCATTTTGGAAATCAAAAATAATTTTTGTGTAAGACATTATTTGGGGATCAATTTATCCATTTTGGGAATTAAAAAAGAATGTTTGTACAAGCGTGCAATTATTCTAACATTTGTTTATTTATTTTGGATCATTCATGTGATGTGTCGAGCTAGCGACCGGTCGTGCTCCGCGTTACACACGCAGCAAAAGTAATTAATATTTTTGCGAATCGCGCGGCACACCGCCGCTGCACGTGACCATGGCGCTCGTAGCCAACGAGTTGCTGGCGTTTATCCAGCACGCCATCGACACCATGGACGAGGTCAGCATCATGCAGATCTGCAAGTCCTCCTTCACCAGTGAGGAGATTTGCAAGGGGAAGCAGCTGCTGTATGAGACGCAGAGCGCGAACATGCCGTCGCGACGAAGAGACGGTACGGAAAAGAGTGTGCAGGACATGATCTCCCTGCTGAAGCAGACGGATCCGGATGAGGTGGCGGCTTTTGTGGCAAAGGAGCTGCACAAGCTGCCGCCCGTCACGCTGGAACACGTCGACGTCGTCAGCCTACTGAAGGACATCAGGTTCCTGAAGGAGGAGCTGGCCGGAGTCAAGGGTAGACTGCAGGCATCAGAGTCTACGATCAGTGATTTACGTATTGAATTATCGCAGTTAAAAAGCGGTAATTCAATATGTAGGTCACCTGATGCCGCATACGTCACCCCACGCCGTGGCGCGCAAGCGGCCACGTTTAGCCCGTCAGCATTATCGGGCGCGGACAGGTCAACGAACACCGCCGCTGCCGATCCCGCCCGCGCTCCCCTCCCGGTTGCGCAGACGCCGAGTCCACAGGCGACTCAGCAAAACTTTGCGACTGTTGCTGGTCGCCCCGCGCCTCCCCCGCAGGCGAAGACAAATGGGGTGAATATGAGCCGCAAGGTTCCGGAGAGTCGCAAGACCAAGGAGAGCCGCAAGGCTACGAAGAGCCGTAAGGTGGAATCTTCTCGACCTAGCAAGGACGAGAGCAGGAGGTGCGATGAGGAGGGCTTCATACTGCTGGAGAGAAGGAGGAAGAAGCCTGACGCCCGCAACCATTGCGGCATCGCGACATATGTACCTGAGCTGCGTATGCGGAGCGAGGTCCCCGCGACGACCCTGTACATATCCCGCCTGCACTGGTCCATGGAGGTCGAGGACGTCGTGGACTACATCCAGAAGAAGACGACACTGCACCTGAGGGTCGAGCGTCTGCAGTCTCGCCACAAAGTTAACTTTAGCTCCTTTGTGGTGAGAGTACCGACGAATCTTCTTTCGACTTTTGAGGCGCCGGAGTTCTGGCCAATGGATGTGGTCTACCGGAGGTTCCGGGGGAGACTCCGGAACGAAGCGTCGAGTCACGTCGCCGTCAACATGTGACAAAGTGTAGTTTTAAATATATATTAATAATATGTATGTTAGTCTGTAAGGTATATGTATTATGGGCCTAGATGCCTGAAATAAATGGTAAAATAAAAATATATAATAATATGATTACTTTAGGACTCTTTTTATAAAGTATTTTTTTTGTGTTATTAATTTTATTTGGTGCTTAGGCTTATACTTAAAAATATTTTTGGTGACCGTTTAAATTATACCCTTTAAAAAAAGGATAGACGTTATTCATTTTTAGGTAACTGAATTTATTAGAAAATCACCATCTGTATGATATGACTTTAGAGCAATATTATGTATAATATATTTTTTAACTTCAAGAAGAATAATTTGTTACGTGTTATTATAAAGTGTTACTAGCTGTGCCCCGCGGTGTTACCCGCGATTAATTAGGTGTGATTAGGTAAACTAAATTGTGTTGTTGTAGTATTAGAGACAAAATAAATTGAGTTTGATCATCGGAAACTTCAATTTTGATGACTGAGTAACACTTCTAGGAGAGGGGGCTTGGAGGAACAGCCCTCCCAAATAGGAGACGGGACGAAAGCCTATGAATCAAATGACACTCGATATTATCTGTATGTTTAGTTTAGGTAAGAATAAATTCACTTTTATAATTACTAACTTAGTTTGTTTCTAAAAAGGAGAATTAAAACTCAGCACTAACGACGCGACATTGTTTCGTGAAAAGCAACACTTTCAGGAAGAGAGTGGGGGAGACTTTAGTAAATAGGAGACGGCAAAATTTTGAAAATCGGTTTACAAACGGCGGAGTCATCGTTGAACATAAGTAATTAAAAAATGAACATAACACCTCCTCCGTTACGGAAGTCGGTTAAAAATGTAGCCTATGTGTTAATTCAGGATGTCAGCTACCTGTAGACGAGATTGCTGGTTGTCTCGGTAATACGCTTACGAATGTATGCCGAGCGGCCATGCCTCGGGTTTGGGGTCGTCCTCCTACTCAGAAGGCGGTGTACTGGTGGTCGACCGAATTGACCGACCTCCGTGCTGCCTGTAACGCGGCGCGACGTGTGTATGTCCGCAGCAGGCGGCGACGTCCGCAAGACGTTGAGCGGGATGGCCGACTCTACAGGGTCTACCAAGCTAAAAGGCAGATCCTGAGGTTGGCCATCAGTCGGGCCAAAGAGCGAGCGTGGCTGGAGCTGGTTGAGCGGTTGGAAAATGACCCCTAGGGCCGACCATACAAAATGGCGCGAGATAAACTTCGCGCAGTCGGCCCCATTGACGGAGACGCTCCAACCAGACCTGCTGAGGAACATCGTCCGGGATTTATTCCCTGACCCCCCGGCGGGTTTCGTTCCGCCGCGGATGGTCCGACAGACTCCGGGCTCGATGGAGGAGGGTGTTCCGCCACCCGTCACTGACCTGGAAATGGAGGAAGTTATGCTCCGCCTCCGTAGTAGGAAGAGAGCGCCTGGTCCGGACGGGCTGCATGGTAGAGTTCTCACCATAGCTCTCGTGCACCTTGGAGAAAGTCTTCGGGAATTGTTTAACCGCTGTTTCCAGTGCGGTCAGTTCCCGAAGGCATGGAAGGAAGGCCGCCTTGTCCTACTACCGAAGGGCGAGCGGCCACTGAACAGTGCCTCGGCGGTGCGGCCGATTATATTGCTGAGTGAGGTGGGCAAGGCGTTTGAACGCATCATTGCCTCCCGCCTTGTTCAGCATTTAGAAGGAGGTCCCGGACCCAGACTTTCAGATGATCAGTTCGGGTTTCGGGCCGGTCGGTCGACCGTCGATGCCATAGGCCGCTTAAGGTCAGTGACATTGGAGGCGGAACGCAGAGGGGAGGTGGTGGTAGTGGTGTCCTTGGACATCGCTAACGCCTTCAACAGCCTCCCTCACAGCGTAATACGGGAGGCACTTGATTACTTTGAGGTGCCTCCGTATCTCGGGAGGCAGTTGAACGCGTACCTCTCCGATAGGGAGATAGTGTACGAGGATCGGTCGGGGTCCTTAGTAAGGGTGCAGGTCGGTTGCGGTGTCCCACAAGGTTCGGTTCTTGGTCCGAACCTCTGCCCTGTGGAAGGATTACCTCCTCCCCGGAATGGACTTCGTCTGCTATGCAGACGATAAGTATATCACATTCCGGGGAAAGACGTACAGGGAGGCTGCGCGGCTAGCTGAAGAGGGGATAAGCCTCGTTGTCAGCCGCATTGAACAGCTTGGGCTTCGGGTTCGCATGGAGAAGACCGAAGCCGTGCTCTTCCACGGGCCAGGGAGGAAAGGACCCCCACCGGGTGCACGTCTCCATGTCGGGGAGTCGGAGGTCAGGGTGAGTCCGACACTCAAATGTCTTGGACTCATCCTGGACGGGAGGTGGACCTTCGGCCCACACTTCCAACAACTGGGACCGAAAGTCGTGAGGGCAACGTCGGCACTGGGCCGGCTACTGCCTAACATAGGGGGGCCCAGCGAAGCCTGCAGGCGGCTGTACTCCGGGGTCTGCCGGAGTATAGCCCTGTACGGTGCTCCAATTTGGGCGGATTCCCTCACCGTCCGTAATAAGGCCCAGCTGCGAAGAGCGCAGCGGGTCATATCGGTGAGGGTTATCAGGGGGTACCGTACGGTCTCCTGGGTGGCAGCCACTGCTCTGGCTGGAGATCCCCCGTGGGAACTCGTAGCGTGCTCGCCGAGGTGCGCCTCTTTGTTTCACAGAGGAGGTCACTTTTCGGTGAGTCACCAAATTGGGAGGAGCTCTCGCGGTTGCGAAAGCTGAGGCAAGAGTGGTTGCTACGAAGGTGTGGATGCGCCGCAAGAAGAAACCCCTCACCTTCCGCCTTACACAGGTTCTCACCGGGCACGGGTGCTTCGGTGAGTACCTGTGTAGGGTTGCCAGGAGAGAGCCAACGCCAGCCTGCCATGAATGTGGCGCTGCGGAGGACACGGCCCAGCATTTCCGTCCCACGGGGCTCCGGGTCAGGATGGGAACCTGCCCGGCTTAGCTAGTCCCGGCGCCGAGGGGAACGCTTTAGTTTGCCTAAGCGTTCCCTAACTTGGTGGAAGTCCGTTCCCTTGTGAGGTAGACAGGCCGGTCGTGGAGGGAGTCCTGTGTTAGACAGATCCAGGATATCCCTCCATATACGGCTGAAGGCAAACCGCAGGTGGTTTTAGTGGGTAAACCCAAAGTCGGGAGTCCCACATACCCCCGGGGTGCTTCAGCTTAGCTGAGGCACATCCCCAACCCGGGGCACCCATAAACGGTTTCCCCTGCGCATCAAAAAAAAAAAAAAAAGGATGTCAGCTACCTCCTTGTAAAATTTTGTCGAAATCGCTCCAGCCGTTTAAGCGTGAAGAAGTAACAAAAATACAAACTCACAAACTCACATACTTTCGCCTTTATAATATTAGTAGGATTGTACTCCTGCAAGAGTGTGCAGGAGAAACGCTTATTTTTACGGTGCTGCTATTTTATTTTAATATAATGTAAGGCTAGTCAGGGTAAGTTGGAACGCAGGGTCCAAGTAATCACAGTTAATCAAATAAGTTATGCGACAAGTCTACGGGAAGAAAAACTTAAATGAACTGAACTCACCCTGTATCTGAATATACACTAATTGAAACATATCAAAAATAAATAATAAAAATACCTTGAGCGGTGCTGATAGTAGGCGACACCAAACACCACCAGAATAACTGCTACAAGACAGAACACCACTGGCACCACTATCACAGACAGCTGCGCATGGACTGACGCTGAAAACAAAATGTTACCTCCTCGTAAAAATAATACAAAGAATTCAAATTCAAACGATTACAAACAATTCATTCAAATACAAGAAAATACAACTGACTCAAAAGTAAGTACATAAGTAGTTGATTTCATCTTTTTTTTTGTTTGATTTGATTTGTTTCTCCAATGTATGAGACATTGAAAAAACCATTTGATAGACAGTCTTAATGATTTTATAATATGTGGTTATATAATCGAATTTATGAACATACCTTTATAAATGTTAATTGTTGCTCGGGATACCGCTTTGCCAATTTCATTTTCAATAACAACAACCACAGTATGTTGATCGCTGTCCGAGAAGTAGTGCACAAGTGGGAAAGTGTTGGAGAGTGTAGTAGTCTTGGATACACATGTCTCGTTGCCTGTTACATTGTATTGTCCCCATTTGTATATTGCGCAATAATCAAATGGAGGACTTCCAGTGTATTTTACTTGTAAATTTAGCAGGTCTCCATGCTGTAGCCAGTTCAATCCTGTTATGTTGATTGTAGATATTGTTTCTGTAATTATATTAAAAGTTATCAATACAATACTTCAAGGCTGCAGGGCAGCTATAGGTTTTTCCAATGGCAAATAGGTATCGAAAATTGCGGTTGTCAGGGCTGGCTTAAGCTAAAAAATACATAATATTTAGAGATGAAGAAGCCGACTAATCGGCCGATTAGTCGGCCAAGTCGGTCATGGTTTCTGAAGTTTTTCTTATTTACTGCTGTTTCGCGGGTAAGTCGCACATGCCACCTGCAAACGTGTTAAGCATGTTTACTTCGCGTATGTTACTTTATTTTGTTTCTATGATACGGCTGATGGTTTTCATTAAATATTTCATGTACATTTAATACTTCAGTCGGAATTTCCAGGAATTGCTATTGTATTCTATTGTTGTCGCGATCACCGGTGCTCGCGCGGAGCCTGAAGGATTAATATCAATTTAATAATACATCGGTAAGTACTTAATTTGTCGTTAAAATTATATTAAAAAAACTTTATTAAAAAACTAACTAACTTATTAAAAAATTTTTTTTACTAGCAAGTAATTTCAGAAACACTTCATTTAATTTTAAAATGTGTAACACTGATTGAGTGTGATAATATGAACACGTTATAAATTTCTATCAATCAAGGTTTTTCTTTAATGTAATTTCAATAATAGCAAAAAAGTAAACAGCCGATTAGTCGGCGCTTTTTGCTGACTATTCGCCAACTAGTCGCCGAGTACAAAAGTCGCCGACTAATCGGTAAAGCCGACTGTCCAGTCGGCTTTACCGATTAGTCAGCGACTAGTCGGCACATCTCTAATAATATTATTAATTTTGTACAGTGCTTGGTCCCCATCGCATTTTTACTTACTCTTGGTCTGTTGGTGTGAAACATACAGTATCTTAAATATAAAAAATACAACTCACCCCTAATACTTATACTTTCTTGATAATGTCCATATGTGTATGTTGGGCCAATAGGAACAATACTGGAGTTATGGCAAATAAAGTCTTTGATTGCTTTCTCTTTTTTCACCGTTTTATTGTTTATTGCTCTCTTAGCTAACTTGTGTTCGCTCGTTGTATTTGCAGCTGGTGTTGTTGTAGATACCAAAGTTGACGCCTCTGTTACATTCGGTGGTTTGGGTGTTGTAGTCGTGGTAGTGGTAGTGGTTGTTGTAGTGGTTGTTGTAGTAGTTGTTGTTGTAGTGGTAGTCGTTGTCGTTGTTGTGATTGGTGGCAACGGTTCGTTGTTAGCAACCACTAAAGCGTCAATATAGTGTTCCCCCATTACGTCAGAGTATGTGTAATTCAAAGACATATCTGTGGTTTGATCAATGTATATGCAATCTATAAACCAGTATGTGATTACGGTTGATGCATTTTGTTTGAGAAATTCCATCTCATTCTCAGGCAGTTTCACAAAATGACGAACGGTTTTGTTAACAGCCACAAATTTGTTCGGCCTATCTAAATTATCTTGGTTTAAAACAAGATTTCCATTCAGTGAATCTGAAAAAATAACATAATAATATATGAAAATACATAATAATTAATATATTGTATTAATCCGTCAAGCCCCGCGCGAGCACCGGTGCTCGGGATAACAATTGAAAGGCTATTGACGTGTCTCATTTTTCCCAAAGGATTAATGAAAGATGTATTATAATTTATAGCAAACATTAAAAATTTCAATTAATATTAAATTTTTTCTGGAATTTAATATTATATTATTACCTGTTAATTTAAAAACTGTGGTTGCAGTTTTGTCAAGGTACCAGAATCCAATGAAGTTTTTCAACAGATTAACTTTCACAGTGTATTCCCGAGCCTCATACAGATTCTTTGGATATTCCACTGTCCAAATGGACACATTTGATGATAATGTAAACTGAAAACGAAATATTTTTATGTGAAACTTCTGAAAACAAGAACACTCAATTCTAAAATAAGGCAAGTAGTCTCCCCCAAGGACAAGATTTGGACCAGTCTGGGGAACACAATTTGTAAAATATTTTCTAATTTGTCATTACCTCAGCACTGTGTTGTGGTTGAGCATCATCCCAGAAGGCGAATCTAAGGTTTTCACCAGCGTAATCTCCAACTACAGCTGTGAAAGTCACGTTCGAGCCGCGTACTGCAGGGCCGTTGCTTTTTAAAGATAACCTAAGGCCAATTACAACTGAAAAATGGAGACCATTTCAGGTGAAACATATGGAAGATCTGATACATATTTAAATGTTCGCACAATATGAGAATAAAACCTTACCTTCGAGAAATATGAACATAATACAAGCTAACGAAAAGATACTACGGTATCGTAACATTTTGCAAATAATTATTATGGAACATGAAAATGTACGTAATCCTTGTCGTGCGGTTAACCAAAATTTTCCTCTCAGATTGAGAATCCGGTAGAAAATTGATTTTAATTTTGCGTAAAGGGAAAACAGATATTTTTATTTATAATTTTTTACAAAACAATCTGCGTCAATCGTCATCTATAAATTAACTTCTTCTCCTTCTACTTTATGCCATAGAGATTTTTTTTTTTTGGTTTGATTCGTCCCATTTAGGACAGGCAAAGGGAACAACGCCCATACAGCCATGTCTTTTGTAGTACTATTGTCTTAAATCCTTTTTATTTAACAGGCCGAAGCCTTGTCTTCTTTTATTTTCCTCATAATTATTTTTTATTTTATTTATAAGGCCAAAGCCATGTCTTTTGTTCAAGTATATTTCTTGTCAATTAATCTTGTATTTTTTCTTTTCAATGTCGAATCCCCGATGTAAAGCCATCAAGGATTCGACATTGAAAAGCTTATGCCATAGAGAATGGGTCTGACGTATATTTTTCTTTTTATAGTTTGACAGCATAAAAAACGAACAAGTCAGTGCTGCTATTTAAAAATAAAATTTTCCCCGGGATAGGGATTTTCCCAGCCCTAGCTTATTTTGCTATTCTATAATGTTACGTACCATATATCAGAATCGTTTACATTGACAAGAAATATACTTGAACAAAAGACATGGCTTTGGCCTTATAAATAAAATAAAAAATAATTATGAGGAAAATAAAAGAAGACAAGGCTTCGGCCTGTTAAATAAAAAGGATTTAAGACAATAGTACTACAAAAGACATGGCTGTATGGGCGTTGTTCCCTTTGCCTGTCCTAAATGGGACGAATCAAACCAAAAAAAAAAATCTCTATGGCATAAAGTAGAAGGAGAAGAAGTTAATTTATAGATGACGATTGACGCAGATTGTTTTGTAAAAAATTATAAATAAAAATATCTGTTTTCCCTTTACGCAAAATTAAAATCAATTTTCTACCGGATTCTCAATCTGAGAGGAAAATTTTGGTTAACCGCACGACAAGGATTACGTACATTTTCATGTTCCATAATAATTATTTGCAAAATGTTACGATACCGTAGTATCTTTTCGTTAGCTTGTATTATGTTCATATTTCTCGAAGGTAAGGTTTTATTCTCATATTGTGCGAACATTTAAATATGTATCAGATCTTCCATATGTTTCACCTGAAATGGTCTCCATTTTTCAGTTGTAATTGGCCTTAAGTTATCTTTAAAAAGCAACGGCCCTGCAGTACGCGGCTCGAACGTGACTTTCACAGCTGTAGTTGGAGATTACGCTGGTGAAAACCTTAGATTCGCCTTCTGGGATGATGCTCAACCACAACACAGTGCTGAGGTAATGACAAATTAGAAAATATTTTACAAATTGTGTTCCCCAGACTGGTCCAAATATTGTCCTATGGGGGAGACTGCTTGCCTTATTTTAGAATTGAGTGTTCTTGTTTTCAGAAGTTTCACATAAAAATATTTCGTTTTCAGTTTACATTATCATCAAATGTGTCCACTTGGACAGTGGAATATCCAAAGAATCTGTATGAGGCTCGGGAATACACTGTAAAAGTTAATCTGTTGAAAAACTTCATTGGATTCTGGTACCTTGACAAAACTGCAACCACAGTTTTTAAATTAACAGGTAATAATATAATATTAAATTCCAGAAAAAATTTAATATTAATTGAAATTTTTAATGTTTGCTATAAATTATAATACATCTTTCATTAATCCTTTGGGAAAAATGAGACACGTCAATAGCCTTTCAATTGTTATCCCGAGCACCGGTGCTCGTGCGGGGCTTGACGGATTAATACAATATATTAATTATACTCGTGTTTCGTCCTCGAGATTAGTATAATTAGAATATGAACACATAGTAGTTACGCCAGTGACTCTGCTCCAGGCACTATGTTTAGAGATTATAACTCTAAAAAATATAAATAAAAAACTTACAGTTGCTCTCTGGTATATACTTTATGGTCCGGTCCGCGGCTTCCTGTTCCGGTGTCTTACCTTGGCCAACCGCCATGATTCGACTTCATTGAGCGTTTAGTGCCCGTCCGCTCCAGTAATTCCGCGTTCGTACACAAAACTATTTTAAAAAAATGCCAAAAAGGTGAAATCAAGATAAATTGGTTTAAATAATCAGAAAGTTACGTAAGTTGGAAAAACAAAATGTAAAGCGGGATCGCCATTATGGGCAACAAGATTTGTCTAGCTTCAGTTACAGCTCTTCGCCCAGTTTTTCTGAGTCTACGATGGACGAAATGAACCACCAGAAGTATCGGATGGTATGCATTTATACACAATATTAAAAAGCCTAACGTCCTTCAGGGCATAATTTTTTCCAGCATCCACGTGTTGCTTTGACAGGTGGAAATATTTTCAGCATACATAAATTGGATAAATTTTTACGAAAGAACCGTTTTCTCGCGTCACAATAGTCGCTTGGGCTGTATAGACGTGGTGATTTATAACGGATTCTTGCAAAACAGCGCTTTTAAATTGCATGAAATTTAATGGAGCACGTGGTCGGTCTTCCCGACAGCAACAGCATGCAATAGCCTATACCTATAGCCTATAACCGGTTTCTCGCGTCGAAACAGTGGTTTTTCACTGTATGGACGTGGTGTGTCCGCTCACGGCGGTTTTCAGATAATAATATGGCTACAACCGGTTCTCACGTCACAGCAGTCGCTTGGACTTGTAAAGACGTGGTGTTTTACCGTTAACGACGAGTTTCTGATAATAATATGGCTATAAGCGATACACACGTCACAAAAGCTCCACCAGGAGTAAATGTGTTCTGTGCACAAAAGTCGCTTGGACTTGTAAGGACGTGCTTTTACCGTTTACGACGGCTTTAACCTATTTCAGATAATATGGCTTATGATCTTATCCAAAACGTGCTTCCTCAGACGTATTACGCCTGCTTTAGCGCCTCAGTTAGAGGTGTAAATAAATTTCGATGCAAATTTGCTTCAGAGTAAAAAATTTACCTATACAGCCCGAAAGGGCTAGATATAGAAGCTCAAAAAGGTAGTAGAAAAATTGCAAATGCCCAATAATAGCAAAATCATAGCCGCACAAAGCTCAAAGCTGAAGGTCATAATCGAAAAGGCAGTAAAATGTGACAAGTCAATTATATTTAGACAATGTGAAATAGCAACAGATATCTGCTCTGCCGGGGACTATTATTTCTAACAATAATGAGAGCCTATACAAAGTATATGATGGACCTAGGTTGGCTATTGTGTGATAATCAACACAGCAGTCCATAATATTATGTAAAATAACTTATTTTAAATCATGTAAGAAAGGTATAAGACACAATCTTTCTTCAACAAATATGGAGAATCTCTTGTCTAAAACTTTGAAAAAACCATAAAAGCTGCAAACGCAGTGCCTTATTCAAGCTCCCATTTGAAACCAGAAGCATGGAGGCTTCCTCAAATTTGTTTCAGCAAGTTCCTTAAGAGGAAATGTTAAACTTCAAGGCGAGGGCCATTGCCAGTAAGCAGCATACTAGCAAAAATGCCACACCATCAACAGCCAGCTGCTGGGGCCAGGGCCAGACCCGTGCCAAAGGACTGGTCAACCTTACTCGGGGACATCCAACCAGTAAAGGCCCGTTATGCAGGTACACTCACTCAAATTTATAAACAGTGGAGTTTAATCCCCTCTATATTTTGTACTTTAGTACTTAATATCTTATATAAAGAGCTACAATCTCTATATATATCTTATATAAAGAGCTACTATCAGTGCTTTCAACAAAAAATATTTTAAAACTTCTGCAGTTTATACATGCTAGATGTAAAAGTTTTAGAAGAACAGGATAATTAAATAGTTAACATCAATGAGTGCTGTATAATAGTCGTATATTATCCTTGTGCTGGTCAATTAATTGGTCCCGGGTAATTCCTAAACCAATCTGGATAATATAAGTAACACATTTTGAAGGTTAAAAAATAATATTAATAATCAACAATTTAAATTCAAGGATATTCAGACCAACGAATACTTTAATCACAAGGAGATTCGCACAGTGTTAATCTCATTGTAACAAAATGACTCTTATGTAGCAATGTTACACTTGAAGGATGCATGTTTAATATTTTTTAATCACTTATACATAATTGTTCACCATTCTTCTAGATATTAAACTTATCTCTATGTTGGCCAACATGTATGAGTTCAATGTTTTGACATATTATTTTGGTTTATTGTATAATATATATTATACCCCATATTGTTTTCACAACAATGAAGCCTTTGGATCTAATGGTAACTGTCCTCGATTTATCTCGATATTTAGCTGATTGGGGTTAATTAAGACGACGGTATTTAATTAGAAACATAGATATTACACGAAAGTTACTTGTGAACCTACTGGGGTTTATTAAAGACAAAGAGATAAAAGGGTTAAATATATCCATCAAAGACATTAAGATATTTATAATCACAGATTCAGGTATATGTTTATAATATGTGATTGACACACACTTGACTGTATTTTAAGTTTGCTTTAAATAGATAAAGATATACTTCTTATATTAAGCAAAACAAACAATAAGTAACTATTCCGTTATGCAGTTTAAACTTTAAAGATGTAAAACAAGTTTGCAAACTGCAAAGTTAATAAATGGTTAATACATAAGTACCTTAATATGTGTTTATTAATAGTTTCTTACTTTTAGCATCTCCAGCCATAGAATATGTATAAACTAAGTAGTTACTCATATTAATTTAGCAGAATGTTATGACAAATACTTACATGACAAGTCTACTATGTATAACTTAATCTGTGATAACAAGTTCACTTTTGCTGAATTTGTATTGGGGTTTAATTTGATACATAATTTATTCAAATAACAGTATCAAAGGTGACAATAACAGCTGAGGTCCAGAAATATCTCTGACGCCTCAACTATGGGGTGCTATGGGGTAAGGTTCCAGCTGTGGAGATCAAAGGGCTAGCAGCAGTTGACCTCAAGATAGAATTTGACTTTCATATAAATCATTTAAAACTTTTTGCAGCCTATTCTGCCTTCAAGATAATTTATTTGCAAAAAATTACTATAACTGATAAATTTTATTGACAATGGATAATACAGCAGCTACTAGTTACATCAATTGTTTGGGAGATATAATACAATACCCTCATCTTCCAAGGTAGCAAGGGACTTTTGGCAATGGTGTAAAGTATTCAGAATAATTATTATTAATGTTTTTGCTCTATTATATTCAAGAAGGACCCACCTAGAGGTCAAATAGTCCTTAAAAGGCTATAACATATTACCATTTTTTGGTACTTATCAGCAATGACTGTCATTGACTTATGTGTTCATGGCTCAGTGATCCAGATTCTTTTGCAATAGATGCTTTTATATCAAATTGGTCCAAAATTATTTTTTTTACATTCCCTTCAGTAATAATTATTCTCCAGTATTCAATAAAATAATTATTTTATTCAAGGTACAGGGTTTTGCGGTTGTATCGATGTGACCTACACAACCTTGTAATTGGAACATCCACAAAAACAGTACCATGGTTGCAGGGATTTTATCAGGGCTGCATTATTACAATGAGAAAACCCATGTGCTTCAACAGATGTAATTTTAGCTTCAATATTGAAAAGTACCTGAAAACAATATGATGTGTGCTACAGAAAATGGTATGTTTTTAATATTTTTAATATTTTGAATATGACTGTATGGACCTTCAGTTATGTGCTTATACTTAATACCAAAACTTTTCTTTTTAAAGATGGTGACCAATAATATGGGACTATCAATTCATAAAGATCTGCTCTTTCATCTATTAATAAACATAATCATACCTGATAATGTTAGGATTTCCGGGTTTTGTAAGGGTGTGTTTTGATTAAGACCATCATTATCATGTTATAACTTTACTTGGGACGCAGGTGTTACAATTAACTATTTAGCTACATTTTTCCAAAGGAAAAGTTGACACTTGAACAGTTAAAGTGGGGAAGTGTGTCTTAGTTTTTAGTCACTGCACATATAATAAGTGCAAAAATTATCTAAAATTAAATTAAAGGCTACTATAATGATAAAAATCAGTACTTTAATTAAAACTTCAAGATCAGGTACGAAACCATTAATATTATACATAGGTACTTACTTTATTTTTATTTCATTGGAACATTCTCAGATCTTTCATGCTACCGCATTAGGAGCACAAATAGGTCTAAACATATTACAAGACCTGATAATAATTAACTCTCTCTTAGGTTTAGAAAACCATAATTAGACATTCAGAACCTCTTTCTTGGGATTAAAATTACATTAATGGATAGTAAAATTGACGTTTTCATGTTTATGTCTAAAAGTACAAGACATACAGCAACTTTTATAATCGAGAAAAAGACACTAACATTAATAGTATCAGACAATCTGCTGGGTGAAGCGGCAAGTCTTCTACCTTTGCTAAGTCTATGATAGACCTATTGTTAACAACGTAACCTGTCTTTTATATATTTACATGGAGGTTATATAAAAATAATGACAAATAAATAAATTATTTGTTTATTGTTCAATAATTAATGTATTTATTTAAATAGGTATAACAAAGTATTGTTCAAAATAATGTTATAAGGTATGGACTATATTACATTTTATCCAATAAAGGACATCATTTGTGATATTTCTTACTCTAAACATCTACTATGTGTTCATATTCTAATTATACTAATCTCGAGGACGAAACACGAGTATAATTAACGATCAAACGAACTTACCTGTACGTGAAATTCGATCGTAATTATACAAGTGTTTCGTCCGAAGAGATTAGTATAACCCACCCTCCCTAACAGGTATACCCATAGATGAAATATCACAAATATCTCTCAAGGAATGAAGTCGAATCATGGCGGTTGGCCGAGGTAAGACACCGGAACAGGAAGCCGCGGACCGGACCATAAAGTATATACCAGAGAGCAACTGTAAGTTTTTTATTTATATTTTTTAGAGTTATAATCTCTAAACATAGTGCCTGGAGCGGAGTCACTGGCGTAACTACTATGTGTTCATATTCTAATTATACTAATCTCTTCGGACGAAACACTCGTATAATTACGATCGAACTTCACGTACAGGTAAGTTTGTTTGATCGTTAATTATTATGTATATTCATATATTATTATGTTATTTTTTCAGATTCACTGAATGAAAATCTTGTTTTAAACCAAGATAATTAAGATAACTACCATTTGATCGTGATTATGTTTGGAAAATTTATTTAAGCGTCTACTCTTTCTTGACAGACTGTAACTGTGTAACGGTAACTAATAAAATATAATGTTAAAGTTTCGCACATATATTTTTATTATTTATAAATACCTTACCTACTCCACCCCAATAAAAAATGTATTCAAACGTTCCATATTTATTTATGGATAGCATTATCCAATTAGTTAATTTCCCTCGCACTACTGTAATCAGTGCCAAAATGGCGAAAATCAAATGAGATAAAGTAAATCGATGAAAATTGGCTTGCTAGATCCATAAATAAAGGGGGAACTTTTATATTATTACTAGATGTTCCGTGCTGTACGAAAAACTAATTATTATTTTTAACAAAAAATTAAAATCGACTTCCAAGGTAAAAACAATAATAACATTAATATGAACTAAAAAGTATTAAATAATTTTTAGTATCTAATAGTGCCTTTTTCCGAATTCGGCTAAACCTCAACTATTTCTGTACTCAATCTTCATAATTTTGAAGTCGGTGCCAGTTCCAAAAGTTTCAAATATTCTGTCAGAGGACTGAAGATTCAGCTATCTATATAAAAAGTATCATAATATTATTATGATACTTTTTATCCCGGAAAAATGTACGGTTCCCGCGCGATTAACGAATTTTGGCGAAACGGAGTTGCGGGCATCATCTACTACCTACTTAAGTAAATAAAAACGTACTTTTAATAGGTACTATGATTTTTTATATACTTAATACAGCCTACAGGTGCGTGACCGGACTTTTTTTTCAAAATCAGGATTTTTAGACATGTCAGACAGGATTTTGAGGCCTGGTAACCCTACCCGCGACTTCGTCCGCGTTAGCATAGTAGATCACATCCCAAGTATTATTTATTGTACAAAAATATCCAATGTACAGAATTAACTTTCCTACGATTTTATTATATATAGATGTTCCGCGCGGCCTTGCTTGCGTAATTTAGGAATTTCACGCAACCGTACATTTTTCCGCAAAAAATAGCCTATGTCCCTTCACGTGGTCTATTCTTCATGTTTACCAAATAACATAAAAATTGCTCCAGTAGTTCTTAAGATAATAAGCAATTTCATATAGTTTCCTCCGTTTTTTCCATATTTCTCTCTATTTCTTCGCTCTGATTAGGTTTAGCATGATAAATATAGCCTATAGCCTTCCTCGATAAATAGGCTATCTAACACTGAAAGAATTTTTCAAATCGCACCAATAGTTCCTGAGATTAGCGCGTTCGAATAAGCCCTTTCATATAATTTCCCCCGTTTTTTCTACATTTTCCTCCATTTCTTCGCTTTTATTAGGCTTAGCGTCATAAAATATAGCCTATAGCCTTCCTCGATAAATGAGCTATCTAACAGTAAAAGAATTTTTCAAATCGGAGCAGTAGTTCCTGAGATTAGCGCGTTCAAACAAACAAACAAACTCTTCCCAATTATAATATTAAGAGCCCGGGTTACCCTCGAAATTCTCATACATACGTAATACCAAAATCATTTTGTCATACTAAATTATTTAACATGTTTGAGTTATTTTTCAGCTTAAAATAGTAATTACCTAGGTTCCTGAACTAAAATTAACTTCAAAATATTTAAACACTAAAAAAAATTTTTTGTGCATAATTTTTTTTTTTTACTAAATTTACTACTAAATAGTTAAACACTAAAAAATAGAGTAAAACACTAAAAAATATATAAATAAATAGTAAATTTACTACAAAATATTTAAATACTAAAAAATATTTTTTAGAGTTGAAATTTTTTGTAGTAAATGTAATATTTATGTATATATTTTTTTAATGTTTTACTCTATTTTCGGATTTGAAATGTATTTTTATGGTGATATTCAAGATCTGTATGCCATTTTTCAATATTATGTTCGGCATTTTTTTTACTTTGTTCCTTTTTGAGTCTACAATAATTTTGGTGTAAGAGAATTCCATATAGTTTCTTTATATTGGAAGCATAAAAATCAGTATTTTCGAACTGGCCTGTTCTTAAAAGATATTTTGTTTCAACACTTCATTTTACGCAGAGTAGAGAACACGTTTTGAATTTTCACTTTCCAGGAAAATTGACGTTTATTTTGCCTTCCAGGGGGGGGGGGCAGCTGCCCCCCCCCCCGGCCCTCGGGGGCCCTCGGTACGTCTATGAATAGAGGAAAATGTGGAAAAAAACCGAGGAAATCATTTAAAATACCGGAGCAATTCTTATATTATATTAAGGAAGAATAGACCACGTAAAAGGACATAGGTTTCTTTACGGGAACAACTATAAAATATAGTCCACGCGGACGAAGTCGCGAGCAACAGCTAGTATTACAAAGTAGGTATAGTTCACACATCTATTTTAACACAAAGTTATCCATACTTCCATACTAGTCCATACTAATATTATAAATGCGAAAGTGTGTCTGTCTGTCTGTCTGTCTGTCTGTCTGTCTGTCTGTCTGTCTGTTTGTTACCTCTTCACGCTCAAACCGCTGAACCGATTTTGCTGAAATTTGGCATGGAGATACTTTGAGTCCCGGGAAAGGACATAGGATACTTTTTGTCCCGGAAAAATGTACGGTTCCCGCGCGATAAACGAGTTTTGGCGCAACGGAGTTGTGGGCATCATCTAGTTAATTATAAAAATAAAATGATTCTAACCAATATTTTAACACCAATGAATATTTGTAATAAGTAATAACTAATAAGACAAGTCAAATATTGTTGATTCAGAAAATGTTCATTAGTCAGTCAGTCAAGGTGTGACGACGCGAGCCCTCACAAAGCTTGTCTTTTAGTTAGTTTAGAAAAGTATCGATATCGATATAGTGTTTTTTCATTCAGTGACGTCTCTAGTAAAATCCGCCGTTTTACTTTTTAGTCCACAAATTTTGAATTAAGAGACCTAATTAGGTGTTTGCCTAGTTTACTTTTATTTGGAAAAGTGTCGATATCGATATTTTTTCATCGTCTCTAGTAAAATCCGCCATTACTAGCCCCATACTAGCCCCCAACTTTTGAAGGCGGGCTCGTTCTTTTCGTGGTTATTTCATGTTTCCTCTTGTTTCTTTTGTCATTGGTATTTATACAGATTTTTGGTGAGTAATACAGATTAAAGTACTGGATACAGATAATATTTAAACAGAACTAGCTGTCCCGGCAAACGTTGCTTTGCCATAATATAAAGTACCTATTTCGCCCGTATTATTCTTTTGAAGTGACTAAATAAGTATGTTACCATAGCAACGTCTATCGCTATCCCGTCGCACAAACAATGGTCGCCCTCAGTCTCGAGTTGTAATAATTTACTATTATTTATTCAACAAATGCACTAATCAATACATAAAGTACCCAGTAGCCGATTATCAGACCTACTGAATATGCATATAAAATTTGGTAGAAATCAGTAAAGCCCATGGGCGCCGGCAGGGGGGTGCCAGGGGGTGCACTTGCACCCCTTGGGAATCTCGGGATCAACAGGAATTATTGAAATAAAACCATCTGCAACCCTATTACCATGCCGTACAAAGATAGTTCGTAATGTTTCGGCGCTAAATGTATTCTGTTGACGTAAATAGACAGTCACTGTTGTTCGTAAAAAGTAAAAATAAAAGAAAGAAAATTAAAATCTGCATTCCGCACCCCTTGAAAATTATTTCTGCCGGCGCCCATGGTAAAGCCGTTTCGGAGGAGTTCGTGGACTAACATTGTGACACGAGAATTTTATATTTAAGAATATTACAGAATTTTGTAAATATGATTAATTTTGTAAAAATTTATCGAAACAGGCCAAATACAGACACAATTGAAGGTATTTTGCATACAAAGTAACTGATTGGTGCAAAACAGTGCTATAATCTAGATTCTAGAGGTTGATGAGCAATTGCTGTCGAAATGTAATAATGGGGCATTTTCATAATTTTTTTAATTTTATTGTCAAACAGTTTCCATTTTAGTAACTAGATGGCGTATGGGTAGACAACTATCGGTAATACCAGGTAATACCATCAATAAGTGCTACAAAACTGGGCAAAAGAATGTTAAACTTGATACATTTCAATTTGAAAAAGACACAATGATATTCCAATGAATATTATTAGGTTAAGGGCCTGTTTCACCACTTCCTGATAAATGCCGGATACTTTACACAGACAATTAAAGTACATATGGAAAATTTGTCCAAAAAGTTGTGGATAGCCTATCCGGTACTTTATCAGGAAGTGGTGACCTTAGTGTGTTTATTTTTTTCCTATTACATTTTAAATTTTTATTTAAAGTAAAAAGTTACCAATTTACAGGTGGCAACATCGTAGTGTCATCCCTTTCAAATCAATCTAAGAAAAAAGGAATGACACTACGATGTTGCCACTTTTTAATTTCATGACTTTATAGACAGGCTTATATTGAGATTGTATATTTAATTTTATTTATTAAACGATTAAATCACCTTGTCACGTCAATACGTATCCCTTTTTTTCATAAAAAAGCGTAGATAATGATTAATAGGTAATTTTTTTGTTAACTTTAATACAGATTTTATACAGAATATTCAGAAAATATAACCAGTGTTGTCACATCTACCAACTTTATGATAGATCTACCTATTTCACCTCTCTTCTACCTATCTACCAACTTCGGTATCAAATCTACCTATTTTTCAACATATCATTGTTCCATACAAATAATAAACGTTACAGGCTACTCGGATAGCATTTTGGTACATTGAGTCGTCTTGGTACAACACTTCCTTCAGCAATTATCATTTAAAAAAAACAGTCCGCTACTACACGAGCTGCAGCTGTTCTGAGCCACTCACTCACTTTTGAAACGATCCCGAAGACTTTTGGAAACATGTTGCAACAATAAAAAAGGAGACCAGTCCTCAATGTTTGCTTTGTGGATTTGTGAGACAAGTACTTGCACTTCCACATAGCAGTGCAAATGTTGAGAGACTGTTCTCCTCTGTCAACAATTTAAAGACATGTCAGAGTAACTCACTCAGTAGTCAGCACTGACACATTGGTGATTGGAAGGTTTGCTTCATAGGAAGAGGTTCATTTCAAAAAACGAAGAGCTGAGTGCTGAACATTTAAAATCTATATTGTATATTCTTTTTTCTTTATAATAATATTATAAAGTGGAAGAGTTTATTAGTTTGTTTGCTTGTTTGAACGCGCTAATCTAGGAACCACTGGTCCAATTTGAAAAAATCTTTCAGTGTTAGATAGCCCATTAATTGAGGAAGGCTATATTTTATGATGCTTATACTAACTGGAGCGAAAAAATAGAGGAAAGAGTGGAAAAAACGGGGGGACATTATTTGAAAGGGCTTATTTGAACGCGCTAATCTCCGGAACTACTGGTCCGATTTAAAAAATCTCTCAGTATTAGATAGCCCATTTATCGAGGAAGGCTATAGGATATATTTTATCACGCTAAATCTAATAGGAGCGAAAAAATAGAGGAAAATGTGGAAAAACGGAGGAAATTATTTAAAATTGCTTATTATCTTAAGAAACTACTGGAGCAATTTTTATTTGTGCCAAACACATGAAGAATAGACCACGTGAAAGGATATAGGTTTCTTTTTTTGCGGAAAATGTATGGTTTCCGTGTCATACCCAAATTATGCGGGCAAAGCCGCGCGGAACATCTAGTTATTCAATAAAAATATGTATAAACACTATCAATAAAACTCTCTCTATGGATAAACTAGCATTTTTCATTCTAAAAAAATTGCTGATATGAGGGTAGTAGATCTACCAACTTTTGGTTCTAACATCTACCTAATTCTACCAATTTTTGGCATGACGTCTACTGATTTTCGAAAATTCGGTGTGACAACACTGAATATAACATACAGATTTATTTTATACAGAATTTAGCAGTTCCCACTACAAATAAAAGGTTGAAACTTGAAACCAATAATAATAAACTACTTAACTGTGCTTGAAACCATCTGGTAACACTGGTTAAGAGTTACGACTTACGACTGCAAGTGCATTCGAATGCAATGCAAAAAATATTTATGATAAACATCGTTTTTTTTGTTTTTACACCAATTTTGATATTAAATTATTGTACTGTGCTATCTGAAATGTGTTCATAGTGACAACAAGTATTATATTTGTGCGTTATTTTCGTATTTAACATTAGAAATGGCTACCGTTTTCGACAGTCCATTCATACGACAACGTTTACATCGTTTACGGACTCGGGATTTTGACTTGGAAGAGGATCAAAGATTTGGCAGATGCGACTGTACCAGCTACTCCTACTTCGTACTCTCAATGGTGTTGTTCTCTGTTGGTACTGTTATAACAGTGCTAGCCTTGGGAGACGCCGATGGATATATCCTTAGCAATCTAGGACACATGTGGCTCGTTGGACCAATATTTATTTGTTCAGGAATGATGGTCGCTGTGAAAAGTATGCTCTACTTGCGCAGAAAGAGTATAATCCAAATGCTTTTGCATCAGAGAGCGATTATTAGGGTAAGTCATGTGACTTGTATCCTACTGTTAGCATAATATATTAACTAAAACCAAAAATGTTGTTCTACTTAGATGCAAATTGATATATTCAATACTGAAGTTAACGGTCCCCATTTTACAGTTTAGCGGTGTGATATTGACAGCTCAAAACATTTGCTTTTACAACTGTAACAATATATTTCTACAATATTGCTAGGAATACTATTTCACTCATCTATATTCTATTTCCTTGTTTTGTCACACATGAACTACTTATTGAAATGAACATGAAAATTTTATCATATTGGTGACTCACAGTCTTATATAAACTCGATGTAAATGAATAGACTCGGTATGAATTAGCTTAGTACCTATTATAAAGGAAAACCAACTTAATTCGTTGATCGCCAATTCCTGGAAATCTTTTGTTATCGCAGCCCATATGCCTTACGGGGCTTGATGGGTTAAGAGGAAACAAGATGTCATAATTTCCAACAACAATATTTAACTAGTTAACTACAGTAGTATGCTGTAGTTAACTAGATATAATATTGTTGTTAAATGCTTAAGATACATTGTAAACTTTACATTAGTTGTTTTCAACTTAGTAAAGTTCATAACAAAGATAATGACTTAATTTATCATAATATTAGTATTACATAAATATCTTAGTCAAAAACTAGGTTTCAACTTTTCCTTTTGCCATAATTTTTGTAATTTAAGCTCAATTTTATTACTTCCTGTGCTGGATTGTTGACTAGAAAATAATTAATAAAAAATAGATTTTGAGCACATTAAATCTATTTTTATTGTAATAAAGATTTTTTTATAACAAACATTAATAAGATTTTTATATTACTGTTTAGTATGTAATGTCCTTTCTAACACTTATTATTGATTCGTTTTCAAAGGCCTGTTATTAAGCAACTGCAAATTACAGTAGAAAGTTCCACTGTGTCTCAAATTTGTTTTTCCTATCAGGTATCTGCAATCAATCTGTAGATTATAATCAGCATTTAAAAACAAAATTGGCAGTTCAGATAATGTCATTATGTATTTATTATACATCTTAGGGGCTAAGTACATAATGGCTACGGTTTTTTGCCCACTAGATGGCGCAACTGTCGACTAAGGTCCGAAGTAAAGCTATTAAAGTCGACTTTATAATAATCTAGAATCCCATTTATTTGTTTAATTAAATTTAAATAATATCTCCTTTACTTTCGCTATTTTTTTTTTAATAACCGAATATTTTTAGTACGATTATTATTTCTTTTCTTAATTTCACTCTCAAAGCATTTACATTCACGGCTAAATATATTTTTTGGGATAATTTTACGAAGGAGATTGCTTTTCAACAGGTAAATTGCATAATAATAATTTATGTCATGAAGACCACTAAAACTAGTACAAAATAGACGTTTTTGGACCTTGCGCGACACTAACGCCTCTAGCGGAAAATTCACATGCGGTAGCCCCCATTGAAGAGTATGTAGTTATGTACCACTAAAACTAATTTGCTAACAATTTTGTAGGATATGGCGAGTGTGCAGGCTGAACAGGCTTATAGTGGGCAAGTGCCAAGGACTGCATCAAGTGCCACTTTACCTCCATCCTACGAGGCCTTAATAACAAACGACACAACAACTAAACCACAGCCATCCAGCTCCGAACCACCACCTCCCACTTATGATGAAGCTATGTACCTTTTTGGTGATGAAAAAAATATGGATAATAAAAACAGTAAACAAGAAACAAGCAACCAAAACAATTCGGACACCGAAAACAAACCGTGAAAAACTTTATATTACTAGATGTGTAAGGTAATAAGTAATAACTTAATTCTTCCTTTTGTACTTATATTTTTACATTGTAGGGTTGTTCATATCTCATGTGCCTGTAATATTGACTTGTTGGCAATATTATTATAAAGTGTCTTTAATTTACATGTATAAGGATGTAGTTTGTAAGATATATTTTAAAGAAACAGTGTACTTCTACTGATTATATGTTGACATGTCCTTAGTCATATTATAAGTTCATTCATGACAGTTTAAAGTTTAAAGGATTCTACAAACCTACGCGACCAAAGCGACTGCGAAGCGGTAGCGTCTACCGCGCGGCGGACGCTGCCCATGTAATCTTATGGCGCCGTGCACACCTGCACGACCGCGACGCGAAATGTTCGCGTCGGCAAGCGAAACGTGCGCGTCAAATTGTCAGACGCGTGTTTTAAAGTGTACATAACTAGACTTCTTTTTTAAAACCTTTTTTTATATTATTTTCTACAACTCTTTAGCTTATGATTTTTTGATTTATATACGTTTTGATAGATTGTGTCATGATATTAACGTTTGACGGTTCGCACCGTAGTCGCGCAGGTGTGCACGGCCAGTTTCGCGTTGCAGACGCTCCCGTATCGCGTACCGCGTCCCCTGTCACTGACGCTTAGGTTTGTTTTCAGCTTTAGTGTTCTAAATGAACCAACATAACAGCATCAAACTAATTCACTTAGAGCGCTTACAGGCGAACGGCACGTGTCGGCGGCACGCGTCGGCGGCAGTCGACGGCAGACGACGGCACATGTCGGCGGCAGTCGACAGCACGTGTCGGCGGCCGTTGACGGCAGCCGTCGACAGTTTATCACGCTTGCAGTTGTGACGTAACGCGTAAAGGCAAGCGTCCACAGGTCGGTATCGTACGCAACGGACGTTTTGCATCAAACGGATATTTTTTTTACAGTAGATCCACTATATCGGCAGCGCACGGATTACCGACTAGCTAGCCAGTATGTTTATCTTCAAATTAGTCCAAACAATGTTCCTAATCGAAAATTTCTGCTTTCGACTTTTCCATCCACACCCCCCTTTTGAGCATTCATTTACTAGGCTAGTCGGTAATCCATACACTGGCAATTCAGCGGACGTACTGTGAAAAAAATGTCCGTTTGATGCGTGACGTCCGTTGCGTACGATACCGACCTGTGGACGCTTACCTTGCGGGGGTACGTCACGACTGGGGGCCTACCACCAACTCTCCTAAGCGACACCGTTTGACAGATAAACATTTATTACTTTTACGTCAAGCTAGCGATCTTTAAAAGTTATATTTCACAGTGGATTTAACATTGTTTTGCATATTTTACTGTTTTTTAGTAAAATTATATTTAAAAAGTGAGTACGGTAATGTTATTGTAATCTTACAACAAAGTGTTCTGGAAACATGATAGTTTAAAAGTTCGTGGTAGACCCCCTGCAAGCGTCATAAACTGTCAACGTGCCGTTCGTCTGTAAGAAGCCCAAAGTATTACTAAAATTATATATATTTGTTAGGTATATAAAAAAAGGTTTTGTTCATAAAATATCTTAAGTGATGTTGCAGTCACTCCACTCAGATGCAATCTCAAGTTAGATTGTTTATGCATATAAATTTATTGTTTTTGCATTTCAAACGTTTATAATTAATATTGTTTATAACTAAATGATCTATGATGCATTTTGGTTTAAACCTTCATAGATAATGTGTAAAGATAAAAGCGTAGTGCACAAGGTAATGTTTAATGTACACTTATCTGTGTTACATTATCTTAAATGAGATAGGTTCCTATTTGTTCTTATTAAGAGCCCGGGTTACACTCGAAATTCTCATACATACAAATTAACCAAAATCATTTTCTCATACGAAAATATTTAACATGTTTGAGTTATTTTTTAGTTTAAAATAATAAATACTAAAAAATATTTTTTAGAGTTGAAATATTTTGTAGTAAATTTAATATTTATGTTTTTAGTGTTTTACTCTATTTTTTAGTGTTTAAATATTTAGTATATGTAAATTTAGTAAAAAAATTTATACACAAAAGTTTTTTTTTTGTGTTTAAATATTTTGTAGTTAATTTTGTTCAGGAACCTAGGTAATTACTATTTTAAGCTAAAAAATAACTCAAACATGTTAAAAATTTTCTTATGACAAAATGATTTTGGTATTACGTATGTATGAGAATTTCGAGGGTAACCCAGCCCGGGTATTAAAGCCTTAATCTCATTTTATTGGGTCACTAAATCACAGTTCTAAAGTCTTAAGACCCCAAAATGAGAAGGCCGGAATCAATCACAGGCCAAAATAACTGGACTTGTTTTGTGCATTTCCGTGTGTGCGCAAGATTCTGGTCAGGTCAGCCTGGGATCAGTCTGACCGCATTGATCGGCGTTCCCATATATGGTCCAAATCATGAGGTGAGTCACAATGTCTCATACTGACATATTTTTAAAATGAAGTTTTGTAACTTGTCTTGTGGTTTTTTGGTCCATAATTAAAACAAACTTGTGATCTACATGACCTAAATACAAACTTACTGTTAAGAAGACTGAGACAAGTGTTTTCTTTGTTGATAATAAAAATTATAAATAAATTGACCTTGGCTTTTAGGATTTAAAAGTCCTTTACGATTTTACAACATAGAGATGCAAAATTTTACCGACAAAAACAGCTAGTGTATATTTATATATTTTAAGTTTATTTTAAATCTAGACACATTAAGATTATGTAGGTTTATCATTTCTTTATTGCTAGCCACAAAATTTTTATATTAGCTATTTCAATAGAATCCAAATGGGTAAGGCATTTTCGTGAATAATACAGCCAGGTCACAGAACACATCATTCATCAAGAGATTAGAAATTGATACATCACTGATTGTACTCTTTTAAGCACTCTAAAATCTATTGTGGTCCATTGCATACATAAAGACCAAATTTTTGGACGCAAGGAAAACATTAAACGAAGGTCAATACTCAATGGCTTATGGCTGTCTGTGACCGTTATATAAAACATGTCTACTAATTATTGTGAGAACAAACAGATTCTTTTTGGCTTTTTTTCCTCATTGGACTAATCACTAAAGGTTATTTTATGGCCCCTCTACAAGAGTGGCCAGCGCTGGGCGATCGAATGGCGCCTGCGATGGCCATGCAATGGTCGCAACGCCTCTACATGATGACCGTGTTCAGTTGCGATCTAAACGTCGTTCAAGATGGACGTGTAAGCATTAGCCATTGCGGCAATGCAAAACGTGCATTTTTAATAATTTATGACTTCACCAGATGACCCGGTGAACTTTGTATCACCTCCCTCCTAATATGAACCTTCTCTTGAATTCTAGGAATAATTATTTCGAGACTAAAATTAAAATAATGGTTTATGGTAGTGATGATGATGACAATGATGAATTTAATAATAGCATATTAATATGCTTTCCGTTCTTAAAACAACGCCGAAACTCCCAAACTTGGATCTTTAAAAATTCAGGAGTTCTGTATATTATAATGTAAAAGCAATAATAATTAATGTAAAGTTTCATTAAAATCCGTTCAGTAGTTTTTGAGTAAAAGAGTAACAAACATCCATACATCTATACAAAGTTTCGCCTTTATCATAATATTATTATATTTTCATTCATTATGAGATCACGTACTCGTCATTTTGAATAAAATTCGTAAATTGTTATACGAATTACGACGTCCTCACTCGACCGCGGTCAGGCACCGACTGTCGTATCGCCAACGTGTAGAGGCGTACCGCCATCGCTGGGCCATCATCCTTTGATGTGCGCCCGAAAAACCGACACCGCCGCCATTCCACGGCCATCGCTGGCGCCATCGGCCATCCTACGCCACTACGTCATCCCCACGCTGGCCCATCATGATGGGCCACTACGCTGGCCCATCGTGGGGAGCCGCAATTATATTGATCTTGTGATAATCATAGAACTAGAACGTTAGAAAAGGCATTCCATACAATTGTCAGCGCGAAAATGTGTCACCCTCGAGATGAGTGAGCCTCACTCATCTGAGAGCAGTGCGCTCTAGGACGCGGTGACAGTCGGACGTGTATAATTCATTGATTACCGCGTTGTTTTTCCCTACATTTCGGTCCAGAATGCTATCGTGTGCCTTCCGACAGTGCAGTAACAACACGAGGAATACAAAATATAAAGCCAACGGTGTAATATTTCACACGTAATTACTAAGATTTCACTAATATTTAAATTATTGTCTTCCATTATACGAGAAAAAGCGAAGCGTAAAATGAGCGAAAGAGAAAGTAGTATACATGCTATTAGTGTAAGACAAAAAAGGACGACAATATTTTCTCGATACACATTTTGCATGCAAAAACATTGCTACAGTTTTGATGGCGTATGCCTTATCTAATGTATTAACATCGTTGGTGATAATACACAAATCGCTAATAACAATGAAACAACATTGATGACTATATTTATCACCTTTGCTATTGTTACGTGCTAGCACAGTGTAAATAAGTACAGTGGTCCAACGAACACGTCTAGACAGAGCAATCGTGTGGGGCGTGCGGGGTGAGAGAGACGCGGTATCGATACCGAACTGCCATACACTCGTTCGGTACACGTCAGCCGGGGTTGACGCTTTTTAATTTAATTGTTTTAAGTGGTTTACGACCGACAGTGTTTCGTTTGAGTTGTATGTATGTACTTATTTAAATACATAATATACATATGTCGGCGCACATTAAGATGCCAATGTCAAGAGTGACAGCTTGTCACTGTCACTCTAGCGGAGCGTCGAGTCTATGGTAGCGAGGCGGCCATCTTGGGACGACAGTTCCTATAGACAGGGCTTCAAATAACGTTATTTTTTCATAACGTTATTGCTTCAAGGGCATAGATAACGTTATGAAAATTTAACCGATACTAGAAATAACGTTATAAATGTATTTAATAACGGTAAATGTTATAACGTTATATAGGATTTATAACGGTAAATATATGTTCTTTGATAACGTTACAGTCCGTCAAGAAAGTCATGACAGGCGGGAAAATAAAACGTAATCATGCCTTTAAGGTGTATTTTTTTCTTTGTATTTTCACAGAGAACGCTTATTACATTTTAAATATGAGTGAGATTTGGTGCACCATGCACGATCGCATACCTCATACCAGAAAAGAACGTTATATTTACCGTTATTATTACAACGATATTTTTTTGTTATGCCATAACGAAAAAATAACGTTATAATAATAACGGTAAATATAACGTTATTTTATTAGATATCGTTAAAAAAATAACGTTATCTGGCTACCATTATGAAAATAACGGTACGTAACGATATTTTTTCTGTTATTCGGTAACGTTATGAAGCCCTGCCTATAGAGCGGTCGCAAGCGCACCACATCTTCGACGAATCGCTATTTATCGCCTTAATCGAGAGACATTTTGAAGTGATTTAGTGTTAATCAAAGCTTTAGTGACTATTGCTAGGCAATCTAATTATTATTTCAAGTAAATCGGTGAATTATCCAAGACAGCCTTAATTTTTATTTCGAACTACCCCAATTGGACTACCCACATACCCACATACCCACGATACATGAATTGATGGATAATTCTGACGAAGGCCGTCCTGAACTTTCATCAGAAGTGGGATACGATGGGGAGCAAAATGAAGCAAAGCAATCAGGTTATAGAACTGCTGAGAAACTATTGAGCAGTATGGAAGCGATGCTTTCGCGGGTTATGGCAGCACAACAAACACCGTTGCAGAGTACAAATCGCACGATTCTCTTGAAGTTCAATCCAGAGGAGCCTGATTCAGACATTGATGGGTGGTGTAAAGTGACTGATTTTATTGTGCAACATAAAAATCTGGAAGGTGTTAATTTATTGATTGCGTTGACGGAAGCGCTGAAAGGTAGTGCAGCAGCTTGTTTAACGAAGCTTAATTTAGACATTATTACATGGGAATCAGTTAAAGAAATCCTAATTGCCAGATTTACAAAACCTAAACTCCTGCAAGACTATTTCGATGAAGTGTTACGGTTCCAAATGGGCGCTAAAGAGACTGCGTCTGAGTCTGCTCTACGATTATGGAATCTCATCGAACGAATACCTGAAAGTATGATGCCTGAGAAGGTAATTACTGGATTTGTGATATCCGTGTTAAGTCAGAAGGACAACTTGATACGTCGCGAGTTAGGCGCGCAAACGATAACGACTCGAGCTCAGTTATTTCGAGTACTTGGCGGGGTTTCGCTTAAGCGACGCATGGATACCGAAGTTCAAGAACCTGAAGCAAAACGTGCTCGGGTAGCAGAGAAATTCACCGGAAAGTGTCACTATTTTGGGTTAGCCGGACACCGTATCGCCGATTGTAGAAAACGTCGAGATGAAACTGGAACAAGGGCGCAAAATGCTTCGGTCGTGGAGAAAAGGATGACCCCGACCTGTTTCAAGTGTGGTCAACCTGGACACGTGGCAACTGTGTGTCCAGGAAAGAAGAGCGGCAGTGAAGCTGCAGTCAAGGAGGTCCATCAGTGTGAGCACCGCACCTCCAGGAGTATCTTGGAGGCATCTTCTGGTGAGCGAGTTCCTTTCTTATTTGATAGTGAATCATCATGTTCTCTTGTAAAGGCAAACTTTTGTGACAAACTTATGGGTACTGTACGTAAAAACCTCGTTTATCTGAGTGGCATAGGCGGTGAAGATATTCAATGTACCACTCAAATTCATAGTGATGTAGTCATTGATAAATTTCCAGTTAAATTGACTTTTCACGTAGTTCCTGAGAGGCTTATTTCTGACCCGATTATAGCCGGGAGGGATGTTTTTGATCAAGGCTTGTGTGTTAAAATCGATAATGATAATCTCATGTTCTTTTCTAAAAAATCTAGTCATTTTTGTAATTTAAAATCAAATAAGCAGGATTTTACCCAAATTAACACGGATTTGATAGGACAGGATAGGGAAATGCTAATTACGATCTTAAACAAATATTCTGATTATTTTACCGAAGGTGTTCCTTCTCGTAGGGTAACGACAGGCGAATATCAAATATACTTAATAGACCCTCATAAAACCGTACAACGATGCCCCTATCGACTGGCACCAGCGGAAAAACTTATAGTCAGGGAAAAGGTTCAGGAATTGCTTGACGCTGGGGTAATTCGCGTAAGCTCTTCCCCGTTTGCTAGTCCAATACTATTAGTTGAGAAAAAGGACAACTCGTATAGGATGTGTGTGGACTATCGGGAACTAAATTCCAATACGCGACCCGAACGCTATCCTCTGCCACGTATTGAGGACCAGATAGATCAGCTTGCTGGGGCTAACTTCTTTTCCTCCCTGGATATGGCGTCAGGGTTCCATCAAATTTTGATGCACCCTGATTACATTGAAAAGACCGCATTCGTTACACCCGCGGGGCAATACGAGTATCTCGCAATGCACTTCGGTTTGCGGAATGCTCCCTCTGTGTATCAGAGATGCATAACTAGGGCTTTAAATCATTTAAAAGACAAACCACTCATTTATATTGATGATGTTTTGTGCTATTTGACTGGCATTACTGATGGTTTGCAGCGTCTAGATGATAGTTTAAGTGCCTTAACGAAGGCTGGATTTACATTCAATCTCCGGAAATGTAAATTTATGACCCAAAAAATAGAATATCTAGGATATTTCCTTCAATCTGGCGAGGTAATTCTATTTCTAGGAAAATACAAGCGTTGGTAGATGCCCCTCAACCAAAAACTGCTACTCAGGTCCGACAGTTCCTGGGGTTAGCCTCGTATTTCAGAAAATTCATTCCTAATTTCACGCGTATTGTAGGACCATTATACCCTCTAACAAAGCTTAGAGGACCTATTACATGGGATCAAAAGCATGAAGAAATACGGAACGACATAATACGCATACTCACATCTGAGCCCGTTTTAACTATATTTGACCCAGAATTGCCAGTAGAGTTTTATACCGATGCTAGCTCTGATGGATACGGAGCGATTCTCATACAACGGATAGGTAACACACCACACGTCGTTGAATATTATAGTCGCCGAACCTCGGATGTAGAGTCTCGATACCACTCGTACGAACTGGAGACGTTAGCGGTTGTACGAGCGGTCGAGCACTTTCGCCATTACCTTTGCGGTCGTAATTTTGAGGTCTATACGGATTGCAATTCGCTCAAGGCATCCAAATCAAAAAAAGATCTTACTCCTCGCGTCCACAGGCTGTGGGCAATCTTGCAAGCGTATGACTTCGACATTATTTATCGTGAAGGTCGCGGTATGGAGCACGCGGACTTTTTCTCGCGTAATCCTCTTCCTGATGATAATGACGGTGGTAGAGCGTGCGAGAGCCCGTCCACACAACAAGTTCAGTATGTCGAATTACATAACGATTGGCTTTCGGTAGAACAAAAGCGTGATAGTGAAATACAAGACCTTATCTCAAAGCACGAAAGTAATAGTTTCCCTGATACTGTAGGGCAAACGTATGATGTAAGGAATAGTATCTTATGTAGGAAAATCGTTCGTAATAAAACAGTCTCTTGGCTACCAGTAGTTCCCCGATCTTTAATTTGGACACTAATAAACCACGTTCATAATGAGTTACAGCATTTAGGAAAAGATAAAACTTTAGATAAACTCTATGAGCAGTATTGGTTCCCCGAAATGTCAAAGTGTGTGCGCAAATTTATCGACTCGTGCATTATTTGCAAAGCATCAAAGGGTCCATCTGGAGCCCAACCCGTTCAGCTTCACCCGATCCCCAAAGCTTCATTACCATGGCATACCATACATATTGATTTTACGGGAAAGCTTAGCGGAAAAAGTGATCGCAAAGAATATTGTTCGGTGATTATCGACGGTTTTACTAAGTACGTTTTATTAGAGCATACTGCTTCTCTTGATGCTAGGAGTGCTGTACACGCGTTGCAGAAAGCAGTCTATCTTTTCGGTGCGCCTAAACGGATTATAGAGGATCAAGGTCGTTGCTACGTAAGTTCCGTTTTTAAGAATTTTTGTGATGAACACAAGATTCAACTTCATTTAATTGCGACTGGCTCTACCCGAGCTAATGGCCAGGTCGAAAGGGTTATGCGGACTCTCAAAAGCCTGTTAACTATTGTTGAAAACGACCCAAATAAGACGTGGCGAGATGAAATAGGAAATATTCAACTAGCGCTTAACAGCACCCGATCTTCCGTGACTAAGTTTTCCCCTACAGAACTTATGTTAGGTATTCGTGCTCAGTCATTAGGTATGTCGAAGTTAAACTCAGAAGCCCATGGTCAATCAGAACGTCTTAACCTCGATGTTGTTCGGAAAGACGCATCTGTTAATGTCCAAAAGGCAGCAGAACTCGAAACTAAGCGATTTAATCAAGGCCGTGCGAAAATTAAAGCATTTTCAAAAGGTGAATACGTTTTCCTTAAAAGTAGCGAACGAAACCAGACAAAATTAGACAGAAAGTTTAAGGGCCCATTTGTTATAACGGCGGTACTAAATAATGATCGGTACGAATTGAAAAGATTAGGTAGTTCTCATCGAATTTATAAGTTTGCCCACGAGAATTTACGTTCAGTACCTCACGGACACGAAGGTTTGCTCGAAATAGCTTCTAACCTTTTGAATTATGATGAGGCCGAGTCGGCGCCAGAAGATGTAGATGCCGGATATGACTTGACGAATGACAGTGACACCTTGACTGCATGCTCTGACACTATAACCGCCGGCTCTTCTACTATTACCGGTAATTCAGACACTCTTAGTGCGCACTCTGACCCTGAGACATGGGATATAGATGCCGAAATCGAAATTGGGGATGAACAGGACATTCAGTAATCATAGTTAAGTTTTATGTCTTGCATGTGTCTGTCGGTTATTACGAGCATTATTCAATCTAAAGTTGCCTGACCGAGTGTCGTCCGAGCCACACCCAGTAGGGTTGGTTGAAGGGATGCACTCGTCCGATCCAGAAGTAACATCCGTATAGTCTATCCTGGAAGCCAATTCTCAGGATGTGAGAAAAGTTCATCTTCGGAAAAATTACACCCAATTATGAGATTTTTACGAACGTAACACAGTTTGTGTATTCTCAAAACTTCACATTCGAAATATTTCGTGCAAATATCGCTCGAGTCGAACGACTGGGACCGGTTATAGATGTTCGGATTCGTACACCACATGTGGCCGCTTGGGAGTTGAAGCGGTCGAAACCGGTTTCTTGCACGATACAATTTGTTGCTAATAGTTTGTGTATTCTCAAAACTTAACACTCGAAATATTTCGTGTAAAAATCGCTCGAGTCATACAAGTGCTAGGAACCGGTAGATGTCCGAATTCGTACACAAATTCACCCTTCTATTGGTGGATATGTAGCAAAGTAGTTGTCTAGTAAATAAAATATGATAAACAAATATTCGTGCTTGTGTTTCTTTTACGATATAATTACATACTTATGAGTTATGTACTTATAAGTTTAATTTAGGTATAATTTCGTTAGAGTAGCTTGTAATTAGTACAAGCTACTCTAACGAAATTATACCTATCTAAGTCTAATTCAGCTACTCCACAGAATACTCATTAGAGTATTCTGTGGAGTAGCTGAATTAGACTAATTTTATCAGAATTTTTGTTCTATTAAATAGTATAAGTTTTTGGATAATTACGTTTATCATAATATTAATCCATACTAATATAATAAATGCGAAAGTGTGTCTGTCTGTCTGTCTGTCTGTCTGTTACCTCTTGACGCCCAAACCGCTAAACCGATTTTGCTGAAATTTGGCATGGAGATACTTTGAGTCCCGGGAAAGGACATAGGAATTAATAGGATACTTTTTATTCCGATAAAAGGTACGGTTCCCGCGCGATAAACGAGTTTTGGCGTAACGGAGTTGCGGGCGTAATCTAGTATTTAATATAACAAATAAGTACACATCTTCTTATCTTCATAAATTATTTAAAATTATCGTGTCACAATGTTAGTTACCTTACTCCTCCGAAACGGTTTTACTGATTAAGTATACTATTATCAATACTTCGATCATCGATGGTGGATTCTTGGAAATCTATTGTTATTCTATTGCCCCAACCCGCGGCCCGCGTGATGTAAAACCATTTTGAAATTCGCGCCCACCGACAAAATAATAATGTAGTCGTCGTGATAGTCGTGAATTTTTTCCACTTTTAAATCGTTAATTTTGAAAAATGATATTTTTTAACCCTAAAAATTTTTTGTTGCGGCCCGCGACACCAAGACCAAAACATGTTTGTGGCCCGCATGAAAAAAGTGTTGGGGACCACTGTAATCTATTGTTTATGATGTCCATTTATAAAGTTTTAAAGTCAGCTTTAAACTAAATCATTTTAATAAATTATAATATTTATTTATTAAAAATATGATTTAATACCTAATAATGTTTGCTTGTTTTATGTCTTGTGAAAGGAAATAGGAAAGGTCTCTACTCTCTGTCCAGTAAACAAAAAAAAAGGAAAACAAAATGTTCATAAATAAAAATAAAAACTGCTTGTTATGTTAATATGGAAAATAGAACAATAATTATTGAATTGACTGAGAATAATAGAACTGTTTTGTTTTGCATTTTTAATTTGCAATTCAGATCAATGTTTAATATAGCATTATAAACATCAATACAATTTTTTTTCCTTTTTTTATAACATGTTCAGACAATAAATTATAATTTTATTGTGGAAAAGTATGAAGGACATATATTTTATTATATATGCTATGCTTATTATAATAATCACTAATCTCCTAATATAATTTGATGATCAGCAATCAATCATCATCATAAAGTTTATAAAAAGGATATTTTAAAGTTCAGTCATTCAAAAACAACACTAATGCCCTGTTTCAGGACTTTCTGATAAAGTGCCAAATAGGCTATTCACAACTTTTTGACAGATTCTCCATACTTGATCTGTTAATTTAATTGGTTGATAGCCTATTTGGCACTTATCAGGAAGTTGTGAAACAGGTCCTTAGTGTTACTATGTAACTTTTGTTAACAATTTTATTTAACCTCTCGGGCGTCGGACTCGCAAAAATTCTAAGAAATTCGCGGAAGGTTTTCGCGCAGTTTTTCCGCACTTAGGTTTCTCAAGATTATAATAATGAATAGGTTATTATAACCCCTGTATTTATGGGTGACGCGCGACGCCAGAGAGGTTAAACAGATTTAAATTAAATATAAACATTCAATTCTACTCTAAAATAAAAATAGAATTGTAATAAATGCCCCAAAAAGTTCTTAATTTAGACTGGCTTTTTTCAGAAAACCTTGAAAAGAATGTGTAATGCTTAAGTGTTATATATTATAATAATAAGTTTTTTTCTAAAATATGTGGTTACAAAAAATCCAAAATATATCATTTTGTTCACTACCAATAGTTGACTATTAAGAATAATTTCACACATTAAATCTATTGATATAGGTAATTAAGCCTTGGAAATAGTTATATTACTAATGTGACTTACTTTGAGATCAGTCATGTGAGCTATAGCTCATTTCCTTAAAAACAAATAAATCTTAAATAATAACAAGATGTTACTTTGTACTTAACATGTAAGTCGGCCGAATTTTATAATAAAATGGAATATTTATTAAAGATTATGTGATCTCCTTTACAAAATAAACCTGTCTAGTTACACATGTGTTTCACTAATTTAGGTCAGTCTGCCGAAATATTGGCCTCGTATGCAAACATCCCTCAATTGAGGCCACTGTATAATGAACACATCAGCAAGGAACTGCATTATCTTACCAGAGAGAGACAGCGTTCTGACTCTACAGATACTCTCAATGAAAATAACTCTGCAGTCAAGTATAAAAAGACATCTTAGGAAAAATGCTACAAAACAAATAGGTATACAAGTGCCAGGTCCATTCGTGATTATAACCTGTGGCTTAAACTTGTAGATTATTGGAAAAGTATGTAACGTAGCCCTTAGAGTTGAGAATATAGAAGTGAAATAGGATTGGTTTACGTTTCGGCTTCGAGGAATACGATAGATTTCGAAGTGTTTCTCCTGACCTTCCAGTTTTCGAATCTTAACTTCACTGCTAACGTCGTTATCGGCCATAACATAAAGCCGTGGTAGATATTTTGTAGCATTAAGTGTGCCGACTATTCGCAACATTTCCGTAGTATGCCCACCGGATCCGATACTTATTAGTGTTCTTAGTCTTGGTTCATCACTTTTTAGCTGGGATTTCCCAAAAATTATTTTGTATACTAAGTATAATACTCTGAATACGAAAAAACAGATAAATGCACCAAGAAAATATGCAATTGTTTCCATCTTAGATATGACGTGCAGATTTTAGTATTTACTAATCAATGATCCTGATAAGAAACTTTAATCTTATCGTTTTTTGAATGGATGATAAGACTTTCTCTGAGATAAATTTATCAATTTCTTCGTTATTAATTTTCAAGAAAATAATTTTGCTCCGATTTTTGGTCTTTACGTCAAAACTCAAAAGTGAAAAGTCAAAACAAACGCGACTGTCAAGTGTCAACTGTCATTTTATTTTTTTTAGGGTGCCGCTATGGTTTGGTACAACTAATATATTATGTTCTGTGTTAACTGTTAAGGTGCCGCTAGTGCCGCTCTGCCATCCACTAACCAGGGCTTCATAACGTTATCGAATAACAGAAAAAATATCGTTACGTACCGTTATTTTTATAATGGTAGCCAGATAACGTTATTTTTATAACGATATCCAGTAAAATAACGTTATATTTACCGTTATTATTATAACGTTATTTTTTCGTTATGGCATAACAAAAAAATAACGTTATAATAATAACGGTAAATATAACGTTATTTTCTGGTATCAGGTATGCGATCGTGCACGGTGCACCAAATCTCACTCATATTTAAAATGTAATAAGCGTTCTCTGTGAAAATACAAAGAAAAAATACACCTTAAAAGCGTGATTACGTTTAGAAAATTTTCCCGCCTGTCATGACTTTCTTGACGGACTATAACGTTATCAAAGAACATATATTTACCGTTATAAATCCTATATATCGTTATAACATTTACCGTTATTAAATACATTTATAACGTTATTTCTAGTATCGGTTTAATTTTCATAACGTTATCTATGCCCTTGAAGCAATAACGTTATGAAAAAATAACGTTATTTGAAGCCCTGCCACTAACTAAAAGGCAGTTAAGCCACAGTTGGCCATTTTTCACTTATTAATGTGGTCTTATATAACTTTCGATGCTCTATCTTTTGTTTGTTTTTTTTTTTATGAAATAAGGGGGCAAACGAGCAAACGGGTCGCCTGATGGAAAGCAACGTCCGTCGCCCATGGACACCCGCAGCATCAGAGAGCTGCAGGTGCGTTGCCGGCCTTTTAAGAGGGAATAGGGTAATAGGGGAGGGTAGGGATGGGAATGAAAGGGAATAGGGGAGGGTAGGGAAGGGAATATGGTAGGGGATTGAGCCTCCGGTAAACTCACTCACTCGGCGAAATACAGCGCAAGCGCTGTTTCACGCCGGTTTTCTGTGAGAACGTGGCATTTCTCCGGCCGAGCCGGCCCATTCGTGCCGAAGCATGGCTCTCCCACGTTTAAGAATCATTTTTCTACGATTAATAGTTTTAGAGATACAGAAGATTGCTGAGCAGAAACACATAAATTTCATTACTTCCTTAATTAAAAAGCAGCTAAGTCACAATACTTCTCAAGAAAGACGTTAAGATACCGTAAGACAAATTGGTATATATTAATTTTTCTTAATTTACTTAACTAAAACTACGTTATCTAGTCAATCTTGGCTAAAAAGCAGCCAAACGCCTTTAACTACCTTCATGTGCTGTGTGATACAAATGTAGCAGTACCCTACACGTTCGTTAGCCGATTGAAACAAAGAAAACAACGCGCTCCGAAAGGAACGCGCGCCGTCTTTGTATACGTCCGTCGTAGAAGATTGAAACAGAGAAGAAGATCGTTCTGCTAAGAACGTACGTTTGCAATAACGATAGAAACCGTCCGTGTAATAATACCGGACGTGACCCAGCCCGGTAAAGGACTTTTTCTAATAAGAATTCTTCGCAACTCTTCACTACGCATCTTCACATCGAGGCTACGTCGAGCATGGAATCTTCGCAGCGCAGCTGCAATCTTCATGGCGTTGCGCGAGCTTCAGATCTTCACAAAATGGCGGCACAACTGCTATTATTACCGGCGCGGCGCCGAGCGACAAAGTGACGGCGTCGTCATTTTCCCTGGGTATTTTAAGTAGAGAATCAAAATATTTTACATTTATTTATCTAATTGGTACATATTTGTTGATTTTTATTAAAATAAATTACATTATCTTCATATACTGATACAAATAAATGATAACAAAAACTAAAATATATAAAAAAAAAAATTCTTAAAGTCAAAATATTTCAAACAAATTCATTTTCCATTCATTGTATTTGGTTTTAACGAACAAGTTTAGTTTGTAGTAAATTTTATACATGTTTATGTTTAAATTGAACATGTTTTTTAGCTGAAAAAGCTTTTTTCTATTAGCTCTGTTGATTCTCTATTAAATCAAAATATCTTCTAAAATTGTGAAGTGAAAAAGGGCCCAAATAGATAATTATTTTTATAATTCACTGAAGAATAATATGCGATTATTGATTTAAAAAAAATTGCAGAAATAAAAATGTTCCAGGGAATCAACTTAATAATCCAAATCCAATTATTTTAAAATAGGTATATTTGATCGAAAAAAAAACGATTCTTGCGGAATTTTACGGTCGGATCACGTGTATTATATTTCTCTATGGGTCGGATCCAATATTATAATTGTTTGGCGAATGCATTAAATACGCAAATGCCAAATACAAATAGCCATGTGAAGTGCCTCCATTACCTCCTCAGTAGTAGGGCTTCAAATAACGTTATTTTTTCATAACGTTATTGCTTCAAGGGCATAGATAACGTTATGAAAATTTAACCGATACTAGAAATAACGTTATAAATGTATTTAATAACGGTAAATGTTATAACGTTATATAGGATTTATAACGGTAAATATATGTTCTTTGATAACGTTATAGTACATCAAGAAAGTCATGACAGGCGGGAAAATTTTCTAAACGTAATCACGCTTTTAAGGTGTATTTTTTTCTTTGTATTTTCACAGAGAACGCTTATTACATTTTAAATACATATTATCGCATACCTGATACCAGGGCTTCATAACGTTATCGAATAACAGAAAAAATATCGTTACGTACCGTTGTTTTCATAATGGTAGCCAGATAACGTTATTTTTTTAACGATATTTAGTAAAATAACGTTATATTTACCGTTATTATTATAACGTTATTTTTTAGTTATGGCATAACAAAAAAATAACGTTATAATAATAACGGTAAATATAACGTTATTTTCTGGTATCAGGTATGCGATCGTGCACGGTGCACCAAATCTCACTCATATTTAAAATGTAATAAGCGTTCTCTGTGAAAATACAAAGAAAAAAAATACACCTTAATATCGTTAAAAAATAACGTTATCTGGCTACCATTATGAAAATAACGGTACGTAACGATATTTTTTCTGTTATTCGATAACGTTATGAAGCCCTGCTCAGTAGTCAGTCATAACTCACAAGCTGTGCCCTGTGGTCACAAGTCACAACTCACAACTCACAACACTGTCCAAAGTGCAACATTTTTTCTTGTTTTCTACTTTTAGCCGTATCGGATAACCGTATCGTATTTCGTATTAAAAAAATGAATTCTTCCTCTTTTTAATGGCTGACTCGGTGAGTTGCCAGCAGGGCTTCAAATAACGTTATTTTTTCATAACGTTACTGCTTCAAGGGCATAGATAACGTTATGAAAATTTACCCGATATTGAAAATAACGTTAAAAATTGATATTAATAACGGTTAATGTTATAACGTTATATAGGATTTATAACGGTAAATATATGTTCTTTGATAACGTTATAATCCGTCAAGAAAGTCATGACAAGCGGGAAAATTTTCTAAACGTAATCACGCTTATAATGTGTATTTTTTTCTTTGCATTTTCACACAAATCTCGCAAAAAAGTGGGCTGCGAGTGAGATTTAGTGCACCGTGGACGATCGCATACGTGATACCAGAAAATAACGTTATATTTACCGTTATTATTATAACGATATTTTTTCGTTTAAACATACCGAAAAAATATCGTTATAATAATAACGGTGAATATAACGTTATTTTACTAAATATCGTTAAAAAAATAACGTTATCTGGCTACCATTATGAAAATAACGGTACGTAACGATATTTCTTCTGTTATTCGATAACGTTATGAAGCCCTGCGGGGCTAAAATGGTAACATTTAGCAATTCCTCTCAGTCAATTCAGCAAATGAATTGTCAAAACTGTCAAACTGACAAATGTCAAATCAGTACAAAAATACAGAAATGAATTGCAAGCAGAGTTGCATTTTGCGATTTTTAAGAATTGAATCATATTATGATTCACATCATGATTCAACAAAGCGACCATTTTAGCCCCGCTGGTTGCCAGTGACCATTGCCAGCAGCCAGTGACATTGTGATGTAATTGTCTAATGTCAATGTCAAAAGTGTTTGATTTGTGTTTTGTGTTGTGAATGTGAAAATATGTGAGCTCAAATTGCAAAATATTTAATTAGCCTCTAATTAATTGGAATATTATGAAAAAGAAACGACACAATTATAATTCATTTTGAAGAAGATTATATTACAATGATATTTTTGTTTCCATACAAACAGAAAACAAAGTTCTATTTTTAGTAATGAAATAACATAATTGTTCAAAATGAAGTTATTTAACTTTATTAGTTCAAGCATTTTCCAAATAATATCGTTAGTTTTCGTTATCGGCTACCTTCTCGGAGCTCTCAACATTTATTTTTCTGACAAAAACAACTACTGTGCTATGACTTATATGTTTGAATATCCCCAGTTTGTTGTAAGTTTTACTGCATTTATTTATTATTATTGCAAGTATGGGCTTTCGCGTTCTACGACTCGCCGGTAGTAACTGACTATTATCAAACCAGCTGAATTGGTGTCTCTATAGTGAGCGAGAGCCCAAGAAATGTGTCACAATAAACTTAGACTTAAATACAATGTTTGTAATTTAAAACATTGGTTTTAGCACATATCCCTTGAAGCAAATAAAATTTTTCCTCAATATGGACTATATGCATACAGTGAGGGACGTTTCACAGAGAAAGCTAGGAAAATGTGGTAAGATTACAATAATTAGGGCCTGTTTCACCATTTCCTGATAAGTGCCGGATAGGCTATCCACCACTTAACTAGATAGAGTATGGAGAATCTGTCAAATAAGTTGTGGATAGTCTATCTGGCCCTTTATCAGGAAGTGGTCAAACTGGCCCTAAATAATATTATTTTTAAGTTATATCTCCTCATTAATGTTGTAATACTCCCATAATAATTGTTAGGTTTGATGGTATACCTGTGCTGTTTATACCTGGGAACTCTGGGAGTCACATGCAGGCAAGGTCTGTAGCCTCTGTAGCACTACGAAAGGCCTTGTCAAGAGATTATGGATACCACTTTGATTTTTTCACAAGTAAGTATTTGTTATTTTGTAGTTGTACTTATAGTAAGTATTAGTTGTAAATATAATGTCCTTAGATTATAAGACGTCATATACTTTGAGTAGAGGTTACTTATGTCTACTTATGTTGTCCCAAATGTCTTCAAATTAGGCTAGTTTCTGAGGCTATTTGATGGCAAGAAATCTATCCTTACTCTTTAATAATAAATAATAATATTATGTCTTTTCAGAATAGTTCTGGTGGTTCACCACTTTAAGGGCCTGTTTCACCACTTCCTGATAAGTGTCGAATAGGCAATCCACCACTTAACTTGACAGATGAAGTATGGAAAATCTGTCAAAAAAGTTGTGAATAGCCTATCCGGCAATTTATCAGAAAGTGGTGAAACAATCCCTTAAGTATAATTTACACAGAGCCAGTACTGGCTGCCAATAAGACTGGCAGCCAGTATTGGCTTGGTATATGCCGCGTGTGAACAGTTTTTCAAGCCAGGCCAAACTGTTCACACGCGGCATATGCCAAGCCAATACTGGCTGCCAGTCTTATTGGCAGCCAGTACTGGCTCTGTGTAAATTATACTTTATTCTTATTTCTTGGTCATAAAGTTGATCAGAATCTGGTTTCAACTGCACATAAAGTTATTAAAAAATATATACATTTCATTTTAGTCAGCTACAATGAAGAGTTGTCAGGCCTATATGGAGGGGTCCTACAATATCAAACACAGTTTGCTGCGGCCTGTTTAACGAAAATACTCAGCTTATACAAGAGCAATAGATACACTAAGACAGTACCAACATCTGTTATTGTCATTGGACATTCAATGGTAATATTTTTACATTTTAAAATTGACAGATTTATATTAATTATTACCTAGTTGATCCCCGCAACTCTGTTTCACAGAAGTTCGTTTATCGTGCAGGTTTTTCCTTGATGAAAGTAACCTAGCTCCTTTCCCAGGATTCACACTTAAATTGCTAAATTGATTTTGATGAAGTAGAAGATAGGAAAGCTTTTCACAGAAAAATATATGTTTCCCGCGCTATAAACGGAGTTGCGGGCGTTATCTAATTTTAAATATTTCAGGGTGGACTCATAGCCAAACGTCTCCTTGCATATCCAAGAACAGTAAACACTACAAACATAGCCATAACTCTAGCGGCACCACTGTTGGCGCCAGTGGTGAATTTCGACATGATCATGAACGATTACTACATGAGAATGGACAGAGAATGGGACGCGTTGAGAAGTGATCCAGCATTGTACGAGAAGAAGGTGCTGATTAGTGTTGGAAGTGGACCTCGTGATGTTCTGATGCCGGCTGGAATGACTGCATCCAATGATAGCTATATTAATACATTGGTGAGTTATTTTGGAATTAGAGGGTATAAAATCTTATTGCATGAAGCTAAGTCTCGTCTCGTTGTAAGCTCGTGACACGTCTCTCGGTGTATCCTGTGTCTAAACACACTATGCCGAAGTTCTGCGGAAATTCCGCATGATTACGTCTGCAATGTCAAACGCATACAATATAACCCGACAGAATTTCGGCATGGTGTGTCATCGGAAGCAGGCGGAATCATGCCGAACTTCCGCCGCGGAACTTTGGAATGGTCAATGGTGTGTTTAGACAGTAACATTGACAATATTGCCACAAATACTGTCAGAGAGATTCTGAAGGTGACTTTCCGATTCAGGCAAGCTACAGCGACCGACAAAAATTGAAATAAAATGCCACTTGATGACCTAGGTCAGGGATTGCTAACCTTTCCTTATCAACATGCCACTTTTCTGAATAATCCTTGACTAATATAGATGTGCCATCGAATAATATTTTTCCTGTAATCCCGACGCGAATTATTCAAAAATATAATGCCGCACGCACTTGGCGCTTTAGTTGAATAATCAATGTAATAATTTTGTGATCAGTAGCATGCTCAAAATGTTATGTCGCGTGCCATTGGTTCGCCATCCCTGATCTAGGTTATAGGTTTTATTTTGCTCTATGCCACTAACAGCGGCGGCATGGATCTCTAGACCTATGTGAGTAGAAATGAAACCTATAGCCTAGTTCAGGGGTTCCCAAATTGTGCGCCGCGGCGCTCTGGTGCACCGTGGGCAGGCAAGAGGGGCGCCGTGGGTTGATTCTCCATCGTTATCCAAAGCCACAAAATATAAAATTAAGTTATAATATGTAAAGCAGGTCGATGATTAAATATTTGTTTGTTACTATTTACCTGCTTGACATAACTATAATCATTAAAGGTATTTATTGAATATTGATGTATCTTTTACTAATAGCTAGATCGAGTAAGTTTGGCTATTATTGTTATTGCACCCCAAAGGACCAATAATAACGCATTCGAAATTTTTTCGTGCAATCAACTCACTGCCTTCCTAACGCATAGACTATAGCTTATTTTTTTTCCAGGCAACATCAATTCCCGGAGTGTGGGTTGCTCCGGATCACGTCAGCATGGTTTGGTGCAAACAACTGGTGATGGTGATCAACAAGTTTCTATTTGGTGTGGTGGATGTCACCACAAACCAGATTACTGAGAGCATTGACCGTATTAAGACGAAGGCTAGGCAGTATTTTCAGGTGTGTCCTTACATTTTATATGGGGAAATGTTTTCGCATTCGCAGGGGAATCTGGAATTCTTCCTACTCCTATATTCTCCTTCTGATTAATTTCGTTACGGGCCCCAAGACGGCTTTAGCATGTCTCTTAGGCTCCCTGGGATCATATCAAAGGGTTTTCATGGTTGGATACGGCTATCACCGAGATACAGTAGTGGGAATATGTGATAGGCCATTCCCGGGGGTTTGGGCATCGGCTCGGTATGTGGTACTCCCCAGGCGTGGAGTCTATCCACTAAAACCCTATGGTTCTCCACTTCCCGCTTATGGCAATGTTGCGAGAAGGTAATTTTTATTTCTCCTTCATTAATGTGAAGAGTGAAAAATAATGCTTTAATGCTCACGCACGCCTATAACATCACTTGAGTAATTATTCAGAACTAGATGACGCCCGCAACTCCGTTGCGGGCGTCATCTTGTCCAATCGCGCGGGAACCGTACATTTTTTTCGGGATAAAAAGTATCCTATGTCCTTTCTCGGGACCCAAAGTATCTCCATACAAAATTTCAGCAAAATCGGTTCAGCGGTTTAGGCGTGAAGAGGTAACAGACAAACACACTTTCGTGCCACGTTTTCACGATAAAGCTTTGACAACTAGGCGGGCGGGTAGAGCGGCATCGGCGAGTTGACTTGACACACTCTTTCTGAATATGGATTATGGAATATGAAAGTTCTACAAAAACAATGTCTGAGCTTCTTATGATATTAGCTGCCTATCTTTAGGAGAAGTCAAGTCGGGTCACCGAATACATTTTTATAGACCCCCGTTAACGACTTGTGGACCCCCATCTTTTCCACGCAAGCATAGACCCCTGTCGGGCTCCGGTGGACCCCCAGGGGTCCACCTGGACCACTTTGGGAATCAATGTCTTATATGAATCCTTAACTCAGAGGTTTAAACCTACTCGAGCTAGACTGAGTCTATATTAAAAGAAGCTTGTGGTAAACCCTACACAAGACCGGCCGGATTTATATTTTTATGAGTATAGACCACTTTAATTTTGCCGCCCCTATTTACGAGCTCTGCCGCCATCCTAGGACGCTGCCGCCCATAGGCCATGGCCTATACTGTCTATACATAAATGCAGGGACAGGGCTGCACAAGACTAGGATTCAAAATTTCCTGCATGGTTATTGGTCACTGCCTGTCACGGCAAGTGTTTATGTTGCGCAGAGAAGTTGTCGAATATCAGACGAATCACGCTTTGTGAATGTGATTTAAATCATAATTCATAACATTGATGAAAACCAATTTACGGTTGCTGCAAATATGTCAATGTTGAAAAATATTGCAATTCTGTTGAAATCAAGTTAATACCCTTATTAATTAAAATTATAATGCCTTATTAATAAGTTAATAAGTTACATAATAAATCCATAATTGACTAATTATCCTTATTCAATGGAAGGATAGTAATTATTAACATTGTTTCTTACAAAGACTTTGTAAGCAAACTGCAAAATTATATTATGTTGTGAAATACTCTAGTTGTTATAAGTTCGTTCGTGTCAATACTAAGTACGAACGTGGTTCTATGACGTCATTGTTTTACAATTTACAACATACCGCGTCATTCTGTTGGCAAGCTCAGCAAATCCTAACTTGAGAAATGCAGGTGTAAAATAATATCCAAAAATAGAAGTTAGGATAAGAGAATTGTAAACTAATCCTATGGTATTTCAATCCTAATTCATATAAATACTAATATTATAAAAGTGAAAGTGCGTCTGTCTGTTTCTTTATCGCGCCAAAACCGTTGAACCAATTTTGTTGTAATTCGGTACCAATGGAAATATTTTAAGTCCTAAAAAATTTGCATTATTAAAGGCAATGATTCTTGTTCCTTTTTCATTCAAATGTTAGTAACAAAAAATACCTTTTTTTTTTCAGGCAAACCGTTCAATGATGTGGCACGAGGAATCTCCTAACACGGTATCTATGGTGATGGACGCCTTCTGGTACGAAGACAATCGGCGCGTGTACCAAATATCCCGCCCTGATATAGACCGGTAATTTTTTTATATAAATTAAGGGAGCAAACGAGCAAAGTTACCTGATGGAAAGCAACTAGTGCCCATGGACACTCGCAACATTAGAAGAGCTGCAGTTGTTAGTTTTATTGCGCCTTTTAAGGGGTTAAATGATTAATTGAAAGATTTTTAAATATTCTTAAACTGGGTGACCCGCAACTCCGTTGCGCAGAAGTTTATCGCGCGGGAACCGTACATTTTTCCGGGATAAAAAGTATTGTATGTGCTTTCCCGGGACTTAAACTATCTCTATACCAAAAGGTAACAGAGTCAAATAGACATGAAAACGCAAATCAAGACGTGAGTGGAAGAATAAGTAACATAAAAAAACTTCCCGTTTTTTTGCTTAAATGGCGGCATTAGGACCGGAAAAAATATTTGAAATAGAAAAACTATGAATTATATGTGTAGCCAGATGTATTAGCTGGGTTATAGAGTAGATAAGTTACAAGTTTTATTAAAACAATTAGGGAAAAAATGAGGTACTCTTCGTATGTTGTGAAATGTTACTTGTTCGATTTTTCCACTCACGTCTTCATTAATTTCGTACACTCACTCTTCGCTTCTTGTCTCATTCGCGCACGAATACCTATATTGAATTCTATATTGCTTTCGATTGGCTGATGCCAAAAACGTTAAACCAATCAAGTTGAATAATTCAACTCCTGACATATTTGCTATGTTTTACAAATTCAGCTTACTTTTCGAAAAATCGAATCAAAAGCTTAAGGGCCCTCTCTCCCTAAATTAGCAGGTCGATTGTCTGTCAGTGCGAATATCGACGTAAATGACATTAAAATAACATTCATACCAGCACGCCTTGTACGGTGGCGGTTACGACGCTCGCCGCGTCCATGATAGGGCGAAATAGGAGAAAAAACCTTTTTAAGGCTTAATATAATACATATTTCAAAAAAGTAAAAAAAAAACCAAATTATTAACTTATGTATTGCAAAGCAGTAGATATTTTTTATATATTCTTTTGATAAATAATCAAGGAGTAAAGTGGTTTCATTCAACGATTTGGAGGTGATTTGGTTTTTTATTTCTTTATTATGTGATACCGATAGAAAAAATATGGCGAAACCAAATTACGTATCATATCATGTACATTACTAATTATTTTTTTTAGATATAATTTCTCTGTTAATGCCGATGATAAGTTGTTTCATCTGCACACTTTTTTCGAAAGAGCAGCCTTAATACGCTGATTCAAAGTAAATCATTCCAAGGCCATAATATTATACGAAAAATGATCAATTCTACAAAGACAGTAAGATGTGATGATAGATACATTAGCGTATTTAGGAGCTGGCTTATTTCCAGAATTTCAAGCAGTCATAATCATTATTTTAGGATATGGTATTACATCATTTTGGTCTATTTTAGGTGTGTGGTGTGAAATCTTTCCTGATTAGAAATCAGTTCTTGCCTATTTTTTTTTTCATTCCCTCTTTTTAGGATTCCGTACCCAAAGGGTAAAAACGGGACCCTATTACTAAGACTTCGATGTCTGTCGGTCTGTCCGTCTGTCTGTCACCAGCCTGTAACTCAAAAACGGTAATAGCTAGAGAGTTGAAATTTTTACAGATTATGTATTTCTACGTATATATAGAAACAAATACTAAAAACAAAATAAATTTAATATTTAAGGGGATCCCATACAACTAACGTGATTTTTTAAATATTTTTTGCTCGGTATCTATGATGACAACAGGTAGCCACCTGAAATGTTCACAAAATACACAGTTTAATTTATACTTTATCAATTAATAAAAATTAAACACATTTTTTTCCTATATTTGCATAAAGCAATATAGTGTACGTACGTAAGTACGGAACCCTTCGTGCGCGAGTCCAACTCGCACTTGGCCGATTTTTTTATATAATAATGAAATTATAATATACGATAACGAAATTGCGGGCAACACTAATATCCATATAATAATCCATGTTGTGAAAGTTACTCTGTCTGTATTTAACGTGTTTATACTTAAACCGCTAAACCAATTTAGATGAAATTTTGTACGGACCTTGTCCCCAGTCCCAGTTATATGTTTGGAAAAATGAACGGTTCTTGCACTATTATAATAATTTCTGCGTTAGCGAAGTTGCAGGCATCTCGTTACAAAATATTATTGTTGTCATTGATAAATGATAATAGCAAAATTATTCTTAATGATTATATTATTATTTAAACAAACATACTTTCTGTTTTCTTCTTAAATGTTACAAGGTTACAGATAAAAGTATTTATTTCAATGTCACATTTAATTTCAGAATGACCTACTTAATGATAAGGCTGGTGAAATTTCCCCAAAATCGTTTTGTTGCCGTGGAATCTGTGAATTTGGATGACAAGGATTGGATATTCGGTTGCAACGCGAATCAAGTGCACAACACTTATCGATATTGGTGAGTGTCGATTCTAAATCGATTATTATTATAGAAACCTAGTTTTTTTTAGGAGTTTTGACTTTTGAGTATAAAGGCGAGACCGCACTAAAGCGACATGACGCGACGCGACACTTCACTTTCATGGAACTGACGTTTTACAAACGTGAATCTGACATTTTACAAACGTCAGTTCTATAGAAGTGAAGTGTCGCGTCGTTTCGTGTCGCATTGGTGCGGAAAAAGCTGATCGCAATCTTATTAGTCCTTCGATCGCGGATTCTTGGAAACCTATTGTTATCTGGGTGCACGGTAGTGCTCCCGCCGAGACGAGCTAAACGAAGCGCAAGGGCATTACCTACCTTTTCTCGAAGTGTTTCGCCGTTTTTTTGAACCTTCATAGAATTGGTTTCCGTTTTACCAGATAGTTCATATTTTCAGGATATTATGTCACCAATAGAGTTATTAACATACAAAGTTTTAATTGAATAGCTCTTATACTTTAGATTTTATTGATATCTAAAATACGCCGATTTCGTCACTGACACACTGATGGTCATCAAAATGTTTGGCTACTTCCTGAAGTGCTAGAAAGATGAAATTTGGTATGTAATCTAAGTTTAGTATACAACCAACAAAAAAATTCATAAACTTGTAATTTTCGTCCCCCATCCCCTAAAATTGGGGGGTAGAAGTTGACCCCTATAGAGTTGGTTTCCGATGTGCCAGATAGTTTATATTCTCAGGATATGATGTTAATAATATACTTATTAAACATACAAAGTCTTTTTTTTTTTTTTTATTACGCAGGGGAAACCCATCATGGGTGCCCCGGGTTGGGTACCCCGGGGATATGTGAGACTTCTACTCACTAAAACCACCTGCGGTTCGCCTTCAGCCGTATAACGGAGGGATGTCCCAGATCTAACAAACACGAGACTCCCTCTACGACCGGCCGGTCTACCTCGGGACCGGACTTCCACCAAAAGTAAGGGAACGCTTAGGCAAACTAAAGCGTTCCCCTCGGCGCCGGGACTGGCTAAGCCGGGGAGGTTCCCATCCTCTTCCGGAGCCCCGTTAAACGAGAGTTAGGAGGTTCGCATAGCGTCGCCTCCGCACTCCCGTCCTACGCCGGCGGAGCGGCAGAGAGGTGGGATCGTTCTCTCTGTCCCGCTCCGTGGCCTCTTTCTGCGATATAACAAATTCGCAGAAAGAGACCGTCGCCTGCCAGGCCTCATCGCTCTCGAGCATGCAGCGCACCATGCTCGGGAGCGAGAGGTCCCCGCCTAGTACTGCCACCAGATCGTGGCGCTGTACGGCCCAACGATCGCACACCTCAAGGGTGTGCTGGGCCGTGTCCTCCGCAGCGCCACAGTCGTGGCAGGCCGGCGTTGGCTCTCTCCTGGCGATCTTACACAAGTACGCACCGAAACAACCGTGTCCGGTGAGTACCTGTGTAAGGCGGAATGTGAGGGGTTTTCTCTTGCGACGCATCCACGCCGCAAGAACTGGCCGCAGAGCCTGAGCAGTACGTTGACCGTACTGGGCCTGCGCCAGAACCTCACCCCACCTTCGAAGCAGCCATTCCTGCCCCAGCTTCCGCACCCGCGAGAGCTCCTCCCATGTCGGCGACTCACCGAAGAGTGACCTCCTCTCTGAAGTGAAGAGGTGCATCTCGGCGAGCACCGGCGCCACGAGCTTCCACGGGGGATCTCCAGCCAGGGCAGTGGCTGCCACCCAGGAGACTGTACGGTAGCCCCGAATTACCCTCACCGCTATGACCCGCTGCGCCTTCCGCAGCTGGGTTTTGTTCTTAACGGTGAGGGAATCCGCCCAAATTGGGGCCCCATACAGAGCTATACTCCGGCAGACCCCGGAGTATAGCCGCCTGCAGGCTTCGCTGAAACATACAAAGTCTCAATTGAATAGGTCTAATACTTTATATTTTATTGATATCTTAAATACGCTGAAATTTGGTTATAACTTATACGCCGTAAAATAAGTTTAGTAGGGGGGTAATGGAAGTTTAAATGAGACTTTCACTTTTCAGAGAGAGATTATGTAGAACCAAGCTTCTGAATCGACGCGGCCTAACTCTATCGACCCATAACTCCAACAAATTCTACATAATATCAGTAAGTATGTAAGTATGTATGGCTTGGCTGTTTCGTTAGTTATTTCAGATCAGAAACTAAATATTCGAAACAGCGAAGCCATACATACTTACTGATATTATGTAGAATTTGTTGTAGTTAGGGTCGGTAGAGTTAGGCCGCGTCGATTCAGAAGCTTGGCTCTACATAAGATCTGATGTCTTTTTCACTGGGCAAACCTTTTGTGATCGTCGAGGACATTTTACATGAAATGTTTTTGGTGGGATTCTATTGTTGTCGCGATCGCCGGTGCTCTTATGAGGCTTGATAGGTTAAATGCAAGTGCAAGAAAATGTGCGAGGTTTCACATCATTGCAAATGACGATTTTTAAAATGCGTCACGTATGACGTACGGCGCGTGCGGCGCGTACGTTGCTGTCAAATGTGTAATCACCTTAAAACGTCTTAGAATAGACGCATGGTGAAATGACCTCTACCTCAATTTTTATTATCAATTTTTATGCCTAAAAACCTTTAATTTTGTTTATATAATTTTGCATTTTGCTACGTTTAAAGGATAATTATATAGTACTTATTATTAATTATTAATAAAAAAATTGGTTTCTTTGTTCTATTATGAAGTAACACTTCTACTATGTTAGAATTCAGGAAGGGTGATTAATGCATTGTTTGTATGTTATTGTTATCATTATCACTAGACGAGTATTTGCAGTATGTCTAGTTTTCTATGTTTGCTAAGAGATTGTGTCTACTAAGGGCCAATCCACACGTACCACAACCACACGACATCGCAACCACAAAATGTCGTCGAGCAGTGGTTACGTGTGAATGGTGTCGCTGCAGCTTTTTGTAGTTGCGTTGTGGTACCGACAAAATGCCGATTGCGTTGTCACGCAACCACGTGTATACACTTTCGTACGTAACCACATCACAACCACTCGCGACAGCACAGCACTGGCACTTGCGATGTGGTTACGTACGAAAGTCAATGAAACGGAGGGGGTGAAGAGCGCGGGCGGTGTGCGCGCTCTGTGGTTGCATCGACGCAACGTTGTGCTTGCGATGTGGTTGCGACGTGGTTGCGATGTGATCGGTATCACAGAAGTGGCCGACAACGACTACAAAATGTGGTACGTGTGAATGGTGCAGTTCATTTACAATACGAAATGTACGCCCGACCACGTGGCGTAGTTGTGGTACGTGTGAGTTTGCCCTAAATGATTTGCAAAGGTGACGTTATCCATACTGTAACTTCGTCACGCTTAAACCGCTGAACTGAAACTAAAAAATGTTTTTCGAATTTTTGACTGACTGACTGGGAATCGTCACTAGACTTTGAATAAAGTAAATAAATAAAGACGTCTTTACAATTAAAAATGCTACACAGGGTACATATTTTTATAGTGTCTTTTCTAACTTATCAGACAACACATTTAATAGCGTGTCTATCGTATATTTTTGTAATAATAGGGAAAATCTATAGTTTGTGAGTCGTTTTAGTAAGATAAATATTTTACTAAAGGAAAAAATCTATCACTCCAGCAAAGAAGCGACGTCGCTAACCCAACTCAGCCGCTGGTCGGGCGCGGCGACGGAGTTCGGTAAACGCAAACTGGCCACAGTACACCTACACCACATCATGGCTAGACGGCCGGACTGGACGCACGTGGTCGTCAAAGTGTCGCCTACTAATAAACCGGTATGTTCTAGCATAGTAATATTATGTAGTTCAATTTGACAAAAAAAAAAACCGACCTCAAACAGTATTTCCTTTTAATGGGACTATCTTGAAGTATCCTTTTTCCAACAAAAAAAGGAATCACCAAAATCGGTTCACGAACGGCGAAGTTATCCGCGAACAAACAAAAAACATATATACGGTCGTATTGAGAAATCTCCTATTTTGAAGTCGGTTAAAATAGTAAGAAGCGACGTCACTTCCACCGGTTGAGTTAGATTACTGACTCGCTAACCCAACTCAACCGCTGGTTCGGCAAACCTAAACTGGCAACAGTACACTTGCAGGCTACCCATGACTACGATCCAAGAAGTTGATTCATAGGTAGATGGCGAATCTACGTGATTTGGTCGCGTTATGTCAAATTTAGTCGACAGATCACAAATTAACATAACCCGACAAAATAGCATAGGTGCGCCACATGCCTATAAATCAGTTTATTTAATACTTACAATATCAAATAAATTGATTTACAGGCATGTGATGTAATAGCAAAATCTTTCATTACTGGTTACTGTTTTTAACTTCTAATTGATCTTTTCTCTTCCTAATTGATCTTTTTATTTGCAGATAGTACTCAACGTTGACATAAACGACCACGCGTCTAGACAGATCAACGTGCAACTACCCTCACCTTTCTCCTTCACAAGAAACATAATTATCGAAAGAACCGAACCAAATAGTTTATACTACGAGTTACTTTTAGATGACTTCAATTTGATTCATCAAGCGTATTTATTGTATGTGGAACCTTCTGGAAATTGTCAGGCTACGCAGTACCACGTATCCGCTGAAATGCATGTACCCTGGGCGGAGAATAATGAGAATTACCATTATTACACGTGAGTTGGTTTTGTTTCCTGAACTATCTCAGGAATTGCATTACAAAGCATTTTGTAACAAGACTACTTTTTCATAAAATATTTTTTTTATTCAAAGTGGGTATAATAAATACACTTTTTAAAGGTCAAGCCTACAATGAATTTGCCACTAGTTCTAGAACTAGCTCGGCGAGAAGAACCGTCGTAAGAAACTCGAACATAACCTATCAAACTTTAAACAAATTAATGACATACTTGAGATTGCTATTTTAAATTTAAATAGTTTGATGGGAAACGGAGTGGACCGAAGACGGGACGAAACTGTAATAATTTTGAGTTAAAGCAGCTGAATTATTTTAACAAAACAAAACATTTTATTTCAGGCATTTAAAACGTACGCCCATGAAGATGCGGTTATTCAAAAGCAACCCTAATATCACAGTCGGACTGGACACTACGGACAAAGTTAAGATAACACTCTTGTTAGATCCACAATGTACTTTCACAATAAGGTAAGCCGTTTAACTGTATATTGTACCATATTTTTAGGGTTCCGTAGTCAACAAGGAATCCTTATAGTTTCGGTCTGTCCGTTCGTCTGTCTGTCTATCTGTCCGCGGTTTTGCTCAGAGACTATAGGACCTACAAAGCTGTAATTTAGCATGAATGCACTTATTAATGATGGCGACAAAATGGTACATGATATCTTAAAAATATTTTTTTTATGGTACCTTCCATACACACCAAGTGGGGATGAAAATTTTTTTTCGCGTCCAGCTCATCGTGTGGGGTGTCGTTGGATAGGGTTTTTAAAAATATTATGAGTATTCATAGATCATTTTCCGATTTAGGGATCCGTTTGTGAAATATTAAGTTTTAAAGTGGAAAAAATCGTTAGAGTCCAATGTCCTCCCCTTCTACCATCTAAACGGTTGCTTCTGGAAATGTGAAAAAATTCGCGCAAGTAGGAAATATGCTGAATTTAAAAGGAAAACTATCACGGCTACGAAGACTTCATAAGTTTTTGAGTTATAGTCGATCAACGATCGACGATCGATCATAAGTATAGGGGAACTTTTCGTTCAAATTCCTTTGAACGTAACTGAGATGGTGTTGTTAGTAGTGTAAAACACGTTATAAATATACATTCATTGACCATACAAAAATTATCAAAAACTAACGGTATTACGGAACCCTATATTGCGCGTGGCACGACATGCACTTGGGCCGGTTTTTGTTGGTTCATTCGCTGGCTGTAGTTTGGTAGTGGGACATAGGAAATTCATTAAGATTATTATATTAACACTGACAGAATGATCAAAATCCGTTGCGTAATTTTAAAGATTAAAGGGAACAAAGGGACATGAGGGAAAAAAAGCGGCTTTGTTTTATAATAAGTATAGATCAAACTTTATTATTAGAAAATGTCTCATATTATGCCACAAAAATATTTGTTTTGTAACAAAATAACAATGAAATTATGTCATCACAACTGGTTGCTACGAATCCCAGATGTAGCGGTCAGAATTCTGCTGACTTCAAAACCTAATGGCTACCAAGCATCCATGACCGCAGCACTTGGTTCATCGGATCATTGTCTTATTTTTTTTTTTTTTTTTATTAAATAAGAGGGCAAACGAGCAAACGGGTCACCTGATGGTAAGCAACTACCGTCACCCATTGACACTTACAACATCAGAAGAGCTGCAGGTGCGTTGCCGGCCTTTTAAGAGGGAATACGCTCTTTTCTTGAAGGTTTGCAGGTCGTATAGGTCCGGAAAAACTGCTGGTGACAGTTTATTCCAGAGTTTTACAGTGCGCGGCAGAAAGTTACCCGAAAAACGCACTGTGGAAGACTGCCACTCATCAAGGTGATGAGGATGGTATGTTTTTCGCGTGGGACGATGGCGAAAAGTTGCAGGTGGTATGATTCCGAACAATTCCTCAGAGCACTCCCCGTGATACAACCGATAGAGGATGCAGAGTGAAGCTACATCTCGGTGAAATTCCAAGGGGTCCAAGCTGTTTGAAACACTATGGCAGTCAACAATTCGAGCGGCCCTTCGTTGGAAACGATTGAGAGGGAGCAGTTGGTATTTTGGCGCCCCTGCCCAGAGATGAGAACAATATTCCATATGAGGCCGAACCTGCGCCTTGTAGAGTTGTAGGCGTTGGTCCGGGCTGAAGTACTGTCTCGCTCTGTTAAGAACACCAAGCTTCTTCGAGGCTAATTTGGCGTTACCCTCTAGATGATATCGGAACTGGACTTCACTCGATATGTTGACGCCAAGTATCTCAATGCTAGGGGAGATGGTTAAAGATGTGCCCTCGAAACGAGGACATACGACCATTGGTGACTTTTTAGTGGTGAACGCGCAGACTTGTGTCTTGGCGGGGTTGAATTGGACCAAGTTACGTCTACCCCATTCAGAGACCTTCTCGAATGAATTTTCCACCTTAGACACAAGTTCGTTTCGAATCTCAGTGACATTTTGCCGAGAAATATTGGGGGAGCCGGTATATACAGCATCACCTGTACTGTCATCCGCATAGCAATGAAGGCCGCTGGTCTGCAACATGTCATTGATATGCAGTAAGAATAGAGTAGGCGATAGCACACAGCCCTGAGGGACATCAGCATCAACAGACTGAGTTTCCGAGCATTCGCCGTCAACTACGACCTTTATGCTTCTGTCTGCTAAGAAACCAGTGACCCACTTACATAATTTCTCAGGCAGCCCGTATGATGGAAGCTTTGAAAGCAGCGCTTTATGCCAAACCCGATCAAAGGCCTTCGCAATGTCCAAACTAACAGCCAATGCCTCTCCCTTCGACTCAATTGCCTGAGCCCAACGATGAGTCAGGTACGCCAAGAGATCACCTGCCGAGAGACCCTTACGGAACCCGTATTATTTGTCGCTTAGTAATCTCTGGCCGTCCAAGTATCGAAGAAGCTGGCTATTGATAATGGATTCCATTATCTTCGAGAAGAAAGCGATTGGTCTGTAGTTGGAAGGATTTGAGCGATCACCTTTTTTGGGGATCGGGTGCACCAAGGCTGTCTTTCCGGGACGATGCCAGTAAAATAGAAGAGCCGAAAAAGACGCGTCAAGACCGGAGCCAACTCTGGAGCACACTTTTTTAACACAATAGGCGGGATTCCGTCAGGCCCACTCGACTTTTATCAAGGGAACGGAGGGCTTTTCGTACTGAGCGCTGATGAAACCGAATATCCGACATGATGCTCGTGCATCGCGGTATAGTCGGCGGTTTTTGCCCCCCGTCATCCAGGGTCGAGTTTGACGCAAAGAGCTTGCCCAGAAGATCGGCTTTGTCTTTTGCGTCTTATTAGGAGTTCTGTGCCACTTACGATGGTATTACGACAGCGTGCTGTTAAATAACGTCGTGTATGGCACTAAAGTAAGCGGACTGGAATAGGATGAAGCTTTTCATTCCGTCCTTTGTATTGCCAACTGCCAACTTGCGGCAGATTTCATCCCTGATTTGGTTCATCCTCCAAAAAAGCTTCTCGCCGGAAGCAGAAGGCTTACCAATCCTGGGCCAATGCAGTGTCTGCTTGGGATTTTAATACCAGCACATATAAAATGAAGAACTCAAGAAAGTGATCACTCGGGCAAAAGAAACAGCACGTCAAAATAATTAGTGAGAGACTCGAGCGCCTTCCTTCGAGAACCCCTGCATTCTGGTCTCTGGCCAAAGCTATTGAAGGGAATTTCTACAAGCCAACCCTACCATCCCTACACGTCAAAAATGGATCGTTGGCCCTTGACGCAAAAAAAGCCGATCTTCTGGGTCTTCTTTGCGTGAAACTTGACCCAACATGACGGAACAGAAACCGCCGACCATACTGCGATGCACGAGCGTCATGTCGGATATTTGGTTTAATCAGCGCTCAGTGCAAATAGCCCTCCGTTCCCTTGATATCCATAAGTCGAGTGGGCCTGACGGAATCCCTCCTATTGTGTTAAAAAAAAGTGCTCCAGGTTGGCTCTGATATTAACGCGTCTTTTTCGGCTCTCCTGTTCTTCTGGCATTTTACCGACTTTCTGGAAGACAGCCTTGGTGTACCCGATCCCCAAAAAAGGTAACCGCTCAAATCCTTCCAATTACAGACCAATCGCTATAACCAATTTATAATATTATAATGAAATCAATGATCAATAGCCAGCTCCTTCGAAACTTGGACGGCCAGGGTTCCATAAGGGTCGCTCGGCTGGTGATCTCTTAGCGTACTTAACTCATCGTTGGGCTCTTTCATCATATGGACTCCCCGAGAAGTTATGCATTATGCAAATGGGTTATGCGGGATCCGCGGATCCGCGTTTTGTAGCTGCGGAATCCAGCAGATTAAAAATTGGCGCGGGATCCCGCGGGATTGCGGGATTGCAATCCCTAATTATAAAGCTAAAGAATTTGTGGAACTGCTACTTTTAATTGAAGAATTCGTTTTTTGTTGGATAGTCTTATTTATCGAGGAGGACTTGAGCTATTTATTTATAACATCACGTTGTTATCAATAGGAGCAAAGAAATAGAGGAAAATGGAGAAAATTATTTGAAAGAACTTATCTCACGAACTGCTGAAGCAATTTTATGTTATTTGGCACAGATATAAAGTAGACCACGTGGAAGGACATATTATGCTATATTTTTGTTGCTCGGGAAAATGTATGGTATCCGTGAAATACATAATTAACGGGGCGGAGCGGAACTTCTTGTACTACACATAAAATACATAAAATAACATAAAATGTTACCGTGTTACACAATGTTTTATAACGTTGTATAACTTCTGTCTGGGAGCACCTTTAGAGCTCGTCTAATTTGAAATGACGCTCTCCACCATTTTTAAAATTGATAATTCGTAAATACAAAGGAGAGGCGCGTAACTTTTAAGTTAGGCAACCTCTAACTAAGTGGCAATTTTTCTCATTATAATTTTTGTCCCCAGCATATCACAATCATGGTACCACTCGCTGGCTCAGATGGCTCGCAACTATACCCCACTGTTAGTGCCTTATATAGCTGCTATAGTGCTACTGGCTGCTAGGAGTAGTTTATTATACCTAAAGGAGCACGGCTCCTGTCTGAGTATACATGGTACTCTCACAAGTGATGGCGTCAAACCGTACTATGTGCTGGTGTTTGGACGACTTGGCTCGACTTTATTGATGTAAGTAATGTGTATCTTATATTATAGAACTGCTTAAGTATGGTCACGGGATAGAGAGAAAATTTAAGAACTTTTTGCTAATATTTTGTACACTCGTACACAAAACAAAAACGTTTCGTTTGCGAGTGAAGGAGATAAAGTAGCGTTATGCCTTTTTTAAATTTCTTACTGTTTGGTGACCGTAGTATAGTGCCTTATGCGAACTTTGTAGAACAGCTAGAAGTAGTACTATCAGCCAAGTTACTATTGCTTATTTGACGACGAAAGTTAAAAACAAAAATACATTAACTTAAAATAAATACAGAGCCTTCTAGGGGGCATAAAGTATAGAAGTATAAAAAAATTACATTGCCGTTTTTTTTAATGAAATAAGGGGGCAAACGAGCAAACGGGTCACCTGATGGAAAGCAACTTCCGTCGCCCATGGACACTCGCAGCATCAAAAGAGCTGCAGGTGCGTTGCCGGCCTTTTAGGAGGGAATAGGGTAATAGGGGAGGGTAGGGATGCGAAGGGAAGGGAATAAGGGAGGGTAGGGAAGGGAATAGGCTGGGGAATTGGGCCTCCGGTAAACTCACTCACTCGGCGATACACAGCTTAAGCGCTGTTTCACGCTGGTTTTCTGTGAGAACGTGGTATTTCTCCGGTCGAGCCGGCCCATTCGTGCCGAAGCATGGCTCTCCCACGTGTGTATATATATTATATCCCGTATGAGGTATCCACTATCAAATGAAAGAGCTTTGTTAGCACATTTCAAACGTGTAAATATTATTTATGTATTCGGTTTACAGTTTTTTAAACTTACTACTTGTTGACATATTTTAATTAACTATCTTATATTTTCAGTTCAATTCCAGTACTGGCTATATTCCTCGAGAATGCAAGTTGGAGTAACCTAGAACTGCAATACTTTACTCGGTCTCTACTCGTGTTACCCGTGTATATGACGGGCCTGGGCATACTGAACATAGCGGCCGCGGCTGTACTCGTTTTGATGGTGTTCTCGTCGCAGATCGCTCATAGAGTGCTGTTCAGGTCAGTAGGGAAAAGTTTAAAATGTCTCACACGACCTGTGTTAATTTCTGTATTTGTATCCAAAGTACCAGGACCTTAGGCCGGCCTCACACAGCCGTAATGTTACTGTGAATTCATAATCTGAATTCATATTATTAATTCAGAAAGACCGGAATACCATACAATATCAGTATCTTCCACACACATTCTGACTTTTTCAGATTATGAATTTCTCAGATCGATCTGTTACAATGATACTGACGATACCAACGACGATAAAGGACGATGAACTCAGTATTTGCGTTTGTATTTCATTTTTATTATTATAGAGCCAAAAGCAATGCGATTAGTATTAATTCTTCCATAAAGACGTTCATATGTGCCGGGAATCACAAGACTACTGATCAATCTAAATTTTTAAGATATGTGTGAGGCAAGGTGCCGAAATTCAGATTATGAATTTCCAATTATTAATTCAGAGAGACATTCCGGCTGTGTGAGGCCAGCCTTAGAAATAGCGATCGAAATAACCTGACTGCTATTGGGTGACTTTAGAGTAAAACTATTTCTGCCTATTAGTATACATAAGGTGACCATACGTCCCGCTTTGGGCGGGACAGTCCCGCTTTGGGCGGGACAGTCCCGCTTTCCGGCAGTCTGTCCCGCTGTCCCCCGCGAGGCTGAAATTGTCCCACTTTCGCAGAGACCAAACGACAATTTAAAAGTATTTTTATGTTAGAAATTCTGCCATATTTTGCTCAATATCAATAATAATATTATGGTAGATACAACCAGACAGGCACTTGAAATATTCACAAAATACCTACTCAATTGTTTACTTTTATTTTTATGAAGTTACGTTTTACAAGTTGGCGGTGTTAATTCAAATTATAGGCACGCGTCAGAAGATCTTTGTAGGACTGTCTTTAACGCCTCTAGTACACCGACGCTGCGAAACAGCGGCGAACCGATTTGCTGTCTCACTCGCCACATGGCAATGCGTTATATGGCGTCTCGCTCTATTCCTGTTTCGCAGATACTTCGCGTTTCGTAGCGTCGGTGTACTAGAGGCGTTAGGAATTTTTTCGCACTGATGTATTGTATTCGTGACGTGTAACAGGCTAGTCTGGCGCGGCGGCGGCGCTTCCAATCCTCTGGCCGAGAAGATAACAGCGGGTCTGCAGCGTGCGCCGGCGGTGGTCAGCTGCGGCCTGCTGTGCGGCGCGACGCTCGCGTGCGGCGCCGCAGCGCTCGTGGCGGGCGCCGCCTTCTACGCGTTCATGGTAAGTGTGCCGCACTCAAGACACCGAAGGCTTAACTGGGCCCGTACCACGAAACGGTTTCGTAACTCAAACAATCGTACGAGAATGTTGCGTCCTACTCTAAGAAACGTGAAATGACGTTGTTAGAGCAGGACGCGGCATTCTCGTCCGATTGTTTGAGTCTCAAAACGGTTTCTTAGTAGGCCTGCTGGAGCGGACAACACAGTTACGCCTTCAACTACTTAGAGGCAAGTAGTCCTCATGCACAAACTTTGTCCTCATTTTTTTTTAATTGTACTAGCTAAAGTTAGCTACTTTGGATAGCATAACATATTTTAATTCTAACGTATTGATGTCAATCAATATTTCCATTTGTTTCAGCTTTCAAAAATGTACGAAGAGTATTTAGAAGACTATGTGTATAAACTAATGGCGAAAATTGGTACGCGAATATGCCGCATATTCAAATCTAAGCCCAAAGAAAAAGAATTGAAAACGGATTTAAAAGCTATCGAAGATAAAAAAGATGACGAAACGGAAAAAGAAATCTCTAAAACTTATTCTGCAAATGATCTGAAAGCGATGGAAAATAAAAATGTCACAGAGGAATCTAAGGAAAATGATGACAATGATAAAGAAATAGAGGTAACAAATAATAAATGTAATAGCGAACATGAAATAGACGAAGATCTAAACAATTTAAATTTCCACATGATGATGTTTTTCCTGTGGATGTGTGTGACTATAGTCAATATACCGGCGCTGTTGACGTGGGCTAGGAATTTCAAGTAAGTGTTATTATTATTCATTGACATAATGTTTTATAGATAAATATCATAGAAAAATTGACGTAAACACGGACAGGGGAGCATAAAAGAGATGAAAGAGCGAGATGCCAATAGTTTTCTTTGTAAAAGACAATTACATATATCTTTAGTAATCAATTAATTATTTTTCTTTCCTTTATGTGACAGAAAAGTCATGATATTTTTACAAGAGATAAGCAATTAGCCTATTGGGTAATAATTTTATTTTCTCTTAAAGTTATGAACACTAGTGCTACAAACTTGACGACCTCCGTGGCGCAGTGGTGAGCGCGTTGTTAGCTCAAGCCGGAGGTCGCGGATTCCAGTCCCGCCGACGGAAGAAAAAGTTTATAAAGTTCCTGGGTCATGGATGTGTATTAAATATGTGTATCATTTATTAAGAATCTTAATATATGTATAGTATAAAAATATTACATATATATTTCCGTTGTCTGGTACCTGTAACACAAGACCTTCAGGTACTTACCAGGGGGCCAGACTGATGTGGTGTCCATAGAAAAAAAACTCATTAAGGAAGCCTTCATAGAATTACCTATTGCAAAAATATATCACTGTCCTATTATTACTTATTTATATTGTTTTTTTTTCAGGTTCAGCATAGCCCTAAAACCTGACACATCCTACTACACGGGCTTAGTCATGTCATCTTGTTCTTGTATTATCTGGCAACAAAACGGACCAAAGAAAGAAGCGTAAGTATATTTTATTAAACTTAAGAGTCCGTATACGAAATTTTGCCGATGAATACGAAATTGCAAAGGTTCGCTACAGAAATATTATTAGGTTTTTTCCCCTTATTAGACTTAAAAAAATATATATTAATTCGGAATAATTAAAAATCGGAAAGCCGACTCGACCCTTGCGGCGAGTAATATAATGTGAGATTCAGGTTGTTTTGAATCGTGTTTTTGGCACAATTTGTTTTTTGTTATTTTTTCTTTTTTCTCGAATTGGATAGAATTTTATCTATAGATTATTTCTGTCGTTTTCTTTTTATGAATTACAGCTCCAAGTTGCCGAAATTAACAGCAATTATTTGCCCATTTTTCTCTAAAATTTTGCCGAGTTACATATTTTTTTACTCAACTATTTCATATTAAAGTGGTAAAAAGTAATTCCAACATTTTATAGACGACTTTCTCAACAGTACATTGTATTTTTTTCATACCGTTAAGACGTCAATACAATCCATAAACAGGTGATATTCTAAACCTTTTACAGCAAAAATCACAAAACTGTCGCGGGTTTGAGTTGGATTATTTAAAAATACTTTTAAAAAAAAGTTTAGCTCCAACATTAGATTATAATTGAAATGATCTTACATGTTGTGCATTAAAACTTATAGAAATACTGTATTTTAACTGTTAAATCAGCGAAATCGGCAAATTTCGTATACGGACCCTTTGGTAAAAGATTGTTTGAGGTTATTTTCTCATTACATGTCTTTTATTAATTACTTTATAAGATAACATACAAATAGTGAATCAGTGGTTTTTCTATGAGGATTTTTCAAATATATTATTATTATTGGAACAAAGTTCCTTACCGCGCGTTGCGAAAGGGGGCTAGACGGAACGACACTTTTTGACCGACACTTATTTTAGTACCTGCGAAGTAGGAGCAGAGGGCGTTGATGTGGCGATGACTTTAATTGGCGGGAAATTTAAAACTTCGTTCCATCCGCGTGTCCTCTCTCCTCTCATTATTTTTTATAACTGTAGCAATGTTTTTCATTTCAGAAAATACAACGACGCTGTTTGCTCCCTGATATTTGGCATGGCTGTTATAATTATTGCCCTCGGACCGTTTTCACTGTCGATTGTGAATTATGGAATTACCTACATATTCGCCGTCATCACAATACAACAAGTATGCACAGAAGATCAGCCAGAAAAAATTATACAAGAAAATGAACCTACAGAAGATGAGACACCACCTGAAAAAGAAAATGTAAAAGAAGATAAAACAGAAGAAAATAAAAGTGACAACCCTTCGGCAGCTACAGAGGGAGATAATGTTAACAGTGAAAACACTAGTGACTGCGATGTATGTAGTGAAAGTAGGATATACAGTATGTTTAGAAATCTTAGAGAAAAACTAAGTTTTGGAGAAAATGAATAGTTGAGTCACAAAAAAGCCACAGAATATCCTTTTTAAAGTAATCGACAATAGTTTTTAAAATTATGGCTTATAAATGGAACGACGATTTATAATGACCTTATGGTATGTTTCCTCCTTTATTCAACCTTTTTCACTGCAAGTGAAATGTGTTTAAATAAAAATGGAGCACTCATTTCAATGAACATCAGCCTTCGCACCTTTGTCAGCACGCTCGCGCCGAACGCGCCGCGTTTTAGAATTCTTTGTATTAAATGATGTGAAACCTCGCATATTCGTCCGGACCACATACATAGATTGAGATCTATGTCTGTGGTCCGCGCGCCAGATTTCGTCTACTGTGCGGTGCGTATGGCAGGTATTACACGCATCAATATTATCACGATTCCGTGATAATATTGATAGTGTAATAGGCCGAATCGCAGTATCGCAGTACTATTTGTGAATCCCGTCATACTAGAATCATGATAATATTGACCGTGTAATCTAGGCCAATGGCGCGTACAGTGCTGACAAATGTGCGATCAGCTTTACTCGAGTTTTGTTTCTAGATGCGTTGTAAATCTTTCACAACAACGCGACTAGAAGCAGCAGCAGAAAAGAAAGGAAAATGAGAAACGTTATTATGGACTAGAAATAGTTTTCCATTGTCACAATATTCAATTATTAGTATTTACCCACCTAGAAATTAGATTATATCGATCAATACAAAGTGATGCACACTTGCAGCTTATTTTTTATATGCACGCTTTTTGTTGACAGATTTACTATAGAATATTTTAATACCTAAATGTATGAACAGGAAAAGTAATTCTTAGACATTGCCATTGTTTATGCTGTTTACACAAACTATGGAAAGTATTATTTTTCTGGAACATTCTTTTGATATAAAAAAGAAATATGCAGTACTTACCTACTTGATGAGAATCTGTTTTCTGTTAAATGATATTTTTCAAATTACAGTAAGCCTAAGCATCTCTGCAATTCCTATCATATCAGCGCAATGTGAGTTAAGTAGGTATTTTTAATTTTTATGTCCAAAGATTGTGTATTTTGTTCTGTTTTAAAATAATATTAATTGTAAAGTTATGATTAGCAATAATATTATTGCTAAATTTTTTGGACAAAGCAAGCATTTGAACTTGTTAAATGCTTACACAACTATATTTTTATAGTACCTTTATAGTTCCTTGAGTTTTTTTAGAGCTCATTTCTTGATATAATACTTTAGTAACAAAAGTTCTAAATTCTTTGCTTGCCCATAAATACTTAAAAAAAACAAAGTGACTAAAATGGGTCAACAGAAAGTCTACCATGCATGTTAGCCCGTAATATCTTGGCAATACCATGTTTTCTTCGTATTTATTATTCATAATTGCTTTCAATACATCAAAGCTTCTGCAGTATTTTTGTAATTTTGTCTTATGGTGCTCCCACACCACAAACAAATGTTGTCAATTGTTACATTTTGTTAGGAACTGTTGCATGTTATAAGTGCTCCCACATTGCCGTTGCCACATAGAAAATGTGTACTAAAATTTTCAAACATTTAAATCTGGTATTGGCTCAGTTTGGTTTGCGTTCTGAGGGCGTCTACACGAAAATGGAAGAGATTTGTTCATTGGAATAGCTTTCATTTTTTGTTTAGAAAAGAAGAAAAAGCGCTCATATTAGATGCGCCAAACGCTAAAAGCAAATAGATGTTCGAATTCAGGTATCTGCTCCCGTATTACTCCGCGTAGACTATCGCTAAAGGACTTACGATAAATACCGTCGGGGGCGCTCCCCGACTCACCGCATACCCCGCCGTCACGCCATTTATACAACATGACTGGTGAGACATGTTCAATACTTAACGAGAGTACTCAGTACTCGATTCTAATTATAATTATGTTATAAAATTAGGTACTTAATTTTTGACCACATTTCCCTTTAAATAAATGAATCATGGACACTAAGTATATTACGCGGCTAGGCAAGTAGGCAATAGGCATACTATGCGGCCGGCGCGGCGCGGCGGCGTGCACCATCAAACAAACCCTTCTCAGGCGCGATGCCCATGCGTTGGGTAAATAATTATTTAACTTTAAGCTACATTTATTCAGCGATCAATTGATATTAATTTTTTATAAGTATAATTTTTTTTCATCTAATATAATAGCCAAATATCACGTCCTCGAATATTGAACATGTCTCACCAGACACGCAGTAAAAGGTTAACAAACAAAAGGCAATACATGTTTTATTTTGTTATAATTTAATAATTTACCTTTACTAAACATTTTCTAACATGAAAACATTTTTAACATTTGTGATTAAATGTTTGCTCACAAATGTTTACTAACGTTACTAAATATTTTATAAAGGCGGTGTGGGAGCACCATTAACCCATCAAGCCCCATAAGGACACTAGTGACCGCGACAACAATAGAATAACAATAGATTTTTGAGAATCTGCGATCGAAGGATTCAATAACCATATCCTACAAATATTCACAATACCTTTTAGTTCGGGTGCTGTTACCTGTGGTGTATAATTTGCTTGGGACATGTTCTCTGTGACCATCCATGGATATTATATATGTATTAATCTGTTAGTTTGGATCGAAAATCGCATGATTTCCTCATAATAGGTACAGCAATAAGAATTTGTAAAGCCGGGTCCAGACGAGTGTAATGTGTAATGTAATACGAATTCTACGAGTGGACGGCACTACGAGCATTACATGTAACGCTCGGGGTTTATCCATCGGCTGTCGGTTTTTGCGCGAGCACAAAGGCTCGTTTGGACAATTCGCTTTGAGTTTGTGTGCCGTTCACACTTGACACTAAATTATACGTAATCTTACATTACACGTTACACTCGTCTGGACCCAGCTTAAGATGTCACGCAATAAATGAGGACACTGGTTTAATTTGGAAAAGGCTCTGAATAAAATTATCTAGTCACAAGAAATTATTTTACTTTTCATAAATATGATTAATTTACATATCAATAAAAGTTGTGTATGTAATTCAGACACAAATCTTTATTTTGTAAAAATTTATGTATGATATTAAAACACATGTATATTATTTTTGTGTATTTTATTAGTATTTTAAAAGTAAATAGATCCTCTTAATTTCACAGTTTGTAACATAAAATCAACATAGACACGTCACTACGAAACACCTTCATTTTTTGCTCTTTTTCGCCGCCGGTTTTTCTTCTGTCTTCTTAGGATTTTGCCAATTAAGTGGATTCCTTCTGTACATTGGCCATGGTGGTAAAGTTAGAATAGCAGCTAGGATAAATCCGGCGCCTAAAATGTAGACTGACTGCGAAAATTGCTGAACAATATAACCCCATACAAATCCGACGATACTGAAGAGAGTTATAATCGCACGGTATAACTTTTCTGCTTTAGCTTGTCCGACGTAATCAATATGCGTGGGAATGTATTTGAAGACGTCCATAGTGAGCTATTATTAATATTAATTTACTCAAATTCAAATGCTTTTTAAAATCTCAAAACAATTTCTTATTTCAATCTATCGACAACAAATTTGACATCCACGGTGAATGACACCGGACACGTCACCGTCATTCTGCTTCTTCTTTTTTATCTTTTACGAAATTACAGCATATTCGCCACTTTAGAAAAAAGATCTGTCATTCGCGTATCGCGCACAATCCTACATTGATCGCCGTATCGCGATTTATGAACGGGCGGTCAGGGCTTCATAACGTTATCGAATAACAGAAAAAATATCGTTACGTACCGTTATTTTCATAATGGTAGCCAGATAACGTTATTTTTTTAACGATATTTAGTAAAATAACGTTATATTTACCGTTATTATTATAACGATATTTTTTCGATAAGTATAAACGAAAAAATATCGTTATGATAATAACGGTAAATATAACGTTATTTTCTGGTATCAGGTATGCGATCGTGCACGGTACACTAAATCTCACTCGCAGCCCACTTTTTTTGCGAGATTTGTGTGAAAATACAAAGAAAAAATACACCTTATAAGCGTGATTACGTTTAGAAAATTTTCCCGCTTGTCATGACTTTCTTGATGGACTATAACGTTATCAAAGAACATATATTTACCGTTATAAATCCTATATAACGTTATAACATTAACCGATATTAATATCAATTTTTAACGTTATTTTTAATATCGGTTAAATTTTCATAACGTTATCTATGCCCTTGAAGCAGTAACATTATGAAAAAATAACGTTATTTGAAGCCCTGCCGCGTAGGCGAGTTTGACAGCTGTCAAACTCGTATGCAGCTACTTCACTTCGTGTGAATTTGACAGTTTTGACGGTTCGCAGCAAACCGTCAAATTTGACACGTGGGCTTAGTGCTGCCAATTTAACAAATATCTGCCATTTTGCCTTATAAATTATAATATAAGGAAAAATATTTATTGTATTAAATTTAAAGCAAAACTTAACTCTTACGGCTCCAGTCTTTACTTTTAAAATAATTGGGGTTTTAGAATAGAATAGATTTTTTTTATTTGTACAAAAACTAAACTACAGAAGAAACACGCTAAAAGAATCCGTACAAAATATAGGCGGTCTTACCGCTAAATTGTTTTTTTTTTTACATAATTTTTTGCTCTCTAATGCATGCGCTCTTTGTCTCCACATACGAATTTGTGATTTTTTACTTGGACATTTCTCGAAATTTGTTTTTAGTTATTAGTATAAGCTGAGCTTTTGATTATTCTTCTTGAACAGTTAATTAATATTTTCGACCCAGCTCTAACGCAACCAAAATTTTAATGAGAGGTTTTCTTACTTTTTATCTCCACCAGACGGCGCGACGATAGACACTTCTAGATCTTCTAGGTTCCCCACCGATCTGAAATTATCTGCAGGTTGGCATCACGGATACATATTGGTAGTGTTTCTAAAAAATATCAGTGTACTGTCAAGTGTGGTATAAATCAAAATATCTTGTCTAAGCGATCATTGGCCTAAGCGATAAGGCCTAAGCGGCAGTATACTGGTAATGGTAATGAAAAGCTTGTCAAACTGAAAACTGATAAGTGACAACAGTTTTGGCGGCCATGTTACTTGCAAACTTCTTCTACTTTTTATTGTTGGTGTGGTTTTTATTATTTTTTCCCAAATTGTGTTATAAGGTATTTGATGTTCACTATTGGTAAAATATTAGCCATGAAGTACTCGGTCCCGTTATCTTGCACAAGTGTAGCGAAGATGTGGTTCTGCAGCCACACATGGTTCCACAGTTTCTTTTGTTTCTGCAGAAAATTAATTTCATGGGACCGGGGGATCTTTTTCTCAAAGTTAATAAAAAAA